>OY728141.1:535140761-537640761 GCA_963277665.1 Viscum album | reverse complement strand
ACTTAAATATGAACCAGGATGGTTCTAATTCCTCACAAGCCCTCTAATTTCTTCCATAAAGAATTGTTTCTTTGAATTCAGATCCACTTCCTCTTTAATTTTCATTGGGTATGATTTGTTTGATTCAATTTCATGTCTTATTAACTATCCTATTTGTCCTATAAAGGGTTTATTTGTTTTCACATATTGATTTATTTTATTTTTTTGTTTTATTTTCATTGGTTTTGACTCTCTTATAGAGTTTAAATATGAAAATTCTTGAAATTAGAATTTATGATGATATAATTTTAATATGGATGAATGGTCTATGGTGAGTTATGAAAGAAAAATTAAATATATATATATTATTAATTGTCTATTATTACTTTGGTTAATGTAAACCTATGTTTCATAGTGATGGATATGTGACATATCATGATATTGTTGTAGTTTTTTATTAGAAGTAATGTTTGGAAGATTTACTAAATTGAATGTTCAGTTATCAATTTTATTATATAGAAAATAATTTTCCCATATTAATAAAATTCAATAGAATTATGATGAGGCACATAGAACATGTTTTTTCTAAAACCACAATGTGATAGATGCATAGGAGATCGTTTCCCCATAGGGTCTTATTCATTTTCCATTAGGTGTATAGTCTCTACTTTTGCTTCAATAGGTTAATCCACACTACCCTATACCTCCCTTCAAATTCTTATAAAAATAACACATTGGGATGAGAAATGGTTAATATAAGTGTTTTCTCGAACTTTGATTTATCAATGTATATAATATAATAAGGATTTGTATATATTGGATTTATATGTCCTTAATCACAAAACCATGGGTTGTCAAAGTAGATTTTTGATTAACTTGGTACTCCATCTATAACTACAGGTCCTTCATTGATGGATCTTGAATTTATCCTTAATTTTGGTAACCTGTTTAAGGATTAGAGTTTTTTACTTACCTACTAGAAGTGTAGGGGATTATTAATATGTTATAAAATCTATTGTAAAGGAGACTTGGATTGATATTTCATTATATATCCATATCAAACTATTGAATACTCTTTGAATCCTTGGTATCTCATTGGTTATAATTATCAACAGTTAATGGTGTAACAACATTCATTGTTATACATTTTAGGGAAAAAGTATATAATAATATCTTAAGAAAATACACAATTGGGAGACCAATGGGGGTGTAGTTCATGATTTTTTCACTTTTCTCCACACAATTTATCTCATAGGATAGGTCAGTTATTTAATTATAGACTTAAGTAAATGTGAGTAAATACTTCTTACCTCATGCACACTTTTAGTAGTGGTTCATGTATGAAAATTTTAATATTTCTAGGAGACATTCTCTATCAAATCCTTGGACCCTGTTAAATAATTTTCCTTGAGAGATCTACCTAATTAAGAATCCAATAAGTTATTATCCCTATTTAGAAGTACTCAATATAATATGTTTAAGAAATTATAATCCTTTATATTGGTTTGATGTGGATGACGAGCAGTTAACTTCTAGAACCTATCCCAATACACCTAAAAAGTTTTTCCATTAGCTTTCATTATTCCATAAATCTAATTTTTTAACTATGTTCTCCTTGAATCAGAGGATAAATTTTAATGAATGGCTCTCTAGGTCTCATACTAGCTTGTGACCTCTCCATGTTATATTTTTTCCATCCATTTCATTGTTGAGGCCTCTATAGATAATGGTAATTCCTTCCATTATATTTTATCTCATGAAATTTCTCTCTTTTTTGAAGGCAATGCATACAGTGCCAAATTCCTTTATGTTTTTATTGGGGTCTTCACCTACCAAAAAATAAAAAATAGGAAGCATTTGGATTAGACCATGGTTTTACTCAATGTCTACTTAATTGTTTGGAACACCCATTAGGTATTATAATAGTTAAAACTGTGGGCACACAAATCTCTAATTGGTCAATTTAATTATACTAGGTTCTCTTCCATATTATCACTATTTAGTAAAAAAAAAGAATAAGTATACGAGGATTAATAATTTTTAATAAAATAGTAACAAACCTGATCTAAATTCTAAAGGATTCTATAATTTATTACTCAATCTAAGAGATTTATCTCAACCAATGGATCACAACCAAAGAGGTGGTTTTATTTAGGTCTAATCAGGTGATTTAAAAACTATACACAAGGAAAATAGAATAGAAAATAATGAGGGGGGGGGGGAGGAGGGTGAAGGGGAAGTGGGTGGGGGGGGGTTAGTGGGAGTGAGGGGGTGTGCAGGGAAGGAGGTTTGGGGGGAAGGGGGTGTAGTGGGGGGAAGGGGGTGGGGATACAAGGGGATTTGGGGGGGGGGGGTACAGTGGGGGTAGGGGTAGGGGGTGTGGGGTGCAGGAGAAAGTATGGGTGGAATCATAATATTATAAATTATATATATATATATATATATATTAAGGAACAAATTTTAATTTTTTTATTATCTTTGTTAAAAAAATTGGATATTTTTATTAGGACATGCATTTTACATATTTGGTTTTGGATTCCAAGGATCATGTAATCCAGAGGGATAATGCATAGTTTTGAGAATTTGTTGGCTTGCCTGATGTTTTAGTTTAAGTAACATTATTTCATTTGGATTTTAATTGGATTAGTTTATGTTGGGTTGTCTTGATTCTAGTAGTGTTAGATTAGTTCCATTTAATTTGTTTTGGGCCAAATATTGGTGGTTTAGTTTAGGTCTATAACTTTAGGTTATTATTTTAGTGAATCAATTTGGTTTCATTACATAGATTTAGTTAGATCCTTGTTACTTTGTTCATGACACTAATATTCTAGTCTCTAATAGACCCCTCTACAACTAACTCAATATCATGAAATAACACCACATGAGTAGTATTGGTCACATACTTTCTTAGTTCTGAGAAAAGGAAAATATTCCCAAGACAGGAGTGGAAAAGACCGAAATTGTTCTCAAAGATCCTATCACTAGAGATGATGAAAGACGAGTATTACTCCTCTCCAACTATTCACCCAATAAAGTATTAACACTTGTGAGGATTTGAGATATATCCACTTATAATTCCAATAAAGTTACCATATGATCGGAAATAAAATAAGGGGAAACTTTTCTAAAAAAGTGCCAAAGAGAGGGTAGATGGAACTAGATACAATCAACTAACTCCTCCACTTCTCATGAAGAAGATTCACCCTCAATAGAGGGTGGGGGATACTGATATTGGGGGTGGGAATGGGCAGGGGTCTGATGCATTGGGTGACATGGGACTGCTATAGGGGTGTGTGGTTTGTGGTGGTGGTGGTGGGAGGGGGGTGTGGGTGGAGTGGGGGGTGGGGGAGCTAAGGATGGGGTGGGGGCTGGTATAGGGGAATGGGGTCTATGGGGGGGGGATAGGGGAAAGGGGTCTGGGTGTATCGAGTGGGGGGGGGGGGGTCTAGGTGGTGGGAGGGGGGTTGGGATGGGGGGGGGGGTGGTTGGGATGGGGGTAGGGGGGTTCGAGTGTGGTGGGGTTTAGAGGCTGCTTCAAGGAGTTGGGGTGAGGGGGTCTTGGTGTAGGTGTTGGGGGGGTAGGGGTGGGTTGGGGTTGGGATGGGGGCCAGGGGTCTAGGTGGGGGGAGAGGGGGGATTCCTTATGGGGTTTGTATGGGGGTAGGCGTGGGTGGTGGATAGGATGGGGTACAAAGTCTAGGTGTGGGGGACTGCTTCAGGGGCGGGTGTTTTGGGTGGGGTGGTTGATGGGGGTGGGGGATGGGATGAGGTTTGGGTGTGTGTGTGGGGGGGTACTACTTTAGGGGGTGGGGGTAGGGGTAGAGGGCTACTTCTGTGGAGTGGTAGGGTGTTGTGGAGACTACTATAGGGGTTGTGGTGGGGGTGAGGGTGGGGGCAAGGTGGCTATTGTTGCATGTGGGTTGGGGGTTGAGATGGAGGTTGGGGGTTTGGGTGTAGGGGGGGGGCTGCTGCATGGGGGTGTAATAATATGTCCAGTATAGTTGGAAATATATACGAAGATGGATCGAGATGAGAAAAATGAATGTACATTGCTATCTTAAGTAAAGAATCATATTCCTTCTAAGAATAAAGCTAAAGGAAAACAGAAATTCATGCTGCCCAATGATGTCCAGATCTGTAAATATAAAGGGAAATAATGAATTAAGGGTTCTAGACATTTTCGGGCTATATGTAAGGGATTTTTTGGGTTGAGATCCATTTGTCAGCCAATTTTTCTCCAATAAAATATCTACAAAAGATCATCATTATTCCAATATTTTATTTTTTATGCATCATAGAAGAGGGAATTTAAGGTTAAGAATGAATGCAAAAAAATGCTTAATGTTGTTATGTTTATATATTATGAAGTAATTAAATCCATCATGTTTAACCAGTTTGCAACACTTGGGCACACATGTGGTGAGTGTAGTGTTGAAGTGAACACAACTTTAGTGGTTTGGGAAAAACATAAAGTGCCTTTCATGGGAAATCTTCCTTAATTATAGACAATATAGCATTAGTATTCATTTCAAAACTAGTATAGAAGATATATTATAGGAGCATTATAATAGTTTATCCAACCACATAATCCTTAGTGCTGCCTCTTGATTCATGTATGATGCACCCAATTTGTGCATGATATTTTTCTTATTTATTTTCCATAGATCTAACCATACTAATTAGTTTTATGGTATATTTTAATTATTACTAGGTGAATGTCATTATTAGAACATCATGTTACAATATTGGATCAATAGAATTCATGAGTTCAGTTATCTTGATTGGATGTAACCCCTATGGTATGCACTTGGGATTTATAGTTCATTTATTTACATAAAAAACTATTCATCATCACCTATTCTATTATTTCCTTTCTCATTAATCATGATCCTCCCACTTCAAATTTTAGGTTCAATTAATGAAGATTCATCATATAACTGTCATTTTTTTGATTTCTCCTAAGACATGTTTGGGTGTGTTACAGAAACCGTCGTCGAAGGCGAAGTTGTTCGACCCGATTTGGTTCACTGACAACAGTTTAAGGTGAGTTTTTTATTCCTTATTCGATGAGACTTAGTTTATAATTTGGGGTTTTGTTATTTTAGTTCCTTTGGTAATTTTATTATAGAGTGTTGATCATCCTTGAGGTGGTTTCGAGTCATCAGAGTCAAAGGCGACTCACTGTGTATGCATATGAAATCATATATATAACAAGTTCTCCCATTATATATATATATCCACCCATGATAGCGCGATTACATATAATGGGCTAGGTGTTCATATGTTTATATATTGTAAATGCATACTTTTGTGGGTGATAACCATATTATGCATGTGATATATATATAATGATCCTATTTTGCATGTTCATGGACATGTGGACACATGCATAGGGGATAAGGCGTCCTTATGTATATGCAAAGGTGAATATAAATAAAGGATGGATGGGGAAGCTTAGAGTTGTCTCTGATAAAAGTGTCAGGCGTTGTATGTGGCTTAACTCTTTTGAGTTAGAATCCCTCTCCTAGCCTCTTTAAATCAAGAATTTATATTGCATTTAGCTGCCTTTTAATTATACTTGTTTATATTAAATTACTAATCTTGATCAAGTGTTAGTTAAAGTAATTGTTTCATTTTATAAACAAGTCATGGTTTTGTAACAAAACCCCTCCAATAGAGGTGCGCTTTCTGCAAAAACTCATAGTTGTAGTTTATGCTTAAATAGTTTTCTTGGAAATATTGCATTGGTGTTTTCCTTATAATTGATTTCATTGTTAGTCATAAGGAAAACATCATATTTGACCCTTTTTAGATCCCTGAATGGGGTTACCATCTTTTTTTTAAATGGTAGTTTGAACCAAAACACCCTTTAAGTGCTGTTAGACTTTAATGATTGAATAGCCCAAGTAGAAAAGTGTTGTAATGACCAAGTCACCACTAAGAGACCCAATTTAATCTTATAAATGGAATTACAATTTTTTAATGATTTGAATAAGTAAAATGGAACCTAACATGGCTGACTTGGCCCATGAGAGGCAATTACTCATTTAATGAATTATGTAATAGTTATGCCTCCTTTCTAATGTTTAATTAGATGGCGTGAAATAAATAGTGACTTATTCAGGGTGACTTGCACTCAACATTAGAAATGTCATAAGGGAAAGTGGTAAATGTAAAATTATAATTGAAAACCTCCTAAGTGTTTCAATTGAAGGTGATGTTTGAAAAATAAAGAGGATTATTAATGATCATGTTATTTAGTATGGGGAAGTACATATCAATTTGAATATTATTTTTTCATTGTTGGTTATAGATTCAAGTATCATTTATCATTTACAGTTGACACATTGATCACATATGTATATAAGAAGTTGTTATATATCATTTTTCCCAATAGTTTATTATAGGTGGTTTCTTATGATGAGGTCGGTTCTATCCACCACCATCAATTATAGAGAGTTAAACATCATATTTGAGTTTGGTTTATTCAGTTTTTATACTTTGAAACAATTTTAATTGGGGAATTTGTTATTTTTGGGTTAATTATATTTTTGTAGTGTGTTTTGGATTTCGTTGAGGTGAATTTGAGTTGCCGTTGACAAAGGCTTACATTTGTATGCATAGTTAAGAATATGCATATATAATTTCGACCTTTATATATATTCACTCATGGAAGTATGAATATATATATATATATATATATATTTTGGGGCCTGGTGTGATTATATACAGTTATGAAAAATGCATACATGTGTAAGTGTAAAGGGGTATATGCATGTATAAACATGTATCTAAGGACCCCCTTCTGTATATTTTTCCAGGAAAATTTTTATATAGGGGCTTGGATTCCTTACATATATATATGTGTGTGTTTGTGTGTGTGAAGTTGTATATTTTTGAAAGTAGAAAAAATAACAATGTGAGTTTCCGTCGTCAAAAGAAACACACCTCTATGTTAATGTAGGTTCCCTCTGCCTAAACCTGTAATTTTAATAATATAGTTTCTTGATTGTTTTCTTTATTGTTTTAAAAAATGGTTTTCTAATAACCACAATAACTTTTAAAGAAGAATTTAATATAGCCATTGAACTTATTTGTAGAACTAGTTCAAAGAGGTTAACAAATGATAGTAGTTTCTAGATACTCGAACAAGAGTTCTATAAACAATTCATTGATCATCCTTAGAGACAGTCATTATCTCCTTCAATATCCCATCAAATTCATCATAAAAGACACTACTTAATTTTACGGATCAATTATTTCCAATACCAAGATTCTAGACATCTTCTCTCGTATCATGAAACTCACCCATAATAGTCCTCTTGAAATCGTGTATAAGAAATGGTGTAAATATATTACACAATAGGGATTAAATCGGTAAGGATACATAATTCAATTTTAAGAGAAATTGATCAACTCCACTCTAAAAAACTGGAATAGCTGAAGG
Organism: Viscum album; assembly: GCA_963277665.1. Taxonomy (NCBI): domain Eukaryota; kingdom Viridiplantae; phylum Streptophyta; class Magnoliopsida; order Santalales; family Viscaceae; genus Viscum; species Viscum album. The sequence continues at coordinate 537,633,335 of OY728141.1, read as the reverse complement.
TTTTGATGTGGAAGTTATATATGGTTGAAACCTTCTGATGAACTCAAACAAGATTAACACAACACATTATAAAGTGTGTAGGATTCCCTTAATTTCAGTTCTGATAGACTTAACCTCATTATGAACATCTTGAGACATGTCTAATTGCACCATAGAATGATTTAGGTACATATACCTTTGAAATACGACCATAACACCAAGATCATTTAACTCACACATGTTAGTATAAAAATCCTTCAAATATCTAACTGGACCATTCAAATACTTATGATCATTGTAAATTACTTTAGAAAAAACATTTTGAGTATGATAGAATTCTGGGAGATTCCTAATCAACTTTTTTAGTGTAGTCATTAACCAAACCAACTTTTCAAAATAAACCTTGGGAATAGAGAACTTCTTATGATCTCTAACTTCATCATTAGAATATTTAAACTATTTTTTATCTCATTATAATCTCATAAAATATTATCAAACTCATTTATAATATCATTGTTAAAAGATTACATTTTATTACATTACGATATCTTAATAATAGAGGGTGATTCCTCATGTACAATATGAGTTGGTGATGGTATTGGTGGTGTGTGAGAATATTAAATAGTTTCCCTAATCACATCATCAGTTCGATCATCATCTGCCAGTTATCCAAGGATAATTAGATCCATTTACTGATTCTCCACCTTCGGCTCAGCTCTTCCTTCTGCAGTTTAAATAGTAGGCATAATCACAATTGGCCTTTATTCAGGAATAAGAACAGTTGTCATAATAAATTTTTCTTCAAGCTGAATTCCTTCAAGGGGAGCATGGGGTGGGTAGGGGGTGGGTTTTCTAGTTTGGGTGGGGGGGAGGAAGAGGGTGTGTTGGGGGTAGAGGGGTTTGAGGGAGGTGTGTAGGTGGAGGGAAGGGGGAAGGGGGACATGTCAGGGGGAAGGGGGTGTGCTAGGGTGGAGGTGGATGTTGTGTGCATGTGGTTTGGGGGGGGGTATGGGGTAGGGTCTGTGCTGGGGGCAGGGGTAGGGGGTGTCCAGGAGGGGGGTAGGGGGTAGGGGGTGTGCTGGGGGAAGGAGGTGGGGTGTGTAGGTGGGGGGGGGGGGTGTAGAGGGGGTGTGTTGGGTGGAAGAGGGATTTGGGTGTGAATGGATACATTGGTAATCAAACAATTATTAGGTCATTTGGGCGGATAAACCAACAATTAACCCCTTAAAAACATTTTCATCAGTTTCCCAAACCAATCTAAATATAAACATAAACTCTAAACTACATACCTAAGACCCCGAGTACATTGATACCATCCTGAAATGAACTAAAACACTGAATCCCAATTTGGAAAAGTGATGATTTGGGCATTCCACCCTATGACATCATCTCAATTTTGTAGGAACTCTATTTTGTTTTGGCTGGAGAGGATTTTTATATATAGGATAACTTTTTTTTCTGGAATACATAGGCTGTTACAGGGGCATGTCTAGGAGGGAGGGGGTAGGGTGGGGGGGGGGGGTCTGCAGGGGGAGGTAGGGAAGGGGTGTGAGGATGTAGGTGGGGAGGGTGGGGTGTCCAAGAGGGAGGATAGGGGGTGTCTAGGATCTAGGGGGAGGGGTGTTCAGTGTCCAAGAGGGAGGGGGTGTCCATGAGGGAGGGCTCAACAGGGGGGTTTCCCGGAGGTGGGGGTCTACAAGAAGGTGGGGGGGGGGGTTGTCCAAAATGGGGGTTTTTTAGGGGAAGTGGGGATGTAGGAGGGGTTCTCTATGGGAACGTTGCAGGGGGAGGGGGATTTCCAGGTGAGGCTTTCAAGGGGGGGAGTGCTGCAGGGGGGAGGGGCTGCAGGGGGGAGGGGTGTGGTGGTGAAGGTGGGGAGGGGGTGTCCAGGAGGGACGGTGGGGTGTTCAGGAGGGAGGGTGTGGGTGTCCAGTGTCCCCCCATTGGGGGATTTTCAGGGGGAGGGGGCTATCTAGGGGAGGCTTTTTAGGGGGAGGGGCTGTAGGGTGGAGGGTGCAGGTGGGGAGGGGTGGGGGTGTCCGTGAGGGAGGGGTTTATGTAGGGTGGGTGTAACACCAGGAGATTTTATGACATATATTCTTTTTAATTTATTTGATGTCTTCTATTGTACACTACACCAAGATTAGCTTGTGCTATACGCAACACCGTATTAGCTTTCAGTTTAAGCAACACAATTCTTGGCTCGGGTTACACATAATTTCAAGTTTGTTTTGTAGAAATTATTCTACCCAAAATTAAGTATATATTTTTTTAATGTATAAATTAAATAAGTTTTGATTATGTTATACGCAACACCAAAGGGATATTCCACTACACGCAGCCCTGACTTGGCTTGCATTACACGCAATCACGACCTTCCTCGATAGCATGTGTAGTTCGCAATACCGGGTTTCACTAAACAATGATATATTTTTATAATATTATTATCAACTAGCCTTTATGAATAGTATTAAGTACATTTTGAATTTTAGAACATTATTATTAATCTTACACATTTTATAGAACATGGTATGGGAACAAAATAATTTTTTACGGGTAAAATAACTATTTTTAAAAAAATGCAGTTTTGCCGCCTTTTGATGGTGCGACCACTTTAAATATATTTTTTGACATGTTTATAGGATCAATTTGACAAAATAAAATTCTTCTTTGGAATTAGGATATAAAAATTTACTTTGGATAAAATTTTCATATTATTCTGATAACTTTCATATTTTAATGAATAGTAAAAACACGATATATTTTAATTAAAAACAAATTTTTTTCATCATAATAATTTATATGGTTAAATTATAATATATAGTGGTTTTAAAGTATAAATATAATATATTTTTACCATTTAATATAATGTATGTCATTAGCATTGATTTTACATTGAATTCATAGGTAAAATCATTTTAATCTTTTACAATGTTTTAACGAATTTTAAATTAATTTCTGCAACTTATGTGATTTGAATTTGAAAAAATGGATTCCATATTTGGTATCTTTAGGTCCAAATTATGTTAATATGCTGTTTTTTATTTTTGGGCACTATGAATAGTAACTACGGTAAATTTTATTTACCATAATTAAAGGTAAATCAGGTAATTAAGGGTAAATATAATATTATAAAATTACCCTAACACTTGTCTTAATATAATTTTATGATCATATTGCGTCATAAAGAATATTTGGGTCTAAATGTAATCCATTGGAACCCACTTGAATGTGATTAAGACCTTTAATTTATTTTATTTTAAAGAAAGTGAAATATGTCTCACTCAAATGTTAATAATTAAAGTATTTTTAATATAATGTTATAAAGAATATAAATTAGATTATAAATATTCATTTGAAATCTAAAATGTTTTTTATTGTTATGTTAATTTATTTGTAATTTTTAAGAGATACTTAATTACCATAATAGCTTATACATTAATGATGCATAAATTATTTATTTAGTGAAAAATCAGTAATATAGTTTTTATTAAAATAATAATATCCATTAAAAGTCCCAAAAACCAGGCCAAAACTTATTGGTATTATATATCTAAACCATAACCATCAAATTTAATAATTATTGACCATTTGGATATTTATAAAAGCGATTATGACAATTATATTATTTTATTTTAAATGATGTCAAAGTTGTCACCTTCATAATTTAATAAATATAACAATTTACATGTTGTGATTTTAAGATGATAAATTCAAGTAAAGGTATTATTTTTAATGATATTAGATTTATCATCATAATATTATTTTATTTTTTATTTTTATGCAACTAATAAGTATATTAAATGACTATAAAAAAATGTTGTAGTAATTGTTTTATTAAGAGAAATATCAAATAAATGGTTTTATAAATATTAAAATAAATATTATATGAACTAATTAATGTTATACACAAATTTTCTAGATTAATATGACATTTTAGGAATCTATTGAACATTTTGGTTCGAATATATCCTCTGTGTGGATTTTATTTAAATTCAGATAAATGAATAGTGTCAAAATTAACACTATCGTCATTTTATAAAAATAACATATTATCAAATTATTTAAAAATCACAAAAATGTTTAAAAATTATAAATTGAAATTTATATGGTCTAAAATTTCATTAATTACCCAATTATGGATAATTCACAACACATAAGTAATTATTTATAACAATTTAAAATTTAGAATATTATTACCCCAAATAAAATTAAATAGATTAAATAAGGATAAATCATGTTGATAAGGTTTAAAATAAATTTTCAACATATCTAAATTTGATTAGTTGATGATATTTCAACCCAATATTACCTCATATCATAATTGGAGTCACTTTTGAAGTTTTTATGTGGGGTTTGAGTTTATTATAAATTAATAGTTTATAGGTTTCCAAAAGTTCACCTCTTATCTCTTATAAAAGGGAAACTCCTACCTATACTCCTCAAACCACTTTGAGCCTTCAAGATCGGCCAACCCCTACCCATTACTCGTCTAAACTTCCCTAGAAGCATAATAGAGGTCTTTGTATTCTTCAAAGACCAACTTTAGTTCCCAAAGAGGAGGTTTAGAAGAGGCGTGTCGAAGAAGAGGTAATATCCTTAACCGATTTTTTCAAATTAATTTTTTCTTCTACTTCCTCTTATTTAGTTGATTCATAATAAAGTAATAACATCAGTACAAATCATATAAATATATGTTATTATAAATATGAAACAATTCTATTTCACCTTCTATCCATCCTACAGAAACTGAAATCAGCACGCGTGCGTACGTACGGAATACTGTCTCCACGCCGTGGTGTAATCTAATTTTCCACCACCACCTTTCTTGGATGGGTATAATGGTGGAAATAATAAATATATATGCTTATTATAACATGATTATGATTATGAGGTATTATATCATCCACTCCAATTCCATTCAATAATTATGGGAACGATATCATCACTCTTGCGTACGTACGGATTACCGTCTCCACGATGCAATGAGATTCATTCTCCATGTTAACCATTCAAGAATGATTATAAAGTATATATAATAAGAAATCATGAAACATATTACATAATAATTCTACTGGATTTATGTATATATATATGTCATTTACTTCCATTCAATTTAATAAGGAAATGAAAACAACATTCATGCGTACGTACGGTCTACCGTCTCCATGAATGGTGTATTTCATTCCATTTATCGATATTATATATATATATATATATATTATAAATATATATTATATATAAATAATGCTTTAAATTATGGAATTAATTAATCATGATCTAAGTAATCATATTAATAATTATAAGTCAAAACATGTACGACAAATGAAATGATTTTACCCAAAACGATGCATTAACACGGAATAGAAAAATAAACTGGTAATATAAAGTCGTATGTTAATCATATATGATATCATAAATATTATTATGGTTATTTTACAAGTTAATAATATGTTTAAACCCACTATAAACAAGTTTCGAACACGTACAGAAGAAATTGGACCTAAGGTAAGGGATAATTTTTTAATCTCATTTTTATCCGAGATTGCTTATACGTAAGTATTTACTAGGGTTATATTTTTCATCCATGTCCATTAAAATGTTTTCCATAAAGTGTTTAATAATATTACATGTATTTTTAAACTCATGTTTACCCCTCTTTGAATTTTACAATGTGTTATGGAAGGAATATTTCTTTTGTATACCATATGAGGAACTTTTTGACTTGTCTGACAAAAGTACGAAGAGAATGTTTTTTTAAATTATACGGAATGAACAGATTTTTTTACGGTTTCATAACGCCTAATTTTCATGAATCATCCTATACAATATTTCATGATAATTTTCAATAAAATCCTTTTCTTTTAAAATTGCATGGCATTTTGTGAAAAGAAAATGATTTTGAAGAAGAAAGGATATTTTCCTCAAGAATTCATCTCAAGTGTTTTATTAAAAATATTTTCCATCTAAGATGACATTATTTAGAATGTTTATGTTTTAAGTATAATGTATCTATTATTTACATGGTTTTATTTTAATTATGATGAAATTACATCCATTTGTTTTATATGGATTATGTCACGATGGGATGATGTTTATGAAACCCATTTTATTCTTTGGGTTTTGATGAATGATTTATGATTTTTTTGTGGCACACGTAAGAATGATTTCAATATGAGATGTGTGGGACCTATATCTTCCTAAAATTAATTGGGTAATGATTTATATCTCATGAGATAGACATGGATGGAATGGCTAGTGAATCTGGTTCAGTAATACAGGGCTGGAATGGCAAGTAAACCCAGTTCAGTAATGGACTTTTTCCACTATGATGGTCTTAGAAGAAATGAATTGGCTACTATGGAAATCATAACATGTTATTAATGGTTTCCACAATTAAATGTTTTATTCCCATCCTATTTTATCGTGGTTAATGTTCCTTTATTATCTATGCCTTTTTCACTACCAAGATTTATGTCATTACTCATGATTTTGATGTTTCATGTTCATGTTCTTATGTTCCAATGTTTAGGGATTGTTTTATGTTCTCCATGTTTACCCTTACTGAGCATTTGAGCTCACCCTTATTATATTTTACTTTCCCCAGGATATAAAGAATGGTTTTAGGTACGAAAACCAATGGGGAAACTCTTTATGGGAGATGTTGAAGATCTATCACCATGATTAGATGATTATGTTCCAAGTTTCCAAAGACACTAAACTACTACGGTCTTTGGGCGTATGTTTTTTTCAGGTATTAAGTATTAAACAAAAGTAATGTAATGTATACGTACATCAAGCTATGGGTCTCTACAGTTGCTATCAAAGTGAATGTTTAGTTAAACGTTGGAAACTAGGATGCAAAAACTTTCGTGATATCCCTAGAGATATTTCTACGGTATGTCTAGGGATGTCTCTAAGGTCAAGTATAAGTATAGGTTATAGTACTAGAATTACTGTAATGATATAAGAATTAAATCTAAGATGTTATATATTGAAGGTACTCCCGATTTATTATGTTGTTTTCCTAGCATGATTTTTGCCTCTCACACTATTCTTTTTGGGTTTTAGAAAATGGCTGGAAATAGGAAGATTCAAGTTAATGGAGAATATGATGGAAAATGGAATGATATTCTTCATGAGCTACCAAATGAAACAGTATTTGGAAGGAAAAACATTGTTATTATGCCTAATCATCAATCTCATAATATGATCAATAATCTTAACTTTGGTAAGATTCCCGAATCAGCTAATAAGAGAAATATGGAGTTTTATGAGGATCATAGAGGATATAAAGTTCAATTTCCCTCATGTAAGTCATGTGGGAAGAGGCATCAAGGAGAATATTTCAAAGGAACTAGAAGATGATTTGGGTGTGGAGAAGAAGGACACAAATATAGAAATTGCAAAGGAAAAGGTCCAGTTAACACAATGGACAAGTATAATGGTATTGCTAAGACATCAACAACGATTAAATGTTTTAAATGTGGAATGTATGGGAATTATGAAAACCAATGCCCTAAGGGAGAATCTCATGAAGATAATCAGCACAATCTCATGGGTAGTATTTATGTTGATGATGAAGAATACACTACAAATGATATATGAGATGAAAGAAGTGTTGGGGAATAAAATGACAAATAATAGTAAATAGTTTGAAAAGGTAGTGGAATGATTGCATGTTTATCAAGAATAATGTATGGTACTATGGAAAAAAGAAAAATCTAAGGATTGTTACACTGTTGTCTTTCCTTGAGTATTTGAAAGTATATGATGAATGGTACCGGTAACCATGAAAAGTGATTGAAATATTTTTGGAAAGTAGATGATATGAGAATAATGAAGGGATATGGAGAAAATAATATGTTTGATAGTATTAATGAGATCATGAATGATAAAAGGAAAAAGTGATATCATGGTTTGAGTATATAGAAATTTTGGGATTTTGGTATGTGGAAAGAGTTACCTTTTGACAACATTCATGTTTTCACTAAAGTTATATGGTAATTTATGTTTCAAGAGAATACATGATTAAGTTATTCAAATGTTTGGAATGCGATCAATAAGATAAATCTTATGATGTATGGGGAATAATTGATGGTATTCACGTGCTTGTTATGTGAACTTTCCAGTAATCATCTTCTTTATACTATGAGATTGGACTGATGTATTTTGGATAAGTCTAATGATTGGAATGGATTATGTCGGACATCAAATAGTATTGCTTAAGGCTAGAACATTTTTCGATATTATTTTTGTAATATTATAATAGTGTAGTTTTAGAAAAAGGACAACCTGCAGGATGAGCGAAGAGCCATCACATCGGACAAGCTTATGGAAATCGAACCCACAAACGAAGTGCGGCATGCCTCTGTCTCCTACCACTGGCCTACAGGAAGTCCCTAGTTAGTAGAAATTAGTTTTATTTTATTAAGCAGTATGATAGTTGAAGTATAAGTCCATTTTGAGAATAATATATGGTTAATCTCACCATAATATAGAATTATGTATATAAATTTTGCTAACCTTATGTTTGAGATAGATGGAATGACCGATCATTCTATCACATGATCTGCTAACACTTCACGAAATACAAATTCAACTTCATTTCTTTAAGAGATGATGTGGAAATTATTCAAGGCACAAACAACAGTGAGATTGTACCAAAATCAAGTAAGTCTTTATTTTAATTCATCCACATTAGGGAAATGATTTTGAAAACCAAAAACATTGTCCTAGTACCCTCATATTCGATGAATCATATGGTACCTTAGATCATCACAAATTTATGGCTTTGTGATTGTTGGATTTTTCATAGCCATGTTCTCTATCACTCTTCATCAGAACATGATGGTTAGATTTCTCTTCTATATCCATATTTCTCCTATGTTATCCTATATGGAAACCCAGTGATGATTTATTTGGTAACTATTATGTTTCATACTTTAGTTTTTAAAATTATGTTTTAGTATTCCTTTTTACGATGCGGGTTTATATGAATGAAACATTCAAGAAGTAAACGATTTATAACCCCGACGAATTTCGAGGGCGAAATTCTTTTTAAGGGGGGTAGAATGTAACACCCAGAGATTTTATGAGATATATTACTTTTAATTTCATTGATGTATTATATTGTACATTACACCTAGATTATCTTGTACTATATGCAACACCGTATTAGCTTGCAGTATACACAACACTATTCTAGGATCGTGTTACACACAATTTCAAGTTCATTTTGTAGAAATTATTATACGCAACATTAAGTATAGATTTTGTTTAATGTATAACTGATATAAGTTTTTATTATGTTATACGCAACACCAAAGGGAACTTCCACTACACGTATCCCTCACTTGGCTTTCATTACATGCAATCACGATCGTCCTCGATAGCGTGTGTAGTATGCAACACCGGGTTTCACTAAAAAATGATATATTGTTATAATATTATTATGAATTAGAAGTTATGAATATTATTAACTACATATTGAATTCTATAATATTATTATTCATCGTACACATTTTCTAGAACATGGTATGAGAACAAAATAAATTTTTCAGGTAAAATAATTATTTTTCAAAAAATGCAATTTTGCCGCCTTTTGATGGCGCACCGACATTAAATCTATTTTTTGACATGTTTATAAGTTCAATTTGAAAAAATAATATTCTTCTTTGGAATCAGGATATAAAAATTTACTTTGGAGAAAATTTTCATATTATTCTGATAACTTTCATATTTTAATGAATAGTAAAACACGCTATATTTTAATTAAAAACAAATTTTTTCACCGTTATATTTTTTATGGGTAAATTATAATATTGAATGGGTTTAAAGTATAAATACAATATATTTTTACCATTTATTATAATTTATGTCATTATCATTGATTTTACTTTGAATTCATAGGTAAAATCATTACAATCTTTTGTAATGTTTTAACTTTTAAAAACTCATTTTCATAACAATGGGATTAATTTTAAATTAATTTCTGTAACTTTTGTCATTTGAATTTGAAAAAATTGATTCCATATTTGGAATATGTAGGTCCAAATTATGTTAACAAGTTCATTTCTATTTTTGGACACTATGAATAGTAACTACGGTAAATTTTATTTACCATAGTTAAAAGGTAAATCAGGTAATTTAGGGTAAATATAATATTATAAAATTACCCTAAAACGTGGATTAATATAATTGGATGATTATATTGCATACTAAGTAATATTTGGGTCGAAATGACATCCATTGTAACCAACATGGATGTGATTAAGACCTTTAATTTATTTTATTTTAAAGAAAGTGAAATTTGTCTCACTCAAACTTTAATAATTAAAGTATTTTTAATATAAGGTTATATAGAATATAAATTCAATTATAAATAATCCTTTTAAATCTATTTTTTTTCATTGTTATGGTAATTTATTTTTAATTTTTAAGAGATATTTAATTACCTTAATAGCTTATACATTAATGATGCATAAATTATTGTTTTAGTGAAAAATCAGTAATATATTTTTTATTAAAATAATAATACACATTAAAAGGCCCAAAAACCTGACCAAAACTTATTTTTCGTATATATATAAACCATAACCATCCAATGGTATAATTATTTACTATTTAGAGCTTTATAAAAGCGATTATTACACTTATATTATTTTATTTTAAATGACGTCAAAGTTGTAACCTTCATAATTTAATAAATATAACAATTTACATGTTGTTATTTTAAGATGTTAAATTATATTAAAAGTATTATTTTGAAATATATTAGATTTATCATCATTATAGTATTTTTTTTAATTTTTATGAAATTAATAAGTATATTAAATGATTATACAAAAATTATGTAGTAATTGTTTTATTAAGAGAATTATCAAATAAATGGTTTTATAAATTTCAAAATAAATATTATATAAACTAATTAATGTTATCCAAAAATTTTATAGATGAATATAACATGTTAGTAATCTATTAAACATTTTGGTTATAATATATACTCTGTGTGGATTTTATTTAAATTCAAATAAATGAATAGTGTCAAAATTAACACTATTGTTATTTTATGAAAATAACATATTATTAAATTGTTTAAAAATCACAAAAATATTTAAAAATTATAAATTGAAATTTATATGGTCTAAAATGTCATAAATTACCCAATTATGGATAATTGACAACACATAAGTAATTATTTATAACAATTTAAAATTTAGAATATTATTACCACAAATAAAATTAAATAGATTAAATATGGATAAATCATGTTGATAAAAATTAAAATAAATCTACAACATGACTAAATTTGATTGGTTTATGAGATTTTAACCCTATATTACCTCATATTCTAATTTGAGTCACTTTGGAAGTTTTTAAGTGGGTTTTGAGTTTATTATAAATTAATATTTTATAGGATTCCAAAAGTGCCCCTCTCCTCTCTTATAAAAGGGCACCTCCTCCCTCTCCTCCTCACACCACTTGGACCATTCAATCTTGGAAAACCCCTGCCCATTTCTCTTATCCACTTCCCTATCAGCATACTAGAGGTCTTGGTCTTCTTCAAAGACCAACTTTAGTGCCCTAAGAGGAGGTTTAGAAGAGGAGTGTCGATGAAGAGGTAATATCCTTTACCGATTCTTTCAAATTAATTTCTTCTTCTACTTCCTTTTATTTTTTTGTTTCATAATAAAGTAATAAAATAAGTATCATTCATATACTGTTATTTTATTATAAATATGAACCAACTCTATTTCACCTTCTATCCATCCTACAGAAAATGAAACCACCGCACGTGCGTACGTACGGAATACCGTCTCCACGCCGTGGTGTAATCTGATTTTCCACCACCACCTTACTTGGATGTGTATAATGGTGGAAATAATAACTATATATTCTTATTATAACATTATTATATGTATGAGATATTATATCATCTACTCCAATTCCATTCAATAATTATGGGAACGATATCATCGCTCGTGCGTACATACGGATTATCATCTCCGCGATGCGATGAGATTCTTTCTCCATGTTAACCATTCAAAAATGATTATAAAGTATATATATAATTACGTAATCATGAAACATAGGAAATAATAATTATACTGTATTTATGTATATATATATTTCATTTACTTCCATTCAATTTAATAAGGAAACAAAAACAGTGTTCATGCGTACGTACGGTCTACCGTCTCCATGAATGGTGTATTTCATTCCATTTGTCGATCTATAATAAATAAATTTTTATTATGAATATATATTATATATAAATCATGTTTTAAATTCTGGAATTATGTAATCATGATCTATGTAATCATATGAATAATTACAAGTCAAAACACATATGACAATTGAAATGATTTTACCCAAAACGATGAATTAACATGGAATTGACAAATGAACGGGTAATATAAAGTCATAAGTGAATAATATATGATATAATAAATATTATTATGGTTTTGTTACAAGTTAATAATATGTTTAAACCCACTATACAAAAGTTTCGGACACGTACTGAAGAAATTGGACATAAGGTAAGGGATAATTTTCCAATCTCATTTTTATCTGAGATTGCTTATACGTATGTATTTACTGGGGTTATATTTTTAATCCATGTCCATAAAAATGTTTTTCATAAAGTGTTTCATAATATTACATGTATGTTTAATGTCATGTTTACCCCTATTTGACTTTTACATTTTGTTATATAAGGAATCTTTCTTTTGTTTAAAATATGAGGAACTTTTTGACTTTTCTGGCAAAAGTACGAGGAGAATGTTTTTTAACTTATACAGAATGAACGAATTTTTTTATGGTTTCAAAATGCCTAATTTTCATGAATCTTCCTCTACTATATTTCATGATTATTTTCAATAAAATTCTTTCCTTTTAAAATTATGTGGCATTTTGTGAAAAGAAAATGATTTTGAAGAAGAAAGGATTTTTTCCTCAAGAATTCATCTCATGTGTTTTATGAAAACTATTTTCCATTTAAGATGACATTATTTAGCATATTCATGTTTCATGTATAATGTATCTACTATTAAATGGTTTTAATTTTATTATGATGAAATGATATCTATTTTTTTTATGGATTATGTCACGATGAGATAATGTTTATGAAACCCATTTTATTCTTTGGGTTATGATGAATAATTTATGATTGTTTTATGGAACACGTAAGAATGATTTCAATATGAGATGGGTGGGACCTATATATCCCTCACATTCATTGGGTAGTGATTTATATCTCATGATATAGACATTTCTGGAACAGAAATTGAATCTGGTTCAGTAATATAGGGCTGGAACGACAAGTAAACCTGGTTCAGTAATGGACATTGTCCACTATAATGGTCTTGGAAGCAATGCCTTGGATACTATGTAAATAATTACATGTTCTTAATGGATTCCACAATTACATGTTGTATTTCCATAATATTTTATCATGGTTAATGTTCCTTTATTATCTATGACTTTTTCACTACCAATATTTATGTCATTACTCATGATTTCGATGTTTCATGTTCATGTTCTTATGTTCAAATGATTAGGGATTGTATTATGTTCTACACGTTTACCCTTACTGAGAATTTGAGCTCTTCATTTTTATGTTTTCTTTTCCCTAGGATATGAAGAATGTTCTTAGGTAAGAAAACCAAAGGGGAAGATCTTTATGGGGGATGTTGAAAATCTTTCACCATGATTAGAATATTTTGTTCCGAGTTTCCAAAGACACTAAACTAATACGGTCTTTGGGCCTCTGTTTTTGTCATGTATTAAGTATTCTGCAGAAGTAATGTAATGTCTATTTATGTCAATATATGGGTCTCTACAGTGGGGGTGTCCAGTGTCCATCAGGGAGGGTCTGTTCAAGATGGAGGGGTCTGCAGAGGGAGGGGGTGTCCAGGAGGGAGGGGTCTGCCATAGGGGGTGGGGGTCTAGGAGGGGGGCTTTTTAGGGGGAAGGGAGGCTATAGGGGTGGAGTTGTAGGAGGTGTGGGGGTTCATGAGGGTGTCTTTACAGGGGGAATAAGGTCTATGTGGGGTGATTTCCAGGGGGATTTGCACGGGAGGGGGCTGTAGGGGGGAAGGTGTGGGAGGGTGTAGGTGGGGAGGGGGTGTCTAGGAGGGGGTGAGGGTTATGTAGGGTGGGGTGTGTCCGGTCTCTAGGATGGAGGGGTTTTCCAGGAGGTTTGGGTCTATAGGGGGAGGGGGTGTCCGGTAGGGAGGGGTATTCTAGAGGGGGGGTGTCAATGAGGGGGGCTTTGTAGGGGGAAGGGGCTACAAGGGGGGTTTTCAGGGGAGAGGGGCTGTCTAGGGGAGGCATTTCAAGGGGGAGGGGGAAGCAGTGGGGTGGGATACTGTGAGGGAGGGTGGGGGTGGGGATGCTACTGTAGAGGTAGGGGCTATTTTTTGGAGGAGGGGATGTACATCAAGGGGGATGTCTAGGGGAGAGGGTGGGTCTATTATATGGGGGGGGGGTGTTGTCCCATGTGTCTTTTTAGGGGAGGGGGCTATCTAGGGGGCTTTTTAGGGGTGAGGGGGGCTATAGTGGGGTTAGATACTGCAAGGGGACTAGGGGGGAACTATCTAGGGGGATTTTTAGGGGGAGGGGGGATACATGGGGTGGGCTACAACAAGGGGAGTGAGGGAGGGGCTATTTTTATGGATTTTCAGACCCTATATCCATGATTTATAACCATGTCTATAGGTCTATGTCCATGGGTTTTAACCAGGGATATAGGTATAATGCTCCAGTTAGAACCCATTTAAATAAAGTGTGTCCATAATTTGGTATAGCCAATGTTCTAAGCCATGGATATAGTGATATTACTATAGTTTGAACTGTGTATGTATAGCTATAGCCACTGTTCAAACCCTGACGATAGATCTCTATCAATATTTTGGAATTGTGGCTATAGGTATAGGCCAATATCAATACCAAACCTAACCACAGTTTCTCGAACCGTGGGCATTAAATATTGTCATAGTTTGAGGACCTATAGAACCAATTTTAAACAGTGGGTGTATCCCGAATTTCCAAAAGTGTGATGGATTTGTCATATTTTTTCTTGAGGGCAAGGAAGACCCATTCCATCTTAAGTTGGAGGGTGTGAGGAAAATATTTATCAAAAAACATGTTCTGGAAATCCTTCCATTCCAATGCCTCAATATCTTTCTTGGATTAGTATTTTTGATAAGGTCCACCATTGATTATCTTCACCCTCCATACAATAAGAAGCCATATGAACATTATCTTGTATGAAACATTGATGGATGGATAATATCCTCTCAATGGATTTGATCAATTTTTCAGTGATTGAGGGATTAGATGATCCAATGAAAGTAGGAGGATTTTGTCGGATGAAGCTCTTTATTTAACCGTGTTCTTTCTTAAGGTGGGTTGAATGTTCTTCTTGACCCATGTTTTTGTTTAAAACATGTGTTAAATGAGAGAGTATCATGACAAAGTTTTCAATTCCCACTCTCATCAAATTGGGCATCTCATTAGAAAAATCATCACATTGATCTTTACCTTGGTTCTTAGCCCGATTCATCCTATTACTGGCCATTAGCTAAAATAAAAAATTTATGGGAATGTTTATTAAAAACATAAAGGGTAATACAATGGAATAAAGGTACAAATTATAAAATACATTTATTTACTTATCTTATAAATATATAGGCTTCAATATTTGATATCTATGATCTACTTCACAAAATATATTCTTAGGGGATTTTTTTATTACCTTAATAAATGATCATACTAAGATTATGAGTTTACAAAATCATTTACCATGGGAGTGTCTAACTAAGAGTGAAGCAGGAACTATTTCCATGCACCAGTTCCGAATAGAGTCTAGCTCAATGTGGCTTTTTTGGTTTTTACCCCTAGATACATCTATGCCAGATCCTACTCTACTTGTTCATATCCAGATAGGGACATATTTTTTAGATAAACCACTTAATCTATATTCACCAAAATCTATGGATGTTTCTCATATATGTAGTCTTATCTTAAAGGCTTTCACTAGTGTTTTCAAATCCTAATCCCAAAAATAACTAAAACTATTCTCTGATACCAACTATAATAACCCTGCTCTTTTTATTACACACATAGACTTGATTCATTACAAAAAATTTCACTTAATACAACTCTGAGGATTTCAAGGTCTACTATCTTGGAAAATTAGGACCATTACATAACAACATAAATTATAAAATACAACATATTTTGTGAAAAGTTCATTTACATGACCAACTCATTCCTTCATACATAACATTGTATGGGATAACCTGAGTACATACATAATAATGGGATGAGATATAAAACCCATTAAGGGAGTAAACAAAGAATAAAATGAATAATTAAATTCATGTTAGGTGATAGGAATATTAATTGTAATGCCCCGAACCCAATTACCCAGATTCAGTGCATTATTACATAATATTGGCATGATCTCAAAAGATCAAGTCTCGAAAGACAAATTAGTTTAGTAGCCTTAGAAACACTAGATATATTCATAAGTCTTACATTACATCATAAAGTGAAAAAAACTACAACAACATCTTGTCTTCATATCCCATCATACTATCCCTGTAGGTCATTCATAAAATAATTCTTCACATCCTGGGAAAAAATAAAACATAGAAAGGGGTGAGCTTAGATGCCGAGTAAGGATAACAATTTAGTGGAAACTTTCTTAAATAAGCATAAACATTTAAGGCAATGTATAACTAAAATAAAAGGTTTTTAAACTTGAACTTCAGCATAATATGGAAGAAATAAAATGAAATAATTCCATTTACTTATTCACATGGATATTCTAATAGTCGAATAATCACATGCAATATCAATAACCACTTTCATAATGATGGAATGCATAATGCCAGACTATCATAACCACAAAATCAAGGCCTTGTGCCAAGATTACAAAATATATTTTTTCAAGCTTGTTCCAAGACACTAGTTTGTCCCATGAGACCTACCGATGCATAGAGGAGCTATAGCAGGATCCACCCATCACTTATTAAGTCCAATGCATTCCTCATATGAATAGGTTTAAAATAACATAAACATTCGTATTAAAAATAGCATAAGAAATGTAAATACTTTCTCTCTAAACCATGAATGGTATAAAAATAACACATCCACATTCAAACATATCACAAAACCTTCAATACAATATGAATGTTTTTTATCGTAATAAATCAACTTCAAATAAGCTTTAAATCCATCAAAGGATGTTGACATAGATGGAATCAAAACTATTTGAGAGAAATATCACTTTTTTTTAAATAATTTAAAAGTCACATAATTATAATAGATAAAATTTACGTTGTAAATATTCTTATAAGCTTGTAAGGGAATATTCGAAGATTTATAACGACAGAAAATAGCCGCACCCGCCGTATATGTTAAAAATACATTATTACCTTAATTCTTTCGAAAAGGTTAAAAAGGACCTTGTTTGGAAAATGACGGAAAGATTTCATTATAAACATCTTATAAAAAGTCAACAAGGGTAAAAATGACTTTAAACCATAGTCAATAAAATAGTAATAATGATTTGAAATACATTTTTAATAAACATGGATGTGGATGATAAAGAGGTCTCAATAGATAATTACGTATAAAAAACCTCAAATAATGAAGAGATTGTGAAATAAACCATTACCTTGTACTTTTCCTTGGTTGAGGGAAGGTTAACCTCCTGTATAATGGTGAAATAATTTTTATTAAATTATACAATAATCATATACATTAATATGATATCATATATGATCTTTTAATATTGCTTTGTTAATAATATCTTAGAATTATCGTCGTTCCAGGTGTTAACTTACTCGTTTTCTTTTATGTGTTTTGTTACATAGGTTGTGTTTGTTATGGATAGTTTGTATCTTATTCATATAAATAATGATATCAAGTCCTTAAACATTATTTTTAATCATCAAATGAGAATTATACTTGCATGGATACAATGGAGAATGAATCTCATCGCGTTCATGGAGACGATAGTCCGTACGTACACATGAGCGACAATATCATTATTTTGATATTAAAATAATATATAATTGGATGTTATATCATATATACAGAATCATTATCATGTTATATTTATTATTTAAATCAATTACACATCATTATCACACCCATCAAAATAATAATGTTTTGAATAACAATTACACCACGACGTGGAGACGGTAAGCCGTACGTACGCACGTATGGTGACATGTCATTCAAAGGATGGATAGAATACTGAATATGGTTGTTGCATATTTATAATAACATAAAAGTATATAGAAGATAATGGATTTATTATTTTAGAATGGAAATAACAAATAAAGAAGAAGTTAAAGAAGAAAGGAACGTGAATGACGGTGGTGAAAACATTACCTCTTCTTCGGGTTCATCCTTTTGATTTGATCAAAAGGGATCATTATGTTGGATTTATGATCAAAATAATGCCTCAAGGATGAAGTGAGAGAAGTTGACAGAATATTTGGGTAGGGGTTGGGCGAGCCAAAAGGCTTTGAATTTGTGAATTAGTGGGAAGGGGGAGTGCCCTTTTATAAGAGTGGTGAGGGTCACCTTAGGAAAAGCTAGAAATATTATTTTATAATAAATTCATATTCGGTTTCTAATGGCACAAAAGTTGATTATTTAAAGGTTAAGGTGGGTATAGGTCTAAAAACACTCAAATAATAGGTTTTATACAGGTTTGTGTCACTATATTAACTTTATCTTTTTGATTTAACTCTTAGTTAAATAGTTTGACATTTACCATGTCTCTTTGTATTTTTATATTATATAGTTAATAAACATACTATAAACTTTAAAGAGACCCCCAAGTGGTTCATTAATAATAAAAATATCATTATATAAGTCCTTTGGCCGAACCTTATATTTTTAGGAATAGAATATCAGTTAATAATATAATATTGTTTTAAAAAACTCATTTATGTCAATTTTGACACTATTGGGTATTTTGATTTTGATAAATTCATAACAGAATTATTACTTCGAAAAAATTATTATAACCTATAATAATATTTCATATTAACCTAGAAAATTATTTTAATTAATAAAAATTCTCAAATTACATTTATTTTTATATTTATAATATCAATTATTTTAATATTTCTTTAATTAGGTAATTACTGCATCACCATTGTTCCATAAATAAATTAAATTATTTAATGTATAAAAATTATAAATAAAATATAATTATGTAGGAAATATTTTTATCTTTCTAATTAATATTTATAATCTAATTTATCTTATGTATAACCCTATATTAAAAATGTTTTAGTTATTTCACTTTGATTTTATCTCTTTTAACTCTTCTTTGAATTAAATAATAATAATTGTCCTAATCTAATCCAAGTGGACCAAAGAGGTTCATATTTTATTCCTAAGGTTGTTTTTTGTCGAATTATACTGATCCAATAGATTTAGGACATGTGTTAGGGTAATAATAATATTATTTTTACCCTTAATTACCCTATTTACTTTTAACCGTGGTAAATAAAACTAAAAAGTTACTATTCACCAAAAAATATTTTTATCTTATTGAACCAAATTTTACTCCTTGATATTAACCGTGCCTCTTGGATTTTTGAAATTCCACTCACAAAAGTGGTAAAATTATGTTTAATGTGAATTTCTAAATTCTTTTAGGAGGTGGGTAAAAGACGGTAAAAGTTCAATAAAATTTATATGTATCTAAAATTATTCTAAACTAACTCCAATGAATTAAATTGAAATTATATAGGTATTATGTATCTATTTTGACCTTAATTAAATTTAAATAAAATAAATAATTATTTAAATAAAAATTCGTTTTTAAACTATAACTCAATGTTTTTTCACTATTCATCAAAAATTGAATGTTTTCAGAAAAATAAAAAAACTTCACCCTAGGCTAATTTCGATATTCTGAATCGAAATATGAAGTCCATTTTGAATGATAAAATTTATAAAATTTCAAAATGTGGGTATTACTATTCATAATGGATAGTTTGATTTTTTGTGGTGTGTGTTAGAACTCAAAGTTGCGTACAACACACACTATTGTATTATTCAATGAGGAGCGTACCGTAGAAGCTTGGGGTGTTACATTATCCCCTATTTCAAATAATTTCATCCTCGAAATTTCTAGAATATTACTGCATAAAATGACTTGGGTGATTCTTCATCATAAGTTCTTCGGGTTCCCACGTTGCCTCTTCCATTTTATGGTTTCTCCATATAAATTTTACCAGACGAGTCATTCAGTTTCTCAACACTTGTTCTCTGGTATCAAGAATCCTGATGGGCTCTTCGCAATAAGACAGATCGGGTTCCAGTTCTAATTCCTCATAGGTGAGTACATGCGTTGGTTCAGGCATGTATTTTCTCAACAGTGATATGTGGAACACATCTTGAACTTTGGAGAGATTTGGTGGCATTGACAAAAGGTAAGCTACAACCCCAATTCATTCTAGAATTTCTAAAGGTATGATATACCTGGGACTCAATTTATCTTTCTTACCGAAACGTATGACACCCTTCTATGAAGATACCTTCAAGAAATCATGATATCCTACCTGAAATTCCAAATTCCTTTAGTTATTGGCATAGCTCTTCTGCCTACATTGAGCTACATTGATGTGGTTTTGGATTAACTTCACCTTTTTCATCGTTTCCTCCACCAGTTCTAGGCCTACGAGTTTTCTTTCACCAACGTCATCCCAATAGGTTGGTGTACGACATCTCTTTCCGTATAACGCTTCATATGGTTCCATCTGAATACTTGAATGAAATATATTGTTATATAAAAATTCTACCAGAGGTAAATATTTATCCCACATACCCTGAAAGTCAAGTGAGAAAGATCTCAACATGTCTTCTAAGGTTTGAATAGTCCGTTCTGATTGTCCATCTGTTTGAGGGTGGTAGGCAGTGCTCAAACGATGTTCTGTATCCACGGACTTCTGAAGACTCTTCCAGAATATCTATGTAAAACATGGATCATAATCAGAAAAAATAGATAGGGATACTCCATGAAGTCTTACAACTTCATTAATATATATTCTTGCTATACGTTCAAGTGGTAGATCTTCCCTTATAGCAAGAAAATCTGTTGACTTGGTAAGACGATCAACAATGACCCATATTGCATTGTTCTTTCTAGGAGTCTTTGGTAGTCCAATGACAAATTCCATAGTGTTATTATCCCATTTCCACTCAGGTATGGGAAGAGGTTTCATGAGTTCTCTAGGCTGTTGCCTTCTAGCTTTAACTTGTTGACAAACCATACATCTTGACACAAAATCAACAATCTCCCTGTTTATGTTGTCCCACCAAAAATGTTCCTTCAAATACCTATACATTTTGGTGCTCCCAGGGTGTATAGAGAAATTGGAACTATGAGCATCGTCCAAAAATTCCCTTTTTAGATTAGGTATATTGGGAAAACAAAGCCTCTTCCCAAATTTCAAAATTCCATCTTCACACACAAAGTCACTCAATCTTCCATCATTCACAGCTTTAGTCTTCTTTAGAAATTCTTCATCATCGGTCTGAGAATTCTTAATCCTTTCTAGTAAAGATGGATTGGCAACCATTTGAAAAATTATTGATGTTTCACCTTCCATGGTGATTCCCATATCCATCTTTTCTAGATCCATGAAAATAGTATCCCTCTCAACTCTCATCTTGTTCAAAACTCCATGATCTTTTCTACTCAAAGCATCTGCAACCATATTTTCCTTCCCCTGGTGGTAGTGTATCGTGAAATCATAATACATGATTAGTTCAAGCCATATCCTTTTCTTCATGTTGAGTTCTTTCTGTGAGAATATATACTTCAAACTATTGTGATCAGTATAAATCTCATATTTCTCACCATAGAGATAGTGTCTCTAAATCATCAAAGCAAAGATTACAGCTTCTAACTCAAGATCATGAGTATGATAGTTCTACTCATGAATTTTTAGCTACTGTGATTCATAGGCAATAACCCTATCATTCTGCATAAGGACACAACCAAATCCTTTATTTGAAGCATCACTATAAATAACAAACCCATCATTCCCTGATGGTAGAGTCAATATAGGAGCATTGACTAATCTTATCTTCAGTTCTTCGAAACATTCTTCACAATCTTTTGTCCAAACAAATTTAACCCCTTTACTTGTGAGCTTCGTTAATGGGTTATCCAACCGAGCAAAATTCTGGACGAAACGTCAATAATAACCTGCTAAACCAAAAAAACTACATACCTCAGTTATACTTGTCGGTGCTGGCCATTCTTGGATTTCCTTGGTCTTAGAAGGATCAACAGAGATTCCATCTTTGGAGAAAATATGGCCAAGAAAAGAAATCTCCAGAATCCAGAATTCACACTTGCTAAACTTCCCATATAATTCAGGTCTTCTTAGAGTCTTCAATATAATGCGTAAGTGATTTTCATGATCTTCGAAGCTTTTGGAGTATAACAAGATATCATCAATAAATACCACTACAAAGTCATCTAGAAATTCCTTGAAAACTCTGTTCATTAGATCCATGAAAACAGAGGGTGCATTAGTCAGCCCAAAAGGCATTACTGTAAACTCATAATTCCCATACCTGGTTCGAAATGCTGTTTTCGAAATGTCTTACTTCTTCACACACAACTGATGGTATCCAGATCGAAGGTCAATCTTTGAAAATTATTGAGCTCCGTGCAGTTGGTCACATAAATCATCAATGCAAGGTAGGGGATACTTGTTCTTTATTGTTATATAATTGATCTCCCTATAGTCGATACATAACCTCATAGATCCATCTTTCTTCTTAACAAAAAGGATAGGGTCTCCCCATAGAGAAACACTAGGGAGAATAAATCCCTTATTACTCAATTCCTCTAGTTGTTTCTTTAGTTCCACTAATTCCACAGTGTCCATTCTATAATGGGTCTTTGATATGAGCCTTGATCCGGGAATTAAATCAATGGAAAACTCAATTTATCATTCTGAAGGATGTCCACGTAAATCATTCGGAAACACATCTACATATTCTTTCACAATAGGTACATCCTCTATTTGAACATTCCTTTCCTTACGCACAATTATTTCATTCCCTTCCTCCCCAATAATTGAATTTAGTTGAGCTAATAGGGGTGGATCTAGATAAGAATTAGGTGGTGATGATTCTGCTCTAAAGATAAGGTGTTCTTTATCAGCATCATCATCAAAAATTGTAACCTCCTTCTTCTTACAACAAATCTTCACATCATGGTCAGAAAACCAATCCATACCGAGGATTATATCAAATTCAATCATAGGTATGATGATGAGATCAGCAGATAAAGAACATTTATGTGCTCAAAATGGGGACTGATTCACAAACATTGTTGCAATGATACCTCCCTTAAGAGTCTTAACTGAAAACTCCATGGTTAGATCAAATTAAAAATATCTAATTTTCTTAGAAAACTAGGAAGATATGAAACAATGCAATAATCCAGAATCAAATAATGCATTTTCTAAACTTGAGAAAACCATTAAATTACCTACCACCATGTCTTTCAGAGCTTCTACCTCAATAGTAGTGATAACATAATCTTTTCCTTGATCCCTTGGCATTTTCTGAGGTAAGTTCCCATGACGCTTAGGAAATTCATTTGCATAATTTCCCATCTCCCTGCAATTGTAGCATTGAACATCAGTAGCTTCTTTCTTCCCCTTGCAATCATGAGTTTGGTGGCATTTTTTGCCACACTTGTAATAGACTCCCATTCTCTTCAAGAAAGTACTAGGGTGTTTCTTCCCACATTTACTACAGGATGGATATTCAACTTTTCCATTCTTCCCCTTATTTCAATTCCCAGAGTGATCAGAAGATCTCTTCTTCTCTTTCTTTGCTTTAAAGTCGTAAGACTTAGAGAATTTATTTTCTGTCTTGACAGCACATGAGATAATGTCTTCATATGATGAAAAGGATTGTGAGACTAATGCTCGATGAAGAAATGGTTTTAAAACATCAAAGAAACGATCAATCTTACTCCTCGGGTTACGTATATAATCTGCTGCATGCCTTACTAACCTTGTAAAGTTAGCTTCATACTTTGCGAAATTCTCATCCTCCTTTTGTCTTAGACTCATAAATTACCTTTCCATATCTGCTCGATGGTCCTGAGAAAAGTCTTTTTCTAATAAAATATATTTAAACTCCCTGTATTCCATATTTTATACTTCACCATCTTCCCTCTTATTTTGAATCAATAACCACCATTGATCAGCATCTCCAGTGAGGCGGTAAACTTCCATGAAAACTTTTTCCCTTTTACTACTCCCTAAGGCCTAAAATATTTTCTCTAGGGAACTTATACATTGCTCAGCTACCAATGGATTTGTACTCCCATTGAATTTTGGTGGCTTTTGCCTCATGAAGCAATCTAACATTGATCCTCCATGCTGCGGATCACTGTGCTCTATACGGGTAAGGTTATTATTCATAACCTGAGTGAGTTGTCCCAATATAGTGATAAGATGATCAACACCAGTTGCATCACCATCTCCACTATAATTATCTTGAGCAGGAGGGAAATACCTTCTTGAAGTGTGTGCATTAATAAAGTTTCCATTTCTTCTATTAGGCTCCATTTCTAAACAATGGCATAAACTAGATCAGTTTATGAATCAAAATACATAATTCTAAACTTGTAAAACACTTAATATAAATTGAATAGTTTATGGATATAATCCATAATCATAAAAATGTTTTATTTGAGGAAGTATATACTCATAAACCCTTCATAATGGTTTGTAAAGAAAATGAGAATTATACTAAGCATATCCCCCAGGAGTGTCGTAACAAAGGGTGCAACAAGGCCCGTTGTCATGCACCAGTTCTCGTTCGAGTCTAGCTCAAAGCGGTGTTTTCAGGTTTTACCCCTAGGTACATCTGTGCCAGACCTGCCTCTACCTACTCGTATCCAGACAGGGATGTATTGCCCAGAAAACTCACAAAATCTCTATAATACCAAAATTCTAGGACGTTCTTGTATACTAATCCTCATAGTCTATCTTAGGGTTATGTGCTCTAATCCGAGTTTATCTAAATCTAGCTTCAAGGTTTCTACTAAAATTAATCTGATACCAACTGTAACACCCCGACGCCAGTTACCCAGATTCGGTGCATTATTACATAACTTTGGAATGATCACAAAAGATCAAGTCTCGAATGATAGATTTGTTTAGTAGCCTTGGAATCACTAGATACATTCATAAATTTTACATTACATCATAAACTGAAAAAAACTAAAACAACATCTTGTCTTCATATCCCCTCATACTATCCCTGCAGGACATTCATAAAATACTTCTTCACATCATAGGAAAAAATAAAACATAGAAAGGGGTGAGCTCAAATGCCCAGTAAGGAAACCAATATAGTGGAAACTTTCTTAAATAAGCATAAACATTTATGGAAATGTATAACTAAAACAAAAGCCTTTTAAACTTGAACTTCAGAATCATATGGAAGAAATAAAATGAAATAATTCCATTTATTTAATCACATGGATATTCTACTAGTCGAACAATCACATGAAATATTAATAACCTCTTTCATAATGGTGGAATGCATAATGACAGACTATCATAACCACATAGTCAAGTCCTTGTGCCAAGACTACAAATAAAATTTTTTCAAGGCCTTGTGCCAAGAAACTAGTTTGTCTCACGAGACTAACCGATTCATAGAGGATCTATAGCGGTCTCCACCCATCACTTATTAAGTCCAATGCATTCCTCATACGAATAGGTTTACACTTAACATAAACATTCGTATTAAAACTAGCATACGAAATGTCAATACTTTCTCTATAAACCATGAATGGTTTAAAAATAACACATCCATAGTCAAACATATCACAAAACCTTCAATAAAATATTGAAGTTTTGTATCATAATAAATCAACTTCTAATAAGCTTTAAATCCATCAAAGGATGTTGAAATAGATGAAATCAAATTATTTGAGAGAAATATCTCTTTTTTTGAAATCATTTAAAATTCACATAATTATAAAAGAAAACATTTACTTTGAAAATATTCTTATAATCTTGTAAGGGAATATTCAAAGATTCATAACGGTGGAAAATAGCAGCACCTACTGTATAAGTTAAAATGACATTCTTACCTTATTTCTGTCGAAAAGGTTGAAAAGGACCTTGTTTGGAAAATGACAAAAATATTCCTTTATAAACTTATTATAAAAAGTCGACAAGGGTAAAAATGACTTTAACCCACAGTCTATAAAATAGTAAGAATGATTTTAAATACTTTTTTTAAGAATCCTGGATGTGGATGATAAAGAGGTCCCAGTAGATAATTACGTATAAACAACCTCGGATAATGAAGAAATTGTGAAATAAACCCCTACTTTGTACTTTTACTTGGTTGAGGGTAGGTTAACCTCCTTTATAATGGTTAAATAATTATTATTAAATTATAAAATAAACATATACAATAATATGATATCATATATGATCTTTTAACATTGCTTTGTTAATAATATCTTAGTATTATCATCATTTCAGGTATTAACTTACTCATTTTATTTTATATGTTTTGTTACATAAGTCGTGTTTTTATGGATAGGTTGTATATTATTCATATAAAAAATGATATCAAGTCCTTAAGAATTATTTTTAATCATCAAATGAGAATTAGACTTGCATGTATACGATGGGGAATGAATCTCATCGCGTTAGTGGAGACGGTAGTCCGTACGTACGCATGAGCGACAATATCATTATTTTGATATTAAAATAATATATAATTGGATGGTATATCATATATACAGAGTCATTATCATGTTATATTTATTATTTACATCAATTACACATCATTATCATACCCATCCAAATAATAATGTTTTGAATAAAAATTACACCACGACGTGGAGACGGTAAGCCGTACGTACGCACGTATGGTGACATGTCATTCAAAGGATGGATAGAATACTGAATATGGTTATACCATATTTATAATAATGTTACAATATATAGAAGATACTGGAGTTATTATTTTAGAATGGAAATAACAAATAAATAAGAAGTTGAAGAAGAAAGGAACTTGAAAGAGGGTGGTGAAAACATTACCTCTTCTTCAGGTTCTTCCTTTTGATATGATCAAAAGGGCTCCATAGGTTAGATTTATGATCAAAATAAGGCCTCTAGGTTGAATTGAGGGAAGTTGAGAGAATATTTGGGCAGGGGTTCGCCGAGCCAAAATGATTTGAAGGTGTGAATTTGAGGGAAGGGGGAGTGCCATTTTATAAGAGGGGTGAGGGGCACCTTAGGAAAAGATAGAAATATTATTTTATAATGAATTCATATTTGGTTTCTAATGGCACCAAAGAATATTATTTAAAGGTTAAGGTTGGGATAGGTCGAAAACCACTCAACCAATAGGTTTTAGACAGGTTTGAGTCACTATATTAACTTTATCGTTTTGATTTAACTCTTAGTTAAATAGTTTGACATTTACCATGTCTCTTTGTATTTTTATAATATATAGTTAATAAACTTACTATAAACTTTCAAGAGACACCCAAGTGGTCCATTAATAATACACCTATCATTATATAAGTCCTTTGGCCGAACCGTAGATTTTTAGGAATAGAATATCAATTAATAATATAATATTTGCTTTAAAAACTCATTTATGTCAATTTTGACACTATTGGGTATTTCGTTTTTGATAAATTCATAACAACATTTTTACTTCAAAAAAAAATTCATATAACCAATAATAATATGTCATATTAACCTATAAAATTATTGTAATTCATAAAAAGTCTCAAATTGCATTTATTTTGATATTTATAATATCAACTATTTTAATATTTCATTAATTAGGTAATTACTGCATCACCATTGTGTCATAAATAAATTAACTTATTTAACGTCTAAAAATTATAAATAAAATATAATTATGTAGGAAATATTTTTAGATTTCTAATGAATATTTATAATCTAATTTATCTTATGTATAAACCTATATTAAAAATGTTTTAGTTATTTAACTTTGATTTTATCTCTTTTAACTCCTCTTTGAATTAGATAATAATAAATGTACTAATATAATCCAAGTGGACCAAAGAGGTTAATATTTTATTTCTAAGGTTGTTTTTGGTCTAATTATACTTATCCAATAGAATTAGGACATGTGTTAGGGTAATAATAATATCATTGTTACCCTTAATTACCCTATTTACTTTTAACTGTGGTAAATAAAAGTAAAAAGTTATTATTCACCAAAAATTATTTTTATCTTATTGAACCACATTTTACTCCTTAATATTAACCATGTCTCTTGTATTTTCAAAATTACACTCACAAAAGTGGCAAAATTAATTTTTACGTGAATTTCCAAATTCTCCTAGGAGGTGGGTAAAAGACGGTGAAAAGTTCAATAAATTTTTTTATATATCTAAAATTATTCTATACTAACTCCAATGAATTAAATTGAACTTATATAGGTATTATGTATCTATTTTGACCTTAATTAAATTTAAATAAAATAAATAATTATTTAAATAAAAATTCGTTTTGAAACTATAACATAGTGTTTTTTCACTATTCATCAAAAATTGAAAGTTTTCAGAAAAATACAAAAAATTTACCCTAGGCTAATTTCGATATTAAGAATCCAAATATGAAGTCAATTTTGAAAGATAAAATTTATAAAATTTGAAAAAGTGGGTATTACTATTCATAAGGGATAGTTTGATTGGTTGTGGTGTGTGTTAGAACTCGAAGTTGCATACAACACACACTATTGTATTATTCAAAGAGAAGCGCACCGTAGAAGCTTGGGGTGTTACATTAATGGATCATAAGATCATAATTAACATTAAAGCATGATACAACATGATTATCAGAACATGGAAATGCGGCATCAACATTCAACATGATATTAGCATGAGCCAAGGATTACAACACATGGATTAGCAAGAGAAAACCCTCATTAGACATTAATTGGAATGATTAAATCCTCATTGCACATGAATTATCATGATTAAACCCTCATTTCACATGTAATATCATGATATTAAACATTACCCAATCCATTGGAGCACTATCAAGGCACACCATTTATAAACATTTCATATCATGCATAAGTGTTCCAAATGGATCATATAACATATAATCATTCAAAATCATAAGTTATTCCAAGATTAAGTAATTTAGAATACAAAAATATAAGTAACATTAAATATGTATATGTTCATAAAGTTGAACACCCTTGATAGAAAAATGTGTATGGTATTTACTACACGATGATTCTGGCTTGGAAAATCACAGTGCAATTTTAGCAGTATAACGTCGTCATTTGAAAAATAATATGTTGGGTTGATGAAAAAGAAAGGGGTATCTCATCATTTATAAATTAAATAGATAGTAAGGGGATCATGGAAAATAATATCTCAAGTTATGAAATCGAATTTAGATTCATATTATGGGATAAATACATGAATGAAAATAAGAAGAGAGAAATTCCTTATGAAATTTTATCATGGTAATAGGTGTACACATAAGGTATTAATATGAGATAAAGTGGTATCTCATCATTCAAACATATGTATAGAGGTACGGGGATGTGAAAATTATACCCCAATTTTTTTTAATTGAAAGTAAAAGGGAATTACAACATAATGAAACTTGGATAAAAATGAGAAAGGAAAGAAACACTTACTTGAGTGTGTGACTTCAAGAGCTTTAAGAGGGGCTTATTAAGAGCATGGGGTGCCTTGGTATGATTCTAGATAATATGCAGAAATGTTTGGTAGGAATCCAAATGGATTTATTAAAGTGAAATGGGACATTGAGAGGGTTTATATAAGAAATGAGATGCAATTCTCTATTATTTAGGTTTTGGACACTACACATTATAATATTAAAAAAAACCATCCCATGGTTTCTTCCAAATGGGAGTGGTATAAGAATATTTTATATGTATAATGGCTGAACATATTAACATATTAGACTTTCTTATGTGGTGGTGGGTCACACCCTCAAGGAAATGATCTTAAAATCCTAAAATATATTATACACTTTGGAGGATTCACTAAGGAATTATAAATTAAGTCAAATAAATCTAAAATTACATTATATTAATTGGAATACATTTATTGGTCTGAGAAAAAAATTATAGTATTTATTAAATCGTTTTGGGGTCATTATGATGGCATAAAAACATATTTTATTTATACATTATTTTATTTTTACCAAACAATTCGACTATCTTATAAAATTATGAAAAGATCACCATTGGATAACTTTGACATCCTGATTCCAGAAATAATATTCATTTTATATAAATATGTTCATAAATATTTGAGTTCTCGAATTTAAAATGAAAACCAACATTTATTGAAAATTGATGGGTTAAAAAAAACTATTCTCAAACCTTAATAAAAATTTAAGTTGACATAATAGAAATTATAAAATCATTTATTATTCATAAAACTAATTTTATAATAATATTTTGTTAAAATAATAATCATTTAAAATATCCATTAATTCCTATAAATAAATTCAATAAAATTACACTTTCTATTTTATCGTATAAAAAATGTGGCTGTTATCAAACTGATGACCTAATCATTTAAAGATAAGGAATTGATATCATCATCATTTATAAGAATTGTTTTTATAATATTATTTATAAAAACCTTAGTTTTATATAACAATGTATATATTTCTCCAAAGCCCAATTTTGACCTGAAAAATCAACTTATCAAATTCATCAATTTTTAAGAAAGACTATTCTTATAAATGAATTGATGGAATACATCATTTATTTATAAAAAGGGATTGTACAATACATAATAAATTATTTATTACATAACCCCTCAAAACACCCACATAAGACCGATGGGTAAGGTCTGCGATGGTGAAAACTCTTGGGGAAGCTCAGATAACATCGCCTGGGTGATAATCACTATCAACTTGCACTTCTTATGTAGGCAATTCCGTTCAATCTTAACATGTTAAATCTCATCGTGGTCTTCATCTAGAGTAATTCTTAGTGACACTAACACATTTCTGATCTCTCATAAAAGAACTTCATATGGCCCGAGTCTACTGGATGAGGCCATTCTCTCCTTTTCATATGTCTAAAGGTTTATTTTTAAAAACCATAAATTTATATCAGTCATGTGATCACTATTAAAAAACTATATTAACAATGATAATGACACTTAATAGTTATTAAAACTGAATAATAATGATAAATAAATGAAAATTGAATATGTTTTCAATAAGACATTAAAATAAAGGGATTTTTATTCATAATAGAACAGGTCATTACACTATGTGTCTATTTAAAGATCCGTCAGCAGTGTTGGGACCCTTGATTTGAGAAAATCCTTTTGAGAAACTCTTAGTGAGTTTTTGTGGAATTTGGAAAACAACCTAATAGATCGAGGAGTACATCCTCCCAGAATTAGGGTGATATGAGTATAATCCTACAACTTTCTATGACTATGTGATCTTAGTGACTATGTGATTTTGGTGACTATGTGACTTGGGGGGTTGTATGACCCATCGGTGCTTCATGGGACATCGATGCTACATGTTACATTGATGCAATATACACCATCAACGCTTCGTACACCATCAAAGTCCCTTGAGCCATTGCAACTTCAGGTGCCACTGACTCTCCGTGCACCATTGACGCTCTGCGCGACACCGAAACTTCATGAGCCATTGACGCTCTATGAACCATTGACCCTCTTTGCACCGTTGAGACTTCAAGTTTCAATAGAGACAAGGAGAAATCTAGACTACAACTGTAAATCCTTTACTTCATGCTTTGGAATTATACCTTTGTGAGCTAACTGTATTGACTATACTTCATGTGTTTACCTTGTTTTCTACTTTATAAATTTATTTTTGGTGTACTACAATTTCTTCCTTTGTGATGTAATTAATATATTTCATATATGGTTTCAGGGTCCCTAATGAGTATTGTTTTACTCACCCCTGCATGGGCTATGTCCACACGTGTCATGTCTTGTGTAGATGACCGATGCTTTGAAGGAGTTCTTGGGGGACTGGGGCTAGGTGGTTCTTAGAGAGATGCCCGAAAAAAAATGTGTTCTTAAATAAATTTATAAAGATATTTCAATATCTACCCTTCATGTAGGGTTTTCTGTGGATTAGCTTCTAGAAATTTTACTTTTCCTTTTGGTTGGGCTTGTATTCTGGCCCCATTTACTTTTCAGTTTTCTACTATTACTCTTTGTGGTTATCATAGTGGTATTCATGCATGTTTACATAGTGTTTTTAGTACATCACTTTTTCATGGACATGTCTCTATGTGTATAGGTACTTAGGAAAATTCTGCCCATTTTTGGATATTCCTACTCGGTGCTAGTCGCAAGCCATTGGCTTATTGGAGGCAGACATGGGGTAGTCACAACACAAGCCATGGGGGAACGGTCATACTGATTTAATTATTCAATATCATTTGTGTTTAGTTATTTAGAATACCATATTGATTATTCAATATTGATTCATGATAGATTCTATTGTACATAAGTCTTACCATGCATCTCATCTCACCCTTATTTTGTTTCCTTTACCTAGGATATGAAGAAGGAAATTTTGAATGAGTTCACAAAGGTAAAATTTTTACCTTCGCAATGTTGTATTTCTTGTTTTAAAATATAAAGATATTTTCAAGTATGTATCTATTTTAAAAAGATTACTAAATTATTTGATCCTTATAGATTATGTTTAATTTATCTCAGGAAAAATTAATAAATTAACCATTGGATATTAGTTACATGGGCTGGGGACATTACAACTAAGGTAAAAAATCCAATGTGTTTGAAAATAAAACATACTTTCACTATAATAATATTTATGTAATAATCTATTTAAAACAATATATCATATGTTACTCTATGTGAGTGGATCAATATAATTAAAAGTGTCTTTTCTTCCATAAAATTTCTATAATTGGGTGATGATATCCCATTCCTTAACATTTTGACATGTAACTTGGATAAACTATTTTATCCTATATTAAGAATTTATCTTTTGATTTTATTTTCATATATTTTATAGAGTTGGATCAAATAATAATCCATTGATATAAAAACTATCATCTCATTTATTGAAAATAATAAATGTTACTAAAAATTATGCTCTTAAATAAAAGAAAATTCAACAAAAAAAACAACATTTATAATCTATAAATAATTTATATCAAAATAATTTGTGTATAGACCCTATGATAATTGATTATAATGAAAAACTAGTGATCCATCTATAAATTTATCTTTACTTATAAAATGTTATATATATTTATAATATTTTTATAATGTATAGTGGGAACATATACCCTTAAAAATATATCAAATAAATTCTATAACCTTATCACCTGACATGAAGTCCCCTCGATGTTTCCTTCAATAAATTATGTATTATTTTAAGTTCTTCATTTAAATAACGCCTTTTTACAATGGATATGACATCCCATACATGAAATCCTCGATCTAGTGCTGAAAACAAAAACTTGACAAAGTGGCTATGAAACCAACTATATATTCCCTAAAAAAACTATCCCCTAGTAAAATGAATAAAATTAAATATTTCATGAAATAAATTTCTTAGACCATTTTTGTTTGGAGACAAAGAGAATTAGAACCAATTATAAATGAATTAATCCCATTTCTTTCTCAGCTAAGTGAATTTTTCATTCCATTGTATAAGAATCTACATAAACCATAATATATCTATAATATATCCCACAGATTCTTAACATAAGAAATATTATTTCACATACAATGTGTAATTATTTTCTTCATAACATGGGGAAATGGAAGCATAATACGGGGTGATCCCAAATGCTCTAAAATATTCAAATGAACCGATAATAATCAATGATCAAAATGAGGAACAATGTGAGAAAAAATAATATGGAAGAAGTTGAAAACTAGAAAGAAAACAATAATAGAATAAATATAATTTCATAATATATCCATGTATAATATTATAAATAGAAATATCACATGGAAAATAGTAACTTCATCCATATAAATGAAATTCATAATGTCGAGCATTTATTTCTATTCCATAAGATAATACATCATAACCTTAGACATCATGATCTTACTGTGAAGGACTTGTGTGTAGGAAATATTTTATCTAGGTAGGAATACACAAAAATACCCATGCTAGTTTGACTCATTAGATATAATAATGCATCAAGGGGCTATTTATGTCACACCTATCACTATTTAACTTCAATGCATTCCACATTTTATGGAACAAGTAAAATGTAGAACATATAAAAAAATCCCTTGGTAATATATAAAAAACATATTAGAATAATTAGTCATCAAATCTTCAATTTTTCCCAATAGAGTAGACTTCTATGTAACCATCCCTCAAACTAACACCATATTGAGTATCGGTTCTACGATTAATTCAACAATAACCCCAATCAATAAATTTATTATATCTAGGTTGAAACATCATGATTTTTTAGAGTGTTAAGGATACTTTACATTTTAGTTTGAAATATTTTTTTTGCTATAATAAACATGCCTAATGGTTTGAAGTACATTTGGGGAGAATTTGGGGTCTATTCAGAGCATGTAGCTCTAGTATTTAGGGGAAATAGATTATGTTTAGGGTTAGCACATGTTTAGGGATAACTATTCCCAAAAATTCTCAAGTCCATATAAGGATGAAGAACTATTTTTAGAACCATGAAAGGGAGCCACATGACTATGCAGTGATGCAAAAGAAAATTATAGAGGTTCAACTCATGTTGTATAAGGGGGTTTTAATCATGTACTTAAACATTGTGTGGGGGTGGAACCCCAAACAATTTTAGAACATGGTTGACACATATTTTGGCCAACCATGTGTCCAAACCGTCACCATTTAATAATGGCTGAAATTTCCATTTTCATTCCCTATATTTTAACTTTTATCCTATGTTATTCCCCTATTTTCAAGTACACCATACTCCCTCACATTGGAGATCTCCCATGGAATCCACACAATGATTTGAAATACCTCCTCTAACCAATATTTTCTCTACTCACCCTTCATCTCATTGGATCTGTATTGGTAAGATTTTAAGTCATCCTGTTTTCTTTCTCTGTTTATCTCCTTGAATGTAATGATAAATCCATGTGATCCAATTTTAACTATTTTAAGGGTATTAATCTATTATTATGATTTATTCAATTATATACTATATTGTAATATGATACTGGATGATTTGTATTCAGATTCAAAAAGTATTGTGGTTTATTACTTTTCCATAAAATTCTAGTTGTTTGGTATTATGTTTTGCGATGTCACATGCCAGACATTCCAAGTGTTTCCCTAAATGAATTATTTTCATTAGATTAATTGTTAAACATGTTGAATATACTTCAATAAGAACTTTCCGTTGTTGGAATCCATCTTCGATGACCAATGGAACCCATTTGGACGTGCCTTACTATTCCCATGACATTAAAAGCACTAATTTGGACCAAACCAAAATATAGTTGTGTTTGGGTTGATATAAGTGAAATGAAAGTGAAATGTATAAATATGTAACATTAAATTTGTAAAAATTGTATGTTACTCCCTTTATTAAAAATATTTTGAATGGTTGAAAACTATCCATTTTGATTGTTAAATAATTTACATGGATGATAGAGTATTACTATTTCATGATCTTATGATTGTTGTAGAGACATAATAAGTTTAGTGTTGGACATGATTATTCAAGATCACTTGACCTGTGATATTTGACATGGAATTTTACATTGTTTATTTTGACATTGGTGTAATGTCCTAGGTTTTTTATGTAATAATTTAGAAAATTTATATGAATGTTTCCGAATCAAGGAACTAAGACATTGTGAGAATCTGAGGAATGGTGTGCCCAGAATATAATTTTCTAACATATTATATATATTAATATCATGTTCATGTAGTTGTCTCAAAAAATTGTAATAAATACAAAATTAAGGATCATATCGAAAATATGAGGGTACTACAGATCTAAGAGTGTGTGATTTACTATAGGTGTGGCATAAAAATTGTCAGCATTGGGTGTTTGGTTAAAGTTCTGGCATGGGAAAATTAAAAAAATACATTAATCAAATTGTTATTTTTATTTTATTGATACAGAGACTTAACATTTATTCATTAAATATTAAATTGTAATTAATATTTTGGTTTATCCTCAAAAACATAATAATTGAATAGAGATCATAGAGAAGCATTGAGGGAAATCAAAATTGCGGACCAATATATCAGGCATTGGTGATTAGTGTTCCAAATAAAATCATGGATATCACCTATGATAATGATGTTGATTCATTCTTCAACAATGATCAATCTAAATTGAGGTACAGTGATATGTGTGTTGATTTATCCCCACTTATTATCCCATAATTAACACAAATTAATCAATTAATGGATTGATTCATTGATCTATCATTTTGTGGGTATGGGTTTCAATTGTAGGATTTAGTTAAAATTATCATTTCATTGTTCATTGATTTATATACCTCTTCCTTTTTCATTCCTATGAAAAAAGATTGTGGATGAAATGAACAAAGGAGTAGGTCCATTCGTCACTTTTTTGGTTTATGATTTTCTCTCCCTACTCTATGTGTATTCGTCTTTGGAAATTTATTTTGGCTCATAATTTGAGGCATAACCGATGAATGATCATTTCACAATTGATATATGGCATAATATATCATTAAAACTAGCATGGGAAGGATATTTTTAACATGATTGTCGTATACATCAATAATAGTTGATATACAGATGGATCATGAGGTGTTATTCCCAATTTAGGAATGTGACACTAACAAGGTGCAACAATGACAGTTCTTGAGCACTAGGTACAATGAAATAACATGAATCAGTGTTGAGGAGGTTTGGTCGACCACATATCCAGAGTATGTAGCTTGATTCTCAGTGAAATCAGTGGTTATAGAGTCCTGATTGAAGATTCATGTAGTTATTCCATGGGTTTTATGAAAACCCAACAATATGGTATGTAGTCCTATGAACACAAACTGTGTAGTATATTCTATGTAGTACAAGGGTTTCAATATATATAAAATTATCAAACTCCATGTGAAGAGTAACACACATCATGTGAAGCATAACCGACTAGTTAGACATGTTTAAGGGGTACATTCCTAGGAGTCCCTGTAGTGTTATAAGTCTTTTGTGTATTTCTATAAGGACCCAGCCTTAAAAAATTACATAATCTTGAATTAAATGGATATTATACATTGAGGATCATTTCAGGTTTTTAGTTTTAGATAATTAGGCAATAACTATTACATTACATCTCCAAAATATAAAAGTAACACTTCAACTTAGTTTCCATTTTTTTTATAAAATAAAAACTCTTGAAAAAAGTGTAATGTCTAGTTCCATGTTTTAAACATCATGACTTTTCCTTGAACCCATCCTTGACCCTATCTACTTTTATGTCCTGTGAAAAACATTTCTAAAACTTGGGATGAGCTTAAAAATATCAATAAGGGTTATAAAACAAAGTGAGAATACATTAATTCATCAATACATACAAAACATATGCTCTTTAACATACCACATTGAATCATAAGATTTATGAACATGACATAGTAATCACAAACCATAAAGGTAACTTGCGGAATCCATAACTTACTTACATCGTAGCTTCCACATCCACACAGGGAGTTACATTTTGAATACCTATCACTGTATATTCCCTAAATCTCTTTGGAGAAAAATTCACGTTTACCTCTATAACATTAACCAATGCATTTGAGATCTATCTCGAGCTCTCACACCCAAAGTTTATCATGGAACCACCCATATAAATAATCAATTCCCATGAACCATAACATATTCATAACACATAAAACAAACATAAATGAAAGATAAAAATAACACATTTCAATCACAATATATCATTTAAAAATATTAACATAAAAAATCAATTATCAAATCCATTTTCGATTCCAAAATACGTAATAGAGTATATGGTATTTATTTTCCTTTTAAAAACATTAAGGCTTACTAAGGAAGCCAATGATCAAATAATACATGTGGTGGTGAAAAAGGTCGTTGTCACTACTTATGTTAAAAGAAACATTCATTTTTTTATTAAAATTCCTCGTAGAAAAATATTCCCTTTGAATGAAATGAAAAGTAAAAGGTGTTTATACACCGTATAAAATAAAAACATGTATAAAACAAAATATGCCTTAATGAAAGTAGATTGAGACGAAATCCCTTACCTTGTGTATGACTTGACCTGTTCATTCTTTAATCTCATGAAAAATAAGATAACTTTAATTTATACTTTCTTGAGAACCATTTTCAAGTTTATTATTCCTTTTATATCACTTATTACCATGTTATAAAAATTATGTAATCATTTAATTTAGTAATGTTTGTTTTATCGATATTTTGTACTTTAGTCTAAAATGAACTTCTTATAATTACTAGTTGTTCGTTTTGTCAAAATTCCATTATCTCCCGAATGATATTAATGATTTAGATATCAAATATATCATATATATCAATTATATATAAGTATTAATATTAGTACATTACATTTGGAGACAAGAAATGAAATGCATCGTTCATGGAGACGGTAAGTCGTACGTACGCATGAACACTACATTCATTTCTATTTCATATTTTAATGGAATAAAATCTTAGTGATACATGTGTATATTATAATTCCTGTATAATATCATATATAATTTTATTAACTCCGTTCTTTATATGTTCAACATATGGCATGAATGAGTCATATCACTTTGAGGGGGAGGTAGTCCAAACGTCCTCAAATGAAAGTATCCTATTTACCCATTATGGAAAACATAAAGATATTTTGTAAATGAAAAATAAATAAGTATAGAAACAATTTAAATATAATATATATCACACATAAATATAGTTTCATTATAATGGTCACCATGAGAGGCGGTTGGATATATTTGAACAACCATCGTTTCGTGAGGCAGTAGTTCGCCATCGACAGAAACTATATGTTTGTATCCATTAGATGGAGGTGTGTGGAACTGTAGTTCGAATCCTTCTAAGAAAAATAACCTATTTTATTTAGTATACTGGTGTTATTATAAAATAAAGGAATAAAAAGTGTTTAGGGGGGTATAGATGTAAATAAAATAAAAGAACCTAAGAGAAGACACTACCTTTAAATCGGGTACATCACTTTGGTTTGAACCAAAAAAATTTCTTGAAAATATTATTTTATTATATAATGATTTTCGGTTTCTAAAGATCCCAAACTCATTAATGTATATGATAAGATGACTCATTTTTGAAATAAAATCATTCTATATGAATTGGACAGGTTTTGGATATTGTTTTAATTTTTATAATCTTATTTATTTAAATCATTCATTAATGAGGTAAACACTACATCATTTTTGTGTCATAAATAACATTATTTATTTGATGTCTAAAAATTATAAAAAAATACCATGATGTAGGAAATATTTTTAGCTTTCAAATTAATATTTAATGTAGAAGATATAACTTAAAAAACCCCATGTAAAAATTGATTCACTAAAAGATATATGTTTATGTCATTTTTATTACTTTAAATTAATTAATATAAAGTGTAATTATCACTCCCAAGTGGCTTCATGGGGTCCCAAAATCGACCCAAAAATTACCGTGGTCGTACATGTATCAACCAATAGAATTAGGACACTTTTTTGGAAAATTTAATATTATTATAATATTATATTTTACCGTTATTTAACAGATTTTCCCTTTAACCATGGTAAATAAAATATTTACTAAAGTAAATATTCATAATGTATAAAACTAAAAGTTATCTATTTACACAATTTAGACCTCCTGATTCCAAAAATGGAGTTCCTTTTTCGGAATTTCAAACATAGATGTGGCAGAAATTAATTTAAAACTAATTCCCATTGTCAATATAAAAAGCATGTTTTTAATAAATAATAACTATCAATTGATTGACACGTGTTTATGTCAAATTTTAAAGTGAAATTATTTACAATGACAAAAATTAGATTAAATGGTAAAAAAATAATATAATTAAACTTTAAAACAAATTAAAGAGATAATAGAACCTTGAAAATAAATTATATTAAAGGACAGTTTTGAATTAAAATATAGTATTTTCATTATTCATTAAAAAATGAACATTATCAGAAAAACAAAAAAATTTCATACAAAGTAAACTTTGATGCCCCGATATTAGAGAAGAATATTATTTAGACAAATAAAACATATAAAAGTAAAAAAATATATTTAAAAACAGTTGACCATCAAAACATGTGATATCGACTATTTAATGAATATTATAGTATTTATGCTTAAAATCAGATGATTTCTTATTTTAAGCATCTAAAAATTATTTGTTAAATGTAAAAACATTTAAAAAACATGTATATTAATATTGTAGTTAGTTATGTCCATTCCCTACAATACAACAACTACATGTTAACTACCATTTAAAATAATATCATATTATTATTTTTCTGTATGACCCAACATTGTGTGCAACATAAGATTTCAAAGAAAACCGTTTTTTTGTATTATCCATGCCATCAAACATATCACCCCCTTTAATGTAAAATTAATATTTAATTCAAAAAAATAATAAATATGAAAATGTATTATTCATTATTTACCTGGGATGTTACATCCTTCACCCTTTGGGAAATTCTGTCCTCGCAATTTTATTCATTTATCAAATAATTGGGGGTATTTATCCCTTATAGATTTTTGGATTCCTAGGTTTCCTCTTCAACCATATGGTTTTCCACGAAACCTTTAACTAATGAATTACCTTATTTCACAACACTTTCTCTCTTCGATCAATAATTCGTTCTGGTTGTTCCTCATAAGAGAGATTCTCTTCTAACTAAACTACCTATGGACTCAAAACATGAGATGGATATGGCATATACATTCTCCACAATGAAGCATGAAAAAAAATTGTGTACCTGGGATAAACATGGAGGTAAAGCCACTATGTACGCAACTGATCCAACTTTTTCCAGGACTTTATAAGGTCTAATGAAACTAAGACATATCTTTCCATTCTTGCCAAAACGAATCACACTTTTCCATAGAGAAACTTTTACAAAGACATGATCACCTACCTCAAAAGAAAGATCCTTTCTCTAGTTTTATGCATATCTTTTCTTCCTGATCTGAGCTATTCTCATGTGATTTTGAATCAACTAATTTTTTTTTCCATATCTTCCAACAATTCTGGTCAAATCAACTTCCTTTCAGCTACTTCATCCCAAAAATATAGAGTTCGACACTACGTCCCATATAATGGCTCAAATAAAGGAATCTGTATACTGAAATGAAAATCTTTATAATAAGAAAACTCAACCAAAGAAATATTTTGGTCCCAACTTCCTTGGTAATCCATTGAAGAAGCACATGTCAAATCTTCTAATGTATGAATTGTTCATTCTGACTGCCCATCTGATTGAGGATGAAAAGCCATACTAAAATTTAATTCAGTACCCAATGACTTCTAAAGGCCTTTCCAAACATTAGAAGTAATCCTGAGATCACGATAAGATAAAATGGAGAGGGGAAATCCATGAAACATGGATATCTCATTAACATACAACCGAGAAAGTTGAACTAGTGAAAAAGTATCTCGAATTGGAAGTAAATGAGAAAATTTAGTCAATAGATCAATAATAACCCATATTTCATCATTAACTCAAGATGTCTTTGGTAATCCCACAACAATGTCCATGGATATATTTTCCCATCTCCACTCTAGCACTGGTAAAGGCTGAAGCATCCCTTTTGGTAATTTATGCTCTACTTTAACCTGATGACAAGTCAAAAACTTCATTGTAATGTCAGAAATATCATTCTTCATTCCATCCCACCAGTAATACTTCTGAAGATCTTTGTACATCTTAGTACTGCTAGGATGAACTGAAAATGGAGAACTATGAGCTTCATATAACAACTCATTCTTCAATTGTGAATCACAAGGCACACATAATCTCTTTCCAAATCTCAATATACAATCATTATCAATGATAAAATCAGGAAAATTACCCTTATGAAACAACTCTACCTTTTTCTGCAACTCAATATCTTCCTTCTATGCTTGCTTAATTCTGTCTAATAGTGATGATTTCACTGACACCTAAAAAATAGAGGAATTTCTTGCACCAAAAACTTCTATTCCAAAGTTCGTAAAATCTTTAATCAATTAATCTTGTTCCAAACGTAACCAGGTTAATATATCATTACTTTTTCGATACAAAGCATCAACCACTTTATTTTCCATTCCTAGATGGTAATGAATCGTGTAATCATAATCCTCGATTAATTCCAACTATCTCTTGTGTCTAATGTTTAATTATTTATGAGTGAATATATAATTAAAACATTTTTGGTCAGTATATATTTCACATTTTAATCCATATAAATGATGCCTCTAAATTTTTAAAGCAAAAAAATAGAAGCAAATTTCAAATCATGTGTAGGGTAATTTAACTCATGTGGTTTCAACTGATGTGAAGTATAAGTAGTTACCTGATCATTTTGTATAAGGACACATCCAATTAATTTTAATGAAGAATCACTAAAGATAACAAAATCACCATTTCTAGAAGGTAATTCCGAAACTGGAGCATTCACCAATCTTTTTTTTCAATTTCTGAAAAAATCAAGACATTTTTTATCCAGATGAACACAACACCTTTTCTAGTTAACATAGTCATTGGACTAGATAAACATTCAAAATTCTCTACAAACCTCTAGTAATAACATTCTAAGCCATGAAAACTATGGATCTCGGTTATATTTGTTGGTCTTGGATATTCTTCAACAACTTTTGTTTTAGCAGGATCACCTGTTTTTCCGTTTTTTGAATCATTGTAACCAAGGAAAGAAATTTATTATAACAAAAACTCACACTTTTTGAATTTTCCATGCAGTTTATTTTCTTTTATGTTTGCATGAAAGCCCTTAAATGACTTTAATGCTTCTATTTACTTTTTGAATAAAATAGAATATCACCAATTAAGACAACCACAATCTTATCTAATAACTCACATAAAATTCTCTTCATAAGATCCACGAATACAACAGGTGCATTGATTAATCC
Source organism: Viscum album (assembly GCA_963277665.1). Lineage (NCBI taxonomy): Eukaryota > Viridiplantae > Streptophyta > Magnoliopsida > Santalales > Viscaceae > Viscum > Viscum album. The sequence continues at coordinate 537,590,162 of OY728141.1, read as the reverse complement.
AAAAGGCATAACCACCAATTCATAATGAAGATATCTAGTATGAAACATAGTCTTCAGAATGTATTCTTCTATTACTTTCAACTGATGGTACCCCAACCTCCAATCAATCTTCGATGAAATATTGATCTCCATGGATCTTATCAAACAAATCATCGATACAAGGAAAATGATATTTTTTCTTAACAGTGATCTTATTTAATGATTTATAATCATTTCAAAGTCTCATTGAACCATTTATCTTTTCATAAAACAAGATTGGATCACCCCATGGGGATGTTCTAGGTCGAATGAAACCTTCTTTTAATAACTCATGAAATTGCTTCTTTAAATGTAAAATTTCAATTTGAGCCATTCAAAAAGGGGGTTTTGAAATTGGATTAGCAGCAGGAACTATATCAACAGTAGATTCAACTTCTTTATTAGGTATAATACCTAGAAACCCATCAGAAAAAACATCAAGGTACTCATTTACCACTGGCACATCATTAATTTGAATAGTTATTTTGTTTACAACAATATGTGAAAGGTAACATTCATTTCCATATTTTACTAGTTTCTCAGCTTCCTAATATGTTATAAAAAGTAAGGGTTCATTCTTGTTCACAAACTAAATATATTTCTAAAAATAATCCTATTTAGATCTATAGTCAATATTATAATGATAAAAAATAAAGCCAATCCATGCCCAAAATAACATCAAACTCTACTGAATGAAGAACAATAAGGTTTGAAGGTAGATTATTTCCATGCATGAGGATAGGAAGGTTCTTATAATTTATTTTTGTCTCAACATTTTCTCCTGGTATCTTTACCATAAGTTCATGATTCATATCTTGAGATGGAATTCCCAATTTACTAAAAAACTTCTCAGAAATTAATGAATGTGTAGCACATGAATCAAACAATACATTGGCATAATCTAAACAAATAAACAATGTACCTGATACTACTTCATTTGATGGCCCACCAGCTACTGAAGTAGTTGAAAATTATTTAACCACACCTTTCTGCTTTTATTCCAACTTCTTTTCCTCATTTGAGTTCTTCTTTGGACAATCATTTTCATAATGACCCATTTCATTTAACTTAAAACATTTTACTGACTGTAAATCAGATTTTGTCTTTCCATTACACTATTCTTTTTCAGTGAAATTACAAGACTTAAGTCCCATTTTACCATATCATTAGCACTTACCATAATTCAAAATACATTCCCCAACATGATTTTTACAACAATTTTCACAAACAGTATACTTATATTTCTTACCATCAGAATTTTTTGAAGAGGTCTTCCCTTTCGCCTGCCACCTCGACCTCTTATTCTGTTTCTATTCAAAGATCACCTGATCATCGGAAAACTCAATTTCCACCTTCTCCTCTCATAAGAAAAGTTTTTCATAACTTTTTAACTCACGAGAATCTAAATCCCTTTGACACTTTGGATTTAATCCTGAGAAAAAACGAATGATTTTACTATCAAGATATCGTACGAAATTTGGATCATACCTTACTAGTCGAGTGAATTTTTCTTTATAAGTATCCACTGAGTCATCCTCCTGCCTCAATTCTAGGAATTTTTTTTCCATCCTAAGTTGAACCACATTAAAAAATTATTTCTCCAGAACCATACCATTGAATTTATCCAAATCACGAACATCAATTTCCTCACTATCAATGATATTTTTCACTATCGACCCCCACTGATCGGGTTCACCTTCAAAACAGTAAAAAAAAGACTAACATTTTGATGTTCTGAACACCCCTTGACATCAAAAATAATTTCCAATGTTTTAATCCACCCTTATGCTAGAACAGGGTCAGATGATCCTTTAAATAAAGGGGGATGTTTCCTTATGAAATGCTCTACTATTGACATATTCCTCTATGGATGATCTAGCTAATCTCATGCATGGATACCACCACCATTTATTTCCCGATTCAACTATTCCATCACTGCAAAAAACTGTTGAGTTCCAATTCTAACCATCTCAGGTTGTTGATATTGAAGGTTTCCTTCCTCCTGATGTCATCCCATCATAGCTACCCGGTTTCCTCTAGAGAAAACCATTCTGAACACAGAAATATTTTAGGCTAAGCAACATGGTAATCTGTAAATGCTATATCATTTCAATCTTAACATAAATTAATTAATAGATATTAATTTAACAATATCCTAACTCCTAAATTTGTCTAAACCGACCTATGATACCAATAGTAAGTACCCAATTATAAAACATTACATAATATTGAATTAAATGGATAATTCACATTGTGAATATTTTAAGGTTTTGTGTTTTAGAGAATTAGGCCATAGCTATTACATTACATCTCCAAAATTACAACTAGACACTTCAACTCAGTTTACATTTTTCCTAAAATAAAAACTCTGGAAAAAAAGATTCATGTCTAGTTCCATGTTTTTGACATAATTATTTTTCCTTGATCCCATAATTGACCCTATTCATATTTAAGTCATATGAAAAACATTTAAAAAACTTGGAATGAACATAAAAATCTCTGTAAGGGTGATAAAACAAAGATTGAAAATTTTAGTTCATCAATACATACTTAACATAAGATCTTTAATGTACCTCATGAAATCATATGATTTATGAATATCACATAGTAATAAAAAATCAAAAAGGTAACTTGTGGTATCCATAACATACTTACATTGTAGCTTTCAAAACCACCTAGGGAGTTACATTTGGAATACCCCTCATAGTATATTTCCTAAATCTCATAGGAGAAACATTCACGTTTACCTCTGTCACATTACCCAATGCATTGGAGAGCTATCTTGGGCTCACTCTCCTTAGGTTTATCACGGGACAACCCGTATACATAAACAATACCCAAGAACCATAACATATTAATAACACATATAAAAAACATAAAGGAAAGATAAAATTCACACATTTCAATCAAAATATATCATTTAAATATATTAACATAACAAATCCATTATCATAACCAATTTCAATACCAAAATATGTCAAAGAGTATATGTTATTTATTTTCAATTTAAAAACATTATAGCTTGTTAAGGATGACAAAGATCAAATAATACATGCAGCGAAAGAAAAGGTCATTGTCACCACTTACGTTAAAAGAAACATTATTTTTTTTCATTTAGTTAAACTCCATATTGAAAAATATTCCCTTTGAATGAAATTAAAATTCAAAGGTGTTTATACATCATATAAATTAATTTCGTGTATAAAACAAAATATGACTCAATGAAAGGAGATTGAGATGAAGTCCCTTACCTCCTATCTAACTTGACCCATTCCTTCTTTAATCTCTTGAATAATAAACTAAAGTTCATTTATACTTTCTTAAGAACCTTTTTCATGTTTATTATTCCTTTTATATCACTTATTACTAGGTTATAAATATTATGTAATCATTTATGTTAATAATTGTTGTTTTGTCGATATTTGGTACTTGAGTCAAAAATGGACTTCTTATAATTACATGTTGTTCATGTGGTCTAAAGTCCATTTTCACCAAAATTATATTAATGATTTAGATATCATATATATAATACATATCAAGTATATATATGTATTTATAATAGTACATAACATTTGGAGATAAGAAATGAAATGTACCATTCATGGAGACGGTAAGACGTAAGTATGCATGAACGCTACTTTCATTTCTATTTCATATTTTAATGGAATAAAAAAATAAGTAAACATTGGTATATTATAATTCTAGTATAATATCATATATAATTTCATTAAATCCATCCTATATATGTTCTACATATGGAATTAACGAGTCATATCACTTCGAGGGAGTGGTAGTCCGCACTTCCTCAAATGAAATTATTGTATCTACCCACTATGGAAACAATAAAGGTATTATATAAATGAAAAATATAGAAGAATAGAAAAAATATGAATATAATATATATTAATTATAAATACAGTTCCATCATAATGGCCACCATGATAGGTGGTTGGAGATATTTGAACAATCATCGTTTTGTGAGACAGTAGTTCGCCGTCCACAGAAACAGAATGTTTGTATCCATTAGATAGAGGTTTGTGGAAGTGTAGTTCGAATAACTCTCATGAAAACAACCTAGTATATTGAGGATAATTTTGTTGTTATAAAATAAAGGAATAAATTGTGTTTAGGGGATTGGAGAAGTAAAATAATAGAAAAGAACCTAAGGGAAAACATTACCCTTAAATCAGGTATCTCCCTTTAGTTTGAACCAAAAAGTTTACATGAATTGCCTTCTGCCTAGGGGAAGGATTCTAGGAGTAAAGGGATGTAGGGATATAAATTGTGAAGAGTTTGGATGAGCCAAGGGGCTTGATAGGTGTGAGTAATGGGTTAGAGGTGAGAGATTTTTATAAGTGGATGAGGGGCTCTTTAGAAATGTTTGAAAATATTATTTTATTATATAATGATTTTTGGTTTCTAAAGGTCCAAAAACCATTAACGTCAAAGCTAAGATGACTAATGTTAGGAATAAAATCATCCAATAATAATTGGACAGGTTTTGGATAATTTTTTATTAATTTTTATAATCTTATTTATTTAAATCAATCATTAATGAGGTAAACAATGCATCATTATTGTGTCATAAATAATTTTATTTATTTGATGTATAAAAATTATAAAACAAAATATCATGATGTAGGAAATAATTTTAGATTTTAAATGAATATTTATAGTCGAAGGGATAACTTACATAACCCCAGGTAAAAATTAATTTACTAAAAGATATATGTTTATGTCATTTTTGTTATTACATTATATTAATTAATATAAAGTGACATTATCACTACCAAGTAGCTCCATGGGGTCCCAAAATCGACCCAAGAATTCCAATGGTTGGACAAGTATAAAAAAATATGTTTAGGACACTTGTTAGGGAAATTAAATATTATTATAATATTATTTTTGACCCTTATTTACCAGATTTACCCATTAACCATGGTAAATAAAATATTTACTGAAGTAAATATTCATAATGTATAAAACTAAAAGTGACCAATTTACACAATTTGGACCTACTAATTAAAAATATGGAATCCATTTTTCCAAATTCAAAACACAAAATTTTCAGAAATTAATTTAAAATTAATTCTCATTGTCAAAACACAAAACATGTTTTTCAGAAATAATAACTATCAAAATATTGACACTTGTTTATGTCCATCATAAATGTGGAAATATTTACAGTTACAAATATTGGATTAAATGGTAAAAACATAATATAATTACACTTTAAAACAAATTAAAAATATAATCCAACCTTAAAAATAAATTAGATTAAAAGGCAATTTTGAATTAAAATACAATATTTTTCACTATTCATTAAAAAATGAACATTATCAGAAAAATACCAAAATTTCATATAAAGTAAATTTTGATGTCTCTATCTTAAATAATAATTTTATTTTTTCAAATATAACATATAAAAGTGACAAAAATTATATTTAAAAACAATTCTTCATCAAAAGGCTGCAAATCAACCATTCAATGAATATTAGAGTATTTATGCTTAATATTGGATTCTTTCTTATTTTAAGAATCTAAAATTTATTGTATAAAGGTAAAAACATTTATCAAACATGTATATTCATATTTTAGTGAGTTTTGTCCATTCCCACCAATAAAATGGCTAGGAAATAACTACCATTTAAAATAAAATTATATTATTATTTTTCAGTATGACCCAACGTTGTGTGCAATGTAAGATTTCAAAGAAACCCGTTGTTGTGTATCGGGTATTCCCTCAAACATAGAATCCCCCTATAAACTAAAATTAATATTTAATTCAAAAATATTAATGAATATTTAAATGTCTTATTATTTATTTACCTAGGATGTTACATTATCTATTGTGGTGCAACATATGGTGCACAACTCAAAATGTACATGAAGTACACATCCATCTTGCCAAGTTTCCCTACACACGATGTATATAGGAAGTACACTAGAAATACAAAATACATAGGAGGTTCCTTGTACTAAGATATGGACAATAACATATAAATGGTCTGGTGTACACTAGAACAAGCTGAATGGCATGCCATGTGCCAAAGTGACTTCGAAAGATTTCATACTCTAGTGAAACACCATGTATTGACAAAAAGTGAATTACTCATGAGTTCAAGACATGGATGGTTTCATCCATCTTGGCACATGGCATGCCATTCAGCTTGTGCTAGTGTACACCAGACCATTTATATGTTATTGTCCATATCTTAGTACAAGGAACCGCCTATGTATTTTGGATTTCTAGTGTACTTCCTATATACATCGTGTGTAGGGAAACTTGGAAATATGGATGTGTACTTCATGTACATTTTGTGTTGTGCACCATATGTTGCACCACAATAGACAATGTAACATCCCAGGTAAATAAATAATAATACATTTAAATATTCATTAATATTTTTGAATTAAATATTAATTTTAGTTTATAGGGGGATTCTTTGTTTGAGGGCATACCCGATACACAACAACGGGTTTCTTTGAAATCTTACATTTCACACAAAGTTGGGTCATACTGAAAAATAATAATATAATTTTATTTTAAATGGTAGATAATTACTAGCCATTTTATTGGTGGGAATGGACAAAACTAACTAAAATATGAATATACATGTTTGAATGGCATGCCATGTGCCAAAGTGACTTCGAAAGATTTCAGAGAAGTACCATTTCTTTATGTTTTATGACACTGCCTAGTTTTAGGATCAGAGTTTGGTGTTTCTTTTATTTATCAATGAGGTCTTCTTGGGGATCTAGGAGAATAATTTAAAGGTTTTTTGTGTTTCTATCTCTTTCCTGGGATTTTAGTTCTGTTGCAATGACGAATGTATCCATTCACCATAACACTTATTACATTATTTTTTCTATGGATTATCTAGACACTAGTTTTTGTTAAAACATTGGTATATGAATCATATAGTAATGGTGCTGTGGTTTCTATGTCCTTCTTGATTCATCTCCACAGATATACTCATTGATTGTGGTACATCTTGATAATATTCTAGCTGCCTCTTTGATGACATCAAGTTGGAATTCCGATATGGATTCATGATGATAATTATATGAGTGATGATATTTCAGTTTAGGGACCCGCTAATGATGTTTTTTCTCCAAGTGAGCCCTGAGAAGTTCTTCCCCCTGTTGACCAGCACATTGATCATTTTTTGGATAATGAAAATGATCATTTTCATGTTGAGAAGTCAACATATCTAGTAGAAAAAGATGATTTTATGCATAGAATTAGTGTTTCACTTGAGTTTCTATGATGAAGATCTCAAAGTATTTGTGATGGGATAGACCATTAGGTAGTAGATGCTTGACTTGAGGCAGTGTTTTGGGTTTTTGGATTGTACAGATCACGACTGATTAGATGGTATCACTTGTGACCCATTTTCCTCATGGAGTAGCAGTTTAATCCAGTAGAACCAATATGTGACACACCTATTATGATCATCCATCATCTGTTCTTGAGTTAATGATTTCCCAAGAAACATGGTGGTCTAGACCCCTTTATCCGGTTTTGGAGGACTAGCGTGAGCCTGTATTGTGGATGTACCACATGGATAGAACTCAACAATGATGGCGATGTAGGTAGCGAGACACTTATAGGGAGGTGCTTTATATAGTTAGTGTATTGGGTTGGTGATGATTTTCTATAACTTGTTTGAATGAGGTCTTTGATGTACTAGGGTATAAAAAAACCCTAGTTATGGTAAGCAGATGGGATAGAGAAAAAAGGAGTTCCATGCTATTGTACCATGTAGAGGCTAAGGGTAAGGTTTGACGTACAACATGTGTCATCATGTCCATAGATTCAATTTTCACATGGATTTATGATCCAATTTTCCATGAGTATATCCATATTTTTGTACCTTGTTATAACTATGGTGCCCATTATGCTCAACCCTTGTGTTGGAGGCTCCTACATAGGGATTCAGTGATTAAATACTTCCACTGATAGTGTGACCTAACTCGTGGGAATTGATACAGTGACCCACATGTAATATCCTCATAGTTTAAGTGATAACCTATGATGTTCTCACCAATAAGGATTGGATTCCAAAAATCTATGCTCCGGTGTTGCTACCAGTGAGAATAATAGTAAATAAAATTTCTTAGGATGGATTTTTCCTCTTTAACTGATCATAGAAAGTTATGGATGATGTCATGTGTGGAATGTTATAACCAAAATCCTATTATTTGGATAGTGATTCCTTTATATCAGTATATGGTAGGAGTTTTTAGTTCCAGGGATGGTGGAGGAGTTTGTGGGATTCATTTTTTAGAATGTTCCATGTTTACCTGACCATCAAGAGTTGTTTTTCTACATGGAATTTCATAGGGGATGAACTGATATCAATGTTATCATATTCTATGACCCCAAGTAACTATGAGAGATATAGATTTGTTTGCTTGAGTTGGTAGAGAAGTTACTTTATAAGAACCAATGTTCTCTCTTGGGCATCAATTTTTTGTTCACTTGAGAAGAGAATGAGTGCATGAGGATGGGTTTGGATTAGTGTCGCATAGACTATGTGACATGGTGGAATGTATTTACACATGAGAATCAACTACCTCCTCAACCAAAGGATGTGGAAAATTGATTCTAAATGTTTTACCTCGATACGGTTTATCATTGGCTCTGATTTTGGAGCAGGACATATTGCATGTGGCTTTCCAAAGACACTATGGTTGATTTGAGTTAGTGGTGACACACTTTGGTGAGTTTCACACCATAGTGGAATCATGACAACAATAGAATATATCCTTAACCCTTTTTGGATTAGTTCCTGATAGTGTTATTATATGAAATACATGTGTGATTGATATCATGTTGGAGAATGAGAGACACATGAGAATGGTGTCATTTACCTCCAGTCGATAGTCGTTTCCCTATTCTCCTTCTGAAATCTAGGGAAGTACGACACATGGAAATCGATTCTATGATATTCTATGACTAGATATCTACTATATGTAATCCTAATGTATTTATATAAGTAGGAAATCAAATCATATGTTTTTCCATGGAAGGATGGTGATTCTGTTCATGGATTGATGAGAGGGGAAAAGGAAGTTGTTTACCCATTGGAGTATATATAATAGAGCTCCATAGGATCCTTAATCACATCGAATCGGTTTGAAATCCAAGGGAGTTTCATTTGGTTACCATGTTAATCTATTTTTGACATTCCAATATTTGGGTGGTGATCAACAGAGATTTTGGGAGAGTCTGGGACACATTTACTATCATGTGGTAGTCCATCAATCTAGAATTACATCAATGAATTTTGTATAATATGATGTATAATTTATTGAATGTTTAGGGTAAGGATATAGTAAGCACATGGGGACTCAGTTGAAGTAGGGAATAGTGTTTTATGATAGACATTTGGCTTTGAAATGTGAACTATTTAGGTTCTCAGGAACATGATTTGGGTTTTCATGTTTGTTTTTCACCACATCTGGGAGGATCATCTACCATCGGTGGGGTTAGAGAATCATTATAATTACCACCCAAAAAATGAAGTAAACCCTATTTAAGGCCATGTATGAGGTACCATACATGAAACAATTATACCAGTTGAAGCTAATTTGTAATAGTTCTTAGATCCTATTTTTTGTTTTTGAAATGGTTATAATGGTTACATTTCAACATTAGAAGGATTATTTATAATAGTAAACATTAAGAGTCTTCAATGTACTAATGAAAGAGGCCTATAAGGATATAGAGTTATAGAGTCTTATCTAGGGTGGTTAGTTTTATTTTGGGTTTTTAGGACGTTTATTTTATTAATATTGAGTTGGTTTAGTTAGGCGGTGTTCCATATAACTCGGAGGCCATAGTAGTTTTTAGTTACTCAGCATTCTCCATATGTTACAGATGTGGAGCCATGTTCATGACTTGTTGTGCGATATCACCCTAGGTGAGATGGTCAGTGAGATTGGAGTTTCCTTTTTCATGGTGATGATGACATTGAGGTTCTATAGGAGATATAATATTCATGGGGAATTAATGTACTTGTGTCAATATTTTTTGATAGCACATGAAACAATTTTGAGAGCTCAAGGGAGTAGGAGACCTAGTTGATAGTTTAGTATCCTCATATTTTTTCTTAGTTTGTGCATTTTGGGGACGAAACTCCATTATGGAGGGAATAATGTAACACAATTTTTTTTATTAAAGGATTTATAATATTTCATAGAATATATTCAGATCCATAAGATGAGAAAATCTGAGATTCTAAGGCCGAATGTTCCCACAATTCTTTTTTAAAATATATGAAATATATTAGTATCACATGTGTGATGTTTTATTGAAAAAAATGGAATAACTCCCAAATGAAGGCCATTATTGGAAATATAATTTCACCATTGAGTATTGTGTTTGGTTTTTACCCATAGAATGATATATAATTTTTCTTCATCTGGTGTTAGATTAATGCGTATTAATGGGAGAATTAATAAAACAAATTAATTCAATTATTTATTTTATTTCATTGAAACCACAACATAACCATTCCTCTTAAATTTGACGTCATAACTAATTAATATTTTTAGACTCCTAACAATGATAATTGAGATTATACCAAGGAAAAGAGTTGGAGGACATTGAAATCCCAGATCGATGGATCGAGCACTGTTGATCGGTGTGCCAACAAAAATCATGGATATCACCAACAACAATTACAATGATTTTTTCATCACCAGGAATCAATCCAAATCAATTTATTAAATTTTAATTATTTATTTATCCCCATTTAATATCTCATGAAGAAAATGAATTAATTCCAAAATTGGTTGATTCATTGATCTAACATTTTGCATGTTTGGGTTTTAATTTTGGGATTTGGGGATAGTTATTAATTTTATGTTTTCTCGATTTCTATACCTCTTCATTCATATTTCCTATAAAAATGGATCAATGTTAAAAAATAATAAAGGATGAGGTTTTTTTCACATTAATGGATTATTGTTCTCTCTCCTCGTTATACATGTGTTTATTATTGGTAATTATTTTTGTCCTATGATTCGATGAATAAATAGTGAATTATCATTGCACATTATATATTTACTAGAACTGATTGTTAATAAGGGTTTAGGATGGACATTCAGATACACAGTTGTGGTATACCTCTACTGTAGTAGATCGACACATGGATAAATGGGGGTTTATTCTCTATTTGGGTGTGCAGCTCTGACGAGGAATGATTGTGGTTATTACCGAGCCTCAGATAATACCAGATTCTGGACATCAATGGTGAGGAGGTTCATTCAACCCTAGATCCATAGAGTGTGGTGCGATTCTCAATATAATTGATGGTTGTGAAGGCCTGATCAAAGAAGCATGATTTTCATCCATATGTTAGAAAAAAAACCTATATACAAGGCATGTAGTCCAATGAACACACTCCTTGTAGTCCCTTTTATGCAACACTAGGGTTTTGGTGGAGAGAAAATTATCAAACACTATGTTAAGAATGACACATACCATGTGACTCTTCAAAACCAATTTTGGTGTGTATAGGGGGTACACACATAGGAGCCCATGTAGTGTAGCATGCTGTGTTTTCCTATTCACATGATATGAAACATGTGGGGGATGGCATGATGTGTACAGGGAGTAAACACATAGGATTCCAAGTGGACCCACACACCATGAAATTGATAAGTACATTGGAATGCTAGAGTATACAAAAAATGTTTTTACATGGAAATGTCCATGTACGCTGACATAATCTTGTGTACATGGGCATAGTTGGAATGAAATTATGAGTGATATGGTGAATTATACACACCATGTACATTTGGGACACATCCTGTATTGAGAAAAAGTACATTCATTATGAGCACGAGACACTGGATGTGCCACACTCTGTGAGACACACCATGTAACAACTAGGAAACATCATGTTGTCCATTTAGGATAGAATAGATTCCTATTTCTTTTTATCACACTTCATTGAGTTCTTTTGCGAGATTCCATGGACCAGTATTGGTTGAATGTGTTCCATTGGCCCATTCAAATGATTGTTTAGTGTAGTATTAGTTTCTCATCACAGAGGGTGACCTATTTTTTGTTCTCTATTTATCTATGTAGTGATGTTTACTTCCATTATTCTAGAGTGAGTTGACATATGAACGTTTTGACTACAATTTTAGAATCTAGAAGCATATATCTCATTGAGAGGGCAAGAGTAATATTTATTTTCCTTAAAATTTCAATAGATGGGGTTGTTGGAATTGGATTAACCAATTTTTACATGTGTTCTGATACCATATCTTGGAGGTTGTTTCAAATAGGGTCTGGTGTCCACTAGTGAGCCTTAGAAATTGACCTCTTATTAGTGTATCAAGATCTGACCATTATGATGAGGTGTAGTTTGATAATGTTTGTACCTTGGATGAACAATCTCAGTTTCCTTTGTGATGATACATGATGACCTGACTTCTAGGATGAGTATTTCTAGTGGTTGTATTTCTCATGGAGTGTGTACTCCCAGATGAGCGTTGCATGGATCCTTCGACTATGAATCCAAGTCTAGCTTTAAAATTGCAATATTTCCTTGAGAGTGTGGGTCTACTACGTGTATATCTAGATATTTTATTGTATGTATCATATTATTATTGAAGTATTATAATATGGATTAACTAATCTTGATGCCTTGTGTTTCATTATTTTGATATGTCCTACGCGGTATTGTTAAACTCACCCATGCATGGGATCTACTCAAACAAGTCATGTCTTATGAAAATGAAAGACTTGTTTTGGAGTCATTAGTGAACCAGGAGCATGGGGAGCTAGTTTGGGATAGAAATACCAATGTCTATACACATGTTTCTTTTGACAGTAGTCCCCTCTATATGAGTAGGTAGAAATGTACATCCTAGTTTTTGCGGGGATTATATTTGGGACTTTTTATGCTTTCCTGTAATATATTCCAAAATCTAATTTTGGGATTATAGATGTATGTATTAGTTGTTATCTGTTTTTTATTATTTCATCATTTTATTGGGGTGTTAATGTGTCTGTGCATACAGGTGCCTTAGGCTAATTCCTCCCCTATGCTTGATATTCATTCTTGGAGATTTTTACAATCCCCTATCCTATTTGAGGCAGGCTTGGGGTAGTTTAACCTTGGTCCCTATTGGGTTTGGTGTTGAAAATTGGACATGATTCTTCACATTCCCCTAGAAGATGTTGGATATAAAATTTAATATCACACATTGGGTTGATGAATATTGTGATATCAGTATTCCTGATTGAATTCTTAGTTTCATTCCCATAATTAAAACATGAGACTATTATGATTATACATTGAAGACTTGGTTAGAACTTATCTCCTCGCTAGTATTATGTAAATATACTTGAATACATATTCATGTATATATATACATATATACACTAATTTATATAAATATATACATGGTGAAACATTCTTAGAGATATTCTATCTTAGGCTAAAGAAGGTATAGTCAGACGAGTGTCCTCTCAGATCCCGAGCTATCATGGTTATAATTTACATTACATATTTACATTCATAATTCTTACACAATGGTCATTTTATGAATAGCGACTGTATTTTACAAGATTCTATTGGTGGGGGCCTACTATGATTTACTCACACCTTGTTTGTTCTATCATGTGGTACCTGAACAGAATTCACGGATGTAGGTAGGGACAAAGGAAAGAGTCCATGTATTGATTCATAATTATCTAGTATGATGTATCCTCATATTTCATGACTAACACAAAAGTTGGGATGCACATTGGATATTTTTATGTGTTTTTGTCTCTTTTTTTATAAAAATATTTCATTGTATGTCTGTTTCCATGTATACAAGATTTCCTTTTTGTTTACCATACCAACATGGAATCATTTTATATATGAATCTCGTTATTATTTACTTTACTAATTATATTTATCAATATGACTACTTTTCATTATCTGGATCATTTGTGTCCATTTATATTGTTTATCCATTTCCACAATTATCATGATGAAATAGTCTCATCTCCATACTATAACAGAACCTCACTATAGTTGGAAGCATCATGCAAATATAGTGGAGTGCTTAATTTCATGTGGCCCACTAGGTTAGTAACATATGAGTGAACCTAGCCCATGATGCTACCAACTAGTATCAAATGAATTTTTCCCTTTTTTATTATCGTCATGGGTTGGTAGAAAGGATACTACAAATGTGTTGGGATTTGGTAATGAGACTACGCATGTGAGTATCTAACCCACATTTAGGGAAAATCCAAATTACATGAGATGGGACATGTTGTTTGGGATTGTGGGTATTATTTCAGTATTGTTTTCATTATTTGGTGGAATAAATGTTTTTCATTTAATATTACTATGAGTTTATATTTTACATTTGGACATACATGGAAAAGAGGTGACATCTCATGAAACATTATAGGGACTTGAGGATTCACATGTCGTGCATATTTCATGCCAACATTATGTTAATACATGAATTGTCTATTATATATACATGGTGGATTAGAAATCATATTTAGAAATGTTCTAACATTTCCTTAAGTGATAAAAGAATTGGATTAATTAATGTGTTTGAAACATCCTACATGGTATTTTCTCATATAGTTTAACATTGGATTCTTAATTATATTACTATCACCTATTTTATATTTATAAATGAAGCTACACGATCTAAAATTTCATTTCATTTATATTACATTAATTCTAATTATAATTTATAAATAATGTTCTTTTATGAATTTGGAATAGAAATTCAACTGATGAAATCATCATATATTACTTGTTATATCCTGATACCAGATGTAAGGGTTGGGTTATAATTACATGACATGACAATTGAAAATTATAATTCTTATACATATATAATGTAACATCCCAAGTAAGTAATTAATAATATATATTTTTATCTATGTCTATTAATGAATTAGATAGTGTTTTAGAGGCTTAAAATGAGAATAAATCCAATCTTAAGCATGGAATACACTAATATTTTTAAAAGATTGTTTTACTTCCTTTTGATGGCAAACCATCTTTTAAATCTATCTTTTGACAATTTTATAAGCTCTATTTGTCAAAATAAACTTATTCTTTATGATTGGGACATCAAAATTTACTTTGTGTGAATTTTTGGTATTTTTCCGATAAAGTTCAATTTTTAATGAATAGTGAAAAATGTTGTATTTTAATTCAAAACCTATTTTTAATATAATTTATTTATATGATTAGATTGTATTTTGAATTGTTTTTAATGTTCAATTAGAATATATTCTTACCATTTAATCCAATAATGGTCATTGGAATTAATTTCACTTTGAAATTGGACTTAAACTAGTGTCAATCTTTTAATACTTATTATTTCATAAAAACACGCTATTTTCTCTGATAGAGGGAATTAATTATTAGATTAATTAATGAAACTTATATTTTTTGAATTTTGTAAAATAGACATCATTTTTGAATTCGGAATATCAAATATAGCTTGGGGTGAAGTTTTGGTTTTTTTTCTGGAAAACATAAATTTTTGATGAATATTGAAACCACTAAGTGGTACTTATAAAACCTAATTTTTCGTTTAAATGAAATTTTACCACCTATGTAGTTTGAATTTCAAAAATCCGACATACATGGTTGTCATTAACAAGTAAAATGTGGTTCAATGAGATTAAAATAATTTTTTGGTGAATAGTAACTTTTAAGTTTTTAATCGCAATTAGAGCTAATTAGTGTAATTTAAGGTAAGAATAATGTTTTAATAATATGAGATGAGCTTGACACATGTCTTAACCTTATTGGATGTGTCAAGGCCTACCAAGAAAATCCATGGGTCAACTTGGGGACCCCATAGAGCCACTTTGGTAGGAAAATGACATTAATATCTTTTTATTTAATGTTAAAATAAAAATGACACAAACATGAGTTGTTTTAATAAAACAATTTTTAAATGGGGTTATACAAGTTAGATTTTTGACTATAAATAATCATTGGAAATATAAAAATATTTACTACATCATAGTAATTTTTTTTATAATTTTTATACATTAAATAATTAAATTATTTATGACACCATGATGATGCAACGATTACCTCATTATTTAATGATTTAAATAAAACGAAAAGATAATGGAAAGTCTATGATCTACACATGTCCCAAACCTATTGGATGGATGGATTTAGAACCCTTATCACCTTATCCTCGAAGTATATAAATGTGAGACTTTTTAAATCCGAAACTCATTTTAAAATAAAGTAGCATTTCTTTACTTTCCAAGAGTGACCCTCCTCTCCTCTTATAAAATCCCCCCACCTCTACCTCCTTACCCACACTTCCAAATACTTTGGCTCGGACAAACCCTGCCAATTTTGTCTCTCAACATCTCTCTATAACTCCTAGAAGCCTCACTTTGGGCAGAAATATCCCAAGGAAGCCTTTGAGATCAAATCAAAAAGAGTTACCCGATTTAAAGGAAGTGTCTTCTCTTGTGTTCTTATGTTTTATTTTGCTTCTCGAACCCCATAAACTCTTTTTATTCATTTATTTTGTAACAAAACCAGTATCTTATATATACTAGGATGTTTTTATAAGAATTATTCGAGCTAAACTTACACACACCTACATATAATGGTTAAATAACATACTGTTTCCATGGATGGTGAATTTCTACCTCCCGAAACGATGATTGTTCAACACTAATATATCACCATAAAAGGTGCCATTAAGATGTAACTATATTTATATATTATATATAATATGTTTATGTTTTACTCAAGCTTGTGTATTTTTCATTTATGGTATATCATTATGGTTACCATTATGAGTAAACACGATATCTTCATTTTAGGAAGTGCGGACTACCGCCCCCTTAAAGTGATTTGATTCTTTAATACCATATGTGGTACGTATAAAGGATATATTTAATGATATTATATATGATACCATACTGAAATTAAAATACTATTATGTATCATTATGTTTTAATTCCATAAAATATGAAATAGAAATGAAAGTATCGTTCATGCGTACGTACGGCTTACCGTCTCCATGAACGGTGCATTTTATTTCATACCTATAAACATTGTGTAATATTATAAATTCATCTATATACTAAATATATATGATATATATGATATATACATCATTTGTATAACTCTGGATATAATGGATACTTGAACAACTTGTAATTATAAAGAGCATATTTTAACTCAAGTACCAATGATCTATAAAACGACCGTTATTAACTAAAATAACTACATAGTGTTCATGACATGGTAATAAGTGATATAAAAGGAATAATGAAATTAAAAAAGTTTCTTAAGAAAGTATAAATTCACTCAAGTTTATTATTCAGGAGATTAAAGAACGATCAAGTCAAGTCGGATATGAGGTATGGGACTTCGTCTCAATCTCCTTTCATTGAGGCATATTTTGTTTTATAAACAACCTTATTTTATATGGTGTATAAACCCCTTTGAACATTATGTTTATTAAAAAGGAATATTTTTTATATGAAGCATTTACTAAACGAAAAAAGGGAATTATTTTTTGTCGTATGTATGCGGCGACAACGACTTCTCCGCCACCGTGACCATTATTTGAGTTTCGGCTTCCTCTACAAGCCATAATTTTTTTAAAGAAAAATAGATACCATGTTTTACTTTTCTTTTATTTTTTTATTGAAAGTGGTTTTCATAATGTTTTTATATCAATGTGTTGTATTGATATCTTGTGATTGAACGGTGGAAATGTTATTTTTCCTTTCTGCATGTTTTATGTGATACGATTATGTTGTGGTTCTTGGGAATTATTATCAAGACGGGTGGTTCCGTGATAAACTAAGGGTGGGTGAGCCCGATATAGCTCTCCAATGCATTGGGTAACGCGAAGGAGTGAAACGTTATGGTTTCTCCGAAGAGATTTAGGGAATATACTATGATGGGTATTCCAAACGTAACCAGGAGGGTTAATCCCTACATAAGAATGTTATGAATGCCTCAAGTTACCTTTATGTCTTATGATTTCTATGATTTATTAATGATTTGATGAGGTATGTTAAAGTACCTTTGTTTTATGGGTAATGTAAGATTTCATTCTTATGTATATATGAACTCATGTTTCCTTTCCATATTTTTATAACCCTTAATGAGCTTTTTATTCTCATCCAATGTTTTTGAAATGTTTTTCACAGGTCAAGGGAAAGGTACATGATATGATGATAGTGTCAAGGAAGTGTCAAGAAAGAATCAATGTTTTATTTTAAATATGTTTCCGTTGAGGGGAAAAATGAATACTATCTTTTATGTAACCACTTTGCTTAAATGTGGAATGTAATACATGTTTTATGATCTAATTCTATAAAACTATAAACCTGAAAAGATCCTCAATGTGAATTATTCATTTAATTCAATATTAAGTAAGGTTTAAGGCTGGGGCCTTATAGTTGGTATCATAGGTCGGTTTAGATAACTTTAGGAGTTAGAATTTTATTAAATGATTATCAAAAAATATTTTTTATGGTCAAATTGAAATGATATAGCATTTGAAGATTACCAAGTTACTTCATCTAAGACATGATTGTTCATAATGGGTTTCCGTAGAGGAAATAGGGAAGCAATGCTAGGAAGGCATACAGAAGGAAATAACCTTCCGAATCAGCATCCTTAGATGGTTGGAATTGGAACTGAATAGTTTGTTGCAGTAATGGAGCAGTTGACTGAAGTGATAAATGGTGGCGGTATCCATGCACGTGATCAGCCAGATCAACCGCAGAGGAACATGTCAGTGGTGGAACATTTCATGAGGAAACATCCCCCATCATTCAGAGGATCATCTGACTCTGTGCTAGCTGAAGGGTGGATTTAAGCACTAGAGAAGATTTTCGATGTCATGGGGTGTTCAGACAATCAAAAGGTTAGTCTTGATATTTACTGTTTCGAGGGTGAAGCAGATCAGTGGTGGTCGATGGTTAGAAATATCAGGGACGCTGATGAGATTGATACTCTCGACTAGGATTAATTTAAAGGTATGTTTCTTGAGAAGTATTTTCCTAAGGCTGTTCGACTTAGGATGGAAAAAAAATTCATGGAATTGAGGCAAGAGGAAGACTCAGTGGCTACCTATGAAGAAAGGTTCACTCGATTGGCAAGGTATGCTCCAAATTTTATCTGAGACATTGATAGTAAAATCAATCGTTTTTACTCCGGATTAAAGACAAAATATCCAAGGGCTTTAGCTTCTAGTGAGTTCAAAAGTTATGAAAAGATTGTTCGATGTGTTGAGAAGGTGGAAATGGAGTTTTCCGATGATCAAGTGTTCTATAACAACCAGTAGAAGAAGAGATCGAGGTGGCAGGAGAAAGGGAAGAATTCTTCAAAAAGGTATGATGGTTTTCAACAATGGGATTCCTTAGGTAGATTTCTAAAAAAATTGAGGCCTCCAAGCTGAATTGAGGAAATTTTGGAGGAAATTATTTCATGGCATTTTAGAGCCGAAGGACTTTGTAGGTGTGAAGTGGTGAGGGTGTTGTGTTCCCTTTTATAGTGGAGGAGGTGTGGCATTTTTGTAAATTTAAAAAGGAAAACACTATTGAGAGGTATCGCTTGCATCAATTTTAAGAAATAATGGTACAATTTAAGTAAAAAAGAGTATATGGTCAAAATATTTCCATGAAATGGATTTGTGTCATTTTTCTATGTTATCTTGACCCTTACAATAATATTTAACCACTAAATAAAATCATTTTACTTTAAGTGCTGTTATTATTTGTAATCAATTTCACTAATCTTTCTGTTAAAAAACATCATTGATTTTACGATAAATTATAAATTTTTTTGATTCCACATATGGAATCAATTTTTAAAAATTATAAACACATAAGTGAAGAGAACCAATTTAATATTAATCCGATAGATGGTATGTGACAATATGTTTTTAAAGTAAAAATGTTCATAAGTTTGAAATGTATTTATATAAAATTTCAATGTGAAATTGATTATAATGACATAAATTGTACTAATATATATATAAATTTCATAAATATACATTAAAAACAAATGAAAATATAATTTAACTATATAAATAAACTATAACAAATGTTAGTTTTCAATTAAAATTCTATATTTTCACTATTCATCAAAAAATGAAACTTTTCAAAAAATATACAAAACATTCATCCTAAATAACTTTCATTTTTTGATTTCAAAAATAATTATTAGTTTAAAAACTATAATTTATAATGGGGTAAAAATTTATATTTAAATGTCATTTTATTAAATTATGATAAAATCACTTTTTTCAAAAATGTATATCTTTATGTGTACAATAGGTTTTATTCATATATATTATCTAAAAAAACATAAGATGACTGTTAATTAGTTGATTGAATAAAATATATATAAATATTTCATTAAAATCAGTTATGAAATGTTTTTAATTAAATTGTTGATGTAAAATTTATTTCATGACATAAATATAGTTTTCCTATATTTTCAAAATGGTGTTATTTTCCTTTCTAGGTAATTGGTCACTAAATAATTATTTTTATATACAAGTGTAAACCATATTTTCATAATTTATTTAATAATATTCATAACCTCTATTCCATGGGATATGTGTCAATAGTAATAGTATATTAATATAAAAATTAATAGTACATTTTTGTTTGTTAAAATGAGGTATTTCATTGCACAAAAGATATCAAAGGAAATCGACATTTATATAACAAAATCCAGAAATATTTCTGCATGTACCACAATCTAATATAAGTTCTGTTTATAGAGAATGTTCTAATAGTTTTTGTGTATGAATCAAGAATAACATGGATATTTTATATAAAACAAGCTTTATTCAGTTTTGTGTGCAATAAAAATTATCTATAATATTAAATTAATTTGAAAAAAAATCACAAAATAATATGGTGTTACATTCCACACCCCTTAAAATGATTTTTTCCATGAAATTCATCCGTGTTACCAAAGGTTTAATACATTAATGTTCCTTTCATATAAACTCACATTTTAATACTGAGTCCTAAAACTCCCATTAACAGGGGATGATTTGAAACATAACTATTACCCAAAGTAACTCATACCTAGGATTCCATATAAGAGAACATAGGTGTTATGTGAAGACATGTAAATGTACGATAAATATAACTATTATGTTTTGATGGAGGGTTATAGATGACATGGTTAGAAGAAATTTAACAATCATATAGCCATAAATATGTGATGATCTTAGAGACCATTTGATCCATCGAAAAGGAATGTACTGGGATAAATTTTTGGGTTTCAATATCCATTCATTATAGTTGAAGAATTTTCATGACATGAAATACCTACAAGATTTCAATACATTTCATATTTACAATCTCATCCTTTAATTTTTCCTTGATCAATTTCTACCTCATCTATTATTCCATGAAATGATGGTGTATATGTTATGCCTAAAAACCCAATGGATAAAAAAATACATAATAGTCCTTCCTTCCATATATAGTAAAAAGATAACATTGTTTGTCTAATATAGATGAATATTCATATAGTGAATTCAAATGTTCATCTTAAACCATTCTATAAATGGAAAACCTTATAACCCCTATGAATGATGAAAATATATTCATTTTGAAATAATGTCATTAAATGACTCAAAATAAGCTTAAAATTTATCCCATATATATCATAAACTATCTATTATTTGTTATGTAAAAATAATGTGAATACCCTCATCATTTATTCTCTTGAAACATAATAATAACTTGAATTACCAAAAATCCTTATTGAAAACATGTCTGATTTATTATTCCAAATATAATTGGATATACTACTAAAATAAAAAAATTGTTGACATCTACATATATGATAGAAAAAAACCATTTCACCAAATCTTTTATCAGTTACAAGGCAATAAATTCCATCAGATATACATATAAGCCTCATATCATTATATAAATATTATTATCTCAATATTTGGAATATATTAAGGGTAATATTTTTACTTAATCATGTGTTTTTCATGTATATCACCTTTCCATTAAATCAATTTTATAGTATATGAGACAATTCATCATATTATTTTAAATCATTGATGAGAAACATATAATAAAAATACTTATATCTTTTCATGATTTTTATAACAAATTAATTAAATTGAAAAACATAAATACATAAATTCGCCCCACAAACTTATCAAACAACCAATTAAACTTCCCAATCATATTCCATAATACCCCTTTCTTAAATTAAGAAATATGAATAAGGTTTTAACATTTATCAAAATGACTTTTATCATGGTCATAAAAAATACTATTAGAATATCACAAACCTTTCATATGTCATTCGTGGTCTCTTCATCCTTAGTAATAAAACCATTACATATACCACTATACAAATTCTCTTCATGAGACTTCCACTTAGGAAAATGATATTCATAATTCCCATACATTCCAAATTTAATCAATTGATTAATTAATGATATGTTAGGTATTACAATATTCTCATCCATTAATTTAACTAAATATTTTATTTCTCCTTTGTAGTTACATTTTGTATGTCATTTTTTAATAGAGAAAATATCTTATTTTTCCAATAATACATTCAATTGGGTTATTATTTTCAGATAATTAACATGTAGAAAACACAATATTCTCTCTAATATGGTATAAATCACCCTAATTCTTTAAAAACTCATTCATTCTATTCTTTTGTGAGTTTGAGAGTTGATTAAGGTGAAACGTTTTAATCATGTTCTTTCAAATATGACTAGGCATGATCATAATGTCCTTCACTCAATGGATCATCCCATTTTTCTACTCAATATAATTTTTTTCTTCATGTTTAATGTTAGGATAATTAATTTTTGTTCCTTCCACTATATAAAACTAGAATTCATAGTTTGAGCAACACTTATCATAGTAGAAAATTTCATATTCTTGAAAAATCACTTACGATGTGTATAAATTAGGACACATCGTTTATTCGATTAATCCTTAGGTTTATCCTCATATATTCATAGTATTATTCTATTTAAAATCCATCAAGATGGGTTGTAATGAGTTTGTGAGTTCCCAAATCATACCCCCAGAGTGTCAATCTTGGTATAATACAAGGACCATTGTCATGGACCAGTTCCAAATTGAGTTTAGATCAATAAGGTTTTTTGGGGTTTTAACCCCTATATGAATTTGTTCTAAAGTCACATCGACTTTTAATATCTAGACATGGATTTAATTTCATATAAACCACTATCTAATTAAATTACCAAAATTTTGGGACATGTTCCTAAAGGTATACTCATCATTAGACTTACCTTTAGAGACATCCCTTGACATATACTTAGAAATATCCCTATGGATCTCACTAAACATTTCTTAGGCTAGTTTTCAAAGTTTGACTAAACTTTTCCTTTGATACCAACTATAGAAAACAAGGATTAACATATATTTATATTGCATTTTTTTATGAATATTCAAAAAAATTGAAAAAGTACATCCCTGAATAACGTAATAGTATAGTTTATTTGGATACTTGAAACGCATTCTCCAAATTTGTTTAATGGTCTTAAAAATCTACCTTAATAAACATACCCATTAGTAATACAACTAAAAACCTTTCATAAAAAATTTGGGAAAGGAAACATTTGAAATGGTGAGGTTAGGAACTACAGTAGACACTGTTCGGTGCTATAACATCCATAACTATTCATCCATCTGGGCATTTGGGCCACCTATTTGGTCCTTGAGTCCTGCAAGGAATTCAGGATTTACATACACCACACAAAAGAAAAGAGTGGTGAATATGGCATTAGTCTCACCAAAATATAAGATATATAAGAAATACCCTTTCAACTTAAGTAATTTTGAATCATGAAATCCATAAATGAATAAAAAAATTGACACTTTGGATATCATTAAATAAATTATATTCATTATATAGCATGTTATGTGGAAATATATACACCCCACAACAAGAATAATTGGGGAATATAACATATATCTCATTGAAAAAAGTGAAACAAGAAAACCCTAACCTTTATTACTGACTTTATTTGATAAAATTTGAAAGTAAAATGTAATAAATATAATTTTATTATAAATCTATCAAATCAAAAAATTATTATATATCATTTCATTTATTAATTTATTTTTAATTCATATTATCCGTTTCTTAATTGTTTCATGTTAAAGTTACATTTTAGCTAATAAACACTTTGTTTTTTTGTATATGTTTTGACATTTTATTCTTGATACACATACATAGACCGGGATTAATGTTTTTTTGAGAATTTAAAAAATTATTTAAATATTATATATATTAATTAAAAAAAGTATTTATAACACTATAAATTACAGAAATGTTAAATGGTGTATGTCATTCATAGAGACAGTAAGACGCAGGGATACATGAGAACTATATCTATTCTCATGTGGTATAAAAAATGTAAATAAAAAATTAGCACGAATATAATCGACATGAATCATACCATGAGAAATCACTGGTCTATACTCACCACCTTTATGTGTATACTGAGCAACATGAAGATGACTATCCCATATACCTCGTGCTCTGGTTTGAATTCATAGCATTTCACAACCCTAATGGTATGGATTCCATTTCCCCAGAGCACCACAAACACCACCTTGACATGTATGGTCAGTGGAGTACAAGTGATTTCTTAATATAGGGTAACCAACCATATACCTAAACTATATACTCTGTTAAACCCTCCATCATTTCCTGACTATCTAGAGTTCCAAAATAACCTCTTTACATGCCCCACCATTCCACATGCTCGGAACTGAACCGGTGGTCAAGGAGACTTCTCTTCCATGTCTCCCAGACTACCGCACTGATAAAAAAGGCCTCGTATATGACATTAGAAATTGATTCCTTTTTATAAATATAATTTCCACCACTACCTTTGTGGAAACTCCCAAA
Source organism: Viscum album (assembly GCA_963277665.1). Lineage (NCBI taxonomy): Eukaryota > Viridiplantae > Streptophyta > Magnoliopsida > Santalales > Viscaceae > Viscum > Viscum album. The sequence continues at coordinate 537,565,203 of OY728141.1, read as the reverse complement.
ATGTAATTCTTAATATCCGAAGAATCATCATCAGATCACCCAATAGAAATTGCATGTCCACCACTATAAGACTCTTTGACATTTACTTCTAAGATAATATCATATTCCATCACCTACACAAACCTCTTTATGAATAAGATAGTTACTTTTGTTTGTTATCTCATGTTGAATATTATCCGAGAAGCACCTACCATTACTACCTCATCCCTTACCAAGGCTCAAACAAAATTTTGTAAGTTGGTGAAATTTACTATACAATCCCCACTAACATTGACCCTTTGTTAATCCTAAAAACTCCTCATCCTTAATCAATCATAGAGTCTCTTAGTAGTAATTCTTTAAAAAAATTTCTTGGATACTCTTATAAAACATTCGCTCCACCTCCTCAGTCAAAACCAAGATGTTCCACCAGTGATTTTCCTAACCTCGAAACATGTTGGATGCCAGCTTGACCATCTTCCAGAGAGGAGTATTTAAGTGATAAATAAATGTATAGTTAGACTCTATCCGAAACTCAGATACCGATGAACCACTCTCCCATGTAATGTTCAAAGGGTTATATAGCTGGAACTCTATTTCTAGCTCAAATATTCTCCATGTAAACCACCATAGGTCGCGATCCCTAATCGGTATAAAATGAGTATTGCTCTCTTGGAACTCATCAACTCCTCTTCCACCCTAGATCTCTGATGTATCTAGATACACATATAGAGGGGTATTATTGGTGATATCCTCTTGGCTCCCATCAATCAAATGCCATTGTTGAATGATTTCTATATAATTTCAAACATTATTCTCTGAACACATAACATGAAGCTTCCACAATTTAAAGAAAATAAGGATATCCATTCTTCCTAAACAACCCATTTTATACATACCATACTAAATGAAATTATCACACATAGAACACCACACTAAACCATCCCTACCATGGGTCATGGTCTAAATATATTAATATAATATACAGAATCACAAACCATTTATTAGACACCCATTGCATTTCACATATTGTAACAAAAATTATTTTAACTCATGCTTAAATTTTAGTTAAACACAATTCATTAACAAATAAATAAAATTATTTCTATATTACAATTTTCAATATCTTTATTAGAATATATTTTATTTTTATTTTCATGGAACTAAATTGTATTATACCCTTCATGTCCCACACATCCATTCTATATAGGCTTAGCAAGTTCATGTCACTCAAATCCCAATGTGTCTATAATGGTGCATGAATGCACATTGTAATGACCCAAAAATTTATTAATTAAAAATCATCTTGGTCTATATAAATTTCTTCTTACGGTTATTTAAAACATATGAAATTATTTGGTTTTATGTTTATGGATATTAAAATACCATTAAGAACTGTGACCGTTGATAATATAGTCGTTGAACAGTGATCACATGATTAGTATAAATATAGGGATTTAGCTAATAAAATTTACTCTAACAAAGGAAGCAATGGCCTCATACAATTGAATTTACTAGTATAAATACCATTTTTTGGAGCTTGGAAAGGAGGTGGAATCATTGGGCTTTACTCTTGACAAATCCCAATCCATGTTTGAACACATTAAGATTGAGCAGAACCGACTACAGGAGAAGGGGAAGTTAATAGATATTACCACCCGAGCAATGTTATCTAAGCCACCCCAAGAGTTTGTCACCATCGCACAACATACGCTTAATTATTATGTGGGAGTTATAAGGGGTTATGTAACAAGACCCTAGCCCTATTACTATGTACATTATTTTTTTTATAAAGAACATGCATTCATTTTATTATTTTAACTTTGAAAATAATTTATAGAGAATAAATAGTATTTCTAGTTAATATTCACATAAAAATCAATTTTGATGAATTAATGGATTTATTATTTAAATAATATTTTAATAAAATATTATTAATAAATTACATTATTTATATATAAATGATTGTACAATTTTTATGAATACAATTGTAATTTTTATTATGGCTTTAAAGCTATTTCTGTCAAAACCCATGAATTTTCGATAAATGTTTGTTTTTATTTTAAAATAAAAAATTCGAATATTTAAAAAATTATTTAGATAAATTGAATATTATTTTTGGAATCAGGATGCTGAAATTATCCAATGGTGAATTTTTCATAATTTTCTGAGACAATCGAATTTTTGTGTAATAATTAAATACAGTTTAAATAAGTAATGTGTTTTATGACATCATAATGACCCAATAGTGATGTAATAAAATAATATAAACATTATTTTTGGCCAATATATGTTTTAAAATTAAAATAATGTGATTTTAGATTTCATTGATTTATTTTAAAAAGCTTTAGTTATCCCTCCAAAACTTATAAAACATTTAGTCTTTTTAAATTTTTTTCCTTGAGAGTGTGACTCACCTCCACATAAGAAACCCTATTATTTTAATAAGTTCAGCCATTTGACTCATAAAATATCGTTTTCCACTTCCCTTTGGAAAAAAACCATGGGCAAAAACCATGGTCTGGTTTGTGGTTTTGATTTGTTTAATGTGCGGTGCCCCAAACCTAAATAATAAAGAATTCCCTCTCCTTTCCTATATAAAACCACCCAAGCTCCCACTTCCTCTTTAATAAAAGGATTTTTATTTTTTAAAACCTCTTCCATCCTCTTTATAGAATCCTACCAAGTCTCTCCAAGCTCCCAAAAATCCTCTACCAGTCTTCTCCCAAGCCCTTGGAAGAACACATCCAAGTAAGGGATTTCTTCCTTTATCATTTTCATCCAATTTTCATTAAGTTGTTATTCCCTTTTGTTTTCAATTACAAATGTTGGGGTATGATGTATCACCTCCCCCATACATCCCTATTTATGTTTTTATTATGGTATACCCCTTTATCTCTCATTAATTCCTCCCATGTACACCCGTTACCAGGTCGAAATTAAGTCAGAGATTTCTCTCTCCTCATTTACATCAAATTAATTCTTTTTTATTATGCATATAAATTCAATTATGTTTGTTGGTAAATGTATCTATATGAACCCTTACTTTCCATTTCATGTGAATATTATGAGACACCCCTTTCCATCTCATCAACCATTTGTTATGAGTTCTTATTTCACGCCGTTATTCTGCCGAAATTGCACTACAGTTTTCCAAGCTAATGCCATTGTGTAGTGAATACAATCCTCATTTCTCTATCAAGGGTATTAAACATTATGAACATTTACTTAATTATTTTCAAGTTTCATTTATGTATTCCAAATCCCGTTATCGTTGAATAAATTCCTATGATTGATTCCACGTTGTATGATCCAGGTGGCACACTTACGCATGAAATGAAATGTTTAAGAAGGGTGCACCATGATAGCGCTCTAATGTATTCAGTAAAGTATAGTATCATGATACATCATGTGAAATGAGTTTTGACTCAATCTAATTCAAGTGAAATGAGGTTTTACTCATGATTCATGTTCAATGAGGGTTTACTCATTCTCCATGTGCAATGAGCCTTGGCTCATGCTAATTCCATGTTAACTGTTTTGGCCACATTTCCATGTTATGATTATCATGCTTTATCATTCCGTAATGTTCATGTTTCTATTGTTATCCATTTATATTAACTATTGCCTAAAATGTATTGTAATATTCATGTTATTTCTTTTTTACTCCCTTTCTGGGCTTTATAGCTAACCCATTTCTTATGCATGTCCTCAGGTTATCCTATGCAATGCTAAGTACGAGGGAATGTAGTGGTCATGTAAAAGAAGTTTTCAATAAGATGTTTCATTCTATGTTTTAAGTTGTTATGTAATGTTACTAATCCCCAAAGACACTAGACCTCTCGATCTTTTATGTAGTATCATGTGAAGGTTTTATGTAATAAATCATGTTTATGTATGAAATTAAGAGCATGATTGTTATAGTTGGTATCATAGGATAGTTTTAGTTATTTTATGGGATTTAGATTAGAAAAACCTAATGAAGCCTTTGGGATAAGACTATGTGTAATAAAAACATCCCTATTTTTTGGTGAGTATTGAGTAGGTGGTTTATCAAGAAAATATATCCCTGTCTGTATACGAGCAAGTAGAGGCAGCTCTAGCACATATGTACCTAGGGGTGAAAACCCCGACAAGGAGTTTTGGGATTGATTCAGTGTATCCTGGTACACTAAAATAGGCCTTTCTACACTCTTGGTTACGACAATCTTGGGGGATATGCATCGGTAAATTCACAAGCTTAGTATGAAGCATCATTGAGGGAAAAAAAAATTCCCCAAAGAATATATGTTAGAAAGTAGATCATGGATATCATAGATTGAAGCATATAGATTCATAAGTTAAAGAAATAAAATCTAAGTATAAGTCATCTGTTTAGTCCTTAGATTACCCTTTATGTGTTACCCCTAACTTTTCTTTAATTCATCCAATGGTTGGTAATAGGGGGACTCAGGCTAAAAACTGATGTAAAGACCAATGTGATGACTGTTCTAATGAGATTCCCAATCCAATGGGAGTGGGAATCACAATATTTGTCATGATACTCTATCAGTTAACTCTGGAATTGAATAGAAACATGGGTCAATAGAAATGTTCAACCCCCCCCCCCCAAAGAAAGGAAAAATCGCTAACGAGAGTTTTATGTGACAAAGGCCTCTTACTTTTAATGGATCATATGATCCCTCAATCACCGAATAATGAATCAACTCCATTGATAAGATCTTCTCCATCCTTCATTGTTCTGAAGAAGAGAAGGCTATTTTGGATACTTATCATATGGAGGGTGAAGCCTATCAATGGTGGACATTGATCAAAAATACAAAGAATCGGGAAAAGATCAAGGCGTTGGAATGGGATAATTTTTGGAAGATGTTTTTTGATAAATATTTTCTGTGCACCCTCCGACTTAAGATAGAATGGGACTTCCTTTCCCTCAAGAAAAAGGATGAAAAATCTATCTTATCATATGAGAAAAACGTCATAATACTTTCACTATAAGCTTACGGTGTTGTTGTTACCCCCAAATGGAAGGTTGACTGCTTCTTTGGTGGGATGAAACCAAGCCTGCAGAAAGCCCTGACGATCCGTGACAATGAGAACTACGAGAAAATTGTCTGATGTTCCCTCAAGGTTGAAATAGCGATTGGAGAAACTCAGGGGTATCATAGGGATAAGAAGAATAAGGTGGAATTTAAATCTGGAAGTCTGATGGATAAATCCAATGGTTCAAAGAAAATCCATCACCCCACTTTCCAAAGGTGTGGAAAAAAGCACCCCATAAATTGCCTGAAGGGGACAAGAAAATTCATTAGTTGTTGAAGAGAAGGGAACCTATCCATTAACTCTAGACAAGAAAAACCCACGATTGTGACAGAGGAGATGAATGATCCATTAATCTATCAACACATTGTTCATTGCTTAAACTACAAAAAACTAGGACATCTTCCAAATCAGTGACCTACGACAAGGGTTTTTGTGGCAACCAACAACCTCCATGGAAGAAAGGGCAGGATTTCTCGATCACTACTACCATAGTGAACACCAAAAATGAAGTGGATATAGGTATGCTTGATATTTATTCAAGAATAATGATCATAATGTTTGATTTAGGTTCAATAAATTATTTTATATCCCGAATGTTTTGTAGAAAAATACCAACACCACCACAAATCATGGAAGTAAAGATGTTGGTGAGTATGACAAAGGGGGAAATCATTGAATCCCTTGAATATAACTCCACCCCTATCTTAATCAATGGATTGAAATTCCCAGAAAACCTCATCATATTACCTATAGTGTAATTTGATGAAATTCTTGGAATGTATTGGTTTTATTTATATATAACCAACATAAATTATTGTGAGAGGGAAATAACTCTCAATGTACAGAATCGACCCCCATATTTTGAACAAGTGCAAGGAGGAAGAGAAATATTTTTTTAGATCCATCATCTCAAGAATGAATATTACTTCCCTATGAGAACACATATCTGTCACATATGATTGAGTGTTAAGAGGCAACCATACTTGAATACATGCTTATTGTGAGGGAATTCACTAAAGTGTTTACAAAGTAATTGCCTGGTCTTCCTCCTAGAAAGGATGTTGAATTTTCAATTCATTTTCTACCTGGGGTGATGCCAATATCCAAGACTCTGTATAGAATGGCTATTTTAGAGCTTAAGGAGCTGAAGAAATAACTACAAGAGAATCTGGATAAAGGGATTATATGCCCAAGTGCATCACCATGGGGTGCACCAGTCCTCTTCATCAATAAGAATGATGGGTAAATGTGCCTTCGCAACGATTATTGAGAGCTTAACAAAATCACAATAATGAACAAGTATCCTCTCCCAAAAATTTTTGTCTTGTTCGATCTAATGGATGGATCACAATAATTCTCCAAGGTATATTTGCGGTCGGGATATCATCAAGTTAGGGCGAAGAAAGAAGATATCCCCAAGACTATTTTTCTTACAAGATACCAGAACTATGAGTTCATAGTAATGCCTTTCGGTCTCACTAATGCTCCAATGATATTCATGGACTTGATGAATAGATTATTTAGAGATTACATCGACAAATTTGTGGTAGAATTAATAGATTTTATTCAAATATTCTCCAAAACCAAGGAGGATCATGAGGAAAATATAAGAACTGTACTAGATACCTTGAAAAAGGAGAAGCTCTATTCAAAGTACATCAAGACTGAGTTTTGGTTGAAATATGTATCATTTGTGGGCCATATCATCACATGCAATGGGATATCTATGGATCCCTCCAAGACTGCTTTAATAGAGGGATGGCCGAGGCCAACATCAGAAACGGATATCCGCAGCTTCTTAGGGTTAGCTGGATATTATCGACGATTTGTAAGAAATTTATCACGATTTTCCAACCCTATTAAAAAGAAAACTCGGAAGGGAGTAATGTTTTCTTGGAGTGATGAATGTATAAAAATCTTCAAGGATTTGAAAAGGAGTCTTATCACTGTGCTCGTGCTCACATTACCCACTAGTGGAGATATTTTTGTGGTATTTAGTGATGCTTAGATGGAGGGCATGAGCTATGTGTTGATGCAAAATGAAAATTTCATTGCCTTTTCATCAAGGTAATTGAAATTTCATGAAAATGATTATCCAACACATGATATGGATTTGGCTGAAGTGATCGTTGCTTTACAAATATTTCGGTATTATCTCTTTGGGGAGAAGTAGGAAATATATACAGGCCACAAAATCCTCATGTATAAATTCACACAGAAAGAGTTGAACATGTGCCAAAAAGATGGTTAAAGATGATCAAAGGCTATGACTACTCAATCTATTACCACCTTGAGAAAGAGAATAAGGTGGTAGATGCTATAAGTAGGAAGGGCCCAATGTTCCTATCAATGATGAAATTTGAAAAGGAACCATTCATCTTATATTTTATGACTATAGAAATTGGAATCCTAAAGAAGGGAACATCATCAATCCTTTCACAAATTATTTCTCAAATATCTCTTTTGGAAAGGTTAAAGGATGCTCAAAAGGATGATGTGGGAATTCATAAGAAAGTAGAAGCTATCGGAAAAGGAAAATCCTCGGAGTCTAATGTTAATGAAGATTGAATTGTGAGATTTGGGAAATGATTATGTGTTCCATCATGTTCATAGTTGAAGAAGGAACTTTTGGATGATCCAAAAAGTTCAAATTTCTATGTTCACCCAGAAAACACAAAGATGTATTAAGATATATCATAGCATTATTGGTGGGATAATATGAAGAAGGATATTGTTGAGTATACATAAATTTGCATGGTGTGTTAGTGAGTGAAGGTAGAGAGAAAAAAGTCTAAGGGGATGAAGCAACCATTTCCCATACCAGCATGGAATTTGGAGAACATCACCATGGACTTTTTCACTGGACTTCCAAATACATAAAAAGTAAACAATGCAATATGGGTTGTTGGGGATAATCTTACAAAGTCTGCAAACTTCATTGAAATTTGGGAGGATTTCCCATTGGATCAACTAACACAAATATATGTTAGGGATGTGTTAAGGCTGTATGGAGTACCACAATCTATTATATCTGATTGAGATCAAAGATTCACCTATTTGTTTTGGAAGAGTATTAAACATGCTCTGGATACTAAACTGAACTTCAGTATGACTTATCATCCTCAAACTGATGGACAATCTGAGAAAACTATTCAAACACTGGAGGATATATTAAGATCTGTTCTATGGACTTCAGTGGAGGGTGGGAACAACATCTTCCACTGGTTGAATTCTTATATAATTTCAATTTCCACTCGAGTATCCAAATGCCACCTTATAAACCCTTGTATGGAAAGAGGTGCAGAACACCAACATGTTGGGATGAATTTTATGAGCATAAGCTGTTAAGACCAAAAATGATCGAAGAAATGGTGGAGATGGTGAAAACTATTCATCAAAATATCAAGGCATCCTTGAGTTGATAGAAGAGTTATGCATGTAACCGTTGATGATAGAATGAATTTATAGTTGGAGACATGGTATTTCAATATATTTCTCTGTAGAATAAGGTCATGAGGTTTTGAAATAAAGGGAAGTAAATTACTAGGTACATCTACCCCTTCAATTTTTTTGATCATGTCGGGGATGTGGCCTATCTAGTAGAAATTCCACCAACCATAGACAAAGTACATGATGTATTTCATGTATCCCTCTTAATAAATTACATACAATACCCTTCACATGTAATCTCTTTAGAGGTAGTACAATTATAGGATGATCTTTCTTATGAGGAGCAACCAATAATGATCTTGGATCTTAGAGAAAAGGTTCTATGAAATAAGACAATGCCCCTCGTCAAGGTGTTTTGAAAAAACCACAATATTGAAGAAGTGACGTGGGAATCAGAGTAAGTAAGGATGAAAAGTTACCCACATCTATTTTAGTTTGGGAAAAGGAAAGTTTGAGGGAAATATTTCTTAAGGGGGGAAGATTATAACGAACCAAAAAATTATTAATGAAAATTCCTCTTGGTCTATTTAAATTTATTCTTATGGTTATATAAAAAGTATGCACTTTTTTTATATTTTTGGATTTTAATATACAGTTAAAAATTGAGACCATTTCTAATATAGTTGTTGAACAGTGATCACATGATTAGTATAAATATAGGGCTTTAACAAATATAATTTACTCAGAAAAAGGAAGTGATGGCCTCTTCCAGTAGACTTTACCCATACAGAGCCCATTTTCTGGAGCTGAGAAAGGATGTGGAATCATTGGGATTCACTGTTGACCAATCTAATCTGAGCATGAACACATAAAGCTTGAGCATAACCAACTACGGGAGAAGTGGAAGTTAATAGAGATTACCACCAGAGTGATGTTATCCGAGTCACCCCAAGAGTCTATCACCATCGCACACCTTACCCTTCATTCTTATGCGGGTGTTATAAGGGGTTATTTAATAATACCCTAGAACTATGACTATGTAAATTATTTTTTTATAAATAATGTGCATTCATTTTATTATTGTAACGTTGTAAATAGTTTTAAATGCACAAATTGTATTTTTAGTTAATATTCAACTAAGAAATCTATTTTGATTCATTACAGGGTTTTTTAATTTAATTTTATTTTAATAAAATATTAGTAACAAATAACTTTTTAATATATATATTATTATACAATTTTTATGAAAACAATTTTAATTTTTATTAATGTTTGATAACTATTTTTTTTCAAAACCCATAAATTTTTGATAAAGGTCGTTTTTTTATTTTAAAAGTAAAAATTCACATATTTATAAAAATATTTAGATAAAATGAATATTATTTTTGGAATCAAGACATTGAAATTATCCAATGGTGAATTTTCATAATTTTCTGAGACAGTTGAATTTTTGGGTAAAAATTAAATACTGTTTAAATATATAATGTGTTTATGACATCATAATGACACAATAGTTATGTAATAAAATACTATAAAAATTATGTTCTGAAACTCTATGGTTTACCATTAAAATAAGGTGATTTTAGATTGGTTTTTTTTAATTTACAAAGCATTAGTGGACCCTCCAAGACTTATCAAACATTTTGTGTTTTTAAATTGTTTTCCTTGAGAGTGTGACTCACCTCCAAATAAGAAACCCTATTATATTAAGAAGTTCGGACATTGAACTCATAAAATATTTTTTTCCACTATCCTTTTAAAAAAACCCTGGGAAAAAACCCTGTGATGGTTTGTGGTTTTGATTAGTTTAATGTGTGGTATCCCAAACCTAAATAACAAAGTATTCCCACAGCTTTCCTATATAAACCCACCAAAGATCCCACTTCTTGGTTAGTCAAAGCCTTTAGATTTCATCCAACTTCTTCCCTACTCTCTCTAGAATCCTCCCAAGGCACCCTAAGCTCCCAAGAATCCTATCTCAAGCTTCTTCCAAGCCTTTGGAAGCACACCACCAAGTAAAGAATTTCTTCTTTTCTCATATTCGTCTAATTTTATTTAAGAGGTTATTCCCTTCTATTTTCAATTAAAAATATTTTGGTATGATTTATAACCTCCCCCATACTGACCTATTTATTTTTGGATGATGGGAGACCCCTTTCTCTCTCATTAATGCCTCCCATGTACATTGATTACCATGCTGAAATTCTGTGAGGGACTTCTCTCATCCTCATTTAAATCCAAGTAATTATTTTGTATTATACATCTAAATTACATTACTTTTGTTAGTACATGTATCTATATGAACCCCTTACTGTCTATTTCATGTAAATACGATGAGACACCCCTTTATATCTCATCAACCATTTTTTATGAGTTCTTATTTCACACCGTTGTGCTGCGGAAATTGCAGTACAAATTTCCATACCAATGTAATTGTGTAGTGAATACCATGCCCATTTCTATATCAAGGGAATTCACCTTTATGCACATTTACTTATTGATTATAATCATTCATGTATGTATTCCACATCCCTTTATCGTGGAATAAATTATGAATATTGATTCCACGTTGTGTGATCCATGTGGCACACTTATGCATGAAACAAAATGTTTACGAAGGGTGCACCTAGATAGAACTCCAATGCATTGGGTAAATTATAGTATCCTGATTCGTCATGTGCAATGAGTGTTCAATAAAGATAATTCGAGTGAAACAAGGGTTCACTCGTGTATCATGTTCAATGAGGGTTTACTCATGCTCAATGTGCAATGAGCCTTGGCTCTTGCTAATTACATGTTAATTGTAGTTTCCACATTTCCATGTTATGATTATCATGATTTATCATGCCTTTATGTTCATGTTTCTATTTTGTTCCATTTATATGCCTATTTCCAAACATGTATTGTAATCTTCATGTTGTTACTTGTTTACTCCCTTATTGGGGTTTATAGCTCACCCTTTTCTTATGAATGTCCTCAGGTTATCCCATGCAATGATAAGTACGAGGGAATATAGTGGTCATGTAAAGGTATTTTTCAACAAGATGTTGCGTTATATGTTTTAAGTTGTTATGTAATGTTCCCAGTCCCCAAAGACACTAGACCTCTCAATATTATATGTTGTATCAAGTGATGGTTTTATGTAATAAATCATTATTATGTATGAAATAAAGAGCAGGGTTGTCATACACATCCTCATGCCATTCTGGACAAGATTAAAAAAAAAATCATAAAATAGTCACATCACAAAAAAAAAATTTATTACCCTATGGTGAAATATCATTCCACTATAACAACACACAATTAGAACAATAATTCACACCATGGGTACTTGGGTTTCCCTCGTATATGGGTTAGATACTCCCATGCTCGAGATCATTTCCAAGGAACGAGACATTGTAATCTCCATTATAATCCTACCAAATATTAATTTAAAGAAATGAACTCCTCTAATACCGCTTCTTAATGTCCCCAACTAGGAAGCCACTAAATAGGTGCCCCGTGCTGGGTATCCACATAACCCCAAGCATTCCTCCCCATATACTAGAGGTTTCTGACTAACAGGGAGGGACTAATGTTTCATGTGGGGAGACTATAACCTCTTTACTAGAGTAATCCAAAGTAGATAACATATTAAATAAAGGTAACAATAGACAATAAACTATAAAGATTCATTACTAACCATTTCCCAAAATGAGGTATAAACTAGAACTAAACAATAAATATTCCATGTCATACTAACAATGCCCAAGTTAATGTAGAACCCAAAATAAAGACAAAAAGATGAGTCACAACAAAGGGTCCTGACTCCATGTCATGATCCATAGCAATGAACATCCAAAACCCAACTCAAATCCCTCTCATTGGGCATTTTACCTTTTCCCATCCCACTACCACGAAATATTTTCGGGTACCCAATGGAGGCCTGAGAAGGGTTATACTAATACTCAATAGATCTGGATGGTGATTCTCCCCATGGATGGTCCTATGGGTGATATAACCAACCACAATGCATCCCATGATTATCATGAGGGGTTTATTCCATCATTTATCCTACTATTTTACCAAATCCTAGAAAGGGAATCAAAATCACAGTAGGTGGGAACAAAAATTAAAATAAAAAATGCACAAATAAACTTCAGGTCTATGAGATATAACTTATAGAACACCATCTTTGAATCTACATGTGAACTCCCACTTAACATTTTCATTATATTGGGATTAAATAATCCATTGAAGTCCTAACCTAGGATCCATTGGAAAAATTTGGGTTTTGAGATTTAGAAGGTGACGAACAAATCCAAAAACCATAATCTAGAAAAGGGAAGTAGGAGGAGTGTTATACATTCCTAGAGATTCGATCCACTCCCAACTACATTATAAATGTCCATGAATTGTATTAGATTGATCCCGAAGAATATTTGGGTTCTTATTTTCATCAAGAAGGATATAAGAGGATGAATGAGGAATAAAATTATGAAAAACACATAAAATACCGAGGGGGTGGGGGTGGTAAAAGAACACTTTTAATAGGGAACATGGTTTGGCCATAGGATTAGCTAAACAATGTGCCAATCATTTTCCCACCTCTACCCAATAAGGGTCCATGTCACACAGTTACCTATGAATATGGAACTGTTTCACAAAACATGCATTAACCATGTGGAATTCCTCTATCCCATCCTACATAGTTTGGTTTTCCCCCTTGCATGGTTTACCTAACTGTGTTGTACTCTTCCTGGCTAGCACAGTTTTGACATACATTTCCCACTAACCATTATCCAACCTTGAAACTTGTAGATGATGTCCCGATTCCACTTTATTTCATGTCCTAAACCCCTAGACCCCCTTATGATTTCTCATAAACTGGGTAAACATTTAATTATCCAAGGTTATGTGATTCAAACAAAAAATTTAATCGAGAATATACCTCCAAGACTTCTAGGATCTTACATGAGTAGAAAATACTAATATATTTAATAATGTTGTAATTCCTATTCACACATACCAATTCTATGGATATGTTATAATGGTCTTATTTAAATAATAATATTTTTTGGTAAATTTAATCATAGTGTCGCATGACATATGTGTAATTGAACATAATGTTCTTCATCTATAATCTCATGGTGTAACATTATCATAGAAAATTAAAGTATTTATAAATCTAATCTTTCAATTATTTGATATGTGGGCCTATAACATAGTGTTGGAACTATGTGTAACACATAATTAGTTTAAAAATATATTTTCTAAAATCATACGTTATAACACTTGAAATAAAATATTGTATTACGAAGAGTATATTTTCTTAAATTCAATAATACATATATGTTTATGTATTATGAATATTAGATATAAAACTCTTGAAAAATATATCATTTATTTTTAACAAATAGACAATCATAGTGAATTTTTAGACATTTGATAATTTAATAATGAATATATGGAATCGTCCATTCTCTTACTATGCTAATTTATACATAGAAAAATTTTCTTTTATATTATTTTAGGTATTTTTTATAATTTATGAATTTAATTAGTGTGTAAGTGCTTATATTTTCCTCAATACATTTTCATGTCATGGGTTTCATGGACTCTAAGAGTGTTGTATGGTTATTTTTAGGGTAGTATAAGGTTTATGTTCATATATAATAAACCTGTATATTATGTCAGCTATTTTAGAACAGATTATAAAATATTATAAATGAATCTATAATTTTTTAATTAATGATTTTTTTTTGTATTTAACTAATTTTTTGGTGATGTATTAAATAAATCTAATTTTTCATGATTTTTCTAAAATCTCAAAGAAAAAGAGTCTTGTGAGAAACCATTAGTGTAATTCATAAAAATTTTATAAGCGAATCTACCTTGTGGTTGATTGTTTGTCATTACATGTAGGGGTCATACATATTTTTTCGTAAGAATATTTTTAATTTTTTATGGATATTTTTATTTTTAATAGGGATATGTTTCAATTTTAATGATTCATTATAATTTTATGAATGGTTTTGTATTTTTTTAAGGTTCATTATTTTTTCAAAAGAGTCAATGGAATTTATAAAATTAAAATGTTTAATTTATAAGATTTATTTTCTTTTAACTGAACCTTACATCTTCCTTAGGTATCCCAATAAATATATCTATACATTTCCAATTTTTTTTATCATAATCTATGTAATTATTATGTTTTTATCCACATGTATAATTTATATTGTCAAATGTTCCTACTATAGATAAGATTGAGTAAAAGTTCATGATTTAAAATGAAGTTGTAAATAATAAAATCCTTAAGAAATGGTAGTTAAAAATTATAATAAATTCTTTAACTCCTATGAGATTAATAAAAAATTTAATATTTAAAATTTATTAAATAATTATAAATCAATGAGTGATTTATCTGAGAAATATAAAATTTCTTATATTTTATGAATGGAAGTACCCATGGGAAATACCACTCAGTCTGTATTAATGTTATCTTAAAAAATAGGATTTTCTTCACTTAGATTTTTTTTACTTTCTCATGTCCAAACTAACTGATCATCTCATATTTAGTATAAGTAGAACCCCATGATCTTTTTTTTTATTTTTTCATATAAATATAGAACCATAATCAGGTTTTCCCCCTTTCCCAAATAGATGCAACAAACAATGGAAGTATTAGTCAATTTATAGGGTAGAATAAATCCATATATCACTCTATCATTCTATGTAAGACATTGTATTATCTTGTTGCTACCATTTTATTATACAAATGACGCGAATTCAAAATTAAAAGATAAAAAATGGACTACTTATGTGAACTAGGAAAAAGTATGGTAAAAGATTCATTATTATTATTTTTTACTATTTTTATTGGATATCATTATTTTTGTAGTATGTTTAATTTTATACTATGTTTTATAACATGTTACTATGATTAAAATTTTAAATCAACACTCATAATGTGATAATAATTTAATGTTGTCAATGAATGGGTTGTTTGGATAATCCAGAACTATGATGATGATCACATTGGCTGTAGATAACTTATATAGATAGAAATTTGTGAATGTTTTCTATCTTAATAAGTTATTGATAATTTAAATTGATCATATGATGTTTTGAGTTTTTTTAGAGGAATACTTTTGGAAAGGGATGATGTGATTGATTTTGATGTGGTTATTGTGGTGATGGTTTTTGAGAGGCTTATGGAATGGGTTTCATGTTGTTGGTTATAATGTATTATTGTTTAACGTTGTTCTATGTTAGAATATACTTGGTGGCATATGATGAAATGAAATATAACGGAAAATAATTAATTTAAAATGGTTTTTTAGGATGGAATTGAACTATGGGGGTCTATTATAATTCCACTAATAATTTAAATTAAAGGATTAAGACTTAGAAAAAAGAGATGGATTACTAATGAATGTATTTTCATTAAATATTATTAATTATTTACAAAATGAATTTAATATGTATTGCAATAATAATTATATAAATAGATAGCTATTATGTTTAAAATAAAATCATGGTTATAATTGTGGTATTTTTGTGAAAAATAATGGAGAAGGTTGATGTAGTAAATGTGACAGAACAAGACTGAGGATGTTTTTTTCGATGTGGTGATGATCATGGGGTGTTTTATGATCTTTTAGTATATACAATTTAAAATTTTATTGTGTGTGTCAATATTATATTCAATTTTTATTATGATTTAATATTCACCCCACCCAAGTTTAATAACCTCACAAACACCCAAATGTTTTTCGTTCTCGGTGTTTTCCCAAAAATTCTATGTCGGATGTGGAATGGATTATGACTATTCTACCTTAACTTATATCTATTATATATGAGGTATGTATTTCAAATCATGATGTTAATTTTCATGTATTTTTATATAGTGATACAAAAATTGTGATTAATTGAATGATTATGGGATATTGATGTTTTATATAGTGGGGTTGGTCCATAGTGGCAGGAGGTAATGAGGTTGATTTACTTCATGTTTATGATACCTTACTATGATGGAAGTTTGATGTGTATTTAAGATATGTATATGTATTATGTGGATATTCATGAAAGGATACGTGGTTATAATGTATTTATGTGATTTGAAT
This sequence comes from Viscum album, assembly GCA_963277665.1. Classification (NCBI taxonomy): domain Eukaryota; kingdom Viridiplantae; phylum Streptophyta; class Magnoliopsida; order Santalales; family Viscaceae; genus Viscum; species Viscum album. The sequence continues at coordinate 537,548,686 of OY728141.1, read as the reverse complement.
ATATATGGTTTTAGATGGGAAGATATAGAGGTTATGAGTTCACCAAGATGTTTAATGTTGTTTTTTAGAGTATAAAAGTAGTTGGGAATTTTTTTAGGAATCCACCATTGTCCAATTTACAAAACTTACTAATTGGATGAAAAAATTTATAAAAAAGTCATAAAACATCCTTCTTCATAGGGGACCCCTAAAAATTAATATGATAGTGGACAAGAAGGAAATATTACTTCTACAAAATGACGACATTATGTTTTATATAGAATTACTAAATAAAATTCCTAAATGACTAAAAAAATATATAAGAAAAAAAAATTAAATAAATGTTGATAATGGTGTAAATATGTTTTGGGAAAAATTATTCTGTCAATTGGAGAAATAATATGACCATTTCATTTATAAGGAGATGAAACAAGAATTATAATTAATTTTATAGGAAATTAAATTAGATTAGTAATTATATCTAAACATTAAATAGCATAATTCCATCTGTATAGGTGGTCCCACATACTTATAATAATTTTTCATTTGTTAACCATTTGAACTACCATATGAGATTCACGAAAATCCCACTATTGAACCTGATGAATTCCAATATATTTTTTCAATAAGAACTCGAATATTGTATCTTGAGAAAACATACCAATACAAAGTCCATTTGTGCTAATTCCATGAGGACAAGCTCAATAGTTAATACTGATATCACCATCTCCAATATTTTAAAAAATTCCTATAAAAATATATAATAATATAATAAACCTATTTTCACAGAATTCATTTTACTGTTGCTACCATAAACCCTAGATTCAACTAAAATCTAAATCTCCACTTTTTAATTGTTTCACTCTTGAACTTGGATTGAATTAAAAATCATAGAAATCACCCACATGATGGATGGTTCATAGAACAAAAATAAACTCTAAATCATGTAGGCTCATTCTTGATCAACTACAATAAACAACAATATGTGTTTTACATATCCTTTTTTTTACTCAAGTCTCAATGAGGCACATTTTTTCATCATATATTCATAAAATAACACATCAGTGAACATTTCCAGTGGATTGTGATTCCCTGATTGCTTCTACAACTCAAATAATGTTTCCTACAACATGGTCTAGATTAAATAGTGTTTCAGTTCAATATGTTTTGTTTGTGCTTGAATAACATTATTTTTGGAAAAAAGGACTAAAAACTAATTATAACAGAATAACACACCACCCTACAGACTCCTTTAAAGATAATCAAACATGCACATCAATAATAAAAATTCATTCCCTACTTCTATTATAGCAACAGACTCAACTTCAATTATAGAGAACATAAATACAATTTTCAATAATTCCATCTCACTAATTTCCATCCCTTGTTGGTAAATACAAACTATATGGTGATCTTCATGGTTTTAGAATACCATGAAATGTAAAAAGTTCCCAACCAAGAAGCAACTATACTAGTTCCCCAAGATAGGTTGGAACAGGACCTCAAGATTGCCTCCCCGTATTCTAGAGTTTTCCAACTAGTAGTGAGGGTATAATGGATCACATGTGGAGATTAGTTTATCTTTACCAGAGTAATCCACAACAGATTAAATTTGAATAAAAGAAAAAATAAACAATAAATGGGAAACATTAATTACTACCCATTTCCTAAACATGGTACAAATGAAAACCAAAAAATAAATATAGCATGTCATGATAATAGTTCCAAATGAGAAGGAAAACCCAAATAAAGGAATCCAACTAAACCCCCATAATGTTTTATAAATACAAGAATAGATCTTCATCCATGAAAAACCATATCCCATCTCAAATCCCCAACATAGGGCCTTTTCCATTTTCCAAACCTTCAACCATGAAATATACTTGGGTACTCAATGGCATCCCAATAAGGATGAGAGTAAAACTCTATAATACACCACCAATGGTGCCTAAAAAATATTATTTCTAACATATTGTGCATGAAAGTATTAAATAAATTACATGGTAAAAAAAATAAAACCTATATTCCCTTAGTTAACAATATTAATACTAACCGTTTTAGTAACATAATCTATTTCATCACTTAATCCATTGGTTAGACATTTACATAATTTACACAATGGTATGAGCTGGTAAATTAATATGGATAAGTGAATAAGTCAAGTTTCTTATCTCACTAGGGTAAATATTACATTAAAAACACAATACACATTCCTTGGAGACTCTATATAGGTAGTTTCATCAGATGTGACCATTAGGGTCATAGAGCCTTAGTCCCTTTCCCTAACCCATGCAATATGAGTTTGTTTTAGAGCCTCAATATAACCTGATGTGTGGGTGTATATTCTCAAGTATAAAAACCCAAATCTACCTAGAAATGTTCACATGCTTATTTTCCCATTTACTACATAAACCATATAATAAACCATAAAAATTAAAAACACATAACATTCCAATTTCATAACTATCAAACAAGTGAATTAACTTGAATACTTAACCTAACATCATAATTACAATTATTATTGCATAACCCATTTAACCCATTTTTCTTTTCCATGCCTTAACCGATTATTAACATTTTTCAGTTCCCATACCTTGGCCCATTTAACATAATCATTAGTTCCCATAGATTAACTCATTTAACACATTCATCAATTCAAAAGTATTTACCCTTGTTATCATGTCCATCAACATATATATCATTTAGAAAAATCACATTATATCATCTAAACCATTTCATAACAATCCATACAATCCCATATGTCATTGTCAAGGTCTAGACACAACTATCAATATTTCATTTCTCCACTCATATAACATAGAAATCTATTTATTATGGGACCAACTTGGTCATACGTCTATTCTATTCTTAACATTACAGTTTTTCAATGTTTTAGAATATTTGAACACCCCACGGGTGGCACTGAATTGGTCGACGCAATCTCAATTAAACCCATTAGGATCATGAGGGGGTCCAATTCATCATTTGGTGAACCATTTTAACAAATCTCACTTGATGCAACAATTTCACAATAATGGTGAAGAAATACAACAACCATATATGAAAAAAATCAACTTCAAGAATATGTAATATAACCTATAGAACACCTACAACAAATCATTAGATGGATTCTCCCTAATCATGGGCCTTAGACCAGAATTCAAGAAGCCTTTAAACCCACAACCTATGATATGTTTGAAAAAGAGGGATTTATGGATTTCGAAGAAGAAGAAAAAACCACAAGCCCTAATCCAGAAAAAAGAATCCATAGGTGCATTATACAAACCCAGAGCTTCAATCAACAGCTAACAAAACTTCAAAAGGTCCATAATAATGGTAGATCAACCCTTCGAAATATTTGGTTGTTCAGGTGCATCACTTGGGATAGATGAGGAATAAATGTGAACAAAATCAGGCAAGGCACATAAAATCCCATGGGGGGTGGGAATGGAAAATTATCAATTTTTAATGGGGAACATGGTCTAGCAGCAAAATTTTCCAAACCAAGTGCAAATCGTGCAGTAGCTTGTATTCAAGAGGTGTGAATTCACATGGTTTCCTAGTGAGTTCACACTATTTAAAAAATGTGCGCCTACAGTGCAAAATTTATTTTCCCAAGTCCTCATGGTATGGATTTCCACCATGAATGGTTATGATTAATCGTGAATCCCTCCCCCTGGATAACATGGATTGGGTGAAAAATTTCCTTTAACTATTTTCCAACCATTAAACATTCACTGGATGACCATGTTTCCTTCTTATTCATGTCCAGAACACCTGTAATTTCCCCATGACTATGAATATACCTAGTAAAAATTACATTAACCATATTTAAGACATTTAAACTAAAATTTAAATGTGGATGTTCCATTATAATGTTCGATACCTTACAAACTCATCACCATATAATTTCTATTCCTCAAAAAACACTTTGAACCATAACTTCACTTCTAAATAAAAGAGATCATGCCACTTGGACCACATATATGATTCCCTTTCCCAAGATTCTTCCTGAAAATTACCATGATTCCAAAAATCTCAATCCAATGGAATAATCTTACCCCATTATACTTTCTCACTATGATAACAATACAAACTTGATGCCTTGAAATGAGGCATCAAATTCAAGTTCATCATCCGCAACATAGACCATGTGGGATGGGCCTTTGTGATACTGTTGAAGCTGTGAAACATGAATAACATCATGCATACAACTATAACACTGTGAAAAATCCAATCAGTATGCCACCTATATAATCATCTCCACTACTTCAAACAAAACAACATACCAAGGAGTCAATATTCCCTATATCCAAATCCAACAATGACCATTCCTTTGAGACACATGATGAAACAAAGGATCCCAGACCACAAACTCAAGAGGTAAGCAGCACTGATCTACATATTACTTCTTCCTACCTTAATCTATTTCCATCTTCTTCAAAATCAATTGAACCTACTCTGATGTGTCACTGACAAGACTCAAACCTAACATCTATGATTCTAAATCTCCCATCCAACAAAACAGTAACCTATATGGCCCCTCATTGATAGCCTCATAAGGTTTCAAATGAATAATTTCATAGTAACTTTTCTTATAGGATAACCCAAATTGAGTCATGTGCTTATCCCCTAATACACCACATTCAAGGAAACATTCTGTCAACATGTCCTCTAGTACCAAAATGGAATGATCTGACTGTACATCCGTCTGTGGTTGGAAATCTGTACTAAAAAATATCTGGGTACCCTACACCTTATGTATTTACTTCAAAAAACGAGATGTAAAATGAGTATCATGGTCCAAAAAAATTATTCGTAGCACCCCATGAAACCAAAATATATCCCAAATATAAGACTCATCTATCTGATCAATGTTGATAGTCTCTCAAATCGATAGGAAATGTTCTACCTTTTTCAACCAATTAACAACTATGAAAATCACATCATTCATCCATGGTGTCCTCTAGAGACCCACAAGAAAATCCATCTTCACATGATCCCATTTACATTCCAGAATGGCTAATGGATGAAACAAACCACTCTGCTACTGATGCTAATACTTCACCTACTAGAATGTTTAGCATTACACGATGATACAAGAGACCTCCTTCTTCATCCCTGGACCACAATACAACCTATGACGATCATGATATATTTTTGTTAAAACATGAATTAGTTCAAACTTTAATTCAGGAAATGTGTGCATAAACTCTTCAAGAATACATGATGGCACAACCACACAACCAGGAACATGAATGATCTAATCACCTCTAACGGTCCAACTAGAATCTGATTCCACTCTTTTGAAACATTCCCTCTAAGACAAACATTTCGGATCCTTACATTTAATTTCATTAATCATTTATAGAATAATGGAATCCACTACTATGATGAAAGGTTCATATGCCCTTATTCTTCCTACTTTTTAGATGGATCTTGGAAAAAATTCCATTATCTTCCTCTCTAAACTAGGTTATGGAACTGCCTAATTTTGATCCTTCTGACTCAATGAACCAAAAATAATGTTTCACTTTCCTTGTGTGTAAACAATATCAATGTAAAAGGGTTGCATGTATTGACCCATATTTCTGGAAATATATTAAAATCATGTAGAGAGAAGATTGAAATTAGACATTTATGATCGTCATACACCATAAACCATTCCCTCAAAAACTAATTATGCAATCATATTAAAGAATGAACCATTGTGGCTAATTAAAGATCATGTGTATGATAGTTTCTTTCATGAGGCCTCAAATTTCGTGGTCCATAAACCAAAACCCAATCCTTATGCTTTAACACAACCCCAATACCAACATCAGATGAATAAATAGACAATGTATATTTAATATATGGATTAGGTATGATAAAAAACAGTGGGGTTGTCAACCACATATTTGATTCATGAAAGACATTATCACATTCCCCTAACCACTCCATCATGACAACCTTCCTAGTTAGGCCTTATAGTATTGTTGGAAAATGAGAAAATTATTTAATCTACCATTGCAAATATAAAAAAAAAGCCATAAATCTTCTGAAATCATAAACAATATTGGGCTGCTCACAAGACATAATTGCCTACACATTTTCCGGGTCTACAAACACACATTACTCTAAGATGATTTTACTTAATAAATGAACCTTGTTAATGAAAAAAATTACAGATGGAAAGATTATATTATAAAAAATGATATCTCATTATACTATAGATGATGTTTAGATGTTTGGTAAGACTGTCATTAATTTTTGAGTACACTAAGATTTCATCCACAAAGACAACTTCAATCTAGTCTAGGTATGGGTGAATGATTCATTTAATTAGGTCTATAGACACTATCATCAAATTTTTTAACCCAAAAAGAATAAAAAAACTCCAATAAAACATACCTACCACTTAAATAATTCCATGGTATATTTGAAGGTCTCACCCATATCAAATGGTACCCTGATATTAGGTTAGTCATGAAGAAAACTAAATAACATCATAGCTTGTCAAAAAAACCATCCATTCAAGGAAGAGGGTATCAATTTTCAACCGACTTCTGATTCACCTTCCTTTGATAAACACATAATTGAAAAGTAATATCACCTTTTATGAAAAAAATAGGATATTCTTAAGTTGACATACTCGGATGATTAAACCCTTTACTCAAAAACTCCTCCAACAATGTTTTATGTTACTGTATTTCCACTAGTTCCATTATATATGGTGGAATGGAGGTTGGTTCTAATCCCGGTAATAATTATCTTCTAAACTCAACATCTCTCTCAGATGTTAGTTCTGATATGTCCTCAAGAGATATATAATGAAACTGATCCACAATAGGAGGAAAGGAAATATTTTATAGCCCCCAACACCTTGTATAAGAAAATACACTTAGGATATGAGTTTTCCTTACCACATCTATCCATTATTTGCATGGCCTTCCCAAACATCCTATTCACCACAATGGATATATGTGTCTCTCTCAAGAGATCTGAATGTTACCTTACATAGGTAACAATCAATATGCGATTGATATGACATTATCCATTCCATACCCAAAATCAGATCAAAACCCAACCTCTCAAGAAAAAAAATGTCTCATTGAAAATGATACCCACCATCCTTAAGCGAAAAGCCCTTATATTGCCTGATATTTTCTTCTCACACCCCTAATGGTGTATCAATTAACACGACCTCATAGATATATTCCACTAATAGACACAAAAAAAACATAAAATGATAAGGAATAAAGTAGTCTGTGGAAACTATATCAAATAAAGTAGTAGTATGCGTACAAGACCCAAGAAGCATACCTTGAATAGTTGATGTTCTATAATTTCCACCATTGTGTGTGGAACAAACTATGTAAAGATTACATTCCCCTCTACCCAGGGCTCTTTTCTGAGTTCCCCAGGCTATACTCCCCTACTAATATGGACCTCTCTCACCTATGATTACTATTCCCAAACCCATGATTTGTAAGACCAGTGGAGCACAAACTACCAGCAAGATATGAGGTGTCTAACACTCTAACTATGATCTACATCAGATTCAATCCTCCATTATTTACCAGCTATCAAGGGTTTCTGTAGAACATCTAAAGAATCCCCATTACACCGCATATTCGGTACTAAATGATTGGCCATGGGAACTGACCCTTCATGTGTGCCGACATTCCACACCGATAGAAAAACACCAGGTCACAACCGAGAGAAGATGGTTCTATCCTCTAAATACTCTCCTAGATAACATCCTAGTGAATATTTCAGAAATGATGCTTCCTACACTCAGAATTCACACAATAGGTCCATCCATTTAGAGTAGTATATTCCCCACCTAAAGCCTCCTTCAAGCCCCCTTCTAAAATTTTGACATAATCCACCACTTCAAAAAAACTCTTAAATAAAAATATGTATACTAAGGACTTAATCTCATAGATAATTCCATTATAAAAACATATTATCGTAGAGGCCCTGTCCCATTACAATGATGGGATAATGCATTTCCAGTCCATGTAGTGTTCCACATAATCCAACACTGACATGGTCCCCTGGTTTGACTTCATAAATAATATATACAACTACAATCTCAAGTTCTATGGACAGAAATGTTCTAGAAATGTTTCGTGGAAGTCATTACATGACATACCATCAACCTACTATGTCTAAATTAAAACATCCCACCAGCACTTCTCTAGTCCCTACAACATACATACTTCCAACATAACAATATTCTCTATAAGAGTCTCAACGTGACCCAAAATTTTTTGGATGCATTTTTTCAATAACTCTATAGCCACTAGTCTACCCTCTCTAGTAAACATTAAAGGGTGTTGCAACTAAAACACTCTGGTTAGATCAAACATTGTCAGCACTACCCACCATGGGTCGCATCCCATAATCTAGATAAATTGAGAAAAGTTATCACAAAACGGATCCTCCCTTTTGTTACCCTAAACCATTGGGATTTCATTCCCCACCCATGGGGGACCATTCTAAGCAATATCCCCTTGCCTCCCAAATAGAACATGTCATAATGGTGGCATCTTGTTATAACCCCAAATTCACATATCATAACTGTTAATATAAAAAATTAATTTTTTACAAAAATGAAGTCTCCCCACGAGAAAAAAACAACCAATTTTGAATACACTACCCCAGCAGACATTATCACATCTAGAACACTACCCTCAAACATTCCAACCATGGGTCATAGATAACCTAGGTCAACCAACATACATAGTCTGAAGTCTCCTATTATACATCTTTTAAAACCATTTACACACTGATAACATAAATCATCAGTATTGACACATTTCTCATTTAACCATTTTTAAATCCAACATTTTAACACATTTACACCCCTTTAATTGAGCACAGTTGTTTAATAATTAATTAACATTCTTCCCTTATTGGACATTTTCTTCATTTTTCAATATTATTTATATTTTTGAGGTATGAAAAATTCATTCTACCCTTCATGTCTTACAAACCCATCCCATGTGTGACTATCATGATTCATGCCACTTATATCTTTAGGTTCTTATAATGATTCATTAATTCATAACCTCATCCCATTACGGGAACAGGAAATATAACTAATCAAACACAAAACACAACAAGTGAATCACCCAATGGTGGAATATCATTCAACTATAACAATACACATCAAGAACAAAAAATTTCAACAATGGGTAATTGGGGTTTCCCTCATACATGGGTTAGCTACTTCCAAACATGAGCTCATTTCAAGGACCCAAAACATCGTAATTTCATATCGACCAATACAAAATATTAATACAAAGTTAATTAATCCTCTTATAACAACTTGTATTACTCCCGACCTAGAAGCCTCAAAACTAGGGTCCCCTGTTGGGTCACCACACGACCACAAGAGCACCTCCCTGTATGCCAGAGGATTAAAACTAGAATCATGGGTGTAATAGATCATGTGGGGAGACTATACACTCTTTACTAGATTATTTCAGAACATATAACATATTAATAATAGAAAAAATAAACAATAAATTGGAAACATGAATTACAAACCATTTCCCAAATAGGGTACAAATAACTACCAAACAATAAATATTAAAAGTCATGTTAATAGTGAGAAATGTGATGGAAGACCCAAGTAATGATAGGAAATGAAATCCAAAAAAATAGGTCAAGAATACATGTATCGATCTTCATCTATTCACAACCAAATCCCAACTCAACTTCCTAGCATAGGTCTTTTTCTTTGTCCTCACCTCCAACCAATAAATCAAATTGAGTACCCAATGGCGGCCAGAGCATGGTGTGAGTGAAACTCATTTAGCCACCACCAAAAATATATAAAAAATATTTAGTCTAATATATAGTGCATTCATGTATTAAATAAATTATAAGAAACTCAAAAGAAAACATGGGATCCAATAGTTAACAATATTCACTTTAACCATTTTAATCACTTAATTTATTTCATCAATTGTTTCATGGGATAGTCAATTATATCATTTATGAAATAGAATGTGAAGGTCAATTACTATTAATAAAAAATAAGTCAATTTCCCTACCATAATAGGGTAAATATTACAATAACATACAAAATAAACTCACCATGGAAACCCATTCTAGGTTGTTTTATCAAATGATGTCATTAGGGGAATATAGCGATTGCCCCTTCCCTATATCATGATTTGTGGGTGGGTTTTAGAGCGTAAGTATAACTCGACCAATGGGTATAGACCCACAAGTCCAACACCACATAACTATCAAGACTTGTGAACATTCTTATTTATCCATTTACCACATAAAAAATACAGAATCAATACACATAACATTCATATTTCACAAATATTGGACATGTGAATTAACATCAATCCTTAACCCATTATCACAATTTCCATTAAGATTTCATAGCATATTTAATCCTTCTTCTTTTACATTTCCATAAACTATTATGCATTTTCAATAATTCACATACCTTCTCCAATTTAACATTATCATAAACTTCCATACAATAACCCACTTAACACATTTATCAATTCACCATAGATTACCTTATTTATCATATTCATCATTTCATATGCATTATCCCAACATATGAATTTCATGTACAATTCATAATTCATCTAGAACAATCAAATTATTTTATCTAATCCATTTGATAATAATCTTAAAAGTTCCGTATGACATTTTCAAGTTCTTGAAACAACTATCAATATTTACTTTTCAACTAAGATAATATGAAAAAACGTTTATCATTTGATTTACTTGTTCACAAGTCAATTATATTCATAACATTATAATTTTTTCTTGTATGGAAATTTTGGTGCACCCCATTATTGTCCATGGATTGGTATATTCAATCTTAATATATCCCACGAGGATCATGAGAGGGTACAATACATTGTTTAACCAAACATTTTCCCAAATCTTACTAAATGGATCAATTTCACAACATGTGTAATGAAATAACACAACCAAACTTGTAAAAGATAGTTTTAGGGCCTTAGAAGAATAAGAACAAAACCAGATTCCCTAATCTAGAAAAAGGAATAAAGTAGAGTGTTAGATATACCATGATCTTTGATTATCATGTAATGACACTCTAAATGGTCTAGAATTGAAGGAGACAAACCCTTGGGAAAATATGGGGGTTTAGGTTCATCACTAGTGATGGTGGAGGAAGACCTAGGAAGAAAATATGGTGAGACACTTAAAATATCAAGCAGAAAAAATGGTAAATTCTCATATTTTAATGGGTGAACATTTTACTCACATGGTCTGCCAAACCAGGCAGCAACTGTGTACTAGCCTCAATCCGGGAGGTGTGAAGTAACACAATGACCTGGGGATTCTGTACAGTCTATAAAGTTGTACAAAAGCCATGAATAATGCTTCTGTCTATATTCACATGGTTTAGTATTCTACCTGTCATGGTTTTGTATAACCGTGCACCCCTCCATCTGACTAGCATGGTTTGGGAACCCGATTTTCTTTAACCATGCACAAAATACACAACATGAACTAGATGGGCATTTTCACCCTATTTTGTGTCCTGAAACCTTATAAAACCTTCGATATTCCTCATACACCCGATAAAAATTCCATTGACCATATTCAATAGATGTAAACCAAAATTTAAACAAGGATGTACCTCCTCAGATATTGGGATCTTATAAATTTTCTGTATCAATATCACTTTGAAGTGGATCATCAATCGTAATGAATAATGCTATATCTTTTGATCCCTTCACGTAATAGATGATCCACTTCATAGATTCATAGTTTTACCTGAATGGTTTTGAAATTAATTTTTTCACTCTTCTCATTACTAATACAATGTATAGTCAGGTATATATCATGGAATATATCAAAAAAATAATTTTATATATTTTTTTTCATTTACTAGACACCATCATCCATCTTAGGAACATTATCCTTGGAATATTTGGAGTTTCTATCTAGTTGAGTTGAGAAAAATTTATATCCTAACATTATGAACTTTTCGATGAACATTTACACGTAGTTCTATTATGATAGATCTAATTTTTAGGTTTCCCTATCTATTTGAATCTTCATTAAGAATTTTTTTTCCATACCAAATATTTTCCAAGTCGATTCATCTAGAAACATAATTCCTTAACATCTGAATCCCCATAAAATTTGAACTATCTAGAAACATTTCATCCACATATATAAGAACATTGCAATACATCCATAATCTTATTCCTTTATATAGAAATACATATATTCATTATAAAAGGTGAAATATTTATAAAAAATAAATGAGGGAAATTTTTTTTACATTTTATTTATGGTTTCTTCGATATATAAAAGATTATTTTCATATTAAATTATAAGTTATCATTCCATGGATCCAAAAAACCCACAAGTTTCTTCAGGTAAATTTTCTCCTCTAAATCACCATGTGTAAATAATAACATTAAATCTATTTTAACCAAGTGAAAATTATCATATACAACCATGCTCAACATAGCCGAGATAGTATGGTACATAACTAATAGTATCAAAATATCTAATAAATTAATCCATTTATTCTATAATAATTACATCACCACATGTATTTCCTTTTTCTATGTAATCCCCTAGCATCCTCCTTTAAATGAAAAACCCACTTGTTCTAAAGAGAGACTTTCCCTTGTCATAAAATAGTTAGATCCCATGATTTTAAGGATTCAAGTCAATCAATTTATTCCACCATTGTCAGATCACACATTCTAGATTCACTGATTGTATCCTCTAGTTTTAGGATTTTGATATATCCTCCATCAAATTGAAGCCAAATGTTTATTTCATCCCCAGTTCATTAGATTAGGATCAAATCCTAGAGGATGAAAACACATAAAAGTTATTATTTTATATTTCTATCATTATATTTTATGATTACATATCTTTTAGGGAACCATATTCTAATGAAAAAACATCTTGATAATTCCCTTGGGATTTTGGAGTCCTAGTTCTTTCTAGAAAATCATGCGTTGATATCACTTATGAACATCCATGACTTCCATATGAGCTCTTTATAAACAAATTCCTTATAATATATATGTTCATATCAACTTAAACATGGTCTCATTATTTTTTTCATAGAAATTTTAACAAATCCAAGATATGGGCCTTTTATAAAACCTTTTCATTAGTGACCACATTATGAATTCTAATTACTTATCTCTTATCATTGCCCCAAAGTAAAAATATACTACTTTTACCTCAATATTTAATAAATAAAAAATTCATGTTTGGAATTAGTGGGTCCAAATTGTGTAAATAAACCTCTTTTATTTTTGTTCAACACACTTAATAACCTTAGTAACATTTTGCACCACAATAAAGGGTAAATGCAGTAATTGAAGATAAAGATAAATTCATAAGGACTATATAATGACCCACAAACTTGTCTAAATTTTATTGGATGAGGGAATTTTATCCACACCCATTACATATTCATTTTTATGCAACCATTCTGGAAATTTGGATGAGATTATGACTTTTGTAATATTTTATTTAAAGAAATTTAAAAAATGATATACTCTAGTATTTATTAACTAGAATATTTTTAATATAGGGATTATTAGATGAAATTTTATGTTATAAATATTATATTAGAATAATAATTAATTTCATTAATCAGGGTAATTTATTATAAATTTTTTTATTCATGATATAATTACTTTAATAATTTTTTAAATAATTATGTAGTAATTAATAAATTGATGAAGAAAATAAAATAAATGATATAATTTTTTTTAAAAATAATATAATTTCCAATAATTAGAATTATTAAATAATTTTATAGATGGTTATGAAATATTAGTAATATTTTAATTTTATTTTTCTATTTTCACTTTATTTCTTGATGTTATTAAAATCTATGTAATGAATAGTTCTAAAAATTGACACTATAGATATATTTGAATAACTATTTATTTATTAAATGATATAAAATTAAAGAAAAATTTATTATTTTAAATTGGATTTTTTATGGATTATCGTATGAACCATGGTTTATTTACGGTAATTTTTTCCATTTATAGTAACTATATTGAACAAAAATATCCAAAAATCCTTGATGTAAATGTTAGTTTAAAAAAGATAAATGAAGTGTCGAATCCAATTAATGAGGAAAAATATGTGACCTGAAAGTATCCAAAATTTTTTATATGGGATTATTTTGACCCATACTAATCCTATCTATGATATAAAACAGTATAGAGATATTTTGAATAAAAAATTAATTTATCTTATTTGAATATTTTCACAAATTTTCAGAGATATAATATACTCATATATAAAATGGAACCACTTATTCCAATTTTTTCACTTTTAAAAACAAAATTTTCATCCACTACCTACCCATATACCTTTATATAATCCCTTCAAACTTTTTCGAGGTAGTTTTTAGGCATAACACCAATAATTATGATCTTAAGGTGTTATCAAAAGGTAGTTATTTCTAGAAGAGGTATCATTTTTTAATCCAACATTTGGGTTTTATATTATCATATATATCCTTAAAATAATCTTAAACCTTGAAAAAAATAACAGAAGAATCCACCTTATACTAAGATTCTATTATTTTAATATCATAAACCATATCAACCTCCTCTTTCATCAAATATGAAATGAAAACATCGTTCTTGTGTATGGTGGACTATCACCTCATGAAATGAAGTAATTAATTTCACACCAACATATCTCATAGATTTATTATAATGTTGGAAATAATAAAAATTATATTCATGAAATATTTATAATTTTAAAAAGTTAATATATAATTTACCTTGTTACCAATCCATTCAACAAAAAAGTGATAACATCATTCATACGTGTGTGTAGACTACAACCTCCACAAAGGAATGTGATATGTTTTTAATTAAAATTTCACATAGATGATATATATAATAATAAATAACAGATTAGTATTACTTAAACCATCCATGGGGGTCATATTCCACATCACTCCAAGACTTCCTCCAATAGGCAAGGGGCTGGTGTGTAGCACCGAGTAGGCATGTCACTGACATGGGAGGCATTACCTATGTACCTGTACCCACACATAGATCTAAAAGCTCACAAAATAATGAAATGTAAAAAACAATAATACCCAAATGAAAGAATAAAATAATATCCCTATTAGTGTATGATAGGAAACTAATGTAATGTAAACCGGGTAAGAATACAGGCCCACAAAAAGTGTCTGTCAACACAAATCCAACCTATAAGAAAAGGATCTGAGACTACTATTTATAGCCATAGAAAAAACTTGCCCTTCCTGATCCCACAAAGTTCTATTTAAAACTGGTCCAAATATTACTCTATCAAAAGTTCATTCCTCTACACAAGACACAACACATTCAGAAGAAGCCCATGTAGGGTGGTGTATAACAATACTCAATAGGACACCCTGAAACCAAAAAGAAATATAACAAATGAATTATACAACCATATCTACCCAAGTATATATCTATCGAACATATAATAATAATATCCAGATATACTCAATCAAAGACACATAGTCTAGAGTTATTTCACAACTATGGCATACTAATTCTCAGAATTCATCTTGAAGATTTCACAAAGAACTCATCCGGGAGAACACAGTCCCGAATCTGATAGCACTGATGATGCCCATCCAAGAGGTACTTCTCATTGGGTATTGTCATTAGAGAGAGATAACCAAATATATCTGAGAGTGATATGATTCAATAGATGAGGATTATATCAAGGACTGTGGGGTGATACTAGAAAATCTATTTTGGTAACCCACTAGGTAGAGGATCAATTCCCAATAATATTTTTCAGGTCAATACCGATGATTCTACCTAGGGAATGATGAATGAATAAATGATCCCACTCTTGGAAACTAAGGGGATTTCAAAAAATATATCCAAGAAGTTATAGTGAAGGGATCATAATCCTATCAGTAGAAAACATTCTACACAAACCATCAAGTAAATGATTAAAGGAACGAACCCTATCAAAACTTGTTAACGATACATTGGGAAAGCGAATAAATCCATATAAAAAAGGGGTGAAAAGTGTGTTGTAGGGTCACACACCATGTCCCTTGACCCTAGGTACATCTCATTATCAAATATCCACATATTTAGAACATTTAATGTAGTAATTGAGTACATGGTGTATAAAAGGGTTCCCATATATTTTCCTTCCATGCAGGCCCACTCGTGTACTTTGGTCGTGTGCCAATACATGGTGTTAGCTCGTGTATGCCTACTCAGGTACCAGTACGTGGGGTTGCTCATGTAATTGGTCTAAATCATTCTGTTTTCTCGAGTACACACTGTGTAGGAAACCCGTGTACACTACCCCATGTCTTTGTACCTCCCAGGGTAAACACTAAGTAGTCCAATAATGAACACATGTTGTGTAGAAAAAACTACACATAGTTTGTTCTGGATTTTTCCAAAAGTCGTGTTCTTTCACCATGAAATTCAGCCGATCTCCCATATTTGTTTAACATTGAATGTTCTCTAAAAAAACCCAAGATTTAAAGTCATTTCCCCACTCTATCACATAATCAATGTATTTTAGGTATTCAATAGGCTAAGAAATTCAATTGGATCATATCCGATGCAAACCAAACATAATAAAATTTCTCAAATATTACATTGATTAATATGTCTTCATCATCATCACACCTCCATCAAGTTTTCCAAATGAAAAATCTCCCATTGCAGATCATTTATCCAAGAACCGATGGTGTAATTATTTACTGGTCAATACCAATTGATGAACGAAGAACAAGCTTATGAAATTGGGGCAGAAAATGCACAAGGAAATAACCCAAGGAACAAAACTCAGTCATTGTACATTATAGACTTTATCCAATTATGTATGAACAATAATAGAATTATACAATCAATCCCTAGGAGAAGGTACTGACAATCCCTGCAAATATTACCCATACTACAAGGTACAATCTAACACTGGATCAACCTATTCATTGGTTGGTCTATGCTCATCATGGAATTCAATAACATGAAAGTTGAATTGAAATAACAAATCCAACCTAGATTTGGGATCAGTCACTAATGAGGATCAGTAACTGTATCATCTTAATTGGAAAGATCCATCATGAAAAAAATCCATAGATCTTTGATGCCAGGTTCTTTCATCACTTACCAAGAAGATTCTCTAGGTTTCTCTCTCCAGGGCCTTCACAGGATTCCATGGTTATGAGGAAAACCCTAGATCTATACCTAAAGGTTTAATTAAAAGAAAATATTTCACTTGAACGCTGTTTCTAAGAAAAATAAATAAAATAAAGTTATCAACAACTTATTTTATTTATTTAAAATGTTTATGACTACATTACACAGTCGACCTACATCATCCAATGTTAGGATGCTCATAAGGTAAATCCGATGTTTTGAATGAAACATTTCCCTTGTATTTTTGATATGGGTACCCATTTATAGGTTATTATACTTTTTTAGGGAAACTATGTGTACATGTTATTTAATATTTTAATATTTTTATGCAATTGTTCTTGGAACACTGGGCAAGGGAATCACATGCCGTCTCAGTTCCTGGTCTCAAATTTAACCCATATAAAATTTAAAAATAATACACATAAATATATAGGACATTAAATTATCCCCAACATTAGGATTTACAACCCCGAAAAGCCAAATCAGAATCTATTAAAAAAGATGTGGTTAATGATTAGGAATCTAAGACTCCCAATCCTTTACGCTCTAATCAATATTCTCATGATACCACTAGACTTTCAGTAAAGGAATAAATCACCCTTGAAGGATCAGATCCCACCGATCCTCAATCATTACTAGGTATTCAGCAAAATATTCCCATCCTCGATTTCCAGAAATGGCGAACTAGATATTATACCGAGATAATATTCCACTACATTCCACTTCCAAAAATTATAGAAAATCTCAATGTCATAGTCCGAGAGGAACTCTAACAATCACATTTGTATCAACATTATATCCTTTTGAGAGAAGATATATATGAGACTCTTGTAATCAGAGTGGATGATAAACTACTCTCTCATTTGGTAGTGTCACCACATCTTCAACACGAAGACTACAACTACTCACTCAAGATCATGGGTCATGTTGTTCTACTCATTTGGCCTCAGCTGATGCAAAGCATAGTCAATCACCACTTTCCTCTATATCAGAACACAACCATGCCTATTTCCTAATGCATCGTGAATTTGACACACTCCTTCAGAAATCTCATGATTGGATCAATCATTAAACTCTACCTCAACTGATTGAAATAATTATGGCACATCATTTTCCTCATTAAAGGATACCAATTTTGGGTCAAATCTATCATATGTGTTTATTTCTAATAGAAACAAGGTATGAATCTTTGATAGTATCCTACTAGCCCAAGGAAGCTCCCAACCTCCGTCACCCTCCTTGGTGGATCCCATGATAACACTACCATAACCTTGGCCAAGTCTACAGACACTCTATCCTCTAATATAACATGTCTCAGAAAGTGGACTGCATGAATCCAAAATTGGCACTTCGAGAGTTTCCCATAAAATATGTGCTCTCAGAGTATGTCCAGAACCATCCTAAAGTGTCGTGCATAATCCTCCATAGACACTAAGTACACCAGGATATCTTCTATGGAGACTACCACGAACTAGTGTAAATAAGGTTGAAATATATATTTCATGATTCCCATGAAAATTTCTGGGTTTTTAGTTACACCCAATGGCATCACCAAGTAATCAGAGTGACAATAACAACACCTAAAAGTCATCTTCAGTATATCCATATCTTGTACTCCCAACTGGTGACATCCTGATATGAGGTCAACCTTTGAGAACCATCAGTCCCCTATAAAATAATATTAAATTCCATCTATCCTTGCTAGTGGATACATTTTCCTTACTGTCACCTATCTCAATCACTAGTAGTACACACACAACCTCAAACTCGCATATGGATTTTTGAAAAAAAGGGACTGCCCATGGTGAAACATTAGGTATCACAATCCCTTCCTCTAAATGTCCTCTAACTACATCCTTATCTCAACATTCTCTACAGAATACATATGATATGATGGTGCAGATATCGGTGTCCTTCCAGGGTGTAAAACAAGGCACATGTCTATCTCCTAGTGGGGATGAAATATTGGAACATCTTTCGGAATGAAATCCTAATACTAGGTCACTACTTTTGGGAAATGAAAAATAATAACATCTATTTACCCACATGTAAGAATAGACAACTACAGTTTAATCAGCTGCACCCTCCTATCCATGAATCTATCATGTTCTTCTGGGGTTTAGTTTACATGAAAAATGAAAACATCATTCCATCACTACAGACACACCACATCCTTGGCCTAAAATTTTAAATATAGGAATGTAATTTAGACAACCAATCCATTCCAAGAATATAATTTCAAGGACTTGACACTAACACAAAGAAGTTTCAACTGAAATTATTCCCACCAAGTTAAATGTTACATGATCATCACAGATCTATGATCATCGCTTCCCCTCCAGTAGGTGTCTCCAAATGTTAGGTTTGAGACAATGGTTCATCTAGAACATCAAGGTATCATACCAGATATGTGGAAAGAAAGGAATGACAATCACATGTGTCTATCAGTATGATATCTAATGTTGAAAAGACACAGATCACACCTCAAAACATTCAGGGGGCCCCTAGGTCATATTAATTGACTGCATACAGCTGTTCTGAACCTATTCCCTAGATCCATGATCCTAGAATGTATCACATGAGGGTGGTGCTAATAAGAATTCAAAATGTCAACCAACTCCTATTTACCTCACAACTCTTCTTCTAGGTCCTCTGCCCTATAGATCTGCCAGATCTTTTCTTTATTTCCACCTTAGTGTTCTATCAACAGTCTCGATGTCATCTACACTGTGGGTTTTAAAATCTCAACCGATATGTCCCTTGCGATACCAATGAAATGCATCACCACTCCCTACATTGATTGGATACACCCTGTGAGACCTGATATATAGATCCACTATCTAGGGTCCTCCTCCTGGTATTTCTCCCACATCCCAAATACTGATGGATACTTCTTGCTTCCATGGTCTCTGTTACTAGATACCCACTGTTGACTATGCATAACTTTATCTTCTTGGCAAAGAAGATGTAAATATCCAAATCCTACTAAAGAACCCCATCATATGTTGGAATTCATTGATGGATAACACTAGTTCAGATGTGTCTATATAGACCTCATTCAATTTTTTGATACTTGAAATATAGATCTCTAACAATATCCATTGAGTACCTATAATGGTTGGTGAACCTTGATGAATAGTGATCCACTATCATGCTACCCTTCTAGAGCTAATAAAGATCATATACATGCCTAACTCGAAGTGTAACTAGTGAGAACTACTCTCAAAAGCGGGACTCTAACTCTATCCATATAGGATTCATCTCATCATGTGTATAGATGGAAAAAATCCTCAATCACCATACTGATCCATGTAGAAGGCATGCCCCCAAGACCACCATCTGATCTACCAGCATCTTGCCTAGACAGAAAACTCAGGTTACCTCCTCAATTTAGTCCTTGTACACATGAGGTTTGGTCTTACCTCAAACCTTGAGGTGTCTCTGTCTCTTAAAAACTTGAAACATTATTAGACTATACTCCTCATCTTTTGATACTATGGGTACCACATGCTACTTCACATGTGGTGGTATGGTCGGTGCACTACCTGGAGTTTACATATATGGAATTGGTCCCTATATCGAAGTTTACTAATTGAGGGGGTCATACTCATGAATGAACTATTGAATTCTAGCTAATATGCATCCTGGTGGGATCATGTAAGAAAATAAGATGTACCATGACAATATGTATATCTGGAGGGCTAACTTAATAAGTACATGTAAACCACAACACATTCTTATATAATGCATGTATCATTATTTTCCATGCAACTAGTTTCCTCATGTACCAAGTCTAAAAATAGTTAATCAGAGTCTTGGTGTATGGATACGTCAGCCTCCCACACCAAAACTGGACTCCCTAGCCTGAATTCCAAACATGAAACACTTATCACTTTTTTCCCCATACCAATCTCACAGACTCATGGTAATAAAGTAAAGTTGACTGCTCTAATAAAACCTTTCATGAACCATCCGAATGGTGTCATTTCCAGACTCCCCAATACCACCTCTAATAGGCCAAGGGCTAGTGACTAGCACCGAGAAGGCATATCACATGCATGGGAGGCATTTTATATGTACCGATACACACATATTTACATCTTCAAAAAAAAAATTCTGAACTGTAAAAAACACTAAGAACCAAATCCAAGCATACCACTATATCCAAACCTAACTATTATAGGAAAGTAATTTAAATAAATGTAATGTAAACTAGTCCAAAATAGAATCCCATAAAGATGTGTCTGTCATCACATGTCCAACCTGTAATTGAATGTATTGGGACTACAATCTATAGTCCAAAGAACTCTTTAACCCCCCTGATCTCATTAAGTATCGTATGGTCCTGGTCCACTGAGAACTCTGTCAAAAGGTATCTCGTCTAAAAATGACACAACATGTGCAGGAAAATCCATTGAAAATGTGAGTATAACAATACTTATTAGGACACCCTAAAACCAAAATGAAATATAACAAAGGAATCATACAGTCATCTCTACAAAAGTATATGTATATTAAAAATACAACATGAATATAAAATTATGCTCAATCCATGAAACATAGACTAATATGATGTCAAAAATACTACGTACCAATGATAGGGATTTAGTTTAATGATTTTGGGAAACACTCATTCGGTAAAACAAACTTCTGAGTCTGATAACACTGATGACTTCTATCTGCGAGGTTCTAATCATCATTTACTATCATGAGAGATAGATACATTAATATATATTAGAGAGATATGATAAAACAGATGTGGATCACATCTAGTGCCATGGGGTGATACTAGTAACTCCATATGGGCAACCTTCTAAGTAGTGGATCAATTCCTAGTAATATTGGTTATGTAAATTCTGATGAATCTACCATGTGAATAAACAATTAATAGGGAATCCTACTATGAGCCTCTTAGGGTAATTCCAAAAAACCTATATATGAAGTCATACTAAAGAGATAATTATCTAATGAGTGGGAAATGATACACCCCAAACTTCAGTGAAAAGATAAAAATTAATGAACCCTAATGAAACGTTTCCATGATATGATGGACAAGAGAATCAATCCATACATAAAGGGGTACACAACATGTAGTAGGGTTACATGACATGTCACTTAAACTTGAGTAGTACCCATGTACAATGAAGCATCGTGTTATGACATGTCACAATGAAAAAAAGTACATGGTGTGTATAAGGGGTCACATACCATTTCCTTCCATCCGAGGTCTGCCTATGTATTCTGGTCATCTTCCAGTACACAACATTATCCCATATACTAGTACACGATCTATCCTATGTACTCAGTAATGGTAAATCCATGTGGTGGAGTACACACTGTGTAGGAAAAACATGTACTCTACCCCCTATCTGTGTACCTCCATAGGTACACACCACATGGTCCAATGATGAACACATACCATGTATCCGTAACTACAAGTTTTGTGTTCTGGATTTTCCAAAATGTCATGTTATTTCTCTATGCACATCAGCCGATCTCCCAAATCATTTTTCATTGGTACATTCACCTTCAATGGCATGATTTATGTTTTTTTCGACACCTTAACATCCAATCAATTTGTTTTGGTCCTTTAATCTGATTAGAAATTTGATTTGATCAAACCAGCCACAAACCTCCTAAAGAATGATTTCTCCGGAATTTATTTTATTCGTCCGTAGTTATCACCATCACACTATCATCGAGTCATTCCAATGTCAAACCAATAATTTAGGATCATTTCCCTATGAAACAAATGTGCAACGATTGGACATTCAAAACCATTCAAATAATGAAGAAAACACACACTAATTCAGGGGAGAAAAATACACAATGGAAAACCCTGAGGAATGAACCTTTACCATTATTCATTCTGTCCACGATCCATTCCCATAAAAATGATAATCAAATTAAGAAATAAATATCTAGGAAGGAATCCTGATAAACCCTGCTAATATAACCCATCCTGAAAGGTACCATCGAACTATGGATCAACCTATACGTTGGATTGTCTGCGCTCGTCATCGAATTAATAAACCGGAAAGGAAAATTGAAATAACACATCCTACCTAGATTTCAGATCTACCTATTTTTAAGATAATCCACCAAATTATCACTACTAACAATATTGATCAAGAATAGAATCCATCAATTTTTAATCCAAGATTCTCCAATCACCATTTGAGAGGGTTCTCCGG
Organism: Viscum album; assembly: GCA_963277665.1. Classification (NCBI taxonomy): domain Eukaryota; kingdom Viridiplantae; phylum Streptophyta; class Magnoliopsida; order Santalales; family Viscaceae; genus Viscum; species Viscum album. The sequence continues at coordinate 537,525,339 of OY728141.1, read as the reverse complement.
GTTTCTCTCTCTAGGGCCACTAGAGGATTTGATGGTTATGAGCCTAACACTGGATCTCGACTAAGATGTTTAAATGAAATAAAACTTGTTTCTATGTAACCGTGTCAATGAAAAATAAATTTAATATTTTTTTTCAATTTATTTATTCATTTAAAAATCTTATGACAACTTTCCGCAGTTAACCTGTGCTGGACAATGTTAGGTCACAACTATGGTAAAGCCGATGTTCTGAATGCAATACTTCCCTCAAATTTTTTATATTGTCACACATTTAGATGTTATTCCACTTTTTCAAGAAAACTACACATGCATGATATTTAATATTTTAAAATTTTTTAAGAAATTATTATGGGCACACCATGCATTAGAATCGCACACCATCTTAGAACATGGTCTCAAATTAAATACATATAATATTAAAAAAAATTTAATGAAAAATCAATAACATTACATAATATGAAATTTATTATATTGTAATAATTTTGGAAGGAAAAAACAGTACTTACCTTATTTCAATAATGACCATTTAAAAATGATAATGTTACACATGTGTACGCAAGGTCCAACAACTCCATTTTAATAACATAATTAATTTTACATAACAAAATTTAATGTTGTTCATTAAAATTGTAATTTATTTATAAAATATATTATTAGGTGTAACATACCCTGATCACAAAATCTCTCTCACAACTAGTAAGGGTTAGTAAAGATACCTCAAGCGTTCCGCCTCACATGATAGAGGATACTGACTAGGAGAGGGGCTATGAATAGTATAGTGGGTAGACTATACCCCCTAGATTCATAGTTTACCACAAATAGTAAATGTAATATAAATAAATTTATAAAAACTAGTGTGCTGAAAAAAAGGAAAAAATTATAATACACTAGAATACCAATAATAAAAACCAAATGAATCGTCCATTAAATATTAAATGAGTAATTTTAGGATGTCTAAGAATGAAACTAAATTTAATGGTAGATGTAATCAAAAATTCTACCAGTCTCAAAAAAATAAAAAAATATCAGTCCTGAATCCAATGTCGATCCCATATCAAATCTCTAGCCAATCCATTAATCAAACCATAATAAGAAATATTTCTTTCCCTTACCCAAACCTAAAACAATATATTTTTCTTGGGCGTAAAAAGTCAGACTAAATAGTGTGTGATCATAACTTTGTATGTCGACAACACAATGCCTTAAAAATATATCTTAATAATAATTCTATAAAATATTGAAAATAAACATGTGTATTTATTAATAGAACAATTAAATAAATACCACATCAAAATTCTTCAACACTATTCCAGAATTCCTCCGAGAATGTCTCAAAATTAGAAAATCTATGACTATATAATCGTGGTAAAACATAACCTTTCTTTGTGCCATGAAAATATTTCTCTATGTATGTCTTAAAAACATGAAAACTATAACCTTATAACCAGTGAATAAATCACAAAAATCTAGGTCAAATCCCCTTTATAATCATTTCATCATGTCAACTAGGCATATCCCTTTACATACACATTTCAACATGTGTCAATGGGACATGCCCACTATATAAGCATTTTAACATGTCTCATAAGGCTTAGCCCACTATATAAAAATTTCATCTTGTTAACTAGGAATTTCCCTATATATAAGCATTTCAGCATGTTTCAATATTCCTATCCCACTATATAATCATTTCAATATGTGTCACTGGGAATACACCACAATATAAAAATTTCAACACATCACATGGCCTAACCCTCTTTATAATCATTTCAGCAATTATCGGCTGGTCCAACGCCCCATAAAAAAATTACAACATTTAACAAAACAAATATCATAACATATAGAGATATCACAATATCACAATATCACATCATCAGGGTCAATGGTAAATTATGAAAATTTCATTTTACCTTCAATTATAAATTTCATATATAAATTGTTCATTGCCAATAATATGCCAATTATATCAATAAAAAAGACATGGTAAGTAGAATCTATATCAAACAATCACCCACAATCCATGTAATATTAAACACACTTTATCCATTTAATAATTCATTTTAGAATCATGGGTTCACTCACATGAATGGTAGCTAAATGCCTAGTCAGAAGCCATTTTAATCTGATGGGACTCCAAGGAACAGACAAATTCATTATTTAGTATGTTGAGAAATGCATGTATTGGAATAATTTCAATATTTCATATACTCAAAATTTTTAAAAACATAGGTTTTATGTTTAGACCCCCAACCTTAGCTACTCATCAAACTGTGATTCCAATGGAAAACTCCCATGAGGAAAAAGGTTAAGATGATCACAAAATGAATTCTATATCAATATTGACCATGATCAAAACCAACAATATACATAGTTAATGGGTTACATAGAAATGGACCAAGAAACAAGTGGAGAAGATATGTAATCAATCAAAATACACTTACAAGTGATATAACACCCTAGAGGGAAGTCTAGAAGGGTGGTTTTCAGTCCAAAACTACCTAGATGTTTCCCTAGGGTTGAGATAATGAAGCTACAAGATGGTGAAAACAAAAGTTATCAGCATGAAATTTTTTAACATAATTTTCGGGGAATTTCACAACTTGTAATATAATTACATGTCGTGAAATTGTTTTTAATGGGATATTCCAAAGAACCCATTGCCTAAATTTTTAATTTAATTATCCTGAACATTTCACTATATGAAATTCTTACATGATGTATACAATTTTATGTCCTGTATTTGTTTCACAACATGTGTCTAGAAGAGTTTTCACGCCATGTAATACCTTTACACGGTGTGTAATTATTCTGAAGATAGTTTTTAGTGCAGTATACTTATAAAAACATGAACCCATTTTAAGGTTTATCAACATACCAAGAACCCTTAGTTTAAGATAAACCGTTTATAACTAGACTACATTATTTCAGGAAAACATACATCCCTAAAAATTATGTCATTTTCACCAGAAAAAGGCTCTCCATCTCTCAAGAAGGAAGAAACACCAAAGATGAAATGAAAAACTCAACGAGGGATGTACCTAGCAAAATATGGGAATATAAAACCTCCCCACTATATAAAAACTCATCTATCTGCTACTACAAGCATCATAATTATGCTTCATTGAAAAATTATAGATGTTGTGCTGTCATAACAAACTACCTCTCCCAGGTCTCCTATTGTACTTTCCAATGCTTCTACTACACCTCTACCAATTTTATAGTCTTACACATGAAGTAGTCCTTACATGATTTGACAATACATATCATATGATCCTCAATAGACGCATCGACACTGAGCTCAATGTTTTATACATCTATCAAGTGAGAAGGGTTTAAAAAAAATATTTTATGCTGTAAAATATAGAACAAATTATTCATTGAATTCTATCACTTAATAAGGGATATAAAGTATTACACTAGACTGACCCTATAAAATATCTCAAAAAGATTGATAAATTTGGGTGTATCTTTCCCTCTTCCCTAATATAACATTTCCCTGACAAAGATAACACCCGAAGTAAAATATGTTGTCTACCCACAAACTCTAGTTGTCATCTTCAATTTTAAGAATAATATTTCTAATATATTTGTATAGTCACCATCACCTTTCTGATCAGATAAACCAATTTAGGTGTCTCTTTCATGAGACTAGGCCCAAATTTGATGACTCACTAAAATCCATATAGAAAAGAGATTAATGAAATAGCCTTCCAATAAAATCCACAAAAGGTTCCATCGTGATAAATTTATTGAATATGTTATTATATTAAAACTCTATGAGGTCCATATGGTTTTTCCATAAACCACCAAAATCTAGAAAAAAAAGATCATAACATATCTACTATAACTAGAACAGTGATTTAAGATAGACCATCAGTCTGGGGATGACATGTCATACTCAAAAGAACCTTTGATCTTAGATCCCATTGAAGACCTATCCAGAAATGATATATGAAATGAGGATCTAAATCTAAACTGATACTCCTCATAACACCGTTCAACTGATCTATATCACACACAAAAAGATTACCCATGTCTTTTACTATGAAGGTATCTCTAATAGGCAACGAGTGAGATACCTTCTTCAGTCGATCCACAATCTCCCATATTGCATCATTCTTATAGTTTGTCCTAGTAATCCTATCAAAAAATACGTAGTGAAATCATCCCATTTCCACTCATGTATGGGAAAAAGATGAAAAATCCCAACTGGCCTCTAATACTTGGCTTTTACGTGTTGAAAAGTGACTCATCTCGCCTAAAATAATCTCACCTCCTTCTTTATTTCTGTCCACTGGTATTGTTTATGGAGTTCATGATACATCTTTGTGAAACTAGGATGTTACACCAATATAGAATCAGGAAAAATCATTCAAATACTCCTTGTTAATGAAGTTAAGTACCCATAATCACCCATATAAAATAATACATTTTCCACTAACAATAGACCATCTTATTGGTGTCTCCCCAATATACAAGCTACCTCATGAAACTAACCCCTCCTAATTTGATAAGTTATTAGTATTAATTTTGTCCAAAATCATGGTTATAATATATTTCTAATTCATACCTACTCATTCCTAAGACTCTTGAACATATAGATGCAAGTATGAAAATAGATTAATTACCCACCACTCATCACAAGCCTCCCACACTACCTCTACATACATCTTTCTTCTCAATAAATTTGAAATGTTTTCCCCTTTTCTGACGTATAAGCCAAATTGATGTCAATAGATTGTATATACTCAACCCACTACCCCTTCCCAAGGATGATTTCTCCCTAAAAAATGATGTACCGGAGGCTGTTGTGGTCTGTGTACACCCCAAACCTATCATCCATGATATAATTCCTCTAGTGTCTCAGGGAATATACTACTATTTCTAACACCAAATCATGAGTATGATAAAGATTATCATGATTTATCATCTCTCTAGAGACATAAGAAACCACTCAAACACCCTACATCAAAACAACACTAATTCCATCTCTGTATGGATCAATGTACGTTGTATATGCTTTACTTGGAATTGGTAAAGTGAGGACAGGTGTTGAGGTCAACCTTGATTTTAGTTTCTAATAAACTCTTTCACATAGATCTTACAAACAAACTTCACCCCTTTCATGGTCATACCTCACATTAGAGATTATAAATAGGATAAGTCCTAAACAATGTGCTGATAATAAACTTATAAATACAAAATTAAAAAATTGGGAATACATTCATGGGAAGCACCAATGATATCATAGCTACAACATTCTCTAAGTCCCTTAACACATTATCCACAAAGATTTCATTGCCCATGAAATTCACATTATTAGTATCGAATCTACATTTGGTTAGCTTTTAGCATACTTAATTATCTCTTAATATACTGAATATGATTTCAAGATGTTTAGAATGATCATCTACTCACTATGATTAAATTAAGAAATTGTCAAAAAAACACCACAACTCAATCTAGAAAAAGGAGGGTGGATTTGATTAATCAAGGCCATGAATACAAAAGATAAATTAGTAAAACCAAATGACATCACTACGAACTCATTAAATCTACACTTATTCTAAAAATAATTATAATGTAGGTTTGATGGTATTTCCCTCATCTAATGGTATCTTAATATCTAATTGATCTCAAATATGATCTTACCACCTCTCAAGTAATCAAAGATATCGTTGATGTGTAGAAGAGGATACAAGTTCTTAAGAGTCATCATGTTCAACCTCCAATAATCCATATATAAGCACAATGTACAATCAAAATTCTTAGTGAAGTTATCTAGAGAACTCAAATGAGATGTACTTGGCCATATGAAAATTTTTTATTGTAGTTCTTCTATTTAGTGTTTCAACTACTGAATCTCTAATGGTACCATTCAGTAAGGATGAATAAAAACTAGCTCTACTTCTCACACCATCTCGTTCGTAAACTTCATCTGTTGTTTGTATGGTAAGACATAGAAATAATCTTTAATGTCTTCATGAATATTTTATACCACTAGATGAAAAAATTCGTGCTACATTCTACCATCATCTAGAGAAAGAGAAGTTATCTCAACCATGAGACAATCCAATCTGCACTGAATTGGCCCTGCATGACCAGCCTAAATATCCCATTCATATTGGTGAGAATAAGAAGCATCCATTATTGGATAAAATGGAAACTCTCCTCTGGTAATAGTTGATGTGATTCTTGAATAGAACTAACCAATCCATACTCATATTCAAATTGAATACAATCATTTCCTACACCAAAATTTTTCAAAAGAAGTCATAGCCACCAATCACTAGAGAACACACTTTCCAACATTAAATATTGTCAGATCACACTCCCAATAGTGTTTCAATAGTTAAAATATGACACAATAATTCCACATCCATTCCCAAAAAGATTAATAAAAGAGGAAAAAAATAAATGTGATTCTTCTGTATCAAACAACACACAAGCAAGGGTATATGATACATTTATTATACCTCTAATAGTAGATGGTCCGACATCAACAATAGTTATAGGATGATTCATAATGTGTAGTTTACCATCCCGTATTCCCTAGGATTCATCCTAACTTCATTGAGCCATACACTATTGAAGGTACTGTAGTTCTTTCATTGGGGTACCACATCTCTTCCTTGAAAAGAACATCCCATGGAACTCTAGCTAAATATTAACTGAAGAATATCTGAGTCCTTACCATATCTATTACCATTACATTTCCCATACCACTACTCTGATATTTTATTCCCTGAAAAAATCTCTTTAGGTCGCCCAATATCTCCAAATGAAGACACAACAATGTGAGGTATAGACACTGAGGCTATTTGTGTCCCATAATTCCAAATTCATAAAACTAAAACATAACAAAGTCCTGAGATGGTGGCCCAATTACATGATTTCACTTACTACTACCACCCTAGAGAAAACTATCAGAATGAAACTTCATTCCACTAGAAGAGGAGTTTGTATTTTTCCATGGTTAAATAGTCTAGAAATTTATCTGGGCCTCTGTCAAATTCCTTTATGGGATGACTGCCTAATTAATTATGTCATAAAACACCTCAGATAGAACATATTCACATATGACCAAATATCATTATGAATACCACCCAAAAAACATACCACCCTATAGATCTCATCAATAACCAAAGATGGACCAAAACACGGAAGTTGGAGAAATGTTCAGTGTCATCCATCATTGACAAAACCACCTACATATGGTGCATGAACTAATGATAATTATCATCCCACACTATATTATGATATAAATGTCTCAAGAAAATCATCTCAAAGTTCTTTTAGGATAACTGCTCTAGATAACTTGAATGCAATAGAATTTCTCACCAACCCTTGGCTAGTCAATAAAGAATACACTAAGAAATATTCACCTTCCTATCTGTGATTTTCTGAAGATTCATAAAGATACAATAGACTAAATCAATCTAGAACTCAGTTTCCTAGGGGTCTACCTCCATAGATAAAATAAGATGATGCTACAACTGAAACTCTAGCATCATCATAGTCATTGAATGAAAATTGTGAATGATATACCTCTCTATAGATCTCATGACCCTCAAGAAGTTGTCATGAAGATGAACATCCATATGATCCTCATGAACTACACGAGTATCCAATTAATCTAAATTATGATTTTGTTAATTCCCAATCTCATGATTCTCAAATCACATAAAAAGAGGAGGCATTTTCCCTATCAGAATAATAAACTCTTTAAAATATAGTCTATAACAAATTCAACCTCAGTAGGTGACAACAATAGAGAACCATTGAATCATAGTCTCTCTAAACAAGGATTACAAGTGTTTTAACATGACATAAACGTTCATTTATTTCATTTATTAGGTAAAATTGATAGCTAATTTCATAGTTAAAAGGAAGGTGTATATCACATTCAAATAAATATGTCCATGTCATGAAAAATTCATGATAATATATATCCCTTTGTTCCTATTATTAATCATGCATACACATATTGTTCCATACTATTCCATGATTTTAAATATCAAAAATTGACAATAACATAGCATGATCACAAAAAAACAAGTGAATCAACCATGGTTTAATAAAATTATATATAATAAGAAAATAATATAAACAACAATCCAATCCATGGGCACTCATATTTTCCCTCAAACAAGGGCTAATTACTCATGTGAAAAAACACATTATCATGTCCAGGCACATCCTAGTCTTTTTTCAACCTCACCAAATAGTAAATAAATTGAAAAGAAAAATATAACACTGATTCCACATTATAACATCCACTAATCTAACACTATCTCATGTGGCTGAAAATGGTTGGTTATGAGACCTAAATCATGACTCCCTATATTTCATAGGCTGTTGACTAGTATCAGGGTTATGAAAATTATAGTGGTGATACTATACCCCATGGATTTAGTGTTTATAATATAGCAGAAAATAAATATAAGTAAATTACTAAGTATCAGTGTGTGTAAATAGTGGAAATAACAATAATGCAATGAAATACCTACAATAAAAGATATCTAAATCATAAAATAAATATCAAAGTAATAATGTAATGGAGTGATATAATGTAACTAATTATAATTCTAGATATTATAAAAAAATTAAATTCCTAGAAGGATCAACAAACGTCTTAAATTTCCCCAGTCCTGAACCCCACGTCGATATCATCTCTGTACTCCAACCAATCCTGCCATTAAAGATTCTATAGTGATGTCCTTTTCCCTTATGAAAACCTGAAACCATATAATATTTTTAGGAGACACAAGGAATCTTGAGTAGTTTGTGAGTATAACTCATAAGGTTGACACCACCATGTCTAAAAAAATCCATCATGATAATAACATTATTCATTAATTCAGTAAACAACTATATTATTAAATTACAAAATATAATTAATACCACATCAAAATGATTTGGAACTAGGAAGTAATGTCTCTAAACATGTATAACAACCATTCCAACCATAAACATATAACCATGGTTGTGATGCTTTGAAAAAATAAAGTAAGAACCTTGTATTCAATAGTGTGTATGGGACGTGACAGTAAGCACATAATGTAATATAATATCCATATACTTTATAATATATTTACATTTTAAAATATTTTCTATATTTTTAAATGCAGGAAACACTATTTTATCTTGAAATTCACATGAAACTGAGTTAGCATACATAATATGCAACACGAACTTCTTCTATATCTTGTGTTACATGCAAAATCGACCCTTTTCAATGGATTTCTCTATATGCAATACCGAGTCTTACTGAGAAACAATCTATAATTAAAAACATTATTATTTAATATAATATGATATAATCTAGTAATTATGAATAGTATTAAGTAAAATATGAAAATTTATGGTTTAGGAAACTAAATTATTGGTTACAAATAAATTACAAATGAATATAAGAACAAATTGAATATTAAAAGTATATTTTAATTGATAACTATTTTTATTCACATGAAGATGTTATTCCATAATAAGTAAATGTAATTAAAATTATTTAATTATTTTAATGGAATATATATTTTATATATTTAATAAAATACTTTTTATATTTATCCCTTAGATTTTGTAATCATAAGATAAGAGAAAACCGAATATTTCACATAAAAACCTATATTTTTATTAATGCATTTTTACAGCCTTTAAACTATGAACATATTATAATGATTAATGTTGACATAATTTAAATTAAATTTTATAATATAAAATTTATTTTATAAATCATAAGGACAAAATTATCATAGGTTGAATTTTTATGATATCTCTGAGAAAAGACATTATTTGGTGAATAGTGAAAAATACTGTGTTTTAGTTAAAAACATCATTTTTGTGAAATTATTTTATAAATTAGTTTTAAATTCACATTAGATCAATTAAAAATATGTTAATGTTATTTATTTGATAATAATAAATATAAATTTTTAAATGTATATAAAAACATGAAATCTTTTGAACATTTTTATACTAAAACCAGTTAATTCGTTTGTCGGTAAGATTCACATTGACTAGAATATTTAAACTTCTATGATTTGAATTTTTAAAATCCAAAATACACCATTTTAATAAATATAATAATTTTTTTTCTAATAATATCAACTAAATTTTTGAAGAAATTATTAGTGAAAGTATTTTAAATTAATTATTGCTATTAAGGTGTAATTATGATTAAAATGGACTAAAACTCTATGTTTAAGGGCCCAAATGACCTAGTCACTTATCCAACACCAATTGTATGGAAATATTTTGGCTATTAACCATAAATTAATATTTTTTGTGGGTTTTTATTACTTTTATTTTGTAGTAACATGTGCAAACCTAACTTCTTTTCAATAATACAATGTGAGTCATTTTCCTTCTCTATAAAAGGCCACCACCTCTACCCATTCCTCACACCTCTACAACAACATTTGATCTGACAATATCATCCCAAATAGTCTCCCAAAATCCATCCCCTCTACCTATAATCCTCTATTTTGGATGAACACCTTCCATGGATGCCTTTTGTTTAAACCATAAAAGCTACCTGTATAAAAGGTAATGCATTATCTTAATATCTATAATGTCATTTCCATTCTACACCCCCTAAAATATCCTTAATATTTTCTTGTATAAAAAACTCATATCGAAAATATAATGGGATGTTTTGTGACGAGATTTTAACCTAAACATACACACACTTCCATCTAATGGGTAACAAAAATAATGTTTTTTGGACGATGAAATATTGCATCACAAAACAATGATTGTTCCATTCTCCGTTACCGCCTCTTATGGTGGAAATTATGATGAAAAATATATTTATATATGATACATATGTTATTTATAATGTTTTCAACTAATGTAATTTTATTTAAACACATGTTTTTATATACTGTGTAAATATGATAATCTTGTTTTTTGATGTGTGGATTACCGCCCCCTCAAAGCAATGTGATTCATTTAAATGATACATGGAATGTTCCAATGAATGGAAATAATTAAAATATGAGAGATACAAAACGATTATACGATATTCATGATATAATAACATTTCTATATGTATATATATCATTTTCTTTTATAACCCTTTCACAATCTTGATAAGTGATAACATTATACATGGATGTGTGGACTACCACCTCCTCGACATGATGTGTTTCCTTTTACAACACATAATTATAAAAATAATTATATGTGATTAGTAATATAATATTTATTATATAATTTTCATTCTATAAATATTTTATTTACTTAACTTTATTCCTCAATGATCATTTAAAAATTGTAATGTCAGTCAAGCATACATACGACCTACAATCTCCATGATTGTAACATATTCTCATTATAAAAACCAAATTTAATAATTGATTTTAAAATTATAATTGATGTAAAAATATGAGAATTATGTGGTGTTTATTATTATGTAGATGTTATAAAATGAACCATATAACCATTTTTGACAAACAATAGTTGTTTTGACATACAAACCGAATTTGGTCAAAAACACCTGATGTAAATTTAATTTTTTGAGTAGTTGTAAACAACATGGTAATAAGTGAAATAAATGTAATTATAAAAATTAAAATGGTTTGCAATTATGTATAAAATTATCATAAATTTATTATACAGGATGTTAAAGGATGTTATCAAAAAAAGAAACCTATAGTAATAGATTCTTGTCTCATTTCCATTACGTAAGGCATACTTAATTTATGTGCACGTAGTTTCGTTTATATGGTGTACATACTTACACATTGATATATAATATCATTAACCATATTTTATTTATTCTATTTAGATGTTTCATATAATTATTATCACTTTTTGTACTTTCTATTCATATATAATGGATTCCATATCAATTTCAAATCATTGTGGCATATTCGATTGTAATGTAGCTAGTTTCTTTTATATGATCTATACATTAACATTAAAATTATATATCATGAATTTTACTAATCTCATGATATTATTAAATTCATTCAATTTTACTCCTTGAGGTTATGATTTAAATTGTTTAAATGTGTCATGAGACACTTTGGAATGTTTTATGATTATATTTCTCAAGACTAAACCTAATGATCTCTCAATTGAATATCAATTTAATGAAATTATATAACCATTGTCTAATAAAACCATTCATTTTCCTCTTGATATTCCTGACCGTTTTCATGTGTTAGTAACATTTTCCTTGTTTTGGTATAAAGATATTCTAAAAAAATGTTTTTCATAAAACCCGACTTTATATCTCTCTTTAGTCGAAGAAATTATTTAATTCTAAAAACCATGGTTTATTAAAAGGTTTTAAAAAATATTTTTAAAATGATTTGGTAAAGAATTTTTTACACTTTTTTATATTACCAATGTTCCAATGGAATCTTATTGTCTCTTTCCTAAATATGAATTTTTAAACTATTTTCGTACAAAATAAATATTGTTTTTACCTAGTACTACATGTATAGATTTATCCTTCGTCATTTATTTGAAGTCTTCTTTTCATGATTAAAATTTTTATTTATGGGGAAAAATATTTTAAAAATGATTTTCTAAAGAAAAAAGATATTTTACACCAGAATATTTTCAAAATGTAATCTAGTATTTCCTCATTGACAACAACCCTCTATTTTACTCCACTTGGATTTGTTTCATTCATACCATCAGTATTATTCCATTAGATGGAAATTTATATATTTTTCCAAGGATATTATTCACATTCACTTCCATGATTTATTTGTTAGTCACATTGATGTTTCCAATTTTCTTTGATCATTAGACATTTAATTTCCACTAAATTATCCACATCATTTATCATGGATATTACTATTTCTTAAACTATATATCATTTTACATACAATGTCTTCTTTTTATTTTTTTTATTATTTTAAGAAATATTGATAAATCAATATACTTTATTCAATACTAATATTATTTCGGGAATATTTTTTATTTCATATATGAGTAATGCTTTTGAAAAGCAATACAGAGGTTGGGGACCGATGAATTAAAAACCCTATATGCATCAGTAGTCTCATGTGACAAATTATTTTCCCAAATTATAATGGAAAAACTGTATTTTGAAAATAAGGGTATCATGTTACTAGGAACATGACATCCAACAAATTCTAATTTCTTTTATTGAGAATTATGTTATTATTTTTTCATTAGATTTTCCATAGACATATCTACGGATGCATTTCTTTTTAATTCATCTAGATAGCATGTGTTTTTGTTTCTTACCTTGCCATATTTATTTTCCATTTTCCTGTTATTTATATGTCACATGTGTTTAGTTATTAACATTCCATATTACATACTTTCTTACATATAGTTAATTGATTACATGACATGTGTGTTCAATTTTTTACCATTCTGTATTGACTATTATCACTGATTTATTATTGTTTCCACTATATTTTTTCCCTTATTGAGAATTTGAGATCACCCATATTATGTTTCCTTCCCCATGGATCCAATAATTATACGATGAATGATTTATAGTGATTTAGTATATGTATTATAGTTATCCTTATAGTTATTTATTTAGAATGAAGAAAACAAATTATGTTATAATCAATGTATTAAGTTGTTATAAAATACTCATTTATGACTTTTGTTTTACAAGGCTACAAAACTGATAAGTCCTCCAGGGATTGATTCCCTATAATCATACATATATAACTGATAGTAGGTACCATCTCTTGGCTATCTAGGGATGGGTCGCTAGAGTTAATATCAGTGAGGATTACAAGAAACCTTGTGAACTAGATTTAGGATCTCCTATATTAGAGAACATAACCCTAAGGTAGAATTTGAGAATATTTATAGATGAAAATCCAATAATTTTTGTAAAATATAAATTATGTGAGTAATATAGCCAATACATCTCTATATGGATACTAAAATTGGATGTGGTTCTCATACAAATATACCTAGATGTAACAACACTAAAAAGGTGTTTCGAGCAAGTCTTGGGTTAACCTGGTACATGAAAAAGGGCCTTACTGCACACCTGGTTTGACACTCGTGAGGGATATGCATAGAATAATCCACTTTTTCATTACAAACCATTATAAAGGATTTGAATACATAACCAGAAACCAAGGTTAAACCTATGTATAATTAGAATGATGATAAAGTGTTATGATTTAGAAATCCAACTAATGATATTATAGATAAACTCTTGACCATGGAAGGACCTATGTAGAAATAAAATGGATGAGGTATTTATGTATTGATGTTTTATTGTAAACCATAGTTAAATAAATTTTTAGATATTATCCTTATTTAAAGGATGTCTATCATATTTATATTTAGAAGTTATATTATAATGGTTTTGGAAAATAGTAGACTATATAATGGGGGATAACCTGTAAAATCCGTCAAGGCCGCATGACGTTAACCCATGACCAAAGGATGATAAGGGTTTCATGGAAACCACTAACTTACATAAATACCTTGTTAATTTTCATGATTTTTAGTTCAACAATTTAAAGAATAAATGTTAATGATGAACCAATAATAACACTATTTAGGATTATAAATTAATTTATTAACCATAATTATCTTGTGAGATAGATAAGGATAAATAGTAATGCTTGTCACTCTTTTATAAGACTTATAATCCTTTAAAAGTTTCTTTTAGTTATTCCAAAATTTTTAAAAAACATTGTTTGTAATTAATTTTTTTGGGAGTAAATGGATGAATTAAAATTTGAACAAAGAACAACAAAAAGTTAGAATTGTTTATATGATATTGAAACCTATCATGTAGAAATATTTTTTTATATTCATGGTCAGTAAAATAATTACCCAAAATCAAGAAAATGGATTTGAAATAAAAATGTTGTCCTAATACCTTAATTTCTGTTGAACCGATGACATTCTAAATGATCATAGATTTATGGCATTGAGGCTCTCAACATTCTATTAGTCATTCATTTATTTTTGATTGATTTCCTCATTAATTTTCAATAAATATTTACATTTTTTCCTCCAAGAACATATCTCTAATTTCCTCTAGTGTTCTCTTACCTAGAGACCTAGTTACATGGTAATCCATGAGAACATTGTACTTTCCATGATCTTTTTCAAAGAAGACTATTTTTATACCATTCTCATGATGTTGGATTTAAAAATTATGAAGTATTAAAGAATATATTAGCATGATTGATTTTAAATTTAGAGGATTCAATTTAACTAAGGTGGTGGGAATGAGACACCCTGAAAAACTAATATAGAATCTTTTTATTTGATAGTGTATATGACATATGATAGAAAGCGCGTAATGTAATATAATATATGTATACTTTATAATGTTTTTAATATTTAAAATATATTATATATATTTCAAAACATGAACCACAGATTTAGCTTGAAATAAATTTAATACTGTGTAAGCATATATCATACACAATAACAACCTTCCACTATATATTGTGTTTCACATAAAAGTGTCCTTCTCTATTTTCTTGCGCTATACGCAATACCTAGCCTTACCAAGAAACAATCAATATTTAAAACATTATTATTTATTATAATAAGATATAAAGCATCCATTATGAATAGTACTAACTAAATTATGAAAATTCATATTTTAGTCATATAAATTGTTTGTTAAAAACAGATTATATATGAATATAAGAACCAATTGAATATTTATTGGATATTTTTATTAGAAAACAATTTTTTTTAATGAAGTTGTTTTACCATAAAAAAATAAAAGTAATTATAATTAGTTAATTATTTCAATGTAATATATATTATATATATTCAAGAAAATATTTTTGATATTCATCTATTAGATTTAGTTATAATAAGATAAGATCAAACCCAATATTTCACATAAACACCAATATTTTTATTAAGGCATTTTTACAGCCTTCTAAGAGAGAACCTATAATAAATATTAATGTTTAAAATATTATAAATTAAATTTTATGAAATAAAAATTATTTTTTAATTATTAAGGTCAAAATTATATTAGGTTTAATTTTTGGGATTTTTCTAAGAAACTCCAGTTTTAGTGAATTGTGAAAAATAATGCGTTTTAGATAAAAACTGACTTTTTATTGAAATAATTATTAATGTCAAATTATATTATAAATTAGTTTTAATGTCACATTGGATCAATTATAAATCTATTAATATTAGTTAGTTCATTATAATAAATATATCTTTTCAATTTAATATAAAAATATAATAATCTTTTGAACATTTTTCTACTAAAATCAATTAATCCATCTTTCTCTGAGATTAGCATTAATAATAGTTTCCCCACATCCGTGTGTTGAATTTTAAAAATATTCCATACAACATTGTAATCAGGATAATATTTTTTATAATAATATTGACTTATTTTTTTAAAAAATTGATCAGTGAATGTGATTAAAATTAATTAGATTGATTAAGGTGTAAATTGGCTTTAAAATGGACTGAAACCATATGTTTAAGGTTCCAAATTACCTAGAAACATGTCCAAAACATATTTTATGGACATATATAAGCCATTAACCTTCTATTAGGGAGTTTGAGTGTTTTTTATGACTTTTAGTTTTTAATAAATTGTGCACACCTAACTTCTTTTCTTGAATGCCAAGTGTGTCCTTTTCATTCCCTATAAAAGTCCACCACTTCTACCCATTAATCACAAATATATAAATTCTTTTTATTGGCCATGATCTACTCAAAATAGTATCCCAACATCCCTCCCCTTGACCTAGAATCCCACGTTTCGGTAGAATACGTTTCATGGATTCTTTTTGATTAAACTAAAAGAAGTTACCAAAATAAAATGTAATATCTCTTCTCAATATCTCTAGTTTCATTTATATTATCTAACCCATAAAACCACCTTACTCTATTCTTGTATAAAAAAATAGTATACTCTATATAATATGTTTTTTATACTGTTATTGTTTGATACACATATACACACCACCATTTAATTGGTAACAAACATAATGTTTCTGTGCATGACGAGCTACTATCTCACGAACCAATGATTGTTCCATTCTCCATTACTACTTCTTATGGTGGCCATTATGAGTAAAAATGTATTTATATATGATGATTATGTTATTTATAATTTTTTAAACTGCTATATTTTTTATTTATAATAAACATTTATGCATTAGAAGTTTTGTAAATATGATAATCTTGTCTGAGGAAGTGTGGACTACCACCCCCTCAAAGTGATATGATTCGTTTTCATGATAGAAGGAATTTATAAATGAATGGATATTATTAAACAAATGAAACATACACAAAATATATATTATATTCATTAAATATTTAAATTAATGGATATATATATATATATATATATATATCTTTATTACCCTTTTATACACCTAAAAAGTGATAACGTTATTCGTGGACATGTGGACTACCGCCACCTCGACATGATGTGATTCATTTAACACCAAATAATTAAATATAAAAGTAAATTTGATAAAATTAAATTTTATTTATTATATAATTATCATTATGTAATTATTTTAATTACTTACCTTCTTTCCACAACGATTATCTAAAAATGGGATTGTTACTCATGCATACATACTGTCTACGGTCTCTATGATTTTAACGAATTATCATATTAATAACCATATTCAATGATTTATTTTAAAAGTATGATGGATATAATAACATGATAATTATTTTATGGTTATTATTTATAGAGATTTTATATAATGTACTCGTTGACCATAGTTTTCCAACAATAGTTGTTTTGAAACACAAACCGAATTTGGTCAAAAACACCATATGTAAATAAAATTATTTGAGTATTTGTACAAAACATGAAAATAAGTGAAATGAAGATAATTATAAACATGTAAAAGTTTCTGAATCAAGTATAATATTAAACTAAATTTATTATACAGGAAGTTAGTGGATGTTAACCAGAAATGAAACCCAAGGATTGGGATTGTTGTCTCATTTTCGTTACATGAGACATACTTAAATTTTGTGAACCTAATTTCCTATATATGGTGTACATACAAAAACATTGACACAGAATATCATGAATACTATTATATTCAAGGTATTTATATTTTACATTTTATTATTATCACTTTTTAATCTTTTAATTTATATGTAATGGATTTCATCTCAATCTCACTTCATTATGGAACATTCTATTATTCTGCAGTTAGTTTCTTTTATATGGTGTATATACTATCATGGACATTATATATCATGAATATCTTTATTCTCATGATATTATTGCAATCATTCAATATTAATCCTTTATAAGGTTATTATTTTAATTATTTCAATGTTTAATGGGGTACTTTGTAATGTTGAAATATTATTTTCCTCAAGACTAATCCTTGTGATCTCTCAATGTAATTTCCATTTGGGGAAATTATATAACCACAATTTAATAAAACCTTTCACTCTCCTCGGGTTATTCATGAAAATTTTCATGTGTTATTAAAATTTTCAACTATTTGGAACTAAGATGTTTTTATAAAATAGTTTTTATAAAACCCGATTTTATATATCTCTTTAGTAAGAGAACCCATTTTATTCTAAAACTAGGTTTTATTAAAATGTTTTTAATTTTTTTAAAATGATTTGAAAAATTAATTTTTACCTTTTTTTCATTTTAGAAATGTTTTGAAGGAATATTCTGGTCACTTTACTAACGAGGAATATTTTATCCTTTTCTTGTAAAAAATGAATATTCTTTTTACCTGACACGATATGTACAAATTTATCCACATTTATTTCATTGAAACTTATTTTTTAATTTTAAAAGGAATTTTTTTAATGAAAAATATTATCAAATGTTTTTTCAAAAGAAAAGAATATATTTTTTCAAGACTATTTTTAAATGTTAATCCTTTATTTCTTCAAAAACTACAATCCTCTATTTTACTCCACTTGGGTTTTTTTGTATTGATACCATCCTTACTCTTCCTCTGGTTTATTTATTATTTATTTTTCCAAGGATTGAGTTCACATTCAATTCCTTGATTTATTTTTTAGTCACATTAAAGTATTCAATTTCATATTATCATTGCAAATTTAATTTCCCCTAAATTATCCACTTCATTTATCATGTATATTTATATTTACAAAACCATATACAATTTTACATACGGTGTCTACTTTGACATTTATTTGATTATTTTGGTAAATATTGATAATTCTGTATACATTATTCAATAAGGATATTTGATCAGCTGAATTATTTACTTCATATATGTGGAATACTTTGGACAGGCAATACACAGGTATGAGACCGGTGAATGAAATCTCCTTCATGCATCGGTTGTCTCATAGGAAGAATCAATCATGAAAATCAGAATGGTTAAAATGTATTTTGTTGATAAATTTATCATGTGCCTAGGAAAAAATATGTCCAAAAAATAATAATTTCCTTTATAGAGAATGTAGTTACTAAATATCCAAGAGATTTTGCGTCAACATATCTACAGATACATTTCATTTTCATTTTTCTAGATGGCATGTGTTTCAGTTTTTAACCATGCCTTATTTAGTTTTACTTATCTAGTTATTTATATGGAAAGTATTTCCAGTTATTACCTTTCAATATTTCTTCCATTAATACATTTAGTTTATTAATTACATGGAATGTGTGTTCAGTTAGTTACCATTTCATATTCACTATTCTCATTGATTCATTACTGCTTCCTCTATATTTTTACATTACTAAATATTTGAGATCACCCTTATTAGGGTTCCTTCCCTAGGAATCCAGTACGTTTTCTATGAATGATATGGAGTGCTATAATTGTTGGATTATAGTTGTCTTTAGAGTTTTTAATTTAGAAAGAAAAAATATTATGTTGTATTCAATGTATTCAATTGTAAAACAATACTCATTTATGTATCTGGATTACCAAGACTACTAAACATGTTGGTCCTTTGGTGATTGATTCCTTGTAATCATGCCAATATAATTGATAGAAGACACCAGATCTGAGATTTCTAGGGTTGGGTCATTACAATGGTTAAACATAACCTACCTCAGCTATATGTCGGAATGTCTCCAAGCATGTATTACAACAATGTAAACCATAACTTTATAACCAAGGTATAAATCATAGAAATCTAGGACAATGCTTCTATATAAGAATTTTATAATATCAACGAGGCATAGATTACTATATAATAATTTAATTAGGTGTCACTGGGAAATCCTACTATATATGAGTTTCACCACATGTCACAAGGAAGAGAACTCTACATAAGCATTACAACATGTAAGGTGTTCATAGTATGATATTTAACAATTTCAATATGGGTCACATGTACAAGATCACTATATAAGCATTTCATCATGTTCCACTGGGCCTAGTCCACTATAAAAGAATTTTAGTATGTCACTGGTCCTTTCCCACTATATAAGCATTTCATCATGTCACTAGGCCTGTCATACTATATAAGCATTTTTCAAGTTTTCAACTAAAAAATTCCCCCCTATAAGAATTACATCAATTATCACAATACAGATCATAAAAAACAAGGATATCAAAATATCACATTATCATGGTAAATTTTTAATTATTAAAATTACAATTTATCTTTTAATTACACATTTTAAATATCAATTTTTCATCAAAAATAACATTCTAGTTATTTAAGTAAATAACCTCTGTCAAAGTGAATCTGTACCATGCAATAACCCGAAATGCTTATCATGAAAAACACATTTATATCCACTCAAACAATTAATTTTATAATCATGTTTTTTCTTACCCAAAAGGTTGATAGAAGACAGGTAAAAAATCATTAGGATCTATAGGGACTCATTGGTAAAATCAAATTCATTACATAATTAGTTAAGGCACACATGGGTTGGAACAATTTCAATATGGAATAAACTAAATAATTATCAAACCATAGGGTTTAGGTCTAGACCGACTACCTCTAACTGTCGATTGAAAGTGCTTCCCATGGAAAATTATTATGAGGTAGAAGGTGTAGTTGACCACAAGAATGATTATAGATAAAAAAATCAAGATCAAAACCAACAATGAACACGATCAAAGGGTTACCCCACAATGATTGGAGAAACATGTTGAGAGAATAATGAATCAATGAATAATCACATACCAGAGATTGATAACATAAGAGGGATGCCTAAAAGGTAGGTTGGAACTCCAAAATCTCTCGGAAGGTTATTGAACATCGAGAGGTGGAATATTCATTTGGGTAACAATGAAAATCATCCGCATGACACATTTTAAACTCCTTAATGGTGAATTACATAGCGTGTAATATAATTAAACATCATGAAATTATTTTCAATGTGTTATGCTAAAACATCTGTCACCTTGGTATATTAATTAATTAGACATAACATTACATGAAGTGTAATGATTACAAAATGTGTACACGTTCATTCTCTATATTCTTTCATGACATGGGTCTAGTAGAGTTTACACGACATTTAATACCTTTACATGATGAGTAAATATCACGTAGATAGGTTTTCAGTGTAGTTTCCTTATAAAAACCCCAAACCCCTTTATAGATCCTCAACTAACAATGAACTAAGGGTAACACATAATTCATTTATATCTAGACTCCATTAATTCAAAAAACATAAATTTCTATACATTACGTCACATTCCCCAAAAAATGATATTTGTCTCCAATCAAGACACAAACATTATGAATCAAGAAAAAACCTCTATGGGGGACATACTAAAAAAATGGGATCTCATAGTATGTCATACATATTATTCCTAAGATGATGAAATGGTCAACCATTTGACCATATTCATTCTACTAGAGTCATTTTGGGCATATATGTTGAATATTTTCAGGAGGTCCATTATGAACATAAATTATTAATTAATTGTATATAACATCATAATAATGGGTATAAATGTAATAATAAATGTGAAAATGTTTCATAAGAAAGTAAATACATAACCGAAATTTACAATTCAGGAATATAAATAATGTACATGATGATTCAGACTAAAGTTAAGGGACTTTATTTTAAATCCCCTTTTAACGTTCCCCTTTTAAATATTTTTACCATATTCAGAGTGAATTTTTTTTCTAATATATATGGTATACAAATAATTTCATTAAATTATTATTCCTCAATGATTTGAAGTTTTCTTCTTATTTTCTTTTGTTTTTTAATTTTAAATGGATTAACCATTAAATTTTCAGTTTATAGATTTTAATAAACGACTTTATTTAACTTTATTTCAACTATTTTCAAAAGGAATCATTTCAGGGCATGCTTTTTGTTCCTAAAAAAAACTCAAAAAGGAATGTACTATTTTATCATATACAGTGAAAATGACCACTACCACCATCATATCCATTTTTAGATAGTTGGAGTCCTTAAAAATATTTCATTTTTTATTGAAATAAAAACAACCTTATTACTTATTTGGGTATTTTGGTAATGAATATTAATTTTTAAGAATAAAATGTATTCTAATAAATGAAATTTCATAAAAATGGGTTCAAAATAGTTTTTAAATGGTTTCGAAAATAATAAAGTCCATGGAAATTGTTTATAAAGTTTTGAGCCCCATTATATCTCTTAGGTGAGCCCATTATAGCTTTTATAATTAGTCTACCTAGAATGCACTCAAATGAATTGGGTTCTAAAGAGATGGAATTTGGTAGAATATTTATTCAATTTTTAATAGTGATTGTAATATACATATTGTAATATTGTACAATGAAACTTATATGACTTTTATATTCATTCTAATGAATTTTAAAGTAAATCATTTTATTGTAAAAATATAATATATGATATTATAGAAAATGATAAAGCCCTTTCATGATATAAAACATTATTTTTATGAGATTATTTTATATGATTTATCATTTTTTTACTATAATAATATATTAAATCTTTTTTTTCCTTTACTGAGATTTTTTTCTCATCCCACATTTTTTCAAAAATTTAATCAAGTTTATGTTTGGTTAATGGAATGTAATATGTAAATATTAAAATTGATAATATTTTCAATGAAAAGAAAATATCTTTTTTTAAAGGGTATATATTGTAGGAATAATGGATAAAAAGTATATGTGTACACCTTGAAATTTATGGGGTTTTAATGAATGATTTATGATATAATTATCTATAAATCAAAACCTAATAGAAAAATTTTAAAATAATGGGATTTATAGTATAAAAGTATAAGAATATATAATGTTAATGGTCAGGTCCTTACAGTTGGTAATAAATAAATGTTTAGAAAACTGTGGAGATTTTATTGTTTTTATGTGATCTTTCCATTTATACCATCATGGGTTTACATGTTTATGGTTGATTATAAGTTTGGAGTACTGGAAACCCATTTTTTGTTTAATGTGCTGGATTTTTTGAAGATTAATTATATTTTTGGAGATTGTATTTAGAAGGGAATTCAACATAAGTGTAAAGGATTTTAATTTTACAATATTATTGAATTTATAAGGTATTATTTTTAAATAGAGCATTTTCATTTTAACAAGAAACATGTGTTATAATGAGTTTTTTTTAAATTATGATCATTAATTAATATGAAAGTGAAAGGATCTCACAAAACCTTCTTATCACTACTATATGATTTAATCGTCACTTTTATGGAAAAACCATGTTCAAATTATTTTTATTTCGGTTTGAACATTGAAATAATCTGCAAGAAAATATTTTTTTTATCCATTAAATTTTTAAATATTAAAAATTTCAATGGATCATGAAGTTTCTTTAATATGTTTTGAAAAAATCAATTTATCCATCAAATTAGACAATATAAATTCGACAACATGCTTGGAATTTTTATTTTTTAGAGATAAGGAATTCATAATAGAATATTATGAGGATTCCTGCTTCTTAATGGGAGAAAATTAAGTCTGTATTTAAGGTATCAATGATTCCTCATTCTCTATGTATGAAAAATTATTTAATTTATATTTAAAATATAATAAATATATATTTTGTATGTTGGATTTATATGAATACATTATTGAGGAATAACATAACAAATCATTATTGAAGGCTTAATAAAGATGTTGAGGGAAAAATGTGTCTACCACTAATATTTTGATTTATTCAAAATATCATGAGAATCAAGAAACATTAAAATGGTATTAAATAGAAGGTTTTGTTTTAAAAATGTGGAAATATATGTTAGATTTAATTGATACCTTTGAATGGTAGTTTAGAAAAATATTTAAAATTTTTGGGAGACATGTATTGAGTTTTGATGAATGTTTGTTGTGTTAATCCATTAATATTAACATGCAACAGAGTTTATTTGAAGAATAATTCACTTTTTATTTCATGAAAAAGTGTTTAAATGTACGGATAACCATTTCATTTTATATGGTATTTTATTTTGAGTAAATTATTGTTTGTTACATTTCTGGGATGAAAAATGAATGGCATGAAATAAACAATGAGGATAAAACATTTACTCAAACTTAAATATATTAAGGATAATTTTGAGGATGCTTATCAAAATTATGGAAATTTTATAAGGATTATATAACTATATTTTACAAAAGTAAAACATGTAGGTCGGGAAACAACCTATCATATTTGGTAATGTCGTTGGGTTCTACCCATAATTGAAGGGAGGGAAGGGCACAATTCCTGCCACTATCCTATATGAAGTTCTTCTTAGTATGAAATTTAATTTATAATTAAATGATTTAACAAATAATGATAAATTTTTATGTATGGATCAAGGGTTTTAACTTGTAGATAATTAAGGGTTGAAAAGTTATTTCAACATTCATTGATTAATGTTAATTTAGGAGATGTTTTCTATTTTGAAAAAAAACCATGTAGGATTATGTTAAACAAAACACTGTGGGAATTTATCATTGAAATAAATGTAAAATTATATAATGAAAGAATATATTATTTTATTGTGAGTTATGGTGATTTTGGTTGTTGAAACAAAATTGTTATCCATTTACTATTATTATGGAGAAATCAATAGCCTTTTAACCCATTATAAATGTGTGGTTTTGTGATGGAAACTTATTTCATGACCATTTCCCCTACCACTATATATCTTCCCTTATAAGTTATGTTTTTATTATATATCAATAGTTTTGACTTCCCACTTACATTATCAAAATTGGAAACCTATTATGTGTTATTCCTGATGACCTTCATTCATCTATTTTTCTCTTTTCAACGGGATTTTTATTGACCCATTTTACAATGTGGGTTTTGGATGATGATATTGTGAAAACTCAATACCAAGATTTTGAGATTGAGTTTAAATTTTCAAGATGAAATTTATTAAGCGGGTTGTAATATTCTGAGTTATTACAAATAACATCCATAAAATACAAGATATGAAACACTGAGTTAAATGAATGAAAAAATATTATTATTTTAATGTGACCATTATAACCTAGCCCATAATTTTTTGAATATGAATATGAATTAATGTTTTATAGAATAAATATAAAGGTCCCGCTTGAAAAAATAATATTGTAAAAGTTTTATAAAATATCAAATTTTTAGTAAAGTCATTTTATTCTTCCAAAATATGTTTTTTTTCAAAAATGTTTTTTACTTTTTCTTGTGAATGAATATTATAATTAATTTAAAGAAAATTTAGATAATTTATCTGAAAAAATGAATAAACATAAATAAATTATCATGTAAAATTTATCTTATGGTTAATTTTTTATAATTTTCTAATCATATTTAATTATCAATGAATAAAGAAAATTTTTAATTCTTATTAAAAATGTATTTTATCATAAAATTGAAGTTTAATTTTGATTTTATATTTAAAATAATTTCAACAATTAAAATTTAAAATAATCAAATTACAATTTATGATATTAATTTTACTCTTTAATTTTATATAAAAAATTTATTTTACATAGTTATTTTTATAAAAAAATTAATTAGTTTTTATTAGTTTAGTTTTAAATTAATTTATGCCACTTTGGTCTTACAAATTTTGAAAAATTGATTTAATATTATGAATTTTTGATTAAAAATTTTGTAAATAGTTGTATTTTTTTGGGTCAATATGAATAGTTTTTTTATAATATTTTCTTACCACGACAATGGGTTAAAATTTTAATTAATGGTTAATATAAAGTTATTAGTAATATATAAAGGTAAAAAAGATACATTAATTTTTTGGAATGATACTATGTCATCCATACTCATAAAATATATAGTTTTGTTTCAATTTTTTTCTGTTTTTTTGAGATTATGACCTTTCTAATATTTTATTTAATGAAAATTCAAAAATATCACACTCTAATTTTAATTTAAAATAATTATATATAATAGATATTACTAGAGGATATTTTAATTAATAAATTTAAATTTGAACTCTATTATGTTTCTCTTAAAAATTTTAAATTATATTTAATTTTTTGTTATGTAGTGATTACCATAAAAATTTACAAAATTCTAATGTAGTAATTTTTCAATTGATAGAAAAATAAAATAAATGATATTAAAAATATTAAAAATAATATTGCTTTCTACAATTAGTGTGATACAAGAATTATATATATTACCATGATATATTAGGGACATTATAGAAATACCTTTTCAAATTTTAATTATTTTACATATGTGATAAAAATTAATGTAATGAATAGATTAAAAATTTAAATTACATATTTATTATAAAAAATGTTAATTTACTAAATTATATAAAATTAAAAAATATATAAAATTATTTAAAGTGATTACCATATTATTTATAATATCAGAAATTATCAATTTATCTCCATTTATTAATTTTTTAGTAACTATATTGCCCCCCCAAAAGTAATATTTTTGGTTATCATGGTATTCTTAAATTGAGGGGATGAAGTTTTAGAACCAAAAGATATGGGTGAAAATGTGACATAAATTTATTGAATAAATGTATTTAAAACCATATTAATTTTGGAATTAAAATAAATATATTTTAATACATTTTCAATTAAACATAAATTTATATTAATTTAATATTTTGGGAAATTCTAGGAGTTCCTATATCATCTCTTGTAAAAGGGACACACTTATTCTCATTATATCACACTAAAGAACTATTTGGTTCAACCGATACATACCAAAATCAATTTATATAATCCCCAAACTCAATATAGGTGTCATATTTTAGGAATACCACAACCCATTTTTCTCTTATGTTGTTATGAACAAGAGGTTATTTGAAGAAGAGGTATCATTTTTAATCCACATTTCTATTTTATTTCCTCTTCCATGTTGAATTTTTTTCACATAGTAAAATAATATAAAAAATATCCCCAATGTACTAATATGTTATTATTTTAATATCATAACTTATATACATTTACTCTTATAGATAATGGGCAATTAGAAAACTATTCATTTGTACATCAGACTACCACCCCACAAATTGATGTAAATTATTTTTCATCACCATTTATAATGGATTTAATATAATGATGGAATAAATGTTATTATATTATATTCAGTAAATATTTATAATTATTAAAATATAATATATAATTTACCTTGTTATATTTTCATTCACTAAAAATGATAACGTTGTTCGTTCTTACGTGTGGAATACCTTCTCCATATGGTTATGTAATTCTTTATCCATTACCATATCACGTAGATTATATATATCAGTATATTTAAAGTTCCGATATGTAATTTTTTACATTATTATAAATTTTTAAATATTAAAAATTACTTACCTTATATCAATAATTATCATTTAAAAATTGAGACGTAACTCGTGCGTATGTACAACCTACTATCTCAAATATTGTAATGTAATTAATTTTTCAAAACTAGATATAATGGTTTGATTTAAAATTATAATAAATTAAATTTTATGATAATTATTTCATTAATATTATTGTAGATATGATGAAATTATGATATCTCAAATAATATAAAATCTAAAAAATTCATTTTGGACCTATATATTGAACATTGTCAAAAATTCCCGATGTGGCATAAATAATTATGTGATTGTATATAACATGGTATTTGGTGATACAAGATAAATAATAGACATGAAAAATTATCTTAAGATTGTAAATAATGAAAAAATATTTATTATTAAGGAATATAATGAATTTATGTGATGAGTTAGAGTCACAGAAAGGGAAATTCTTTAAAACTAACATTCAAATTTACCCTTTCTACTATTTTTACCAAAGTCAAAATGGAATGATTATTTAGAATATATAGAATGAACTTGATTTCATTACATCATGGAAACTAATTTATTTGAATATTCCTTCTTAATTTTTTAAGATATCTTTTTATTGAATTTTTTTCATCACTCTGTGCACAATTTTTATATTTTAAAGATGATTTTCCCTAACATAATTTCAATTGTTTTCAAAAGGAATATTTTTATAGAATGTATGAATTTAATTATAAAAATATAATATCTAATATTTTATTTTAATCTATATGTTGAAAATAACATTTATTCCTTCATAACCACTATTTTATGTTCGGATTCTTCCACAAAATTTCATGTTTTTTCATAGAAACCCCCACTTTCCCAATTTCTAGGTAATTTGGTAATGAAAATGGAGTTTTAAGAATAATGATAATTTTGATATCTATAATGTTTTTTAAAATGATATTAAAAGGGGTTTTCAAGGTTTTTATACATGACATGGTCCTCAAACACTTTTTATAATGGTTTGCGACCAATTATATCCCATGGGTGATCCCATTTTAGATTTTAAGATTGCAGCACCCAGATGTAGCTCCAATTAATTGTTCACTTTGGAGCTATAATTTCACCATATGGTTATTAAATTTATAAGATTGATGTCGAAATGATGTCCCAATTCACCAATATTAATTTTCTAAAATTTCAAGTGATTTTTCATAGAAACAATTTATTTTCAAAAGGTAAGATAATGATCTTTTTGAAAAATATGATGCCCCATCTGGGTAATAATGTTTTTAATGAAATTTACTTTCATGTGTTTTCATGATTTTCACTGGACTAAAAAATTACATCTTTTTATTCCATTTATAGAGATTTTATTCTCACCCCAAAATTTTTAAAAATTTAATACGGTTTCATGATGGGTAATGTAAGGGTATATGTCAAGATGAATGTCATGATGATTTATTGTGAAAAGAAAACATGTTATATTTTAAAGGATCAATATTCTAGAATAAACGAATACAATGTAGATGTATCCACCTTGTAATTTATAGGTTTCAATTCTAATATTAATTAATTAATTATCTAAAACTCAAAACATAAAATATCATTTGGAAATGAAAGTGATTTCTAGTTTAAAATCAATATAATATGTAATGCTTAGGGATGATTCCTTAGAGTTTGTGTTTTTTATTCAGGATTAACTTCCTGACAAGCAAGACAACCAAGTATGTGTAGCCAAAATAATTTATAACACTCATTACCTTTTAATAAATTGAATTTAAAAGTTAATATCATTTTATAAATGATAAATAAATTATCAAAAAACTTCACATTAAAATACTATAGCTTCTCTAAGATCATGTTTAAGTCATTCACACGAGTTTCCCTTGTCCTACCTTTTAATTGCCTCATTTTGAATAACCTATGCAACATGAAAACAATGTAAATTTTAGTTGTATTTTAATATAGGGTTTTTGGGTCTTTATTAACACAACCATAGTCTTCACCACTCAACTATTAAAAGCCACCATCTACACTAATGTATTTAAAACAATGTCAAGAAATTTCCTATCAAAAAATCTCCATTCATCGTAATTCATCTTCTCTCGATTGAATCTGATCAATGGAATCTCTAGAACCTTTTTATTGACATATTTCTCTATATGAGTTATCAAGAAAGCAATTTAGGTTTCATTATTCTTTTCAATCAATACCACACCTTCATGAAAATCTATACATTTTTTATATATTCAAATACCACTAAAAATAGAATATCTTCACACCAATATTCTGAGTTTCATCTGAGTTTCCTCTACAGGTCTTGTTGAGAGTATTGGAAAAACCACAATATCTGATAACAATTATTGTGAATCCACCACTATTTTACTCATTGAAGTTATATTCTAAAAAAATATGCAGTACACATTGTTTTATATAGAATTCACCATCAAAAGAACTCTCTGATTTTAGTGTTTCATGAGATAGGAAAAAAATTATTTAACTCTACACACATCACTAATAAAACATCATAGACAATCAATAAAGCTGTCAACTGACATGAAATATAAATTCAAGAGAAATAGTTACACAAGGATTTACATGGTTCAAATACATGTCCAACAACCTTGGGAGAGACAATACTTCTATTACTTATAAAATTAAATGAAATAAAAAATTTAATCTCTTTTATCAATTAAAAAAATCATATCACTAATTACAAGTAATCATTCAATCACATCAACACACGTGTACATTTAGACCCAATTATAATAGGTCATAGATATCCATCAAGATTCACTACCATTTGAGATTCATTAACGTCACACCATTGACGCTGTTACTTCTTATGTCATTTTGTAATAAAAACATTGTCACTATAGCTGGTGAAAACTAAAATTTAATCCCTTCCTTTACCCATGTTGTGATAATACTATGTGGACCAGAACCACAAATATTGATCACTATTATTTAGTACACTACTAGACCTGATACCCATCAAATTATATCATCATTCAATCAACCATCCTCTGATAAATATATTTTGATGTCGTGACCTTAACCCCAAGACCTATCTAAAATTTAATTCACCTCCATTCATTTTTTGACTAAACCAATTGAATACATTTTACAATACTAAAAGAAGTGTTTTTATTAACCATCTTTCTATATTCATTGATATTATTTTATTTCAATTCGATGAAATGTTTTGTGATTTAGATGTAATCAAGTTAGGTGGTAGTTGGAATGATTATGTGTGAGTGATATATGCTATTTAATCACTATATAATTAGTATAATTATTCAATATTTTCATGAGAGGTATTGATGAGGATCCTTATAGAGACCCTCATTTTACATACATTACATTTACATCATATTAATGATAAACAACATGAAATAATTACATGACCAGGATCCAATGTTTTAGCGTTTTTTTCAAATTATAACCATAAATAACATTTATAAAATGAAAAAAATAAACATTACATTAATTAATTCTTCTCTATATTTTTATTGGCCCTTGAATTATCCTCAGGAAAAGTAGTAAACTGAGGATATACATCAATGAAATGGGTGATCTAAAAACCCAATAAGAGGAAAGATACGAATATGAAAAAATATAACATGGGGTGAGCATAATCATTACATCTGAAACATAATCAAAAG
Source organism: Viscum album (assembly GCA_963277665.1). NCBI lineage: Eukaryota > Viridiplantae > Streptophyta > Magnoliopsida > Santalales > Viscaceae > Viscum > Viscum album. Next base: position 537,494,069 of record OY728141.1, on the reverse strand, counting down.
AGGATGTATTAAATAAAAGAAGGGAATGTGGAAAGGCATAAAAATGAATCATCATGTCTTAGTGGTCAAGTACCACACATATTTGTGAACAAAGATATCATTATGTTAACACATATTTTACTTCTCTCATGAGATATATCACATTACCAAATTCATTGGGCCACAATATAATTCTTGGCACACCCATAACATAATAAATTTTACATTATCATGCATGCCACATAGAATGTATAATAATATTGGATATAAAATAAATCATGTAAATGAATGGGTTTTATTTCATATATCATACATTCATAAACATTGGGTTACAAAATTAACTATAGAATAACATATATAAATATTCAAACTTGAGTGATGATGAAACAACATAATGAAGTAAAAGGTGTCTATTTTTGAAGTAAGAGTTCTTTTGGAAAACATTGTTCTTATCATAAAGTGGATTACAAAACATTTATACCCAAAAAGGTAAGATAATGAAAAAAATGATATCAAAGGAACATCCATATAGAAATGGGGTGAAATTGGTAAAACCTAAAAGAAGAGAGTTGGGCTCTAGAATTACTCTTATCGTATGTCTAAATGATTTATTCACTTTAATATCCTATATAATATCATTATATTAAATAATTAACAAATGTATAACCTTTTATACATGAATTTTCTTCATTTGGGTTTTATTTAAATCATTTATCATATTTTCTATGAGTTATAGAGTTTAATTTTTCTTTTCGGGAATGTTTATTTCCTTTGTTTTCATGATTGGGTAACTTGTATAAATGAATGGATGTTCTTGTAAAATGTAGATAAATGTCTAGAATTTAATTATATGTTATTAATGATCATCTAGAATTTTAAATGATATTATAGTGATTTTTTTTATATCTTATGAGGATGAATCATTAGATAAAATTTAATGATGACCATTTTAGGTTATTTTAGCAGTTTTTAGATCACAACAAACTATTTATATTTTTATCACATAGTATTATTTATAAATGTTAGTTACAGAACATAAAAAAATTGTTATTACATAAATTTAAAAATATATTTCAACAGTTATATTTGTTTTTTTACCATCGTTGAAGGTGGTAAATAAAAATTAAAGTGCATCGCCCATGATGTCAGTGAAGTCACACATCACGAGTGATGATTTCATTTTTTTTGAATAAAAGAGATATTGGGAGGATATTTATGATGGGACATCAATTACAATAAAAGAATTATAGTATAATTGTGGTACCAGAGTTATCATTCCATTTAGATGAGTTTAGGTGAGGATAGAATAAAAAGAAAATAAGATGAAAAGAAATTAAAAGAAAAGAAACTGTAATTTACCTCTTGAATTTCACCCCTTATAAACTTCATTAGGAAAATGTTTTAGTATTTTGATGATATGAATATACCCCTAATGTGGGAAATTGGATAGGGAAGTGTTTTGGGATGAATTTGGGTAAGGATAAATTTGTGAGAGGTGTGATGAAAAGAGGGTGTAAGGGGAGGTATTTATAGTGGAATGGAGGGATGTTTTATCATTATTATATATATTAATTTATTATTATAGATCAATACATTGAATAGTTTAATAATTATCTCTAAATAAATTAAAATAATGAAGGATAGTTCATTATTTTTTTATTAAATCTTCCTCACATCATCTATAAATCCATAATTCATATATTTATGTGTAATTTTAAATTGTAATATTTTACTACTCATAAAAAATCATGTCTTTTAGAAAAATCACAAAAATTTACCCTACCAAATTTTTGAGGTTTAGAATTTAAGAATGAACTCAATTTTTGGGAAATAAATTTCAAATTATGAATAATTTAATTTTTAATTAAATTAATCATATACATGGAAAATAATCAATTTAAAATTATAATTTATTTAATAAAAAATTGAAATTTTACAAATAGTCTCATAAAATAATCTTAAAATCATAAGACATCAACATATTAATTTATGAATACAAAATTTCAAAATAATGTTTCTTTTAAATTATTAAATTAATCATAAATTTTATTTAAATATTCACAACTTCAAAAAATACTAACACCTAAATAATAATTTTTAAAAAATTTATATACATAAAATATGATATTATTATACCATTCATTAATTTATAATATGCCCAAATTTTATTTATTATACCATTGGTGAGGTTAATATTCATTGTCTAGTATACTATTAATAAGGTTCACATTACTAATCATAGTCTCAATTTACTATTTCATTGATATAGGATCCTTAACATCAATAAATACTTATTATATCAACAATTAACCATTTATAAAGTTTTTATTAGGGTATATAAGTAATTTCATGTAATTTATATTTTATGAAATTACTATAAGAAGTGAAAAAATCAACTGATAAATGATGGGTTTGTTACATTCTTCCCCCGTTTTAAAATTTCACCCATGAAACATCATTTTATTTAATTAGGTGAGGGTTCTTCTCCTTCAATGCCTCCTCTAGTTCACAAGTTGTTTCATTATACATATGGTTCTTCCACTAAACATTGACATGATGGGTTGTCCAATTGCACATAACCTTGTCTCTATGGTCTAGAATTATTAGTGGCTAGTCATCAAAAGAGAGATCATCATACAACTATACCACCTCTGAGTTTCGTATATATAAATGATCAAGTATGTACTTCCCCTGGAGTGATAGATAGAACACATCAGGAACATGATCTATATTCGGTGTAAGTGGAAGCTGATAGGAAACAACTCTTATGCTATCATGGATATGGAAGGATCCAATGTAACTTGTGATTTTCATCACTTTTTTTCCAAAATCTATGACTCACTTCCATACTGATATTCTAAGTCAAACTTTATCTCCAATGTTGAACTCCAAGTCCCTATAAAGTATTTCATCATAGCTCTTTTTTTAATCAAATAAGCTTTAATATGATATTGGATGGCTCGACCCATTTCTTTCATCTCTTGCACAAGATCATGGAGAATTAGGTTAATTTATTCAACATGATCATAGTAGTTTGGAGTTCTAATTCTATTTCTATATAGAGCTTCATATGGAGACATCTGAATACTTAAGTGGAAGGTACAGTTATTTGAGACTCAACCAATGAGAGATTCTAATCCCATCAACGTATGAATTCTAAAAATAAGTCTCTTAGTATATATTCAAGCTTCAAAATAGTCCTTTAAGACTATCTATTAGTTTGGGGGTGATAGATCTTGAGGAAATTTAATTCAATACTCAAATCTTGTTGAAGAATCATCCATAATTTTTATGTGAACCTCAGATCACGATTAGAGATAATCGAGAGTTGAACATAATGAATTATCTACATTTTCTTCACATATATATTAGAAATATTTTAAAGTGAGGTATCTTCCCAAATATTTGTAATGTGGGAAGTTGTGGTGAGTCGGTCCACCAGCACCCATATCACATTATTTCAATGAATATATTTAGGTGAGCCAAGAAAAAGTCCATAGTGGCATTATCCCATTTCTATATGGGTATTGGTAATAGTTTTATCACCACTTTAGAGATATGTTTCTCGGCATTAACATGCTGACATATCAAAAACCTTGGGATATATTGAGAAATATCCTTCATCATGTTGTCCCAATAGAAGTGTTCTCAATGACCATGGTACATATTGTTACTCCCATAACGGATAGAGAAAGTTGAGCTATGTTCATTGTTGAATAGATCTTTCTTTATACCAGGTGATTAAGGCACATAGAGCATCGTTCTATACCAAATCACACCATCATCATCAATATGGAAGCTTTTTAGCTTCCCTTCCATTACTACATTAACCTTGTTTTGTAACTCTCAACCATCCCTTTGTGCTTCTTTAATATTCTCTTGGATAGATGTTTGAGATATCATTTTGTTAAGGTATGATATATTCCCTTTCATTTTGATATAAAAATCCATCCATTGCACATCCAAGAAGATAATTTCATTCCCAATCCACAAAACGGATAGTGTACCATGTTCTTTTCTGATAAGATTATTAGCTACCTTTTTCACCTTACAAGGATGATTGTGAATAACGAAATCAAAGTATTTGATTAGATATGACCATATAATTTGATTATTATTGATTTCCTTATGTGTGAATATATAATTTAATATCTTTTTATTAGTATATATGTCACACTTCTCACTATAGAGATATTGTCACTATATTTTCAATGTAAAAATCATAGTTGCTAATATGAGATCATGTGTCAGGGTAGTTTTGTGCATGGATCATCAACAGTCATGAGGTGTTAGCAATCAAATTATCATTTCAAGAGAAAAAACCTATAATTTATTTTAATAATTAAAATATATGACAATAAATTATTTAAAATTGTGTAATGGGATTACAGGTGTAGTGATCAACATATTATTTAGTTCGTTGGAGCATTCCTCACATTCTTCCATCCAAACATACTTTACCCCATTACTTATTAACATAGTTAGTAGGCTTCAAATTTGTGATAAATTTCTCACAAAACATTGGTATTACCTATATAATCCAATAAAAATTCTGATTTTCATGAAAATAGAGAGTGTGGGACATTACAAAAATGTCGCTGTTCTTGAAGGGTCCATAGAAATTGCTTCACTTATGATAACATGTCCCATGATTGTGAATTTCTGCATCCAAAATTCTCTCATTTTGAACTTTTAATATAATTTACCCATCCTTAATATCCCCAACACAAGACTTATGTGTTCTTTTATATTCCTCCTTTCTCTTGAATTAGATTATAATATCATCGATAAACACTGCCCCAAAATTTTCAATATAATTTTTAAAGAATCTATTCATCTTATCCATGAAGAATACATGGGAATTAGTAGTCCCAAAGGAAATCATGAAAAAATAATATTCCCCATACCTTGTTCAAACATTAATTTTATGAATATCTTCTTTATTCACCTTTAGTTGGTGATGTCCAGAATGGATATTCACCTTTTTTAAAGTACTGCGCGCCACATAGCTAATCTAACTATTCATCAATCCTTCGAATATGATACTAGTTATTTATGGTGATATATTATAATTCTAGATGATTGATACACATCCACATTGAACCATGCTTCATCATTCCAAAGTGCACTAGCACAACCCAATGTGAATCAGTAAAGAGTTTTTACCCTTTTTAAAAATTATATTATAGATTCTTCTTTAACTCATCTACTTCAATAGGATCTATCTAATAGGGATGCATTGAGATATGTGTACCACTGGGAATGAGTTATATTGATAACTATACCTTATGATCCATGGGAAGTACATGTAACTATTTAGGAAATACTTCACTTTATTCCCTCATAATCAGAATTTCCCCTAGGCTGATTCATTCATTTGACACTACTATTTGAGCGAGGTACGCTTCTTCATGGGGAATCAACACCCACATAGTTGACAGATGTTCCAAAGGAGATTCATGATATTCCTTGAATTTATTGAAAATCATGGTATGGTTTGGAATATAAACTAATATTACCTTTTCTCAAAGGTTAATATGTGATATATAAAATGAGAGCCAATCCATTCCCATTATATAATCATATTCTACCAAGGGAAGTACCATGAGATTCACTAGAAGAGTCTTCCCACATATGCCAACATGGGAAGAATCCATCACTTGGATTTTACTTATTTCCACACATGATGTTTTTATAGATATCTCTACTTTGTGGTTTCAGGGCATCGATTCAATAGTTCTTGAAAACATTCATGATATAAAAGAATTCGTAGAGCTAGAATCTAATAATAGTTTTCCATTATTGATTGAATAGGAAGTGTACCTCTTATGACTTCATTTCCTTTCTCCACTTGAGTAGTAATAATGGCATCAGCCTTAACTTCATCCACTAGATTTGGTGGATCCTGACAATGATTACCCATAGGGACATGAGTTTTAGTGAACTAGCTTGCATGATTCCCTTTCTAACTTAGTTTTTGCATTGGACCATGTGTGGTGATCTAATTTCCTACACCATTTTTTCCTGCTTCCTCATGAATTTTAGACATTTTTGAGCTTGGTGTCTCTCTTTCCCTCACTTGAAACATTTTCCCTTCCTTTTGAGACAATTATCAAGATGATCATTTCTATATTCTTGATATGTGGTTGGTTTTTTTTTTCTTCACAACATTCTCATTAGATCCAATGGATTGAAATTCCATATTTTTTTCTTATCACCATAGCTATGAGACCATTCACAAAACTCCAAATCCACTTTGAGATCACATTGAATATCATCATCATCACACCCAATGTCTCGAAGTTCATGACCCATTAATAGTTGTGCTATTAATACACTAAATAATTTATCAAATTTTATAACATTGTTTTTAATAAAACATTAATAATATATTGAATGCCTGGTGAAATTTTCTTCATTGTAAATGATAGATTTAACAACCTTTTTCATTATCTCAATGAATTATTTCTTCATATTTGTATGAATATTTCTTGGTAAATACTTGTTATGAAACATTATCTTAAGGTTTTCCCACTCCATATCTTCATTTTCATCCTATGATATAGTGTTCGTAATCAAAACCAACTATTTATCATCATCTCCATCTAAATGGTAAATGGAAAGAGTCACCTAGCCCATCTTAGAATATTGAATAATTGAAACTATCTTCTCCATTGATTTGACCCACTATTCAATGACTAGTGGATCAAAATATCCATTAAACGTTGGAGGTCATTGCCACAAAAAACAATCGATAACCATTTTCTCCCACTTTGGTGAAGGCTGATGTTCCATATTAATCTGGATATTGTTCATAACCTGAGTAATTTTGGAAAGAATCACCATGAAAATTTTAACAGTAACTCCCAAACCTTTGGGGATGATGTTCGGAAAATCAGTACATTGTCCCTTGCATGGGTTGTTGGCCGGGTTTCCCCTGGTTCCCACTATTTTAAAAAATGGTAAAGGTTATAAAAAATATATGTAAACCAGTCATGAATTATTAATCACTTTTTGAAATTATCTCTAAAATAATGTCTTTTGGGATACAAATGTTTAGAAATTATGCTTATGTGCTAACATATACATAATCTCAAACTAATGGTTTTCAATAAGGTTCTCTATTCTTAATTCCAAAATCATCAAAATATGTCTGAATACCAACAATAGAGACTCAACATTTTGTAACATTACTATTACATAATTTTAATATTATAAAAATAAAATCATTACATGACCCTAATATAACAGTTTAGTATCTTTGTAAAATTAAGACTATATATAAAATTTACCAAATAAAACGAAAACATTTATTTAATTCAATATACTCTAGCTTCTTATTATATCATGAATTCTACTTAGTAATTGTAGTCACATGAGTATATATATCAAATAAAATGGTGATCTAAGAGACAAATACTAGGATATATAAGTTAATGAAACAATATAACTTCAGGTGAGCATTATCATAAAATCATCATCATAATCAGGAGAAGAAGCATTAGATAAATGCATGGAATGTGGAAATTTATAAAAATGAAATATAATGTATTATTGGTCAACTACCACACATAGTTATGTACAAGATAACATCATGTTCATCGATATTTCACTTTTTTCATGAGATACCTCATATTACCAAATTGATTTGAGTTCATTATAATTTTAGGCATACAAATGAAACCATAAAATTTACAATGTATTATTTAATTCTTGGAACACCCATGACATCATAAAATATAAATTAACGTTCATCCCACATAGAACGTATATCTATCTTGTAAATAATATAACCATGGAAAGGAATGAATTAAATTTCATAATGAATACATTCATAAAATTTGGTTTCCCAAATGAATCTAGCGATAAAATCTAAGAATCAGCCACCTTGAGCGAAGAAGAAAAACCCCCGAGAAGCAAAATACGTGTTTTTTAAAGAAGACCTCTTTGGGAAAAAATATTTTTTTCATTAAATGAAGTTGAAAAAAAGCATATCCCATGAATGGTAAGATAATCATGAGTAAATGATATTTATTCGATACTGTAATGACTTATATTTTCCAATGATTTTTTTTATGAATTAATTAAGAAAACTATGAGACCAGGCATTGAGAAGGGAAGATATTCTGCGGCCCATTGTTCCCAGAATAAATAATTTAACAATGTTTAGTTTTTAATTAATAGTGATCGTGTACCTAACTTTAGTCATCATGATCTTTTAAATGGATTCTTGGATTTAAAATCTACGGGCAATATTGCTTCTAGAATAGTTATATTACCTTAGGTAGGGCCTATCCTCATCAAGTGTGGGTAGAAGATAAAGGTTATTTTTTGGACATTTTAAAAGAAAATAAAATAAACATAGAAAAAAGTTTATTTAATTTATTTCAATGTTTCGCAGTGATGCAACAGGACTAAGAGACCACAACAAAGCATCTATTTCCTTTCATAAATGAAATAGCATGGGAATTTTGCAATAATGAGAAAATAGAAATGTTAAAACACATTTTACAGCCTTCACCATTAGAGGGATTTAGGATGAGAATTTTTTATCCTTCCCTATGAGCTCTAGAGAAGATCTTGGATATTTCTTATAATTGGTTAAAGATGTTCAATGATGAGGTGAGGATCGAGGATCAATGAGACAACATATTGTGATAGCTCTTAATATAGCACTAAAGACAATCATATCCAAATGTTGATTGATCAAAACTCTCAGTAGGGGGTTTATTTCTGAGTGATTTAATTCTCATTATTTCATTCAAAAGGAGAATGCGGATAATCATATGAACTGGTTGATCTATGGGTTGACCATTTTTGTAGGATGGGGTCTTCTACTATGGGCTTTCAAGGGTGAATAATCTATGTGAATAATTTTGTTATGTTTCACTTTATCTAATGTGATGAATGAATGTTGGAATTCATTATTCAAGAAATCTTGGTGAATTATATTATCCCCATTCTTGTTGTATTCACCATCAAACCCCCAATATCACAGTAAGTATTTTTGGGTGGTTTTGAATGTAGTCGGACCCCCGGAGTGGTGGTGAGATGGATCGATGGCCAATATAGTAGAGGTTGTGACCCATGAATCAAAATGATGCATCTACCTCAAAAAATGGAGTAGTAGAGAGACAATGGTGGTCCATAAGAGGATATCCTCAAGCATTGGTGTAAGATGTGGTGGATCACGATGACATGACCACTTGGAAGCATGTGGTTGTCAACTCGACAATAGGCGGTGGAGGAGTCCGCGGTGGCGAGACCGCAACCTTTGACTAGTATCATGGCCAGGGTGTTCCGTGGTAGTGATGATCAGTAACATAGATGAATGCCACATATATCACGTGCAGGTGGTCTTGTGGACCACATGTGGGACGAGTAGTTGGTTCGACAACCAATCACGCTGACAAGGCGAGGATGTGGCCATAGCTTCATCCCAGGTAGATGAACGGACTCGCTCGAGTGGGCCAAACATGAACTGGTGGGCCGATAGTGGGATGGGATGGGGTGGTCCAGGTCGACATGGAAAGGTGGGATAGTTGAGAACTAGGTTGGGTCGAGTTGGTCTTATCAGGTGGGGTGAGTCTGACTGGGTCGGACCAGACCCGGACCCCACCAACACAATTTTCACTTAAATGAAAATAACTTCCAAACCGTACGCCTATTTGCTGAGCTGTTTCTGGAATTGGGACCCTTGAGTTGATTAATTCATTTTGAAATAATATAAGGGGGTTTTTATGGAGGTTAAATATTGTCCTTAAGATTGGGAAGTAGGTTCTCCCAGAACAAGTGCGCTATGAACAGAATCTTATAGCTGGGTGAGACACAGTGACTATACCAATTGATGGATTTGTGACAAGGAGTGTACATGTCTTACCAAGACTATAATTCTTATTGGGATCGAGTTTCTATTTATTAATGAGTGTTTCATCAGTAATTGGTGTCTCATCGGGACTACATGTCTCAACGATGTTGGGTGTTCTATGGACAATGTCTGATAATTTTTCTTTTAAGTTTCATAGACTTATAACTATGTGAGTTAATAATAAGTCATTTGTTCATTCATTGTGGCCTTTACATTGTGGTTTTGGGGTGTCCTAATGAGTACTGTTTTACTCACCCCTGCACAGGTTCTGCTTGCACGTGTCATGTCTTGAGTAGATGACTGATGTTTTGATAAAAAACATGGTGGGAAGGACTAGGTGGTGAATAGTGTGATCATGAAGATGAGGTGAGCTCCTACATCTTTTGAAATTTGACCTACACCTACCCATCATGTGGGGTTTTGTACCGATGATATTCCATCGACTTGAGTACTTTTGTTTGTTCGGTTTCCCTTCTCAGTGGGCTTGTACACAAGATCAGTTTCCCATTTTACTTTACATCATATTGTACCTTGTAATTGGTTTTAGTGTTCTTGAAGCATGTTTTTTGATGGTTTCTTTTCAAGATTTGTGCATTTGTATGAGTACATAAGAAAATGCCACCCATTTGTGAGAAAAGCCTACTCGACACTTGTCGCCAACTAATGGCCTATTGACGAGAGGCTTGGGTTGGTCATGACATGGGCACAACTAGAATGGATCATGATAGATTGGTATATAAGATAAGGTTTAAATCTACAATGGGATTGAGATTCTTTGAGATTGGTTTGGGGAAATAGTGTTAAGAGTTTCGAGTTTGAATTTCAGGCCAGGGACTCCAGTGTTGGTTCAGCGGCCGACGTATCTATTCAGCATGACTCTAGAAAACTTCTTTCCAACTAGATATGTGGAAACACTGGTTGTAGGGAAATAAATGGAATACGAGTCATATAAGATTTTTGGGGTATCCTAATGTCCATATTGTGTCATCTCACCGGGTATGTTGTATTTATCGTGGTTCAATATGATCTTTTTCAGGATTCCTCCATGTAGACAGCTGGCCATGATTCCATTGTGTGACCATGAGGATCATACACTTATCTTTGAGGCATTGGTTAAGGGACCAGAAATGGAGATAGTCCCACCAGGTGGTGTGCTAGGGATACAACCAACCATTGATCATCAGTTGCTATTAGTGATAATGGTAGAGGATGATGGAAGACCTAGTGGGTTATATGAGTTGTAGAGGCATCCACCTCCTGGGTTTCGGGGTGAGACTAGCCCCTAGGTTGTAGAGGATTGACTGGAGGAAGTCACACACATCTTCTACCATGTGAGGACACTGCCCGACCGGATATAATTCATATCCACGAGCATTATTTAAGGCTCAGGGGGATAGTTATGTAGCATAGTAATCCAGAAACACAAGGAGGTGAACCTCTCTTGGGAAGACCATGATAGAATCTTAAGAGTGGAGTTGTTCCCATATACATTATGCTCAGCTCTTATAAAGGTGTTTTTTTCATATATAGGAGGGAAACATGATTGTAGAAGAGTACTCAGCGAGATTCAAGGACATATCTCACTAATCCATAGATATTTTGTGAGATCCTTTCTTCAGTGATCAGCCCATCGAGTAGGGTCTACCCAAAATGATGAGGGAATTGATGATATCCATTATAGTTCTAACTTATATTGGGGTTCTGAAGTGTGCTCTACTCATGGATAGAATTCTAGTAGAGTAGGTGCTAGTAGAGGGAGCTACCAGTATACACCAGGTAATCGATTCTTCGGTAGTAGGTAGCTGAAATCTTATTGAGGGACCCAAGTAGGAAAATCACATCAAAGGATAACCCCAAGACATAGGGTCATAGGGATGAGGCTCAAAGAGAAGAGGGACTGAGCTGAAGGATTGGTTGTTCTACACATACCACATTTATGGACACATTGCTCATGATTGCCCGACATGCCATGAAGATGATTAAAAGACTGTAAAGGGACCACTAAGGAAGGGATAGAAGTTTGAGTAGGGTGGTTCTCTAGGTTCCAAACATAGAAGGGGAGAAGGTAAAGAAAAATGTGGTGGGAAGAGGTTTGATGTACCACCACCACCCACAGGGGGTCCACTACAGGCTCTGGGAGCTGGTGGGCATGGGCGGCCCCAACATCAGGTGATAGAAGATTATGATCTTGAAACTCCGGAGATGATTATAGGTATGATCTATGCCTTCTACACCCTATTTGAAGTTTTTATAGACACATGTTCCATTAACTCTTTATTTACCATAGTCTTTTTTCATAGCTCAGAGATTCTGATAGAGCGGTGGGATTGATCCTTACCTTTAGAAACTCATACGGGAGGGGATTTGATGATAACACACTGGTGTTGGTAATGTGATAATATTTTTAGAGGTGAGAGATTTGAATATTATCTCCTTGTTGTGGCTTTGAGGCCGTAGGAATTCATTTCAGGTATGGACTGTTTATTTATAGTGCATTCTCAGATTGTCTGTTTTAGGCATAGTGTGTGGTGTGTCTGCAGATATGAGACCAGGTTTTCATTTACTGGTGAAAAACAAGTGCATGCAGTACATGATGAACATTCTCAAAGGAGGATGTAGCTAATTAGTCACAAGTTGGATTGTCTTACCCTTAGTGTGCAAGATTAGTACAATCCTAAATTTTCTATAGAGGTGGATGCGTAAGAGGAAATCTTCCCTACAGATGTTTTTGGATTTCCTCTTCACAGATAGTTTGACTTCTATTTTGATCTATACCCCAAGAAAAAACAAATATCAAAACCATCATATGAGATGGCTCCCAAAGAGCTTCGTGAGTTGAGGGTAAAACTAGAGGACCAATATAGGAAGGACTTCGTGAGGCCCATTGTTTCACCCTGGGTGACCCCAGTGTGGTTTTCCAAGAAGAATAATAAGAGCTTGAGGATGTGTGTAGACTATCATCACCTGAATCAGGTGAGTGGGAAAACAAATATCCACAAACGAGAATTGATGACCTATTTGATCAGCTAAGGGAGGGATGTGGTTCTCAAAGAAAAACCTTAGTTCTAGCTTTTATCAGCTTCATGTATGATATGAGGATGTACTGAAGATAGACTTTAGATGTTGGAATGGCCACTATGATTACTCGATGATGTCATTCAGCATAACAAATTCCCAAGAAGTATTCATGGGACTCATGAACAAATATTCTATCCTTACCTTGATTGATTCATCACTGTCTTCATTGATGAAATCCTGGTGTACTCAAACACTGAAGAGGAGCTTGAAATACAATTTAGGATGGTCCTAGATACACTTCAAGAGCACCATCCTTATGGTAAGATATCAATGTATATATTCTGAATTCGGGTGGTCCACCTTCTTGGAATCCTCTTTTCGGATGCTAGAGTTTCAGTGGATCTGGTGAAGATATAGGTGGTTCTTTATTGGGATCCTCCTAATATTGTTACTGAGGTAATGAGTATCTTTGGTTTAGATGGGTGCTATCAAAAGTTTTTTTTGACTTTTCTAGGATAGAAGAACCCCTAACGGCATTGAAACAGAAGGGAAAACCCTTCGTATGGACTGAGCAGTGCAAGCGGTGATTTCAGGAGCTGAGGTAGAAGCTGACAAGAACCCCCATCATGAGACTACCATAGGAGGGAATCATGTATATAGTGTTCTGAATACATCAGGGACCAGATGGGGTTTTTTACTGATGCAAGGGAAATTAGTGATTTTCTAAAGTTCATTTCAATTGAGACAACATGAGTGGAATTAAACAACCAATGATATTGAGTTAGAAATAGTGATCTTTTCATTAGAGATGTGGTGGAAATACTTAACGGGTAAACAATTTACCATATACTCTGACCACAAATGTCTCTGTTATATATTTTCTCAGAGGGACCTAAACATGAAACATTGTTGGTGGCTAAGGTTCCAACAGGATTATGACTTCAAGATGGTCTATACTCCTAGGAATGGGAACATGGTGGTTTAAGTGATCAGTAGGAGATTTATATTGTAGTTGCTGAGTGAGTAGTTAGAGAATTTATCCACGATGCAGATTTCATTCGTGGATGGTGATGGAGAATCTTATCTTCAGTAGACGATTTTCAATCCACTACTTGTGAAATGCGTTTGGGAGGAACAACTTGGGGGGTGTCGACTATGAGACCAGATATGCTCAGTTATCTATTTGGAAATCACCTGATGGATATTCATTATGTGAAGATAAATACATCCTTTTCAGTTGATGCAACATTATACCAGTGGTGTTGCAAGAGGAGGATCTAAGGCAGTTTGACACATCCCCATTACTGGTGCATCCAGGTGTGAAAATGAAGTAACATGATCTATGAATTCTGTTCTGGGGGCCAGGGATAAAGAAGGAAGTGGAAAAATTTGTTTCTCAGTGCCTCACTTTTCAGAAAATAAAGGCATATCCATAGGTTCCATCAGGCTTGGCTCACCCACATGAGGGATATGAGTGGAAGTGGTATGGAATATCGATGGACTTAATGAATGATTTACCAATCATATATAGGGGACACGATACCATCTAGGTGATCATTCATTGGCTCACAAAGTCAGCCCCCTTCCTAACCATTTGGGAGTTAGGATCGATAGAGAGCATGGGACACCCCTACTTCTAGGATATATTCTTTGTTCATGGGGTTTCATCAATGACCAGTTTATACCACGATGGTCACATCACATCCCATTTATGGAGGGGATTTCAGGAGGTGTTCGTGACTTAGTTTCACTTGAGAATGATACTTCACCCCCAGGCAGATGGCTAGATAGAGGGAACTATCAAGGTTTTAGGGACATGTTAAGTGCTTGCATCCATGACTTTTGTTTCAATTGGGAGGAACACCTACCTTGGATGGATATTACATACAACAATAGTTACCACTCTACCAATGGTATGGAACAATTCAAGACCCTATATGAGCGACCATGCATGTCACCATTATGATGGATAGACCTATGGGAGTTAGCACTCATGGGTCTATAGTTGGTATGAGCTACCACCGAGAAGGTAAAGATCATCTAGGAGAAGATGAGAACTACACCGAGCTGGTAAAAATTTTATGTGGATAGGATACGAAGGCCCTTGCAGTTTGAGGTGGGATACCATGTGTTCCTTTGGGTCTCACCTCGACAGGGATTGCATATATTTGGTTGGGAGGAAAAATTACCTCAGAGATTATTCATCCCTTTTCAGATTCCCTGTAGAGTTGGCGAGATGGCATACCACCTAGAACTACCCCCACATATGAATTGGGTGGATGATGTCATTCACATATTATAACTGAGGAGGAAATTCATGATCATTCACACCTCATTGACTGGGGAGAGCTGGACATTGATGTTGGGGAAACATTTGTGGAGTTCTCGGTGGATATAGAGGATCAATAGGAGTGGATACATCATGGGTGGTCGATTCCTCTAATGTGTGTTCAGTGGAAGCATGAGAATCTCAAAGAAAGAACATAGAAGGGGTAGCTTAGATTCTTTCTAAACACCCTCACATTTTTCTTTCATGTTTGCCTTGTCTTAGCTTTTAAGGATGTAAATTACAATGGTTGGAAGAATGTAATGACTCGTATTTTTTATGTATTATTTTTATAAAGTAATTAATAAAATTATGAGACTAGGATTCGAGATGGAATGAATTTTCAAGGCCCAGTGTTCCCGAAATAAATATTTGAATAATGTTTAGTTTTTATTTAAAAGTTCTCGGGAAGATAAATTTTAACATCAATATCTTTTAAATGGTTTCAAAGATCAAGATTATGTGGGCACCATTGCTTCCGAAATAGTGACTTTACTTTAGGTGGGGCCTAACTTTTACCAGTGTGGGGCGTATTTAAAAGTTAATTTTTGGATGTTTTGAAAAAAAATAAACATAAAAAAATGTTTATTTTATTTCTTTCAATGCTTCGTAATGATGCAATGACCCTGTGATTCAATGAAAAACAATCCATTTTGTTTCATAAATGAAAAAGCATATTGATGTTGCGTTAAAGTGAAATGTCAACATTGAAACATGTATTCCATTCTTAACCGTTAGCAAGGATTCATGATATGAATTAGTAATCATTCCTTATGAGCATTGAAGAAGAGCCTGGAAATTTCCTCTCATTGGAGAATGGTGTTAAACGGTGAGGTGAGGATCAAGGATTAGAAAGATGATATTTCATGAAGACCCTAGACAGATCACCAATTAAAATAGAGCCCCGACATTGACCAATACAAACTTCTAGTAGGGGGTTTATTTTTGAGTGATTCGTGTCCCGTTCTTTATTTCAAATGATGAATGGAGATCAAACCATGAATAGGGTGATAAGCAAGTCAATCATTCTAACGAGATGTGGTCGTCTACTGTAGGGGTTTAAATGGAGAATAATGTCTGTGAATAATTTTATTTTGTTTCCCTTTTTCTAATGGGGCGAATGAATGCCGAATGAATAAGGCCGATGTTCATTCATCCAGAATTACTTGTGAATTATTCTGTCCCTATTCCTAGGATGTTCACCGGTGAACCCCCATGGGCATGACACTTTTTTTTGCAAGGTTATGAATGAGGTCAGATTCCCATAGTGGAGGTGATAAATATTGAAATAAAACAAAGTGGAGGATGGGACCCAATGATTGAAATGGTGCTTCTGTCTCAAATACTGGAGTAGTAGGGAAATAATGACGACCCAGATAAAGGGAGCCACTGGTAGTGTCCTGTGGTAGAATCGATGGTGTCTCATGGTTGTTTGGCCATGTGGAAGTAAAGGGCTACCATATTTATGACTAAAAGTGAAGGAGCCCGATGCAGTGTGTTCGCAGGTAGTGATGGGAGCCACAACCAGGGTGGGCCGCTGTGGTGCGAACTGGAAACACGAAAGAGAACCACATCCACAAGCAAGAATGTAGTTTCACAAACCACATTTTGGAGGTGTATCAGGATCAACGACTAAATGAGTTAACCATGTGGGGAAATGGAACCAGTTGCGTACTGGGCAGATGAACCGACTCGCTTGAGCGGGTCAGGATAGAGCTAGTGGGTGGAGTCCAACCCGGTGGGTTGGGTCGAACCCCACAGTTAAGGTCCATTGGACTAGGTCAGACTATACATTCACCCAACCACCCCTTTTAACTTAAAGTTCCATTACATACAAATCATATGTCTATTTGATGTGCTGTTTACAACACTGGGACCCTCACAACGAGGCAGTCCTTTTCAAATATTTTAGTGAGTATTTTGGGAAGTTAACTTAGAACCATATGCTTGAAGAGTAGGTTCCCCAAAAATAAATGTGCTATGTATGGAAACCTATGGATAATAGATACTTAGTGAATATATGACTTGGTGTATTTGTGACATCAGGTCTATGTGACTTACTAAGACTAGGTGTCTCATCGAGACTAACTGTCTCATCCAGACTGAGTGTCTTATCAGGAATGAGTATGTTGACAGGTTTTGGTGTCTCATCAATACTATATGACTCATCGATTCTAGGTGTTATGTGGACTATGTCCGATGATCTTTTTTTATGTTTCATAGACTTATACCTATCTGAGATGACAATGTTTCATGTGTACTTTCCTTGTGGTCTTTTCATTATGGTTTCAGGGTGTCCTAATCAGTACTATTTTACTCACCCCTACATGGGCATTTCCCACACTTATTTTGTCTTCTTAAGATGACTGAAATTTTGATGATTACCTAGGTGGGCTAGGACCAAGTGGTTCATAGTGTGATCAAGTGAATGAGGTGATCTCATATTGCTTCTGAGAGATGACCCGCACCCACCCTTCAGGTAGGGGTTTTCTACCGATGGGCTTCCAGATACTTGATTACGTTATTGTGTATAGTTTTCCTTTTAAATGGGATAGTATAATAAACTATTTTAACTTTTTTTTAATTTACTTCCTATTATACCATGTTGTTGGTTTTAGTGTTTTCATGCATGGTTGTCATTGGTTTCTTTTATAGCTGTGAGCATGTGTTCACGTACTTAAGGAAAGGCCCCCCAATTGTGTGATATGTATACACAATAATAGTCACCAAACCCTATCCTATTTGTGGTGGGATTGTGGTAGTCACAGTAGGGGCCGTAATGGGATACGTCATGAAAAATACCTATACTAAAAATATTGTGAACGAGGGAAACCCAAAGAATGATAGTTAGGATCGAGAATTCCACTTACCTTATGTACGAATAGTTTCTTCACATTAATATCATGTATAATTACATTATATTCATTAATTAAAAATATTGAACTATTTATGGTTTTATTAAATTCATTTCTCGGTTATCGATGAGTCATAAAGATTATTTTCATTGTTTGAGAGTGTTCATTTTCATAGTTTCATGATCACCGTACTTGTATACATGAATGAAAGTTTATATAAAATGAAAATAAACTTTCTTGAATTGTTATTATATTCTATTAATGAATTTCTGGAATAATAAATGATAATATAATAATTTTTTTTTATTTTTTATGAGGATAAATCATTAGATAAAAGTTTATAATGATCATTTTATTTTAATTTTGGCAGTTTTCAATCAAAATGAAATTATTTTGTTTTATCATATATTATTATATATCTATATGCTTGTTACTGAAGATAAAGAGGATTGTGATAGGAATTTTAAATTATATTACATGAATTATAATTTTTCTATTAACATCCTTGATGGAATTAAAGGAAAATAAGGGCACCGTGCACGATGTCGGTTAAATGACACTTGACAAGCATTGATTTCATTTTTTGAATAAAAAAGAGAGAGGGAAGAGTTCCATTATGTATATTACATAAAAATGATATAATTAATGTATATGTAGGGTTCTGTAGTTATAAAAACATATGGATGAGGGGAGGTGATGACATAATATAAATAAAATAACTTGAAATGAAATTAAAATAAATTAAAATCAAATTTACCTATTGAATTTCTCCTCCATAAGAACCTTATTAGGGAAAACGTTTTGTATTTTTGATGAGATGAAGAGATACTATACATACAGAAGGGTCCTGGGATGTGTTTAGGGGGGAATTTGGTAAAGGCCAAAAACTTTAGTGGTGGGAGGAGAGGAGGGTGTGAGGGGTTGTATTTATAGTAGAAAATGTGGGTGTTTTATCATTAAGTCTATTATTTTGGTTCAATACTATGAATAGTTTGAGAATTATATCGAAATATATTTAAATAATGAGGTATAGGATGAAAAATTGGGCTTATATCTTCCTTTCATCATCTATGGCTCCATAATTCATGTATTTAGCTTTTATGTAAAATTATTGTATTTTACAATTCGTATACCATTCATGTATTTTTGAAAATCCCAAAAAATAACAATTTCTGGTCAACGATGAGTATAAATAAAAAATAAACAACATTTTTTGAAAATAATTTTCTAAATATGATTAAATTTAGTTTTTATTTAAAATAATCATTTATGTGGAAAATACCGATTTTAAAATTATAACTGATTTTATAATTCCTTGAAAGATTACCGAAGTTCTCATAAAATTATCTTGAAATAATAGGACATCAAAATATTAATTTATGAATCAATTTTAGGAATATAAATTTTCTTTTACATTATTAAATTAATAATAATATTAAAATTAAATACTCATGACTTAGAAAAATTCCATCACATAGTTAATACATTTTAAAAAATTTATTGACATATATTATTATATAATTATAACAAACATTAATATATAAAATGCTGAAATTTTATTTATACTTTCATAGGTGATTTTACTAATAACTTAGCCAGTTTACTATTCATAAGGGTCATATTACTATTTATATGTTTGTGTTACTATTTCATCGATATTGATTCCTTAACCTCTAGAAATACTTTTAATTTCAATAATCCTTTATTTATAATGTTTTTATTATGGGTTGTATGTGATTTTAAATGATTTATAATATATTAAATTACTATAAGATGGTTGAAATTCCAATGATAAATTTTTGGGTTTTATCAATCCTACTAACTATATGTGCACGATTACGTGTATATATATATATATCAAGTCTTTATGAGGGATTTAGGGATGAAAATGGATTTTACCTTTATTGAGTTGGGATTTGTGGATGAAGTTTCTTCCTAAGAGTTTTATACTAGACTTTTACCATAGATTTTTATACTTATACAAAATTTTCTTTCACTGTGCTTATTGGGAGTTTTTGGTTCTATTTATTTTATATTGTTGATTGATGGTTTCATCTTTTATATTCCCATGATTTTATAGGATATTGGTTCTATTTATTATTTGATTGGTTATCTCTCTGTAGATTTTATAGAAATTATTAGTGGATATAATCTTAGGATTTTTCATTTCATACTTCCTTGAATAATATATTATCATATTTACCCCTGTTAAAAAATCATTAATTTTGAGTAAGTGTGGAAAATGGATCGTATATTTTAAATTAGGCCCTTAGTTCTAGTCACTAACTTTTGTTTTATTAGAGGAGGGATTTTTGGGTCACTCTCATATACACTATGAGCCTTTTGGGGTTCTAGATGAGGGTATGTTATGAAAATGTGGTCTAAAATCTATGAATGTGTGTATAGATATGGACTAGAGTTAGGAACTGGTGGGTATTACATGGGATTGGTATCGTTTTAGGGTTAGAAAAACTAAGGTGGTTATATTGTAATTAAAAACATCTCGTATAATTGAGATTAGGGACACATGTAACCATATATCAAGACACAAACCATACATAACACCTTCAGTTCTAAAATTTTGATTATATGGTTGTGAGCCATGGAAGGGTGACACATCATGTTTTTTTAGTCATGGTATGATTGAATAAATTTTACAAAAGTCAAAAGAATAAAATTAAATGATTTTAAATTAATTATATACTACTATATATAGATGTTTTCTTTCATACTTATATATAAATCCTAGTCATTGTCTTCATGTGGATCAAGTATGGGAGATGAATTATGATGACCCGGATGACAACCAATGGGTTTAATTAGGTGAGACAGATGAGTCCTAGAGGAGAATACTAGATGAGTTCCTCAATCAAATATTCAAAAAGTACAAGGTAAGAATACCCAATTTATAAATAGAATGTTAGTAGGGGTATTTATAGATACCCTAGTCTGATTTGGTCTAATATGGAGTTTTGTGTTCATCTATTTGTTAGACAGATGATCAATGTTGTGCAAAAGAGTTGGAAAATATATGATAGGGAGTAAACAGATCCAAAATTATATTGTTATGTTTTGTAGATGATATTTTTTATAGATTTTATATAATTAAAAATGAGGGAGTTTAAGTGGTAAGATACTGTTTCCTAATAGTGGAGGAGGCTAAGCAAGCAAGAGATCATAGGTCACACAAATTATCTTCTCAACATTTCCCTAAACTATTTTTTGGTTCTGGAGTCCAGAGTAAGAAACCTTGAAAAGGCAATATATCCCCCTATTTGGAATGTAGCTACTCTATTTATTATGACTATGTAATTTGAGGTTTAGAAGATATTTGTGGTGATTGACTGGATGCGTGCACTCCCATGATTGTCTCAGGAGGGGAGTTATCAGAGCTCCCTGAGAAACATAATGATTGGGGATGAATCATAGATATTGGGGAAATCTAGGTTTATGACCTATGGATGTCAGCATCAACCCCATAATTTTATTAACGAATTTATGATAGTTAACATGAATTCATCAAGATATTGGTAATTGTGTGCATCATTTTTTAAGGTCATTGTCATCAATTATTTCAGTTCTCAATTATTATTAGTGTCCAACATCGAATAATAATCCATATTCCAATCACCCAAAAAAATTCCTTTGATGATATATCATAAATACATACAACATGAATATGTTCCACTAAGAGGGGATGTATATAGAAGAGGTGTGTACCATAATGTTCCTCATGAAGAGGTAAAAAGGGCTTAGCGGGGTCATAAGGGTAGAAAATAGTAAGGTCCGTGAGGTAGAGAAGTTGGATATAAAAAGATTCATTTAGTGGAGGTTACAAAATTTGGTAGGACAAATACTATTCCAGGTACAATTTTACATTCCTATACTCTATATTTTTCTTGATTTATTATAGATAATCACATTATCTTATCTCACCCTCCCTGATTTGTGCTTTGATAACCAAGGTATAGAAGATTCTAGCTCACCTAATAATGACCACATGAGTTGGAGGATAGTTTATATTATATGATATAGGCTGTAGTTATGACCTTATGGTAAGGAAACATCAATCTTTGTGTCATTTCATACTACATCAAATATGGTCATACAATTTAATCCTTATCATGTATTAAATGAATATTGTACACCCAATTAACAATTTTTTTGGAAGAGGGTTTTCTTTTTTGATGTGGAAGGCCATTATATAGATCTCATTGGAAACAATAATCATTATATGATCCATAATATATCAAATACAATATTTTATTATCTTGAATAGCTATCATTAAACTTATTATATGATAAAGTAGTGGTTTTTCCAACAGTAATAATTAAGTTTCTAAATGATTTCCCTAAATTAGTTGTGATGCAACCCCTACAAACTAAAATTTATTTTGGGGATAGAGTTTCAGTTTGGTGAATCTTTAATTAGGATGGATCCTTATTAGATAGAACCCTTAGGTATTCTATATAATTTATTTAGGTTTATTATTTGTTATGAATTATTTAATATAATATAACTAATATCCTAGGGGATTGTTAGTATTATTAGTTATAAAATAATATGGGGGAAATAGGCAATGTGTAGAGTACCCATGGTTGATTAAATTGATGGATAAGAACAAATATACCTCCCAATGATAGATTATTTGTTTAACTATTTCAATGAATGTAGCCATATTTTGATATTAATTTTCAGTCTGGGTATCATTTCAAGAGGTTGAATGAGGAATATATCTTGATGCCATCCTTTATATGTCATTAGGGGAACTTATATTTTTTGGTTATCCCATTTTTTATAATGAATGACTATTTTGTAATCATGGGACATATATAATATTGGGTTTTCATGTTCTTGGATGAGTTCTTGTTAGTATTTATAAATGAGATCCTAGAATTATCAATGTTTTATGGAGACATTGTTGATCATAATTTGTCTATTTTATATATATTTTGTCACCATCAGATCCACGAGAAGTTTTCTATGTATTTTTAGTCATGGGAGGGGAATTTTAATGGGCAGGTAGTGTCTCAATATAGAGTTGTAGTATATCCATCACTGATGAAAACTTTTGTTTCATGGGAATCAGCTAAAATTTTTATATAGGACCATATATTCCATGGCCAAATCATATATTTTTAGAAGTTCATGTTTTATTTATCTATTATTGAAGCCCAATAGAACACTTTAAATAGGAATATCCTGATCTTTTGTGGACATATCAATTAAATGTTGTCATTACATACCAATACGAAATTTTGATAAGTGATGCCATTTAATAATTCCATAAGAATGCTTGATGTTTGAGATTTTAATTTGTGTTTACCCTCTCATATAAGGTTTTTTATTGATTTTGTAGATTCTTGTGATGTCATATGGGTCTAATATATCACATCCTCATGAGAATAACTATGCTACCCTTGATCTCAAATTGATACTAGTGGTATTTAACCTGATTTTAGGTGGACATTTTTTCATTGGTGAGTGATTTTTGGTCTATATAGAACACAATTTCTTATGCAATATCATATCAATGTGGGATTTGAATTTGTGTTATGGGATGTGAGTATTGTTCTTATAAGGAAATTACGTTAATATATCCTTCACTATTTCAAAAGAGAATTTATTTTTTAGTTCATAGGGTAGAAAGTTATGCGGGATTTTCATTCTTGATTCTAATTATTATTACAGAGTGATGGAAGATATTGTATGTAACAACCCAAAAATTTTAAATGATATTTTCTTCCTGAAAATGCGTGTCATATTATACTCAAAAGAATTATATATCCTTAGAAACGACATAAGTTTAAATTGAAATGTGACCATCCAGTATCAAATATTATATGACATTCATTCAATTTAGAAATTTTAAATAGTACACTTAATAATAATTTTAATTTTATAATTAGTGTTATAAATAGAAATGATAATGGTTAATTAATCCAGAAAGAAGAAACAAAGGCCTCAACGCATTGAGTCATTTTGTAAAAATTCCGTTTTTTTGAGATTCGGAAGGTGGTAGTGTCACTAGGACACACAATTGACTATGACCAAGATTATATTCTACATGTTAAACTTGAATTAAATATCCTATGGGATAAGTTCATGTCAGAAGAAATTACAACAGGGGAATTGTTATCCGAGCCCCCCCAAGAATCTATCATCATCACACAAATTTCCCTTAGATCGTATGTGGGTGTTATACAAGGTTATGTTTCAAGGGATCAATTACTTCAGGTATAAAAAAATTATGTAAATAAAATATTTTTTCGATCAATTCTCTTTTAAGAATAGTCTTTCTTACCAAAACTGAGTTGGAATTTGAAAAACTGGTTTTTCAGAAAGAGACTATACTTTTCAGAAAACATATAAAAATTATAATAAAAAAGATAATATGAATAGTAAAAATTTCAATTAAATTTTATGTTTAACACACTCTTATTTAAATATATATGATAAAATAAGTTTATTTTTTTCATGTAAAAAAATTCACTGTGCAATTTTACTATTCATTTTCTCTCCACTATTATTTTCAATAAATAAGGATTTTTTTATTAAGAAGTTAAAATTATAAAATTTAGATAATTATTTTGATAAAATAAATATCATTTTTGAAATCATCACATAAAAATTAGTTTAGGGTGAATTTATTATAATTTTTTAAAATACTTTTTTTAATAGTAAAAATATAGTATGAGTTATTCGATAGTTTCATGAATTAATAAATATATCATAATGAAATAATAACTAAATAATTAAAATACATGAAATAATATATTTTATTTTTTCAATATCGTTTATTTGAATATATTTTAATCAATTATAAAATATATAATTTACTTTTTAAACATTGAAATGGGAACTTTAACTTTAAAAATACTATTTTTGGAACATTAATTATCTTTTCCGTAATATGTAACATAGAATGTTAGTCTAATCTTTTGGACTAAAATATAATAATAGGTATCCCATGATTCTAATACCCGGGGAAAATACCAACGGAAATCCCATTTTTTTCATTTACCACTACCTAGGTATCCAAAGAAATTAATAAACAAATCCTTATCTTTCGCTGTAAATAACCACCCATTTCAACATTTAATTTCATTTAAAATTCATATTCTAAAAATATATCGTAGTTTTAACTCCCATTTAGTACTCACAATTTTTTCCAAGGCACCCATGTTCCCAATCATTGTGTTTTAGGAGTTACTCTTCATGGTAAGAGAAATTCAAACTTCTCTTTTCCTTTCAGGTTTCCTTTTTTATGTGGTTTGTCATTAAATGTTCAATACTATGTTCATCTATCCATTTATTTTATCCCATTACTATATTAATAGTATCTTACTAGCGGGATACCCTTTATTATCTCTTTTTAATGTTTTCTAAAACCAAGATTCATTGTCATTAGGCAGTAGGATTGTCTTCTAAAAATATCTCTATTTTTCTTAGGAAATTATTTTCATTTAATTTTTGAATACCCAATCCTCTTACTTTTTAATGGTGTTTACCAATATGTAAAAAAATATCTATCTAATTCTATGATTAAAGTAAATGTAATCATCCTTCCCTTTTTTTGGGTTAATAATTACATGAAGATCTTGCCTATATTTTTTTAAATGTCATGATTTTGATATGAAACCCATTTAATTTATTATCAAAAGGGTATTTATAAAATGTTTTATTATGGTATATGTGACTCACAGTAATTAATACATGTTAGGGTTTCACCATGATTATTCATTAATTCATTTTTTAATGAATTTAATCTCTATAGATGACATGTTTTGTGATACCATGGTTAATAACCTTTATAAGTTTTATGAATCCTTTGTCATAAACCATGGTGATAGGATTATTAATGTCGAAAATAAATGTTTTATCCACATTTCAATGTTATGATTCATGTTATTTATTTATAAAATTCCTCATTTTCATATTCCAATCAATTATTATATTCATCATGTTCTTATGGATTTCCCCTCAAGATCATAAGTAAATATGCTCACCCTTTCGATATATGTTTATCCCCAAGTTGTGAGATGCAATAAAAGTACTTATGATGAACCATAATGAATAATTTCATGTGGTATAGAAGGCTATTTTATGTTTTCGTGTATTATTTATCTTTTTTCCAAGAAACTAAAAATTAATATATCCTCTATTAGTACAATGTAATGTATTGCTATGTAATAAAAAAGAAAATTCCATAGTCATTATCAAATTATGGCTTAGTAATTTTTAGAAATTAGGATTCAAAAATTTTAGGAAAACCTTATATAAATGATTAAATATAGGAAACGATCCTAGTATTCTGGTGATTTACTAAGTGGTTTTCGAGAAAATAAATCCATAGCATGATAGTAATAAGTGGACATGGTTTTTCCATAGATGTACCTAAGGGTAACATATCAATCAATGTGCATCGATCCTAACTCATTGTAACTTGGTACATGACAATAAGCCTTAATTCACACCTAGTTTGACACTCCTGGGGTATATTTTTGGTTAATTAGAAGAATTTTATAAACCATGATGAAGGAATTATAGAAAATGTAATTTTTTTACTAACAGATTTATGAATGATGTCGTAATACTTGAAATTATTTTAGAATTAAAAGATTATTAAATTAAACACTTTTCTCACTAAGGTTTTATTCTTTTATAAATATGTGGGAAATATAAGAAACCATGTAAATAGTGAGTGTAATGGACTAGGTGGTCTTAAAATTATGATGAAATATGGAAGAGAAAACATAATGATAATGATGAATAAGATGACTCGAGTTATGAGAAGTAACTTGAATCATGCTAAGAGACTATATTCACCGTGAAGGGAACAAATTTCTATTGAGTCATTTATAAATCAATGACAACCTTCTTTTACTGGATATATTGATCCATTGATTGGTTAATAGTTGTTAAGCTCTATAAAAAAGATCATTTCATACTTAATTTTTTGGAAAAATAGAATTTCACCTTAGCTATGTACCTCTTAGAGATAGAATCTTATTAGTGGTTTATTCTAGTTAAAAAATGAAGCCAATATTGGAGATTGATGTAATGGAATAGGAATATTTCAGGGGACCCTTTTTACAAAAATAATTTCCTAATACAATGTAAATTGAAATGGAGAATGAATAACTAGAACTGATGAAAAAAGAACATAAATCTATGGGGATCTATGAGATGAAATTTACAATAAATTCATTTTAAAACTTTATATTTTTCATGGATCCTAATGGGAAGGTTGATATATTCTTCAGAGGACTATTACCCCATGTGTGGAAGAAGCACAACCATTGTGACTATAAAAAATATGCAGAGATCATGGGGAGTTATATGAATGTTCAAATTAAGTTCAGATAGACTCGATGGTACCATAGATCAAATGAAAATAATAGATATTTGGAGATAAAAAAGGGGAGGATCATTTTTTGAGGAAGCTAAGGAATTAAATTGAAACATTCCACGAGCAATAAATACGGGAAAAAGGATTTTAGGAACTTCTTTCTCAGGAGATAGAAATGTTACAATTATTGATGATATGGTAATATTTCTCAAAACTAACATAGTGAAGTTAATCCTTGTCTTCTTAATACTAATGAAAAGGGGAAGATGCTACAGGCCCAGCCTGAAGATAAATTATTTATGTGGGGGAAACATAAGAACTTTTCCAATGACTACATAAACCTAATGATGGTAGAGGATAATCACCATAAACCTCATCATAGTCCATGGGATCAAGGAAATTATTTTTCTATCATGGTTTCTAATGTTGAATCACCAAATGATGTTGTTACAAGTATTGTTGTTGTACTCTTAAATCTAGAATGTACATTGTTTGATTCTGGTTCTACGCTTTCCATTATTTCATCCAAATTTACAAATAATATTGAATCAATCCCTAAACTGATAGAATTATAACAATAAATTGAGACACCTAGAGGGATTATACAAACTTCTAAAGTATATAGAAACACTTATACCTAATTTGGTGGGAATAATGTCATCACAAATCTATTATTAGTTCCCATTCTAGAATTCAACATTCTACTAGGGATGGATTCTATCTCAAAGAATAATGATAAGATCAACAATGAATGAAAAGAAATATTTGTAGTCTTGAATAGGAAACTTTCTATTGTTTTCAAAGGTGAGATATCTCAACCTGAGCATTGTCGAGAATCAACTCCCATAGCCTCTTTTATGGAAATGGTCTATTAAGAAAATAAAGGAAGTTAATGTATATGAATAAAAAATTTCTCCATCATTTATGAATAAATTGACAATTTTCCATAGGTGTTACCTGGACCTCTCCTAAAAAGAGAGTTATAGTTCTCTTTTGAGCTGATGTCTAATTCCAAGCTGATTCCAAAGACCCTGTTTAGAATGTATATTGTATAGATTGTAAAATTAAATAAGAAACACCATGATAATTTGGAGAAGGGGTTTACCAGACCAAGAATATCTCCTTGGGGTGAACCTATTTTATTTGTGAAGAAGAAGGATTAATTAATACAGGTATGTATTAACAATAGAGTACTTAATGGGATCATATTGAAGAACAAGTACCATCATCCAAGAATTGAAGATTTATTTTCCCAGATTTGTGGGACTCAATTAATCTCCAATATTGATCATTGATATAGTAGTCATCAACTGAGGGTGAATAAAGAATATATTCCAATGGCCAGATTATTCTCAATAAATTGAAATTATGAGTTTGTTGTTATTCCCTTCATCTTATTTGACGATCTTTCTATTTTCAAGGATTTGATGAATATATTCAGTAAGGACTATATTGATTACTTTGTGGTAGATTTTATTGATTATATTATGATATATTTCAAAATTCCTGACAAACATGTAGATCATATATGGGTTATATTGAAATCTATATGGGATTAATGGCAATTTGTAATGTTTAGAAAATGTGAATTTTTGTTGCAAATAGTTTCTTTCTTGGGGAACATTGTAACCAATTAATGAATCTCAATTGATCCTTACAAGAAAAAGGTTGTGGAGGATTGGACTAATCCTATAACAGTACAATAGATTCATAGTTTCTTTTTATTATAAGGATATTATAAAAGGTTTGTGGAAATCATTTCATGAAATTATAATTCACTAACAATGTTAACTGAAAAAGGGGTCATGTTCATCTGGGAAAAGGAGTGTGAAGAATGTTTCAAAGATATGAATAATAGATTGGTTAATACACCTAGGTTTAATCTACCCTCGGTCAGATAATGATTAATTATTTTTATAGATGCATCTATGAAATGGATCAGGTGAATCCTCATTAAAAATGACAAGAGGGTTGCTTATGAATCTTGACAGTAGAAGCCTCATTATCAAATCTATCATACATAGAATTGGATCTGTTTGCATTTTCTTATTTATATTTAGATATGGAGGAACTATATTTATGCAGAGAAATTTGATATATACAAAGATTATAAATGTTCAATGTACATTTTCATCCAAAATTAACTGAACATGAGATAGAGTAGATGGTTTAAACTTCATAAAGACTTTGATTTTTCAATTCATTATCAACCAGAAAGAGTAAACAAAGTTGCTGATGCATTATGTATAAAAGACATTATTGTTCTATTAATGTTGAGGATTAAAGGAGATCATTTGATCCATGACAATATAAAACTAGAAAAGGGAATTTTAATGGAAGGGATGTCATCAAACCAGTCCTAAATGATTTATAAACCATTATTACTAGAGAAGTTCAAGAAATCTAAATGAGAAGATCCTTTTTTATAGAATATGAAATATGGTATTGAGAATTGGAAGTTTCATAAGATCAATATTTATCAAGAAGGTGTATCGAAATTTCATACAAGTCTATGTGATCCATATTTTCTATTAATAATTAAGTAGCAGATGAGCGAAGCTCATAACTCTATATACTCTATACATCCTAGAAGAATGAGGTATAAGGACATTCATGCTCATTATTGGTGGGATAACATGAAAAGGGAGATTGTGGACTACACTTCATGGTGCCTGGTGTGTCCACAAGTGAAGGAATATAAAAACATTCTTAAACTGGTATTAAAACCACTAACTATACCAGTATAGGAGTGGGAAAATATCAATATGGACATTGTTACTGGTCTCCCAAAACAACCATAGGAAATAGTGTGATATGGGGTATAGTGAACCATCTCACCAAGACTACCCATTTTATCTCTATTCCAGAAGATTTTTATCTTGAGCAACATTCCATGATTTATTTAACGGAAGTGGTGAGGTTTCATGGAGTGCCACTTTCTATTGTTTTTGTTCATAATCCAAGGTTCACATCAAATTTTTGGATAATTATTCTTCATTATCTGAGTAATGAATTGAATTTCAATATGAACTATCACCCCCAAATTGATTGAAAATATCAAATAAATATTCAAATACTTGAGGATATGCTGATATCAAGGTCAATTGAATTTAATGGTTGTTGGTATCAACACATACCAATAGTTGAGTTTTCATACATAAAATGATTTCATTAGAGTATTCAAAGGGATCCCTAGAAATCTCTATATGGGAATTGATCAAGAAATACTTCTTATTGGGAAGAAGCTAGTGAGATAATGCTTATTTGGCCTGATCTTTTGCAAGATACGATAGAAACCGTTCATTAAATCGAACAATACATAAAGTCTTCTTAGAGTCGAAACAAGATCCATGATAAAAATAGTTTAATGGATGTGGATATTAATGTTAGTGATAATGTATTTCTTATAATTACAAATTGGAAGAGAGTCGTGTAGTTTTGGAAGAAATTTATGCTTAGCCCCATGTATATTGTCCAATGTTTAATCCTTAATCATATAAGAGTAGTGGTCTATCATCTTGAACTTACATAAAACCTAGACCAAGTTCATGATGTTTTCCATGTATCTCTCTTGAGGAGGTACATACCTGTCCCTTCACATGTAATGAATCTGTAGGTCGTAAAACGGGAACATGTACTCTCTAATGATGAACAACCAGTGGATATCTTGGACCATAGAGACAAGGATCTACACAACAAGAAAAATCAACCCATTAAAGTGTTCTGGAGGAGCTGAAAATACAAAGAAGAAATATGGTAACCAGAGGAAACAAAGAGGAAGATGTACCCACACCTTTTGTCAATAGAGGGAACAAGATGAAATTTTTCGAATGAAATTTCTTATATGGGGAAAGATGTAACAAACCAATCTTATTAAAAGATAATTATTTCTTGAAAATGTTTGTCATGTTATGATCAACAAAACTATATCTCTTTAATAAATATGGATGTATAAATTGAAATTTTACCACCATGATTAAAATGTTATATGGATATTAGTCAATATTCTCATTAGAGGAAATACACTTAATAAAACTTTTAACGTTATAATTACTATTATAAATCGAAATAGTAATGGTTAATTAATGTAGAAAAGAGAAATGATGGACTTATCTAGTTGAGTCAGGTCATACGAAGACCATTTTTCAATGCTTGGGAAAGAGGAACCATAATTGGTATTCTATCCAAACAATGCCTCAGATGAGAATCTAAAAGTTAATCATGAAGGAAATCACTTATGGGGGAAGATTAGGTTAGTGGAAATTACAAATTATGCAATGCTATCCAAGCTGTCCAAAGGATGTATAACCATCGTACAACTTTCCCTTTGGTCATAGGCATCTATTATAAGGGGTTATGTTTTGAGGCCCTAGTTAGATAATGTTTAAAGATATTTTTAAAATAAATTATATTTCAAACAATTCTATTTTATGAATAGTTTTTATTAATTAAATTTAGGTAGAATTTGATATATTGATTTTTCTAACAGAAATTGTAATTTTATGAAAAGTTATAGATATTATAATGAACTAATATATATTGAATAATTTAAATTTTAATGATATATTATGGTTTAAAAATTCATATTTATATATAAATTAGAAAATAATTTTAATTTCCTCAAGTGTGAGAAATTTAACTTTTCAGATTGATGATGAAATTTCTATTCTCTATTATTTTTAACAAATAATGATTTTTAAATTTAAAAGTTAACATTTTAATATTTAAAAATTTATATGATTCAGTTTATTTAATAACATCACAAATATGTCATAATGATGTTATAAATATTTAAACACAATCAATGAATTAATATATTTTATTAAATTAATGAAAATTAATTTAATATATTTTATTCGATTTCCAAATATATATTTACATTCAAAATGTTTAAATTGAAACATTATCGTAAAAAATGTTATTTTGTGAAAATGTTATTATTCCATTCCATAATTAATAATATAAAATTGAGTTTGAATCTTTTGGATTAAAATATTACAATTTGATTCAAAATTTTCCAATACCAAGGGAAAGACTATGGGTTTACATTTACTAATACCTAGTTGTCCACGGAAATTATTAAACAAATCCTCCTGATTTTCTATAAATACCCATCCATTTATTCATTTACCTTCACATAAAATTCATCCTTTATGAATATATTATATTTTTACCATACAATGTGTCCTAATAAGGTGTATTTAGTCCCCCCAATGTCCCAATAATTTCATTTTGTTAGTTACTCATCAAGGTAAGGGAAATCTCAACTTCTCTTTCCCTTTCATGTTCCCTTTTATGCTGTATGTCTTTCAAATTTACATAATTTATTTTTTATCCATTTTCATATAACCCTTTAAATTATTTTGAGTATTTTATTAATTTAAGGCTCTTTCCCCTGTCTTTAAATGTGGTGCAAATCCATGTTTCATACCTGTTATGCTCCAAGATTTTCTTCTCACAATTTCTATTTTTTCCCAAAAAATTATATTATATTATTTGGTGAATACCCAAAACAATTTATTTTATAAGGGTATTCACCTAGATGTAAAAAAATTCTATAGTATTCTATGATTATCATACATTAAACGCACCATTATTTTTCATGGTTAAATAATGATATTAAGAGCTTGTATTTAAGTATTTCTTTTAAAACACCATGATTTTGATACGAAACCAATTTATTTAATTATCCAATAGTTATTTATGAAAAGTTTTATTTTGATATATGTGGATAAAATTAGATAATATATATTAATGGTGTTCCCTTATAGTGCCCCAATGTGTTGGGTAATGAATTTAATCAGTACAAATGACTTGTTTGATGATACCTTTGTGAATAACCATAGTAATTTTAATGACACCATAGTTAAAAGCAACAGTGATGAGCATATGAATGTCTAAGATAAATGTTTTAGGAAAATTTAATATTTATGATTCACGTTATATTATTTATGAAATTCCTCATGTTCTCTTTTCATGTGACAATGATATTAATCATGTTCTTATTGATTTTTCCTCAAGATCACATGTAAATTGTTTAACTTATTTTCCCTTAATAGGGATTATTCTCACCAATTACATTGATATATGTACCCATATTATTATATAACATAAAATTTCTAAGTATGAACCTTTAATAATCCTTTAATGATTTTTTTAGAATAAATTTAATGTTTTCATGTATTATATACATTTTTTCTGTGAAAAATATCATTACAATACCCTTTGTTTGTACAATGTAATATAATGTTATGTAATTAAAAGTTTAGATTCCATATTTTAGTGATGAATTTTATGATATGGGTGTTCGGTGGTAGATGTTTCAAATAAAAAATGATAGTGTAGTCATCCTTTATGCCACATGTGCATGAGTTTATGTAGGTAGGCTTAGAGGTTAAGGTGATGTGAGATTGTGTCTTCGATGGAAACAGTCTTGAGGAATGGTTAAAAGATGATTGATATTAGATATATTTTTAGGGAAAAATTATGGTTCTATTTAAAATAATGGAGGTATTTCATAACGAATTTTAGAGGTCACCCTTGTAAGAACACCTTGTTATACCCCAGATGCAACAATCATCAAATAGTCAGATTTGGTTTCCCAATATGATATTGTTTGTAGAGGTGTCTCTGTCAAAATTTATTTAATATCAGTTAGTAATGTAATTTAATTAATTCCTCGACACATTATTTCATCTATTAGATGTCACTGAGTATATGTGGGAGTATATCACTATGGATTTCATCACTAGGTTTCCTTGAGGTCTGGGAAAATATATTGCAGTTTGGGTGATATTAAATTAGTAAATGAAATAATCTATTCCAAAAAATCAAATAATCTGGTGATTTTTATGATTTGGAGAGGAGGTTTGTGGATGAGATAATGAAAATTTATTTTGTACCAAGGAAAATTATCTTTTACAAGTTTCAATATTTTACCACATGCATGTTGGTAAGCCTTCAACATGATTATGGATATTAGTGCATCCTTAACATAGCTTTCCACTATCAAAAATTCTATAAGATGGAGTGGAAAACTCATATACGGGAGGGTATTTTATTTAATACCATGATATTTTACTTTTTTTTTCTAAAATAGCGCTATTTTCATTTTCATAGACCACACATAATACCAATCATAAAGGAACAACATAATAATATCATTTAAATATAACTATTATAATGTAGAAATTGGGTTGGAAGGTATGGATATGAATAAAAAATATAAATCATATGATAAATAATTTTACGTAAATAAAAACAATGAATTAAATCATGAAATTTAAAAGTCATCCATTTTTTATTAGTTAAATAATAAGAAAAAATTCATTTTATACTTTAAAATTTAATTTTCTAAAAATTATAATTAAGTAATTTTTATGAAGAAAATTATAATTAATTTCCAATACTTTTATGAATTTTATTTTAAATTAAAAATATTTTTCAAATCATATTGTAAAAAAGTTTATGGTCAATTTGGTGATTTTTTCTGAAAAGATTGATTTTTGAGTGAATGAGGAAAATTATATATTTTTTAGAAACAATAATTTATTTTCATTAAATAATTTATTTTAAAAAAACATAATATTTTTTATTTGGTTTTAAGGAAAAATAATACCCTTTTGATTAATAATTAACTAAATAATTACATAATATTAAAAATTATAATTTATTTTGTTATAAGATAATTTTTATTCCTAAAACCCCATTTAACATGAAATAGTTTTCTATGATTTTAGGTACTTATATTAAAATTAATTATTCAAAATTATAAAAATTGAATCCTCAAAAATGAATTTTATATTTATGATTATGGGGTTTTAATTTTATAAAAAGTTCAATTTCATTTTTATAATTAATAAAAAATTACAATAATAAAAATATATTACCACAGTAATTTGAAAAACAATTTAATTAAGGTTAAAACTATGTGATAAGGTCTCAAAATTAACCCAAAACATTATTATATTTCATAATTTGATATTAATTCAACAATAATCATTAAAAAACTGATAATAGGAAATTATATTACAAATTACCTTGACTATGATCATTATATTATTTTATCTTAATAAAAACAAGAAAATATCACTTTCTTTATTTTAATATCAATTATTTATTTTCATAGGTATAAAAATAAATAAAGAATGGTTAAACCTTTTTATTAAGAAAATGTTTAAAACATATTTTATGATAGTAATTTATTTTTCAATTTAATTTATTTATTAATTCCTTGAATTCTTATGCAAAGCTAATTCAACACTTTTTCCAGTAGTAGAATAATTAAATAGATGATTATGAAAACATTAAATGTAATACATTTGGGATCAATTATACATACTAATGAATTTATATGATAATAATAATGTTCATTTTATGGTTAGTGTGTTTATATTCAAATTTTATTATTATATTAATTTTTTTAATGTTAAGATATTTTAATAGTCATTAAAATTACCTTTAAAGATATTTAATTTCTAAAAATAATGTTTAAATCATTAGAAAATTATAAAAATCTTATATAGAATCAGGTTTATGGTAAGGTTTCTATATTATCATTCACAGTTAATTTATTTGATAATTATTTATATTAATTTTTTGAGTCCTAGTGAGTGAAATGATTATTGCAATGGTAAACACTAAATATGGTTAAATAGGGGGTTAAACCAAAAGATAGTGTTTAATATTAAACCTAGTATTTTCCAAAACATATTATTTGATTATATATCAACATTACCCTCATTAAATTATAATATAATTATTTTTTGAGGCATTTTACATGACGTAGAAACATATTATAATTTTCTATTAAAATATATTTACATGTTTTTTGCTCAACTCTCTTTTAAAAGGAAACTTACTCTACAATATTATACCAAAAAAGCATCCACATAGATAATATAATTCATGAAACAATACCTTCGTATAAACCATCTAGATTTTCTAAATCAAATTTTATTCCCCTAAATACATATTATTAAGTCTTAACATGTAATCTAAATCAGGATTAACAATGAATAGGTATAACTCTTAACCGATCAATTTAAATTTATTTTTTCTTATAACTTATTCAATTATGTTCTAAACATTATCAAATAATATCATAAATATATTTTATAAAAAAATTTATTTTTTATGGAATATACCTATTTCATTTCATTTTCTATCCCATGATAAATGACATAATAGATCGTGTGAATGTGTAGACTTCCACCTCTACAAGGAAATGTGTTTCATTATTCATCACCACATCCCAAAGATGGTAATTTTGAGCAATTTAATGAATCTATATGATTTTAAATACATAATTATTATTCATAATATATATTATATTACATACCATGTTATGAATGTATCCGTTAGAAAATGATAACGTCGTTTTGGTGTATGTATGGAATCTTACCACCATGAAGTGATGTGATTATTTTTTCAAGTATAATTTTTATTAATGATGGAGATAATGAAATTAAAATAAAAAGATGACAGAGTATTATATGTGAATCATATATGATAATATTAATATTAAAATGTTTATGTTAACTATGTATAATTTAAAAACAATTATTATAAAATAGGTTAATATTTCTCAAAAATCAAGTTGGACTTGAGGTAAGGGTAATTTAATCTCATTTACACCTCATTGAGGTGTCCAATTTATTTTATATGGTGTATATACTCATCATTTTTTGTATTATATGATTAATGTATCTTTTTTATGGTATTTAAAGTTTCTACTAATATTTAATTTTTTAAGGGGGTTTGATTAAAACATTATTAAAGTTGTAAAGGTTAATTTTAAAATCTGACTCTTATTCATGAATGTTTATATTAAAATTTATGTTAGTTTAAGTGTATGAAATTTTATTCTAGAAATAAATATATTTTATTCTTATATTGTTATTTATTGGTATTCCATGCTTTCATTGAACATCTTCCCCTATTTTTTCTCAAATATCCAAATAATTTTATTATAAAAATATGAATTTTTTTTTCTCTTAGGTCAACAATATTTTTATTCCATATGAGTATTTTCTAAAATGTTTAGAGAATAAAATTTTATACTCTCTAATGATTATTTAAAATATATTTCAAAAAAAAAAATTTATTTTTTTTCAACCATTATATATTTTTAATGTTTTATGAATTGTGTTTCTCTAAATTTCCTTTCAAAATCAATAAAGTAAAATTCTTTTTCTTGTAAATGTTCTGAACATATTTTTTCATCATCAAAACTATTATTCATTATCATGTTTCCAATAAGTATTTATATAATTCTCAATGAAAATTATTTTTCCATTATTATATCAAAATTTTGATTTAATGTTCTAATTAAAGAGGAATTATTTTATAAAACATATAATATAATTTTAGATATTATTTTAAAATACCTTTTTGACAAAAGGAAACATAGACATTAAGTAATGTTATTTTGAATGATTCATTTCGAAATTTTAATATAGTTGTTAATATTATTTCCTTAACTTATAAATATTATATATGATGAATGAATGTTCATCAATTATCCAATACTAATTCCTGATTTTTTATCATTTAATTTAATATGATCAATGTCTTTATAACTCCCCATTATCATAGTCATTAATTTTCTTCTTTATGTCCATATTTTCTGTATTGTAGATATATTATATAACTTTTTTTTCTATTTTGTTATATTCATAATTCTATCCCATTTCAATGCCCAGTTTTTGTTTAAGGACTATTATTAGCAAATATATTTCATTTATATTTGAAATGATTATGTTTTTATATTCTAAAATAAAAAATAGTTGTTGATTTATAATGAGTTTTGATAATGAATTTGAAAGACCATTAAATATATACAAAATTCATATGATGTCCATGTAATGGGTGGGGCCTAATTTTATATAGTTTCTCGATGCATAAAATTGTATAATTAGAAAAAAAAAGTTTTCATGAGGTGTAGGATGAGGTGTTAGATCATGTCACAACAGTTCGGGATTTGGTGCATGTCATACCTATTTATGTAATATGTGTAATTTAAGAGGACATGAAAAAATGAATGATGACTTAGTCAAGGCCTTAATGGTATGATTCATGATATAATGTCTTATCCCTTGAAGGTAATATAAAAAATATCCATCAATATAAATTTTCATTATTTATAATTTAGTTTAACTTATTAATTTGATTTCTATGTCGATATAATCTATGGATTACATTAAAACCTTGTTTTTGATTGATTGTTATGTATTTTTATTATTCATGATTGTTGTTTAATTATTCTTTATTTACACCTGGCATATTTCATTATTTGAAACCCATATTATGAATTTGAGATCACCTATTATCTATTTTTTCCTTTACCCAGGACATGAAGAAGGAATCATTTTAAGATTATCAAGCATGTAAAAATGTTTTTCATGAATTTTTTAAATTTAATATATTATATGGAATTCATGTATAAAACTATTTTTCCATTTAATTAAAATTAAATTATCCTTTATCGTCTTATTCCAAGTATCTTGTACGAATGTAAAACGTAGGCATCTACATTATGATACTGGATTCTAGGTTACACCATCTGTTATCAGCAGATGCTTAATATGAACCTTGAGAAATAGATTTTTATAAAAATAGATAATACACATATTATGATAATCCCTTAGAATATTTGAGAAAATTTTCCTTAATAAGTATTATTTTTCTATGTCTCAATATTCATGATGATTTTGATGAAAATATGTGAGTTTTATTATCTTGATATGGATCCTAGTTTAAGTATGTGAATCAACACCCACTGTTAGTGTAAGGAATAACCTATTGATCATTTCAATATCATGGTTGTTTGAGTTGAACAGAACATGGTTATATTTATGAAAATGACTCAGGTTTTGATTATATTCCTCACCCACATAGAGAAGCCATGTAGAAGTGATGCTATAGTAACAGATCATATGATTATTCCTAAAGAATTATCTAATGTTATGAAAATAACTGAACAAACAAAATTTTCAAACAATCAGTGAATAGTTTATTTCAATGAATGGTCTGCTGAAAATGACCATGAAAGGATAAATATTTAATATCCCATGATTCACTGATATGGGAAGAGGTATATGGGTAAATTCGAAATGGGAATGATATTTTATTTCAACTTTGGAGAAAAAAAATTGTTTTTATAATTGTACAGGCATGAAAAAATCTTCTATTATCCAGTGATTTAACATCAATGAGATGGGTCACAACGAAAAATAGTTCACTATGTATCATTTATGTCCCTAAATACATTTTCTAATTCTATTTATGATGTATTGAGATACTCTATGTGTTATGAAGAGCATGCGAATCAATTGGGAATTATTATTGAATCTTTCTAAGGAAAATTTGTTATATGTGAAATTTAGTAAGTCTGAATGTTTATTTTACGAATTTTATTTTCATGGAAATAATGTATTCATGTATTGATTATATTTTTATCTTTCTAAAAAAAATTCAATTATAGAATATTACTCATGGATGAATGTAACCATCTGGGATTGTAATTTATCATATTTAAGTTAAATTGGAAAATACAGGATTTTGATGTATTATTGTTTATCAATATTAATTTAGTATGAGTATTAAGAGAAAACACCCAAGTATTGTTCAAATAATACTTAATTGTTTGGGAAATTTAGAAAATTTGGTATTTTGGGAGGTATTTATTAATGAATATATAAATGGAAATTAATGTTATTATATGATATTAGAAAGTGATCTTTAGTGAAGTAGACTTCAATTTTTATAGATTAATTCATAAAAAATTTATTCGGAAATTTGTAATTAAGGTATATAAATATTTTAGTAAAAAATGATGTTTAGGGAAAAGAAAAGTACCATATTTTCGAATAATAATTTATGAAACCTTTTTAAAAATTTTATGTTAAGATTTAATAAAGAATATTTAAGGAATTTTAAATTGATTTTTGGTAACTATTATGATATTTTATGTTAATTTTTATGAGTATTTTTTCATATTGGATGTTATTTTACCATGGGAAAACAATTATAGTTTTAGGAAAGAGTATTAAATTAACATCATGTTATGAATCTTTTAGTTTCTTAAATGTAGAATTTAGTGATTCATGGATGAAACATTCATCATGTTGATGAACATCAAAGAATGAAATAATTATTATATAATTTTTAGATATAACACAAGAATATTTAATCATATTTTCTATCCCAATGGTAATGAAAATTTTCAATATTACATAAATCGACGATAAATCTATCAAGAATTATGTGGAATATAGCACTCAATTTTTTAGGCATATATTCCAAAACTATATTTCAACTATAAGTATTATTTATATAAATGTATCTAATATATTTCATTGTCATAAGATAAAAATTAATATTTATGATAAAATCTATTTTCGATTTTGTTACTAGGTTATGATATATAAAATTTCTAAAAGTGAAATTAAAAATAGAAGGATGATATTTTTATAAGAATAAAATAATGTAACACCATAATATTTTATTTTATATTTTATTTCCAAATAACACTAAGTTCAATAGTGTACACTATACAAAAACCCAAGCTTAACTCTACCATGAATTAATATAATTTAAATATGATTTAAATAACATATTTGTCAGGTGATGGGTATGAATAAGAATACCCACATTTTGAATAAATGTAAGGGAT
This sequence comes from Viscum album, assembly GCA_963277665.1. Classification (NCBI taxonomy): domain Eukaryota; kingdom Viridiplantae; phylum Streptophyta; class Magnoliopsida; order Santalales; family Viscaceae; genus Viscum; species Viscum album. The sequence goes on along the minus strand of OY728141.1, from coordinate 537,452,995 downwards.
TTTTTATTTAATAAAAAAAATCAATTAATGATAAAATTTGACATTAATATAATTTTTTATATGGAAAATAATATGTATAAATTCATTTTATCCTTTCAAAAAAATTTCCCTCTAAACTTTGGTTTTTTGGATTTTATATTCGGTTAATTAGAATTATTTTCTACTAATTTTAGAAATTTTATTTTACCAAATTAAAATATATTTTGAAATCAAAATTTTAATCTTCTCTTAAGAATATTTTTTTGAATTTTTATGAAAATGTTGATTTTCTGTGAATATTGGAAAATTTCTATTATTGAAATATAATAATTTCTTCTCAATAAATAATGTGGTTTAATATTACCATATCATTTCATATTTAGATTTAAATTAACATACTATACATTTTATTAATAATATTTAAATAAATTACATTGGAATATATGTTATATTTTACTTTTGTGTAAGTTACTTTTTTATTATTTAAATCATGTTTGTCTCTGAAATGTTTTTGATGAATTCATGAACATCTATATTTTTTAGGTATTTAATCATTAAAATATGATTTTATTTTTATAATAATTTTTTAAAATTTTTAAATAGTTCAATTTAAATTTTAGTTATAATTAATAGTAAGAATTGTTAGGTTCAATCAATATGGTAATGGGTAAAACATGTATATTAAGGTAAAACTATGATATATAGTCTCAAAATCAACTAAACACTTTAATTTATTTTATTGTGTGATATTAGTAGTATGAAAACAATTATAACATCATAAATACGGTATTTTTCTTCCACTTAACAATGATTTCACCCTTCATATATTTTTTTATGTTATGAAAACTTAAAGAATGTTACTATCTATATTTTAATATATTTAATATGATATCCTAGGGGAAAAATAAGATATGAATGGTTATAATTTTCTTATGAATATGAATAAGTAATTTTCTTAATAGTAATTTATTTTTAATTAATACATATATTATAATTACATTGAATTCTCAAACAACAACCATGTATTTATTGTGTATTTTGTTGAATAATAAAATAAATGAAATTAAAAACATTAAAAGAAATATATTTCAGATGAATTTTTTTTAACAGTTAATTAATGGGAAAAAATTATTTATAAATACTTTTCAAATATTTTATATTAAAATTCCATTTTTATTCTGATTCTTTTAAAAAAATATTTAGGAATATCCCAAATTTAATAATAAATGTTATTTAATGTCTAAAATAGTTACTTTAGATCACTAGATAATTAAAAAATATTAATCATGAATAAAGTGGATGGAATTTTTTAAATAATATCATTAATTATTTTGTAATATGAAATTGAGATTAATGAAAATTATTTTCATGAATATTAATAAGTGAAAACAACTATTACAACTTTCAAGGTTAATCATTGTTAAAGAGGAGGTTAAAAAAGTACAAAGTTTAAAATTACACAAAAACTTTTCGTAAAATTTATTATTTATTATATTTTTACCATATACTGTTTACAGTTGAATAAAATGTATATTGGGGATATTTTACATGAGTTAGACACTTATTATATATTAATATTTGATGTATTTAAAAATTTTCCACCCACCTCACTTATAAAAGGGATCATCTTCTACACTCTTATTTTTAAAACATGAGCCACATATATCAAGAAATATATACCAAAATACGTTCCAATAATCATTATATAGTTCTTAGATATTTTATTCCTTTAAGACTATCTTAAGAAAGATTAACATTTAAGCCAAAGGAGTATTACAATAGAATAAACATAACTCTTAACCGAGTTCTTTAATTTAATTCATTCATCTAAATAACTCAGTTATAACCTATCCATGTGAACATAATAAGATAATAATATTATATATAGTGATATTTTATTATGTTTATATAATAACCCTTATTTATCTCCTTTTCCAACCAATGGGAAATGATAGCATCACTCATGCAAACGGGTGGACTACCACCTTCGCGAAGCGATGCGTTTCATTTTTCATCATTGCCTCACAAGGATGATGAAAATTATATATTTGATGAATATATATAATATTAATTAAATAATAATTATATTGATAAATAATATATTACATTACTTCATATTATTCCTTCCATTATAAAATTAAGACATCATTTATACATACGTGTGGACTACCACCTCTATAATGAAATATGGATCATTTTCCATTTCTTCCATTATTGAATGATTATATATTTCTATTTAATGTATAAAAATTATAAATATTTCATATTTAATACTATTTATATGGTTAAATAATTTTGAATATTCAAATACCAAAACAAAAAAACCAAAAGACATATAAAAAATAAGAAACATAACACCTAAGATGATGTTGATAATAAGGGATTATTAATAAATGAGTGATAGAATTATATAGATAAATGATATATGATATGATTACTTTGAAAATGTTTCTTTTATCTATTTATAATCAATATATATATATATATATATATATATTATAGGATGTTAACATCACATATAAGGAAATTTAGACATGAGATAAGGGTAATTTTTTCTCAATTTCTCATCAATCGGACATGCTTATATTATTGTCCTAAGTTCAATTATATGGTGTATATACTACACATTTGATTTTATTAATAATTAATTACAATTGATTCATGGTGTATATTATTTATTTTTTAAAAACATTTAAACTATTTTGATTCAATTGTTATTAATGTTTTTAATGGTAATATTACAATCTCAAAATTATTCAATATTTTTAATGTTTATATTTATATTTTAATAATTATACTATATTTATATTCATAAGAAAAAATAATTTTACTATCCTTTATTTATTTATTGGGTTTTTCTTCCAACCATTTCCTTTATTTGATTTTCAGTGATCAAAATAATGTTTATTAATGAAAAACTGTCCTTATTTCTTCTCTTAGGATGAGATTTGTTTCTTCTACATAAATATTGTTGAAAATGGTTCAATAATAGTGTTTTAATATCTCTGTTAATTTTTTAAATATCATTTTAAAACTCATTTTTTTTAATTTAAATGTTTTTATAAAATATTAATTTTTAATTTTCCAGAACGAGTTGTCTTATTTTTGTTTTCTTAACTGTAAAAGGAATGTTTTTTAATGTATAAAGATTTAATAAATTATTATTTCATAATATCTATTATTAGGTAATAAATTTCATCAAAAGAATCAAATTATTTAAATAATATATTTTTCCTATTATTCTATTACATTTAAGTTTTAATATTAAAATAAAAATAATTTTTTTATAAAAAATGTGGAACAAAATATTTGAAATGATTTATAACTTATTTTTCACTAAAAAGGTATAAAATTTATATGTAATGTTATTTTAAAATCACCCCTTCAAATTTATTCGATAATTTTAGAATGATAATAATCCCATTAGAACCCTTATTTCAGACGTGTTGTTGGTCTTCTTTCACCCTTTACGGATTCATGATTTTTTAGCATATAATTTTTTCCATTAGGTTCATTATCACTCTCCATTGTTAATTGGACTTTATTTTTACCGTTTATGTACATATTTTTAGTTTCAATGATGTTTTAATAATCAATAATACTAATTTTTTATTTCCATGACCATATACCTTTTCAACCTATGGTTTTAGTTTAAATAATATTATCAAGAAAGTTAATTTAATTTTTCTGGGATTAATGATATCTCATATTAATAATTCAGTATAGATAATTATTTACTTAAATAAATATTATGAATGAATTCTATTAACCATTAAATATATTAGGAATACATAGGAGATGCATTCCATTTGTGTGGGAAAGTTATAGATATCCCCTAAATCCATCCACATATCTAATTAAAAAAATTGACATGATTTATAGGTTGATGATATAAGATCATTTCATAATAATTTGGTATTTTGTGTATACATTACCTATTTATATATTATATCATTATTGAATGGTCGTAAAATTAAACAAGAAATCATAGTCAAGGCCCTTATGAAAATATTCCAGATATATTTTCTAGGGCCTTGATGTTAAGATCATTAATGTTTTGAATTCTATATTTTTATTATTTGGAATCAAGTTTCCCTTATCCCTATCGTTAATATATTGATATCTCTTATGGGTGTACACTCTACTCATGTTTTTTATTTTATTTAATTAATTTTTATTATTTACTCTTCTATATTTATAATACACTATTCACACATAATAACTTCCATTTTATAAAATGATTTCTTAGCATATGGGATAACCGGTTATTTGGTTTTCTCCCAGATACATGAAGTATGAATCTTTATAAACTTTTTACGTATGGAAGAAATATTTTCATGCTATTTTATTAATTTCAAATATAATATGTAAGTAATGTATTTATCTATATTTATAGGATTACTAAACTTATCGATCCATAACTATGTATTCCTTTCTATCTTATACCAATGTAAAAAGTAGGATCTAGATCTAGGTTACTAGAGTTGGGTTAAATTCATGATGTGAGTCTATATTTTGGACAATGTTGGACTATGGGTGTGTCACCTTCCATTAGTTTATTTTTATTACAAGATTATCTATCACACTTTCATTGGAATGGTTCTATTTGAGGAATTATATAGTTATATCTGTATGACATAATTTTGTTGGACCATGTTTGGGGAGTCAGTGGTCCTTGGAAAACATGTTTTTGAGATCATTATATAGAATTTAAGATTATTTGAGAGTGGATGAAGGTGGAATAGGATAGTCATAAATTCTATAAATATCATAGGATGATGCCTCTAGAGTTTTTGGTGAAGGGTTATCTGGTCAAGAGTGATTCACCACATCCTGGTCAATGAAAATGGTTTTTAAATGGATAAAGGTTTCTGGTTTATTTATATACCCTTCAAAGGGTTTGTGTGATGTTGGTAAGGTAGCATATTGGTTAGTGATCCCTCATTAGTTGGGCCAGATACATGAAATTTTCTTTGAGTCACAATGTTATTGGTATCATCACAAAGACTCCAATATTATTAATTGGTGATATTTGGATATAGATTATGTTGTGATATTAATGGAGTATCCATCCAATATCTAGAATCATTAGGTGAAGGTGTTTCTTGGGAATGTTATGATATTGATTCATGCATTATGGAGTCACAATGGTTTTGTAGAAATGTACATGACAATGAGAGTCGCTGATGCATGCTCAATATCTCAATATGTTATTAACCATGTTTTACTATGATGATGGGATATTTGATTTGATGGAAATTTATTATGTCATTTTATATTTATTTTTTTATTTTTTTATCGCATGTTTTACTTTATGCCTTAATGTTCATGTTTTAAAATTTTAGAGTTATGTCATTTGATGTGTTGTGGTTAGTGATTTTTTTGGGATTCATTTTGTTTTGTAAGGATGAGAATCATTTTATAGGTATCTGATATGAGGGATTGGATGTCCTAAAAACTTTTTTTTTATTTTCTAGGTGATGAATATTTCAATGGTCTTTTTCTATGGTTTTATTTTTTCAGAAGTTTTACGTTATTATAAAATTGATTTTATGGTAATTACATGGGATTAAATGTTATTATAAAATTTTGGGAGAGAATCTATAATTTATGAAGGAATTATTAATTTCATAGTATTTATTAATATTTTTGGCTATGTTTCAGAATGATCCTTGTGGGGTTTTCAAAATTATCAAAGTGTAAGATTCAATTAAGAAACTTTAAGTGTAATTCCTCTAAATTATAAAAGAAATAATCCCTATTAAATAAGTTGTTTAAATTTATTGTAAGAGTCATATATGGGTTTTCATAAGATTAATTTGTAGTTTTTTAAAGAAATAAATATTTTTATATGTTTCATATGTTATTTGAGAAGGGTGATTATGATTTTTAAGATTAATTTGTTTTTTATGGTTCAATATTTTATTAGTTCGTGTCATTTAATTTTTTAAGAGTAAATTCAAAAATTCTTAAGATTTATTTTATTGGAAATAACACTTATTTTATCATTAAGGGTTATTATTAATTTGTCCATTATTTTTAAATTTTCATAGGATGGTTCATTATTACTTTTTTATTTTTTATGAATAACAGTTAATCCATAAAAATTAACAATTTTTAAATGTTAATAAATTTATTTTCCCTGAAAAAAATATATCAATATTTTATGGAATTAAAATTTAAATGAATAAAAATAAGAACTAAATAATTTAAATTGTAATTAAGTGGTCAATAAATTTTTAATAATGGAAATTCCCTAGAGAATTTCCACTTGGTTCTACATTCCATTAAATAAAAAAACATTTTATGTTCCTTTATTTTATCTTGACTATTTTCCTGAGCATATGTGACATGGTCACATCCATATAAATATATACATAACCTCTGATTATTTTGTGTTTTAATTTTGTGTTTATTCATGTCATAATACTTTTTATTTCTCCTTATGTGTATACACTAAATCATGGATGCCTATATCATGATATGTGATTAAGTAACACTATCTTCATCTCATTATTTATTTTCCCATGTAAATCATTGAATTATTATGATATTTCTTTTTAAATAAATAAATTTTGAGAAATGTCTATGAAATGATAAAAACTAGAATACTAAAGTGAAAGGTGGAAGTGTATCACATAATAATTATATTTTTTTAATTGTTATGTGTAATTATTCCAAATATTATTTCACTATTTTTAATTAATTTTTTTTTGATTTTCAACCTTATAATATAATTAAATACCATGATTAGCTCTCCAAAGTGGGTCATAATTTATTAATGGAACTAAATAATTTGTATGTATAATATGAAATTATTGTGATGCTCAAACTTTCCATAAATAAAATATATTTTATAAATTAGTGAAAATATTTTTACATAATGTGAAACATTAGATTTAACGTGGTACCATGTAAAATGGTATTATTTTTCTATTACTGAAATGGTTTCATCTGGGGATGATGCGGTTGATGTATAAGTGGTGATGGTAGGGAAATTTTCTTGTAAAGACATGAGTTTTATGTAAATTGTGGTCGATGTAGGAATATGATGCATGATAGTGGTTTTTGATGTATAATTGTGTGATGTTAGGCTGTGTAGATTCCATGTGGAATAAGATGAAATGTAATGTAATGGAAAATAATTATTATAAAAAGGTAAGTTGGTTGGAATTGAGTTATAGTGAGTCATTTTAAAGAAATAAAAAATTGAAATTTATAGTGGGGTATTGGGATAAAACTTGGGCTGAATAATGAATTGGGTTTCATTAAAGGTGATTAACGAATGAAATATTGAATTTTACAAGGTTGATAATTGTAAATCTATAAATATTTATGTGATATATTTTAATGTAATCTGTTCTTATAAGTGTGATTATTTGATGGAAAATAAACAGGATGGTTGATGTGGTAAAAGTTACAGTATTTAATGGTGTATATTTCTAATGACGTGGTTATGATTAATAACTATTTCAGTTCTATTATGATGTTCATCCTTAATGATGGACTTGTGTGTGGATATATTTTTCTTTTCTTTTCTTTTTTATTTTCTATTCACCACACTTGATATACATAACCTTATGAAACCTAGATGTTTTAGTTTCTAGTTTCCTTCAACAGACATCTAGGTTAGCGTGTGAACATATGGAAGACTACACCGTCTTCCCTAGTCTATCATTCAGTAACAATATGTCTATGATTTTATGAGATTTATATTCACGGGATTCGATGGGAAGACGTAAAAAATGAGACTGATTTGATTGTTATTAGATAATTATCTATAATAAAAGAGGGTTTGAGCATTGTTGTAGGAGGTAACATGGTTGATTTCTTTCCAGTCAATGATACCCTTATATGATTGAAAATTTTTTGTAGTAGAGATATTGATATGTGTATTGTGATTCTAGATATAAGGATAAGAAGTTGATGTGTGGTTATGAGACATATAGATATGTGGGTTTGGTTATAATGATATGTAAGGGATAGGAGTTCCATGATAATTTTACTTGGGTCATGGGAGTTGGAAACCAATTTTGATGTGGTTCAGGGTTCCCAAATTCTATATATTATGATAATATATCATTATACGTTGTTTTGGTGTTTGGTAAGTGAACCATAGTGAGTTTGGGAAGTAGTTCATATGGTTAGGTTCTAGTTTTTTCTAGTGTTTACACCCTAAGTAATGAGTATGCTTTTCCGATCATTCAGTAGGTGTATTGAAAAGGATCTAACAAAGTATATTTTTTATCATCACTATATATATATAAATTTTATATAGGTATCCTTGAGAGATTTAGATAATGATCTATACATTATTGTCATTAATCTATTGTTGAAGTTACTTTGGAGTGGTTTTAGTTTTGTATTTATCAATAGAGAATTGTAAATATGTTGAATTTAAATGAATTGTGGTTATTGGGGGATATTTTATATATTTATATTATTGTGATGATCAGTTGTTTTTTTATTTTTATTCCTAGTATTTTGAGTGTAATTCCTCCCATTATGTGACTTATACACTCTGTGTCAGTCACCAACCGATGGCCTATTATATGAGAGATTAATAGTTCACTCTTGTACTAATTTTTGGACAATGAGAGGTTCCCAGAAGGTTCATGCTATGGCGGTGAGATTAAAAATTAAATAATTATTTTTTTCCACCCAAGCGTGACATTTTTTTGAATTAGTTAACATATTCTTTGTTGGGAATTATTTTTAAAGTATGATATAGTTTACACATCTGTGTTGGTTTTCTACATTCATTAATTAAATATAAATCCATATCACTATCACATAAAATAAAGTATAAATAATTAACCAAACCATATATCTGATATTAGTTTATATCATAATTACAAATGAAACTATGATTTTATGAAATAATATTGTATCCCTTATGTTTTTAATCAAACTACTAAAAATACATACTATGAATGTTATTTTTCCCTTTAAAAAGAAATTGGGAAATAATATTTACTATAAAATCATAATTAATACATTATATTCTATTATTATTCAACATAATACTATGTAATAGTTTTTCATGATTAAAAAAATTATAAATTTTTCCTCATGTATTATTATTTTCCCTTTGTTATTAATAAATAAAATCCATATTTTAATTACCTCATCATTCATTTTTTTTGAATCTATCACTTACTTAAATATAATTTGTTATTATTGGATTTAAATATTTATCATGCACAGTTCATGTTGATAGACATTATATAAATTATTTATTCTTTTAATTCTTGTTTTTACATTATTAAAACATGTTTTCATCCAAATGGTGTTGTTTTAAATATTTTACATTTTTAATTGTTGGAATGTACATTGCTAACATTGTATTATGGTCCATAAGATCAATTGTCTTATGATATTCAAGTATAGAGAATTCATATAAAAATATTGAAGTGTTTTTTGTCTTCTTGTTGATCCTTGCACACCCCTATTTTGGTTTCAATTTGTTTGCATCCTTATGTATGAGGGGTGAATCTATTTATTTTTTATTGGAGAGTATCTATCTGTGAGTTTTTATTTTTGTGTACAAGTCACACTATTTATATAGAGTTTAAATTGTGAAACTGATGGATAAATATATAATTAGTTCCCTCATACGGAAATATACACAACTAAAAATCAAACCATTCTGGATATATTTTGAACGGATTATTGATAGAATATTGGAGGATATATATGTAAATTGATCACATAATGATGAAAATACATTGAAATACCATGTTTAATGTAATACTTACATCATAGAAGTAGCCCACATATAATAATGATGAATAATATTATATTGAAGAATAATAAGAATGGATATGGTCATTCCCATAACCTAGTTATTTTCTAAGAAAACCATGAATTTATTTTCAATTAATAGGAAAATGTTAATGGACCAACTATTTAAATATAAAATTGAAATTGAATCACAAATAGAGTGAATGATACAAATTAGAAAATGGTTCTCCAGCCATGCCTATTTTATATAGTAAATAATATAATATACTAATTGAATGTGTATTTTAATTATTCAATTATTTAGAGAGACTATAAACATATATAGGGAGATTAATAGGATGGATGAATTATCATTAAATTGTAAAAAATTCATTTTTACCTAAGGAACCAATTTTTCCATTCATATAACTATAGGGATATAATCAAACTCTAATGAATTACACAAGTAATAAGTAATAAAAATGTTTATTAGATGAAGATTCCAATAAGAATGAATAATGATAGTTTAGAGGAGGACTCGAAAGAATTCATGATCTAATTACTACACATAGTCAATAAAATTGTCGTTTATTAAACAGAGATGTACATAAATATTAAAATAAATAATATTATCATCCAATATTTAGAAATTGAGTATCAAATTAAAAGGAATAACTACACTAGAAAACATACCTTTAACTATGAAGCATGGATAAATACAAGGAAGGGTATGCGAGGTATGTTATATCTAAATGATTCAAACAATGGTAAGAGTGATAAAGTAGTTACTAAATAGTATAAATCACATGTAGTGGATAAATACTTAAAAAAATATTTTAGTTATATTAACATCCAAGGAGTAGAAAATATATCCAGTGAGTTCTAAAATAATTGGACCCTAACCATATAAAAATATGGTGAATGAGACAGGAATCGAAAGACTAAAATTAAAAAAATAATTAAATTCATTTGAAATTAGAAATGTTGAATTTAGATAGTGAAAATATATTCTCATCATATGAATGGTTCTGAACACATAGTTAATGATTAATTATAATGTTTACTGGTCTAATTTCATCTATAAATAGTTTCAATTTTAATGCTACGTACTCTTACTTTATGATCTATTGAGGAAAATATTAAAAAATATTTACATCACATGTAAAATTATTTCATTTAAAAATCTTCAAGAATCATAATTTTAGTTTTATATTTGAATTAATTTAACATTATGTTAAAACTGGAACATATTTCAATGAAAACACCTTTATAGAAATGCTGAAATTCACACTAGGCCTATGAGCCCCCCAGTCCCTCTAAACATCACTAAATATTTAAGATTATATATCAATGAAGATTAGTTAGATAAAAAATCCCAATATAGTTTATTCAAAAGAATAAATATCATATTAAAGATGATTCACCGATGTTTGATAAAAAATTTAAGTGGTAATCATAATCATTGATAATAATCTTTGAACAAAACTAAAAAATTATATTTGAATTATAAATAGACAGAAAAAACATATTATCATTGAAAATAATGAATATGTTTTTTTTGGAAAAGACTTGATTTCTACTAACTATATTATAATGGGAATGATTAATCTTTATTACCCAACTCGATATATCTATGATGATTAATCATTAACCAATGAAATAAAGTGATATATAATTTTAGACCCACTGATTTTTAACATGTATATAAATCAATGAATCACATTATCTAAATTATCCATGGATATCTAAAATAACATTTCCCTATCATTTGATAATCTTTAAATATTAATCCATAGTGACAGATAATGATTCCAGTTTATAAATACTATAAAATAATAAATTGAAGGGAATCAATATGTACAATATGAATATAATGAAGAAGACATGATAGAGGTAGTTCCCATGAATAGGATTATAAGTAATGGGTTACTAATATAATCATGAATAAGTTATTTTAAAATCAATGAAGCATGTAACATATAAATGATGATAATTAAAATATATAGTACATTTTGAAGGATTCTATCTTAGGTGAGTCAATTTAGATACTAATGGTCCACTTATTTTTAAGTAATAGGAATATTTTCCTTATCTAGGATTCTAGAAAATCCCAAGTTACACATATTGTGATCGGGAATTACACATCATGTGGAACCCCCTTTGTTGTGGGAGGGTTTACACATGAAGGAAAATATCACTTGTAATATGGAAGCTATGAAATAGATTGTGACCCTTGCACGAAAGCATTTAATGTACCATAAGAGGTATACAAAAAAGCCCAGGGGAACATAATCACAGACACACAGGTTTCCCATACACATACATGATCATGGTCCATGATATATAGGATGCCCCAATTCCAAAGGGATACATCATGAACTTCTTCAAATATGACTTGGATTCCTTCTCTTCATTAGCTTGTAAAGGTTTTACTGGGGTATGTTCTATGGATCCAATTCCCATAGGGGTTATCATGATGTTGCATCTTATCTTTGGATAATGATACATCCCCAATGCATTTCTTGGTATAGGCACCACCCCATGGTCCATAGAATTCAACATCATGAGATGCAAGAGACTGGTGAACAATCAAAATATCATTCTACACACTTGTTGTTAAGGTAATAATGTAGCTTATTTTCTAGATTCTAAGGTGACCCTTAGTGTGGGGATCCCCATCATTTCCAGTCTTGATTCTTTTCCTTCTGATGGGGTTCACTTCGTCCCGTATGATGCCCTCAGTCTTCACTACAATATACCTTTGTGAGTCCTCATCCTCTAGATTTTGGGTCTTGTAATTTTTTTTGTATCTATTTAATATGTCAATAAAAAATCATTGGTCATTGGGTTCTTTGTATCATCATGAAAAACACTATATAGGCATTGATCCCTTACATAGAGGGTTAATCATGATTGGGTTATTATAATACCCCATGGCCATGGGTGTGATTCCCATATAAGTATTTATATCTTATAAATTACATCAAGTATAACTTATAGAGAGACCCAATTATCATTACATATGTGAAAGACACCATCAGTTCTATCAGACATGTAATGTGTTTTTTCCTGGGAAAGTGCTATGTGGATCCTTCGAATAGGAATCCTATGCTAGATTTAATATTGTGATATTACCTTGAGACTATGTGTCTATTTTGAGGATATATTTATTTTATTGTTATATTACGTTGACATATACATATGATGATATGGATATTATTATTAATTCTTTATGAATTGTGATTTTGGGTGTCCTACTAGGTATTATTATGCTCCCACATGCATGGGATTTTTATTCACGTGTCAGGTCTTATGCAGATGGTCGGCCATTTGAGAGTTTTTAAGAGGGACAAGGAATTTTCCAAGGATAATGAGTTCCCCAAAATGATGTGTGTTAATATTGTTACCTTGAAATTAGTCCTCATATATTTATTTATATTGGAATTGTCCTCAGTTTCTTTAGAGAGTAAATTTATGTGTTCTTTTTTATTTCTAGTCATATGTTTTCATACACTAATGGTGGGATTTTAGATATATAAATGCATGGTTATAAGTTGTTTTACATTTTATTATTGTATAGCCTTAGAGATGTGAGTGTGTGTATAAGTACCTTAGGCTATGGCCTCACATGTGTGTGATATTAATACTAGGTATTGGTTTACAACCCATAGCTTATTAGAGGCTAGAATGAGGTAGTCATGGAACGAGCCCCATTTGGATGGTTCTTGACAAGTAAGACATATTAAATTTATATAATTTTCATTGTTTTCAATATAGAATTATCAATAAGAGTTATGTGAACATTGGGATCAATATATGAGACAATTCACTATAACAACCATTATTTTTATATATAAAATTTTTCATTCTTAACATATTTGTTTTTTTTTATTTTTTATTTTACAAAAAGTACATCAAAGATATATCTAAAATAAATATCATGTAACACATAATGAAAAAACATTATTTAATTCATTCGTCAGAGGAAGTTATAAGAAAAATAATTTCCATATGATTAATGAATTTAAAATGGCACAACAAATAAAATCAAATATCTTGATTAAAATTTTTAAATCCATTGGATCTTGGTACCATAGAAACACCATAACCATGAAAATCATGTTACTATGAAAGAATGATATTATTAATAAGATAATAATATTATACAATAAATATATTAATTGAATATAAAACTATTTCAATGAATGATTTTTTTCTTAAGGGGTCATTTAATATGATAAAAGTTTATGTTACCAGTTCAATCAATACATTTCCATTAGTGATATGACCATTAGATTGGTAAATTGAATATCGTAATATTAAAATGAAAATTCTGGATGATTATTAGCGATTCCTTATAAGTAAATAAATATTTTTTTTCAATAATACTAATATATAAATCTAAAAATTTATAATTTCATATTTAAGTCAAGTAATATAAATTTATAATTCATATAATTAAAAATATGTATAATAGTATAAAAAATTTCGTAATAAATTTTACCTTAATATTTGAAACAATAATATTTTTATTTTTTAATTTTAATATTGAATTTAAATAATATATAAATTTATTTTTATATAATAGATATCATTTCTGGAATCAGGTTCACATAACTTAATAAGGGATGAAATACGAATTATTTATTAACATTACAATATATTGGTGACATGATAAATACAATATATGACATTATAAGGGGTATATGACTAAATGAAATCATTTATAATATAAGAATGAGTTGTATCAACTTAAAAAAACTCAAGTACTATATTGTGAAATCATAATGAATACAATTCATATTATGAGTCTACTATTATTTTTTAATATTTTATTTTCCAAAAAACCGACATCTTTTAGATGAAAACTACCCTCTACGGCATAAATTAAAATCAAATCAACATTGCATCCAGTGACTAAAATATTTTAAAATAATTAATGTAATAATATAATACATATTTCTTAAGTTATGCTCTCATCCAATATCAAACAGTCAAGCGGTAACTCTCTTTTTAAAGGGTTGTTCTCAAAAAAAGTAATTGGATTCTATAAATATATTTTGTATTATTTAAATTTGTACATACATATAAATATAATTAATACATGTAATAATATGAAATATTTGTCATAAAATTTGTATTATGTAAATAATAATAATCCAATATTTATTTTTATTTTAGTTTTTCCTTTACAAACATCATTTATTCTAGATAGAGTTTATACCACCTAATAGATGGTATTTTTTTATATCCATCACTACATTTCATGGATAGTTTTAAATATTTTATTATATGTGAGTAAAATATTAATGTTTTATTTTTTTTCATTTTTAATAACGTATAGTGGTAAAATAGATGTGAAATTAATTATATTAAAGCAATAAATTAGTGGTAAACCATCATTTTTATGTGATTACCACTAGGTTCATTTGTACCATATTTACATCATTAATCCAGATTTCATGGAGAGATTCAATTTCTAGGAAGAATATACAATCTCCACATTAACATAATTTAAAGTTTTTATCCTATAATTAGGCATATACCTTTTAGTATCACTAACATTAATTTTATCTTTATCACTAAATTATTCATCATTACCTCAAAAAATGTAAATGGTTATCAACACCTTTGAAATTAGGGTATACCTTATTTTATGAATACTTAATGTCATTTAACTCATTAATCTATGACTTACTAATATCCTATGTTATCTACCCCCTTATACTATAAAAACTATGATGAATTGGACACACACTCCCAAAGATGTTGCTAAATACATATACTTTACAAAGTGGCTTTGATACCTGGTTTAGTTTTTATATATAACATTGACATTGTTAAGTGACATATCAGAAATATTTCATTGCAAAAATTCCCACAAATTTTTATGTTTAAAAATTTATTGAATTATGATTAATCATAAACTAATAATGAACATTTTTTTTAAAATAATTTATATTTTTTGTCCACTATATAAGGACTTAATTAATACATAATAAGTCATCGACATAACCCACACATTTCCAATATACGGTACTATATTAGGCATATCATGGGTAATTATTTTCATTATAACATAGGGAAATAGAAGCATAAATATGGGTGAGATCAAAAACCATGTAAGGGTAAACATATGATATAATAATAATTGATTATAATTGAGCATAAGATGAGAAAAAATATTATCTATGTGAATAAAAAACCAAACAAATTCCATAATGGAATGAAACTCAAAGCATGATATATCCATTAATATTAATGTAAATGAAAATTTCACATGGAAAACAATTACTCTGCCTTTAGAAATGAAATAAATAATTTCAGATAGAGAATTATGTTGCCTATTCCATGACATCATGGTCGTAAATATCATGATCTTACAGTAAATTCCTGATGTCTAGAAAATATTTTTCTCTAGGTATTCTTACACTAAAATACATAAGATGGTTTATCTCAAGAGACATAATGATTGATCGGTGGGATATTGTGGGTCCCACACATTACTAAATAATACTAATTTATTAGTTATAGAAATTAATTTATAAAATACCCTATACATAGATAATATCTATTAGTAATAAATAAACATCCATATTAGGTTAACAAGTATTCAATTTTTTTATAATTCCCCAATGGAGTGGATTTATATGTTATTATGCCTCAATATAATATTTTATTGAGTAAGGGGTATATAGATAACTCATTAATATCCCCAATTAACTGATATATGGAATCTAGGTGAACTCCATTCAATCAATTGAAGGTAATATAGAGTCTTTACAGTGGAAATGCATTTGGAGAAAAATGATACCTATAATAGAGGGTGACATAGAAGGATAAAGCCAATGATGGATTTCTATGAGTTTAATATCAAAATGTAAAATATAATGAGATGATTTTTAAATTATATAATTCCAAATTTCTACACTATAAAATTGAAATAAGTGGAAAATAAAAATCAGATTTCAATGGATAAAATTGAGATACGAACATCCTGATAGAAATGGTAACATAAAGATCAAAAGAAATTATAGGTATACCAAAGAAATAAAATTTAATGAAATAAAATATATTCAACATACTTTAAAAAATATGATAGTGAATAAACCATGTAAATTAATCCTGTGCACAACAAAAAAGCTTATCTCATGAATTTAGAATTGAGACCAAGAATCCCCTTTGAAGTAACAAAATATATAAGGTGGGAATATTTTTCTAATAAAGATATAAGGGAGAATTTTTTAATCGAATAAAACATGGAGAAAATATAATAAAAATTCTTTAGTAGGTAGAATATAAAAATCCTAGAATAATAGTTTTCAATAAGAATGTTTGTAACTAATGAAAGAATGTTGATTTAGCACAAACCCTTACTTTAATTCCTGACATCTACTAAAGAAATTGAATATCATACAATATGATAATAAATATCTTAATTAAAAATTCATTAAACTTTATATATATATATATAAATTTATAAGATCCATTCATAACTATTAAATATATGTATATTAGTTAGTTATTATCTGTTTTAATTAATTTATTTGAGTAATCATGTTGTTTTGAATTAGTTTTTGAAATAGTGGTGTTGTTCTTTATTATTCTACCAAATTTTATAATTTATGGATCATAAAAGTAAAGTTAACTTATTTTCAACAATTATTTATATAATTATAATTTCAATCAATGAGAGTATAAATTATGGTCTTTAAGGATGAAATCAATGATGAGTTTTTACAGTGATTTCGCAAAAAGACGCATTTGTAAAATGATAACAAGTTTTATGTAAATTTCAAAATTATATTATGAAAAAATATTTAATTTATTATTTATATCATGTATTATAAGTATTTATGTTATTATTATAAACTTATTATATTATATATATATTTAAGGGTTTTACACATATTTTAACATATTTTAAATAATAATGAATTAACTATATATAAAATGAGATACATTACTTTGTAGAGTCGGTAGTTCACAGAACAAATGATTTATATTTTAATTTCCTAAGGAAATATATTTAAATAAAGTTTTTAATAATTATAAAATTTTTAAAATTTTTTATATAATTATTTTAGCATCTTTTTTTAATTTATACCTTATAATCATTTATGATAGGTGGTGGTGAAAATGGATGTCACCATTTCATGGTGGTGAACATATGCAGAATGCACGAATGAGAGTTTAATTTTTATTAAAGAAAAATGGAAAAGGTTGTTAATATTTATTCCATTATAATTATAAAATTCACAATACAAAATAAGGATAATGTTTTATATAGAACTAAATTTTTCAGTGGCCATGATGTGGTTGTGGGAGTCCCCTTCAATAAGTGGTGAGAATGGTATTTTTTAGTATTTCTAATAAAATAAAAGGGAGCACATGTTTCACATGTATAGAGGACACCAAAAGGAAAAATAATTAGGTTGGTCATGAAATATTGTTGATAACCACTAACCATTATTTTTGCACATATTTGTTTATAATTTATGTAACTTCTTTACTCTTCAAAGATTCACTTTTATCATTGTTGGTTTTATAGTGGTTACCAATTTTTAAAAAAGTAAATTATTTTTAATTTATAGAAATATAACAGTCATTATCCAATAATTTAAAATTAATAATTCAAATATGAAATAAATATTACTAGATAATGTTTTTTATTTTAAGATAAATCAATTTTAACACTGGGAATGTAATATGTAAAACCCGATTTTTAGAAAAAAGTTTATTTTTATGCTTTAAATTTATCTATATGGTAAAAATATATATGTATTTTATTTTAGTTATATAAAATGGAATATTATAAAAAATATATTTTTATGTGTTTTTAAAATCCAAAAAAATAGATTGATTCAAAAATAGAATATAGTTAACAGAAAAGACTAAAACCTGTTTTTTGGAAAATATTACTTAACTTCATAAAATGTTTAAAAATGAATTTCTAAATAAAAAATAATATCATTAAATGTATATTTTTACTAATTAAATTGATACCTATTCATGTAAAATTTTTAATTGGTATTTATCTAAAACTTACATCCTGATATATTCATAAATGGTATGAATTTAGGAAAAACCATACAATTCAATGTTCACATGAAAATAAATTATTTTATAAAAATACCAAAAGAAATTAATCTGTTTTTGTTAATTTATGTAAAAATTAAATTTTAGTAGTTAAAATTCATATTTTAAATTTATATAGTTAATATTTTAATTAATAAAACATTTATATAATAAATATTATTTTTATAGAAAAATTATATTTTAAATTATTGATTATTTCATTTTTATTTCACATAAATCACTAATAAAATATTATGTAAACAAATTATTCATATATATTATTTATTTTGGTAATAATATATATAGTATCCTAAAATAAATTTAATAAAATAAAATTTATTAAGTGTTTTATTTTAAATCATAAACCAGTCTAATTGTTTTTCAACAAAAAATAAAATTTAACCAATATCTAGTAATTAATAATGGCCCATAATTTTATTTGTAAACATATTCAATAAATATATTAGATTTATTTCATTTTTTTGAATTCTATAGATATATCATAATAGTTATATAAAGTTTCATGGTTCATTCTGGTTTGGTATTTTGTGTGAATAATATTTTTGAACACATTAGGTTTTAAAGGAATATGTAAATTAAAATCCCACAATATTACTATTTCTAATGAAAGATTTTTGTTCCCTACCTGTAGATTGTAGGGGTTTAAATTATATAAAATCACTCATATTGGCTACATCATCTTTGAACAGCCTCCAAAGAGTTTTGTTTACAGTGCCTAAAGAACCCAACTACTCTTATAACTATGATGAATCTGGGACCTAAATTCCAACGGTAGGTGTTTTCTAGACAAATTTTCCAATTACAATTAATAAATCACATTAGTCAAGAGGATGAGAATTCAAGCTCGTCACTCCCATGTGGGGAGACTATTTCCTATTCGGGGACTCTCTTATTGATTTCTGATATGTTTTAGAATCCTGTGTTCATTCCAAATTTTTTATATGAGGATCACCATGAATTTACAATCTAATATGATTAAAGATGGATCCAAAATCAACTGTATGTTTCTAATATTTTCCATTGGTAGGTAAATTTTGATATATATGAGGTTTTCCATTAATTGTACCCATTTTGGAGAGATTATAGATTTCTTAATCATTTATAAGGATGATCCTGGGTTATGCCACTAGCTGTAGAGCTCTATAGTTTTCAATCATCCCAGGAGACAGAAGTTGCTTTGATGTTAGGATCAAACCCATAAGATATGCTACATACATATCCTAATGAGTGGAATCAAGATACATATAGTTCGGTGTCACATAATAGTAAACATCCCCTTTTAAGGTCAAGGATGATGGCTAAACCATTTAGTTTAACATCAAGAAGTGGACATGCATGAGAAATGTACCTAGTCAATGTTTTTTGGGGAACTTATGCCAATGAGGTATGAGGGACCTTGGGTATATATGGTCTCTCACGTGGATATCACCATACCAAGAATGTGGACGAGAGAATATTAGGTGGAATTTGGGTTTTGGTTTTGGACCTTAGGGATGCTTCTTACATATCCTATTTTGTTGGGAATCAATACCCATGTATTTTAGTTAGTTTTGGTTTACACCTGAGAGGATTACCTTGTTTTTGGGACATACCAATAAAACATTTTCAAGGAGAAATATTGGGGATTAAAATATATTGGAGGTAGGGTGGGATTCTACTTAATATAGAATATGGACCTTGAATATCAGGGCATGGCCTTAGGGATCATGAAATATATGAGGCCCTCTTGAATAGATGTTGGGGATTACCTATATAGAGAAGTCATGTATGAAGGATTAAGATCTTATATATGTAATGATCACCAATATCCTCTAATACCATTTGAGGAATGATTGGTATGAGATAGAAGAGGAAGCAATAGAGTTGAAGATCACACAATCCATCTTTGTCCACTGGTGGATGGATGTTGGAACCTAATGTGAGAGTGAGAGGGATTTGAGTGTGGCATCTAATCATTTATTATGGTAACCAGGATAGTGATAGCATGTGACCCATCAAGCTATACCCAAGTCTGAGGTGAAGAGGATATATAATTTCTCCTATCAAAGGAAAAGATATGGACTTACTGTAGGAGGGATTCCCTGCTGGTCCCCAAGGAAGAGTGGAATTTATGAAACATGTCGTCATTAAAGGGAATGGATAGTGGTTCACCTCAATCAATAGGATAGGGAGGTTTATTTTAGAACCTCTAAGGTCATAATACTTTTTTCCAGGAGAATTTATACTTGAAAAAATTTCTAGGATACCACTTGTTGAGGATGTTAAACACATTACTCCGCTTACCATGGGCATATAGACTCAATGGGGGTATAATCAGGTCCTTAATAATCTGATAATATGAGTCAAGTAGATTTGGAAGAGGCATTTCCCTAATTTCGTTTGAATGGTTCATGAAGGGGCCAATATTGGGCTCAGTGTGATAACATATGAGAGTGATGGGAGATAGAACATAGAACATCGTAGAGGATCCCATTCCGCATAGAGTGTTCATATATGGGATGGGGTTCCCTCCATGTAGCATGTTGCAACATGGTTGAGGGTATTGTTAAAATTGATTGGTTTTATGTGTACATGAGTTTTTCATGCATAGCATGTTGCTAAAGTGGTCAAGGTTTTTTCTGCGTACTGTTTTCCTATTGGGGATCGAGTTCCTCCCAAGTAGCAATTTTATACATTGGTCGAAATTCCTCTTTTGTATAATTTTCCTACACGCGGTATGTTTCCACCCACATAGTTTTGTCTATGTGGGGTGTTTGGATGAAATGGGGTTATCCATTTATTCCCCCACATAATAGTGTCCATAAAAGCTATAACACCCTGAAATTATAATGTAAGATCATTATAATTGATAGTGCTTATAACACACAACATAATGCATGTAAAGGAATATAATACACCGAGACATTACAACACATTTACTGTTTTATAAAAATTTAATATATAATATATCTTGAAAAGAAAGTGATACTGAGTTAGTGTTTGTTGAACACAACAATGTGTATCTTCAATGGCCTGTGTTACCCGGAAGACTGAGTTTTACCGAACAATAATATATTTTTGAAATATTATTATTTAATATAATAAGACATAACCGAGCCATTAAATTTGGAGTTATAAAAATGGTTAACTAACTTTTGAAAATATATGGATTACCTAAATATATAATCAATTAAGCGGTTACAAATTAATTAGAAATGAATATTACAACCAATTTAATATAAATATATTATTTTTATAAAAAACTAATTTTATGTCCACAAAGATATTTTATACAAATAAATTAAAATAATTTAAATTAGTATGTGATATTAATTTACTTTAAATAAAATTTACTCCATGAAAAATTTAAAATAGTCATCTAATATATTAGATAGACGTAAGATAAAGACAAAAAAATCTACACTTAAAAACTATATTTTTTTAACACACATTTACCACCATTTAATAGAGAACCTATTTTTTATCCAATTTTTGAAAAATTATAAACCGTATATGTAAACACTTATTCATTTTTGAATAAAAGAAATGAAAATTAGGTTATTTTTAGTTTTCAAAATTTTCCAGTGAACTTTCATTGTTAATGATTTGTGAAAAATAATGCATTTTTATTCCAAACTACTTCTTCATCTAAATTATTTATAAGCTTAATGGTATTTTATATTGATTTTATATTTAAATTAAATAAAATATTTATAAATTAATCAAATTCAGTTAATTTTAATCAATTTATATTTCAAATTGAATACAAAAAT
Source organism: Viscum album (assembly GCA_963277665.1). Classification (NCBI taxonomy): domain Eukaryota; kingdom Viridiplantae; phylum Streptophyta; class Magnoliopsida; order Santalales; family Viscaceae; genus Viscum; species Viscum album. Next base: position 537,430,442 of record OY728141.1, on the reverse strand, counting down.
TTAACAATCATTTGACCATTTTTACTTTAAAATCCTCTATTGTCATCACGTCTGTTCGATTTAATTTATATTAATTTTTGCCAGATATCTGATTGGAATATGTTAAAATGGATTTAGTATTTGTAAAAATAATAAACTATAATATATAATATTATCCAAATATTTTACAGAAATTATTAGTTAATGTAATTAAAATGAATTAAAATGATTAAGGTGAAATTTAGCTTAACAAAGGACTAAACCATAAATTTAAGGGCCCTAAAGACCTTGAAACCATTAAAAAATTTATTTTATGGAAATATTTCGACCCAATACACCCTTTTATAATATTTTCAACATTATTTGTTCCACATGAAATGTTAAAATCACATTTTTAATTCTCTTTCCAAAAAATTACAAGAGTTCAACTTCTCCTCCATTAAAAAAATTCTTCCTATCAACATGCTTCCTCAAAACTCTCAAGACAAATTTTCTCAACCATGATCTTCAAAAATAGATCCTAAAAATACCTAATATCAAACTCTAAGTGTCACCTTGGTTATAAATTAATCCACGTTATCCCTCTTTTTAAAACAAAAAGGATTTCCCCGAATAAGAAGTAACATCTTTACTTAAGCTCTTTAGTTTTATTTATTTTTTTACACATTCAATTATCCTTATTAAATGATTATATAAAAATAAAAATATTATAAATACAATGATATTTTGGTATTTTATGGGTTATACCTACACTTATAAACAATTCATCAAATTGGTCGTGAACCTACTGTTTATGTGTATAGCGAACTACCGCGTCACGAAACTGTGTTTGTTTTTTTTCATTACCGAAAACCATGTAAGGAATTATTATGGTCAAAATATTTATATAGTATATTTATGATATCTATAATTTATTTATGCCTATTTAATTTTTATATTACACATTCTAATTTGCTGTCCATTTTCTATAAATATGATAATGTCATTTGTCGATGTGGGGAATATCGCCTCCTCAAAGACGTGATTCGTTCACACTATATATGTACTATAAAAAAGGATTGTTTTGTAAAAACTATATGGTACATGTGACATGATTATAGTATTTTAATTCTATTATTTAAATATATATTTATCAATTACTTTTAATTATTTTAATATGACTATGAAATGAACGTTGCATTAATGCGTACATACAACCTACCATCTTAATGAATGGTGGATTTAATTTTGGATCTAAAAATAGTATATATTTTTATAAATACATATATAATGAATATATATAAAATTTATATAGTGTTTTACATTATTTAGATGACTGAACCATGCTATATTTATTATGAACGACCAGTAACAAGTGAAATCATACTAAAAAACTAAGCACTTAAAAACTAAAATAGTAATAATGATGAGAGATTGTTATAAAATATGTAATAAGATATTATAAGAAGATAATAAAAGTTGTTATAAACATGAATATAGTTCCTCAAAAAGTTAGTAACACTATTTAAATAAATATAAAATTTTTTAATGGTTGTTTATGCAAAATGAAATGCAAGGTGAAGGGTTTTCTTCTCAATTTAAATTCCATAGAGACTTATTTGTTGTTATGAACAAATTTAATTTGATGTGTTGTATATAAAACATTTTGGAATGTTATATAATGAATATTATTATTTTCATGATATTATATGTTTCATTTAATGTCATAAATTTATGGAAATTATGAATCAAAATATCCAAAGTGGTATAGGAAACTATTGAATTTTTAATGAATATTTTCCATAGGAATATTCATAATGATTATTTATTCAATAACACTTCCTTTTTTTATTATTATCATGATATTGAAATAATAACTTAATTTTAATCATTTTTTTTGAAAGTACATTGAATATTCTAAATCTCAAACAAAGAATATTTTTATTTCCTAAATTATATATCCTTTTTATATATGACATTCACATTGATAGTTAATTGATGAAATGGGGAAATATTGAAAAAACTATATTCATTATTCAATATGTATATTAGATAAGACATACTATTTATTTTTATTATTCAATATGAGTAATACATTGGACATAAAATGATGGGTAGTACTCAGAATTTATGCAGAACCTTAATGCATCGACATGTACTCCAGAGAATAATATGTTTCCCAAATCAGAAAATTTCAAACCATTATATGAATGGTAATGATAGTATATTTATTCACTTGAGATAGAAATGATGTCAATAAATTAAGCATTAAAATCATTTAGATTCAATTATTTATCATCCATGTAATTTTTTCATTGACATATATATCGATGCAATATATTTCCAGTTTCTTAATTAAATGGCATCTATTTCAATATCATACCATTACAAAATAATATTGACATTTATTATTATTTTAATGGTATGTGTAATTAGTTATTTATATTTACATGTTCATTACTCTCACCGGTTAATTATTAATTTCACTTTACTTACTGTTACTGAGAATTTGAGCTCATCCTTATTATGTTTCCTTTCCATAGGTTATATAGATGAAATATTTGAATAAGATTTCGAGGATGAAATTTAGTTAATTTTAGTATGTATCATGTTTAAATTTTTTTTCCAAAAAAATTTGGGTATCATGTTTTTAATATGGATTTCCAAAAAATAAAAACTGATTGATCCTACAAGGTTTGATTTTTTATAATCATCCCAATGTAATAAAATAACTCCCCAGCTCTAGGATTATGGGTTTGGGGTGTTACAGTTGGTATTAATGGATATTTAGTAGTACACACAGAAATTGGATTTAGGAAAAAATGATTAGGGAACATAAACCTAAGATATGTTTTGAGGATATGTATATAAGAAAATCTAATATTTTTGGTAAGGTATATATTATGTTGGTATTACTATAAATACATCCATGTTTGGACACTACATGTGGACATCGTTCTAGCGTATTTGTACCTTGGAGTATCAAATTTGACACGGTTTGTCGGGCCTAACTCAACATAACTAGGTACATGATATTGATCATTGAATCAAACATGGTCTAAAACCATTGGGGGTTACTCTTAGGATAATTCATGTTTTCATTATGTACCATTATGAATTATTTATAGACATCCCCAAATATATCATGTTTATGATTCAAAGATGATCTCTGCATATGTTTATCAATTTATGTTTAGTGTTATTATGTATTTATAATTCTACAATGTTCCAAATTTTATGGGCTAATGTAGTATATTCCATTGTATATAAATGTAACCTATAAGGATGAAGTGTGTTAACACTCATTGTCAATGTAGAAGTTTAACTTCTTAAAAAATCAATGTTATGTGATTTGGAACTAAGCATGTTGTGGATATATTATGTAAGTGTAGTGAGGTTATGAAAAATAACCTTTCTCTAATGGAGAAACCTACTCCATATAGATAATATACCATGCTTGATAATTTTATGAAATAGAGGCCCCCATAATTTTTTAGGGCTAATAATCAAATGGTGGATGAGCAATATATTATGTCTTTGGAAAGATATTTATGGAATTTGGTTGTGGTGAAAAGGAAGAGGCTACACTATAACTGAATTTACTCAAAAGAGATTCTAATAAATGGTGGTTGTTGATCCAAAATACTCAGCAGGAATAAAAAATTAGACTCATGGAATGAAGAAATATTAAGGAGAACTTATTTGATTAATACTTACCTCACGATTAACAAACATAACTAAGGAGGAGGTTGCAATGTTTAATAAAAATGGATATATAAAGTGTTGTAGATTATGATGCTACGTTTACAAGGTTAGAAAGGTATGATACGGATTTCATATGCCACATGGAGGGGATGATTGGCCACTAATTTGAATGTCTTAAGCCCAATCATCAAAGAAAACTAGTATCCCATATTTTTTCATCATATGATGATATAGTTTTATGTTAAATTATGAAAGAAGACAATTTTATAGAATCAATATATTAAAGGGAAACAAAAACATGTAGATACCATCTAAGCAGCATAAAAATGGAATAAGTGAATGAATAAAAAGGTAAAATATAATTTTCTCACTTATTATAACTATGGAAATAATCATCATAGTAAATTATTGAAATGATACGGAGTTCATTATATGTATGAGTAAATGCATCATAATGAAAAAATTCAAAAGAATAAAGAAAAATAATACTACACAATGTGATAATTTAAAGTATATGGGGAAGCCACTAATAAATTAATAATTAGTTCTTTATGTATAGATGATGAAATACCAAAACTAGATGGATATAAAAAGAAATAATTCATTTCAAATGTTGTTTTTAATTCAAAATCTTCGTACTCTGGGCTGTCTATATCTGGATTATATAGATCCCGAACAGTAGAGTTATCCAGTTTCTCTGACTCCAAGTCTCCAGACATCATCACACCATCACAGGTGGATGAGTATCATGATGATCTGAACATAGATCTATGGGATTTACCTTTGTCTATGGGGAATCATTTCTATTCTCATTCCCATTATTATTTATAGGGTATTTTGTTCTGAGTTGTCTCTTAGGTTCCTCTATCATCCGTATAAGGTGTTTTTTGTGCCGCCATAATGGAATCATCCTTTAGCTGAGGAGGCTTTAACTGTGCTTATAGTCGATGGAATCACATTTGGGTCAGGATTCATCATGGGTGGTGATTTGGATATCACTTCTAGGGCCTCCCATTCCCCCAACAAAATATCATCTTTGGGATCAGGATAGTGAATTCATTAGGATCCACCTATAGAACTGATGATCGTACTCTCTAGATTGATGAATAAGTAGTGTCCCTGATTTGTATTGGTCCTAGTATTGCTCTCCCCTTCCATTTAAGATCTTAATCTTGGTTGAATGAATTCTTAAATAGTCATAACCTATAATTTTTCTAGAAACTCTATTGTACTACATGGGTTATCACTTTCAAGGTAACTCATTGTTTAGGTATCGAAGATGTCTCCAAATACATAATAAAGGCTATTAGTTAGAGATGTGTTATCATGATGGTGATCTGTGCTATCAGGATCTAGTTGACTAGTCTTCAATAAACATGGCATTGGAAGGAATCCCTCAATCCAAGGAGGGTATCCTATCATTGATTTATTCTCTTGAACCCATTTTCTAAATGGTGACTATGTATCCTTTTGGGGTATGCCCCTAATGCTAGAATTTGGTTCCAAACATTTCATCTTTATTTAGTGAGGTTGTTTCCATCTCTCATGTACAAGTTCTTCTAGCATGTGTTTGCTAATTTCCTCCCCTTGGTACAATGCTTTATCACATAAAGGGATGTCTAATTCTCTTTATCCATCATGAATGGATTTGATAGTGGTGGTTGATGATCTCTCTGAATCGGAAGGAAATGTTATTAAGTTGAAGGATAGCATGAGAAAAATTATGAGTATCCTATATTTCTATAGTCAATGATATTCACCATCTCAGTATGTCATTTCAAAACTACCTGGATCTCAAAGTCCCCTAGTTTCCCACCCATTGTCTTCAGGGGGATCATCCATGAAAACCCATCTGGGAAAGTTAGGACACCCTCCTCCGAACCCTAGGGTGGAAGATCTCCAGAACGATCTAGTATAATATTTTTAATTGGTTCATTCTAATGGATTCAATGTTTTAAAATAGGTGTCTAATATATTTAAAATATATTTTGATATTATATCGTCTTCTTCAAAGGGTTTTTACTTTAGATCCCAATCCAATAGTAATATGGTTACTCTGAGTTCTCAGTTTTATGTCTTGTTGATTCCCAGCGAAAAAGACATGAATCCTCCCTTACTATGATCTATCTTATATTATAGAATTCTTGGGACATTGGTTAAAGTATCAAAATAGATTTTATGGATTATAAAAAGCTTCATTCTCAAACTTATTTGGAGGTGAATATTTAACATGAACAATGTGCTACAAATATATATAGTTTATGAAGTGTGCATAGGACATTACGATATTCGGCTTGGTGATCTTATTAATCAGTACATTTGGGTTTTTTTGAAGGGAAACATGTTCATTGAGATGTTGGGTTCTTCCAATAAACAATTATCAATAAGTATCATTGATGTAAATATGTTTTTTTATTCAATTTCATGTATGAAATGGTGCTTTTGGTGAAAGGTAACCGCTATGAAATTATTTGGATAACTTTTTGATAGGGGGCACAACATAGTTTTTTTTGGGGGGGGGGGTGGAAATAAATGATATTTTTGATCTAGTCGAGAAAAGGGGAGGAGGTATACATCCATGATGAGATCATCAGTCATTTTTTTCTTTTTTCTCAAAAAATAGCCTTTTGAATCTAGGTTTCACTAGAGTCAAATACACTTGGTGTAATAATCCGAAAGGCAATTTTCACACCAGCTGTAAGTTTGACCATTGTTTATATAATCATAAGAATATTTAAAACATACCAAAGTAAAGGGTTAATCATCTCATGCAATATTTCATAGTACAAACTCCTCTCTGCATTCATATGGAGAAAACGTCGGGGTACAATAATCATTTTTTACTATTCCAATTACTGGGTCTCTGATGTTGATTACCATTCAATGGTCTGGTCATCCAGGATAAAACCCTTGTGTGAGAGTATATGGATGTGGATTCATTATAAAACCTGGATACATATTGTGGATTTATATACATAGATTAATAATAGACATACTCAAGGAATAAACATTGAATTTATAAAAGTAGAGATCGAAATCATGGAAAGGGAGTTGGAGTCCAATCAGGATGATGAAATATTTTTTGATTTTTTTGTCTAATAATATCCAATTAGTGGAATTAATTATGAAATAAGAATTAATATTCAGGGGGTTTATATGGTTACATATATGAAGTAGGGTGACAAGAATATGGTATTTTTTCTAGCTTTCATTATGGAAAAATCCTGTCTATACTCAAAATATCAGAATGAAAGAGGTGTTTTTCACTCAAGAAATGAAGGTGGTGAGTGGTAGGAGAATGAATTTATTACATGTTTGCAGGATGAACAAAATACCAACATGTAAATTTTATTCACATGTGAATAAACTAACCTATCCAATTTTGTTCCATGGGTTGTTTATAGTGACATCAACAGGTTTGTTGAAGTCAATCTGGGGGAACCAAAAATATATGATCTAGTTTGTGCACATAAATCTGAGATATTTCTAGGGCCAGATGGTTTATTAGGATCTTTTTACATTAACTTATATGATATGGTGAAAGGAGAGTTTATCATGGATATTTAGTACATCCCAAAAGGTGGATAATTACCACTATTTTCATGAGCATACACCTTACTCCCTATTCTGAAGTTGAATGATCATTCATCTCTTAATCCTTATAGGACAACCAATATGTGAAACTTCAGATAAAAGGTCCCTACAAGCGTTATCAATAGGTTACTTCCTCTTTATCTACATTAATGGGTCTCATAGGATCATTAGGTCTTCGTCAAGTGGACATAAACCCGTACATCTATTCAGATGGTGTAATAACTGATTGAGGATGTTGACAAGAAAGAATATTACTCTAACATTGTGGAGCTGATGGTCATAAAAAATATTATGATAATATGAAATATAGTTTTAATAAGAATGTTTTTATCATCATGGTTTTTTCCAAATGGGAAACTGATATCATATTTAGGTCTTACAGATCTGTTTGGCTGGCTATCTCATTCATGGGAAAAAAGTTTATGTTTTTTAAGTCCACTCATGGTCTCAGGTAGGGAGTCCCCTTACAACCCAATATTTTCTACATTGTTTTATGAATATATTAGATGATATATAGAACATATAATTCCCAATTGAACCATTTGAGCTAATCTTGGAAGGGATTATGCAAATGAAATTTCTAATATTTTTTTAATGATGGCAAGATTTTTTTTGAACGGAAACATAAGGTTCATTCATGAATTCAACAAAATTGAGGACAATTATTGTAAGTGGAATGGTCAGGATATTAATCAATGAAAAAGTAGTGTTTTATTTTTTAAATGATGTTTTGAAAGATAGATTAAGTGAATTGATGAGTTCCTACGCATGAAAATGAAATCATTTCCAATGGATTATCCCCGGGAACCAGTGGATCCATGATGGTTTTGTGTCCACCAATTTGAGTGCATCATTGATAAAATCAGGGCCTTCATTCGTAAATAGAAAAGTTTATTTCTTTATTTTTTTGGTTTCATTTAACACACCATGATTTCATAGTACATTATCTCATTATAGTAATTTAATAGCTAGCGGTACACGCAACACCGATTTCGAGCGCACCACAACTTACCAAACTAGGCGTTCAAAAAGCGGCTATGAATAGTATTAACATTATTTTGAATATTATATACTATAAATAATTTTAACATCCATATTATGTGTTTCTTAGACATAATATAATAACTAAAACTTTTTTTTAGATTAAATAAGTATTTCTCAAAAAATTTATCTTTACAACCTTTTAATGGAGCACCCTTTTTAAAACCAATATTTGACACTTTTATATATTAAATTTAATGAAACCAAATTCTTATTTATAATAGAAGCATAAAAATTTAGTCTAGATAAATTTTTGGTACTTCTATGATAACTTTCATATTTTGATGAATAGGGAAAATACTATGTTTTAAATGAAAACAACTTTTTTAATCGAATTAATTTATTGTTAAATTATTAATATGAATGGTTTTGAAGTATAATAAGATTATATTTTTATCATTTAATACATTTTAAGTCATTTTAAGTTACTTAACATTTAAATATGACATAAACACATGTCAATCTTTTGATAGTTTTTGTTTTTTAAAAATCTCTTTTTGGTTTTGACAACGGGAATTAATTTTAAATTAATAAATGAAACTTCTATGTTTTAAATTTTGTTAAATAGGATTTATTTTTTAATTCAAAATATAAAAATTATCTTTGGGTGAATTATTGGTATTCTTCAGAAAACGTTCAATTTTTGATGAATAGTGAAAAACACTACGTTATTATTTAAAACTGACTCTCTATTTAAATAATTATTAATTTTATTTAATTTTATTTTAAATAAAAATTGATATATAAAACCTATATAAGTTCAATGTAATTTATTTTATTCATTTTATAATAATATTAGATGTATTAAATTTTATTTATCTTTTTAACATCTTTTACCCACCTCCTAAGAGAATTTGAAAATTTACATAAAACATAATTTTACCATGTCTGTGAGTTGAATTTCAAAAATCCAAGAGACAAAATTAATATCATTATATAAACTGTGTTTCAATAAGATGAAAATAATTTTTTGTGAATAGTAAATTTTGACTTTTATTTACCACGGTTAAAAGTAAATAGGGTAAGGAAGGGTAAAAATGATATCATAATTACCTAACACTTTTCATAATTCAATTGGATAAGTAAAATTCGACCAGAAACAACCTTAGGAATAAAATATGAACCTCTTTTGTCAACTTGGATTAGATTAGGACATTTATTATTATTTTATTTAAAGATGAGTTAAAAGATTTAAACACAATGTTTAATAACTAAACAATTTTAATATAGGGATACAAATAATATAAATTCAACTATATAAATTAATTAGAAAGATAAAATGATTTCCAACATAATGGTATTTTATTTATAATTTTTATACATTACATAATTTAATTTATATATAAAACAATGTTGATACAGTAATTACCTTATTAATGAAATATAAAAATGATTTATATTATAAATATCCAAATAAATGTAAATTGAGACTTTTGATGAATTACACTAATTTTCTATGTTACTATTACATGTTAGTACTAGTTGAATTTTTTTCCGAAGTGATAATGTTTTATGGTTTTGAAAAAAATCAAATGATAAATAGTGTCAAGATTGAAATAATTGTGTTTTTAAAACAAATACTATATTATTAATTAATATAATATTCCTAAAAACTAAGGTGTGGCCTATGGACATATATAAAGTTATTTATATTAATAATTAATCACATGGGGTTCACTTGGCTTGTTATAGTATATTTATTAACCATAAAATATAAAAATACTAAGAGACATGGAAAATGTCAAACTATCTAACTAAGAGTTAAATCTAAAAGATAAGGTTAATATGATGAACTAAACCTATCTAAAACCTATTGTTTGAGTGGTTTCAACCCATACCTCCCTTAGCCTCTAAATAATTCAGTTTGGAGCTATTAGATACCGAAAATGATTTTATTATAAAGTAATATTTCAAGATTTTCATAAAGTGACCCTCACCTCTCTTATAAAAGGGCACTTCCACTTCTATTAATTTCACACCTCCAAAGACTTTTCCCTAGGACAAAACCTGACCAAATATCCTAAAAACATTCCTCTCTTCATCCTATATTCCTTCCATAGGTCATAAATCCAACCTATGGAGCCCTTTTGTTCAAATCAAATGGAAGAACCCGAAGAAGTGGTAAATATTTCATCACATATTTCAAGTTCTTTTCTTCTTCCACTTCCTATTTCATTGTTGTTTCCATTATAATATAATAAATACAATATATTCTATATACTGTGATTTTATTATAAAAATGGTACCACCATATTCATTATTCTATCGACCATACGAATGACAAAGTCGCCATATGTGTGTACGTATGGCTTACCGTCTCCACATCATGGTGTAGTTCGTTATTCAAGCACTTCATTATTTGGATGGGAATAAAAATGAATATAAAAGATGAAAAAATAAATATAACTTATTAATTATTATGTATATAAGATATAACATCCAATTATATATGATTTCACCATCAATATAATGATATTATCGCTCGTGCGTAGATATGGATTACCATCTACACGATGCGATAAGATATTCATTCCCATGTTCACCATTAAAAAATTATTATAAAAATATACATATTAATAATAATTATGAAATATATAAAATAATAATGATACTGGATATATATACATATATGTACTTAAATATATCTTATTCACTTACTTATGTTCAATACAATATGGAAACGGAAACAACGTTTGTGTGTACGTACAACCTACCGTCTCCATAAATGGAGCCTTTAATTACATATATCTATTTATTATATATATTTATATTCTAAATTTATATGATATATAAATCAAGTAATATATTATGTAAGTATTTAAATCATGATCTAAATGATACGATCAGGAATAACAAGTTAAAACACATACGATAAAGGAAGTGATTATTACCTAAAATGTTAATTTAACATTGAAATCATTATTAAATGGGTATTATAAAGTCATAAATTAATAATTTATGATATAATAAATAGGAATATGGTTCTGGTATAATTTAATAACATACTAGGGTAATTATACAGGAGGTTAAACGTACCCTCGACCAAAGGAAACTGCTAGGTAAGGGTTAATTTTACAATCTCTTTATTATCCGAGGTTGTTTTTACGTAAGTATCTACTCATACATATTTGTTATCCATGTACATGTTTCATAAAAGAGTTTTCAAAAGGATTATTTTTAATGTAATTTTTACTAAAACATCATTTTAAATGTTTTAAAGATTTTTATTTTGAATCCTTTCTCATTAATGTCCATGTTTTTAAAATGATTTTAAGGATTTATTTATATGGACATGAATGTTTTAAAATGTTAATTACTTCCACAACTATCAAAGTGGTATGGGACACTTTAACTCAAAACTATCTTCTAAATGACTTACTTTATATGACTTTTAAATGATTTTATGAAAAGGTATATTTCTCTCAAAGATTTTTACTGATCATTTTCAACTATGTCAACATCCTTTATGGGATATTATTCTTGATCGAGGTTGATTTATTATGATAAAAATCTTCCATATTGTATTGAAGGTTTTGTGATATCTTTGACTATGGATGTGTTATTTTTATACCATTCATGGTTTATGGATAATGTGTTGATATTTTGTATGCTAATTTTAATATGAATGTTTATGTTATGATTAAACCTTTTCATATGAGGAATGAATTGGACTTAGTAAGTGATGGGTGAAGCCCGCTATAGCTCCTCGATGCATCGGTAGGTATCATGAGACAAACTAGTATCTTGTCACAAGACCATGAAAAAATATTATTTGTAGTCTTCGCACAAGGCCTTGAATATGTGGTTATGAAGTCTGACATTCTGCATTCCATCATTATGAAATTGTATATTGATATTGCATGTGATTATTCGACTAGTATAATATCCATGTTAATAAGTAAATCACATTATTTCATTTATATTGGCCATATTATAAAAAATTTTAAGTTTAAAAGGATTATGTTTTAGTCTTATATATTTCCTTAAATGTTTATGTTTATTTATGAAATTTTCCGCTATATTGTTACCCTTACTATGCATCTGAGCTCACCCCATTCTATGTTTTATTTTTTCTAGGATGCGAAGAAGTATAGTATGACATAATTGTAGATATAGTCTAAGGGATATGAATGTTGTCAATGTAGACAATTTTGTTGATGTTTTTTTATAGTGTAATGTAACATTAATGTATGTAATCTATTTTATAAGACTGCTAATCCGATCATTCATTCGGGACATGATTCCTTATATCATTCCAATGTATAAAAATAATGCACCAACTCTAGGTAACTAGGGCCAGGGCGTTGTAGATGGTATTAGAGAATGTTTAAAAAAACCTTGGAAATAGATTTAAATAAACTCTGATTAGATAACATTTCCCTAATATAGAATTTGAGGACTAGTATAGAATAACTTCCATGAGTTTTGGTAATGTAGAGATTTTTTTATTTTCTATGAAATACATCCATGTCTAGATACGAGCAGGTAGAGGCGGATCTGGCATAAATGTACCTAGGAGTGAAAATCTGACAAGGAGTTGCAGGCTTGACCTGGGGTATCCTTGTACATGACAACTGGCCTTACTGCACTCTTGGTTATGACACTCCTGGGGGATATTTTTAGGATAATTCAAATTTTCATTACAAGCCATTATGAAGGATATAGGAGTGAATAATTCCTCAAGGAAAACATTTTATGATTATAGATTATATGCATAATATTTTCAATTTACATTAGGTATTTTACATGTTTGGAATTATGAATTTTGATTCATAAACTAACCTAGTGTATGCCATTGTTTAGAAATGACTCATAGTAGAAATAATGAGAATTCCAGCAATAAACATGATCAAAATCTTAAGAAGGGTCCTATATTTCATGGTATTAAGTAAACATTTAAAAGGGAAATATTCTCCCACGTATTCTCATCATATGAAGAAATAATATCCTATGTTAATAAGATAATTAAAGAATTCTCTAAGTCTTAAGGATTTTATGGAAGCAAGAGAAGAGAAGGATGGAAGAGAAAAATATGGATAAAGGTAAGGGTGGAATGAAGGTTTTTCCCATAAGTGATAATTGTGAAAAGAATAACATTGTTAAATGTTTAAAGGGAATGGGGTTTTTTGTAAGTGTGGAGAAAAAGGACACCAAGTACGTGAATGAAAGGGTATGAACAAGGATTCAAATTTACAATGCTTCATCTGCGAGGAGTTGGGACCCTACACGAATCAGTGTCCAAATCATCAGAGTATTCCAAAAATGATGCAATTGGATAATAATCAAGTTATGATACAACCAAAGATGAAGTGGAATGGTGGGAGTTCTTATGTTGTTAATGTATTGTGTCATTTGGGTATTTTATTAATTATGTACATGTTATAAGAATTATAAAGTATACAAGGATTATACTGCAGTAAAATTTCATTAAGGATTTGTGATTAAATAGTTCTAAGAAAAGTGAATCAATAGCAAGTCAAAACTTTTGGAAAATACATCATTGAAGGAAAGATAATCCTTAATATGGTTCTAGTACTGATGTAACACCCTGAGATTTTATGAAAACTATTCTTTTTAATTTCATTAATGTCTTGTGTTGTACACTACACCAAAAGGAGCTTGCAAAACAGGCATCCTTGACATGCCTTGCATTACACACAATCGCGATCTTCCTCGATAGCGTGTGTAGTACGCAATACCTAGTTTCACTAAACGAGATATTATTATAATATTATTATGAACTAGCCGTTATGAATAATAATAACCAATTTTTAAAATTTTGTAAATTTTATTTTTCAAAATGGACTTCATTTTTGGAATCTGAATATCGAAATTTTCTTAGGGTGAAATTTTGGAACTTTTCGGATAACATTCATATTCTGATGAATAGTGAAAATTACTAAATTTTAATTAAAAACAACTTTTTTAATCGAAATAATTAATAGTGATAAATTATTAATTTGAGTGGTTTTAAAGTATATTTAGAAAATATTTTTACAATTTAATACAATGTTGGTCATTGGATGTAATTTCACATTTAAACCAGACATAAACAAGTGTCAATCTTTTGATAATAATTATCTCTTAAGAACACGCTATTTTTTTTGACGACAGGAATTAATTTATAAATTAATTACTACAACTGATATGTTTTGAATTTGGTAAAATAGAAATCATTTTTGAGTTCATAATATCAAATATAGCTTAGGCCTAATTTTTGGAATTTTTCTGGAAACTTTCATTTTTTGATAAATAGTGAAACCACTAAGTGGTAGTTAAAAAAAATGAATTTTTCATAAAACATAATTTTACCACTTCTGTGAATGGAATTTCAAAAATCCGAGGGATACGGTTGATGTCAGTAAGTAAAATGTGGTTCAATGAGATGAAAATAATTTTTGGTGAATAGTAACTTTTTACTTTTATTTACCACGGTTAAAAGTAAATAGCGCAACTAAGGGTAAAAATGATATTATTATTACCCTAACGCATGTCCAAATTCTATTGGATAAGTGTAATTCGACCAAAAACAAGCTTAGGAATAATATATGACCATTTAGGACCACTTGGTTTAGATTAGGACATTTATTATTAATTTATTTAAAGAAGGGTTAAAATAGTTAAAATCAAAGTTTAATAAGTAAATAATTTTTAATGAAAGGTAATATATAAGATAAATTCGACTATAAATATTCATTAGAAAACTAAAAGGATTTCCTACATAATGGTATTTTATTTGTAATTTTTAGACAATAAATAATTTAATTTATTTATGAGACAAAGATGATGCAGTAATTATCTTATTAATGAAATATTGACACAATTGATGTTATAAATACCCAAATAAATGTAATTTTAGACTTTTTATAAATTCCAATAATTTTATAGGTTAATATGACATGTTATTATTGATTTAATTAACTTTTTTCTAACTAATCATTCTGTTATAATTTTCACAAAAATGAATTACTAAATAGTGTCAAAATTGACATAAAAAAGTTTTTAAAACCAATATTATATTATTAATTGTTATTTTATTCATAAAAATCTAAGGTTCAGACAAATGACTTATATAAGGTTATATATATTACTAATAAACAACTTTGGGTTCGTTTGTCTTGTTATAGTAAGTTTATTAACCAGATAGTATAAGAACACAAGAAGACACAGTAAAAGTAAAATTATTTAACTTAATGTTAAATCTAAATGATAAGGTTGACATAGGAACTTAAAGATGTCTAAATTCTATTGGATGAGAGGATTTAAACCCATACCCACCTTAGCTTCGAAATAAATCAATTTGGAGATATTTAAAACTGAATTTGTCTTTATAATAAAATAATATATTTAGTTTTTCCAAAGAAGCCCCTCTCCTCCCTTATAAATGGGCACCACCTCCCTCTCTTCCTCACACCACTTTGAGCCTTAAATCTCGGCCAAACCCTGGAAAATTCTCTTATCCACTTCCCTAGAAACATCCTAGAGGTTATGGTATTACTCAAAGTCCAACTTTAGTGCCCTAAAAGGAGATCTCAAAGAGGCGCTTCAAAGAAGAGGTAATGTCTATTACCGATTCTTTCAACTTTATTTCTTCTTCCACTTGTTCTTCTTAGGTTTTTTCATTATGAAGTAATAACATCAGTATCAATAATATATTGATATGTTATTATAAGTATTAAACAACCGTATTTCACCATCTATCCATCCTAAGGAAAATGAAATCATCGCGCGTGCGTATGTACGGAATACCGTCTCCACGCCATGGTGTAATCTATTTTCCACCACCACCTTACTTGGATGGGTATAATGTTGTAAATAATAACTATATATGATTATTGTAAAGTGATATTGATTCTTAAATAGTATACAAACACTCCAATAAAATTCCACGATCATGAGAACGATATCATCGCTCGTACGTACGTACGGACTACCGTCTCCACGACGCGATGAGATTCATTCTCCACGTTAACCATTCATGAATGATTATAATGTATATATAATAAGTAATCATTAAATATATTACATAATAATGATACTAGATTTATGTGTATATATATGTATGTCATCTACTTAATTCCATTCAACTCAATAAGGAAACGAAAACAGCGTTCATGCGTACATACAACCTACCGTCTCCATGAACGGTGTATTTCTTTCCACTTACTGATCTATTATATATATGTATATTATGAATATATATTATATATAAATACTGTTTTATATTCTGTAATTAAGTAATCATGATCTATGTAATCATATGAATAATTACATGTCAAAACACGGACAAAAAATGAAACGATTTTACCCAAAACACTCTTTAACATGGAATTTACAAAAGAACGGGTAATATAAAGTCATAAGTGAACCATATATGATATCATAACAATGATTATGATTTTGGAATAAGTCAATTACATTATTTAAATCATTATACAGGAGGTTTGGACACTTATAAAGCAAATCGGACCTAAGGTAAGGGAAAATATCACAATCTCATTTTTATCCGAGATTGTTTATACTTTGGTATTTAATGGGGTTTATTTTATCATCCACATCCATGTTTCCTAAATATGTAATATTATTTCCATCCAATTACAATTTTTTAAATCCAATTTTACCCTTCAGTGAGTTTTTAGTAAAGGATATGAAAGTAATCTTTTGTCGTTTTTCGTACGAGGTACTTTTTGACTTTTCCGACAAAAGTAAGAAGAATGTTTTTTTAACTTATACGGAATGAATGGATTTTTAAAACATTATTTCCAAGAATATTCCTTTAAAATTTTCCAGGTTTATTTTTAATCAACTTATTTTAGTTTATAATTGTACGACATGTTAAGAAAGGAAAAGTGTTTCTAAAGGAGAAAGGATATTTTCCTCAAGAATGGAGTTCAAGTGTTTTATCATAATTATTTTAAATCTAAGATAATAAAGGGTTCTGTTTATATCCCTATTCTTACATTGATTTGATTATGTTGTGATGGAATTATATTTTTATGAATTCCATTATCTTATATGAATTGTTTTATGATGTCATGATATTTAAGATTCCCATTTTTATTACATGGGTTATGCTATGATGTATGGTTTCTGATTTTGTGGCCCACATAAGAATGGTATCATTATGAGATGGGTGGGACCTATATCTCACACAAATGCATTGGGTAAAGATTTTATATCTCATGAGATAGTCATGGCTAGAACGGTAGGTTAAACCGGTTCAGTGAAACAGGACTGAAACGAGGAGTGAACTCGGTTCAGAAATGGACGTTGTCCACTAAGATAGTCTTGGCAATGAGTCTGGACTAAAAAGAAATGATTTTATATGATTATGTGTGTATGAAAAAAAGTTTCATGTATTATGTTATGATTATTGGGATTACATTTCACTACTATGATTTATCCTATGTTATGATATTATAGTCTATTTTGAAGGTTAAGATTTCCAAAATGTTATATTCTTATGAATATGATGTGATTGATATTTCTTTTGTTTACCCATACTGAGCATTTGAGCTCACCCTTTTATGTTTCCTTTTCCACAGGATATAAATAAAGGTTTTAGGTATGGAAAAAGGGAATATCTTAATGGGAGATGTTGACGATATTTCACCCCGATTAAAAGATTATATTCTGAGTTTTCAAAGACACTAAACTATCACGGTACTTATGTGTGTATTTTTGTAATGTATTAAGTATTCCACAAAAGTTATGTAATGTCCATGTACGATAAGCTTATGGTCTCTACAGTAGGTATTAGAGGAAAGGTATAGTCAACCTTTGGAAATTAGGATGTGAAATCCTTAATAAGAACCCTAAGGATAATTCTAAGCATAGAACACAATCTTAGTGTTTTAGAAATGACCATTAATAACCTAGTATAAGACCTTAAGTGTGAAATTTTATTCTTGATTATGTGGTTTTCCTATTATAATTAGTGTTGCTCACACTATTCTTCTTGGTTTTAGTCAATGTCTGGAACCCGAAGGAACCGTGTTAAGGCGGAATGTGACGGGCAATGCAATGATTGTCCCTCGGAGAAACCAAACATTATGGGAGCCGGAATGCAAAATCTTGTAGCCATGCTCACACAACTTTCTCAAGCTATGAATCATGCAAGACTTCCAAATGAGAAATGGAAGGAGAAACATTCTGTTGAATCCTTCATGAGGCAGCGTCCACCTTCTTTTAGCGGGTCTACAGATCCATTAGTTGCTGAACAATGGATTAGTACTACTGAAAAGATATTTTCAGTTCTTCAATGTTCTGAACAGGATAAAGTCATCCTAGGAGTGTATCATTTGGAAGGAGATGCTGATCAATGGTGGAATCTTATTAAGAATACGAGGAAAAGGGATGAAATTGAGTCCATGGAATGTGACGAGTTCAAGAAATTATTTTTCAATAAGTACTTCCCCTGTATTCTCCAAACAAATATGGAGAAATAGTTTCCTGAACTGAAGAAAAAGGATGATGAATCTACTGGTACTTATGAAATTTTTTTTGCAAGGATTGCAAGGTATGCATCTGGATTTATCATCCAACCTGAAAGTAAAGTTGATCGATTCTTCAGTGGCTTAAAACCAAATCTTGGAAGGGCATTAGCTATAAGAGACTTCAGTAGCTATTAAGAAATTGTGAATTGTTCTATCAATGTAGAAATGGAAGTTGGTGTTGCTTATCCATCTCATAGTTTTGACAAGAAACGAAAGATGGAGTTCAAGGAGAAATCTCAGAATAATGGTGAAAAGAAGATGAATGTTTCCTTATGCTCAAAGTGTGGAAAGAAGCATGGTGGAGATTGTTTTAAAGGGACTAGAAAATGTTTTAAGTGTGGAAAAGAAGGTCATCAAGCAACTGAGTGTCGAAGTAATGGAAAAAGGGTTGCTAATGGTGTGAATAAAGAAAATACTGCAAAGAACGCACCAACAACACTTCAATGCTTCAAGTGCAATGAAATGGGGCATTATGCTAATCAATGCCCTAATCCAAGGGTTAATGATGATCGACATGAGCAACCTCTTAAGGCAAAGGATAAAGGGAAGTCACATGCGATCACTATTTGTGATGTTGAATATGAAAACAATGTGGTGGAATGATTAAGTGTTTATGTAATGGGATTCCAAAATAATGTTGTATATAATATCGTGGAATATTAGAATATTTATGTATTGGTATATTGTCGTTTTCAATAATTTTATGGTACCGATAACCATGGAAAGCGATTGAGATATTTTTGGTAAGCAGATTATATGCACATAATGAAGGGATAAGAAGATAATGAGATGTTTGATTGTATTCATGAGCTCATGATTGATATAAGGACTAAGTGATATCATGGTTTGAGTATAAAGAATTTTGAGGATTTTGGTTTGTGGAAAGTGTTAACTTTTGACTACATTCATGTTTTCACTAAGGTTCAATGGGTATTCATTCTTCAAGAGAATACATGATTAAGGTATTCACATGTTTGTAATTTGACCAACAAGATATATCTTATGATATATGAGGGATAAATGATGGCATTCACGTGATTGTTATGTGACATTTCACGTAATCAATTTCATTATACTATGAGCTTGGACTGAAGTATTTTAGATAAGCCTAAAGATTGGAATAGATTATGTTGGACATAAGTTAGGATATAAATTTTTTTAATATTATTGATGGGATGTTATAGTAATATATCTTTAGAAAGAGGACAACCTGCATGACGGGTGACATCCCATCGCTTCGGACAAGGCTGTGGGAATCGAACCCACAACTGAAGTGTGACTGGACTTTATCGCCTACCACTGGCCTACAGGAAGTCCCTGTTTATTAGAAAATGGTTTTTTTATATTAATCAGTATGATATATGAAGTATAATTCCATTTTAGGAACCATATATGATTAATCTCACTATAGATGGGCTTATGAATTTTTTGATAACTTTTATAACCTTTTGTTTAAGATAGATGGAATGACCCATCATTCTATCAAATGATCTGCTAACACATCACGAATGAAAAATTGAACTTCATTTCATTAAGAGATGAATTGGAAATTGTCCAAAGAACGACCAACGGTGAGACTATACCAAAATCACAAAAGTATTTCTTCTAATTCCAATTTCATCAACTTTAGGGAAATGATCTTGAACACAAAAAATGTTGTCCTAGTGCTCTTATATCTGATGAATCAGATGGTACCTTAGATCGTCACAAATTTATGGCTTTGTGATTGCTGGATTTTCCATAGCCATGCTCTCTAACACTCTCCATCAGAACATGATGGTTAGATTTCTCTTCTATATCCATATTTTCACATATGTGGAAACCCAGTGATTAGTTTATTTGGGTAACCGTTACGTTTCATACATTTGTTTTTAAAGATTGGTTTTTGTATTCCTTTTTATGATGTGGGTTTCTATTAAAAAAACTTTCAAATAGTAAACCATTTATAACCCCGACGAATTTCGAGGATGAAATTAATTTTAAGGGGTGTAGAATGTAACACCCCGATATCATATGAAAAATATTCTTTTTAATTTTATTAATGTCTTTTGTTGTACACTACACCAAAAGGAGCTTGCAAAACATGCATCCTTGACATGACTTGCATTACACACAATCGCGATCTTCCTCGATAGCATGTGTAGTACGCAATATCGAGTTTCACAAAACGAGATATTATTATAATATTATTATGAACTAGCCGTTATGAATAGTAATAACCAATTTTTGAAATTTTGTAAATTTTATTTTTCAAAATGGACTTAATTTTTGGATTCGGAATATCAAAATTTTCTTAGGGTGAAATTTTTGTACCTTTCGGATAACTTTCATATTCTGATAAATAGTGAAAATTACAAAATTTTAATTAAAAAAACATTTTTCATCAAAATAATTAATAGTGATAAATTATTAATTTGAGAGGTTTTAATGTATATTTAGAAAATATTTTTACAATTTAATACAATGTTGTTCATTGGATGTAATTTCACATTTAAACCAGACATAAACAAGTGTGAATCTTTTGATAGTTATTATCTCTTAAGAACACGCTATTTGTTTTGACGACGGAAATTAATTTTTAAATTAATTAATGCAACTGATATGTTTTGAATTTGGTAAAATTGAAATCATTTTTGAGTTCATAATATCAAATATATCTTAGTCCTAATTTTTGGTATTTTTCGGGAAACTTTCATTTTTTGATGAATAGTGAAACCACTAAGTGGTAGTTAAAAAAAATGAATTTTTCATAAAACTTAATTTTACCGCTTCTGTGAATGAAATTTAAAAAATTTGAGAGACACGGTTGATTTCAGTAAGTAAAATGTGGTTCAATGAGATGAAAATATTTTTTGGTGAATAGTAACTTTTTACTTTTATTTACCACGATTAAAAGTAAATAGGGTAGTTAAGGGTAAAAATGATATTATTATTACCCTAACACATGTCCTAATTCTATTGAATAAGTGTAATTCGACCAAAAACAAACTTAGGAATAAAATATGACCATTTTGGCCCACATGGATTAGATTAGGACATTGATTATTAATTTATTTAAAGAAGGGTTAAAATAGTTAAAATCAAAGTTTAATAAGTAAATAATTTTTAATATATTGTTATATATAAGATAAATTCGACTATAAATATTCATTAGAAATCTAAAACGATTTCTTACATAATGGTATTTTATTTGTAATTTTGAGACATTAAATAATTTAATTTATTTATAACACAAAGATGATGCAGTAATTATCTTATTAATGAAATATTGACATAATTGATGTTATAAATACCCAAATAAATGTAATTTGAGACTTTTTATGAATTACACTAATTTTATTGGTTAATATGACATGTTATTATTTATTTAATTAACTTTTTTTGAACTAATAATTCTGTTATGAATTTTACAAAAATCAATTACTAAATAGTGTCAAAATTGACATAAAATAGTTTTTAAAACCAATATTATATTATTAATTGTTATTTTATTCATAAAAATCTAAGGTTCTTCCAAATGACTTATATATGGTTATATATATTAATAATAAACAATTTGGGGTTCTTTTGTCTTGTTATAGTAAGTTTATTAACCATATAGTATAAGAACACAAGAAGACACAGTAAAAGTAAAATTATTTAACTTAATGTTAAATCTAAATGATAAGGTTAAAATAGGACCCTAAACTTGTCTAAATTATATTGGATGAGAATATTTCAAGCCATCCCCACCATATATTATAAATAAATCAATTTTGAGCTATTTAAAACTGAATTTGGCTTTGTAATAAAATAATATTTTTAGTTTTTTCCAAAGGGGCCCCTCTCTCCCTTATAAAAGGGAACCTCCTCCCTCTCTTCCTCACACCACTTTGAGCCTTCAATCTCGGCCAACCCCTTCCAAATTCCCTTCTCCACTTCCCTAGAAACATCCTAGTGGTTCTTTTCTTCCTCAAAGACCAATGTTAGTGCCCTAAAAGGAGATCTCAAAGAGGCGCTTCAAAGAAGAGGTAATGTCCGTTACCGATTCTTTCAACTTTATTTCTTCTTCCACTTCTTCTTCTTAGGTTGTTTCATTATGAAGTAATAACATAAGTATCACTCATATAATGATATGTTATTATAATTATGAAACATACCTATTCCACCATCTATCCATCCTACGGAAAACGAAATCACCGCGCATGCATACGTACGGAATACCGTCTCCACGTCGTGGTGTAATCTATTTTCCACCACCACCTTACATGGAAGGGTATAATGGTGTACATAATAAATATATATGATTATTGTAATGTGATATTGATTCTGAAATAGTATAAATACACTCCAATACAATTCCACGATCATGAGAATGATATCATCGCTCGTGCGTACGTACGGACTACCGTCTCCACGACGCGATGAGATTCATTCTCCACGTTAACCATTCATGAATTATTATAAAGTATATATAATAAGTAATCATGAAATATTTTACATAATAATGATACTGGATTTATGTGAATATATATGTATGTCATCTACTTAATTCCATTCAACTCAATAAGGAAAAGAAAACAGCGTTCATGCGTACGTACGGCCTACCGTCTCCATGAACGGTGTATTTCTTTCCATTTACTAATCTATTATATATATATGTATATTATGAATATATATTATATATAAATAATGTTTTATATTCTGGAATTACGTAATCATGATCTATGTAATCATATGAATAATTACAAGTCAAAACACGGACGAAAAATGAAACGGTTTTACCCAAAACGCTCTTTAACATGGAATTTACAAAAGAACGGGTTATATAAAGTCAAAAGTGAGCCATATATGATATAATAAAAATGATTATGATTCTGGAATAAGTCAATGACATTATTTAAATCATTATACATGAGGTTCGGACACTTACGAAGCAAATCGGACCTAAGGTAAGGGAAAATATCACAATCTCATTTTTGTCCGAGATTGTTTATACTTTGGTATTTACTAGGGTGTATTTTATCATCCACATCCATGTTTCCTCAATATGTAATATTATTTTCATCCACTTAAAATTTTTTGAATACAATTTTACCCTTCGGTGAGTTTTTAGTAAAGGATATGAAAGGAATCTTTTTTCGTTTTTCGTACGAGGTACTTTTTGACTTTTTCGACAAAAGTACGAAGAATATATTTTTTTAACTTATACGGCATGAATGGATTTTTAAAACATTATTTCCAAGAAGCTTCCTTTACAAGTTTCCATGTTTATTTTTAATCAACTTCTTTTAGTTTATAATTATATGACATGTTAAGAAAGGAAAAGTGTTTTTGAAGTAGAAAGGATATTTTCCTCAAGAATGGAGTTCAAGTGTTTTATCAAAATTATTTTCCATAAAAGATAATAAAGGGTTCTTTTTCTATCCCTATTATTACATTGATTTGATTATGTTGTTATGGAATCATATTTTTATGAATTCCTTTATCTTGTATGAATTGTTTTATGTTGTCACGATGTTTAAGATTCCCATTTTTATTACATGGGTTATGCTATGATGTATGGATTCTGATTTTGTTGCACACATAAGAATGGTATCATTATGAGATGGTTGGGACCTATATCTCCATCCAATACATTGGGTAATGATTTTATATCTCATGAGATAGACATGGATGGAATGGTATGTTAAACCGGTTCAGTGAAACATGACTAAAACAAGGAGTGAACTCGGTTCAGAAATGGACTTTGTCCACTAAGATAGTCTTGGCAATGAGTCTTGACTAATAAGAAATGATTCTCTATGATTATGTGTGTATGAAACAAAGTTTCATGTTTTAAGTTATGATTATTGGGATTACATTTCACTACTATGATTTATCCCATGTTTTGATATTATGATCTGTTTTGCAGGTTAAGATTTCCGAAATTTTATATTCTTATGAATATGATGTGATTGATATTTCTTTTGTTTACCCATACTGAGCATTTGAGCTCACCCTTTTATGTTTTATTTTCCAAAGGATATAAAGAAAGGGTTTAGGTAAGAAAAAAAAGGGAAGATCTTTTTGGGAGATGTGGAAGATCTTTCACCACGATTAGAAGATTATATTCCGAGTTTCCAAAGACACTAAACTATTACAGTCCTTGTGTGTGTATTTTTGTAATTTACTAATTATTCCACAAAAGTAATTTAATGTCCATGTACGTAAAGCTTAGGGTCTCTACAACAGAGGTAGTGATTTAGAAAAAATATATGACTGATTGGGAAAATTATATTAGATATTCTTGACTACCTTGAAACAGATTAATGATTTTTATATTCTATCATTGTTGGAGTTTACAATATTTTTATATATAAGATGTATATCCAGTATTCTATAAGGAATAAGGGAGAATAAATGTAATCAATATAGTTATATGAAAATTTATGGTGTTACTGTGTTTTAGAAGAATATCTGATGAAGGTATCCACATGATATTACATGAAAAAGGATCCTCATTATGTTTACCTACTTTATAAATTTTGGACTGAAAGTTTGGAAAGAAGTATTTTGGACAAGTCTAAAAGATGGAATCAATTAAGTTTGACATTGGATACTATTGTTAAGGTTAAATAATTTCTTAAGAATATTTTTGGATTGTCATAAAATGGATAACCTTGAGGTCGAGCAACAACTCATCGCATCCGGGAATGCCATGATACTTGAACCTGCAACCGAAGGGTGACAAGGGTGAATCACCTACCCCTGGAATATGTGATTTCGAAGTTTTTATAATGTATTTTTTTAAAAAGTCTGACAATTGAATTATATATTCATTATTTTTGGAACCCTATATGATTATGATAAATAGAATATTTTTGAATTCTATTATCTTTTGGAGTGAAAGGTGAGTTTGTGGTAGGAATTTGTTAAAGGATGAAACTATACATGTCAAGTATATTTTTTTCTTATTATTATATGAATAAATTAATTCTTAATATTTAGGGATGACATCTCAAAAACCAAAAATGTGCTATCATAATACCTTATTTTTTGTTGAACTAATGATATTTTAAATCATCATTGATTGATGGCTTTGAGGCCCTAAATTTTACACTTGTTTGTAATTGATGACCTCAATCAATCCCTATAAATATTTACATTTTCCATCCAATTATGTATCTTTAATTACCACCAATGTTCTCCTAATCACGTTCATAATTTAGTGGTAACTGTTTTATTAACATTCTCTCTTATTAAGACTGTATTTTATTTACCCAATTTTAGATTTGGGTTTTCCACAAAGGTATTTTTCTTATTTTAACATTTTATTTTTGATGAACAATTTCAAAATGCGAGGAAGAAATTTATTGAAGGATGGAAGAATGTAACACCCCTTGATTTCATAGTACATTATCTCATTAATGAAATTCAATAGCTTGCACTACACGCAACACCGAGTTCGAGCGCACCACAACATACCAAAATAATCGTTCAAAAAGCGATTATGAATAGTATTAACTGTATTTTGAATCTAATGTACTCAATATAATTTTAACATCAATATTATGTGTTTTTTAGACATAATATAAGAACAAATTCATTTTTTCAGATAAAGGAAGTATTTTTCTAAAAATGAAACTTTACCGCCTTTTAATGGCGAACCCTTTTTAAAACCAATATTAGAAACTTTTATATATTTAATTTAATGGAATTAAATTCTTTTTTAGAAGCAGGGAATAAAAATTTAGTTTGGATAAATTTTTTTCACCTTAATGATAACATTCATATTTTAAAAAATAGTAAAAAAATACTATGTTTTAATTGAAAAAAGCATTTTTAATTGAAATAATTTATAGTGTTAAAAAATTCATTTTAAAGGTTTTGAAGTATAATTAGATTATATTTTTATCATTTAATAAAATTTAGGTCATTATAAGTAATTTGACATTTAAATATGACATCAACACATGTCAATCTTTTGATAGTTTTTACATTTTAAAAACCCGCTTTTTGGTTTTGAAATAGGGAATTAATTTTAAATTAATAAATGAAACATCTATGGTTTGAATTTGGTAATATAGACTTGATTTTGGAATTATGAATATCAAAATTATCTTTGGGTGAATTATTGGTATTTTTCTAAAAACATTCAATTTTTGATGAATAGTGAAAAACACTACGTTATTATTTAAAACTGACATGTTATTTAAATAATAATTTATTTTATTTAAATATATTTTTTTGTAAAAATTGATATATAATAACTATATAAGATCAATTTATTTAATTGTAGTCATTTTATAATAAAATTAGATTTATTAAATTTTATTGAACTTTTTATCCCCTTTTACCCACCTCCTAGGAGCATTTGAAAATTTTAATAAATCTTAATTTTACCGCTTCTGTGAGTTGAATTTAAAAAATCTGAGAGGCATGGTTTATATCAGTAAGTAAAATGTTGTTCAATAAAATGAAAATAATTTTAGGTGAATAGTAACTTTTGACTTTTATTTACCACGATTAAAAGAAAATAGGGTAATTAAGGGTAAAAATGATATCATAATTATCTTAACACATGTCTTAATTCTATTGGATAAATATTATTCGACCAAAAACAAACTTAGGAATATAATATGATCCTCTTTGGTCTACTTCAATTAAATTAGGTCATTTTTTATTATTTTATTTAAAGAAGTGTTAAAAGAGTTGAATTAAAATTTTAATAACTAAACCATTTTAATATAGAGTTACACACAATATATGTAACACCCCAAGCTTCCACGATACGATTCTCTTTGAATAATATAGTAGGGTGTGTTGTATGCAACTTCGAGATTCTAACACACCTCGACCAATCAAAGTAGCCGTTATGAATAGTAATACCCACCTTTTAAAATTTTATAAATTTTATCTCTCAAAATGGAGTTCATTTTTGGATTAGGCATATAAAAATTAGGTTAGGGTGAAATTTTGGTACTTTTCGGATAAATTTTATATTTTGATGAATAGTGAAAATTAATAAATTTTAATTAAAACATCTTTTTTAATCAAAATAATTAATAGTGATAAATTATGAATTTGAGTGGTTTTAAAGTATATTTTGAATATATTTTTAGCATATAATACAATGTTGGTCATTGGACATAATTTCAAATTTAAACCGGACATAAACATGTGTCAATCTTTTAATAGTTATTATCTCTTAAAAACATGCTTTTTGTTTTAACAACGAGAATTAATTTTAAATTAATTTCTTCCACTTCTATGTTTTGAATTTTGAAAAATGGATTCCATATTTGGAATCATGATGTCCAAATTGTGTATGTAGTTAACTTATATTTTTAAGAATTTTGAATAATTACATCGGTAAATATTTTATTTACCAGGGTTAAAGGGTAAATCCAGTAAATAAGGGTAAAAAAAATAATATTATGATAATAATAAATTACCCTAAAATGTGTCCAAACCTTTATGGTTGATACATTTCCTACCATGGGCATCATTCGTTCGATTTTGGGACCCCATGGATCCACTTGTAGGTGATAAGGACACTTCATATTAATTAAGTTAAAATAAATACAAAAATGACATAAGCATATATCTTTTAGAAATTTTTATTTACATAGGGTTATATATGTTGGATTTTCAACTATAAATATTAATTAGAAAGATAAAATGATTTCCTACATAATGGTATTTTATTTATAATTTTTAGACATATAATAAGTAAATTTATTTAGACACAATAATGATGTAGTATTTTCCTTATTAATGAAAGAATCAAATAATTGGTATTATAAATGTAAAAAAAATATCATTTGAATGTTTTGATGACATCCACGAATATTATTGGTTAATATGACATGATAGGATTTCTGAAATGAATTTTGTTTGAATTAATAAAGTTTATAAGACATTAACAAAAATCAATTATTAAATAGTGTCAAAATTGACATAAATGAGTTTTTAAAACAAATATTATATTATTAATTGATATTCTATTCCTAAAAATCTTAGGTTAGGCCAAAGGACTTATATCATGATAGGTTTATCATTTATGGACCACTTGGGGGACTTTTGGATGTATATAGTATGTTTATTAAATATGTAATATAAAAATACAAAGTGGCATGGTAAATGTCAATCTAATTAACTATGATTTAAAACTAAAAGATAGGGTTAATATAATCACCCAAACCTGTATAAAATCTCTTGGATGAAAGGATTTAGACCCATTCCAAAATTATACTTTGAAAAATCCATAGTGGTGCCATTAGAAACCGAATATGAATTTATTATAAATTAATACTTTATGTTATTCCTAAAGAGCCCCTCCTCCCCTTATAAAAGGACACCACTTCTGACCAATTATTCACACCTTCAAAGCATTTTGGTTCGGCCAAACCCTACCCAAATATTCTCTCAACATCCCTCACTTCAACCTAGAGGCCTTATTTTGATCCTAAAACCATCCTAAGGAGACCCTTTGATCAAATAAAAATGAAGAACCCGAAGAAGAGGTAATGTTTTCACCACCCTTTTTCATGTTCCTTTCTTCTTCAACTTCTTCTTCCTTTGTTATTTCCATTCTAAAATAATTAATCTAGTATCTTATATATACTGTGATATTGTTATAAATATGGTACAACCATATTCAACATTCTATCCATCCTTTGAATGACATGTCACCATATGTTCGTACGTACGACCTACCGTCTCCACGTCGTGGTGTAATTGTTATTCAATACACTATTATTTGGATAGGTATAATAAAGAGGTTTAATTAATGTAAATAATAAATATAAAATGATAATGATTCTGTATATATGATATAACATCCAATTATATATTATTTTAATATCAAAATAGTGATATTGTCGCTCGTGCGTACGTACGGACTACCATCTCCACGAACGCGATGAGATTCATTCCCCATCGTATCCATTCAAGTATAATTCTCATTTATGATTAAAAATAATGTTTAAGGACTTGATATAATTCTGGATCTGATTAAGATACAACCTATTCATAACAAACATGGCTTATGTAACAAAACATATAAAAGAAAACGAGTAAGTTAACACCCGAAACGACGATAATACTAAGATATTATTAACAAAGCAATGTTAAAAGATCATATATGATATCATATTAATGTATATGATTATTTTATAATTTAATAACAATTATTTTAACACTATACAAAAGGTTAACCAACCCTCAACTAGGGAAAAGTACAAGGTAAGGGTTTATTCAACAATCTCTTCATTATCCGAGGTTGTTTATATGTAATTATCTATTGGGACCTCTTTATCATCCACATCCATGTTTCTTAAAAATGTATTTCAAAATATTACTAATATTTTACAGAATATGGGTTAAAGTCATTTATACCCTTTTTTGACTTTTTATAAGATTTTTATAAAGCAATCATTCTGTCATTTTCCAAACAAGGTCCTTTTTAACCTTTTCAACAGAATTAAGGTAAGAATGTTTTTTTAACTTATACGGCAGGTGCAGCTATTTTACGCCGTTATAAAATTGTCAAAGCTTCACTTACAAGCTTATAAGGATATTTTAAAATCAAATGTTTTATTTTATAATTATGTTACTTTTAAATGATTTCAAAAAAAGAGATATTTCTCTCAAATAGTTTTGATATCATCTTTGGAAACATCCTTTGATGGATTTTAAGCTTATTTGGAGTTGATTTATTATGATACAAAACTTCCATATTGTATTGAAGGTTTTGTGATATGTTTGACTGTGGATGTGCTATTTTTATACCATTAATGATTTATGGTTAAATTATTGAGATTTCGTATGCTAGTTTTAATACGAATGTTTATGATATGTTTAAACCTTTTCATATGAGGAATGTATTGGACTTAGTATGTGACGGGTGGAGGCTGCTATAGCTCCTCGATGCATCGGTAGGTGTCATGAGACAACTAAACGTGGAATTGGTGGAGGCCCTTTTCCAAATTTGATTTATGTTTTTGGCTGAGGCCTTAATCATTTTTAGATGTCTTGGTCGAGGCCTTGACAAAATGTTTCAGAATGTCCGGCACTATACATTCCCTCATTATGTAAATAATATTGGTGGTTCATGTGGTCATTCGACTAGTAGAATACCCATGATTATGTTTTATTATGGCATTATTTACTCATATCATATTCTTGCCATAAAATTATTAATGTTTATTATTGGTAAAGGTATGTGGTTTCAATTATTTACCATGATTAATATTTTTGACATTTTGTGTTGTATTACTTACACTTATTGAGCGTTTGAGATCAGACCTTTCAATGTTTTATTTTTCCTAGGATATGAAGTAGTTAGTTATGAGTGACCATCAGGCATAATCTAAGAGGGTTGGATGTTCCTAATGAAATATATTTGTGTTTTATTTCTCTTCAAGATGTAAAGTTGAACATATTTATGAATCCTGTTTCCAATAATACTAAACCAATCGGTATTTCGAGACATGATTTCCTTGTGATCATGCCAATGTTATGTAATAATGCACCGGCTCCAGGTAACTATGGTCGGGGCGTTACAGTATAAAGTCAACTTTAAATATTCATTATAAATATAAAATGATTTCATACATAATGGTATTTCATTTATAATTTTTAGACTTTAAATAATTTAATTGATTTATGACACAATGTTGATGAAGTAATTACCTTACTAATAAAATATTAAAATAATTGATATTATAAATATCCAAATAGAAGTAAAATGAGACTTCTAATGAATTCCACTGTTTTTATAGGTTAATATGACATGTTAGGATTGGTTAAATAAATTTTATTTGAAGTGATGATTTTTTTGGCTTTTGAAAGGATGAAATTCTAAATACTGTCAAAATTGACATAATTGAGTTTTTAAAACAAATACTATATTATTAACTGATATAATATTCATAAAATTCTAAGGATCAGGAAAATGTCTTAGATAAGGTTATGTATATTAATAATGAACCACATGGGGTACAATTGTCTTGTTATAGTATGGTTATTAACCATATAATTTCAAAATACAAAGAGACATGGTAAATGTCAAACTATTTAACTAACTGTAAAATCTAAAAGATAAGGTTAATATGTTGACCTAAACCAATCAAAAACCAATTGGTTGAGAGTTTTTCGACCCATACACATCATATCCTCTAAATAATTCATTTTTAAGTCATTAGAAACTGAAAATGATTTTATTACAAAATAATATTTAAAGCTTTTCCTAAAGTTACCAACACCTCTCTGATAAAAGGGAACCTCTACTTATCTTAATTTCACACCACCAAATCCTTTTGGCTCGGCCAACCCATGCCCACATATCCCCCCAAAAGGGATCCATAGGATGACTTTATGACCAATGTAAGGCCTCTAGGATGGGTATAATAATGAGTATAACTGATTTTAATAATAAATATAACATGTTAATTATTATATATATATATGATATAACATCTAATTACATATGATTTCACCATCAATATAATGATATTGTCGCTCATTCATAGGTACGGATTACTGTCTACCCGACGTGATGAGACATTCATTCCCATGTTCACCATTCAAAGATTATTATAAAAATATTTATATTGTTAATAAGTATGTAATATATGAAGTAATACAGATACTGGATATATATATACATACATGTACTTAAATATATCTTATTCACTTACTTCCGTTCAATACAATATGGAAACGGAAACAACGTTTTTGCGTACGTACGACCTACCATCTCCATAAATGGTGCCTTTCATTACATATAACTATCTATTATAAATATTTATATTCTAAATATATATGATATATAAATCATGTTTTATATTCTGGATGTATTTAAATCATGATCTAAATGATACGATAAGGAATAACAAGTTAAAACACATACGATAAAGGAAGTGATTATTACCTAAAATGTTAATTTAACATGGAAATCATTATTAAATGGGTATTATATAGTCATAAATTAATCATGTATGATATATTAAATATGAATATGGTTATGGTATAATTTAATAATATACTCGGTCATTATAAAGGAGGTTAAACGTTGCCTCGACCAAAGGAAAGTGCAACGTAAGGGTAAATTTCACAGTCTCCTTATTATCTGAGGTTGTTTCTACGTAAGTATCTACTAGGAAAAATTTATTATCCACGTACATGTTTTATAAAATATTTTTCAAAGGGATTATTTTTAAGGTACTTTTAACGAAAACATCATTTTAAATGTTTTAAATATTTTTTATTCTAAACATTTCTCATTAATGTCCATGTTTTAAAAATGGTTTGAAGGATTTATTTATATAGACATGAATGTTTTAAAATGTTAATTACATTCAAAAGTTTAAAAGTGGTATTTTAAACATTGATTCAAAACAATCTTTTAAATGACATCCTTTATATGGCATTTAAATGATTTTAGGAAAAGGTATATTTCATTAAAATATTTTTACTGGTCATTTTCAACTATGTTAATGTCCTTTACGGGATATTATTCTTGATCAAGGTTGATTTATTATAATACAAATCTTCCATATTGTATTGGGGGTTTTTTGATATGTTTGAATGTGGATGTGTTATTTTTGTACCATTTATGGTTAATGGATAAAGTGTTGACATTTCATATGCTAGTTTTAATACAAATGTTTATTTTATGTTCAAACCTTTTTATATGACGAATGTGTTGGACATAGTAAGTGACAGGTGGAGACCTCTATAGCACCTCGATGTATCCATAGTTCTCATGGTAGAAACTAGTTTCTTGGCACAAGTCCTTGGAAAAATCTTATTTTTAGTCTTGGCATGAGGCCTTAACTATTTGGTTTTGAAGTCTAGCATTATGCATTCCATAATTATAAAATTGTATATTGATATTGCAAGTGATTATTTGACTAGTAGAATATCCATGTGAAAAAGTAAATAGAATTATTTGATTTATATTGTTCAAATTATGTATAATTTTATGTTTAAATGGATTATGTTTTAGTCTTATACATTGCCTTAAATATTCGGGTTTATTTAAGAAATTTTCTTCTATATTGTTATCCTTACTGTGCATCTGATCTCATCCCTTTATATGTTTTATTTGTACTAAGATGCGAAGAAGTATATTATGATTTATCTGAATGGATATTGTAAGGGATATGAATGTGGTCAACGGAGATAATTTTTTTATTCGTTTTTATATTTAAATGTAATGTTCATCTATGTAATCTATTTCCCAAGAATGCTAAACTGATTGGTCCTTTAGGACAAAATTCCTTGTATCATGCCACCGTATTAAAATAATGCACTGAATCTAGGTAACTAGGGTTGGGCCATTACATTTCATCATGAATCTTAACCATTATCTATCCTCTATACCCTTTCATGTGTTATCAGTGATGAATGTTCCAAGCTTGGTGTTGAGGAGAATTGGAAAAATTATGACATGTTTCATTTTTGATTCCCATTAAGACGTAAGACACCACTAGGATTCATGGGAAATGATGGAAAAAGGAGTGAGAGAAGGTGGTATTAATCATAGGAGTTTTAGAGAGGATATCCAAAGCTTGAAATGAAGGATTACATGGGATGACTTTGACGGTTAATATATTTGGGAAAAGTTCATTGCCAACAGTTATGGATACCAAGAAGACATATTTGGTGGATGATGCCCTTGGATTTGGCTATCAATCAATATTCATATTTATACTCTTCGGAGTCACACCAATTGGATCAATGGTTTTTATCATATTAACATCTATAACTTCAATTGGGTGGGCTCAATGTTGGTTTTCCATGTTGTCTGACATTGGATCTCACCTTCACTCAAGATAACCAGATTGATTCTTTTATACGAGCCATTATTAATCCTAACCAACATGAGATATTAAATAGATTGAAATTATATTAAGAGATAGAAAATATTATTTTCACACAAATTATATCAATCATATTTTCAATGAAGGGATACAAAGATATTTTTTAGTCGATTGACTTGTAAGAGGATTGGAATGAGGTTACTTTGGTTCAATGATATAACATATAAATACAACATCATGGTGGCGATATGTTTCACTAATATCTACTAACATATGATAATGTTAGGAAAAATGGTATACCCCAATCTTTGAAATACATGTGCTATATAAACCATAAAGATGATACCTCAATGCATATCTTCTTTGAGAGAGAAAAGCTGGAGGCCGTATAGAGCACCATACACGGATTTTTCAGCCTGAGTTATCAAGTAAATATCTAGGATACTGTTATGTAGTCATGGTTGATGGAGGTAGGGAACCACATGTAAGAATTTAAGGTGAGGTCACGAATACTAGGAGCGGGGTTTTGGAGTATTTGGAATTCTAGATAAGTATCCATCATGAAGGAATCTCCAGTTCTAAGTTGGGGATGGTGGTGAAATGAAATAGTCTAGTGGAGGACATGATACAACTTTGTAATTTGTGTGAAGTACCCTCTTTTCTTAGATGGTTCGTGGCTAGATTGTAATATTTGTGATGAACCCAAATTTAGTCATGGGTGAGAATGTGGGTGAGTTTTAAAACTCCAATATCTAGCTATAAGATCAATGTAGAAAGCTCTTTTTAAATGGTTCATTTAGTGAAGGGTTTATTTTTGGGTGACCAAAAATATTTTCTTATTGGTTTTAGTGATGGATTTCGATGGGGTGATTCTATTGTAGTTGAGGCAAGAAAGATGCTAAAGAGAATTGAAAATTTCCTTCTACAAAGTATCATGCTAGAAATTATTAATATAGACTCAACCCTAATACTAGGTTCGCAATATGGTAACCCCAAAATTCCATGGTCTATTGACAATATTATTCTTAAATTCGGAAGGATACTTGATTCCCGGGTAACCATCTACTAAACTTTGGGGAAGGAAATAAATTTGTAGATTTACTTGCTTATCTTATGGATTATGATAACCAGTTTTTATCATCTCATAGTATGGGGTCTCTTCTTCATGAGTGTTGTATCTATGGTAAAGAATATTCTAACGAACCAAATTATTTTAGACAACCATGACTGTGGTTTGTTTTTTCTTGTATTGTGTGGTTCCTTCTTGAAATAAAAATTCAATGTTAGATGGATGGATGGGGAAGGGGAACTAAGAAAATGAATTCCCCAAGCATTAAGGGAATATACCTCTGAAAAATATAAGGGATAGAGTTTGGGCTTATGTTATTTAAATAACCGATCTTGAATGATTAATGGAACTCTATATTTTTATTTATGATATATGTAATAATAGTATTTTATTGATTATTTTATCATCATATGATTAATGAAATAGGAAAGGGTTATATTGAATTACTTTTTAATTAAATATTTAATATCTTATGTTGAATGGTATCGAGAAATTTATTAAGTATAAATTTAACATTTTGGAAAACATGCTGTTATAGATAGGATAACCCTTAATATGTTTTAGATAATGAGATATTTTTTTGGCATAAAGAGATGATAGATTTTGATGAAGTAAATTGGATTGTATCGACTACCTTGTAACTATGTAATGATTTATTGAAAAATATATTTATGATACCATTGACAGTGTTTACTTAATATTTCTTATTTTAGGGAAAATATATGATGATATATATTACATTTAATAAATAAGTAAGAATGAATTTTTTCAATAATGTGTTGTGGTAATTAATGTTATAATAATGTTTTAATAGTATACATGATGAAGGTGTTCACATATTTGGTTTAAAATACTTTATATTTATTTTATGCTAAAGATAATATCATTTTTGGAAATTCAGTGAACTTATTTCTTTTGTGATGGATCAAAATATTTTTTAATAGCTAACCATTTATGAATTATAAAAGAATATTTAATTATATTATGAGGGAGTGAAATAATTTACCAAAGTTATGATAATGTGTCTTGAAACAGAAATCTTTTCATATTATTAACAATATTTTTATATCAATAAACATATTCACACCTATGATAATTGGTTTAGTGGTGAAAATATTTCATCTCAAAAATGTTTATGGAACCATCCATCAGAACATGATTGTTGGATTTTTCTTCTATATCCATGTTTCTATTTCCCACGTATGTTCTCCTACTAGGGTGTTGGAACTGGGCATGCAGCGGAGGCCCCAAACAGGTGCGTTTTAAAAATTTTCTATCGACGGTCGACGTAAACATGTCAATGTCAGAAAAGAGTAGCCCAGTCTCAGCCGAGGACCACACGTGGAGGATTTTAAGCACAAAAATTAAACCGTAAAATACCTGGTTTAAATCTAAAGATGCGCATGACTTCTTCTCATCATTGGCGATCGTTGCTCGAAGAATACGAAGTCTAATTACTCTAGATCGTCCACACGCGCTACAAGGAATCTGTGGGAGCACCATTCGTCGTAATCCGGGTGCTAGCGCGGATTTGCGATAGTGCCTTCGATGCTCCAACGACCACTACATCGCATCGCTAGCGATGCCTGAGAGAGAGCTCCATCTGAGCCCCTTGGATCCAGAGAATCTCTCTCTAGAATGTGTGAGAGAGGAGAGGAGAGATAAGTCCATGAATAGTATTTGGAAAATTCCCCTCCTCTTCTATTTATAGTGCATAATTAAAATACCCGGTATCGCCTCGCTGACCCCGAATACTTAACGCACTATCAATGAAATTTATGGATACTAAACTGAGTCATAAATATTATTATCATTTTCATGTAATATATTTAAATATATCACGTGATAATAAGTGAGTCATTAACTGGACTCTTCACTCCCATAAATATTAATTGAACCTTGAATAATTTAATATTGGTCAATTAATATTTTTTCATGTATTTACTTAAAACTCATAAATAAATTTAATAAATAAATTTAATACTTATTATTCTAAACTCTAATAATATGACTTTATTTATTGCATTGGTGATCGTTTAACTTTGGGAAAATCCCGGACCCCTTTGGTGGGGCCCACTATGTCCAAAAACTCATATTCAACTAAATAGGGTAGATTCTTGAATAAGCTATTGTGTGTGACCCTCTATGCCCTTATTTTCACAGACATGAATAGTATTCAAAGACCAAGAGCGGGATCTTGCAACCCATCATAGACCCTGAAGAAATAAGGATTTTCACAGCAGCGACAACCAACCTACGAACACACACTGTGTAATATAATCTCTTTGTCTATAATATCTCAAAAATTAGGACGCACTCTCGTGTCAGCGCACTTTTCTTGCTTTATTGTTTGTTGATGTAACTGGATGGATTTACCCTATACTACCATGGAAATGGTCTTATAAAGGTACTGCCAACCATATCAACATGGCCATAAATATATCACTTCCATAACCCAGAATCGACAAATCCTTTTTTGACCATTCAACCAATGTCATGCCACCAATGACGCACCCGACACAAACTACCTCACCATGACTTCATTGCCATTGTTTTCATCTTGAATAAAAGTACACAATCAAATGACATACATTGGTAATGATCTTAAGTCAGGAGACCATTACACATGATCGTATATAGGAACATCCAATGACACCCAAAACATGTGGAGTTCCTATTTGCGGGTCATTCCTCATGATCTCACTACTAGAGATCACCAAGTGCGAACTTCATGAGAAGAAGTCTCAATGATCATGTTACCCCAACACCTGATAGTCAAACATCTACTATTTCGAATCAGTAAGATGTATCTAGACTATAGAACATATATTTAAGATTAATGTCATAGTATCTAGAGGTTTTCATTATAGCTTGGGAACTGTTGTAACCTTTCGATACGACAATTAACCTTTGGACATTACCATTTCAATAGTGGATGCAGAAAAGTCTACACTATAATGGTAAGATGAAATCATGTATATCTAACTGTATACACAATATGGTAATCAAAAGCACATAATAGTTGGGTCTAGGGCACCCACTATTTCAACATAGGGAACCTAGTATCATGACCATTATACTTTCCTTTGTCTCTTATTAAGAAGATATAATACTGACCATATTTAGAATGTGGGTTTTTCCAAAATTGATTATTTTAAAATATTAAACCCTAGAGTACCATGATCATGTTCAACTAGTAAGGACACAATATAATTAATTTGGGGAGAATGTAACACCCAAAAATTATAAATTAGTGACATTGTATTGAAAAGCATATATGAAATGCATCACCAAGCACATGAGAGAATATAATACCAGAAGACATAAATATATATTTACTATTTTCAATAAATTAAATCTAAAATATATATTTAAATTCATGTGATACTAACTTAGCATTCACTACAAGAAACAAATATTTTCTTAAATGGATTTTCTTACATGCAAGATTGATTTTTGAAGGACAACAATATATTACTATAATACTGTTATACTATTATTTAATATAATAAGAAAAAACATAGACTGAAATTAGTATTTATAAAGAGTGTTACCTAAATTTTGAAAATCTAGGGTTTACATAAATATAATAAAAAATTCAAATTTTAAAAATTAATTATAAATGGATATAAGAACTAATTGAATATAATGGAAATGTTTTTTAAAAAACTATTTTTAAGTTCATAAAGTGATTTTACCATAATAAATTAAATTAATTACCGTTAGTGAGTGATATTAATTTAATATATATGTATATATATATATATTATTGAATAAAATAATTTTTATATTCTCTTAATGGATTTGATAGACCTGAGAAATAATGAAACCAAATATTACATATAAAAACTAATATTTTTAAGGCACAATTAATTCTGTTAAATAGAGAACCTATTTTAAATACAATTTTTTTGAACATTATAAATATTATATATCAAAATAAGCTTTATTTTGGAAATATAAACATAAATATTATGTTAGGGTTATTTTTTTGGTATTTTTCTATGAATTTTTATTTTTTAATAAATATTGAAAAATAATGACTTTTAATTCAAAATTTCATTCACATCTAAATCATTTATAAGGATAAATTGTATTTTAAATTTATTTTAAAAATTAATTAATAAAATATTTTTATAAGTTAATCCAATGTTATCTATTGGTGTCAATTTCACTTTTAATGTGAATAGAAAGACATAGCATGGTTTTAAATGCTTTTACTTTAAAAACCCGCATTATCATCCCAACCGTTGGATTAAATTTAAATTAATTTCTACCAAATATGTGATTTTAATTTAGAAAAATGGATTCCATATTTATAATAAATACAATTTATATTTTTAAATAAGGTTAAAATAATTTTAAGCAAAATAATTATGAATGTAATTTAAATTAATTATCATAATTATGTTGAAATTAACCTTAACAAAGTTCTAAACCTTAAATTTAAGGGTCCAAATGATCAATAAACCTATACAAAATCCTTTTTCACAAAATATTTCGACCCTATAATCCATTTTATATAATATTTACTATTATAGGTTCCATATTCAATGAAAAATATATTGGTGGAATTACCATTCAAAAATGTGTGAGGAGTGCCACTCCTCAACCATAAAAATGCCTCTCCTCCTTTCACATCCTCACACCTATCAAGAAACATTAGATAAGACAATATCTAAAAAAATTGATCCTAAACATACCTACCCCAATATTATAAGCCTCACATTTTTCAGAAATAAATCCATGAAATCCCATTTTGTGAAAACCAAATGGATTTACCATTATAAGAGGTAACAACCTTCCTCAAGAACATTAGTTTTATTTCATTTTCCACACTTTCAATTCACATTGTCAATGATTATATAACAAAAATAGTTTAATAAATATAATTATATTATTTTATATTAATTTTTCAACCTAAAAATACACACACATCCATCTAATGTGTAATGAACCCACCGTTTATGTGTATGACGAACTACTGTCTCACAAAACTATGATTTTACATTTTTCCTTTACTGCCACTCATGGTGGGAATTATTATTGAAACACTATTTGTATATAATATATATATTATATTTATAACTTATTTAATCTTATGTAATTTTTATATTACACATAACCTTATTGTTTCCTTTTTTATAAATATGATAACATCATTTGTGGACGTGTAGACAATCACCCACTCAAAGTGATGTGGTTCATCCAAAATATACATGAAATGTATAGGGTATGGTTATATTAAACCAATGATAAGTATATGACTTGAATAAAATACTATAATTATAATATAAATATATATAATTTAATTTTAATTATTTTAATTTGAAAAATAAATAAAAATAGCATTCATGCATTCGTACAGCCTATTATCTACATAAAATGTGGATTTCATTTCTTATATCAAAAAATGATTGATTATTATAAATTAATATATAATGAATAAATATTATTTTTGAAACCTGATTTAAATTTTGAATATTATAAAACCATGATCAAATTAATAAGAACATCAAGTAACAAGAAAAAATATACTCAACAAACTAAGTAATTAACACATTAGATAGTGAAAATAATTAAAGATAATTAAAAAGGGTAATAATATGTTATAAAAAGACAATATATTTTTTATAAACATTAATAAGGTTACATAAAAAGTTATTAAAATTAATAATTCTATTATACATGAGGTTAATGGTCATTCACTCAAAAGGAAATGTAAGATTATTGATTTCATCTCAATTTACATTCTATTGAGACTTATTTGTCATTAGATATCAATGATAATTTTATCTTTTTGTATACTTACTTTGGATATGTTATATCATGAATATATATAATATAATTTTATTAATAGATTCATTTCATTTCATACATTCAAGGGAATTATTATTGAAATGTTTCAAAGGGGTATGAGACATTTTGTGATGTTTAAAGAATGTTTTCCTCAAGAATGTTTTTAATTATTATCTTTGCAGTATTGCTTTTTTTGTGATTGTTAAATTTATCATAAAATAAACACTTTATTTTAATAATTTTCTATTGGGAATTACCTTGAATATTCACATTCTCACCCAATGGATATTAATATTTTCTAAACCATAAATTTTTTTAACATATAGTGTTCACTATGACAGTTATTTGATTAATTGGGAAATATTGAAAAAACTATATTATTTATTCAATACAGATATTTGATAAGGAATATTATTTATTTATATCATCAGATATTGGAAAATATATGGAATTTCAATGATTTGTGGGTCTCAAAATTTATATGTCCCTTCTATGCATCGACAAGTTCTAATGAGACAAATTAGTTGGGAAAATCAAAATAGTTTAAATAGTCTTGTAAAATGTATCAAAGGTATATGATTTCTTGTGCCTTAGATATGAAGTCCAAAAATTACGTACATCACTCATTTTGATTCATTTATTATTTATCCATGATATTTAATGGTTTAAATATCAATTTAATCATTCAACGAGATGTTTATTGATTAAAAAACTTGTGTTTGATTTTTCTAACCTTTCCATTTTGATATAAAATTTCTATTTATTTTATTGTAATGTGTCATGAGATATTTACCATTCCATGTTGATTATTTTCATTATTTCAATAATTATTCACATTTACATACCATTATTGATCATTTGAGGTCGCCATTATTATGTTTCATGTCCCTAGGTTACGATGAAAAAATGTATGAACAAGGTTTCAAGGATACAATTTATTTAATTTATCATATATCATGTTTTTTCCTTTCCCAATGTATTATGGCTATCATATATGTAATATGGATTTACAAAAATGAAAAAATAGATTGGTTTTTTAGAATTTTATTTCTTGCAATCATGCCAATGCCACAAAATAATGCCCCAGCTCTGGAATATTTGGGGTTAGGTCATTATTGTTGGTATCAAAGGAAGTTTAAAAGAAAACATGAACACTAGATTTTCTAAAACATAGATTATGTAACAAAAATATGTGATTTAAATTGGCGATAAGAATTTAAGAACATCCTATAATTTTGTTAAGGTAGGGTTTATTTGGGTATTCTTAGAAATACATCTATGTCTTGATACTACAAGGGGATGTTGTTCTGCCATAAATATACCTAGGAGTAACAACATAGAAAAGGTGCATGGAGCCTAATTTTTTGTAACCCGGTACACGAAAATATGAATTACTATGCACCTATTTTAAAATAATGAGGGGATATGTCTAGGATATTTCATATTTACTTTATATACAATTTTGAAGCATTTAAATATATCCCCAGTTAAAAAATCTTTATGATAAAGCGATTAGCTATTCATAAGTTTCTTAATTTATGTAAAGTGTTTCACTTTATTTAGAATTATAATAACTTTATAATTTTAAAATATAATCTACTATATGCTATTTTCTAGAAATGGTAAATAGAAAAAAGAGGTGATTTAACACTCTTGGTCAATATAGTGGATTCCCTATAGAGTAAGTCAATGTAACTAGTATTGGATATAATAAAGTTATGAATATATTAGGGAATCTTAGTCATGTTATAAAATATATCATTTCTTAAATAGAGATACCTATTCTACATAGAGAGTCCCTGATTTTGGATTGCTTAATTCTATAGGGGTACCCATAATGTTTTAGGACTACTAATCCAATGGTTGTTTTGTAATGAATTAAGTATATGGAGAAGATATTCCTAGAATTGGGATGAGGTGAAAATGAAAAGGATACACATTTAGATTATTGTCTCAATGGATATTCTGATCAATGGTGTTCATTGATCCAGAATAATAGGTTGGAAAAAGAAATACAACTTATGGAATGGAGAAATTTGCAGGATAATTCTTTGATAAGTACATCAATCATTATAAAAAAATTTATATTAAGAGTATGTTCCATGGTTTAACAAAATTGGAGTAAGAATGTGTGGTGGAGTATGAATTGTTGGGACGGAGAGTGATGGCAAGAGGGGGGGGGGGGTGAATTGCCTTTTAAAAAAGTTTAACAATTTAAGAAAAAGTTAAAGCGTAGTGGAAATAAAAGAGGCAGGACACAAAATTGATAATAGAGTTCGGCCTAAATCCAAAGCCTACGTCTCCGCTCCCAACTCAACCGTTGAGAGATTTATACGACAGCTTGCTTTTTAATGGTTGTAGCAAGAAAACCACTAGACTTTAAGGCAGCCTAGAAACCTATTACAGCTTTCTTTTTATTGGTTGTAGAAAGAAACCCACTAGCCTTCTTACAGGTGAAGGATAGCTCACCTATGACTCAAGTCTTTTACATGGAAGACTTGACTAACCTCTTCACACCTTGAAGGTGGTGTGAAAACCCAAACAAAGGGATGATGAGAGAAAGAAGGGTTTGTATGCACAAACTCAAAACAATGCATAAAATGATAAAACAATAAAAACCGTAAAGAGGAGAAGTCCTGGGCGCCAATGGATTGATTGGTGATGATGAAGAGAACTCCCAAGATTCTATGGTGGTGCTCCTTGGTTGTGAAAGTGAGTTGGAGAAGGTGGGGATCCTTGAAGGAATGTGCCGGAGGTTCGCCAAATGATCGAAAAATGTTCCTGTGGGCTACTATGTTTTTCCGGGGCTTTCTAGTCCTCTATTTATAGGACAAGAACACCCAAAATGGTCGTTGGGGGTCTTCGGAGCCGTTGGAGAGGCCTTTGGAGCCGTTGGGGGTCAAAAGTACAAGTCTGGTCAAAGCCCAACGGCTAGTTTGACTGGG
This sequence comes from Viscum album, assembly GCA_963277665.1. Taxonomy (NCBI): domain Eukaryota; kingdom Viridiplantae; phylum Streptophyta; class Magnoliopsida; order Santalales; family Viscaceae; genus Viscum; species Viscum album. Next base: position 537,386,044 of record OY728141.1, on the reverse strand, counting down.
CACACCGGCTGGCCGGTGGTGTCTCACCAGCTGGCCGGTGGTCCACCGGCGAGCCGGTCCTGAGCCACCGGCTGGCCGGTGATCCAGACAGAGAGAAAGCTCTCTTCCCAGGTTCTATCGGCTGGCCGATGGTCAGCCACCGGCTGGCTGGTGACAATATCGGCTGGCCGGGGAGCTCACACCGGCTGACCAGTGGCTCTGGACAGAAACCATTTCTACTGCCAGAGACCACCGGCTGGCCGGTGGGAATCCACCGGTTGTCCGGTAGACTCAGAGAGTCTACTTTCAGTCCTTCTTATCCCAACTCCTTGGCAACCTTTTTCCTATCAACAAAAACACTTGAAAACAAGTTAGAACAAAAAAAGAGTGATTGTGATCATTAAAATCCAAGAGAGAGGGGTACAACAATCTCCCCCTATTTTGATGATCACAATCACCAAAACAAGCAATGTAAAAGACTAAAATGAAAGGCATGCTTTAAAGGATAAATTGAAAAGTAAAGCAAATCATGAGAGAAAAAATTCTCCCCCAATCAACCAAGGAAATCTCCCCCTTTGTGATTATCAAAATAGCACGGGGCATAAAATTTGATTGAAGGAAAGGATTGAAAAACAAGATAGAGTTTTTAAACCAATTGAAATTTTTGAAATTTGAATTGAATGTTTTAAATTGAATGTTTTGAAAGAAAAACGAAAAAAGGCTTAAACGATCCTAACTCCCCCTAAATAAAAACAACAAATCACCAGGGAGAGGATTTTAGAACCGAGACAAATTTTGGTCCCGAGAGACTCGCTAAAAGGGATTTTTCAATCCAAACTTGTCTTGTGGCGGGTCTTCTCCTATGAAATTCATCATTAAAGGAAATGGTTTTGGGCCTTCCATACCGGGCATTTTTGCAGTCTCACTCATAAATTAAGTGCCCGATCTTTTTGCAATAGTTGCAAAATTTATATTGGGTTCTCCCCCTTACAAAAATAGTAGGAGCATGGGAAGAGGAAGCTTGCTTGCAATAGCCAAGCCCTTGGGTGGTTCTAGATATGCATTGGAAACCAAGGAGCTTCGAAAGGTTATGTTCACCTTCTGTGAACTTAGCTAGGGATTTCCTTAAATCCTTGATTGTTGATTCCATAAAGTCAACATCGGGAAGGTTTTGGATCTTGAGGGACAAGTCTTCCTTCTCTTTGAGAAGTTGATCCTTTTCGGACGAAAGAATTTTGAATTTCTTTTTTAAAGCAATAAATTTGGAAGAAAGTTAGTGAAAACCTTCCTCCAATTGATCTCTCGCATGTTGGAGATCCTTGTAAGATAAATGATTGAATGAATTGGAAGATCAAGAGGAAGACGAGTCGGAAGAGGTTACCTCATGAAATGCCATTAGACATTTTTTACCGTTGTCTTTTGAGGAGGAGGAGGATGAGGAGATATCACTCCAAGTGGCCTTGAATGCCTTTTTCTTTTCCTTTTGCTTGGACCTTGTCTTGTGGAGTGGGCAATCGGGCTTATAATGGCCTTTCATGCCGCACCCATAGCATATTACCTCGGGCTCGGATTTTTCGTCGAGTTCTTCCTTTCGAGCCTTGCGAGATTTCATCTTTTTGTTCTTCTTCATGAATTTGTGCATCTTGCGGGCAAGGTTCTCGATTTCTGAATCGCCGCTTAAAGAGGAATAAGATGAGGAGGAGGAGCTTTCTTCTTTTTGAACTTTGAAGGCGATGTTCTTTGGAGTTTCGATGAGTTTGCCTTCCTTTTCAGCTTGCCTCCTCATGGTGATCTCGTAGGTCATGAGGGATCCGATGAGCTCTTCGACCGGCATTTCTTTTAAATTCTTCGCTTCTTGAATTGCTGTGACTTTCGGTTCCCATGAACATGGTAAGATCCAAAGGATCTTCTTGACCATCATCTCTGCAGAAACATCATCTCCAAGAGACTTTCTCCCATTACAAACATCAGTAAAGCGAGTAAACATATCAGTAATATTTTCAGATGGATGCATGGTAAAAGACTCAAAATCTTGACGGTACATATCCAATCGGGTATCCTTAACATTGTTGGTCCCCTCATGGGTAACCTCCAAAAGTTTCCAGATTTCATGAGATGAAGTGCATGTGTAAACTCGATTGAATTCATTACGATCAAGGCCACAATGAAAAGCGTTCATGGCTTTGCCATCAAGCTCGAAATTTTTAATATTGGCTTGAATCCATTTGGATTCATCGGGAGAAGAGAGAGAGTAACCATGCATGAAAATTCTATTAATAGAATAACCTATACATCTAAGAAATGTAGACATGCAGGTTTTCCAATAGGTATAGTCAGTTCCATCAAAAAAAGGAGCACAACCCAATGAATAACCTTCGGGGGCGAAAGAAGATGAAGCCATCACAATGGATCTTGAATTTGAAACCGGTTAAGGTATTACACAAACACTCGCTCTGATACCAATTGTTGGGACGGAGAGTGATGGCAAGAGGGGGGAGGAATGAATTACCTTTTGAAAAAGTTTAACAATTTAAGAAAAAGTTAAAGCGCAGCGGAAATAAAAGAGGCAAGACACAAAATTGATAACGAAGTTCGACCTAAATCCCAAGCCTACGTCTCCGCTCCCAACTCAACCGTTGAGAGATTTATATGACAGCTTGCTTTTTAATGGTTGTAGCAAGAAACCCACTAGACTTTAAGGCAGCCTAGAAACCTATTATAGCTTGCTTTTTATTGGTTGTAGCAAGAAACCCACTAGCCTTCATACAGGTGAAGGCTAACTCACCTATGACTCAAGTCTTTTATAGGGAAGACTTGACTAACCTCTTCACACCTTGAAGGTGGTGTGAAAACCCAAACAAAAGGAGGATGAGAGAAATAAGGGTTTGCATTCACAAACTCAAAATAATGATTAAAATGATAAAACAATAAAAACCGTAAAGAGGAGAAGTCTTGGGCACCAATGGATTGATTGGTGATGATGAAGAGCGCTCCCAAGATTCTATGGTGGTGCTCCTTGGTTGTGAAAGGGAGTTGGAGCAGGTGGGGATCCTTGAAGGAATGCGCCGGAGGTTCGCCAAATGATCGAAAAATGTTCCGGTGGGCTACTATGTTTTTCCGGGGCTTCCTAGTCCTCTATTTATAGGATAGGAACACCCAAATGGCCGTTGGGGGTCTTCGGAGCCGTTGGAGAGGCCTTCGGAGCCATTGGGGATCAAAAGTACAAGTCTGGTCAAATCCCAACGGCTAGTTTGACTGGGCACACCGGCTGGCTGGTGGTGTCTCACCAGCTGGCCGGTGGTCCACCGGCTGGCCTGTCCTGAGCCACCGACTGGCCGGTGATCTGGACAGAGAGCAAGCTCTCTGCCCAGGTTCTACCGGCTGGCCGGTGGTCAGCCACCGGCTGGCTGGTGACAATACCGGCTGGCAGGGGAGCTCACACCGGCTGACCGGTGGCTCTGGACAGAAACCATTGCTACTGCTAGAGACCATCGGCTGGCTGGTGGGAATCCACCGGTTGGCCGGTAGACTCAGAGAGTCTACTTTCAGTCCTTCTTGGCCCAACTCCTTGGCAACCTTTTGCCTATCAACAAAAACACTTGAAAACAAGTTAGAACAAAAAAATAGTGATTGTGATCATTAAAATCCAAGAGAGAGGGGTACAACATGAAGTTATCATTAAAAGGCTATCAATGAATTCCATGTATTTTTTATGCAACAATAAGTACAATATTGAACACTATAAAGATGGTATTAGGCCAAATATCATAAGGGTAATGGTATCCAAAAACATTTACATCATTTGATGAAATAGTTTTTTGTGACATTAGGATAGAAAAAGAAATTTTCTATAGTCCATATATTCAATGGAGACCAAGACATGATGAGTCCATCATAGCACCATTATAATGGGAATGTGCCAATGATGAATAAGGGAAAGGTGTATTTTCCCAAAAGTGATAATTGTGGAAAGAATCACCATGGTTAATGATTGAATGGATTGGGATTCGATTTTTTGTATGTTATAGAGGATCACCTGGAAAAAGAGTGAAAAGGAAATAAGGAAAATGCTAATACTCAATGCTACTATTTTAAGGAGATGGGGAACTATTCGAATGAATTCTCCAAGAGTAAAGGGAATATACCTATAAAGAAAATCAGGGATCATGGTTGAGATTATGTTATAGACATAACTAAAGTGGAATTATTAATGTTCTTCTATATTTGGATATAATAAATATGTTGTAAAATTATTTTATTGATGATGTTCTAATCATTTGGCATATGAAATATGTAAATATTATATAGTGTTAATTTTTTTATTAATTATTTGAGATCTTATGTTCAATGGTACTAATAAAATTGATTTGGTAGCATGTTAACTATTTGAAAACACATGGTTAATGGAAGGATAACCCTTAATAGATTCATATTACTTATATAACGTTTTCTGAACAATTACATGATTAATTTGGTCAAAGTAAATTGGATAGTACCGACTAACTTTGAACTGGGAAAGGATTTATTGAAAAAGCTGTTTCTAATATCATTGATGGAGTTTACATCATTTTTAATTTTAGAAATAAATAAGATAATGTATATTTTATTTAATTAATAAGTAATAATGCATGTTTTAAATAAGGTTTTATGGTAATTAATGTTATTACCATGTTTCCAGAGGATACCAGATGATGATCTTCACATGTTTGGTATGAGATACTTCATATTGATGCAGGAAAATATATGTTCATTTTGAAAATTTAGTGACCTTCATTCTAATTTATTGGATCGGGTCCTTTTCTAAAAGATAAATATTTTTGATATATAAACTTTTACTTACATATATTGATAGGGAGTGAATTTCCTGCCTGAATGGCCTGAAGGACTTCTTTTTTATTTTATTATGGATAATCCCCCTTTTAAGGGTTGAAGGGGAACTCATACATGACCTGTAGGCCCAAGGCACAAGGCCCGACTAACCCACAATACATGACCCGAAGGCCCAGAGGCATACCATGCCCAATACATGACCCGTAGGCCCAACCCACTTGAACTACGCCTCCCCAGCATTCTGCATCACTCCTGTTGCTCTGATCCTCTTCTGGGGCCTGTTCTCTGTGAAATGGGCTACTACATGGTCTACGTGACCCGAAGGCCCTGTGTCCTGAAGGCTTTTGATGACCCGAAGGCCCTGGAGACCCGTAGAACCAATTCAATATAAAGTGAATGTTCTTTAGAAATCTATTTTTTACCAAAAAATATATTTTACATTAATAAATAGAGTTTATTACAATTAGTGAGTTATATTAATTTAATATATATTTTATATGATGTCAAATAGTTTTTATTTACATCCAATATATTCGATTGACCTATGATATGGACATACCATATATTACACAAAAACCTATTTTTTAAAAAAACTTTTACTAACTTTTTACATAGAACCTATTCTAAATAAATATTTTAGAAAATATTTAATACATATATGTCACAATTAATACCATTTTAGAAATATAAACAAAAAATGAGGTTGGGGTTCAATTTTTGTATATTTTTGCAATGTATCATTTTGTAATGAATATTGAAAAACAATGAATTTTAATTCCCAAATTCCTTTTCATGTAATTTATTTATAAGGATAAATTTTATTTCAAATTGATTTAAAAGATTAATTAGGTCTTTTTTTATAAATTAATATAATTTAGGTCTTTTTAATCAATTTCACTTGGAAATTGAATATAAAAAACAAATAAAACATCTGAACATTTTAGCTTTAAAAACCCACATTGTGGTCCAATCAGTGAGATTAAAATTTTAATTTATTTCTTCCAATTATGAGATTGAATTTTTTTAGCATTGATTTCATATTTTGAGTCATAATTATTTATAATTATTTATATTTTCATCTCAATTTTTGACAAAAATCATTAGTGAATGTAATTAAAATAAATTACAACTATTAAGGTGAAATTAAGCTTAACAATAGACTAAAACGTTATCTTAAGAGCCAAAATTACCTAGAAACATTTAATAAAGCCATTGTATTTCTATATTTTAGTTATAAACTCCCTTAAGTCAAAATGTTTCCACTATGGGATCGAATTTCAATGTAAAAAATGTAGGTGTAAATGAATTTCAAAAAATTTATTGGAGTTACACTCCTTCCCTATAAAAATTCCTACTCTCCTCCCACTTCCCCACACCTCTCAAGGAAATTTGGATTGATCGAGATCTTCCCCAATAGCTCCTACAAATCTCTACCTTATACATTGAAGCCTCAATATGGTCATAAATCTATTCATGTAATCCATTTTGTGAAAACCAAAATGAGTTACACGAATAAGAGGTAACATCCATTATTAAGATCATTAGTTTTATTTCTTTTTAGACACTTTAAATTCTCCTTATTAAATTATTATTTAACAAAACCAATATCCTAAATAAATTTAATGTTTTTATATTATTTTTTTACCTTAACTTACACATACTTCCATCTAATGGTTAACGAACATAAGGTTTATGTGTGCAATGAACTATTGTCTCACGAAACAATGATTGTTTTTTTGTTTCCTTTATGACCTATAATGTTGGGAATTATGATGTCAAATCTATTTATATTTGATGTATATGTTATTTATAATGTATTTATGTTTATTTAATTTCGTTATAATACATAAATTTAATTTTTCAATTTTTTAAAAAATATGATAAAATTGTTTCTGGAACATTGGACTACTGCCCCCTCAAAGCGATGTGATTCATTCACACTATACAACGAATGTATAGGAGAAGTAATTATTAAACCAATGAAAAATAAATTAAATACATACTATAATTTAATTATAATATATATATATATATATTATTTACTTTTTATTATTTTAATATGACAAGAAAATGAATGTAGCCATCATGCCTATGTATGACCTATAGTCTACATGAATGGTTTATTTCTTTAATTATCTCCAAATATTATAGATCATTATAAAAAAATATGTAGTGATTATATATGAATTCTGAATCATGGATGATAATATGGATATTATGAAACTAATATATAATTAATAATAACTATATGTAATAAAAAACATACTTCAAAAAACTATGCAATTAATACAAAAAATAGTGAATATAATGAATAATTATTATCAAATGGGTAATAATATTTTATAAGAAGAAAATAGATAATGTAATAAATAATAATATGGTTTTTTAATTAAGTTATTAACAAAATTAAAACAATTATAAAACAAGGTATATTCCATTTAAAAAAAAGGAAACACAAGGTATAAGATTTTGTGTCAATTTATGTTCTATTGAGACTTAATTTTTACTATAGAACAATTAAATTTAATTTGGTGTATATAAACCCCTTTTATAGTTTATACCATCAATATATTTACTATGCTAAAAATATAAGTTTAATTTAATGTTACTACTTCATGGGAATTATGATTCAAATCTTTCAATGTTGTTTCAGACACTTTGGCATGTTTAAACAACTTTTTCCTCAAGAATTTTCTTAAGGATTTTTTTTGAAATATCACTTCCTTTTGATATTTTTAACATTATCTTGAAAAAATTATATTAATTTAATTATTTTCAATTAGAAATTATATTTAATATCCATATTCTCACAAAATATATATTATTATTTCCTAAACCATATAATATTTTTACATACAGTGTTCACTATGACAATTATTTAATTAACTTGGGAAATATTGATAAATTATATTATTTAATAAATATAGATATTTCATAAAGAATATTATTTATATAAATTATTATATAAGATTAATTATTTCGAATTATAATTTATTTCTGGTTCTGGACATTATATATCCCCTCGATGAATCGATAGGTTCAAATCAGACATATAAGTCATCCAAATTACAATAGTTTAAACCATATTGTGAATGTTTTTGAGAATATAGGTTATATAGGTTCCTTAGACATGAAATCCAAAAATTATGATTTTCATTCATTTAGATTAATTTTCTATTCATTTATGAGATGTTTTTCATTTACATATCTATGGATGCATTCAATTCTCACTTTCACGATTAGATGGAATGAGTTTCAGTTTCGTACCTTTCCATATTTATATTTAATTTTATATTTATTTAAATGGAATGTGTTATTAGGTACCTACCTTTCAATGTTGATTACAATCACCTATTGATTATTTATTCTACTATACTTACCCTTACTAATAATTTTATGTCACCTTATTACGTTTCCTTTCCCTAGGTTATGAAGAAGAAATATTTTAATAAGATTTCAAGGATTAAGTTTATGTAATTTTATTATGTATAATGTTTCCTTTAAATTTACCAATGTATTATGGGTACCATTTATGTAGTCTAGATTTCCAAAAATGATAAAACCATTGGTCAATTAGGATTTTTTTCATTGTAATCATTCCATTGTAAAAAAATAACACATAGGATTTGGGTTTCCTAGGCTATGGAAATAAAAATGGGGTAATTGTTCATGGATGACTGGATGATTTATTATTCCCTACTTAATCATATGTGGTGTATTTTTCACCTGTTGGGATTAAAAGATCTCTATTTTTCCTCTCGTCTGGGTACTCCTCCTATTATCTCAAATTTTTTGTCCTTCTCTCTAAGTTCCCCTAAGATACCTCATATATAGGAATATAGGGATCAAATATCAGTATGGGTGGAGGTATGTAGTGGGTAGTGGGGATTTTTTTATGGGAGCCTAAGGAGGATTCCCCAACCCACAAATAACTTTATCTTTATAGAGAAGTCATTTTCATGTTCCAAAATCACTATCTATCCATAGAATGGACTTGGTTTCATTTATGAGTCTTGGAGGTACCATATCCTCCTATGATCTATTTCATTTTCAGATATGGTCACTCATGAGGGGTGAAATCATCATCTTTCACTACAAATGACATGGTCTCACCCATGGAGTCTAGAAATAATATCTCATCCCATGAATTATTTTGTTCGTGAGGATTTTCATTAAAGGTGGAAGAATTATCCATCCATCCCTAAAAAATTGTGGGTTTATTTTGGGGAGCTAAAGGTACCTCCCAAACCCAGAAACTCTTTCTTTTGTAGAGTGCTTTGAATTTTCATGGTATACCATACAGAGAGGCAACCTGTATAGTTATTTTCACTTCACGATCAATCCTTTCTTCATGGATTCTCATTCAATGAACCTTTTATACAAATTATTCTCTGTATATGTTATTCTCCTTTTCTAAATTAATGGAATTATATTATCCTAAAATGTAGAATTCTCAAGACACATAATATATTCTACAGTACAATGGGTTCTAATCCGGATTAATAGGAGGATATTATGATGTATAAATAGGTTATATTCAGAACATGTTTGTGGTAAGAATGTGGACCCAAAATTGTTGACCAGACCACCAAATAGGGGGAATAACTAAATTTTCCTTAATGGTTTCATTCAGAAAACTGAGTGCTCCATGAAATATCAATAACCCACTGCTTCTACATAGCATTTCACCATTATGGAATACTTTTCCTTGAAGTGAACTTCATCATCCTGAAAGGGTAATTCATGATCTTCTGAATATCATCTAGATTCTTCCCATATGGATCATCCCACATTATTAATGTCTCATGGGATAATCCTTCAGTGGAAAATGCATTAGGGGAAATTTCTTTGCAGACCAATGCTTCAAGAACTCCTGCTTAATCAACTTATGCATCATATACATATAGTTTGATAAATGATGGATCATGGGGTTTTAGATTTTTCAATTTTAAATTGTTACTAAACCATTTACTTTTGGATTTTAATCTAGACAATTGGATGAACCCTTCACAAGATGTTTCTACTATTATATAAGTTTCTCTCATGGATTCTGATGAAAGGAGGAATTTCATGATAAATTATACTGAAAATAATGCCTAAATCATCATCAAAACATTCCTTTAACTAGTAGAGGTAATTAATTATACCGTTAAAAGGTGGTATCTGATCTCACATCGACTTAACCTATATTGATTTTGGATACCATCTGATGTTTTTTATTGAAGCATTGTGCATAAATAATTATCTTTTAGCTTGGATAATTGAAAATAGAAATATTCCCCAATCCAACATCTCAGTGAATGGTGAATTCATCTGGGAAACCTATTCTTTGAGGTCTCTTTTGACCTAAAATCCATGTTCAATAGATGAAAAAATGTGGTCACCTGATCAAAAAATCCATTACTATCTCAAAAACAAATATAAAGCCATATAAAGAGACAAATAAGGGAATTCATTGAAGTGGGATCATCACCATAGATGATTATTTATCCTATATTGGGGGTGGCCTTTTTGGGTCTGCCAGAGATATGATGAATTTAATGCTGATTTTAGTGTTTTGGGGATGAAAAATCTATCTGGGTGTCATAAAATTACTTGCAACAGAATCAAAAGGTGATCTCACATCTAAATATTATACAGAACCTGAATACAAATTCCTTCAACATGATGAATGGGGATGTCATCATCAACCTATTGATGTCCAACTATTTTTAGGGGGTCCATAATGGGTGATAGGTATGATGATGTTTTTCTACCTCCATTAGCTTGGGATGATGGAGATAGAATGTCTCCCCTTTCCAAGAAATATATTTTCATGGAGAAGGAACTATTGAATGGTGATCCTATTATGAAATAGGAAATCCAATTTTCTTACTGGATTAATGCCATTTCTGTGCTATATGGCTTGGATCCATGCATATGGAGGTAGATGGACTTCCAAACTATTGAGTCCTAAAGGCATATTGGTTCATATTGGACCATTCACATGAAAGGTTTTTTCTATAGGTGGGGTTGTAAGATAATTCCTAATGTCAACCGATTGTTCCAATAAATAGCCTTTATTTTCATTTTTCTGAGGGGATGGATGGCACTAGTGTGTCAATCTGGTATTTGGGTTAGTGTCACAAATTTCATAACGGTAAATCAATTTCCCACTAAAAGGTGTGTTAACATCATTATCCATGTATTGGTGATGATTTACCCTTTTTTGGGAAAAATCATAGAGGGGAGGCCATGATACTGGATGGTGGGTCCCATATTTGGTCATTGTCGTTGATTAAAATACTGTATTGGAGGATATAGATACATCAACCCTCAAAATATCATGGAATAAATCATCTAAACATACCTACAAAGAATATGTGGGGTAATTCCATCAGACATCGGTGAGAGGTACATGATGGATAGCTCAACTACAATGATTGTTTTACATATGATCCTTACATTCTTCCTTCTAATACATTGCTAAATTATGTATCTGGGAACCACTCTAGGTGAGGATATATTATATTTATTAGAGTGGTAATCTATGATGAGGTGATTGTTAGAGAGCTTATATGCGAGGATTATGCACCCTAAGATTTCCACGTCAATTCAGCTCTGCCCAGATGAGGTTTCCTCCAACCATTAATAGTTCATGTTTGGAGAAACACTTAATGATAGATTTCGATATTAGGTTGATGTTCACATGGGAGGAAACAAGATGCCAGATTAGGATTTTGCCTTCGGTGGGATTAACGACATCACATACCATATCCTATGCTGATGTCTAGAACTGATCATAACATGAAGATAATTTGGAAAACCCAAATCCTATCATCAAATATTCACTGAAACCCGAGACTGAGTGGAATTAAATGAATTTTGTGAATAAACTAAGTCCAGGGAACAAGTTCAGAAAATATTTTATTTAAAAACCCCAAGAAAGATGTTTATCGCCTAGGGATCTACCCCTCAGGCTTTTGAAACCACTTATCAGGGTCATGGATCAATTAATCCCAACACATCCTTTCCAACAGCATGAAGAAAATGGTATTTATTGAGATGTTTTCATTAAGTCTTCACTCTATGTCACATTTGGTATGGTAAAGTGGACTCATTGACTGGATATGGCAATGTGTCAGTCCTTGACATGATCTATTATGCCAATGGCCCTCATAAGGTTGAAACATATCTTTTTGATCTCATAACCTCTGTTAATTCACAGTGAAACCATAAACGATATACAAAGAAAGTGGTCTAAATTCTGATTCGTGAGGCTAATGAGATTAAAGGGAATGATAGTCATAGTTTTGATGGGGTTGATGAGGCCAACCCCGATGTAGAGAATGGATCTAGGTAAATTCATCATTCCCACCCATGGAGTCACAATATTCCATCCTCAGAGGGTTCTAGGGTGGAAGAGGCACCCAGAATGAAATTGAGTCAATCATAACCCACTTCCATTCACAGGGTGTATCATCTATAATTAAGCATTCCCATAATTACAACCTTTCATGAGGCTGGAAAAGCATGTGATACTTTGAGAGAATATCAATCAGCCAATGAAATTTGAGAAACAATCCATGAAGATAACCTTAAGCATTTGGGATTTGGTTTGATCACAGTTTCAAGGTAGATATTTTCTTGAGAATATCTTGGTGAAGTGTATATATAACTATATGAAATAAAACCCTTCATCCACTCTTATAAGGACTATATTTAATGGTCCTATCGAGTCAAGGATATGGTGGTGATAATGTCGGGGAAAGATGGAAAAATGGGTAATATTGATGTTTGTACAAACTCTTCCTCTTCAATCTACCAGGAACATGAAATCCTGCTTTTGGAACTTTTAAGATTTTGGGGACATTTGGGAAACTATTGATTACCCATAGTACACCCCAAAGAGATCCTTCGTTGGGGAGAATATCGCTTCATATATAGGAGTTACTAGATTGGGATATAATATGGTAATGAAGGATATGGATATGCTTCTTATGGATCCAACATTGAATTTTCACCCTCACCATTTACATCAATTCATTCCTATGGATCATCCCTGAGTGAAACCATGAAGCATTTAGTATGACTCATAGATGAGGATACATATGATTTCAGGGACAACATGTTAATGTTTCTCCTCATTATATATTATTCATGTCAAGTGTCTTCATGTTCTGACTAATGGTTATTCACATGAATTGCCACACATATGATTAGTAATTCAGAAGTAATCAACCATGGTCTTGTAGCTCATGCTTATTTGGAGTGAATTTTATAAATCCAGTAGTAGTGACTATGTTAGTTGTGGAACCCTAAAAAACTATGTATATTAGAGAGATATAAATCTTAAATGGGTAGACCCTTCTTGATATAATTACATTTCCTTATTAGAAGGGTTTTTTTGGGTGGTGGTGTTCCGGCTAAGAATATTAATCCTACCATTCTATAGAGTCTAGAAGTGAAAGAGGGAGTGATTTAGACTGAAAGAGAATTGGTATCATCTATCACCCGTAGTTAAGTGATTTTCATTCCTATGCATACAATTCCCATATGTGACACTTTTGATATCACTCACCCATGTTATCCTAATCCTACACAACAATTGTCTCTATTAGAACCCAAAGGCAACCTACAGTCAGAGGATACAACATTCATTTTTCTGGATGGTGGAACAATGGTGGTAGGAGCTCTTATTTTTAGATAATGATGGTGAATTACCCCTTATTTATATCCTTTACTTGAATTTTGATGTTTGGGTATTTAAAATCTGAAACATATGGTTTTAGGATAGCTTACCCAAGCTTCTTTGTCTACAAATTCTTCTTTAACATTTCATCCTCTTATAATTATAAAGGAGAAAACTATGAAAAATCCTATCATAATGAAGTCGATGAATCATGACCCTATTTTATGGAACATATTTATGAATATATTCCCCATCCAAGAGTGATTATAAGGCCTAAATGACATTCATGTTTCTCCTAAAAGAATAATTAATGATATATATAATCTAATTTCTCAAAACCCCTTGCAAACATTCCATAAAAAATGGACAATTTGAGTCACCTATTTCAATCTCTTTGGTATGTGGTGTTTTATTATCACTCTATTTATGAAATAGTAAAACTATTGATTCCTTCCCAAGATCAATCTAATTTTCTCCACCTTAATCTTTCCACTACATAGTCAATGCCCACAGTTCTGATGCTTGAAAGATCCTCTTTAATGAAGCATTCAAACATGATAGGACTTCAATGAGGTGACATGGTGAGGTTATAGAGAATAGGACATTGGTGAAGAGGCTTCATTAGGATTTGGAGTGTGTTATTTGGGAACTAGAGAAGCTAAAGTATGATTATTCTTAGACCATGTAAATTTTTGATAAATATAAAGTTTCGGTGGAGGAAGAGGGAAATGCATGAATGTATGTGGTTAAGAATTCAGAGGCACTATGGGAAGATGCTAATTCTAAGATTGAATCCTTTTCTATGTTCTACAATGGAATAATAGACTTATACATAGATTTATTCCGTAATTATAAATATATATAGCATGGTATATAATCCTAATGTTCTATTGATAGGGTGGGACCCAAGTTGTGGATGCTCCGTCGCCCTCATTTAATAAAACAAAAAATGGGTTTCATTACAATGCTTAACTATTATATTTTCTTCCAACACCATTCAAACATAACTAGAAACATTTTGAATTATAATACCACTTGAAATAAATTGAAATTTCTATCTTGGACAACCAAATTGACGTAATCATGAGATAATATAATTTTTTCTCAAGCTGAGGGACTCAACAAGCATATTTTTTATTTTTTCTAAAGTTATATTGAAGACACCATGAATATTGTGTATTCTCTATTATCCCCAAAATGTTTTTCCTAAGTCTTCCATGGTTCTTTCTTATCATGTATAATAGGGATATTTCTTATTCCTCCTTTTTTATATTTCTAGCCTAATTTTATTTTAATTTTTTATTTTAGATTACATGATTTTTATTATTCCATGCATAGAACATGTCTAGATAGTTGGTACTCAGATTTTTTAGGGTTCTCATTGTGGGTTTTCAACCGAGATAATTTTTGGTGTCATTTTATTGGAAAATTATCGTCTTGAAATCTGGACTAATGCTCCTGATTTATTTAGTTTTAATATAATTGACCAAGAATTATAGGGAGATAATTCCAATAGGGATTACAAGATGAGAGTGTCCCAAAAATTTTCAAATGTAAATTAGATAATTTGGGACCAATTTTTGTGATTTATATATCCAATACTTGATATGCCTCAAGTATACGAGGTGTTTCCATAATAATGCTTCACAACACGATGTTAATGGAGTAAATAGAGGTAAAAAAAATCCTTTCATGGTGATAAATATTTATTTGGTTTACATGTCTTTTATGTGAGATTATTATGTAGAAAAGATTGGTGAGTATTATGTATACTCATTAAACATTCCTAAGGAAACATACCCTCTATTTCCAATGGACATGTAATTTTTGAAAAATCAGATTTCCCAAGACTAGGAAGAGTGGATTCTCAATAGAATGATGTCGAAAAAGGATGAGGGAGTCTGTATTGGCACTGTCTATGAATGAGAAACCACTCACAAATGGATTTTGATTATGTATATGTTGGCTAGATCTTGGTGCAGTTTGATGTCTTGCAACTATTACATGGGCTGTGTAGTTTAAATACTTATGGAACTGATATTCTGGGACATTGATTTAAGATCCTCCAGCTTTGACATAAGGAAAAACTATTTTCTATTTTCTGGTTAATTTGTTAAATAATTCTATATCATCCTCATATATGAAGGAGAAAGTTTACAAACTATCACCTGGGGGTTTCAAAATCTACATAGTGACCTGGTACAAAACCATTGTTGGGACGTACATAGATAACAAAACTCTTCTAGGGATGAATTTTTATTTTCATCATAGGACATTTTATGGGAAACATATACAGAAAAAAATTATTCATATTGGGTATAGTTAAACTATGGTGTACCTTGGACTATGATCCTCCAATTTCGATGTCAAGGGAGGTTTATGGTGTTTTTTAATTCCCTATTCAAAGATTTTGGTTTATTGAAGGAGACTTCCTAAACAAGAAATGATAATTAAATGTGGAAATATTTGGAGAATGGGTAGAAATGATGACATTACACATTAATAACCAATATATTGGAATTTTTTTTTATTATGGATGGGATTGAGATACATGTTTTGGGAATCACTACAAATCTCATCAAAATGAGAATCATTGAATCCATAGTTTTGGAATGGTTTCTCCATATGTCTATTGAACTATTTGGTGGGAAATGAGAATTTTCCTTTGAATAGGAGCACACAAATAGTGTGAGGTATATAATGGACCTCCTCCCCTATACAGATCTTGATCATATATAGGAGAGTGGGGGATTTTTTTTTATTTCAAGGAAAAGATATAAGATCTAGATATTTCTACATATCTCGTCAATGAAAGAATCAAGCCACATATAGTTCATATTGGGTCCCCCTGTGAATGTATGACCCATGTATAGAAAAAAGAAAATTTTAAATTTTTCTAAGGATTAAACTAGAATTCTATATTTAAGTTTCACTATATATCTTGTGATGTATGGAATCAAGACACATTTTGTTATGAACATTATGTAATATGTTTTCAAGTGATTATGATATCATCCATGTAGTTTAATTTCATACAGTGAGAATTTCATGGGGTCCTTTAGTTTTTGACCATACATCTAGGACTATTTTTCATGAAGATGATGAGTAGCATGAGGCTCATTGGATGGGGATGTTCGGATATGCCTTGGACATGAAAAAAGAGATGATGTAAACCATAATTTTAGGGTTTCTCAAACCTAGATAAATGATATGGGTAAAAAATGACATTGGGGATACAAAATATAAAATAGGCCTCTCTTTGGGAAAAATATTATTTTAGGTCGTAGGAATTTTGTGTGGGAATATTATGTAGTTCCAACTAGAGAATATTTTTCATAGCCAAAAAGGGGTCCTCAGGATATTCAACCCCCTCTATCTCTGATGGTCAGATAATGATTGTGAAGATCCAAAATTTCTAGGGACAAAGAGTGTGATGGGTGGAAGAAATTTATTCAGGAATTTAAGGCATATTTAGATTGTCATTATCCGTGGAGTTTAAAATTCCATACATATTTATGACTCATATACTGGGGTAATTTATGTTTCAATCCTAAATCCGTAAATGAAGAACCCAAATAGCATATCTCACGTATATATCTTTGTTTGCATATAAGAAAAATGGTATGTTTTCTTTTTCTTTACCCTGTGGATGAGACTAGAAAAAGAGTTCTAAGTGTAACTATGTATCTCTTCGAGACAAAAATCATGACACTCAATGTTATTTGAGGTATTGTGTAGTTTAATGAAATATAGAATAGACATTCCACATTCAGTTTAAAAACATGTGGAAAAGTCATAGATTTATCGTCATGAAGAGGAAATATTGTGTATAGACACATGATTATAGAACATGGTGTCACTACAGATCATACGATGGTACGAATCAAGTCATACATAGTTCCTAAAACTATCTTTGATGACATAGTTTAGAGTCACGTGGTAAAGATATCTAGTGTGCCACTTACAGTCTTTCTACTAGGACTAGTGGAACCCTAATGTGGATTTATAGACCTTTATCATGTGGGTAATGCCATACTGAGACTCCAAGGACCTTGTAAGGTGTGCTCAGTGTGAGAAACAAGGGTGAAAAATGTATTGATCCACTGCACAATGGTGAAAAATGATAGGTAGATTTTGATTTCGAGGTTGTTGGACCATGAATGGATATCCATTTACCACTACGTATCAAATTATGGTGAGAATGAAGCCATAAATAGTTCTTGAACCGGCTCCTTGGATAGGTCTGTCCCATACCCAATGTGAGGGAATTTTTTTCCATTGATTGTTTTAATTTTTGCGGCTAGACCTAGTATTCGAGAACTTGACATCACTACATATCCTATGGTGGAAAAAATATGGTTATACATAGTTTTATAACCCCTTGATGTTTAATATAATGTGGTTATGAAGAAGATGAACCTACATGAAAAATAGGGTGTCTTACAGCTGGACCCAAAAACCTATATTTGGGCATCACTATCTATCTTTTGTGGGAAGGAATCAATCAACACATTGTTATCAACAAGAACTCTCTATGAAGGTCTGAATCATATAAATTGAGGCATTTTTCCTATATTTCTTGGCTAAGACTAGGACATAGGGTCCGAACATCACTAAAAGTTTCATTTAAATGAGAATCGTGTCACATGTAGTTATTGATTCACATCCCCGTACAGAATTGACTCATGCACATGGAGAAGAATCTTTTCTTAAAATTGTCTTTTAAGTAGGACATGCATTGGAGTCCCCTACATTTATTTAGTTTTTATGTATAGGAGGTACATTTTATGTATTTTGTGGTTGTTCCAAATACAAGAGGTCTGGGTATAAATAAGTATCCCATAGAATGTGAATCCATACACACATTGTTCTTGATGAACCATGTAGTTTAACTTATTCTATTAAGGATGGGGGTCACATGATGTGAAAAAATTATCAGAGTGGTTGGTCCCATGAATTGTGATTTGGGTGTCACTGTGTATCCAATAAGGAAGGAATAAAGCAATGCATTGTTATTAATGGAAATAACCTTATGTACGTATGGATAATATGTAGGGAATGATTTTTTTTACATATGAGGTGATTGTATTAGGAAGTAAAATCTATATGTATTTACATATCATTTTTATATAGGAATCATGCCATACATAGTTCTTGAATAGGACATGGTAGATGACCGATGCCAAAAAAATTTACACTTGGGTGATAAGTTATTATTCAACATAATTTATGGTTATATAGTAAGGAAATTGGTGTCATGCAATTTATTGTTTTGCAACAAAGATGGTCTACCATAGTGTTTACCATCATGTGGTCAGGATGATGTAGCATGATGTTTTAAATCATGTGATAATGATGATTATGTCTTATAGTTATGAGAATGATGATTTTGAAGAACTGTATAAAACAAAATCTAGATGTGAAAAGAGGACATGACGAAAAAGGTTAGGAATAGAATCATCTTATGAATGGAAGTCAATTTGTGGTTGGGCCTAATGCATGTTGTCTAGGTGTCACTAGCTATCATGTGAGGACAAGATTCATGACATATGATGTTATGGATATTTTGACTCTTTTTTTTTGTGGTTCGGCACATGATTATATATTTGTGGATCTCTATTAATCATATTATCGTAGTATTCAATCAACACATAGTTCTTGATTAGTTGACAGCTGACATGGATCTGACTCTAATGAGGGAACATGGGAATTTCATCATTCTCTTTCATAGGTTTTGGTTTTGTGTAGTGAATCATGGGTTGAAAAAATAATTCCCATGAAATTTAACATCATGTAGTGATGAAGTTAATGACATGCATTTTACTATATTTGACAAGGAAAAAGTATTATGATTTTCATGGAGATGCGAATAGGATTGACTACATAGTTTAACCTCATGCCAATAAGACTATTTACAATGATGTTTAATGTCACATGATCAATAAAATTGTGTATGTTGACCATATGAAATACTTCTTTAGGAACATTGGTTTTTTTCAGCCATGGGGATCTATCCACCCATTGAAAATAGAGAATGAGATTCAGTGGAGTAGACCTTATGTTTTGTGTAGGTCCCCTTCCATTTCAGTTACAAATTTATAGGTTTCATATTGGGTATCATCTTAGTCTGAATGAAAAACAACATATCTCTTATAAGGAAATATTATAGGTGGACCACTTTGTTAAAGGAACATGTGATCCTGTTTTAGTGGACTTCCAAATAATGTAACATATGAAATATTTTCTCATAGAGTCTATCCAATTAATTAATCCATTTGTAGGATTTTTGAAATGTGGATAAATGATTGTACATGGAATCATGGAGTGAGGGAAATAGAACATCGATGGGAAGGACATCCTCTATCATGTATACTATTTAGTTTGGGGTCACATGTGTAGTAGTGCAGGTCATAATCTGGTAGGTCCAATGGCATGTGCGAGGTTTTCCGACCAAGATTATTTATCATTATCTACCATTTTAGAGAGTATATTTGATAGGGTATTGTTTAAAGACTCTATCTATTCATTATCCACTTCATGCTTTGTTATTAATGGTTGGAATTTTGTTCACACTCCTGATATTGTTTTTCCAGTTCATGAGAACACAAAATGGTGATGTAATCTATCAGTACTGTATGAGGGAATCCAAATATGTTGGCGAAGTAAGATCTCAACAATCTGACAACATTCCTTACCCAGACTTCCTTGAGGGGTAGATCTTCTACCTACATGGTTAATAAGTTGGTAGTTGTGAGAATATACTTAAACAAGTTGTTCATAGTGTGATGATATAGTCCCATGAAATCCATTCACCATATGGAAAATTTTCATGAGTAATTGTTTTGGTGAAAAAAAATCTAGGGGATATTAAATAAAGTCTTCATAAACCTTGTAGCAATATTATTTTTTGTTTAATTTTATGTAGTATTGCATTATAGTGAGAAAGTAGTACACAAGACTTAAGATTTGGTGGGAAAGAATGTCTCCAGACAGGTGGGTGCCTCATTCTCCAGTGTGCACTTCCTTTATGATAACAATAATATCTTCTACATCAATGCACCTGATATAGAACCCATCAAGGATTCATTTATGCACGACCTTATGGTGATTCCTTCCATTATATATAATAATGAGAATTTCTCACATTTGAAATTTCTCTCTCCCATCACTATTTGGTCTAAGATCTCCCTTTTGATGGTAGTCCATAATGGGTGTCACCCAACTATTAGTATAATCATATTTTTTGGGGATGGGAAGAAAATCATTGATATATTCCCCAATTTCATGAATGAATGATGATACCATAGAGAAGTGCACAATTCAAATTACTATTACTCATCCGTCTGGATCAGCTAATGATATGGTTTCATTTTCTGTTTCATCTTCTTAGGCATTTTGTGACTGTTGGAATTGATCCCATGTCATTTCCAAAATGAAATCACCCATTATTCACTGAATGTGGCTTAAAAGGTAGATTATATCAACTTTTTTAATAAAATAATCATCGTTAACCCACTTTATTGTCATGACCCGTCCCTCAGGGCCCATGCAGTGACTACCCCAAACCTACCTTTAATAGGTCAGGGCAGGAGAGTAGCACTGGAAAGGCATATTCCTATAACAAGAAGGCATTGCCTTTAAACCTATAAAAACACACATACTAGTACGCAACAAGATACAAGCACAAAGTAAACTATATAATAAATAGGGTGTGTATATTAAGTAAAGGGGCCATAATACAAGCCTAACTATAATGTTTAAGTAAAATTGAAAAAAAACTCCTGTGAACACCCACCAAATACCCTACCTAAATGTTTGGTACAACTCTCAAACAGTCTTCCATACAGATCATATCGTCTAATGTACACCTCCAATCAGCCTCTAGTCTGGTACCCTTGACCTTGATCAGCGATGTCTATCGTATGCATGAGATACAACAAGGTGAGGTCGTAGCCCATGCAGGGGTGAGTATAATGATACTCAGTAGGGACCTCGAGACACTTTTAGATCTCCTAGAGTTCCACAAAAGATAAACAAAAAATCATGAAGCAATGTACATCAACTCTACTTAGGTATATGCCCGTAAATATACTTAAGTTATCATGATATACTCATCTCACAAAAGAGGGAAGAATACCATGAAGGTAACCCCATGAAGGTAGAAGTACCACACAGGTAACACCATGAAGGTAGAAGTACCAAACAGGTAACACCACGAAGCTAGAAGACCTAGGTCACACTAGGTATAACATATGTACAGAAGTAAAAATGATTTGTCGTAAAGAAAGATCATATTATTCTGTTAGGTAGCACTTCTTCTGACCCACATATGATCGATAGATAACTAACCCCCACTGACCCACACGGGATCAATCGGTAATTTACCCCCGCTAACCCACATAGGATCGATAGGTAACTAACCACCGCTAACCCACACAAGATCGATAGGTAACTAAATCACAATAACCCACACAGGATCTTACCCACACATGATCGGTATGTGCCGACACACACAAGATTGCTATGCGCTGACCCACACAGGGTCGATAGATAACTAACCCCCGCTGACCCACACAGGATCTGACCCACACAGGATCGATATGCACTGACCCACATTGGATCACTAAGCTCTAACCCACATAGGATCTGACCCACATAGGATAAGTGTGCGCTGACCCACACAGGATTACTGAGCACTAACCTACACATGATCGATGTACTTCCATCACATTACACCAAGCCACTGGGTTCCCGCACAAAACATGATTGATTTCGGGAGTTTCCTCTCCCCAAGACATTTTTTGATTCTTAAACTTCCATAAAGTCCCACAAAAAAGTATCCCCAAGGTTCAACACATCATAAGGGACCCAACGCAACATATGACGCGTTAATCGGATGCCCAGTCTCTATGTTATTATCATTTCTGCTCTGAGGGCCCGATTCGATTTGGGGTCGATCCAAACCGGCTATACCTCAGCATTATCCAAAACCCAGGTGATGTATAGAATAAGGACCATATCAATCCAAGGATCCCAACACCACAAATAGTTCATCAAATGGATGCCTGAATCTCAAGATATGGCCAAAAGGCGTATATGGTTCTAGATGGAACTAGGTCTGGCCTGAACCGGCCGGGCCGACCTAACCCAGTTCGGGTCAACCCGCCTTGGTCTAGGATTGTCCTGGTAGGCCTAGGTGGCGTCGGGCCCAGCCCACTAGCCTACCCGCGGTCGGGTGGCCCACCACGGCGGGGTCCGCCCTAGCCGACACCTAGGGGAAGTCCCCCCCCCCGTATCTCAAACAATCCGCTAGACTATTCTGCTTGGCCAACCCGGTGACGCCATGTGGAACCGCCTGCAAGAATGTGGGACCCCTAGTGCGGGTCCTTCTTGGTGCGATGCGGCCATCCAGGGATCTAGCCGGCTCTCCTCCCAATGGCGTGACAGTGCCGCTGTTCCACCCATGGCGGACTGGGTGTCGCTCACCCTATGGTCTCATCCGCGACCAAGCGGTTGCGGTCTCCAGCTCTGGTGGCATGGATGTGTGCCACCGCTTCGCCACGCGACTGGCCGGATGTTGGCCGCTACCCTGCTCTATTGTGGCAGATGGGTCACGACCTCCTACTCAACTGGCAGCACAGACGCGCGCTGCTCTCCCTCCACTTGGCTGGTAGGGGTGCTAGCCACCTCCACCTTATGCCATGTCTGATGGGCCTCATCCTCCTTCGCTACTGGTGGCATGGATGTGCGTTGTCCCAGTTTTATGTGGCCGACCGGTGTGCTAACCCCCATCCTTCCACCACTAGTGAAGAACACGTCATACCATGAAGAATTTTCGAAGGGATCATGCCATATTTGTTTCTCCCACACCCTCAATGTTATATCGATAGTAGATGGTTCATGAGGATGTGAAAAACGTGAAACCACAAAGAACAAACAAGAACAATCAAATTCAAAACGCCTACCTCATTCATTGGAGATGGCACGAGGAAGGAGATGAAGACGATGATGGGAACGCCAATGTTCGTCGCTCCCGCAACACATTTCCGATCTGGGCTTGGGCGTCATCCTCATTCTTGATATAGAGAATGTTCTTTGTTAGAGGATTCTCCAGCAAGGGCCTCCTCTCCCTTTAACAAACTAAAAAACAACCATCAATTCCTTCAAGAAGAGTTAATAAAATAACTCTTAATTAACAAGTTATTAAATTAATTTATATTTAATGAACCCTAATAATTAATGAGTGTTGTGGTTACATATTTTGTGTAACCTGGAACTTATTTCCCAACATTAAATGCCTGAACACCCTCGTGTGTTCCCCACCTTTATGATTCAAATGGGAGGCTTTAAAAATAAATACGTAGAAGTTAAATATTTTATTTAATTATTTTTTTAAAACTCCAATGAAAAATATGAAAAACTAACTTCCACACGCGACTAACTGTGGTCGAGTTGATGTTCTGTTTAAGTGAATATTGGCACTGTGAGTTCATGGTGGCCTTAGATTTCAATTTCTAGCAGCGGATCAAAAGTTACACAATGTCGCTCGTTCATTTACTGAATATACCTGAAAAAATGTTCATAAATTCATTACCGTAACACTGGGCCTTATAATCACACACCATCAATTTTCGCGAACTCTTAATATTTCCATATAATTAAAAAAATACAAGGAAAATCTCTGGTCATTACATTCTCCCCACCTCAGGGCTTTGCATTTCCGAAAGCCAGAAAAAAACTAGGGAAACAAGTGGGGGTACTAAGCACGAATATGAGCCTCCCGCTCCCATGTTCTCTTTTAGAGGTTCCCGTGCTGCCAACAAATGCGCACCAGAGGTGTCGACCACCAACAAAGAAACTGCTCTTGTTGATCCTCAATATCCACAGGACCCTCCGAAACATCTCCCCATCATCGATGTCCAGCTTTCCCCAATCAATGATGAGCGAAGGAACATGTAAAAATTCCCTTAGCTAGGATATGTGGAAAATGTCGTGTACCCAGTTCAAATGAGGTGGAAGATCATAGAAGTAAGCCACCTCACCAACTCTACCGAGGACCCGAAAGGGTCTGATGATCCTCAGAGATAACTTGCCGCCCTGACCAAATATCTACAATCCTCGTCGAGGTGAGACCTGTAGGAACACATGGTCACCATCCTAAATCTTTAGAGTTCTCTATCTCCTATTAGAATAAGACTTATGTGTACTCCATGCAGTCTTCATCCACTCCTATATGATTTGCACCTTCTTTATGGTATCCTATACCATCTCTTATTCCATGACTGCTGACTCCCCTGGGTCAGTCTAGCATAGAGGTGATATGCATGGTCGACCATAGAATACCTCAAATGGTGCCATACTGATGGTGGAGTGATAAATGTTATTGTATGAAAACTCCACCAATGACAAGTGATCCTCCCAACTGCGGCTGAAATCAAGGACGCAAGAACACAACATGTCCTCAAGTGTCTGAATAGCCCACTCAGTCTGACCATCTGTCTGAGGATGTAAGGTGGTTCCCATTCGAAGCTGTGTCCTGAATGCCTCATGCAACCCCTTCCATTGACAATAAATAAAATGTGCATCATGATCGGAGAAAATCGTAGATGTCACCCCATGAAGTCGTACAATATTTTACACGTAGAGGAGTCTCAGAATCTCTACTGATCCCTACACTCTGATAGGTATGAAGTGGGCTGACTTGGTGAGTCAGTCAACGATCACCGAGATAGAATCTTGACCCCTGGTCGTGCAAGGATGTCAAGTCACAAAGTCCATAGAAATTCCATCCCAAATTAAATATGTCACCTCTAGAGGTCGAACTAAGCCTGCTAGAACCTACTCCCCTGCCTTCACTTTCTAACAAGTGAGGCACCATGAGACAAACTATGCCACTACTTTCTTCATTCCTGACCACCAGTGCTGATGCTGAAGGTCCTGGTACATATTAGCCACTTCTGGATATACTGATAGAGAGGACGTATGGAACTCCCTCAACACTTCCTCATGTAGGGTCACCGGTACCATAGTACATCCTCGGAAGAGGATGAAATGCTCCCCACCTTTAGAAAATCCCTTAGGCTCCTTCCCTGTAGATATCTGAGCACATCAAGCCTCACAGTCAGTGTCCCCAAGCTGTGCCTCCCTAACTCATTGAAGGAGTGGGGTAGTGACTGTCAGAGACTGAAGATAAGCTGCTTCATCTCGATCCACATAGGATATCCGCAAAGAAGATAAATGCTCCTTGCCTCACTCAACAACTGTATACCAGATCTCCTACTAGGTCCTTATGCTACTATGTTCCCCTTCCTAGGAGCATATACTATCTTAAAGTCATAGTCTTGGAGGAACTCAATCCAACGCCGACGTCTCGTGTTTAGGTCCTTCTTAGAGATGATATACTTGAGACTATTGTGATCAAAGTAGACTGTAAAACATTCACCCATCAAGTAATGTCTCCACATCTTCATGGTGAAGAGCACTGATGTTAACTCCTAGTCAAGGGTAGCATTGTTCTGCTCACGATATCTCAGCTATTGAGAACCATATGTGATCACTGCTCACTCCTACATCAGTACACATCCATGTCTGGTCCCTAATGCGTCGTAGTAGACGACGTACCCAACTCACTCCTCCAGTAGCCTCAAGATGGGGGCACTCGCCAGTCTCTACCAAAACTCTGGGAAAATACACTAGCATCTCTCTGACCACACAAAGGTTCTCCCCTTCTTCGTCAGTGCTGATAAGTGTGACAGAACTCTGGAGAATCCAGACACAAAACGTCGGTAGTATTCGGCCAATCCTAGTAAACTCCGCACTTCATCACACTCCAAGGTATAACCCATGTAAGAACAACCTCAATCTTTACTAGATCCACCGCAACTCCAACCACCAAGATGACATGTCCCAGGAATTAAACCTCTCAGTTCCAGAACTGGCACTTCGATAGATTAACATAAACTTTGTGCTCCCAGAGTGTGTCCTGAACTATCTTTAGATGATAGCCATGATCCTCCTCCATCGTTGAGTATATCAAGATTTCTTCGATGAAGACAACCATAAAGCGATCGAGGTATGGATGGTAGATCTTTTTCCTGAGTCCCATGCTCACTTCTGGGACATTAGTCATGCCGAATGGAATAACCAATAACTCATAATGGACATACCAACATCTGAAGGTCATCTTCTACACATCCTCCTCTCATACCTTGATCTATTGATAGCATGATCTGAGGTCTATCATCGAAAAGCCACTGTGCTACATTCAGTTGGTCAAAGAGATTGTCTTTCCTTGTGAGTGTGTACTCATTCTTCACGGTCACCTAGTTCAGGCCCTGATAGTCTGCACATAGTCTCAAACTCCCATCCACCTTCTTGGCGAATAAAATCGGGGCTTCCCAAAGAGAAACACTAGGCCTAATAAATGCCTTTCTCTACAAGTCCTCTGGCTATACTCACAGCTCACGTAGCTCTGAAGAAGCCATCCAATATGTTTGTGTAGATATCGGTGATGTCCCAAGGTACAATTAGATGTAGAAGTCCACATCTCAGTGAGGAGGTAGACCCAAAAAATCATCATGGAAAACATTCGTATACTGGTCCATAACTACAGGATAGCTTGGAATCTCAACGTCAAATGCTATAAGGGTAAGTCTAGACAACTAATGTGTGATCGGTTGCACCCTCCTCTGGGTAAGTCCATCCTATGCAGCAAAGGTTCCCTTCTCATCATAGAAGGAAAACCTAGTCCCATCTGTGTGGACACACCACACATTGCACCCAATACAGTCGATCTCATCATAGATTGTGGATAACTGGTCCATACCCAAGATGAAGTCGTAAGGACTCGACGCTGCCACTAGAAGATCCCAGCCAAAGATCTCACATCCTAAAGTAAGCTCACACTACTAGCCACATTGTCAAATCGTTGAATCATCTCTTGTAGGATCCTCTATCCATAAGGATCGAGCCAACATCTCCAATAGAATCTTTGAGCTCCGAACGAGGGTCGTGGAAATAAATGAGTGATGACAACAATGTCAATAAGTACTATAGCTAGGGTGGAGTAGACACAGATCACAACTCATATCATCTCTGGAGCATTGTGGTTGTAGGCCTCAGCTGCCTAGAGCTAAGATCGTCTCTGTCCAACTGCTCCCTGTGGTCGGGGTGGACCACATGGTGGTGGTGGCGGTAGAACCTCGAATCGCCTTCCACCGCCTGCTGCACGGCCTTCTCCAGTACCACGTCTGCCTCCTGCCTCCGGACCTCCCCGATCAAATCTTTGCCTCTGCCCCGACAGTCCTTTTATGATATGAAGATCGTCTGTATGGCTGGTCGGGCAGTCACGAGCCATGTTACCCTGCCCACCACACGAGTAACACTACCTGATCCTCGCCTGTCCTACTCTGTCTCAAGAGCCTGACACCACCGACCTTGTATCCTGCAGTCGTCAACCTATAGTTCTTGTTCACTTGGGCCTCTGTGTCATCTTTATGCTATTAGATGCCGTTGAATCTGCTACGTGTCATCCAGTGGTGGGTCTCATTGCTGGTGACTACTTAGAATGGAATCTCTCTAGTTAGAGTGCTCACCATGACACCCCTGCCAGCGTCAGGATGCTAAGTGAAATCATGGATGCTCTAATATCCTATATGAGCCCCTTCTCAATGGTCTGGTCCCCGAAGAAAGGGTCCCACACCATTTCAGTGTTGTATCATGAGAGGTCAATGAACCTCACTAAATAATGAGCCATAGTAATGCTACCCTACTGCAAGTGGATAATCTCCTTTATACACACTAAGTGTAAGGTTGTAGAGACAAACTCTTCCCTGAAAAGGATCTCTAAGTCCTCCCAGATGAGATACATCTCATTGTGAACCTAGAGCATAAAGCTCTACAATATAATCCTTACTTCCTGAAGAAGACTGATGATAAGGATCACCATGAGATCGGCTAGTGTCACTTCTAGAAGAAAAACTCAATCCACGGCCTCCAGCCAGTCCTCAACCGCCTGTGGATCTTTCTCTCCCTGGAACCTCGATGGCCTCTAGAAATGGAGGAAAATCAATTTGATGTGGAAGCTGTTCAGTGTTGGATACTGATAAAGAACATGATGTAAATTGAAGAAAATTATTGAATGGATTGGGAGGAATTCAAGATTATTTTTCACTAAATATTTTCCCCAAACCCTCCATCTTATGATAGAAAGAGTGTTCCATGGACATAAATATAATGAAGATGAGTCTATTAGGGAATATGAAGAAATATTGACATGTCTAGGAAGATAGACATCCAACTTTATCATGAACACAAGATTTAAGGTGGATCTATTATGATGTTGACTAAAGTCGATTCTTGGAAAAGCATTGGCGATTAAAGACATCGATAGTTATGAGAAGACTGTCGATTGTACCCTCAAAGTTAAAAAGGAGTTTAGAGACACTTTGTGGTACTATCAGACCAGTGAAAAAAATGGGAAATAGAGTCTAATATAGATGGATGAGATAATAAATCCCATGATGGAAGGAAGACTGAATACACAATATGTCTAAATATTGGGAAGAACCACCATGGGAACTATCTAAAAGGAACCTCGAAATGATTCAAATATGGAACAATGGTATATCTAGATGAGAACTACTAAAGTAATATAAATCATTCCACTAATGTGCAAGAATAAATTATTTTTCAAATCAATATTCATTCTCTAGTGTAGTGTTATATATTCTACGAGCCTGGGAATGATGCGATCCATTTCACTAATCCAAGGGTTGTCGAAGGAAATAAAAATATAATATCCAAGGAAATAGGGAAGGTATTATTCTGACTCTTCAACTAAGGTTCATCCAAAAAATTATGTGGTGATAGGTACACTAGTTATTAATTCAATAATTGAGAATGTAATATTTGATTATAGTTCTAAACATTATTTCATACTGTGCATGTTTCATAGAACTATTCAAAGAAAAACTCATAAAACTGAGGTTGAGTTGTTTATGAGAATAACTAATGAAGAATTTATTTCATCCAAAGTAAATAAAACCCAACCAGTTAATGTGAATGGATTGAACCTCCCAAAATATATTGTGTTAATTCCATTGGTAGATTTTCAGAATATTTTAGGCACAGATTGGATGTATTTATTGAAATCCAACATCAACTGTTATGAAAGGGTGATAACTCATCACATCATGAAGAATCCTGAAATTCATTCAATGTGTAACTATGAATATGAATTTCCTTTAGACTCATCATCTCATGTGTGGATATTTCTACCTTTTGATAAGGAATATCTCACTCAAATGATTGAGACAAGGGATATGATCATAATCGAAGACATCCCCATTGTGATGGATTACACTGATGTATTCCCAAAAGAGTTTCATGGTATTCCAATAGATCAAGAGCTTTAGTTCTCAATTGAACCTATTCCCAGATCTCCTCCTATGTAAAACATGTCTTTTTGAATAACCACTATTGATCTCGAAGAACTAAAGAAGCAGTTATAGAAGAATCTGGAAAAAGGTTTTATATGGTAGCGTTCTTCACCATGGGGTGCACCAGTCCTCTTTTTCAAGAAGATGGACAGATCAAAAAAACTCTTCATCTATTTTTTCAGTTCAAAAAAATCATGATAAAGAACAATTATCCCCTTACATGGATAGATGAATTATTCAATCAGCTATATGGGGCCAATTATATCTTAAATGTGGACCTTCAATCAAGATATCACCAATTAAATGTGAAGAAAAAAATATATTCCTAATACTATCATTATAATATGGTATGGACAATATGAGTTCAACACGATCCTCATTGAACTCAAAAATTATTCAGTAGTAATCATGGACTTAATCAATATATAATTTAAGGATTAACTCAAAAAATTTATTGTAGTCTTTATTGATGATATTATAATATTATCCAAGAGCATGGAGGAACATGAATAGAATTTGAATACTATGTTGCATACATTGAAAAAGGAGAAACTATATAAAATTTATAGTAAATGTGAGTTATTGATGGAATATGTATCATTATTTGGGAATGGTATTACACAAAAATGGATATCTTTGGACCCTTCCAAGA
Organism: Viscum album; assembly: GCA_963277665.1. Lineage (NCBI taxonomy): Eukaryota > Viridiplantae > Streptophyta > Magnoliopsida > Santalales > Viscaceae > Viscum > Viscum album. The sequence goes on along the minus strand of OY728141.1, from coordinate 537,355,473 downwards.
CAATGGAAATCAAAGAGTGTCCCCTGCCAAATTGTTTAACAAAAATTTGTTGTTTCCTTGGATTGGATGGATATTGAGAATTATTTTTTAAGAAATTTTCATGATTTTCAAGCCCAATATACAAGTTGACATGCAAGGGATTGGTGTTTTTCTACACTCAATAATATGGGAAAATAATTAAGTACTTCAATATGTGTCTTATCATTACACTAGTGATCATAGTCTCAAAAAGTGGATAAAACATTATGGCGTACAATGATTCTTTAAAGAAATTTATTGGTTGTGTACTATTGAAAAAAGATAATGTAATAGACTACACCTCAAGGTAGTTGAAAAATCATGAGAAAAACTATCCAACACATGATCTTGATTCCTCAGCTGTGATCTTCACGTTGAAAATATGGGGGCATTATCTCATTGGGGAGAAGTGTGAGATATATTCTAATCACAGGAGTGTCAAATATACATTTACATATAAAGATCATAATATGAACTAGTGAAGAGAGTTAGAGCTCATCATGGAATATTAATGATTAATCCACTTTCATCTTGGTAAACCAAATAAGTTGGTAGATCCTCTAGGTAGAAAGGATCATGCATATTTATCAACTATAAGAATTGATAAGGGACCAATCTTATTTGGATTTCAAAGGATGTACATGGGAATTATTAAACGAGGTAAATCATTCACCCTTTCTGAAATGATTTCTCAACCATCCTATACAGGGAGAATTAAGGATGCTTAAAGAAATGATGAGAAAATTTAGTAAAACGTAGAAGATATCAAAAATAGGAAATCCTCCATGTTCAACATCAATGAGAATGGTGGAAATGATTTTTTTCATGAATATTTTTACCATCCAATCCAAAGATATAAAAAGGGATTCTGAAGGGAACACATAGCTAAAAATTCGATATTCACTTTGGGAGTAGAAAGATGTGTCAAGTTCTCTTGGAGAACATTTGGTTGGACAATATCAGAAGGGATATCGATGAATATACATCAAAGAGAATGGTATGTCTTCAAGATAAGATTGAAATGAAAAAATCTAAAGGGATGATGAAACCATTATCCATACCAACATGGATGAGGTAAAAAATCACATTGGTCCTTTTCACTAAACATCCAATGATATCCAGATAAAATATTGTTATATGAGTTATTGTGGATCATCATATAAAGATTGATCACATTATTAAAATTTGAGAGGACTTATAACTAGATCAACATTCTTGGATATGTATCAAATAAGTAGTAAGGATATAAGGAGTAAAACTATTGATTTTATCCAAACATGATCAGATATTAAAATCTATGTTCTAAAAATGTCCTAAAAAATTTCAAAGAACTGAGGTGAACTGCTGTATGTCCAATAATCCTCCAAATAATGGAAAATCAATGAAAAATATCAGACACTTGAAGACATGTAGAGAGAATTTTCTATTGACTTCAAATGAGGAGGATGCCAACATCTTCCTCTCTTTGAGTTCTATTAAAAAAACTAGTTTCTACTGAAGAATATAAATGGCTACATATGAATCCCTTTATGGGAAAAGGTGATGGACACCGACATGTTGGGATGAAGTTGGCTTATTTAAGCTCCTGGGAACTGAAATGGTAAAATAAATGGTAGAGAAGGTGAAAACCATTAACCAGAATATCAAGGAAGCTCAAATTTGACATTAGATCTATGAAGACAATCGTCGATGGGACTTGAAGTTTATTGTTTCACACATGATATTCCAATATATATCTATGGGAGAGGATCATGAGATGTGGTATGAAAGGGAAGCTAAATCCCAGGTTCATCGACCCCTTCAATATCATTAACTGTGTTGGAGATATGACCTATTGACTGACACTTCCACCAATCATATCTTAGATACATGATGTATTCCGTGTGACCCTTTTGAGGAAGTACAAACTGGATCCCTCAGATAGAATAAATTCATTGGTGTTATAGTTGGAGACTATTATTTATTATAAGAAGTATCCAGTAAATAACTTGGATCATGGAGATAATGTTATATACCAAAATAATACTCATCCGGTCAATGTACTAGGGCATTTCCATAAGCATGATGAGGATTCATGGGAATCAGAGGATGAGAATAAAGAAATGTACCCACATCTATTTTCAATGTAGAATTCAAATGAAAAATTTGAGAGAGAAATTTCATAAGGGGGGGGGGGGACAATATAACAACACGGAAACATTTATCAATGAAATTCCATTATTATAATTATTTTATATAGTGTAATCACATAAAATCACATTAAGAACAAAATACAAACTTTATAAATAAATAATTAATGAAATAAAAGCAATTATTATAAGTTAAGAAAACTATACCAAATAATTAGTAACTTGACCATTGAAATTGTTAAATGAACCTTATGAATAGAAAACCAGATAAATTAATAGTAACCTACAACATTGAAAGTGTAAATAATATTTATCCATCTTATACCTGAATATGTAATATAATTATATTTTATTAATGGTAAATAAATATTTTAAAAATTAATAATTATGTGTTGGTAAATTTATAAGTCAAAAATATTTAATTAAAATTTTATTATTAATTTAATAATATGTAATAAAATTTATTTTCATAAAACATATTTAGAAATTAATATTTTGATGTCTTATGATTTGATGATAATTCTATGGGACCTTAAATAAATTTTTAAAGTGATTTAAAATAAGTTATAATTTTGAAATCTTTTTTTTTCAATTAAATAATGATTCTAATTAAAAACTAAATTACTCAAATTTGAAAATTATTTTCATAAAATATAGTTCATTTTTTAATTCTTCATATCTAAAAATTTTCTAGGGTAAATTTTAGGGATTCTTCTAAAATATTTGAACTTTTGATGAATACTAAAATATGATAATTTACAATAAAAGCTAAATACATGAACTCTGGAGTCATATATGATGAACAACTGATATAAGACAAAAATCAAGAAATCCCATTATTTTTTTAATATATATAGGGATAATTATTAATCTATTCATTTTATTGAGAAAAAATAATAATCTATTATATAAAATAATGAGAAAACACCCCTCTCCACCACTATAAATACCACCCCTCACCCCCTCTTCTCTTCACACATCAAAAGATTTGAGGGTTTCCCAAATTATGTCCAATACACTTCTGAATCCCCTAACAAACACCCAAGTTATTTTTTTCATAATAAAATACATAAACCAATCCCCCATTGTGGTTCTGAAGAAGAAGGACTCAAGAGGTTAAACCCTATTCCTTTTAATTTCTTTTTTTATGTTACTTTGTTTCTTATTTTTCACTCTTAAACTACCCTTATAAAATTAGTGTGATTACTCCAGTATAATACCAATACATCAATTTTATTATGATAGTTTAATAATTCATCATCATCCTTCTTTCCTCCTTTAATATTAAAAATGAAAACATCATCTGTGATGTTTTAATTTATGACATTCAAGGATGACAATGATTTCAATTACCATTAAGCAATTCAATGTCAGTCATCAAACCATTTTATAGTTAAACCATATTTTAATATATGTATCAGATATTAGGTAATGTTTTGGAATCATTTTTCCCAAATGATATTAATTTATAATACAAGATGAGTTCAGTATGTATGAAAACCATCAAAATAAACCCAAACCACTATCATTAACTATTTATTTAATGATTCATACACATTCCATAAATTTAATTGATTCATAATAAAATTTAACATATTTAAGATCATTAAAAAAATATAATTTCAAATCATGATTATTACCACCACATTATATGACTCTTCATACATGTATACAAGTAAACTGATCATGAAAACCAAGGAAACCAATGCTCTTAAATGATAAAGTTGAACATCATAACCCATCCAAAAAAGTAAGAAATAATGTTAATAAAGTTATAATAAATCAAATTAATGTATAAAGGGTTATTTAATTATTAATTAATCAAACTAATATTGTTTCTCATAACATTAAGGTCAACTGAAGTACACATTCAGACATAAGGTAAGGGATTATACCCAAACCTTCACTATGCCATCGGGTTACACTTTCTCTCTTTTTAACCAAATGAAATTCATTTTAATTTTTATGTAAAAATTATAAATTCTTTTTATATGTTCCAAAATCATGTGTCAATTTATATTCTTCATTCTATTTTGGGTATAAACATTTTTTTAAAAGGTTATATACTCTATTCTTCCCGATGAGTACATCTGATTAAATTGAACTTCCCAAACAGTTAACCTATTTGAAGTACACACTATAACATTTATTTAAAAAACATTAATTCGATACAATCCCTAATTTTAATATGAAAACATTCTTGGTTCACTTATTATTTTATATTAAATATTATTCCCCTTTTTAATTAAATGATCCTTAATATTTTCCTTTAACCACACTAAAATGTTTTAATTCTAATGTTTCATAAAAAATATTTCTACATGTTATCACTTCATATTGACATAAATAATTATTATCTATTCCTATTTTATTTTATGAATGTCCATGTATAATTTAATTCATTTCTTTGAGGGAAATTTTTATTATATTCACATTTGTTATGCTTTGTGACAAGATTATGATGCCAAATTATTTCTATGGGAAAACCTTATGTTTATGTTTGATTACATATATATGATTCATTATTTGGTAATAATATTAATGAAAATGGTGTGAGGGGTATTCCCAGATAGCACTCCAATTAATTGGGTAATTTTTAGTATCATGAGATGGTATGGGAAACATTCATGGTGGTTACCCTTGATTCATGCTCCTCTATTTTCAATTATCGATGAATCCTATTAATGTATTGTTTTATGTTTCATCCACATTAATCTGAATCTAGTGATTTATGATATGATGTTATGATTACTTATATTTAATCATCATACATACCTTTTTATATTACTATTTTATTCCTTATAACCCACGTTATATGGTTCATTCTATTTTTTATCCCCCACACGAGGATTTTAGAGCATCTATTGGTTCATGTTATCCATAGATTATCCTATGTTAATTTAAGGTCTCAATGGATGTTAGAATATATTTATGAATATTACATAAATGATATTATTATTTTGTAATCATGATTTTTAGTTATGTACCAAATCTCCAAGACACAAGAATTTATTATCATTGTCTTGTAATTAGATATTTAATTATACTTACAATCATACCATGATATGTGTAAATGATAGGGTAACTTTATAAATCATCATTCATAGAGTTTTAGATGAGATCCTTGAAATCATTATAAATTCTGATTGTGTAATTCTTATTGATGAAGACTATATTTTCCATCCATTTGGGATATTGGACCTCCTGAATTAAGATAACATGGATTATGATGTCATCTCCAGCCTCATGTTTGGAAGTATGTGTTTGGTACTTCAAGGTGTATAAATCTCGATGATACTTCATGAAGGATTTATATTCTCCTTTATCCTTAGAAGAATAGTTTCACTAATCAAGTTGGGGAATTGATATTCTTATTACCATGATTTTTTTCTCTAAGATCATCAATGGAAGTTGATATTTCCTCTTCAAATACTGGATGGGTGTCCCTAAGGTCCTCCTCCTCCTCTTCATCCTCGTTTTAATTTTTCCTAATTTATTTTTGTAGGAGGATAATCTAAATGGATAAATTCCCGAGATTTCTTGGTGGAGTTGACATATTGGGATTTTTAAAATTAAGTGACTTTCTATGATCTGGATAAACATATTGGATTACTTTGAGACTCTTATGAAGATTGACTGACATATAGAGATGTGTCTTCATCCTCTTTTGGTGATAAAACAACCACTTCAACCTAAACTTGGGAGGCCAAAATTTCTTGGATGTCTGGGGATAGACTGAATTCATTCTCATATAAGTTTTTACCACATTCTTGGTAGAAAAAAAATTCAACACTATTGAAATCAGGGGTAAGGACTAAAATCATGAGGATTTTGGAATAGAAATCTGAATTTTGGTTTATATTCACGACTTGATTGATGAAAAAATACCCTTCACTAAGATGTTTGATGGGATTGGTTGGGAACATTTCCAAAATATTATTGGTGGTGACCTAGGAAATGACATCAATGAGGGGTTGTTTGACATTACCCTCATTGAATCTTGCATAAATATATTGTGACATATTGGATTCGAACGGTGCCATATTTTCATGATATGACATGATTTTTACATTAATGTTGTATTTAATGAATTGATGGTATAGTTAGAGGATTTAAATGTGTTGATTCAATAAAGTAATTCATAGAATGATGTTAAAGGATGTGTTATTTTGAAAAAATATAAATTTTTAGTTGGCTACGAGGTCTCTAAATAGATCCTTGAGCATGATTTTTTCTAGTGGCATCTGCTCACGTTTGTCAGAGACTTGGAGTATTATAGTGGAAGATGTTGGTTATCCTCATCACAACCAATCAGAAAATGTTATCGTACCAAAATTAGAATAACCCAAGAACCCCTTTTTGAACATAGACACCATTTATGCTACAAGACACATACACAGTATTGATATTCCCTTTTATAATGTCATAATAATTTTGATCAATATTGATATAACTGCATGAAATTCCACATGATTAGTCTATATTAAATATAATGAAGTAGAATCAACCTTAATAGGAAAATCTTTAGTGATGATAAAATCTTTAATGAGTGCTTCCTTGAAGAATTTTGACGCACTTAGGACATCTGGGATCGATAGCTTGGATTGTACCATGGGAAACATTTTCTAGATTTCATATTTTTGTTCAATAGTCTCACACTTACCTGAGTGGGGGTGCTCCTTAATAGGCCCATTATGGGCTAGGGTATTTGAGTTAGATGGATGGACCATCAAGAAAATAGTTGGAGTAACACAAGTCAAATGTGGTATGGGTTCGGTAGGTCTGCCTGCCCACTGAGGGTGATCTGACACCTATTCTGCATCAGATTGATATTCCATAGTGATATGTTTTATGAAGACCTTTTTCTTTTTATTACATTCATAAACTATTTGATGAAATAAAATTACACATAATTAAACCCTAAATACCAATAAATATAGTGTCTTGGGAAATTAGGAACATTACAAAACAACATTTAACATGAAATACAACATCATTATTGAAAACATCCATTACATGACCACACCATTCCTTCATAAGTAACATTGCATGCGATATCCTGAGGACATTAAAAATAAAGGGTTGAGCTTTAATGGATAGTAAGGGAGTAAACATGGAATTACAAGAGGATAAAAACATATGTATGATAAGGCATATCAATAAGGCATAAAGGGACATGATTATAAAGGTCTGATATAACATGATAATCAAAACATGTTAATGTGGAAACAACATAAATCATTACATCATTGGTCACAGAAAAATTTCCAAGGAATAATAGTGAAAAAATCTCTAAAAGTGAATTAGGTAAACCCCTATCCAATCATGGAATATGTTAATTCAAAACATTACCCAATGCACTGGAGCACTATATAATTTTGGGCGCACCAGTCACATTCATTTCATTCTCATACTTAATTGTTCCACATAGATCATAAAACTGGGATTCATTAATTTCCTAATTGATTCCAAGATCAAGTTTTGTATAATACATACATTTATGTACTAAATAAAGTTATATATTTATAAAAGTGAGCACTCTTGATAAGTAATGGGTATAGTATTCATTACATTATTCTTTTTGAATGGAAATTTATGATGCAATTTCGACACCCTAAAGATAAGGTATAAAAATGAAAATAAAGGGTTTATGATATTTAAAGAGGTATATAATCATAAATAAATTAAATTTTCTGCAATAGGTCCTTATAAATACATGTACTAACACAAGGAACTTGGAAATAGAATGCATAAGGTAATAACGGATCTTGGAGAATGTGGAGAAATTGAATAACTCTTACGAAATATCTACATTGTAATGGGTGTAGATGGGATCGATTAATGAGATAGAAGGGGGTATCCCATTATCATACATAATAAGGGAAGTACGAAAGAGGTTTAAAAACATACCTCATCATTTTTAAATGAAAATAAAATGGTGTAACAATATAAGGAAACATGGATAAAATTTAGAATATAAGGAACCCTTACTTGAGTTTTTGACTTCAAAAGCATGAAGAGGGGAATCTTGAGAGCTTCGGGTGCCTTAGGAGGTTTCTAGAGAGGGGAGAATAGTGTACGGAAGTAATCCAATTTTTTTTTAGTTTGGATAAGTGGGAGATTTTGTGGGTTTATATTGTAATTGAGAGGGGAATTCTTTAATATTTCACATACATAGGTTTTGGATTCTATATAATTAAATATTCAAAACCACAAACCATTCCATGGTTTTTGCCCATGTTTTTTGACAAATATTATTGGAAAATATTAATTTCTAAGGACATGGCCTGAATATTTTAAAATATTAGCCTTGATTATGTGAAGGTGAGTCACATTATTAAATTAATGAACTTAAAAACAAAAAATATATTATACATTTCAGTGGATTCACTAAAGATTTATAAAATAAGTAAAAAATATAAAATAAAGTTATTTTAAATGTTAAAATTATATATGTATGAATATACCTTTTATAGTGGTTATTACATCACTATTGGTCAATTATATTATCATAAAACACAATATATATTTATAAGGTGTTAAATTTTAACATAAAAATCCGACTCTCTCAGGAAATTATGAAAAATTAAAAGTTGGATAATTATGACATAATAATTGTAAAAATATTATTCATTTTATCAAAATAATTTTTAAAATATGTCAATTTTCTATTTTAAAATAAATACCGACATTTATTGAAAATAGACCATTTTTGACAAAGAAAATTTTTAAACCTTAATATAAATTACATTTGGTCTCCTAAAAATTATTTTATAATTTATCTTTAACAAATGTAATATAAAAATAATATTTTATTAATATTTTTTTTATAAATTAATGAAAATATATTTCATAATTTAATTTGAATATTAATTAGAAATATAACATTTTATTTAAATAAAATAATAAAATTAATGTATGTTCATAATTATATAAAAAAATAATGTACATAATCATAATGCTAGGGTCTTGATAAATATCCCTTTATTACACCATCATACTTCCTAAGAGTAAGGTGTGCAATGGTGGGGCTCTCATGGGGCCATTTGGTGAACCTGATTTGGGTCAGGATCTCAATGAGCTTTAACTTCTCTTGTAAATGGGTTCTCTCATGCTAATGTTGTTGGATCTTAGTTTGATGTTAGTCTTGGGAAAATCCAAATAATACTATCTCCCTTGTAAGCTCTAATAAATAGGCATCATAATTAATTATCTTACTGGTTGATGACATCACCTCCTTTTTTGCAGAAATGATTCGTTAAAACACTTTATTTATACTAGTCATGTGATCATTAATCAATGACTATATTAAATATGGTAATTACACTAAACGGTAATTTAAATCCAATTGGATATTATAAAACGAATGGAGTGAATGTGTTATCTATATCCATATTACAAAATAAGACCATTAAACAAATCAAAAGGGAAATTTCAATTATAATAGTTTGGATCGTTATAATATCCCCCACCATAATAAATTTCACCCTTGAAATCTTTATTTCTCATATTAAAAAATATTAGGGTAACTTTGTTTCCTCACCTCTTCTAGTTCCCATGTTGGTTCTTTAAACATGTGGTTTCTCTACAGCACTTTGACTTGGTGCATTTTTTTATATAGAACCTTGTCTCTAATATCTAAGATCTTCAGTGGCTTCTCCACATAATAGAGGTCACTCTACAATGGTACCACATCTATATTGAGTACATCAGGAGAGTATGGTACTTCCTTTCTAAAGAGGGATACATGGAATACATCAGATACTTGAGAAAGGTTAAGTGGGAGTTCTAGTTAGTGGGCCACCTCTTCATTGCAATCAAGGATCATAAAAGTGCCAATGTACCTTGGAATAAGCTTTCCCTACATCAAAAATCTCATTACTCATTCTCAATGAGATATGAGGAGCAATAACATGTATCCCACATTGAACTCTAGGTATCCTCAAGGATTATCAACTTAGCTTTTTGGCAGCTATGGAAAGCCGTGATGTGATTCTGAATGGTCTCAAAATTCTCCACCATTCCCTCGACCATTTATAAAGCTATCAAATTTCATTCCCAATATCCTCCCAACATGCATATGTTTTTCACCTCTTCCTATAAAGGTATTCATAAGGGTACATTTGGATTCTTGAGTGGAAGATATTTTTGTAAGACAACTCAACCATATGAAGATGTTAATCTCATCATCCTTTTAAGTTTATTGAGAAATCTCAAAACATGTCCTAATGTTCCTGGATAGTCTGCTTAGATTAGAAATCTATTTTGGTGGTGATAGGATGTGATGAAGATTAACTCAATATTCAGATCTTGTTGGAGACCCTTCCATAACATAGAGGTGAATATTATATCTCAATTGTATACAATATATTGAGGTAAACCATGTAGCCTCACAAGTTCTATGATTTATACCTGTGCATGTTGATCCAAAAATAAATACTCTCAAATTTCAACGAAGTTTGTTGCCTTTGTAAGACGATCCTCCACAACCCATATATAATTGTTTCCTCTAGATTTCTTAAGAAGCCCGATGATAAAGTCCATGTTGATGTTTTACAATTTCCATATAGGTATGGGTAATGGTTGCATCATCCCCTTAGTTTACTTCCTTTCTTCCATCAATTTCTAACATACAAGAAACCTTTATCTATATTTTGGGATTTCATTCTTCAAATTGTCCCACAAATAGTGTTTTTTAAGATCGTGATGCATCTTTATGCTTCTAGGGTGGATAGAGAAGGTTGGGCAATGGGTATCATCCAACAGCTCCATTATTATCTAAGGATATGATGGTACACATTTTATTGACCCAAATCTTACAACAACTACTTCATTAAAATTAACCTCAAATAATTTAAAATGTTTAATAGTTTTAACTTACTTTTTAATTCCCACATCATCTATTTGAGAATCCTTTAGCCTCTCCAGAAGATAGGGTTGAGAAATAAGTTTTGAAAGGTTTTATGATGTTCCTTCCATTATGATTCCCATGTTTATCCTCTTCAACTCTAAGAAGATCAGATCCTTCTCAATTATCATCAATGAAGATTAGTTGGATCATTTCAACATTGAGTGTCTAACACTTTATTTTATTTCCCTATATGGTAGTTAATTGTGCAGTCCTAGTCATTGATCAGCTCTAACCATCATTGTTTTTGCATATTAAACTCTTTCTATGTGAATATATAATTGAGGTTTTCCGGATCCGTAGATATTTCACACTTCTCCTAAAAGAGGTAATATCACCTAATTTTGAATGAAATGATCACTGAAACAAACACTAGGTCATGTTTTATAAAGATCATCTCATAATATTTCAACTACCTTGAACCATAGGCAATGACTTTGTCATTTTGCAATAACACTAAACTCAGACCATTCGTAAAAGAATCATTGAATACCTTGAAAAGCTCTCCACCTGTGGGTAGTGTGAGCCTGAGAATTGTGATAAGACTCTTTTTAAACTCCTTGAATATCTCATGGCATTCATAATTATAAGAAAACATGACTCCCTTTCATGTTATCTTGGTTAGATGATTTTAAAATCCTAAGAAATTTTTCATAAATCAATGGTAATACCTAGCAATTCCATGAAAACTATGAATATCAATAAAAAAATATTGTCCTGGATCATCCATCAATTACCTCAGTCTTTTATGGCTCCATATATATCCCATTTCTTGTGATGAAATACCACAAGAAAGATACTTCCTTCAAACAAAACTCACATTTGTTGTACTGGCCATAAAGCCTTTCCTTTCACATGGTCTTTATCTTAGTACAGAAAAAGATCCTCATGCTCTTTCTTATTTTTTGAGTATATTAAAATATCATCAATAATTAATACCAAAAATTTCTCAAGGTAATTTTTAAAGAATCTATTCATCAATTCCATGATGATTTATATAGCATTAGTGGGTATGAAATGAATTAGTATGAACTCTTAATGCCTGTACCTTATACGAAAAGTAGTCTTGGGGATATCCTCTTCCTTCACCCTTACATAGTAATATCGCGACCATAGATTCACCTTGGAGAAGTATTGAGATTATCATATTTGATCGAACAATTCATCAATTCATGGAAATGTATACTTTTTTCTTTATCTTGATTTTTTTGTGCTCATATAATCAATGCAATTGGGCATTGAACCATCATTCTTCCTGATAAATAGGACTGGTGCACCCCTTGGGAATGAATTTCAGCATATAAACCATTTATCCAGATTCTCTTGTAGTTGTTTCTTTATCTCCTCATGTTTTACAACATCCATTCGATATGGAGTCTTGGATATTGGAAACGCCCCATGTATAAGATCAATCGAGAATTCAACATCTTTACTAGAGGAACACCAGACAATACCTCAGCAAACTTATCAGTGAATTCCTTACAATTGGAATGACTTTGAGGAAGGTTCCTTCCTTAGACTCAATCAGCTAAGAAATATGAGAATTCCTATATTCTAGTTATATCCATTCTTGTGATTATAAAGCTAAAAAATATTCATCCCCCTCCTTACAATTGTATTGAATCAGGGGTTGATTTTTGATATGAATATTTATTTCCTCTTGATGATAATTTATGTTGGCTTTATATAGGGAAGGCCAATAATTTCTAATAATTGCATCAAATTACCCCAATGGAAGTATGATAAGGTTATTTAGGATGATTATTCCAAAAATTATGATTTTGGAAGAAATATATACATGGGATCCTATAATTTTCTGATTTTCCTTCTTCATTGACATCTCTACTTCCATGTTTTGTGAGGTTGTTTGGATTTTTCATGAAACATTCAAGATAAAAAGAATGTGTAGAACCAGAATAAAAAATTTTGTTCACTATTTTGGAATAAATTACTAGTGTACCTATCACCACTTCATTTTCTGTATTCACTTTGGAAGTTGGGATGGAAAAAGATCAACCTTATTGTCTTGGATGTTGTTGGTTGCATCCAAAAACCCACATCTTGGTGTATTTGTTTGAGAAATCCCCTAGTTCCTTGTTGTTGTAGAAATGAACAATGCGTTGAGGGTTTATTAGAGCATTCATTTCCTCCATCACCGTAGTGGGTTTTTCTTGTAGGCAATCACTGGATAGTTTCCCTTCCTTCCCGCACATAAAGCATTTACTCACCCCCTCCATGAATTTTTTAGGGTTCTTCTTTTTCCACATTTGGAAAGTGGGGTATTGAAATTTCATTGCACTATTATATCACTCTATCAGAATTCTAGAATTTGACTCCACCTTTTTTTGCTTATCCCTATGATACCCCAATGATTCATTTATCACCATTTAAACTTTGAAATAAAATCAGACAATCTCATCATAGCTATCAATGTTATTGACTAGTAAGGATTTTTGAAGCCTAGGTTTTATCCCACCAAAGAAAAATTCAACCTTGCATTCTGGGGTAACGACTACTCTAGACACGTATTGTGTAATCCTTGTGACATTTTCCTCATACGATCTAATGGATTTTCTATCCTTTTACTTGAAGAAAGGGAAGTCCCTTTACGTCTTATGTCATAGGATGCGAGGAAAATATTTATCGATTTTTTTTTCAGAAATCATTCCATCCCATCGCCTCAGTCTCTTCCTTAAGCTTCATATTTTGGGTCAATTTCTACCATTGGTCAGGTTCACCCTTCATATGATAAGATTCAAAAATAAACAGCACTTGTTTGGAGCATTGAAGGATTTAGAAAATCATCTCAATGGAGTGGATCAATTGTTCATAGAGTGGGGGATCAAATGATCCATTGAAAGTAGGAGGTCATTGTCTTTTGAAGATATCAATTTCAACTTGTCCTTTCTTAGGGTGGTTCGATAATTCCACTTTCTCTAGGTTTATATTAAAAATATTAGTTAACTAATATATTATCATGAAAAAGTTTTTGATTCCCACTCCCATCAGATTGTTTATCTCATTTGGGAAGTCATTACATTAATCATCAAACCAGTTATTTGCCTGATTCCTCCTATTACCGGCCATTGACTAGAATAAAATTAAAATTAGGGCTGTTAATTTTTAATGTATAAAACACATATATGGTAATACAAAGACATTAATAGGATAACATAAATATTATATTTATTTCCTTAATTTATTAATTTCTAAGATTCAATATATGTTATGCATGATCTATTTCCAAATGTATGGATTTTTTTAATTCATTAATTTTTTTTGTACTATGCGTATTAATTTATAAAATCATATCCCCTAGAAGTGTATAAATAGAAGTGCAGTAAGGCCCATTGTCTTTCACTAGTTCCCATTAGAGTCTAGATCAAAGTGGTATTTTGGATATTTACCCCTAGGTATATCTGTGTCCGAACCACATCCCCTTGTTTGTGTCAATATAGGGATGTATTTGGCTGATAAACCAATTAATCTATACTCAATAATATTTCGGGATATTTTTCTTATACTTAGTCTTATCTCTAAGGAGTTTACTAGATTTTTTGAATCCTATTCCAAAAAATAAATAAACATTCCTATGATACCAACTATAACAAACATGTTCATTTTGGTACATTGATACATGATTTAATATCATAAAATTAAAATTAATACTAAAATTCCCCTACCCTAGACGCCTAGAGATGGTGAATTATATTAAGACATTGGCATGATTACAAGGAATCAAGTCTCGAAGGACAGATCAGTTTAGAAGTATTGGAAAATATATTATATACATGAATTTACATTAAAATTTAAATAATAAAATACAACATAGATAATACTTTGATAATTACATTATTTTCCTAGCTTAAAGATGCATATAAATCATAATACACTTCTTGGAATCTTGTGAAAATAAAATATAATAATGCTGTGAGCTTATATGCTCAGTAAGGATTAACAATATAGATGAAGCTACCATAAATAATCATAAACAATTATGGCAAGGTATAAAATTTAAACACAATCCCTTTAAACATAAAATTAATCATAATATGGAAAAGTTAAATTAAATAATTCAATTTACTTATTCACATGGATATTCTACTGGTCGAATAATCACATGTAACATTAATAACTAATCTCATAATGATAGAATGCATAATTTCGGTCATCTTAACCACAAAGTTAAGGCCTCATGTAAAGACCCTAAATATAAATGATGTCAAGGCCTTGTGCCAAGACACTAGTTTGTCTCATGAGACCTACCATTGCATCGAGTGGTAGAGCAGGCCCCACTCGTCACTTACTAAGTCCAATGCATTCCTCATATGAAAATTTTGAAACATAAAATAATCATTTATATTAAAACTATCATAAGAAATGTCAATACTTTAACCCCAAACCATGAATGGTATGAAAATATCACATCCACAGTGAAACATATCATAGATCATTCAAAACAATATGGATGATTTTATTATAATAAATCAACCTCATGCAAGAATAATATCTTGTAAAGGATGTTGACATAGTTGAAAAGGATCAGTAAAATTCTTTTATAAAAATATACCTTTTGTGAAATCATTTAAAATTCACACATTTATAAAGGAATAAATTTAAAAGGTATTATTGAATCACAGTTTCCTATACAACATTCAAACATTTTTAATTAATTAAAATTTTAATGAAATTATGTCCATATAAATAAATCCTTAAAATCATTTTGAAAACATTTACATTAATTAAAAAGATTTAGAAAAATAAATAATATAAGTATTTAAAATGATGATCTTTATAATGATTCCCTTACAGGAAACCATAAAATATTCTTTTGAATTTTTTTTATGAAACATGGTCATGTTTTATAAATATTTTCTAGTATATACATACACATAAACGGTCTTAGATAATAATGATATTGAGGAATTAACCATTATATTGTACTTTCCTTTAGTCGATGGTACATTTAACCTCTTGTACAATGATCATTGTATGTTATAAAATTATAATAGAATCATATAAATATTTATTATATCATATATGATTCCTTTATTACTTTATAGTATCCATTTAATAATTATTTCCATGTTAAAGTGAAATTTCAAGTAATAATCGCTTCCATTATCATATGTTTTTTAACTTCTGATTCTTGATCTTATCAATAGATCATGATTTACACACATAATGAATATAAAAAATGATTTATATACCATATATATTCATAATATAAATATGTATAAAAGATAGATATATGAAATGGAAACACAGTTCATGGAGATGGTAGTTCGTACGTACGCATGAACGTTGCTTCCGTTTTCTTATCGTATAGTATAGAAGTAAGTAAAGAAAATGTATTTATCTACCTTAATATTTATTATTCCGTTAGAAATATTATTTCATATTCTTCATTATTAATCAATATTTATATTTTTATCAATATTCTCAAAGGGCAATCATTGAAGATGAATCTCATCGCATCGTGGAGATAAAATGTTGTACGTACGCACGAGCGACAATATCATTCTATTAATGGTGAAACAGTTTTTAATTGGATGTTATATTATATTTAAATAATCATTAACATGTTATATTTATTATTTACATCAATTATACTCATTATTATACCCATACAAATAATTAAGTGTTGAACAACAAACTACACCACGACGTGGAGACGATAAGCCGTACGTACGCAGGTATGGTGACTTTTTCATTCATACGATGTTTAGAATAATGAATATCGTTGTACCATATTTATAATAACATCTCAGTATTTAGAAGTTAATGGATATATTATTTTATTATGGAAATAAAAACTAAAGAGAAAGTAGAAGTAGGATAGAATTTTGATAGAAGTGATAAAATAATTACCTCTTCTTTAGGTGCTTCCTTTTGATAGGAACAAAAGGGCTCCATAGGTTTGATTGATGATCAATGTAGGGTCTCTAGGATGAATATAGGGTAGTTAAGAGGATATTTTTTCAGGTTTTGGTAGATCCAAATTTCTTTGGAGCTGTGAATTTGAGATAAGAGGAAGCACCCCTTTATAAGAGATGCGAGGGGCACTTTTGGAAGAGTTTAAAATATTAAATAATTATAAAATCATTTTGAGATTTTAATAGCTCAAAAGGGATTTAAATCTAGTAAATGGTTTTTATGGGTTGATATACTCTTATAAAATGGATTTTATACATGTTTAGGTCACCATATTATCCTTACCTTTTAGATTTAACTCTTAGATATATAGTTTAACTTTTATAATGTTTTCTTGAATTTTTATATTACCTGGTTAATAAACATTCTATAAAACACAAAGAGAACCACAAGTTGTTCATTAATGAAATATATACCATTATATATGTCCTTTGGCCGAATAATATATTTTTAGCAATATTATATCATTTAATAAAATAGTATTTTGTTTAAAAACTCATTTATGTCAATTTTGACAATATTTAGTATTTGTTTTTTTGTTAAAGTCATAAAAACTTAATTATTTAGAGACATATAAATTGAATCTACCCTAAAATGTCATATTCATCTATAAAATTCTTCAATGGAATTAAAAGTATCAAATTACATTTATTTTGATATTTATAAAATCAATTATTATAATCATTCATTAACAATGTAATTATCGCATCATCATTGTTTCATAAATAAATTTAATTATTAAATGTATAAAAAGTATAAATAAAATATAATGATATAGTAAATATTTTTATCTTTCCAATGAACATTTATATTTTAACTTATCTTATGTATAACTCTATATTTAAAATAGATTAGTTAATAAACTATGAATTTAACACTTTTAACTCTTCTTTAAAGAAAATATAACAAATGTCATAATCTAACCCAAGTGAAAAAAGGATAATATTTTTGTAATAAGGTTTATTTGGGTTGAAAAAATACTTATCCAATAGAACTAAGACATGTGTTGGTGTAATTTTATATTATTATAATATTTTTTACCTTTAATTACGCTATTAACTTTGAACCGCGATAAATAAAATTCAAAAGTTATTATTCATGAAAAAATATTTTCATCCATTTGAAACAAGTTTTACTGAATGATGTAAACCATGTCTGTCATATTTTTTAAATTAAATTCACTGAAGTGGTAAAATTATGTTTTATCCAAATTCTAAAATGTGCCTAGAAGGTTGGTAAAAGACGTTAAAATTTATAATAAAATTTTATACATCTAATCATATTATAAATTGAATCTATTTAATTTATTTGGTCTAATATAGGTATTATGTATTGAATTTTACTTTATAATAAATTTTAATTTAAAATAATTATTTATATAAAAAATTCGGTTTTTATTTACAATGTACTATTTTTCACTATTAATCAAAATTTTAATGTTTTTAGAAAAATACCAACAATTCAGCCTAAGAAAATTTTGATATTTCAAATTTAAAAAAGAAGTATATTTTTCCAAATTCAATTGATATGAGTGTCTAAAATTAGTTTTTTTATTGTTCACAAAAGGACATAAAAAGAATTTATTTAAGGAAATAGTTTTCCAAAATATATAACTATTTTTACAAAACATATACGTTTCATTATAAATATGTTTTATTTATATGAAAAAATTATAAGTAACATTTAAAATTTATTTTTTACAATTGATATCACTATATTTAATTGATAAATAAATAAATCGTATAAATAATTATAATATTAATGTGTTGTTCCACAGAAACTCAATCTTGTATATAATGTAAGCCAAGTCAGTGTTGTGTGTAGTATAAGCTATTAAATTTCCTTAAAAAGATAACGTACTATGAAATCATGAGGTGGTTCAATCTCCCATCCTTTAACAAATTTCTTCCCCACAAATTGAAATTATTCTATAAAAGTAAACTGTTAAAAATAGAAAATAGGATTGTGGAAAACACACATCAGAAATAGGGATCATAAAATTTAGTTTTAATAAGATAGAAAGAGAAATTAAAAAGTAACCATCAAATTTGGATTTAAAATTGGATAACATTGGTTGAAATTAGAGACACATAATTGGAGGTATAACATAAATATTTATATGGAGTGATTGTGGTCATCAATCAGAAACTAGTGAAAAATAAATGTAAAATTGAGGGCCTCAAAGCCCTAAATCTATAATGATTTAAAATATCATTGGTTAAAAAAAACAAAAGGTATTAGGATAATTTTTTTATGATCCTTTACATAATGATTAAGAGAAAAATTTTACTTAACATGTAGATTTCCATCCTTCACTAGTTTCAACCTCATTCTCATCATTCACTATAAATAATAATAGAACTCAAAATTATTCTATTTAACCTAATTGTATAGGGTTTAAAAAAAATGAATTTATAATTCATCTATCAGGCCATTTAAAAAACTACATTATAAAAACTAGGACATCATGTAGTCCAGTGGTAGGCGATGCACCTTTGCCACCCTTCGGCTGTGGGTTCAAGTCTCGCAGCCTTGTCGGAGGTGATGGGTTGTTTCCCGACCTTTGGGTTCTCCTTTTTATAAAAATAATAAAACAGTCTTAAGTAATTTTTTAACCTTAAACAATTGTATCAAATTTCCAACATAATCCATTCAAACATTTAGACTTATCCAAAATACATGTTTCCAAACTCACAGTCCAAAAATTTATAAGGAAGGTCAATATAACATAATGAAGATAACTTTTATCTGATAATAACATGTCAATACCCTCATCATGTATTCTATTAAAACATGGTAACAACCTAAATTACCATAATACCTTATTGAATATATTCATTCTCCCTTATTTCTTATAGAATACCAAATATTCACTTTAAATCCAAAAAAATATGTAAACTCTATCAACCAATTAATTAGTTCCAAGGTAGTAAATAATATCCAATATAATACATCCAAACCAATCATCTCTTATTCTAAAATCATTAAATCAACCTGAAAACAATGTTAAGGTTTATCATTCTCTAAAACATATATTTTCCAAAATGACTAACTTACTATTGAGTCCCTTTTCTTCATACCATACAATCTCAAATACATACTTAAATATTAATGAAGTACAATACTTATATACTATATAATTCTCATAACTTGTAAATGAATAATACAATAATCAAATGACACAATTCATTATTAACAACATGATAACACCAATCATTCCTCTTCATCTGCAGTATTATCATAACATGATTATTATCCAAAAACATCATTTGGGGTATACTATGATAATTTAGAAATTTATTTGTGTAGTGTCCCAACTCCTTGTAGATGAAGCATTATACATTAGAGAACTTTTTCTTACCCTTGCAATTAAGAATGTGGTGTCCTTTTTCAACACACTTATAACAAACTCCCATTCCATTCAATCATTTACCAAGGTTATTATTTCCACAATTATCACATGTGGGAAAACCCATCATTCACTTATTCCCTTTATCCATCATTTTATATTCCCTCCTCTTCTTCTCTTTATACCCTTCATAGCCATAAGACTCATACAATTCATTACTTATCTTATTAACACATGATATTATTTCTTCAAAAGATGAGAATATATGGGAGACTATTTTTCTTTTATATATTGGATTTTGACCATGAATGATATGATCCATCTTACTCATTGGATTATGTGTATTGATAGAGTTCTCACTCCTTATATGAGGCACGATTTTTCAATGACGACATTCACTATATTAGATGATATCATAATTTATAATCCAAAAAAGAAATATTCTCAACATTAATTGATAATTTTCACATATCTAGTATCGTAATCATAAAAATGGTTTCATTGATGATATATTTACTCATAAATCCTCATCGATGGATTATGAATAAAATGTGAATTATATTATGCATATTTCCGAGGAGTGTCAAACCCGGTGTGCAGTAAGGCCCATTTTTGTGTACTAGGATACCCCGGGTCATGCCTGAAACTCCATGTCGGAGTTTTCACTCCTAGGTACATCTATTCTAGAACCACATCAACTTTTAGTATTTAGAGATGGATGTATTTCATAGAAAACCCATATAATATCTATATTACAAAAATATTCGGATGTTATTCTATACTAATCCTCAAAATCTATCATATAGTAATGTTTCTTAATTATATTTTATCTAAATCTAGTTTCCAAGGTTATTTGTAAACTTCCTCGGATACCAACTGTAATGATCTAACCCCAGAAACCAAGAGCCGATGCATTATTTTTATACATTGGCATGATTAAAAAAAATCATGTTCCAATGGATCGATCAGTTTAGTCATCATTGAAAATTGATTACATACATGATCTATAAATTACAATTTCAATAATAAAATACAACATAGATAATACGTTGGGAATTCAATTATTCACCTAGATTAAACCAATATATAACTCATAATACACATCTTCTAATCAATGGAAAATAAAATATAAGAATCGGGGGAGCTCTGATGCCTATTAATGATAAACAATATCAGGGAAGCTATCATAAATAGTCATAATCATTTATGGAAAGGTATAAGAATTGGGGGAGCCCTGCCTATCATATACTAAGCCCAACACATTCCTCAAATAAAAATATTGAAATATAACATAAGCATTCGTATTAAAACTAGTATAAGAAATGTCAATAATTTACCCATAAACCAGGAAAGGTATAAAATTAGGTCATCCATAGTCAAACAAATGATAAATAATTCAATACAATATGGAATATTGTATCATAATAAATCAACATTAATCAAGAATAATATCCAGTAAAGGATGTTGATAGAGTTGAAAAAGATCAGAAAAACTCATTGAGGGAAATATCCCTTTTTTAAATCATTTAAAAACCACACATTTATAAAGGATGTAATTTAAAATTGATTTTTGAATCAAATATTCCCACACAACATTTAATCTTTTTAAAGGAATTAACATTTTAAAACAATCATGTACATATATATAAATCCTTAATACCATTTTGAAAATGTGGACATTAATAGAAATGATTTAGAAAAATAAATCATTAAAACATTTAGATTGATGATCTTGATAAAGATTCCCTTCCATAAAACCTCAAAATATTACTTTTGAAAACATTTTTACGAATCATGGAAATGGTTTATAAATATATCCAAATTAATACATACACATAAACAATCTAAGATAAAAAAGAGATTGACGAATTAACCCATACCAAGTACTTTATTTTAGTTGAGGGTATGTTTAACCTTCTGTATAATGACCGTAGTATGTTATTAAATTATACCAGAACCATATTAATATTTATTATATCATATATTATTCATTTTTAATTTTATACGACCCATTTAATAATAATTTCAATGTTAAAATAACATTTCGGGTAATAATCGCTTCCTTTATCGTACATGTTTTAACTTTTTATTCTTGATCATATCTATTAGCTAATGATTTAAATACTTCTGGAATATAAAACATGATTTATATATCATATAAATTCAGAATATAAATTTGTATAATAGATAGATATATGAAATGGAAACACAGTTCATGGAGACGATAGACCCTACGTACACATGAATGTTGTTTCCGTTTTCTTATCGTATAGTATGGAAGTCAGTAAACAAAATATATTTAACTACATAAATATATATTATTCTAGTAGAAATATTATTTCATATACCTCATAATTAATCAATATATATTTTTAACAAAATATTTGAAGGGTGATCGTTGAAGACGAATCACATCACGTCATGGAGACAATAAGTCGTACGTATGCATGAGCGACAATATCATTCTATTGATGGTGAAATTGTGGTTAATAGGATGTTATTTTATATATAAATAATTATTAACATTTTATATTTATTATTAACATCAATTATACTCATTATTATACTCATCTAAATAATGAAGTGTTGAACAACAAACTACACCACGACGTGGAGACGATAAGCTGTACGTACCCATGTATAGTGAAATTTTCATTCATAAGATGTATTGAAAAATACATATATATAATTGTATAAGACCTTTTTAATATTTTTTGATTTTGAGGAATATTATATCATTTAATACAATAGTATTTTTTTTTAAAACTCATTTATGTCAATTTTGACACTATTCAGTATTTGTTTTTTGTTAAAGTCATCACGACTTAATTACTTCGAAAGAAAAATGTTTAATCAACCATAAAATGTCATAATAACATAATAAATTCGTGGATGGAATCAAAAGTCTCAATTTACATTTATTTTTATATTTATAAAATCAATTATTTTAATCTTTTATTGATAAGGTAATTACTGCATCATTATTGTGTCATAAATAAATTTAACTATTAAACATCTAAATATTTAAGAATAATAGAATGATGTAAGAAATATTTTTATCTTTCTAATGAGTATTTATATTCCAATTTATGTTATGTATAAGTATATATTATAAATATTTTAGTTATTAAAATTTGGTTTTAACACTTTTAACTCTTTTTTAAATAAAATATAATAAATATCATAATCTTACCCAAGTGAATAACAAAAGATCATATTTTTGTCCTAACATTTATTTTAGTCTAAAAAAATTTATCCAATAGAATTAGGACATGTGTTTTGGTAATTTTATATTATTATAATATTAATTTTACCTTTAATTACACTATTTACTTTTAACCGTGGTAAATAAAATTCAAAAGTTACTATTCACCAAAATTTAGTTTCATCCTATTGAATCAAATTTTATTTAATGATGTCAACCATGTGTTTCAGATTTTTGAAATTCAATACACATATGTAATAAAATTATGTTTTATGTGAATTTCCAAATGTGCCTAGAAGTTAGGTAAATGACGTTAAAAAGTTCAGTGAAATTTTATATTTCTAATATTATAATAAAATGACACTAAGTAATTAAATAGGAATAATATTGGTATTATGTATCGATTTTTACTTTGAGATAAACTTAAATTAAAAATTATTATTTAAAAAAATGTCGGTTTTTATGCATTATGCAGTATTTTTCACTATTCATAAAAATTGAATGTTTTTAGAAAAATACCAAAAATTAAGCCTAATATAATGTTGATATTTTGAATAAAAATATATAAAATGTATTAGAAAATTCAATTTATACTAGTGTATAAAATTAATTTTATTATTTTTCCCAAAAGGACATAAAAATTAGTTATTTAAGAAAATAATTTTCAAAATATATAACTATTTTAACAAAACATATACATTTTATTATAAATATTCATTATTTATATGAAAACATTACAAATTAAATTTTATTTTTAGTTTTTACTATTAATATCACAATATTTAATTAATAAATATATATATAGTTTCAATAATTATAATACTAATATGTTGTTTCGTAGAAACTCAATCACTCTTATAACCCAAGCCAAGTCGATGTTGTGTGGAATATAAGCTGTTAAATTACTTTAGAGAGGAAAAGAACTATGAAATCATGGGGTGTTACAAATAAATCCTGAATGATCAAAAAGTATAGTGTATTTGTAAATTAGTAACATTATATATCAACTTAAAACCTAAAATACAACATCATTATTGAAAACCTACATTACATGACAATAACATTCCACTGTACATAACATTGCATGGGTTGACCTGAGGACAATTATAAGAAAGGGGTGAGATATAAATCCCAGTAAGGGAGTAAACATGGCATAAAATTTGGATAAAAATCCATCTTAAACAATGAATATCAACAATTAAAGATCATGAACAATAAGGGTTGATATAGTATAATAATCATAACATGTAAATGTGCCGACAACGTAAACAATTGCATCATTAGTCAAGGATTACATTCCAAGACATCATAGTGGAAAATTTACAATAATGTAATTATATAAAACCATATCACAAAATGACATATCATGATAAAAACATTACCCAATGCATTGGAGCGCTGTATATTTTTGGGTGCACCCATCACTTCCATTTCATTCTCATGATTAAGGGAGCCTAAGAGATAATAAAACATGGATTCATTAATCATAAAAATTTATTACATGATATAGGTGTGTGGAATAAATGAATTTAATTCCTAAAAAAGGTATACATTCATTAAATTATTCACCCTTGATATTGAATGGGTACAATATTCACTACACGATTATTTTTGAATGGAAATTCACTGTGCGATTTCGGCAGCCAAATCTCATGAAAAAATGCATAAAAAGGGTTTATAAGAGAGAAATATTTACCTCATCATATATACATAAATTTTATAGTAATATATTCTTATAAATAAATGTCCCAACATATGTAATTTTGAAATAGAAGACATAACTTAACAAATAAACTTGACAAAAGAGGAGAAATGAAATAACTCTTACGAAATTTCAGCATGGTAACAGGTGTACATGGGAGGGATAATGAAATAGAAATGGGTATATCATAATTAAAACATAATAAGGGGAGTATAAGGGTGGTTAAAATACATTCCCCATCATTTTTAAATGAAAATAAAATTGTTTAAAAATATTAGGAAACATGGATAAAAATTATATTAGAAGGAACCCTTACATGAGTGGGTGACTTCAAAATCCTTAGGAGGGGATTATTGAGAGGTTGGGGCACCATGGGAGGATTAAAGAGAGGAGATGAAGTAGTAAGGGTGCGCCCCAATATTTTTTGGGAAGAAAAGTTGGAGCTTGGTGGGTTTATATTGGGAATTACTGGGGAATTCTTTAATATTTTAGAAACATAGGTTTTGGAATAATTATAATTAAATATTAAAAAACACAAACCCTCGCATTATTTTTTCTCATATTTTTTTTCAAAAGAGAAGTGTAAAAAAATAATTTTCTAGTAAATGAGCCTATGAATTTAAAAAATGAGCCTTTTTTATGTGTAGGTCAGTCACATTATTAAAGAAATGAATATAAAATCATAAAATATATTATACATTTTGGAGGATTCACTAAGGCTTTATTAAATAATTCAAAATATGTAAATTCACATTATTCTAAAGGTAAAACATATATTTGACCGATGATTCATTTTATAGTGTTTATTACATCACTATTTTTCCATTATGATGTCGTAAAACACAAAATATATCTATATGGTATTAAATTCTTACCCAAAAATTTGACTGTCTTAGAAAATTATTAAATATTCACCATTGGATAATTTTGACATCCTGATTCAAAAAATAATATTCATATTCATTAATTGATTAATCACATATTTTATTTATCACTTTTAAAATAGACATTGGCTTTTATTTATAATAGATAGGTTTTGATAAAAACATTTTTTAAACATAATAAAACTTATATCTGGCCGCGTAAAAATTATATGATCATTTATATTTAATAAAAATAATTTTATAATATTATTTTTTCTAAAATATTATTTATTAATTCATCAAAATGGATTTATTAATAAAATTTGAATATTAACAAAAAATATAATATGTGCTTTAGAAATAACAATAAAATAAAAGTATATTCATTATTCTATACAAAAATATGTACATAATCGTAGTTCTAGGGTAATGATAAATTTACCTTTATTACACAACCATACTCCCTATAACTAAGGTTTGAGATGTTTGGGATTTCATGGGGCTGTTGAGTGAACATCATTTAGGTTGTGATCTCGATCAATATGATCTTCTCCCATAAATGGTTTCAGCCATACCGAAGTTGTTAGATCAAGACATGGGATTGGTCTAGGGAAAATCCCTGAAATGATATCTCTCTTAGAAGATTTGATAAATATTCATCATGTTGAATGATCCTACTGGTTAATTCCATCACCTCAATTTTCTATGACAAAAATATTCGAGAAAACCCTATATTTATAAATGTCATGTGAAAATTGTTCAACGACTATATAATCACTGATAATGATACAAAAAGACTATTTACATGCAATTTGATATAATAATACAAATTGAGTTCACGTGTTTTATATATCAATTTTAAAAAATAAGATATATAATAAAATCAAATGGAAAATTTTATTTATAATAGTTCGGGTGATTACAATTTAGCGTGGATTTTTTAAAATGATGTAGGATATTATTGTTCCTTGAGAACATGATGTTTATCTTTTCTATTAGTTTCAAAAACATTTATAGTCTGAAGAAGGGTGTGGAAAAAAATTGTTTTTTCAAAAACTGCACCTTCCCAGGTATCCTCAACCCCTAAGACCACTCTCTCTAGTTCACCAATAGGATATATAGAACTCCATATCATAGTCATACTCATTGTGGATAAAGGAACCATTATGTGAATTAAATTAATGGAACCGAAGATAGACTCCACATCTGAGGATGAATGTCTCTAATTTATTTTTTTCTAGGGATGTCATTTGTTGGGTTGGTGCC
Organism: Viscum album; assembly: GCA_963277665.1. Taxonomy (NCBI): domain Eukaryota; kingdom Viridiplantae; phylum Streptophyta; class Magnoliopsida; order Santalales; family Viscaceae; genus Viscum; species Viscum album. Next base: position 537,328,099 of record OY728141.1, on the reverse strand, counting down.
TATGGTTTCAAATATGAGGTCATATATATCGAGAGGGTTAAAGTCGCATTTGGTCTTGATGCAGTTTCATCCTCACACAATACATGGTTTCCTTTATAATCATGCCACTTTTTGAAAGGATGGTTTTGGAGGTTTGTATGGATGATAACGTCGGTTGTGTTGCAGAAAAAGAAGATAGGGATAGCATTTTTTATTCCAATTGTTCTTATATAACACCATTAGTTCAGAAAAGTTTCTTCTAATTCATCCATCTATAAAAAATTTGTGACCTCCGTATAACAACTCTTATTTACTCACATATTTCCCTAGGGGTAGTGGTGGAATCATATGCCACTTATGCTGGTGTCCTCCCCAAATTCACATCTATGAAATCCACTATTTTTTAATGGAGTTCATTGAAGATGTATCATTACTAAATTGCGTGTCCCGGTATCATGTGAAATGGGAAATAATCCAGTCAGTTTTCAAGACCTACATGGTTGGGTATTTTAGGATTTGGTAGCCAGAGTAAATCATTTCCCATTATGGCTATGAAATAGCAATGAACTTGGTCATCTCATAATAAATAAACATTATTCATCTAATTCTCAAATTTATTTCTTCTTAGTCCCCAATGCTCATCCTTCCTAGTCGGGGGTTTTCGGTGACACCTTGGGGACACTTCATGATAGGGTGCGGTTTTCAATGCTAGATTAGGATTGGAGTCTATCATAAGAATGACCTATTAAACCTCTTCATTTTATGTACTTTTCCTTCAGAATAGTGGATTTATCCAGGGCTTGAGCTTAGTATAATCTATTGTGACATCTGATCATTAGAAATAGTGGAAAATTCCAAAACCCACATGTATATTTCATGAAGATTAGTAGTGTTCATACATAATAGTGAATTATATCAATAAAGAGAGAGGTTATATCCTCCAAGGAATTAGTCAGTTCTGGGAGTAGTTCAGACCATTCCATCTAACAATAAAATAAGGGACATTCCTATTTTCCCACTCTTGGAAATTCAGGAGGTCAATAATTTTTTCCTTCTATATAATTGAGTTTATATGATTGATTAATTGATGATATAACTCATCCTATCCCATTACCGATCAAGCTAGAAAATTGTTATACCATAGAAAGGATGGACCATAAAAGGTTCATACAAAGAATATATGTGTCACTTCATATTATTTTTCAAGAGTTCCCATGAAGAGATAACAATGGGATATATATTATGTTAGATGTTTTTCCTAGTCACCATGCCATAAAACATCAGAAAAGTATGACTCCTGATGCTTGGATGTGGCATGGTGAAACTTAACCAGTTGTGGTAAGGTTTCTATTCTGGTTGAATTGGTGTGCATATCTCCTTGAAGGCTTCCAATCGAGATTACAATGACTTGATGGTGTCAATAAGACCTTGATGACTATATGGATGAATGTAATTTAGATATGTGATGAACTTTGTTGGATCTAGTGTGTCTGTTATTCCATAATTTGAGGATGATATTTTAGCGGGGACATATTTTGAGGGTTTTTCTAAACTCATACATGTTTTATCCAAAATGAAGGTAAATCATGATATTCATCCATGATTGGGTCTAGGTAAATTGTTGGTCCAGGTACGTAGTTTGGATGATTTCCTAGCCTTCTCTAATTTTTTACATGAATGTTTGTGTCTAAAGTAATCCCATTGGAAGTGTACATTGAGGCTCTACCCATAGAGAATATTGGATAGGAATGGTACCACAGATCAACTGACAATTGTGTCTCCTAAACTAATTCAGTTGTTCCTCATGATTAGATAATATTTACATGAGTTTATGAATATAGTAGTCATTCACTATCGGTAAAAAATAATAATATTATTTTTACATATTCATATTATAGATTCGATGAAGTGGTAAGATAAGATTGATCAAGTGGGAACCAAAATGTAGGGTCATTTTCCAGTTTTAGGAATTAACACATTCTTTTTTTCTCACGGTGTGATCCATGTTATATATGTAACCACCATCTATCTTCTCCTCCCCATTTCCATCATTTATGTTTTTGTTTGTTGGGTTTATGTTCATGATGTTTACTAACTGATAATCAATTATAGACATTATAATAGTTTTCGAATGGTAGGATGGTTATTTAAACCATTTTCTAAACCTCCCCTTTCCAATAGGGATACTCTTAAATATTCTTGGTGAAGGTTGACTAAAAGGGAACCTCTATAAATCTAATCCATATGCATCGCTTCTAGAGGAAATTTGTTTTGAGACTAGATGGAATAAGAGACCATTCCACTATTGATCCTCCCTAGAAGGTAGAATACTGATTTCCATTAGTGGGTGGTTGGGGAAACAATTACCCAACCCTGTGGATAGGGGTTTCAGCCATTCTACTGTTTCGGTGCCGCGGCCCATATAATTTAGTATTATAGGTGAATTTTTGGTTAATAATTCCATCAACCATATGGGATGGGGATAATCTTATATTGTGGCACCTTCTACTATTTTCACCACTTTCTTGATCTTGCAAATCTCTATTCCGGAATGATCTGGGTATAATGTTGAGTCTTCACATAAATTGGATACTTTTGAGGACAATAACAATACATGATTATTAGAATACCTTATGTGGGAATCCTTATGAAAGTTCTAAAATTCATTTTTATGTGTTTTTTGATAGAGTTGTGTCATCAGGATAGACTCCTTTAAGACTTATTCAAGGCCAATTTGTATTGATTGTGACATATTTTCTAATTAGGGGTTTTTCTTAATATCCATCTTGGAATAATGGAATTCCAGGGTTTCATTTCTATTTTTTTCTACTAAATGATGTGTGGGGTGAAATGAAAATATCCATGGTCCCCCATTCTTGTATGTGAACAATAACATGATGGTCATGACAACTTTGGCCAATTGTATTCTCATGAGCAACATAGATTTTTATTCCTCTTCAAGAGACTCCTCATCATGATCACCCGAACATGGGAAATTCTTGAATGTTGTCCCGTATGTAGTGGGGGATAATATTCATCTCATTTGTATGTTAATGGTAAAGGGGTACATCATGTGATGAGTGTTTCCATAAGAAATCTTTTTATAGAATATATGTATCTTTTCATTGATAGGTTATCCAACAAGTCTAGACCCATCTTTCCAAGAACCTTAGAATATGAGTGATTTATAAAATATTACTCATCAAAAGGAGGACCTCCTTTTTTACATGAAATATTACTATTGGGAGGAACATAAAAGTGGGTTGTGTCATGGAGTGAACTATTAGCTTATATAAATTTATGACTATAAGGAGAATTCATATAGTGTATAACATGGGGATGGCCTATAGAGATGATGAAATAAAGGTTTGGACCATATTAATTATTGATATTTTTTGCCCTGAGGAGGTCTAGCATGAAGCTCATCAACTGATCAATTCTCATTATTGATTAGTTTGTGTCCAAAAAGGAATCCTTCTGGGACGATTCTTGGAGGAGGACCTCCAGAACTACTGGTTACCATGTTGTTTAGATGATCTCCACAACAACTACAACAACATTTTTAATTATGGAATGGATCAATAGGATCCTATACCAATATTGATAGATGTTTTATAGAGCGATGAACTCCAACTTATAGTATACAAAAATTCAGAGTCTTATTTTTATTTTCTAATTACCATTTTTGTGATTTCAGTTTTAGGTTATCTCTTAAGGGAGACTAGGGTAGCTTGGTATAATTTATGGCCTTTATATATAGGTTCCTATTCCTGTGGCTCCCACAGTGCTATCAAGATATGCCAGTTATCTTCCAGAATTCTAACTGGGATATATGCCTACCATGGAGAGTCCACCATTGTGGACTAGTGTCCCCCAGTTGGAATGGTTATTTTTACATGATCCTGTTGTCCACATTTCATGGAATATTAGAAACAAACCTCTTCTATGGGAATAAGGATTCATGTTTTCTCCTGAGTGACCACCTAATTGTGTAAATGATTCACCCCACACGAGGAGGAATGGTTGTGGGCCTGAGCCATTTTTATGTCATTGGATGTGATTACATCATGGAAATTATGTAATATATGGTGTTGTATTGATGTCTAATACTCCATCATTGTTAATATGTGTTGAAATCATTCCATTGAGGAAAGAAGAATATATCTCATTCCAGTGTGAAGGCAGGAACATATGTATTCTCCTAATTTGTAGTCAAGATATGTCAACTATATTCTCTTATTACAGCCATATTTTAATTGTGGTCCTGAAGTGTTGAGGAATGTATTTTTATTTTATTGTTTATTCCTAACATATTTAATGACTGGGCTTTATATCTGTGAGAAGTGATTTTCATCTTCTATTTTACCACCTTATTTTATTGATTGGATTCATGTGCATTGGTAGGGATTTGAATCCACACATGGTTTTCCATCATATTTTATTAATGGTATTTGTAAGAGTGAGTATGAATATTCATCTTCTCATAGTTGTTTGCGACTATATTATCATGTACAAATTTTCCTTTGTGAGTTGGAGTTTCCATCTACAAATGGGTTTACAATGTATTTGATAGAATAGCTTCTTAAGAGTGATCAAGAATATACATCTACTGTTGGTTGGTAGTCTACGTCTTTTCATGGTTGGCTTGATATTTTAGAGTGGGAGTTTTCATCTTCCATTGGTTTGTCATCATACTTGAGCGCCATGATTTATAAGAGTCAGAATAAATATATGTCACCTTATAGTTGGTTTCCACCATATTGGCATGGTGGGATTGATATTTTTTAGTAGGTATTTTCATCTACTCAGGGTATTTTTTTATTTGACTGAGTTTCAGTGTAAGAGTGAGGATGAATAAATGTATTCTCATAGTTTTTTGTCACCAATTTTTCATGGAATAACTTCTTATTTGTGAGATTAAATTTTCATCTGCTCATGTTACATTGTATTTTAATGACAATCTACATACAGGTGAGCAGGGATTTTCATCTACTCATTTGTTTCCATGGTATTTTTTATTGGGATTCTTCACCAAGAATAAGGATGACAAGATGTTTCTAATTGTATGATCATCTCCCTTTATGGGTCATCATAGGGACCTTAGTTTGTCATATATTTGTTGGGGCCCATGGGGAATATGATATTCATTGAAAGGAATGTGGGTTACATAGTTTTGATGACAACGAATACCTATAGGGGCCCAGAGAGGGACCCTTATGTTACTGGAATGACGTTTTGGGTGAACACTTCATCAACCTCTTTAAGTTAAGGGATGAACTCATTATGTCATTCTAGGGAAGGTACCCAAAATGGTTCGATATTGCTATTGGGTTCTTCTGGTACTAGAGCATAGAAGGTCACGATGTTGATGGCTAGTATGGATTCATGTAATGGAGGGAATGTCAATCCACCACCATGTTTTTAAGAGTACCAAACTATTTGTACTCTGGGACCAATGAATTTGAATCCTAGTGTTTAAGTTGTTGGGTGGTTGATAGTTTCTTTTATTTTTAATGGGGACCAAACCTATGGAGTGGCTGATCTATGTGTACTAAAAAGATGACGAGACATCGTTTTATTGAAGAGAGTTTTATTTAGAATGTTCAATATATATATATATGGAAAATATAGAAAAAAATATTCACCAAAGTATAATCTCACGACCAGATGTTTAATTTATGGTATCAATAATACATCATCCTTTTTGGATTCAAAAGAGGCCTAACGTAGGGTAACACCACCACCATTGTTATGTATAAAAAATAAGTTCACAATTTTGTTTTGGATGAATGATTCAGGGCACCCGATGGTTGATTATAGGGGTTTAAATTAGGTGAAATCACTCACATCAGGAAAATAATCATTAAATGATATCCAAAAAGTTTTGTTCATGGAGTTAGAAACACGCAATCAACACTAAAATCAATGATAATCCACTCACATACTTTCCAATGGTAGGTGTTCATGGTGTAACATAGCCCAATAAACATAAGAACTCACAGTGGTCAAGAGGATGTGATGTTGGGATCATCACACCATTTTTGGGGAATTATTCCGTATTCTTGGAATCTACATAGAACTATGATATTTTCTTGAAGCTATTATCCATTCACATGTACTTATATATGGATCAATCTTCATTAATGAACCATTATGTAAAATCATGGGTCTAGACACATCTTTATACATATGAGTTTCTCAATAAATAGAGATATTTGTTTGTATATGAGGTTTTCCAAGAATAGTAATCTTTTATGATCATATTATAGATTCTTTTATCATTTATTTGGATGATTCTAGTTGAGGCCACATTTTGGGGAAGTCTGGATTTTGCTATCATATAGGGAGATATATGTTGTTCTGATATCGAGATTGAAACCATAAGATAAGAATCTTACATATCCACATGAGAGGAATTAAGACATATGTATTTTGGTGCCATATAATAGGACACATCTCCTTTTGAGGTCGTGTATTGATATATGAACAATGAATTCTAAAGCCATTCGGTGAAGAAATTCAAGCAAAATTTTCTTAGTCAATGTTTCGTGTTGGACATACACTGAGTCGGCCCAAGGGACCTAGAGGATATGTGATCACCTTGGTCGATATGAAATTACCAGCAAAGTGGCTTAGAGAAAATTAGATTGAATTTGGGTATTGGTTATTTACCTTATATTGGCTTCATACATATCACACTTTTTTACGAATCAAATCCAATGTAGTTTCGTCAGTTCGGGCTTACATTAGTGAGGATTCCCATGTTGTTGGCGATTACACATGAATGATTTAGAAAGAGTATTATTAGATATTATAACATATATATGTCGTGTTTAGCGGCTAATTCATCAGGAAAATGACCCTTTTGAGGTTGAGGTATGGATTTAGGACTTATAGTACAAAGGAGGCCCATTAGAATGGTGGTTGGATCTTACATCTATAGAGAATTACCATGTTAAAGTTTAGGATCATTTAGATGTCATGATAGTTGCTAACATATAAGACCTTGTGAGTCATGATTTGTGTTCCATACAAGTGGATGAAAAAGACATAAATATCACACAATCTAATTTCATCCACTAGTGGACCTATGTTAGAGAACAATGGTAGAGGGACAAGACTTTGAGTGTTCCCTTTTCCTCTTTTGTTTTGGTATCTAGGATAGTCACATATGGTGACCCATCTTGATATGTCACAGGTCAAGGTAATGACGAGAAAGAGTGTCACCTCACAAAATAAAGTCTAGGGGATTACCCAATGAGAGATTCCCTGATAGACCCCAAGGAAGAGAGGAATGTCCCGCACTATCCCTCATCGATGGAAATAGCTAGTGGATCCCCTAAATCACAATAATGAGGGGATTCATTTTAGAACCTCCATGGTCATAATCCTTGTTACCATGAGAATTTATAATTGCATTTCCTCCTTGTTGAGGAGGATGAACACATGACTCAACTTAAGATAGGAATGTAGACATAAGGGAGAATGTGGGTGTTCCTAATAATATGATGATATATGTTAGGGGCCATTTGAAGAGGCCTTTTCCTAATGCTGTTAGACTGGTTTGTAGAGATTCCAATATGGGGCCATGTGATATTATGAAAGGTAGGTATGGTATATAGACTACAGAAATCACTAGGATGTACCATTCCATGTAGAATGAGACTATGTGAGTGGGGGTACCATCAATATAGTACTTTTTATAGGAACCTTGGAATTTGATGTTAGGTTCCATTCACATAGCATGTGGCCATGCGACAATGAGTTATTCCCACATAACAATTTTCTTTTGGGAAAAATATCCTCCCAAAAAGAACTTTTTACATGGTGTTGGGTTCTACCTATATCATGTTTTTCTATTCGGGCTGTTGGGCCAAAAATGGGTCATCCATTTATGCCTCATGGGGTTGTGTATGAAAAATGTGTTTTATACATACTGGTGATTGGTTGATTTATTATTTCCCCTTCAATACTATAAGTATGATTATTTACCTTTTGGGAACTTAATGCCTTTTGATTAGGCTCCTATCCAAGATCTCCTCCTATGATATCTATTTATCCAATCAACTGTCTCAATAAACCATGGGGATTATTTAAAGATTATTAAAGGCACTAGAAAATAGAATGCTTAGTTATCCATGGTGGGTTGTGGGGCTTTGTCTGTGGAATCATAATGGGGACTTTATAACGAATGAATGACTTCATATGTTGGGAGAAGTCATTCATGGGGAAATAAATAATCATCTACCATTGGAAAATAATTGTGTTTATTCATTGGGTCCAACGGTACAATCTCTTCTATGTAAAAAAATTCATTCATGGGGAGTAATATCTATGGGGACAGAAATCACCATTCATCCCTCCAAATCACAAGGTTTTATTGGGGGGGGGGGTCAGCAACGTCATCCTATCCCATGAATTAAATTATTCATAGGTTTGGTATTTCTTTGAGAGTAAATCACTGTACGAAATCACAATTTATTTTAGAATAATTTTTATGCATCACTCATACTATATCATCATGTAAACTATTTCAAAATCAATGTTCATTGTAATGTGCTGGAATGTTATGCCTAGTGAAAATGCCCAGAACCTAGTTACCTAGAATCGGTGCATTACTACATAAATTGGCATGATAAAAGGAATCATGTCCTGAAAGACTGACCAGTTTAGTAGCCTTTGGAAGTACTATATACGTACAGAAGTTTACATTACATAAAAAAAAACATTTTGTCCCCTTTGAAAAATCTTATATCTCTTAGCCTATTGCAGCAAGTTAATAGTAATATACTTTTTTACATCCTGATAAAAATAAAACATAAGAAAGGGGTGAGCACAGATGATCAATAAGGATAACAATATAGCGGAAACTATCATAAATAAGAATAAACATCTAAGATAATGTATAAGACTAGAACACAAGCCTTTTAAACATAAACTTCAGCATAATATGACAAATATAATTCAAATAATTCCATTTACTTATTCACATGGATATTCTACTAGTTGAATAATCCCATGTAATATTAGTACCCAATTTCATAATGATGGAATGCATAATACTAGACTTCAAAACCACATAGTCAAGGTCATGTGCCAAGACTAAAAATAAGATTTTGGTAAGGCATTGTGTCTAGAAACTAGTATGTATGATGATACCTACCTATGTATCATGGAGATATAGTAGGCTCTACCCATCACATACTATATACAATACATTCCTCATATGAAAGCGTGAAACATAATCTAAACATTCTCATTAAAACTAGCATATGAAATGTCATTATTTTAACCAAAAACCACGAATGGCATAAAAATAACGCATCCACAGTCAAACAGATCTCATTAAATATAATAAGAATGATTGTATTATGAAAAAAGATCCTCAATCAGGAATAAAATACACAAAATAATATTTACATAGATGAAAATAGTAATTATAACTATTGAAGATAAATATCCATTTTTTCTTGAAAACATTTAAATGTCGCAGTATTTATCAAAGAAGTAATTTAAAAGTGATTTTTGAATCCAAGTTTCCCATACAACTATGAATATTTTAAAAGGAATTTTTATTTCAATACATTCATGTCAATATAAATAAATAATTACAACCATTTTTAAAACATGGACATTAATGAGAACGATTTAGAAGAATAAATTTTTAAAACATTTAAAACTATATTTAGTTAAAGAGGTCGTAACCAAATAAGTGACACTATAATACATGTAATTAAAGAATAAAATTAATCAAAACATTATTATATATTGAGAATAAAGGTATTCATGATATAATATGTAAATGGACATTATATAAACCATATAAATGCGAACTGGTTCATAACGACTAAGTGGTCTCAAAGGAATGAAAATTGAGACAAAATACCTTGTAAAGACGGTATACTTAGATTAAGGATAAATCAATAAAATAATTGTGTGTGAAAAATATAAATACACACAATGTAATTTGATATTTAGTGTAAATCAACCAGGTTACATTCACACATATTCTAGTAAAAACAAAACCAATGACTTGGATGTTCAACTCAATGAAAATAAATTGAGTTAAAATTACTCTTATCATATTTATATCGATGACTTCAGAATTTATCAATGTAGTGATTATGTGTATCAAATGTATATCCACAAAAAGGGGAGTGGAAATTACTACATAAGTAATTAAATTGTGATTTCATACATAATCTTCGAGTAATGTATTCAAGGAAGTTTGTGAAAACCGGAATGAATGGAAATTTAAATTTGAAATTCCCTTACCAATTTGGTAACTTACGAAACATACACCCCATGAAATAGGAATCATCCAATGATGATTTAAATACCCTTAAATTAATGTATTTTACACAAAAAATAAAATAATGGGAAGTACATACACCACACAAAAGGTAATAGTGGAAAATATAGCATGAATCTGATGGGAATAAAAGTGAGATGAAAATCCCTTACGTTGTACTTTTCCTTGGTATAGGGTAGGTTAGCCTCGTTTATAATGGTCAAATCATTGTTATTAAATTATTCTATAACTAAATAAATAAAAATGATATCAAATATGATCTTCTAATATTACTTTGTTAATGATATTTCAGTGGTATCATTGTTTTGGTTGTTAGTATATTAGTTTTACTTTATATTTTTGTTACATAAGTCATGTTTGTTATGTACGGGCTGTATTTGATTCATATCCAGAATTATATTTAGTTCTTAAACATTATTTTTAATCATAAATTGAAAATTATTCTTGAATGATTACGATGAGGAATGCATTTTATCGCGTTCTTGGAGATTGTATGTCGTACGTACGCACGAGCGAAGATATCAATATATTGATGAGGAAATCATATGTAATTGGATGGTATATCATATATAAATCATAATTAAAATTTTATATTTATTATTTACAAAATTTATACTAATTATTATACCCATCAAAATAATTATGTTTTTGAATAACAAACTACACCACAATGTGGAGATGATAAGTCGTATGTACGCATGTATGGTGACTTTGTCATTTATTGGATGGATAGAATAAAAAATATGATTATAACATATTTATAATAACAATAAATTATGTTGAAGGTACTGGACTATTTTTTTTGTATGGAAACAAAAAAGAAAGAGGAAGTTGAAGAAGAAAATAAATTGAAATTGGGAGGTGAAATTATTTTTTCTTCTTTAGGTGTTTCCTTTTGAGTTGATCAAAAGGGATCATTAGGTTGGCTTTATGATCAATGTAAGGACTCTAGGTTGATGTTAGGGAAGTTGGGAGGATATTTGGGTAGGTTTTGGCTAAGACAACTAGCATTAGAGGTGTGATTTTTAGAGAAGGGGATGTGCCTTTTTATAAGAGGGGTGAGGGGAACTTTAGGAAAAGATTGAATTATTATTTAATAATGAAATAATTTTTAGTTTATAATCGCTAAAAAATGATTTATTTCGAGGATAAGGTGTGTATGGCTAGAAAACCTCTCAACCAATAGGTTTTATACAGGTTTAGGTCACCCTATTAACCTTATCATTTAGATTTAACTCTAAGTTAAATTGTTTGACATTTACCATGTCTCTTTGTATTTTTATATTATATGGTAAATAAACTTACTATAACAAGACAAGTATACCCAAAGTGGTTCGTTATTAATATATATAACCTTATATATGTCTTTTGGAAAAGCCTTATATTTTTATGAATATTATACCAATTAATAATATAGTTTTTGTTTTAAAAATACTCAATTATTTCAATATTCCCACTGTTTAGTATTTGATTGTTTTCAAAGACCTAAAAACTTTCTCACTTCAAATAAAATTTATTTAATAAACCCTAACATGTCATATTAACTGATAAAATCAGTGGAATCTAGTATAAGTCTACATTTACATTTATTTGGATATTTATAAAATAAATTATTTTAGTACTTCATTAGTAAGGTAATTACTACATTATCATTTTGTCATAAATAAATTAAATTATTTAACAAATAAAAATTATAAATAAAATACCATTATGTTGGAAATATATTTATCTTTATAATTAATATTTATAGTTGAATTCATCTTAACGGTAACCCAATATTAAAAATGGTTATTTATTAAACATTGAATGTAACACTTCTAACTCTTCTTTAAATGAAATAAAAATAAATGTTCTAATCTAATACATATGTACCTAAAGGATAATATTTTATTACTAAGGTTGTTTTCGGTCGAATTAGACTTATCCAATAGAATTAGGATATGTGTTTGGGTAATTATAATATCATTTTTTACCTTTCATTACTCTATTTACATTTAATCGTGGTAAATAAAAGTAAAAAATTATTATTCACCAAAAATTATTTTCATCTTATTGACCCAAATTTTACATACAGATATTAACCATATCTCTTGGATTTTTGAAATTCAATTCACCTAAGAGGTAAAATTATGTTTTATGAAAATTTGCAAATGGTTATAGAAGATGGGTAAAATAGGGTAAGAAGTTCAATAAAATTTTATATATCTAAATTTATAATAAAATGACTCCAATGAATTACATTGAACTTATATAGGTGTTATATATATATATTTTGAATTAAAATAAATTAAAATAAAATAAATATTAATTTAAAAAAAATGTTGGTTTTAAACCATAACACAGTGTTTTTCACTATTCATAAAAAATTATATGTTTTCAGAAAAATACCAAAAATTTACCCTAAAATAATTTTGATATTCCTAATTCAAAAATGAATTTTATTTTAACACATTAAAAACATAGAAGTTGCACTAATTAATTTAAAATTAATTCCCTTTGTCAAAACTGAAAAGTTGGTATTTAAAAAGTAAAAACTATCAAATGATTGACATGTGTTTATATCAAATTTAAATGTTAAATTACTTATAATGAACTAAATTGTATTAAATGATAAAAATATAATTTAATTATACTTCAAAACCATTGTAATGAGTAATTTAACACTATCAATTATTTCGTTTAAAAATGTTATTTTCAATTAAAATTTAGTACTTTTCAGTATTTATCAAAATATAAAAGTTATTAGAAAAGTACAAAAACATTATCCAAAATAAATTTTTTATGTCCCAATTCTAAAGAATAGTTTAATATCATTAAATTGAATATATAAAAGTGTCAAATATTGGTTTGAAATAGGGTTTTCCATTAAATGGTGGTAAAATTGAATTTTTTTAAAAATACTTCTTTTATCTAAAAAAAAGAATTTTTTCATATATTATGTCTGAGAAACACATAATATGGATTCTGAAAATATATGGTGTATATAGAATTTAAAATTCAGTTATTACTAATCATAACTACTTTTTAATGGCTAGTTTGGTAAGTCGTGGAGAACTTGAACTCGGTGTTGCATGTAGAGCAAGATACTGAATTACATTAAAGAAAATATCTTACTATAAAATCTTGGGGTGTTATATTCTTCCCCCTTTTGGAAATTGCGTCCTCTAAATTTTAAAATTGGGCTTGGTAACATCATTGAAATCCCAACATCACCAAAAGAGTCAATAAAACTATCACTTTAAAAGAAATAAAGAGAAGTAAAAAGGTCACCCGAGATAACACATACTAGGATTCCATGTAGAAAAATATGGATTTGGAAAATAATCTTAGTTCCATGTTTGGATGGAGAGTGATAGAAAACATGATCAAGAAAAGTTAACAACAAGAAAACCACAAACATATGATGGGATAAACGATCATCAGTTTCCCTGTAGGAAAATAAAAAAATAATGTTTTTTGTTTTATGTTCTATTTTAAAAAGTTGAGGAATTTATTTATGAGATTGACTAAGAACATAAAGAGATATACTTACTTTTTCAGTATAGTTTCATCCTATAATAAATTGTTTACCACTAACTCTCCTTTTTTTCAAATGATGAGTATTCAAGATGACTTGGTCACACCTGAAGCACTAGATTCAACTTCTAGAGAATCAAATGATTTACAAAGGATAAACTATATATTTAACTTCTCTTTAAAGATTAACCAAAACCCAAATGGTTAGTACAAGATCAAATGATCCCCAAAAACGATAATCCATTATAGAAAGAAATATTAATCTTAATTTCTAAAATTAAACCAACAATACCCAAAGTTCAATAAATACCATTAAATAAACAATTTTTTTTAAATCCTATAATATAATACAAACTAATATAGAAAACCAAAACATAAAAGAATTTGATTACGCATTCTTCCACGTTAAATTTTATCTCCATATACAGTCGACTACACTTGAAGTGACATAATTAAATGTAATTAACCGAATCAAATATTCCCTATGATAGGTTAATAATTTCTATAAATAACCAAAATCTCTATAAATCACAATAATAACATAGATATAAATCCACCATTACTCCTCAAATGAAGTCCCACAGTATTCTATATTATTTAGGCATATAGTGTTCCCAACAGAGCAAACATCTTCCAAAATAACATTTATCAGTTAATAATCAAATAATTTTCCTATACTAAGGATATCCATTTGATAAGACATAATTTCCCAAATCAACCTATTATTGATCAATATAATCATTTAACTAAAAATAATTTGTCATGATAACTATGGACTTCACGTAGTCCAGTGGTAGGAGATAAATGCCAATCACACTCTGGTTATGGGTTTGATTCCCATAGCATTGTCTGACCCGATGGGATGTCACACGGTCTGCGTGTTTTCCTTTTTCAAAAACTATATTTTATAACATTCCCAAAATGAGATAAATTCCTCAGAATAACCATAGCATAATTTCACGACAAATTGTATCTCATACCTCGTATTTACATCCCAAAATTTAATTACTTGTAATTTCCACAAATTCAAGGATTATATAAACCCAAATGGTTATTTATAACTATATCAACAATATAAAAGATAAATTTTCTTAAAATATCATTTTCTCATAACAAACCGCAGGCTTACATATACTAGAAAAAATTCTTCCCACATAATCCCATCCACAGAGAGCACTAATACTTTTAAACATTTCACCATCTATTTAGTTCCACATAGGTTCTTCCTTAACAAAGAGGATATCCTATAGAATAGGTAATTCACTCAGGTAATTCCCAGGTCCCCTACATTTACGAAAAATGACTGTAAATGAATTCTTGGGATTATTTTTATTTTTTTTCATAGTACTCATCATTTTTCCTCGTCAATTATATACTTTATATCCATATTTCCCACACCTAATGATTTCTTTGTTCTATGGAGACACTTTTCTAGGTGTCTCATTCCACAATTCCAGGATGATGGAAATTTAGATTTATTTTCTCCATGATCTCCACTGCTGGAGCTCTTATCATTCACCGCCTTTCTCTTCTTTGTTGAGTCCGAGAGTTGGTTAATATATATGTTGTTGATCATATTTTTGGTAAAATGATTATGCATTAACACGATATCTTTTACACCTATCAATATTCCATTTCATTTCTCATTTCCACCACCATGCCCACCTTGTACATCATGTTCAACGTTACTATGACTTCATTGGAATCTAGCCATTGACTAACATAAGAAAGCATAGTGTGAGTCATAAAATCATTTAGAGAATATCAATACATCTTATTTTCAATGTATAACACCTTATTATTAACCAAGGTTATTTATTATAATCTTATATTGAAATACTTCAAATAGGTTTGTAATGAAAATGCGAATTATCATTAGCATATCCCTCAGTAGTGTCGTAACCATTAGTGCAGCAAGGCTCATTGTCATGTATCAGGATCCCTTGGGTCAATCCCGAAACTCCTTGTTGGAGTTTTGACTCCTAGGTACATATGTTCCAGAGTCACCTCTATCGTTTCGTATCCAAACAAGAATGTATTTCTTAGAAAACCCATAAAATAATTACATTATGAAATTTTTAGGATGTTATTCTATACAAATCCACAATATCTATCTTAGCGTTGTGTTTCCAAATAAGAGTTTTTTTTCTAAATCTAGCTTCCATGGTTTTTATTAAACTTCCTCTGATAAAAGTTGTAATACCCCAACCACAGTTACCCTAAATCGGTGCATTATTACATAACATTGGAATGATACAAGGAATCATGTCCCGAAAGACCGATTAGTTTAGTATCCTTGGAAGTACTAAATACATACATAAGTTTTACATTACATCATTAAAAAACATTATGTCCCCTTTGAACACTATTATATCCCTTAGCCTATTCCTATAGGTGAATCTTAATATACATCTTTGCATCCTGGTAAAAATAAAACATAAGAAAGTGGTGAGCTCATATGCTCCTTAAGGATAACAATATAACAGAAACATTCAAAAATAAGAATAAACATTTAAGGAAATGTAAAAGACAAGAAAACAAGCCTTTAAACCATTAACTTCACCATAATATGGAAAAGATATATCAAATAATGTAATTTACTTATTCACATGGATATTCTACTAGTCTAATAATCACATGAAATATCAATATCCAATTTCATAACAATGTAATGCATAATTCCAGACTTCATAACCACATAGTCATGGTCTTGTGCCAAGACTACAAATAATATATTGTCAAGGCCTTGTGCCATGAAACTAGTTTGTGTCATGAGACCTACCGATGCATTGAGGAGCTGTAATGGGCTCCACCTGTCACATACTAAGTCCAATACATTCCCCATATTAAAGGGTGAAACATAATCTAAACATTCTCATTAAAACTGGTATACAAAATGTCAATATTTTAACCAAAAACCATGAATGACATAAAAATAGGACATCCACAGTCAAACATAACTAATTCAATAAATTATGGATGATTGTATTATGAGAAATAAACCTAAATCATTAATAAAATACACTAAATGGTATTTAAATATAAGAAAATAGACATTAAAACTATTTGAGAGAAATATCCCCTTTTTCTTGAAAACATTTAAATGTCGCACTATTAATCAATGAAGCTATTTAAAAGATATTTTTGAATCAAAGTGTCCCATTCCACTTTGAATCTCTTAAAAGGAATTTTGATTTCCAAAAATTCTTTCCCATATAAATAAATACTTAAAACCATTTTTAAAACATGTACATTAATGGGAATGATTTAGAAGAATAAATATTTAAAACATTTAAAACAATATTTTAGTTAAAGTGTTCCTAACCAAATAAAAGATGCTCGAATACAAGTAATTGGGGAATAACATTAATCAAAACATTATTATATCATTAGAATAAAGGGATTCATGAAATAGTATGTTAATGGACAGTATATACACCATGTAAACATGAATTGGTTCATAATGACAATGATGTCTCAAAGGAATGTTAATTGTGATAAAATACCTTATAAAGACCGTATCATTATATTAAGGATAAATGAATGAAATAATTGTGTGTGAAAAATATAAATACACTCAATATTACTGGATATTACGTTTAAATCAACTAGGTTACATTCACAAATATTCTTGTAAAAATAAAACCAATGACCTTGATGTTTAACTCAATGAATAGAAATTGAGATAAAATTACTCTTATCAAGTTTATATCGATGACTTGAGAGTTTATCAATGGAGTGATTATGTGTATCAAAAGTTTTTCCATGCAAAGAGGACTGGAAAATACTATATAAGTAAATAAATAGTGATTTCAAACATAACTGTGGAGTAAAGTAATCAATAAAGTTTTCATAAAACCGAATGAGTGGAAATTGAAATGTGAAATTCCCTTACCAATTTGGTAACATACGAAACATAAAACCCATGAAAGAAGAATCATCCAATTATGATGTAAATACCCATAAATTAAAGTATATTACACAAAAATTACAATCATGTGCAGTACATACACCACAAAAAATGTAATAGTGGAAAATATAGCATGAATCTCACGGGAATAAAAGTGATATGAAAACCCCTTACCTTGTACTTTTCCTTATTATAGGGTAGGTTAAAATTCTTTATAATGGTTAAATAAATTTTATTAAATTATAAAACAACAAAATACATAAATATGATATCATATATAATCTTCTAATATTGCATTGTTAATGAGATTTTAGTAGTATCATTGTTTTGGTAGTTAACTGATTCGTTTTTCTTTATATGTTTTGTTACATAAGTCTTGTTTGATATGTATAGGCGGTATTTGATTCATATACAGGATGATATTAATTTCTCAAACATTATTTTTTTATCATAAAATTAAAATTATTCTTGAATAATTACGATGGGGAATGAATCTAATCACGATTGTGGAGACAGTAACCCGAACATATGCACGAGCGACAATATCATTATAATGATGACTAAATGTTATGAAATTAGATGGTATATTATATATAAAGAATCATTAACATGTTATATTTATTATTTACATAATTTATACTCATTATTATACCCATTCAAATAATGATGTATTTCAATAACAAACTATACCACGATGTGGAGACGGTAAGCCATACATACACACGTATGGTGAGTTTTTCATTTATAGGATGGGTAGAATAATGAATATGGTTGTACCCTATTTATAATAACATCATATTATGTATAAGATACATGATTTATTATTTTGGTAAGGAAAGAAAAAATAAATAGGAAGTGGATGAGGAAAAGAACTTGAAAGAGGGTGGTGAAATTATTATCTCTTCTTTGGGTGTTTCCTTTTGAGTTGATCAAAAGGGATACATAGGTTGGATTTTTGATCAAAGTAAGGACTATAGGTTGATTTTAGGTAATATGGGAGGATATTTGGGATAGTTGTTTTCAAGAAAAATGGATTTGGAGGTGTGATTTGGAGAGAAGGGGAAGTGCCATTTTATGAGATGGGTGAGGGGATCTTTATGAAAAGCTTGAAATATTATTTTATTATAAAACCATTTTTGATTTATTATGGCTCCAAAATAATTTATTTAGAATCTAATGTGGTTGTGGGTTGAAAAACTCTAATCCAATAGGTTTTAGATATGATTAGTTCACCATTTTAACCAAATATTTTAGATTTAACTCTTAGATAAATAGGTTCACAATTACCATGTCTCTTTGTATTTTAATATTATATGGTTTATAAAAATACCATAACATACCAAGATAACCCCAAGTGTTTAATTATTAATATATATAACCTTATCTATGTCCTTTGGCCTATACTTATATTTTTATGAATATTATATCAATTAATAATATAGTATTTGTTTTAAAAAAACTCAATTATGTCAATTTTGACTCTGTTTAGTATTTGATTTTTTTGAAAGCCATAAAAACATTATCACTTCGAATAAAATTTATTTAGTCAACCCTAAAATGTAATATTAACCTATAAAATTAGTTTAATTCATCAGAAGTATCAATTTACATTTATATGAATATTTATAATATCAATTATTATAATATTTCATTAATAAGGTAATTACTAAATCATCACTGTGTCATAAATAAATTTCATTATTTAATGTCTAAAAATTATCTATAAAATACCATTCTGTATGAAATATTTTTATCATTATAATAAATATTTATAATCTAATTTATTTTATGTGCAACCCTATATTAAAAGTGGTTTAGTTATAAAAATTGAATTTAACACTTTTAACTCTTCTTTAAATAAAAGAATAATAAATGTCCTAATCAAATCCAAGTAGACCTAAAGGATCATATTTTATTCCTAAGGATTATTTTGGTATAATTAATCTTTTAAAATATAACTAGAACATATGTTACGGTAATTATAATATCATTGTTACCTTTAATTACTCTATTTACTTTTAACTGTGGTAAATAAAATTCAGAGGTTACTATTCACCAAAAATTATTCTCATCTTATTGAACCACATTTTACATACTGATTTTAACCGTGTCTCTAGGATTTTTAAAATTCATTTCACAGGAGTGGTAGAATTATGTTTTATGCAAATTTTCAAAAGCTCCTAGAAGATGGGTAAATGACGGTAAAAAGTTCAATAAAATTTTATATATCAAATTTTATTTTAAAATGACTCCAATGAATTAAATTTAACATATATAGGTATTATATATCTATTTTTACTTATAATAAATTTTATAAAATAAGTAATTATTTAAATAAAATTTCAGTTTCAAAGAATAACACAGTGTTTTTTACTATTCATCAAAAATTGATTGTTTTTAGAAAAATACAAAATATTTACTCAAAGATAATTTTGATATTACGAATTGAAAAATAAATTCCATTTTACCAAATTAAAAAAAAAATGTTTCATTAATTAATATAAAATTAATTCACGTTTTCAAAACCAAAAATCAGGTTTTAAAAAAGAAAAAACTATCAAAAGATTGACACATGTTTATGTCAAATTTAAATGTGAAATTACATATAATGACCAACATTGTTTTAAATGATATAAAATTAATCTAATTACACTTCCAAACCATTAAAATTCATAATTTCACACTATAAATTATTTTGATTAAAAAACTTGTTGTCAATTAAAATTTTTTATTTTTCAGTATTCATCAAAATATGAAAGTCCTCTGATAAGCACCAAATATTTATCCAAAATAATTTTTTGTCCCTATTCTAAAGAATAATTTAGTTTCATTAATTTGAATATATAAAATTGTCAAATATTGGTTTTAATAAGGGGTTTCCATTAAAAGGTGTTAAAATTGCATTTTTTTGAAAAAAACTTCATTTATCTAAAAAATTAATTTGTTCTTATATTATTTCTAAGAAACACATAATATGGATAATAAAATTATATGAAGTATATAAAATTCAGAATTCAGTTAATACTATTCATAACCTCTTTTTGAACTGCTAGTTTGGTAATTTGTGGTGCGCTTGAACTCAGTGTTGCGTGTAGCGCAAGCTATTGAATTAATTTATAGAAAATAAATTACACTGAAATATTAGGGTGTTACACCTAGGAGTGGTTCAATAGAAATTTTCACTTTATTGGATCAATCTCTACTTCACTGCTTCACCCCCATTTGACCTTTTGATCAAATTACTAATTATAAATTTTAATATCTTTTTTTGTAATGGGAAATTCAAATTAAGTTAAAATGAATTGAATAAAACATAATAATATAAAATAGTACTAGACTTTATAAATCTTGGTTTCTTTTTAAGCTTGGTTTGTATTAATTTTCATTTGTATTAGCCAGTAGAGGTATAAGAGGAATACCTAGTTGATCACTGAATGATTAATCTGGTTGAGGATTATTATCAGTAGAAGAGAATGGTATAAGATTTTTATTGGTTGGTATTTGGGATGTACTAGGAAAGTGGTTCTGATGTGGAGATATAGAGTAGGCTAGAGGTCCTTGAGATCTTTTTTCTGTTTGATACAGGCCCCAAAAGCATACTGGGTCCCCATGGAAATTAGTCAAATTAAATTATATGAGTGTTATTGGTGGAAAATAATTGTTTTTTCACCTAATTTTTTTCAAATTAGTAGCCCTGTGTGAGACATATTGATAAGGAACAACATCCTTTGATTCAGTATGATGTTACTCAATTTAGATCTCCAATGTATCTAGGGGCCCGAAATGAGGTGGATTTGATCAGACAGATTCATTGGTTAGGGTAAAAACCATGATAGGGGAACTAGTATGTTTTCTCAAGGAGTAGTGTTGTTCATGGTAGGTTTATAGAACCTGGAACTTTGAGGTTTTTACTTGTAGGGGGATAGTCCCAGTAGCATCCCTTCTCCCTATATGGGGTTAGTGATTTCTGTGATCTTAATAGGAACATTAGACATGTGTATCCTGATTGTGGGTTCTTGAATAATCATTATGATAGGTTCCTAATGGCTAATAAAGTAAAAATTTTTAAGGGATAGAAAAGATTAATGTCTTCCATAATATTAGTTACCATTAAGAATATTACATAAGTAGGGGTAGAAAGATTATGCACCCGAATGAGAAGATGAGGTAGGTAGGGGAAAACCTTTGGATGTTCCTTGAGTTCATGTCACACAACCCGATCAAGGAATTGGAGGAAACACTTAGTATAGAGTTAGAGGATTTTGGTGTGGTCAATTTAATATTGTGGAGAAAGCATCCATTGATGGGATAAATACCATTATAGGTACAACTATTTTATCTTGTACCATTATTTGTGCCTTTTTTATTCAAGATATTTTCACTCCATTCTTTCACTTGGTCAATTCAGTGCTCTGGGAATACATATAGATAGGATTTCTTCTCACATTGTGTTGACAATGTTAGTTGGAGGCCAGAATAGTTGGATTCATTTGTGATAGGGATTTAGACTATTGGTGGGTCCACATAAGTCCCAGTAAGACCTTTTCTTTATTCTGTTGATGTTGTATAATGTCATCGATTCCAACAACTAGATTTATTCTATATGTACTATTATCAAATTATTCCTAAGGATAGTCATGTTCTATGATGTGGATAGTAAATATTTGGTTTTTTTTGGAGAGTGAGGTTTTTAGGTAGATTTTTGACATTTTTAACCCATTTCATTCTGTTTTGATAGATATTTCAATGGAGTCAACATATAATAGGGTAAAGGAGTCTCCCAAAATTGTCATGTTGTTCTTGAATGCATCCCCTCATGATGTTCTTATTCATAGTATTGATACATGAGGGAGTCCTTCCTGAGTTTCATGGCTCATGTTTTGTGGTACACTAAATAGTATCCATGATTTACATGGTTCTAAGGTTTTAGTTTTAGTGTCACAAGATGAATTGAGATGTGGTGTAGTTTGTGGCTATATGTTTGTATTTATAACAAGAAAAAACTTAGCACCATGTTACATAAGTATAGTTATAATCCTTTGATGATCATAAGTCAAAACAATAACACATATCGATGACCTTCATTATAAGGATCCCCATGATGAAGGAGTTTGTAATTATATATAGGTATTCTGAGAACATTTTAAGAAATTAGATAACTTCTTCGGAATTATGTAGTTGAAAAAATTAGACGCTTTGGCTACACGGTATATGGATGAGGTGGGGCAACTTCCTGGTCTCTCTAGGTTCATTATCATAGATCGAGATGAAATTTTACCACACACGTCTATATGGGATTGCCGAATTTTTCTGGCTCCCAGTTGCACCTCTTCAATTCCTTCCAACCTCGAATAAATATAATGAATGAGAAGACTATGTAGATGTTGGAGGGATTGTTACGAGTGTGTTTCTTCAACTTTAGTGGATAATGGTAATGATAACTACCCTTGGATGGTATTTTATATAATAACCGATATCACTCATCCATTGTAATATTCACATTTGAGGATTCATATGAGTGTCCATATTGTTCCCCATTTCTATGTGCAGTAGACAGAGAGTCAATAGTTCTTAGCCCTTTTGTGTTTCATAACATGATATTGAAAGGTTAGTTGGTTTTAGAGTGGATTTATTCTATTTGAGACATAAATATGTATTCATATAATATTAAGAGGAGGACCTTAATGTTCAATGATTGGGATTATCTGTTCCTGATGGTTATCCCTTGAAATGGATAGTGTACTTTCTGAAAATATAATAATATATGACCCCAATTTGTTAACCCATTTTAGGTGTTGGGGCACATTGATGAGGTGGATTATCGGCTTCCAATTCCTGCTCAACTACACCAAATCCATGATATCCTCAAAATATATCAACTTCATTTGTGTGTTCAGGATGGAACCTCATCATTGAATTGGAATTGTTGGATAAGAAGGATGATACGGAATTCGTGGCGTATCAAGTGAATTTCCAAGATCCTTGTGATAAGGTTCTATGAGATAGATCATTCCTTTTGTACATGATATGTATAGGAATGGTGGCCTATGGAACAATACTTGTGATTATGAGATAAAATTCCTTTCCTCATGCCCAATGTTTTTTGAGTCATTCAATGCATTATCTTGTAAATTTATCTTTTATGTACTATTTAAAACATTATGTATTATATGACATGTTATTAATTCTTGGCGTGTGACGTGTGATAAAGAATATAGTGTTTGTAAAGGGGATGGTCTGATTTTTGATCAGAACATGTTATACTATGATCTGATTAAACATTCATGTGAGTATTAGTTCCACCTAGAGTGGATAGTAATGTTACATAAATAAAGTAATTTACTGATATGTTTATTTTGGTAAGTTCATTTTTTTGGAGTTGGCTTGGAGGTGTCTCGTGGGATGTTTGTTCAAAGCATTTCAATCTTCCTTATAGACTAACTTTGTATTCATGAGTAATATAATATTTTTATAGGTATCTAAGGAAATGGTTTATAACATTAGACCCATTAAATTATTGCAAATATAGTGATTAATGTGTCAAGTAAAAGTCTAGAGGTGCTTAAAACTGCATGGGATGTGTTTTATAGTGTTTTTAAAGAAAATGGTGTTTTAGAGAATGATGTCATGTGTTTGAAGTAGATCATAAACAATAGATAATTTTTTTGTTTATCCCCATAGTTAGATATCAGTAATTAGAAAACTAATTTTCGATCACTCTACCGGTAAATCATCAATGGTTTATCACTTCTAATTGGTCACCAATGGTAGATAATTCATGTCATAGGTCACCAATTGTTGATATATTTTTTTCAGTAAATCACCAATGGTAGATTCTTAGTGGTTGATCAACAAATGTCGACAATTCTGGTGGTAGATCACAAATGGAAAGTTTTTAGTGGTAGATCACCAACGTTAGATCATTGTTATGGTCGATCATTAATGTTAGATTTTTGGTGGTAGAACTAGATCGATAGATCATTCCTGAAGAAGATCACTAATGGTAGATCTATAATGGTATATCATTCTTTATGTAGACACCAATGGTTGATCTCTGGATATAGTCCACCAGAGATAGATCTACAGTGAATCAATTTTTTTTTGAAATGTACAATTTTTCAATTTTTTTTATTTTATTGATGGAAATTTGTTTCAATTGCAAAATTAATATATTTTAAATCCCTTTTAATGATGGATAATTATATTCTCTATTTATAAAAATATAGGATCCATATCAATGGTCAAATAATTTGTATTTTATGAGATTTTCTTTAAATGGTAATTTAAAGTCATACTAAATTCTTCCATTTCCAAATCAATTTCTTCTAAATAGAATACCATTCATCCATTCCATTAACATTTGATTATTGTGAGGATAAAGGTTACCAATCTGTTTTTCCTTGGATTCTTGTAGCCTGGTTTCTAGTGTTGGTTCAAATTGTTCCCTGAATGTGGTTTCCTCTTATTCATGAACCCCATGTCTCTGAGGAAATAATTTTTCTAAAAATATTTCATCTAGTTAGGGAATTCTCTTTTATTTCCCTTGTGTGTATTATACATGTATGGTTTCCCTTTTTCACATATATGTATATGGATGCATCCAAATTTATAAAGATATATTATTTTATTATATGAATTAAAATATGTGTAGGGAAATGTGCATCACATTTTTTTTAAAAAATTATTATTATTATTGTTGATATTGTTATGGTATGGGCATAATGCCTTTATGAAGATTGATAAATTTTGTGGCTTGTTGTCTCAGAAGTGGTGATGTTATGGAACCCATGTTTTTGTGATTTTGTATATCCCGTTAAATGGAATTGGATAATCACCTATATTATACTAATTAAGTAGTAACCCTTCGGTGTATAGATTTAGTGAGAATGCCCTAAAAATAAATTGTAATGAGATAAAATCCCCTATTTTTTAAATATTAAATGAGTTGTCTTGTGTGAAATAATGTGGTATGTGTTGTAATGTGATAATGGAAGAATTTTTATGTTATATCTTGTCTATGATGTTGACATTCATGGTCCATGGCTATGTTGTGATGTTTGTGGGGGAAGTGGATGTGGTGTGGTTGTGCATTGGGGTCGTGATGGTGGTTGTGGTGTGGTTGCGAGACATGGCAATGCATGTGGTTTCAATGTGATGGAACATCAATGTGAAGGATTTTGGGATTATAATTTTTTATTCCTATTGTGTGCTATGTAATGGTAGTTTCTAGAGTAGTATTGTAATTAACATGTATCAGATAATGGGAAAAAAATAATAATAAAAATTTTAAAACTCCAAAAAGATGTGTTTTTAAATAGTGTGCTATTAAATATAAATTATATTCGATATAAATAAGGGAATAAATTGGGAGTTTCAATGAAATTGAGTTATAATATGAAATATGTAAAATGGATTAATTTTAAAGGGAATTTGGATTGTGTAATATGGACTGTGTCATGTTTTGTGGTGTTGAGAATTTATATGTGGATGTGAGTGTTTTTGAAGTTGTTAGGTGAGTGGGTAAAGTTGTGATCTGGTTAGTGCCTTAGTTATGAACCCATATGATTGGTATTGTGTGTTTGATATTGTACATAGTTACCATTTTATATTCACTATGATTTCTATATACACCCCACCCACATTTAGCACCATGTTTCGACACCCATATATATATATGGGGGTCTTATTTATACTTCTCGGTTATAGGATGGAAGAATTCCTACCCTATCTTCTCCACTCCCACTTCTAGCCGCTGGTGCCATGGACATGATTTGATGAAAAGATGTCCAAATTCATTCTATCTATCTTTGATGTGAGGAGAAGTGATGCCCCATGTGTCTTTGGGTGACACGTAATGAGATGGATTTTGGTGGGGGTCATGCATGGTATGTGGAGGGAATGATGTTTATGTAATTCATGTTTAGGATAACCTACTACCCTAATGGATGTGATGTGGTTTGGTGGCTTGTGCTTCTTTGGGAGGAATGTGATTGGATGTTATGGCCTAGGTGTCTCTAAGTTAGAAGCAATGTCATGTGATGTTGAAGTAGTGGGCATTTGAAGAAATTCGTTGTTGGGGTGTGAGAGTTCCAAATCAGTGGGAAAGTGTGGATGGTTACACATTATTTATATAATTTATTTTATAATATTATACATGTTTTTTTATTTGGTGAGCGATACATGGTGTGGCAGGGTTTGGTTGGATTACTTGTATAGGTGTTTTTTGGTCCTAATATTTTCTCACAGGTGAATTAGTATGCTCTTTTCACATTTGCATGAGATAATACTATTTTCATAATGAGTATACTTGAATTATCACCATATGTATGTAAAAAAAATTCAGTTTCCATGAGGATTAAATGCATCATTATATACGTTACTAGATCATATATTTGGATTTTTATTGTGATACTACATTACATTTACCTTGGGGAATTAAATTTAAAACATTTATCTATATTGGTTTAATTTATTCATTAAACCTGGGATGATTGTGGATTTATTTTATCTTATTTCTTGGAGTATTTTTTGTTCTACTAATCTTATCTCATACTCTTATTTATATTATAGAGGGTAATTCTTCCCACACATGAGATCATTTTACCCCCAGTGCTATTCTCCAACCGGCGGTCTATAGGAGGTTGGAATTATGAGTCATCATCTCTCACCCCACACAGTGGTATCTTCGGAGGGAGTGGGTCAAGAGAGAATCCTTACCTCATGAAACCTCCTTTATGTTTTGTTGATAATTTCTTAATATGGTGCCCTCCAATATTCTTCTTCCAACTTATGATTTTATACATCTACACTATCAATAAAAAAAATATATCCTAAAGATTAATTTTTATTCTTATCCATCATAAAAATATTATAGAGGTTAGGTAATCCATTATTTTAATCATTCATTTAATATATTATAAATAAAATTTTGAATCTTTTTTAGTGTGATTGTTGAATTATGTTTATACCATGATCAAGCATTAAATGAGACCCCATCCCATTTGATCCATTTCTATTCAAGTTGATTAAATGAGATGATGAAAATGATCCTTTACTTACATTGAAAATAAATAATTTCTTTCTGATTATCTGTTGGATCAATAATATAATTCTTAGTAGCATATAGATTTATTTTTATAAAATACCCTAAATTGTTTTTTCAGGAAGGGCTTTCTTTAACTCATAAATTATTCCTTCTTATTTATGATAAATTCATAAGTTTCTATATTGGTATTTTATGTTTCTTCTTGTAAGCTTAACTTTTTCATGAATTGGCCTCAAAGTCATATTTGAGAATGAAAATTTGATTTTATCTACAATTAGAGATTTTATTAATTGATAACTATTTTATTATAATTTAATATTGAATTATTCAAAATTTAATGACACTAAAATAATGAACCATTTAAAATCTTCCTCGAATCCACTCATAGGATAAAATAAAATAATTATTAATGTTTTATTTTCACTTTGAAATTATTCTAAAATCCTATAAATTAAGGTAAAATAATCAATGTCAATTATAAAATTCCTATATTGTGGATATATTATTGAAAAATATTTTCTGAAATCCCATTGATCAATTATTCCAACACTATTCCACTAGAATATTAATATTTTTTACTTTTGTTACAATGTTTTCCCAAATCTCATAATATTATTTATATTGCTAACATCCAACCCTTATTTGGAATAACCTACATGGTCAGAAGATCATGATATTGACGTGTGTTTTCATTGAATGTAATCTGACACTTATTATATTATTGGTTTTATAATATCACTGTATTATCTCATTTTTTATCATTATCAATGAATTATTTTAATGATTTAGTTTCTTTATCCATTTTTTTCAACCAATTAATTTTATCATAGTATTTTAAGGTATGAAATTTTAAAATACCCAATATTTATTTCCTTTAAAATCAATGATATCTGTATGTATGTTATTCATATGGAACATGAAACTCTTTCATGGAAAGAATAGAATCATATAAAATAAAAATACCGACAACAGTTTAGCATGGTGAAAGTAGTATCGGGCACCAATTTTTTTTACTGATCCCAAGAACAAAAAATTTGGGATGTAAAACCCAATATTCCA
This sequence comes from Viscum album, assembly GCA_963277665.1. Lineage (NCBI taxonomy): Eukaryota > Viridiplantae > Streptophyta > Magnoliopsida > Santalales > Viscaceae > Viscum > Viscum album. Next base: position 537,299,278 of record OY728141.1, on the reverse strand, counting down.
ATATCATAGGATCACTACACAACATAACTCAATTTCATTATAATCCAAACCTCAAATATATTTAAATCATAAAATTATTTTTATAGTACTCCCATTATATAATGGGCCACATTTTTCATCATTAAATATTAAATACAAATAGGATAATAATAATTAAATAAAAAATTAAACCATACTAGAACTGTATAGGATTTTGTCTTTAGACAATATTATATATAATCAATTGGTTCATAAAACATCCACATTTTCTCCCACTTATTCCTTCATAATTTAATCTCCTTTTGACACAAATTACTAAATAAATCTCATTATATCATGGGAAAAGTAGCATAAGTTACGATGTGATCATATTTCTAGTAATGGTAAACACTAAAGACATAAATAAAATCATTTTAATGGTATGTGAGAAGAAAAGAATAAAATTGAACATTATATCATACATATCAAAGACCCTGATATCTTATCCTGGGATAATTCATAGATGTTCATAAATTATATATTTAATGAATTCATAACATATGATATGCAATTTTTCATACACATAATAATATAAAATCATTTTTATATAATTCAAGGATCACTCCTAATATCATCATTGTAGAAAAGATCCATTATTTAATTAGTTTCACAACTCATTTCATCCAAGTGTTACTGAACTGGGATTATATCCCATTCGATCATTATATTACTTAATAAAGATCATTTCCCATTCCAATCCCATCAATCTTTTGAGATATAAATAACAATATAATGAACTAGAGAGAGATATAATCCCACAAATTACATAATGAAAACCATACATATGTGTAGGATAATAACATAAATCATTAACCATACCATAACCCATGAAATTTGATCGGTTTCATTAACATCATTCCATCATAACATAACCTATGGAAAATAAATGGGGTGCATAGTTATAATTACCTATTAATAATAAAAACTATTGGAATAAAAAGGATTTAATTCTTGAAAAAAATCCCTATTAAAACATAATTAATATCGAAGAATTTTATATTAGATGGAAAATAATTTTGAGACATAACATCAAAATATTTTTTTTGGAAAATATACATTCTTCATTGAAACCTATTTTTTTCATAAAATTCCACATAAATTGAAAAAAACAAACATTATTTTTATATAAAGTTTTATTAATGTTTTGAAATATTCAAGTTATGAATTTTTCATTATTGACCAATAATCAGTTTGTGTCAAATATGTTAAAAAAATTAATTTCATAATTTTTCCGAAAAAGTCCAAAAGTACCTCATTAAGGGAATAAGATTCCTTTTGAAACATTTAGTGAAAATTAACACATTGATAAAAACAAATTAACAAATCCAAGAAGAATAGAAAAAATATTATGATAAACATTTTTAATAAACATATAAATGGATGATTAATATTCCCAAACAAATACTTATGTGTAAACAATCATGAATAATAACGATATTGTTAAATTAACCCTTACCTAAAGTTTGGTTCACTTCATACATATTTAGAGATTTGAATAATTGAATAATTAATATTATAAAATTAATCTAGAACAATATTGGTATTTATGGTATCATATATGATCACATTATCACCCATTTTAAATAATATTTCATTATTTGTCTTCATTTGGGTGTTAACTATTTCATTTTCCGATGAATGTTTTTTCCCATATGTCCCAATTCGTGTGAGTAAGTTACCATTACATCATTTAAATAATTATATTAAGTTAATATATATCATATTTATTCATTATATACTTTTATATAATCATTCTTTAATGCTGAGTTTGGAAGATGAATTGCATCACGTTGTGGAGACAGTAGGCCATACATACGCCTGCGCTATGGTATCATTAACTTAATAATTAAATGGTATAGAAGTGAAGGTTATATTTTTCATGTATATACTATATTATAATTATAATATATATATATATATATATTCCATCCTTATACCTATCCAAATGAAGAAGCGATGAAAAGAAGATTACACCAGGATGTGTAGATGGTAAGCCATAGATACGCAAGCATGGTGAATTAACTTTTCAATGAATGTATTAAAGGTGTAATATGGATGTTACATAATACTAATAACATATTGGAATATAGTTTATAGTATATTTATTTATTTATATTGAAAAAACACATGAAGAGTTTGTAGAAGTAGAAATAATCTTAAAAGAGTCGATAAAGATGATAACTCATCCTTGGCGAACATCCCTATGATCTCCTTGTAGGGACACTATGATTTATCTTTTGAGAAGAAAATAAACTATAGAATGTGTCTTGGAATTTATAGAAGTTAAATTTTTAGGTCTGGTAATGAATTAAGGATGAATGCGATGTGAATAAGTGAGGGAAGAGGTTCCCTTTTATAATTGAGGTGAGGGTCACTTTTGGAATTTCAATGAATATTAATTATAATAAATTCATTTTATATAAAAATACATAAAAATGAAATGGATTTGTAGATATCACAAGTTATGTTTTTAATATTATAATCCAATATGTTTTAGAAATATTTCGGGATTATTCTATACCTTATCATTTGAATTAACCCACAATTAACATATTTTAATTTTTACTAAGGGATAAAAAATTTCAATATTAAAATGATATAATTTTTACATATATGTTGTAAATTAAATAATTAATGAATATTTTATAAAATTTGATACCATATAATTTTTCAATATTTAAATATTATTTATGATTTTTAAATAATTTACCAAAAAATTATTTTGATAAAACGTCATTAGGGTAAATTTTTGAAATATTCCTTTTTTGGTCTTTTAAAAATTATATGATTACAAAAAAACATTGAAAAACATTGTTATATCCATAATAGGTAAAGTTAATATATACTATTCATTGATCAAACTAATAATCAAAAATTATTTTTATTTTAGTACTTTTAATAACATTTATTTCATATCTTTATTAATAACACAATACTACATCATTGTCGTGTAATTATTTAATATACTTATTTATTTACTAAAAATTAAAATAAAATGGTGATGGTAAATATAATATATTTCATAAAAATATGTATAGTCAAAACTAATATTTTGGTTAACCATATATAGAAAATGTTGTATTATTTAAAACATTAATGTGACACCTCTAAATCTTAATTAAATAAGATTTTATAAATACAAAGTTCTCATCAAAGTGACCTAAAAAGTAAAAAATAAATTCATATCATAATGATATTTTTATTATATGAAAAACTAATATTTATATTTGATCATAAAAAATATTATTCCCATGTTGACACATAAAGGATATTAAAGACAAAGAAAGGGACATTTTGTGACTTACATTGATTTACATATTATATAAATTATTTTCTTGAAACATATGTGAATTAAATGATTAAATTTATACCCATTGGTGTTAAGGGTATAATTCTATTCATTAAATACAATTTTTTCATGTTTTATATTAATTTTATTTTCATTAAATTATTATTTTTAACATAAATTACAAAATTTACCCTTTACTGTGGTAACAAAATTTTCCATCATCACTATTCATATTGGAAAAGAATAAAGAAGAACTATTTTATAAATATTTATATTATGAATCCTAATTATAACCCATTTATAAAAAAATTCAAAACATATATTTTATATAATTTAATTTAAATTAAAATCAGTAAAACACCATGATTTTTTAAAAAAAAATGAAATTTTAAAACAAATCTTTTTATATAATAAATTCATGTATAAATTGTTTTAAAAAAACCAATATTGGATTATTATAAATCAAAATAAATTAATTGATATATAAAACTAATCCGAAACAAAATATTACATTATAATGGTTTTAAAAGAAAAATAATGAAATTTTTTATTTTCACTCGTCCTAAAATGTTTTGAGAAAATTATAAAAAAATAATATTAAGATAATTATGAGTTGTAGAATTAAAAAATGAAATTCATCTTATCAAATACATTTTCTAGTAATTCTATAAATAAAAATATAATAAATTTATTTTTAAAAGAAAACATATTTTTTGAACAATAATGTGATTTTATTAATTTTTTGATTATTTTCTATGTTCATAACAATACTTTCATATTGGGTTGGAAAATTATTTTTATTTCACAAATTATTTACCTATAGATATTCCATCTATTTTAATTTATAGGTTATAATGTTCATTTTATAAACATTGTGCCTCGTTGTTTGTTTATAATAATGGTTTCTTTCAAAACAACCTAATGAAGAATTAATAATATTTAAATAGAATTATTTCTTGAAAATATCCAAGTGTTACATTATACCCCCCTTAAAATGAATTTTCCTGTTGAAATTATTCACACTGATAGAAATAGATGAGGATATTTATACATCATCACTTCCCTAGGTTACCACATAGCATTTTCAAATTTTTGGTTCTTCAATAAAACATTAACCATGTGAATGGTCTTGTTTTAAATATCATTCTCTCCATAATCATTATTATCTGTCAGTTGTTCTTAATAAGAATGATCTCACTATAGTGGTGTGAATTTTGAGTTTAGTACATTTTAAGGATTAGGTATGTACTCTCTTAGGAGAAATAGATGGAACGAATCATGAGCTTGAGAGATACTTGTTAGAAGCACCAATTGATAAGCCACCTTCCCAGCATGATGTGTAATATCAAAATAATCGATATAAATAAGAAATATATTTCGATTATTTCCATGTCATATCACCCTATTACATATTGATATTCATAGAAATACCTTTCCACAGACTTCAAAATATAGGTCCTTTAATCAATTTTCGACATATGATTTTTTTCAACTCTGATCTTCTCTTATCAGACGTTGAATTGATATGACCTTATTTTTAATTTCCTCAAATATATTTGGTCCTAATAGCTTTATTTCCCAAATATAATTATATTATGTTGGATTTCTGCACATCTTACTATAGAGGTCTTTATAAGTATTCATATGAATACTGGAGTAAAAGAAATTATTGTATGAAAACTCTACAAAAGGATGGGGTTGATCCCAAAAAACATGGAAATTCATAGATAAAACTATCAAAATGTATTCTAGAGTTTGTATTTTCATCTTGGACAGACCATCTATTATAGGATGATATGATATTTTCAAACACAACTCAATATATATAGTCTATTGAAGAGTTTCCTATACATTGAGTTAAGCCTCATATTCTGGTCAGATATAATGGAAAGTGGTAATATTTAAAATTGAACCACTTAACTAATATATATTATATAAATAAGATGAAGATAGAAATCCTCTCTGATGTCAATTTTTTTTCCGAATTAAAATGGTTATCAAGTATAACCCGTATAGTGTTGTGGCTTCAGATATTCTTGGAATTCTGACGATAGAGTCCATGGTGATGTTTTCCCTTTGACATTTTAGTATGGGTAATGGATATAACATCTCTTTAGACTTCTATGTCTCAGTCTTATCTTGTTGAAAGACTAAGCACCAAGAAACATATTCGATAAATCATTCTTCATTCCATCCCACTAGAAAAATTCTTTGACATATCAATATGTCATGGTTCTTCCAAGATGAATAATGAATGATAAACAATGATCCTCTTCCAAATATGAACATTATTAAATATAGTATGGGATAGGCACAAACCTAGTTCATGAACATTATTATTCCATCACAATAAACGTTGAACTTAATAAAATTTATAACATACTTTTGAATCTCTACATCTTTCTTGTGTTCCTCCTCAATCTTCATGTGTATAGATGATTAAATATGAATTCAGGAAAGATATGATATCCACCCATCCTTTCAAATTTACCTATCAATCCTTTGGAAATACATAAATATTAGATATTTTTAATCCTCATCATACATTGTATAGCATGGTCTTTTTGACTAAAATCATGTTCCACCTTGTTTACTACCCCACGGAGGTATTGTATTGAGAAGTCATAATCCTTAATCAACTCTACCCATATCCTTTGGGGCATATTAAACTTATTTTCATTTAAATATACATTATGATTTTATGATTTTTATACATCACACCTTTCACAAAATGATAATTCCTATATATATTTAATTCAATTATTACCAAAACTTACTGAAAATCATGATTTGGGTATTTCCCCCCTATATTTTCAATTGTCGCAAGGCATAAGCTTTCACATTATCATTTTTCATGAGAACCAAACCCAACTCATTATTGGATGAATCATTATAGACAAAAAAATCTATCCAACACAGGGTATTATGATCACTAAATCATGGAGTAACCACCTTTTCAGCTACTTGATATTATATTCACATCATTTAGTATAAATTAACCTAACTCATTTCTGAGATAACTTGGTGATTGAATTATATAATCAAGAGAAATCATTTAAAAAACATTGATAATATCTAGAAAAATCAAAACAACTTCATATATCAGAAACAATTATTGGCCTAGGCCAATATTCAATAACTTATATAATTATTGGATCCACATATATCCCCTATCATAAGACTATGTGACCTAAAAGTGAATATTTTATAAATTGAAATTCATAGGTGTTAAATTTTTCATAATGCTTCTCCTTTGTCATGATCTTTAGTATAATAATTAAGTGAAAATCATGTTCTTCCTTGATCTTCAAATATATAACAATATAATACATAACGACTATAACAAACAGATCAAGAGAGTTTCAAAAGTCTCTATTAACAGAATCCATGAAGATGGTGGGGGCATTAGTGTGATCGAAAGGCTTCCCTAAAAATTCCCAGGGTCCATAACTTGTTTGGAATGCCTTATTTTGTATAAAATCATTCTTGAAAAATAATTAAGGGAATTTAGAATGAATATTAATCATATAAAATTAGTGAGATCTACATAGTTAATCAAAAAAGTCCTCAATATGGGGGAGCATATATTTTTTTGGATCGTGATATGGTTATATTCACAATAATCAATAGAAAGTCTCTATGATCCATATTCCTTCTTAACAAATAGAATAAGGGAAACCCAAGGTGATTCACAAATGCGTATTTATCCTTGGTCAATATTTTCATGGATTTTCTTCTTCAATTCAATCATCTCAATTGGGTCTATTATCTAAAGTGACATTGAAATATGTATAGCACTGGGTAAGAGTTCTATTGAAAACATAACTTAATGATTATGTGGATGAAAAAGAAATTATTCTGGAGTGAAATCAATAAACATCCATATAGTATTTATATCATTAATGGTCAGTTTATCCACATCCATTTGAATAAATAACCATTATTTATTCGGATTAAAACACAAAACATTGAAGCAAAGTACACTGGAAGTTCATAGTCATCTCTACAATAAAATATGATCATATATTCATTCTGAATATGAAATGAGAACTTCCATCATTGAAACCAATATAATATCCATATAGAGAAATCCAATCCATTCCATGAATCACATAGAATTCATCTAAAATAATGATCACATGATTTGTAAGAATACCTTCCCACAAAAATAAAACATAGAATACTTATAAACTTTTGAGGAAACTGATGTTCCATTAGTTGATTTCATAGCTAACTCATCCTATAATATTTTAGGTTATACTGTGATACCCATATAGAATTATTTAAAAATAAAATATTTGGTGGATCCATAATCAAATAAAACATTATCTACTTTAGAGTGGATATTAAATGACCAATTCATCAATTTATTTCCCTGCCCCACTTCCCCAATTGTTATCACATGTGATTTGGAATTGTATTTGGCCTTAAGTAGATTATGAAGTTGATCTTCATTAATAACCCCTATATTAGGGCATCAATTTCCATAGTTCTAATTTTCATCGAACATGTAATATTTATGTGTGGGAGGTACATTCTTCATTTCCTTTTCTATATTTTCATCATTTTAAATATTTTCCCATATTATTATAAATGAATTCCTATATTCTATTCACTGGGGTTTTTTCGATTGAATTCCATTTTTCTCTTCTTATCAAACCCATGAGACTGATGGGTGAATCCAATCTCCAACTCAAACTTTATATAACATCGAATGATTTTTTCACACTAATTTAACTCCCTTATTGATAATTCCCTTTAGATTATTGGTTTTAATATACTGATAAATTGATCAAACCTACTCTTAGATTGAATGATAATTCTAGAAGTGTACCACACATGTCTTGTAAAACATTCATTATTGGAACCAATAGATTCATCATGATTTTTCATAAGTTCAAGGAACACATTATACATCATAATTTAATAAATAAGAGGAAATTTATTATTGGAAAATAATATCTGGAACTTGTCCCATCCTATAGAGTCAATTTCATATCATTTTATCAAAAGTTCCATCATTGATTCAACTCATTGTCTAAACTATAGACTTCCAAGATGCCTTTCTTGAAACACCATAAGATTTTATGAGAATTATTCTTTTTAATTTCATTGATGTATTCTATTATACACTACAACAAGATTATTTTGTACTATATGAAACACCGTATTATCTTGCAGTATACGCAACACTATTCTTGGCTCGTGTTACAGACAATTTCAAGTTCGTTTTGTGGAAATTATTCTACGCAACATTAAGTATAGACTTTGTTTAATGTAAAAATGAAATAAGTTTTTATTATGTTATATACAACACCAAATAGATATTTCACTACACACATCCTTGAATTGTCTTGCATAACACGCAATCAAGACCTTCCTCGATAGCGTGTGTAGTACGCAATACCGAGTTTCACTAAATGAGATATTACTATAATATTATTATGAACTAGCCGTTATGAATAGTAGTACCCACTTTTTGAAATTTTATAAATTTTATCTTTTAAAATGGACTTCATTTTTTGATTCTGAATATCAAAATTATCCTAGGGTGAATTTTTGATATTTTTCTGAAAACTTGCAATTTTTGATGAATAGTGAAAACACTAGGTTAATATTTAAAAACCAAATTTTTATATAAATAATTATTTATTTTAGTTAAATATATCTTAAGTCAAAATAGATATATAATACCTATATAAGTTCAATGTAATTCATCGGAGTCATTTTATAATAATTTCAGATATATAAAAAAATTTATTGAACTTTTCACCGTCTTTTACCCACCTCCTTGGAGAATTTGAAAATTTACATAAAACATAATTTTACCTTTTCTTTGAATGAAAATTTAAAAATCCAAGAGACATGGTTAATATCAAGGAGTAAAATTTGGTTCAATAGGATAAAAATAATTTTTTGTTGAATAGTAACTTTTTACTTTTATTTAACATGGTTAAAATTAAATAGGGTAATTAAGGGTAAAAATGATATAATTATTACCCTAACACATGTCCTAATTCTATTGGATAAGTATAATTTGAACAAAAACAACCTTAGTAATATAATATTATCATTTAGGCCCACTTGTATTAGATTAGGAAATTTATTATTATTTAAATCAAAGAAGAGTTAAAAGAGTTAAAATCAATGTTTAATGACTAAATTTTTTTTAATATAGGGTTATACATAAGATAAATTCTACTATAAATATTAATTAGAAAGATAAAAATATTTCCTATGTAATGGTATTTTATTTATTATTTTTATATGTTAATTAATTTAATTTATTTATGAAACAATGATGATGTAGTAATTATCTTATTAATGAAATATTAACATAATTGATGTTATAAATACCAAAATAAATGTAATTTGAGACTTTATATAAATTAAACTAATTTTTTAGGTTAATATGACATATTATTATTTATTAAATTAACATTTTTTCAACTAATCATGCTTTTATGAGTTTCACAAAAATCAATTATCAAATAGTGTCAAAATTGATATAAAATAGTTTTTAAAATAAATATTATATTATTAATTATAATTCTAGTCCTAAAAATATATGGTTCGGACAAATGACTTAGATAAGATTATATATATTAATAATGAACCACGTGGGGTTATTTTGGATTTTTGTAGTAAGTTTATTAACCATATAGTGTAGGAAAACAAGAAGACACGGTAAAAGTTAAATTATTTAACTTAGAGTTAAATCTAGATGATAAGGTTAAAATAGTAACCTAAACTTGTCTAAAACCTATTGGTTGAGAGGATTTCGACCCATGGACAATTTACCTTCTAAATAAATCAATTTTATGATATTATAAACCGAATATCACTTTATTATAAAATAATATTTTATGTTTTTCCTAAGGTTCCCCTCTCCTCCCTTATAAAAGGGCACCTCCTCCCTCTTCTCATTACACAATTTTGAGCCTTCAAGCTCGGACAACCCTTACCCGTTTTCCTTCTAAACGTCCCTATAAACATTATAGAGGTTATGGTATCCTCAAAATACCATATCTAGTGCATTAAGAGGAAGCTTAAAAGAGGTGTGTCGAAGAAGAGGTAATCTCTTCTACCGATTCTTTCAAGTTTTCTTTCTTCTTCAACTTATTCTTCTTTAGTTGTTTAATCAAAAAGTAATAACATCAGTATAACTAATATACTTATATGTTATTATAAATATGAAACAACCCCATTTCACCTTCTATACATCCTACGAAAAACGAAATCACCGCGCGTGCATACATACAAAATACAGTCTCCATGCCGTGGTGTAATCTATTTTTCCACCACCACCTAACTTGCATGGGTATAATGGTGTAAAGAATAACTATTTATTGTTATTATAACATAATACTGATTCTGAGATATTATATCATCCACTCAAATTCAATTCAATAGTTATGGGAACGATATCATCGCTCATGCGTACATACAGATTACCGTCTCCATGACACAATGAGATTCATTCTCCATGTTAACCACTAAAGAATTATTATAATGTATATATAATGAATAATAATGAAATATATGACATTATAAAGATAATGGATTTATGTATATATATATATATATTTCATATACATACTTCCATTCATGTCAAGAAGGAAAGGAAAACAACGTTCATGCGTACGTTCGGCCTATCGTCTCCATGAACGGTGTATTTCATTTCATTTATCTATATTATATATATATATACTGAATATATATGATATATAAATCATGACTTACATTCTGGAAGTAAGAAAATCATGATATAAGTAATAATAATATCAATAACAACAAGTCCAAACACGTACGATATATAAAATGATTTTACCCAAAACGATGCTTTAACCTGGAAATAACCAAAGAGTGGGTAATATAAAGTCATCAGTGAACCATATAAGATATCATAACAATGAATATGATTCTTTAATAATTCAATGACATTATTTAAATAATCATACAAGAGGTTCAGATACATATGAAGCATATCATACATAAGGTAAGGGATAACTATTCCAATCTCATTCTTATCTGAGATTGTTATTCATAAGTAATTACTGGGGTTATTTTTATCAGCCATGTCCATGTTTTATAAAAAATGTTTTCATGTATGTTTAATGTCATTTTTACCCAATTTTTACTTTTACCACATGTTATGGAAGGAATATTTCTTTTGATTACCATACGAGGAACTTTTTTGACTTTTCCGGCAAAAGTACGAAGAGAATGTTTTTTTAACTAATACAGTGTGAACGGATTTTTACGATTTCATAATTCCTTATTTACAATATTCTTCCTCTACAATATTTCATGAATATTTTCAAAAAAATCCCATTCTTTTAAAATTTCATTTCATTTTGTGAAAATAAAATGATTATGAAGAAGAAAGGATATTTTTCTCATGAATTCATTTCAAGTGTCTTATCAAATCCATTTTCCATCTAATATTACATTATTTCATATGTGTATGTTTCAAGTATAATGTCTCTATGATTTACATTGTTTCAATTTTCATATGATGAAATTATATCCATTTGTTTTATATAGATTATGTTATGATGGGATGATATTTTTGAAACCCATTTTATTCATTGGGTAATGATGAATGGTTTATGATTGTTTTGTGGAACACGTAATAATGATTTAAATATGAGATGTGTAGGACCTATATATCCCTAAAATGCATTGGGTAACGATTTATAACTCATGAGATAGACATGGCTAGAACGAAAAGTTAATCTGGTTCAGTGATACAGGACTAGAATGAGGAGTGAACTCGATTCAGTAAGGGACATTATCCACTAAGATGGCCTTGGCAGCAATGCCTTGGCTACTATGGAAATCATATCATGTGCTTAATGGTTTTCCACAATTAAATGTTTTATTCCCATTTTATTTTATCATGATTTATGTTCCTTTATGATATATGCCTTACGTACTTCCAAGATTTATGTCTTTGCTCAAGGTTTTGATGTTTAGATTTTAGGTTCAAGTTTTCTTTGCATTCAAATGTTTATGGATTATTTTATGTTCTATATGCTTATCCTTACTGAGCATTTGAGCTCACCCTTTTTATTTTTTCTTTTCCCCCGGATATATATAAAGGTTTTAGTTAAGAAAACAAAAAGGGAAGATCTTTATGGGATATGTTGAAGATCTTTCACCACGATTAGAAGATTGTGTTCCAAGTTTCCAAAGACACTAAACTATTATGGTCCTTTGGTGTCTTTATTTTGTTATGTATTAAGTATTCCGCAAAATTAATGTAATGTCCATGTACGTCAACAAATGGGTATCTATATGTGGTATCATAGGAAAGGTTTATTCAACCTTTAGAAACATGGATGCGAAAATTTTAGTGAGATCCCTAGAGATATTTCTAAAGTATGTCTAGGGATGTCTCTAAGGTGAAGTATAAGTATAGGTTATAATCCTAGGATTACTATAACAATCATAGAATTAAAACTAAGATGTTAGATATTGGAAGTACTCATAATTTCTTATTTTTTTCTCTAGAATGATTTTTTCCTCTTACACTATTCTTTTTGGGTTTTAGATGATGGATAGAACCCGAAAGAATCATGTTGATCAATATAATGGATAATGCAATGATTATCCTCCTGAACAAACCAATGTTATTGGAGATGAACTGAAAAATATTATTGCTATACTTACACAATCTATGAATCATTCTGGACTTGCAAATGAGCAGAGAAGGGAACAATATTTTTTTGAGTTCTTCATGAGGCAACGTCCGCCTTCTTTTAGTGGGTCTTCTGATCCACTTGTTGCCGAACAATGGATCAGTACCATTGAAAAGATATTTTACATACATCGCTGTTCGGAACATGAAAAAGTAATTTTGTCTATTTACCATTTAGAAGGTGAAGCAGATTAATGGTGGACTCTAATTAAGAATACGAAGCCCCAAGATGAAATTGAATCCTTGAAATGTGATGAGTTTAAGAACTTATTTCTCAATAAGTACTTCCCTCATATTCTTCGAACAAAGAAGGAAAAGGATTTACTTGAGCTTAAGAAAAAGGATGATGAATCTGTTGGCAAATACGAAGCGAATTTTACATGTCTTGCAAGGTATGCATCTGGCTTTATCATCTAAACTGAATGTAAAGTTGATCGATTCTTAAGTGGCTTAAAACCAAGTATTTTAAGGGCATTATCTACAAGAGACTTCAGTAGAAATGAATAAATTTTGCATTGTGCTATCAAGGTAGAAATGGATGTTGGTGTTACATATCCATCTCATGGTTTTGACAAGAAATGAAAGATCGAGTTCAAGGAGATATCTTAGAACAATGGTGAAAAAAAGATGATTGTTTCTTTATGTTCAATGTGTGGAAAAAATCATGGTGGAGATTGCCTAAATAGTACTAGAAAATGTTTTAAGTGTGGAAAATAAGGTCATCGAGCAGTTTAGTGTCGAAGTAATGGGAAAAAGGTAGCAAATGATGTGAATATAGAAAAGACTATAGAGAACGCTCCACCAACAATTCAATGCTTCATGTGAAAGGAAATGGGGAATTATTCTAATCAATTCCCTAATACAAGGGTTAATGATGATCGACATGAGAAACCACTTAAGGCAAAGGACAATGGGATGTCGCATGCGATCACTATTGGTGATGTTGAATATGAAAAAAATTTGGTGGAATGATTAAGTGTTTGTGTAATGGGATTACAAAATAATGTTGTATATAGTATCATGGAATATTGGAATATTTATGTATTAGTCTATTGTGGTTTTCAATAATTTTATGGTACCGGTAACCATGAAAAGTGATTCAAATATTTTGGAAATCAGATGATATGCACATAATGAATGGATATGGAGAAAATAATATGTTTGATAGTATTCATGAGCTTATGATTGATATAAGGACTAAGTGATATCATGGTTGGAGTATATAGAATTTTTGGGATTTTGGTATGTGGAAAGAGTTAACTTTTGATAGAATTCATGTTTTCACTAAGGTTCAATGGTAATTAATGTTTCAAAAGAATACATGATTAAGGTATTCACATGTTTGGAATGTGATCAAAAAGATATATCTTATGATATATTGGAAAAAATGATGGTATTCACGTGCTTGTTATGTGACCTTTCAAGTAATCATTTTCTTTATACTTTGAGCTTGGACTAAGGTATTTTGGATAAGCCTAAAGATTGGAATGAATTATGTTAGACATAAGATAGTATTCTTTAAGGCTAGAACTTTTTTCGATATTATTACTGGAATGTTATAATAGTGTAGTTTTAGAAAAAGGGACAACCTACAAGATGAGAGACAACTCGTCGCGTCGGACAAGGTTGCGGGAATCGAACCCACAACCGAAGTGCGACAGGCCTTTTTCGCCTACCACTGGCATACAAGAAGTCCTTGGTTCATAGAAACTAGTTTTATTTTATTAAGCGGTATGATAGATGAATTATAAGTATATTTTTGGGACCATATATGATTAATCTCACCATAAGATGGACTTATGTGTATAACTTTGGCTAATCCTATGTTTGAGACATATGGAATCACCTATCATTATATCACATGATCTACTAACACTTCACGAATGACAAATTCAACTTCATTTCATTAAGAGATGAAGTGGAAATTGTTCAAGGCATGAACAATGGTGAGATTGTATCGAAATAATGTAAGTATTTCATCTAATTCAAATTCTTCAACTTTAGGGAAATGATCTTGAAAACCAAAAAAGCTGTTCTAGTATCTTCATATATGATGAATCAGATGGTACCTTAGATCATCACAAATTTATGGCTTTGTGATTGTTGGATTTTTCATAGCCATGTTCTCTACCACTCTCCATCCGACCTTGATGGATAGGTTTCTCTTCCATATCCATATTTTCACCTACGTTTCCTATGTGGAAACCCAGTGATTAGTTAATTTGGGTGACCGTTATGTTTCATAATTTAGCATTTAAAGTTAAGTTTTGATATTACTTTTTACCATGTGGGTTTCTATAAAAGAAACTTTCCAGTAGTAAACCATTTATAACCCCGATGAATTTCGAGGGCGAAATTCATTTTAAGGGGTGTAGAATGTAACACCCTGAGATTTTATGAGAATTATTCTTTTTAATTACATTGATGTCTTCTATTATACACTACACCAAGATTAGCTTATACTATGCGCAATACCGTATTATCTTGCAGTATACGCAACACTATTCTTGGCTCATGTTACACACAATTTCAAGTTCGTTTTGTGGAAATTCTTCTATGCAATATTAAGTATAGTTTTTGTTTAATGTATAAATGAAATAACTTTTGATTATGTTATACACAACACCAAACAGAGCTTTCACTACACCCATCCTTGACTTGGCTTGCATTACACGCAATCAAGTCCTTCTTGGATAGCGTGTGTAGTACGCAATACCGAGTTACACTAAACGAGATATTATTATAATATTATTATGAACTAGCCGTTATGAATATTAATACCTACTTTTTGAAATTTTAAAAATTTTATCTTTCAAAATGGACTTCATTTTTGGATTCGGAATATCAAAATTAGCCTAGGGTGAATTTTTGGTATTTTTCTGAAAACATTCAATTTTGGATGAATAGTGAAAACACTGGGTTACTATTTAAAAACCGACTTTTTATTTAAATAATTATTTATTTTATTTAAATTTATTTTAAGTAAAAATAGATACATAATACCTATATAAGTTCAATGTAATTCATTGGAGTCATTTTATAAAAATTTCAGATATATAAAAATTTTATTGAACTTTTCACTGTCTTTTACCGACCTCCTAGGATAATTTGAAAATTTACATAAAACATAATTTTACCGCTTCCGTGAATGGAATTTCGAAAATCTGAGAGACACAGTTAATATTAAGGAGTAAAATGTGGTTCAATAAGATAAAAATAATTTTTAGTGAATAGTAATTTTTTACTTTTATTTACCACGATTAAAAGTAAATAGGGTAATTAAGGGTAAAAATGATATTATTATTACCGCAACACATGTACTAATTCTATTTGATAAGTATAATTCGACCAAAAAAACCTTAGGAATATAATATTATCATTTAGGTCCACTTGGATTATATTAGGTCATTTATTACTATTTAATTAAAAGAATTGTTAAAAGAGTTAAAATCAATGTTTAATAACAAAAATTTTTCTAATAAAGGGTAATACATAAGATAAATTCGACTATAAATATTAATTAGAAAGATAAAAATATTTCCTACGTAATGGTATTTTATTTATATTTTTTAGATATTAATTCATTTAATTTATTTATGACACAATGATGATGCAGTAATTACCATATTAATGAAATATTAACATAATTAATGTTATAAATACCCAAATAAATGTAATTTGAGACTTTTTATAAATTAAAATAATTTTTTAGGTTAATATGACATGTTATAATTGATTCAATTAACTTTTTTTGAACTAATCATGCGGTTATGAGTTTCACAAAAATCAACTACCAAATAGTGTCAAAATTGACATAAAATAGTTTTTAATACAAATATTATATTATTAATTGTTATTCTATTCCTAAAAATCTAAGGTTTATCCAAATGACTTGGATACGATTATATATATTAATAATGAACCACTTGGGGTTCTTTTGGCTTGTTATAGTATGTTTATTAACCATATAGTGTAAGAAAACAAGAAGACGCGGTAAAAGTTATATTATTTAACTATGAATTAAATCTAGATGATAAGGTTAAAATAGTAACCTAAACTTGTCTAAAACCTATTGGTTGATAGAATTTCGACCCATCCTAACATTAGATTAGAAATAAATCAATTTTGAGCTATTATAAACCGAATATGACTTTATTATAAAATAATATTTTATGTTTTTCCTAAGGTGCCCCTCTCCTCCCTTATAGAAGGGCACCTCCTCCCTCTTCTCTCTACACACTTTTGAGCCTTAAATCTCAGAAAAACCCTGCTCATTTCCCATATAAACTTCCCTATAAAAATTATAGAGGTTCTGGTATCCTCAAAAGATCAACTCTAGTGCCTTAAGAGGAAGCTTAAAAGAGGTGCGTCGAAGAAGAGGTAATCTCTTCTACCGATTTTTTCAAGTTTTCTTTCTTCTTCAACTTCTTCTTCCTTAGTTGTTTCATCATAAAGTAATAAAATCAGTATCACTAATATACTTATATTTTATTATAAATATGAAATAACACCATTTCACCTTCTATCCATCCTACGGAAAATGAAATCACCGCGTGTGCGTACGTACGAAATACCGTCTCCACGCCGTGGTGTAATCTGTTTTTCCACCACCACCTTACTTGGATGGGTATAATGGTGTAAATAATAACTATTTATAGTTATTATAACATAATACTGATTCATAGATATTATATAATCCAATAAAATTCAATTCAATAATTATTGGAACGATATCATCGCTCGTGCGTACGTACAGATTACTGTCTCCACGACGCGATGAGATTCATTTTCCATGTTAACCACTCAAGAATTATTATAAAGTGTATATAATTAATAATAATGAAATATATGACATGATAAAGCTAATGGGTTTATGTATATATATATATATGTCATCTACTTACTTCCATTCAAGTCAAGAAGTAAAAGAAAACAATGTTCATGCATACGTACCGCCTACCCTCTCCATGAACGGTGTATTTCATTTCACTTATCTATCTAATATATATATATATACTGAATATATATGATATATAAATCATTATTTACATTCTATAATTATGTAAATCATGATATAAGTAATAATAATATCAAGAACAACAAGTCCAAATACATACGATAAATAAAATGATTTTACCCAAAATGATGCTTTAACCTTGAATTTACAAAAGAACGGGTAATATAAAGGAAAAAGTGAACCATATATGATATCATAACAATGAATACGATTCTTTAATAAATCAATGAAATTATTTAAATCATTATACAGGAGGTTCGGATACATACGAAGCATATCAGACATAAGGTAAGAGATAACTATTCCAATCTCATTCTTATTTAAGATTGTTATACATACGTACTTTCTGGGGTTATTGTTATCATCCATGTCCATGTTTTCATAAATTGTTTTCATGTATGTTTAATTACCTTTTTACCCAATTTTGAATTTTACCACATGTTATGGAAGGAATCTTTCTTTTGTTTACCATATGAGGAACTTATTTTACTTTTCTGGAAAAAGTACGAGGAGAATGTTTTTTTAACATATACGGCATGAATGGATTTTTACGATTTCATAACACCTTATTTACATAATGATTCCTCTACATTATTCCATGACTATTTTCAAAACAATATTTTTATTTTAAAATTGCATGGAATTTTGTGAAAAGAAAATGATTTTGAAGAAGAAAGGATATTTTTATCAAGAATTCATTTCAAGAGTTTTATCAAAACCATTTTCCATCTAAGATGACATTATTTCATATGTGTATGTTTCAAGTATAATGTCTCTATGGTTTACATGGTTTAATTTTTCTTATGATGAAATTGTATCCATTTTTTTATAAGGATCATGTTATGATGGGATGATGTTTATGAAACCCATTTTATTCTTTATGTCGTGATGAATGGTTTATGAATGTTTTGTGGAACATGTAAGAATGATTTCAATATGAGATGGGTGGCACCAATATCTGTGTCCAATGCATTGGGTTAAGATTTATATCTCTTGAGATAGACATGGCTGGAACAGAAAGTTAATCTGGTTCAGTGATACAGGACTAGAATGAGGAGTGAACTCGATTCAGTAAGGGACTTTGTCCACTAAGATGGCCTTGGAAGAAATGCCTTGGCTACTATGTAAATAATATCATTTGCTTAATAGTTTTCCACAATTACATGTTTTATTCCCATTATATTTTATCATGATTGATGTTCCTTTATGATATATGCCTCACATACTTCCAATATTTATTTCTTTGCTCAAGGTTTTGATGTTTAGATTTTATGTTCAAGTTTTCTTTGCATTCAAATGTTTATGGATTGTTTTATGTTCTCTATGTTTACCCTTACTGAGCATTTGATCTCACCCTTTTTATGTTTTCTTTTCCCTAGGATATAATGAAAGGTTTTAGGTAATAAAACATATGGGGAAGATCTTTATGGGAGATTTTTCAGATCATTCACAACGATTAGAAGATTGTGTTCCGAGTTTCCAAAGACACTAAACTATTACGGTCCTTTGGTGTCTGTTTTTGTTATGTATTAAGTATTCCACAAAAGTAATGTAATTTCCATGTACGTCAAGCTATGGGTCACTACATTTATCATGATTTTAACATTAGATAACAAAAAATAACTTTTTAGTGGTACTAATCCTTTATTCACCCACTAGAGGTTCAGAATACCCAGTTAAAGAACATGTACACTATCTCATTAAGGACTCAACAGAATATTGTTCCCTCCTTTTCTTGTTAGGATGTCCACCATGATTCATAGTCTTAGAGTGTAATGTGATCATAAGAAACATATTTTCCATTCCAAACCCCATGGAATTCCGTTTCTCATAAGAAAAATATTTTCAATGATAGTCTCATTCATCATTAACATTGTTTCTTCTACATCCATTCATTGAAAAATACCAAAATGTATACTATGAGAAACACTAATAAAAATGGGATAAACAAATAATCAAGGATAATTAATTATAAAATTTAAAATAATAACACCTTATTTTTTTCATAAGTTATTTATGATCATCACAAATACTCTTAGATTATATATATTATCTATAGTTGTAGTTAGGGTTCTAACTAAGGATTTATCATCGTTTTTAAAAAAGGATGAATAAACCCTTCTATGATACAAATGGTAACGGACCATACATTTCTTAAATAAATATTATATCTAATTTAGGGAATATTCATTACATAACATATTTAAACCACCCCATAACTATATAATTTTAGTGTATTTGAAAGCTGGTTAATATAAAAAACTCATTCATTAAACAACTACATCATTTCCCACTTACTGCTTCATAATTAGAACCCATCTTGAAACATTGTACTCAATAACTTTCTTTGTATCATAGGAAGAGAAACATAACAAGGGGTGATCTCAGATGCTTAGAAAGGGTAAAAAATGAAAATACCATTCGTATAATAATCATGGGACATTAGAAAATTGTATCCTACATATCAAATATTGTGATAACATTTCATGGGATAAATCATACATGTTCATAAAGTACATATATCATTAGATCATAAAAAATGATATGAAATTTAGGAATACACATAATCATAGAAAATAATTTCCATAATATTCAAGGATCACTACCAAGAACATCATACCTAAAAAAGTATTTTACTAATCTAGGTTCAAACACCGTTCCATCCATTTTTACTGAATCATGCTTACATCCCACTCTAGGATTGCATTACTGAACTTAGATCATTTCTCATTATAGCCTTATCAATATCTTGAGATATAAAACTTTTCCCAATAAATTGGATGGATTTATAGGTCCCAACCTATAAAAAATGAATCCCATACACATGTGTTATATAAGAACATAATAATTCATTATATTATAACCCATGAAATGAATGTGTTTCAAATAAACATTCAATCATAACATAACCCATGGAATAGAAATCGGTTAGGTAGTTATCATTAAAATATAATCAAAATCCAACCATAAGAATAATTGGAATAGGGTCCCTAGAAAATATCCCCATTAAAATAAAAGTAACATCAATTAATGTTATCTTAGATGGAAAATAATTTAGA
The DNA here is from genome assembly GCA_963277665.1 of Viscum album. NCBI lineage: Eukaryota > Viridiplantae > Streptophyta > Magnoliopsida > Santalales > Viscaceae > Viscum > Viscum album. Next base: position 537,278,192 of record OY728141.1, on the reverse strand, counting down.
GATATCCCTGGAAATAACTCATGAGGAAAATATCCTTTCTATTTTGAAAATGTTTTATATTCATAAAATGCCACAAAAAATTAAATGAAAATATATTTTTTGATCGTAAACATGTAATATTATAATTTAAGCTTCAGGTAATGAAGGAATCATGAAAGAAGAAGAATATATTCATGTTTTATATAATAAAAAAACTTATTTAATACTTTTTCTAGAAAAGTCACAAATTACCTTATTTAGAAAATGAATAAAGATTATTTTTAAGCATTTTCGTAAAAAGTAACACATGGGGAAAATTAATGTAATAATTCAGTGATAAATGATAAAATATTTTGGAGACATTATTAAGAAACATGTAAATGGAAGATAAATATTCCCCAACCATATACTTACATGTAAACTATCTCGAACAATAATGAGATTGTGAAATTAACTCTTACCTTCAGTATGATTTCCATAATATGAAATTGAAACACCTATATAATGGAGTAAAAATATTATCAACTTATTAATTTATAAAATTGAAATTTATTATATCATATATGATCATATTATCAGCCGTTTTTTATAATATTTTACTATTACTATTCTTTCTACAGTTAACTGCTTCATTTTCAAATGCATGTTTTATTTTATAAGTCCCAATTCTTATATGTATTATATAATTATATTTTTTAAAGAATAGAATTTATTTAATATAAATAAAAAATATTCATTTTATAGATTTATATAATAATTAATTAATGGTGAATATGGGAAATAAATCACATTGTGTCGTGGAGACTAGATTCGATACGCATGAACGAGCGATGTAATCATTCTATTAATGATGAAATGGTAAAGAATTTTTTGAAATGTATTTTCACCGAAAATAAATGTTATTTTATACCTAACATTTATATTTATTATTTCCATCATTATACCCATAAAAATATGTGAGTGATGAAAAATAGTTTACACAATGTCCTTGAGATGGAAAGTCATATGTAAGCATACATGGTGATTTCGTTTTTTGTAGAGTAGATAAATGGTGGAATATGATAATTATATTATAATAACAAAAATTTAGAATATAGGTAATAATATATTTATTAAATTATAATATAAGTAACTCATGAATATGAAGTAGATAATGAAATAATATTGGAAGAGTTTGTAAAGATAATTACCACTTCCCCGTGGAATTTCCCTTAGATCGCCTCTTAGGGACACTAGGGTTGGTCTTTCCAAAATAAAAAAACCTATATAATGAGGTTAGGGAAATTTATAAGATAACATTTCATGGAATGGTCAATCACGATGGTTTAATATTATTTTTATAAGTGAGGGAGGAGGTTACCATTTATAATTCAGGTGAGGGGTACTTATGGTGTTTTAAAATATATAAATTTATAATAAATTAAATATCAATAAAAACACATAAAATAGAATGGATTCAAGTGAAGAATAGATAAATATATAATATAATCAAATATATATTTTATACAAGTGTTGGTGTTATTTGAAACATTAACATGTTGGAAATTGCTAATTATCCTATTTTAATTTTACGAAAGGTAACCAATTTTTTAATATTAGAAGGTTATATTTTTTTACTTATATGGTATCAAATAAATCATAAATGGAAAATGTATAAAATATTATTTCATATAATAGGTTTTTTTCAATTTTTAATTATTTTTAAATAATTTTACAAAATATTATTTTTATTAAATTTCATTAGCATGAATTTTAACACTATTCATTATTTGGACATTTAGAAATATCAATACCAAAATTTAACATCGAAAAAAATATTTTATTATATCCCTAATTTTTATAGGTAATATATAGTGTTAAATGATCATATTAAATTTCTCAAATTATATTTATTTTAATATTTTTAATGACATTTATTTTATTTTCCCATTAATAAAATGATAACTACATATGTGTTGTGTAATTATTTAATATAGTAATTTATTCACTAAAAATGAAAATAAAATACTAGGATGAGGATAAATATTCTATGTTTTAGAAGAATATTTATAGAGGAATCTATATTTTGGTTAAACCTATATAAAAATGTTATATTAATTAATAAATGAATGTCACATATTTAAAAAATTATTAAATTATATTTTATAAATACCATAACTCATCTATGTGACCCAAGTATCCTAAAATATTTCACATCATGAAAATATATTTATTATTTTAAAAATTTTAAAAATATATTCTTTCATAAAATAACTATTCCCCATGTGGATATAGAAGGGGTATTCGAGACAATGAAATTGACATTTTGTAACTTATTTCTATTTTAAATATTATATAATCCATTTTCATTGAAAAGTACCCATAAAATGACTAAATTTAGATAATTATATGTCAATTGTATAATTTTATTCATTCAGTAAATTTTGGGAATGTTTTTGGGACATTTTATATTTTTCTAAATTTTTTAACCTAAACAAGAGAATTTACCATTTACCATGGCAACAAAATTTACCAAGGTTTCTATTCATATTCTACAAAAATAAAAGGTACCTATTTAATAAAATTTTATATTCTGGAATAAAAATGATTTTCATTTATTTATTATTCAAAGAACATATGTTTCAGAATTTAATTTAAATTTATATTTTTAAAACATAATTCAACATATTTTTTTTCAGAAAAATGAACATTCGGAATATAAAATGTTTTTATAATTAATTTGGGTAAAAAATAAATTTTATGAACTAAAATTGGATTATTTTTAATAAAAATGAACTATTTAAAATTTAAAAATAATCCATAAAAAATTTTACCATGTAATGAATTTGAAATAAAAATAAATTAAATCATTATTTTCACTATTACGAAAATGTGATCAGAAAATAAAAAAAATGATAATTATATCATTCTGAATTAAAAAATAAAAACAGTTTTCTAAAATTCATTTTCATGAAATAATAAAAATTCTAAAAACTCATTTAAAAAAACCTATTTTATTATTGAATAAAGTGATTTTACTAAAAATGTGTGCTTATCTTCTGATCCCTAACCAAAACATTAAAATTGAGTTAGTCCTTTCTTTTTATTTCATAAATTAGTTATTAATATTTATTCCCACCACTTTAAAATCTAGGTTATATTAGTCATTTTATACTAATAGTGTCATGTGGTTTTTTAAACTCACAGTTGCATGCAAGTGAAGTTATTAATGAATTAAAATTACTTAATGATAAATATATCATAAAAATATTTATGTTTTACCCATAACTCATAAACAATCATATTCATGGTTAACATAACTATTTTTTATGTAATTCTAATCATATATATCCTTACATTCATAGCACAATAAACAAAAAGTCAATAAATGAAACTAAATAAAGATTTTATTAATAAAATATGAATTTTATATTTTTTATTAATAAAAATGGAGCAAACAAAATAAATTAATTAACCATAATATTATATTTGTGATAAACATTTATTTCATAAATAAATAAAAATTAACCACATAATAATTTCTATAATAAACCAAACATTCCATATTTATATCAATAAAACAAATTCATATTAGAAATTTATATTGAATTTAGAATGGAATCATCCATCTTCAAAATATATGATATTTATAATTTTTTTGATAGTAATAAAGTAATTTTAAATTTAATGAAAACATTTTACATTATTATATATCAAATATTGTTTTTAAAATATATATGATTTTCACAAAAACACTATTTTTTATGGTTTAATTTTTTCCCAAATATGGATTTTTAATAGGAATATTTAAAATTATTATTTTTGGTTATTTCAAAATGAATATAAAATTTCTTATATTTATTATCATTCTTAAATTATTAGAAACACTATTAATTATTCAACCAAGTTAAATCACTTTAACCTTTGAATACACAATAATTATTTGGGTATTGTATCCAATCCTACACCGATGAAGGTTTTTAATATTTTCAAAAATCAGTTATTTAAATTATAAATAAAGTGACCATTTTTATTCGAAACCATTAGATGTATTTTCCATGTGTAAACACATGCTATAGAAACTAATGGGTTTGAGGGGATCACTTAATTATCAATGGAAAAGGAAGATAAACCAATCATAGTTTGACCTATCATTAATAAGACAACATTCAATGAAACGATGAAAACATAGTACCAATATAATGTTTGAATAATCCTCTATATTAATGGAGCGTACGTAATTAATATCACTAAAGAAACAAACAAAATCATCTTTCCATCACAAAATTAAAAAACAATATGGACCACCGAATATTTTTTTGTGGATTCCAAATGGAATATAGGGTTGTTTGGATGTCATAATGAAATAAATGGTTTTTCAGGGAGAATATAGTTTCATAAATATATGCATTAATCTGATAAAAAAAATCATATCCTGAAGGAGTTATCATATCCCTTTATATTTTCTTCCTCAATGTACTTCTTTAAATTGGCATCATTAAATCTATATGAAACATATTAGGTTTTATTCTCTATGTTAAATCCCATTTATAGAATCTATTAAACCCATTAAATGAACTTGCTAAAAATTATTTGTACATTCATAATGTATTATTACAAATGATTAATACTTAAGGATTATATGGTGGGAGATCTTGTTGAGATCTCACCATTCATTTGGTGAGAAACATTCTAGGGTGGCATCACCTGCACAAAATATTACATTGGAACCAATGTAATGTAAAATTAGGAATAATAACATGTTATCACTATTGTATCCTTAATTCATAAGTATGATATATATTTATAATTCAATTTCACATTTAAAAGTTACACACCATTAGTAAAATTCCAAAATACATGATGTAAAACTTCATAACTTTGTGTAAATCCATCCAAAAATCATTACGGATATGGTTTTATCAAACAATCTTTATTTTTTATGAAACTCTTTGTACAAACCATAATTCTATCAAAAAGTCTAACTGTTACGCATATGGGACATTCTACCATTAATAATAAAAATTTGAAATTCCAATTTCTAATATATAAATAGTGAGATACCTCTAAATATGATTTTGTGCTAGAGAAACTATTATACAGTGTACTATGATCTTTATTAAACATAATCATATATTTAAACTCATGATTCAACCAAAAAATGTATCATATACATTGTATATATACCCATATAATCCCTTTCCCCATGATATTGGTTGACCACTTGTTATAGAACAAGTAAATATAGTATAAGACAATTCATTTTTCATTATTCTCTAAATATATTGACTTGCATGATGAATATTTCACTGGTCACTCTTTTAGAGGATGAGAACATGTAATTTCTATTATCCATGTTGTTGGACAAATAATATGTGACTAAACTGATATTGAACCTATATTTCCCTAGTGTAATTTAATTTGGGAAAAAATATCAATATTCATTATACATGTGGTAAAATCCCATATTGGATGTGATCCAATAAAAAATGACCCAAAACATACCAAACCTCCACCTAACTAGATATATCATAATGAGTTATATAATAAATGTATAAATGTATTATGGATCTCATGAAAGGTAAATCAATAACTTCAAGTGACAATGATTTACTACATATATACACCACTGTCTACATCATTGTGTGAAAAAATTCCCTGAGATATACTCTATGGGATCAAATGATGTGACATGTCACTAATTATATCCCCATGAATCTATTCTTATTATCACACATAAAACTATTATCAATGAGTAATATATAATATTAAAATTAATCAAAACATATACATCTCTCTGATAATACACCCTCATGATCATCAATTAAAGAAAACATGAATTTATACATTTAGTATATTATATCAATCCTTTATTCATATGTTTTATATTAAACCAGAAATGAACAAATAGTAATTGGATGTTTTCTTTTTTTAAAACATGTTACATTTTATACACTAAAAATCTATTAAAAATACACAAAATACCATACATAATACCATGAGTATCATATCATATATGATTAACTAAATTATAAATTCCATGTTTTCTATACTTTCTAGGGTTTTATTAACCAATTAAATCATATATAATTCATACAACATCTTTACATGACCTTATCATAAAATTGTGTAAATAAATTCATTAATGTTATATAACTATGAAGGAAGAATGTTTGTATGATAGATATATTTAATAAAAATAATTATAATGTTCAAAACCATGATTATATTTGATCATCTTAACTATAAAAGATTGAATGTTATAATATTAACCATTATTGTCCACATAGCCTTTTTTATGATTAACATCATCATCATTAGATACATTTTCTTTAAAATGTTTCTTGAAATATTTTTTAAATAATATAAATATTAAATTATCACTTACCAACACATTCAAAAAATATTTTAGGAGATGGTTACACATTCTTTTTCATGATATCTATACATTAGCCTATAAATTTTTCTTTTCAACCATACCATAAAACTATTATAGTATTTAATGAATAATTCACCATATATTTTGAATTGTACAATTATGTAGGATATCATGAAATTTTTATAATCATAGTAACTAAATGTAACAATTTTCTATTTTATTTACCGTCTCATATATTAATCTCATTCCATTATTAAGTGAAAAGTATTTTAAATATTGACCGGTTTAGTCTTTTATTTGTTATATTTTAGCATCTGATGTCTAAAAAACATCCATTCACCAATAAGAAACTATATTCTCATAATTTAGATCATAACAGGATATAAAAAATGTCATGACCCCCTCCCCACAATGTGTACCCCCTGGGCCGACAATGTGAGAAGGGAGAGAATGACCCCCTAAGTCTCACCTTCAGTAGGCCCCGAGATGGCGACTAGCACCAAGGGTATAGAAAACACACAAATCGGAGGCATTACCCTCCAAGAGAACACATGCAGAAGATATAGATAAGATAGACACCAACCAACTCCAACTCAACCAGTTTGATGAAAGAAATCCCAAGTACACATATGAAATGTCATGAAAAACTACTACAATTGAAAGGGGAAAAACTATAAGTACCCAAAAGAAAGTAAAACAACAACAACCACAATCCCAAAAAGCTCCTACAACCCCAATCTAGTAAACAACAGCCTGATCTCCAACCTTATCTAGGTAACCTGAAAATAAATTTATATATACATAGGGTGAGTATAATAGTATACTCAGTTAGATCCTCCTCGAAGCCTCTCATGCAAAAGTAAAGAAAGCCTGCTAAAGCATAGTGAACAACAAGTAAAACTAACTCATCACCTAAGTAGGTATACTATGTTATCATCCTCACCATGGATACTCTCACCAAGTAATGCATACAAGAGTATATAATATAATAAAGAATATCAAGGGTACCCCGATACTACTTCCCCACTAGTTTGTCGTTTTGCACTAATATCGCACATCCTAAGAATCTCTCTCCAAAATGGCTTTCCCGCAGACACTCGAGCGAAGCACTACCACATGAACCTCATGCAAAACAAACCACCATGCCCACATAACCAAAGATACCAGGTATTTTCTAGGAGCCACCACAGCCTGCATAACAAGTATCATACATAGGGTATTATACCTCAATCCATTCAAACCCATACACCGAGTAAGGATCCTCAAGCCATCCCAACCTATACACATTACTCCTATAATTGTCCATGGGAAACTATATCTAGAATATTAGTGTGTTAATAACCACAATCCATCACAAACCTCTACACACATATATGGGGAAAACAAACCGTTGTGCCTACCCAGACAAGTAACTTCCAAGAGAAGAGTGCGGGGACAAAGGGGGTAGTCTTCCATTCATCCTCCCACAATAATGTTGGGGAAAACACACCCCCCCCCAAGGCTCAGAATCCTCGGGGTTTCAGTTTACCTTAATGAAAGGGTGAAGTAGCATATAGAAACAAAAAAAGTATAGAATATACTATATGTCACAACCACACTATGGGAATAACCTATTCTTAGACCCAACTGCAGCTAACGTATCTCAGACTCTGGGATGCTGAATATAAGATTAGGTCTCCTATATGCACACAAACATTTAAAGAGATTTACTAGATTACTTTATTCCCTTTTTATCAGTTCCACTTTATATTAATTAATTATTTAAAGATTAATTAATCATTTTCAATTCCACATTAAACTTCATCAGCATCACATCCAATGTCCACTGTCCCTTTAAAATTACAACCTCATCAATTTGTTCCAGAAACTCCAACACCAAGGGTTAACATCATTAATTCAATTATTTATTACAAAATTACTTTCCCATATTCCCAAGAATTATATAAAAACATTCTATGCTACTAAACACAAGGGGGATCAACACAGGGAGTAGATGTACTACCCTTCAAGACATTGCCGCATATAGAAAGAGCATATACCCATCCTCCCTTGAGAAGCTAAAAATGGAAAGCACGTGGAATACCCCATGAGTCTTTGCCTATTTAGGAAGAAGGGTAAGAAATACCAGCTGCCTTGAGTAGTGGGGAAAAGTAATGCAGATAATCAACCAATAAGAATGAGAAATCATCCAAAAATCACATCCATCCTGTTCCATCATCCATGGTGTCCTCCCTGACTCCAACATGCATAAACCTATGCATCTCGCCACTCTAGGAGTCATCTTCTACCACAACCAAAGGTCTCCATGCCCCCACATACCACAATATCCATCCAATATCACAACACAACACAAGTAGTAGGAAAACAAACATCTTAACAATTGGTCTCTTGCCCCCTTAATAATGAAGAAGGTAACTCAGAACCCTTCAAGGAATTATCAAACAATAATTTCTTGAATACATATGGAATTAACCAATTTATTATTCATAGGTTCCAAATTTGGGAAACCTAATCAGTAAGCTATCAAAAATAATTAAACATGTTTACTGTGATAATTTGATTAACATCAAATTACAACAAGGAAAACCAAATTCATTTACATGCCTCTCTATCTTTTATCCAAAAAATTATCAATTAATTTCTGTTTATGTTCATTACCAATTTCCATCAATAATGAACAACTAAACAAAGAAAGCCTAGATATCAAACTATCTTGAAAAAAAGGCAATAACATACGATTGATATCAATTTATTTATCTGATTCGAATATTTATTATGTCAATTCCATTTTCATTCAGTGAGATAAACCGTGCTAACTATAAAATTTCACATAAAATAAGAGATAAGCAATTAATCCCCTAACTCAAACGATTCATGACATTATTTATATGAGAATATTACACACAATGTTTCACAATCTCCTCCTCTCGTGACAACTGCATCCACCTGAGGAGTCCACTGTACGACCACACCAAAGGATTCCCAAGAAAACTCTACTAGAAGCATTAAGATCACATGCTATAATATGGATGGAGAAAATTAGAATACGAACCCTAAATGAACAATAATATAACATAACTTATATCGATGATTGATTAATATAACTTGGTTTCATCAAAACAGAGTGGAACCAATCCAAGGATGAATGTTTGATTGTACAAATATTATGAGAAGGAATGGGATGTTCGAGTGTCTCAAACCTGAGAAAAAGGATAAAGAATTAGGGAGGAAGATATACCATCCTTATAGAAGATTTAATGGAGTGATGGTTTAAGATACGCTTAATTTCCAATTAAAATAAGATTGTATTAAACCACACGGTTTGACCATGTAAATACATCCCGAGACTTGGGGATAATTAATATTCATGTTATGGCCTTTGAATCGGCATTAGAGTCCATAAAATGAGGCTTTAAATGCATTTAAGTCAAAGGAAATTTCAAAGGGGTGAAACAATAGGAAGATGGAAACACTGTTCACTGTGGGAACCTTACCATTCTGGAAACACTATTCATTAACCTCACCATTGATTCCTCACCATTCAGAGAACAATATTCATGAAACTCACCATTGGATCCGCACTATTCTGGATACATTGTTCCTGAACCGCACCGTTGGAACCTCACCTTTCTGGAAACAATGTTCATCTAAGGTTACTGATGCACTGTTCACAGAAGGTTAATGTTGACACCGTTCACCTAAGATTACCATTGCATTGTTCAAAGAAGGTTAATGTTGAAACTATTCGCCTATGGTTACTGTTGAACTATTCACAGAAGGTTAATGCTAACATTGTTCACCTAAAGTTACTGTTTCAATGTTCACAATGGTCTACCACTGGAACTGTTCTTAGAAGGTCACTCCTGCGCTATTCACAATGGTCTACCATAGGAACTGTTTACAGATAAGTCACTATGACCTCCTGGAACACTCAAGCACCAAATTTTCACTAAGGAATGGACCAGAGAGGTCCATGCCATTACATAAGATACCTCTCAAAACATTCTCATCCTCAATAATTCAAAACCCACCTAAAGGGATAACTAAATGAGGTCTGAACAACCACCCATTGAGATACCTCTCAAAAGAGAGCAAGCCAAAAGAAGCAACAAATGAAATTTATATTAATAACATGAAAGGTCTAACCACAAAGGGGACATTATTACATGAAAAGAGTTAAACATCAAACAAATATGGGTACTGAACACATATCTGTGACTCACGTTCCTAGGTGCTCTCCTCCCTGCCACCAAGTCTCCACAAGACATGAACCAAGGGGATAGAACGCCCATGCAGAACCTTCTCCTTGCGGTCATGGATCTCCACAGGTCGCTCCTCAAAGGTCGCATCATCATCAACATCGATCTCTCCCCAATCGATGATGTGAGAGTTATCATGAAGATAACGACCGAGTTATGATACATGGAAAACATCATGTATCTGAATCATCTGCAGGGGAAGTGCTACTCGATACGCCATAACTCCAACATGAGTTAACACCTCGAAAGGCCCAAAAATGCATGGAGAAAGCTTACTCCCATGACCAAACCTTTGTTGTCCAATATGGGGAGTCACCTTCATAAACACATGATCCCCAACATTAAATTCTAAGGGTATCCTCCTTTGATCAGCATATGATTTCTGACGATCTTGCACTGTCTTCATCCTCTCATGAATCACCTGAACCATCTCTGTTGTATTCTACAATAGTTCCAGTTTGAGAATTTCTGACTCTCTGACACCCATCCAGCACAACGGAGAATGGCTAGGTCGTCCGTACAATGATTCAAATGAAGCCATACTGATGGTGGAGTGAAAAATACTATTGTAAGTGAACACTACCAAGGGTAAGTGCATCATCAACAAACCTCCAAAATCAATAACACAAGATCATAACATGTCTTCAAGATTCTAGATGGTTCGTTCTGTATGAGAATCCGTTTGGGGATGAAAATAAGTGATAAGGCATAGTTGATGACTGAATTCATGTTTGAGAACTATCCACACCATAGATGAAAAATGAGGAGCTCGATCAGAAATGATCATCCTTAGTACTCCATGAAGTCTCACCACCTCCTCCAGATACTTCCTCAACAACTATTCCACTGAGCTAGACTACTTGATCACTATAAAGTGGGTCAATTTTGTTAAACAATACACTACCACCCAAATAGAATCATGTCCTCCCGAAGCTCGAGGTAAACCAATAACAAGGTCTATTGAGATGTCCTCCCACTTTCACTGAGAAATCAATAATGGATGGAGAAGACCATGAGGAACAAGGTGTTTGGCCTTCACCTTCTGGGATATCAAACATCGAGACACATACACCGCGCCCGCATGCTTCAGGCCAGACCACCAAAACTAGATCCTCAAGGCTCGGTACATATTTGTCATGAAAGGATGCACTGCTAAAGGTGAACTATGAAACTCTTTGAGAACCATATCACTCATTGTCAAAGGAACAAAAATCCTAATGTGATACAACACTCTGTGTTGTTCATCCTCTGGACAATCATCAGCAGCCTCGCCACAAACAACTCGGTCTCTCCAGACATCCACCTCTAGATCCCTCGACTGAGACTCCTACACCTTATACACCATGTATGACCGTAATGTCATCTAAATAAGACATCCTTTGCCCTCAACTTCTCTTATATGAATATGTAATGCTGATAGTTCTTCCATTACTCTCCATGAATCACCAGATTCACGTACAACAACACTACGTGACATTCAACTCAGTGCATCAGCTACAACATTCCCCTTTCCAAGTGTATACGATATTTAGAAGTTATATTCCTCTAAGAACTCCATCCACCGACGCTTTCTTATGTTCAAGTCACGCTGGGAGAAAACATACCTCAAACTCTTATGATCCTTGAAAACCACAAAGCACTCGCTAATGAGGTAGTGTCTCCACAACATCAGAGAAAACACCACGACTTCCAACTCAAGATCATGGGTGGCATAGTTACGTTCATGGGGAGAAATCTGCCGAGACCCATAAGAAAAAACGGACCTCTGCTACATGAGAACACAACCTAACCACATTTGTGAAGCATCACAGAAAACATCAAACTGAAATCCCTCAACAGGAAGACAAATAATTGGAGCACTTTCTAACATATCCTTTAGATACATGAAATATGCCTCACATAGATCACTCCAAATGAATGTTTGATCCTTCCTAGTCAAAGCGGTCTGGGGTTTCATAACTTGTGAGAAATTGGCTACGAACCTCCTGTAGTATCCTGCGAGACCAAGGATACATTGCACCTTTGACACTGTCTTGGGGACTTCCCATGACACAAATGCTTCTATCATTGATGGATCCATAGCTACTCCCTGCTGGGACAGAACATGCCCCAAGAAATGAGCTTCTTGAGCCCAAAACTCACACTTCATCAACTTCCCAAAAAATTGATGTTGATGAAGAACTCTCAAAATGGTGTGTAGATGCTCTTTATTATCCTCCCCAAATGTGGATTACACAAGGATTCCGTCAATGAAAACCACCCCCAACTTGTCTAGTAACTCATAGAACACAACATTCATCAATACCATGAACACAACAAGAGAATTTTTCATGCCAAATGGCATTACATTGAACTCATAATGCCAATGACGACAATAGAAAGCATTCTTCAGGATATACTCATCCTTCACATTCATATAATGATATGATGATTGCAATTCGATCATTGGGAACCAACTTGCACCCTTCTATTGACCGAATAAATCATCAATCCATAGAAGAGGAGAGTGAATATTTATTTTCACTTTGTTTATGAAATTATAATCAACACACAATCACAAACGTTCATCATCCATCTTCATGAACAAAACTGCTCCACCCCATGGTGACACACTTTTCTGAACAAAACCACACTGTAACAGACCATCATGCTATATACATAGCTATCATAACTCATAAGGGGCCATCCTATATGGGGACATAGAGATAAGAGACTCTCTTGGTTGTAGCTTGATCATAGAATCAATCTCTCATCGAGGGGGTAATGCTACAACCTCTTTGGAAATGACATCAGGGTACTCTTCTATGACCTTAGGAAGCACCAATTACTAAACCTCTCAAGAACTCAACATCATCTCAGCCATCATGGATGATAAGTTCAGAACGTGCCTATGACCCATCTGAGGATCTCGCTCACCAACAAACACCGCCGAATCTCCATCTGAACCAACGAAAATATCCTTCTTCTTGATGTAATACATGATAGCCTTCACTGAATACAACCAATACATGCTGAGGATGACAACATATGGTTGTATTCATAATCATAGGAAATATACCCAAGAGTGTTGTTTCCCCAACACTAGTTCACAGTCTCTACATACTTCAAATAGGTTAGCTCGACCTCCAACTGGCATAGTCAATGCCAAGGTCCCTATAATCCTCAATACCACGAGTCCCAAATCATTGACAAGGGTAGGAGATATAATGGAGTGTATCTCTCCTGAATCAAACAAGGAATACAACAAGGTAGAAAATAATAAAAGGGTACCTCGAATGACGATTGGCTCGCCTGGAGTTGGAATGCTAGATCATGAAGCTGACCAGGACCTCTTCCAAGACCTCTTTAACGCTGATTCCGACCACCACCACAGTCGTGTTCTGCTCTATGAGGACGGGGAGAATCACAGGGCTGTCCTCTACCTGCCCCATCTACCCTCTGCTGATCTAAAGCTGGTGCAACCTACTACTACTGCCTCGGCTGGAACTGCCTCAATGAAAGAACCTAGAGCATAACACTTGGTGCATGATGAATACGCTGAAAGGATGGGAAATAAAGTTGTTAATGACCATGACCACAAAAATAAAAACAAGCGCCTGATCTCTAGGAATATGATTTAGAGTTGCTTCCTCTAGCGAAATGATATGTGAAGGGCTGGGACCTACCCCCGGTTGAACGTAAACTCTTCTGCCCAAAAAATTAAGAACCCCAGACCAGAGCTCTGCTTCATGAGGAATCATGAATATTCCACTCGCGTGATGATCCGGTCCTAGACAAAGCCCTCTTGAAAACCTCTTCCCTTTCCAGTACCTCAAGATATGTTTTCATCAATGGGATGACCAATCACTGGATCTTTGGACACAAATCCTGCTCGAAATGTCCCACCCAGGCCTCCTCATCTGGAATTAGGTCCAAAGCATATCGTAAAAGGTTCCTAAAATAGATTCGAAAATATAAAACATTGGAGATCCTCTATCGAAGGGTAAAAAGCTCTTAGCTACTGGATGCCTTCACAGTCAAAGAAAGAAATTCAACTCTAAACTTTTCTCAAAACTCCTCCCATGAGATCACTAACTCCTCACGATCCCTGAGGACCAAGAACCACCACTACCTCACTGATCCATGCATCATCGTCATAACCAAGGACTCCCAGTGCTCCTTCTGAGCACAGATCAAACAAAATCCTATCTTGACCACCTCAACCAGTCTTCCTTGACTGCATCTGAAATGGAGCCCTCGTACTTTTGCAAACTCTGGCACTGAAACTCTTAGAGTTTCTTTTCACAAGTGTCGTTGTTGTCATCCCCAACCCTACGAAGATCTACTAGAATCTCCTTCTAGGCAACTTCTATGGAAAACCGATGAGGACGTCGACCTGGAGCCGTACCTGTAATATAACAAACTGCTAGAGCTCATAAACCTAGAATTTGGTAGGCTCAACATTAATTAATTAATTTTTTTCATTCACTTATTTTAGGTTAAATTATCCCAAGGTCTACCCATTCAAACACAGGCACAATGAGTAATGATTCATGATCCTTTTTTAGGTCTCTACCCTGCAACTAGTATCACCTTGTTTAGTAGCCATTGTAAACTTAAAGGTTCATACATCATATCATAGGGTGCCCTAAATTCCTACGTCTCAGCCAGTCTCCAGGTTTTACATCACTTGATAAACATGAATAACATTTTTTCTCGACTAACCAAAGAAACATCACTTGTGCCAAACACCAAAATCCATCATATCCCTCAACCAGACCTCTTATACCACTCTGTCATGACCCCCTCCCCACAATGGGAACCCCTCTTATGCTGGCAATGTGAGAAGGGTGATAATGACCCCAAATACCACCTCTAGTAGGCCCTGGGTTGGTGAAAAGCACTGAGGGTATAACAAACACACAAATGGGAGGCATTACCCTCTAAAAGAACACATGTGGAAAAGGGAGATAAGATAGACATCAACCAACTCCAACTCAACCAGTAAGATGAAATAAATCCCAAGTATACATATGAAATGTCATGAAAAACTACTATAACTGAAAGGGAAAAAACTGTAAGTACCCAAAAGAATGTAAAACATCAGCATCCACAAGCCCGAAAAGTTCCGGTAACCCCAATCCAGTAAAAACACACCTGATCTCCAATATACTCCAAGTGACCTGAAAAGAATTTTATATATACATAGGGTGTGTATAACATTATACTAAGTAGGATCCTCCCTGAATCCTCTCGTGTAGAAGTAAAGAAAGCATGCTAAATCACAGTGAAGAACAAGTAAAACTAACTCATCACCTAACCAGGTATACTATGTTCCTAACCCCACCACAGCTGCTGTAAAAAAGTAACGCATACAAGAGTATATAAAATAATGAAGAATATCAAGGGTACCCCTCTATTATTTCCCCACTGGTTTGCCACTTTGCTCCAACGTCGCACTTCCTAAGCATCTCTCTCAAAAAAGGCTTGCCCACAGACACCTGAGCATAGCCCCACAACATACACCTCGTGCGATAAAACCACCAAGTCTATGTAAGAAAAGTAACCAGGTAATATATGGGATCCCCCATAGCCCACATAACGTGTATCATATGTTGGGTATTATACCTCAAGACATTACTTCCCATACACTAAGTAAGGATATTCAATCCATCACATCCTATACATGTTACACCTATAGTAGTCCATGTAAAACTATATACAGAATATATTTTTGTGAATAACCACAAGCCATTATATCCCTCTACACACATATATGGGGAAAACTAACCAATGAGCCTACCAGAACAAGTAACTACCATTAAATGAGTCTGAGGCCAAAGGGGTTAATCATCCATTCATCCTCCCACCAGAATGTTGGGTAAAACACCCCTAGGTCTCAAAATACCTGGGGTGTCAGTTTCCCTTACTGATAGGGTGGAGTATCATATAGAAACACAAAATGTACAGGATATAATATATCTCACAACCACACCATGGGTATAACCTAGTCTTAGTCTCAACTGCAGCTAAAGTCTCTCGGACTCTAGGATGCTACTTCTAAGACTAGGTATCCTATAATCACACAACAATTTAATGACCTTTTATAGATTACTTCATTCCCTTTTTATCAGTTCCATTATATGATAATTAATTATTTAAACATTAATTAGTCATTTAAAATTCCACATTAAACTTTGTTAGCCTCACACCCAAAGTCCACTATCCCTTCAAAATTACAACCACATCATTTTGTTCTAGAAGCTCCAACCCCATGGGTTAACACCATTTATTCTATTATTCATTATAGAATTACTATTCAATATTCCCAGAAATTATAGAAAAAAATTCTATGCTACTAAACACAAGGGGGATCCACACGGTGAGTAGATGTACAACCCATCGAGTATTTGACGCCTACCGCAAGAGCATAGACCCATCCTTCCTTGAGATGCTAAACATGGAAAGCATGTGGCATACCCCGTGCTTATTCACCTATTTCAGAAGAAGGGTAAGCAAGACTAGCTGCCTTGAGCAGTGGGGAAAAGTAATGCAGATAATCAACAAATAAGAATGAGCAGGCATCCAACAATCACATCCATCTTGTTCCATCATCCCTGGTGTCATCTATGACACCCACATGAATAAATCAATGCATATCGCCACTCTAGGTGTCATTTGAGGCCACAACCAAAGGACTCCATGCCCCCAAATACCACAATAGCCGTCCATTCTCACATCACAACACAAGAAGATGAAAAAAAAACATTTTAAAAATTGGGATCTTGGCCCTTTAAGAATCAAGATGGTAACTCAGAACCCTTCAAGGAATTATCAAACAATAAGTTATTTAATCCATATTGAATTAACTGATTTATTATTCATAGGTTCCAAATTCGAGAAACCTCATCAGTTAGCTATAAAAAATAATGAAACATGCTTACTGTGCCAATTTTATTAACATAAAATTACGACAAGGAGAACCATATTCATTTACATGCATCTTTATCTTTTAACCAAACAATTATCAATTAATTGTTGTTTGCGTTCATTACCAATTTCCATCAAGAACAAACAACTAAACAAAGAATGCATAGATATCACACTATCTAGAAAAAGAAGAGGCAATAACATATGATCAATATCCATTTATTTATCTTGTTCAAATATTTACAATGTCAATTCCATTTTCATTCAGTGGGATAAAACATGCTATCGATATAGTTGCACGTAAAAGATGAGAGAAGAAACAAATCCCCTACCTCAAACGGTTCTTGACATTATTTATACGAGAACAATCCACACAATGGTTCAGGATCACCTTCTCTCACGACAACTACTTCCACCTGAGGATGCCACAGTATGACCACACCAACCAAATCCCAAGAAAACTCTATTAGAATCATGTAGATCACATGCTATAATATGGAAGGAGAAATATGAGTAGGTGAACCCTAAGAGAATGATGATAAAACATACCTTATATCGATGATTGATCGATATACCTTGGTTGCATAAAAAATAAGTGGAACCAATCCGAGGATGAAAGTTTGATTGTGAAACTATTATGAGAAGTAATGGGATTTTTGAGCGTCTCACACCTGAGAAAAAGGACAAAGAAAGTTTAACAGAGCGACAATTTAAGATATGCTTAATTTCCCATTAAAAGTGGATCACATTAAACCACGTGGTTTGAACAAGTAAAACATCACGAGCCTTGAGGATAATTAATATAGTAGATATGGCCTTTGAATCAGCCTTAGAGTCCTTAAAATAAGGCTTTAAATTCATTTTACGTCAAAATGAAATGTCAAATTGGTGAGACAATAGGAAGCTGGAAACACTGTTCAATGTTTGAGCCCCACTGTTATGAAAACTCTGTTCATTAACCTCATCGTTGAAACCTCACCATTGGAACCTCACCATTCTAAAAACACTTTTCATGAACCTCACTGTTGGAAGCTCACTATTCTAGAAACACTGTTCATTAACCTCACCATTGGAACCTCACTATTATGGAACACTGTTCATGAACCTCACCATATGAACCTTACCGTTCTGGTAACACTGTTCATATTAAGTTACTATTTCACTATTCATAGAAGGCTAATGTCGACACTATTCACCTAAGGTTACTCTTTCACTGTTCAAAATGGTCTACCATTGTAACTGTTCATAGAAGGTTAATGTTGACACTGTTCACCTTAGGTTACCATTGCAATGTTTACAGAAGGTTAATGTTGACACTGTTCACCAAAGGTTGCCGTTTCACTGTTCACAATAGTCTACCATTGGAACTGTTCATAGAAGGTCACCATTACACTGTTGACAATGTTGTACCATTGGAACTGTTCACAGGTAAGTCAGCATGACCTCCCCGAACACTAAACACCTTTTTTCACAAAGGAATGGACCAGAGTGGTCCGAGCCATTACAAAAAATACATTGCGTTTTTATGTAATTCTAATTCACATTTTATATGAATATTTGAGAAATAACTATTATTTCTATCTCATATATGATAATCTATATATATGGATAATTTTATCTTTGATGAGTAGAATTAAATTTACAAAATATACCCAATATGAGTATTTATAACACCTCCTCTCATGATTTTAAAAAACTATAGACATAAACATTAACCATGTAAAAATACAATTAACCATGTCTTTTTTCCAAGTATGATAAAGAATTCTATGAATCATAAATAATGTGGATAGAATTAACCACCTGATTAATTTCAAAAAAACTATTTGTTATAAAAAAGTCTATTTTAATATAATAATAAATCAATAACAACAAAAAAATTACTTAGATCCACTGTAGACTGATTGTCACATCTTGACCATGCTCACTAAAAATAGTAACCAAATTGAGGGATACTATAGCTTAGGTGTGCCTCAATATTCAACAAAGGATGAAAATAAAAGAGACCACTATTGTATTATGATGGGGAGCCATATCCTAGTGTTCAATAATAGATAAAAATAAACCAAACATCATCCACAATACTATATAATTATAATATATATAAGAAAAAAATAAATCTATCAATGTAAAATACAATGTGAAACCATACTATCATAGATCCAGACAAATTTTCCTATAGGATGATCACTTATAAAAATAAATGATAGGAGTAAAACACATGAGTGTCTATTGCAATCATGAAGCAACAACTCATCCCCATCACTAAATCTGATTTGAGCTATTCAACCATATCATGATACTCAAGCCCTCTTTCAAAAATGGACTTGCAATGTAAGGGTTCCTTGGGTACCCACGATCCATGGATTGAAAAGCATGGTCTGAGTACATCATTGTAGGGTACTAATAATTTTATCCCACACATAACCAGTGAATATAGTTTACACAAGTGATGTGATCAAAATAAATTAATAATTAATGGTATAATAAATAAACAACCACCAACGATCCTCAGGTTTTACCATAGAACCATGATAGACCCAAACTAAAATTTTATTTTTCCTAATTGTATCCGAGAACATTGAATGATAATTTAAACTATCAGTACCCACACAGAGGGACAATTTATTACACTAAAATTTAGACCAACCAATAACTACTGATACCATACCTACTTTATTGTTTTCTATTGTGTCTCTATAAATATCACATATTCATTTCCACAAATAGAATCACCCGAGGTGAGGTTTGTATCACCCTAGAATAAAGTGGTAAACACCAAATGGATGTCATATCATGATATATAGAATATATAAAAATATGGTCTGACCCAACCAGTATTCATGAGATAATCACAATGGGTCTAATCGACCATGATATACATGAGATTAACACTTGAGTCTAAGCCACTAGATATACATGAGATAAAAATACAATATATAATACAACCTGATATTAAAAGTTGAAAATCATGGTCTAATAACCCTTGGTATACATGATATAAACAATAATGGTCTAATATATCCTAGAATTCAGAGGATAAACATCTAGTTGTAGTCAATATAAGTATAAAGGATCATCGGTCAACTTACAATTAGATAAGTCAATTATATAAAAATCTATATAGTCGATCAAAATCCATACCATTTTATCTTAGGTTAATTTATTGTTAATGCCAATAAATCATAACCACTCCATGAGCATGTACCACATCAGTCATATCATGACCAATCTATGAGGGGTATGAAGTATAGGGGGATTCTATGTTAAGAAACACCGTGGGAAAATAACAATTTTTCCACATTAATAAGAGTCATTATTTGAAAAAATGTGTACAAATAATTTTTTGGAAACTATCCAAGTACACCCACATCATGTAGTTTGGTCACATGGTTTAGAAAACAATGTACAAATTTTTCCAATCAAAAAAACCGTGGTCTATAACTTTATTTAATATTTGTCTGTAATCATGCATTGATTTTGGACCAATCCCTAAGGCAACCCAAACATATAGGATTCAATTTGATCTCTCACATGGATAAAAATCATCCATATTATAGTATTGTTAAGGAATATTGTTATTTTAAAAACAAAATGTAAACTGCTTCACATATAATTTTTTGTACAGTTTATTTCAAACTATGCATACAAAACCCTGATCATTAGAATGAAAAACTATAAAAACATCTAAAACTAATCCTAAAACTCTTGAGACTCACCTGAGTACCTAAGAAACCTTGTAAGTCTAAAAAATATCAAAAAATACATAAAATTTAAATTCTTAATCTTTCAAATTATCAATAAAATATAGTTCTTAAAAACAACAACCCACAAACTCCGAAATTAAATTCCATTTGAATTTATGAAGTCATATGGGGGAATGGTTTTATAAAATCCACCCAGTAATTTTTTTAACCCTAAGAAGTATTATCAAAATTATAACCACAATTTCTGGCCGATTTAGCTCACCAACCCATTCTTGATGTCTATGTATCATCTCAAAAATAAAAATGTGTTTTCCTTGAAATCCCTTAGTCACAAAGAACTTGAATAAACAAACCTAAAACCAATTATCATAAAAATTACTAAAAAATCATTTGTTAATTACACATACTGATTTAATTTCGAAAATATTATTTTAATCGACCCACCTATAGCCAGGATAATAGTTATCCTCACCAAAATCATATACTCCCAAAGTCAAATCCTACCAAAATTAGATGTATACCCACCGGTGAAGCATTAGTCATCAGTACACAGTATTTTATCAATAGCCTTGAGTAATTCCTAAAACTCATACATCATATTCCAAATTATTCTCTAGATGCGGTGTCCACGCCACCACATCTAATTACACAAAAAATCACTGGTCGAACTTGTAATGTCTAACCATTTTAAAAAATGCACAGTAACACACACCATTTCTTTAACTCAATCACTTAATCCGTATTAATAAATTATTATGGGAAACAATGATCACTCAGACCATCCAAACTATATCCTACACCTGATATCTAGTGTAATTAAATTGTTGGGTCATTATCCAACCTAACCTATCATCAAAATTTCATGCCTAGAACCATCAATATATTGATCTAACTCATTCTCAAATTTAATAATATTCACATTTATGTGAATTAAAATACATGGACTCAATAAAATATTTCATCTAATTCTCAAATTTAATATTAAATGTGGAACTATATATGTTCTAATTCAAAAGTTCATCAATATATCAAAGCTTTTCAACTGTCTATCAATCAGTCTCACACATCTGAAGCCCTTTCGACATGAGCGTCATTATTTTGGGATTGTTGCTCCCTCAATAACAAAAAATAAATACAATATGTTTCCATATCACTCATATCTAATAACCATGTTGAAATATCATTTTCCAAAAATTAAATGTTCAAGAGAGTTTTAGCCTCATCATCTAGAAAATTCATTATGAAATAGGGTCCACACCAACTACTGCCAATGATTAACTCCCCACATGTTTCTTTATTTATACCGATCCACATGAAAAAAAATTATGATTTATTATTACACTTTTTCCACCTCTATAAAATCATTGTTCATTTAATTTCATACAATCATAACTAGGAACATGTTGCAAAACCACTAACATTTCTCACAATATGTCATTCTCATCTATCAGGGATAATCTATATAAATCCTATTCAAAATTAGTCATTAAATCTATTCCATGACCTACCATTGAAAACCCACCATCTGAGAATTTTTTCCAAAACCAAAATCATCCATCCATTCTCTAACCAAAGTGTTGGATATATATCCAAAATACACAATTTCTGTTATCTTACAGTTACTACCCTTGAATTTACACTATGGTGTTAGATCATCCAATGTGATTTCCCATTCATGATCATATATTTCAACACCATATCTATACCAAATGAATAATAACACACTCTATACATTGATCTCGAGATTATGCATATGTCCATGAATTGATAATTAAGTGAACTCCCAAGCCTAAAAAATCCTCTCTTTGGTTACACACATATGTTATAACTCATCTCAATCAATCTGATCACTAATATATTATGTCTTATCTCATCTACTTGGCTATATTTCCTATCTCATAACTCATTCCTAAAACGTTAATAGCTCATTGGTCACTATCCTAAAACCTAGATAAATCATTCCAGGAAACTCACATGTGAAAACCCAACATTATGGATTATTTACACAAATACATATACACATACATCAAATGAAAAAGTCATCTTACCACTTCTAGGAATCCCAAACTCTCCTCGAATCTGCACATTTGTTTACTCCCTAGTGAATAAGGACATATAAAAATAAAAACACCTACACCCACACCCACACACACACAGATATATACAATTTCATTACCATATGATGACCAATAAGATGTCATATAACCATATTTATACTAGTCTTATTCCATATAGTTCCATTCCATGATATATTTGAAAGAACCATATAGCATTTTAATATTATATAAGGTCATGAAACCAACTTGGAAACCACCATTAATGGGTATTTCATCATGGAATATAACAAATATACAAGCCTTCTTAGGGACTCCAAGCATTCCATGTACCAATGGGATGCATATTTATAATAATAAATCTTCTCAAAATATATCCACATGGCATGTCATCAGATGGATATATATATATATATCATTTTCTTGTTATGTAGAATTACACTAAAACCCCATATCCAAAAAAAATATATAATATTTTTTTTTTGACTATTTATACATTAAAACAATCTATTATCAGTGATATCAAACAAAAATAGGAATTAAAATGTTATGTGAATCAATGTTAAAAATATGATGCAAGCATGCTGGTCTGTTGGTAATGGGCCATGATCCGAAAATTAAATAACTAAAATATCTAAAATTTCAAGACCAACTTGTATCAAGCATGGTGGAAATCAAGAAAATTTATCATAAAAAACCACAAACATCATTCCCATATCCCTAGAGACCTATAAATCCTCAAAAAAAATTATTATTGACACGCTTATTTGGGTTCTTTCAATGATCTGAAACAAACTTATATCTCAATTTTACTATCCACCCAAATATTAAGACATAAAAATATTCTAAAAAATTAGTGATACTAGTCAAATAAATATTTTGATTAGGTTTTTTCATGTCCCAAACCATTGTACTATAAATATTAATTATATCAAGGATGAGTAGATTTTATGTGCGCATCCCAGATTGAAGGGGTTACTGAATAGAAGTGGAGGACTAGGGTAGTACCATAGGGAGAATATGACCTCTTATCATAGCGCACAATAGTAGTTAGATATCAACCAATAATCATACACATATTATATTATGTGGAAGAAGAAAACATATCCATGAATATGGAATGTTTTGCATCAGTATACAATCATACATTAAGACTAATCACCCACTATGTTGATCACATATACAAATAAAAGACCAAAGTAAACGTTTTGGGGATCTTAAAAAATCACCAAGCCTCACCTCATCCTGATATATTAACACCATCAGATATACCCCACTCAATCATGTTACTTCGGGACTATATTTAAAATGAACCTTTATCAGTGAGGGATTCATAGGTACCCAATTGATATAATCTCCCACATAGGGATTGTGTAAAAATTATTAAGGAACCAAGAAAAATTTCACATATATAACAAGGGAATGTATTATATACATGAAATATTCTAAAAATAAATGAATAAATAGTGAAAGTATAAATAAATATCCACTATGAATACTTAGGTGTACCATGGAACTGTGATCGTCCAATACCAACTTTGGCCAATGATAATGTTTCTTTAATAACATTGTATGATCATATATACCATATATAACCACACATGGGTACCACTTCCTAACAAAGAAACTATATCTAATATCATAATTTCTTCGTACATTGCTATAGTGTCTATAAGATTGTCACATAATCATGATGACCAGTATAATCACATTAGGTTTTAGTCAATCTCACCCTACTATACATAGAGTAAACACCTAGGGGATTACACACCACAAGAATAAAGAATAAAATAAATAATATTATATGTCAATGGGTATACATGAAAAATTCTCTTAGTGTCACATCCAACCTGATTTTCAGAAGATAACAACCTAGGGTTAACCCACCCGTTTATCATGATGTAATAAAATAGGGTCTAATTCACCCAATAATTGAGGGGATACACTCATCAGGGATAACTCCCATGGTATAAATTCTCATATATCAAATCCTAATTTGTGACTTCCACCATATCCAAATCTTATCAATGGTTATCAACCTCAATGCTTATATATATGGGTAATATCTAGGGTATACCAAAGAATCCAGACTACTCTTTGAGTGTGTACCATTTTACCCATATCATGACCCCTCATTGAGTAAATAAAATTTAAATTATATTGTCATTTCTATAAGAATTTAACATTTAATTTATTATATAAATTCTTAATTTACCATTTTACCATGGTAATGTTCAATATTATAAAAAAATATATAAATCACATAAAATACCCTTTCAAGGGGATACATCAATATATTTCATAAAAACATTCCCTACTTCTCATTATAATGTAGACACCTCTCATAGGTACCTTGATTTAAACCAAAACTCTAAGGTTATAACCCCTCACTCATAGAGAATAACATCCATTAGAATTATAAAAAATCATTGATTCCACTTATGACCCCTTAGAAAGGTCCTTAATGGAGGTATCCTGAGTCACATCCCAATTCATATTGACACTTGATTTTTCCAAACACCCATCCTATCCATCAACCTCCGAAGGTTCTATCAATATATATATATATATATTCATCTCTTATTGTGGGAGAAATTATCACCCCTATAATGTGTTAACAACTTTGAATCTATAATTTATTCCAATAATCTATATTTTCTTATTAGGGAAAATCATTCACATTAAATTACATCTGTATGATCAAAGGTCAATAGAGAAGCTATACTAAGGCCATAATTTCAAATAATTTATTTTTATATTGACGCTCAGGGTCTATTCATCTCATACAATAATTTTTTATTAAATAAAAATTTTATTTAACAAAAGGTCTTCACCCATAATTCCATGACCTCACATATCACATTTCATAAACCAAATGATTAAACATAGGGTAATGTTCAACGAACCAATTACCTCAATAATGAAGTTATTCGATTATTATTCTATTGAATGTATACTCTTCCAAGTCTCATACACACCTCATATCAAACCTTATATAGCTATCTCACATCATAAGTACAAGAATTAATTATAGTTAATTATAATTAATTGAGTAATTCCATTATCAAAATTTATTTATAATTTAATTTAAAAGTAATAATTATTTAAAACACACAAGGAATATATATCAATATCAAAATACAACCAAAATTTTATTGGTGATAAATGAAACACTCTCGATATCATCTTGGGAAAAGGAACATACATGTAACATTGATTAAATAGTTAATTTAGTTCAATTATATCTAAAAACCTTACAAAAATTGAATTGGTGATTAACCTCAACCAAATCGATGAGTGATAGTGTGAAGAATTTGTAATGGAACATCATCTACATAATCCTATTAAATTAACAAACATTTATGGATTATTCCATTATAATTTCATTGAATTATCGAAAAAAATTATAAATCGGAGGAGTCGAATAAATTTTAAAGCATGTTAAAATAATGACGAAGGCCAATACAAGAGGGAACTGACCTTGAATTACAGAGAGATGCCTCAAGACCACAACAAATAAATGGTGGGTCAAAGGAGTAAGTGTGAGGGAATCCCCTTGGTAGTGTGTGAGAGAGGGGAGATGAAGGAGGAGATCCCCTCTTAAGAAATTTGTTTGTAAAATTCATAATTTTTCCTCTTCAATGAGTTACATGTTTTGGACATATGGTGGCTAAATATAACTTCAATAGTGTTGTAGGAATTGTTAATTTACCCAAATCTTACACAGGTGTGCTGAATAGCTTACCAAATCATGACCTAACCATGAAAATCAACAATGTCCAAGTCTACTATAGTTTTCATTCTTTTTTTATAATCATGAATAAATAACACAACATTTCTGTGTTCCAACCAGCTCTCATAGTTTACTCTGAGATCTCACATGCATAACCCCAATCTATTTGTTGACCATGAAACTAAACTGTTCAGTTTAGAATCCAAACCAAAAACTTCCTCACATTTAGGGTTCAACATGAATTCTCCTAAAATATATGCATAAAACTATTTATTATTTAATAAAACCCTCTCAAAACATTTAATATTCAACACAATGATTTTGAGACTCAACCGAGAACCCGAGGAAGCACTATGTCCTCAAATAGTATCTAAAATATTTATCATAGGATACACGATCTCTCAAAATATGAATCTAAATATATATTCCTAAAATAAACCATTCATTGAACCAAAAAATTAAATTCCCCTGAAATTTATCAACACAGATAGGGATAGGATTTTACTCACACCCCTGTAAAAAATAGAAATAATGGACTAGATTTTATGAACCATGTCAACAAGGTGAATCATTGTTTTCAAAAGATATCTAATAAGAACTTAATTGTTAAATGTGCATGATGTAGAGTAATGTTGGAATGAGATATCACATGGGAAGTTTCTTAGGGTTTTTTTGAGTGAGACCAAACTACATTTAAAAGAACATGTGTTGTTCTGTGGGAAAATACATTAGAATTATGACCCATTCATGAATGTAAATATTCCCTAGTAAGGGGACAACATGATTATATTGGGAAACTAGTGGAATTATAAAACCAAGGATATAATATACATAATACAAAGGTTGTGTTATTATTACTGATGTGTAGTGGGATTTCCTAGTTTACTAGTGTGGGTTATATAATGAGGGGGTTATTCTTTATGGGGTGGGGAGTGTTACATATAAATGAATAAACGTTACTACACTTTTCAATACAGTGAAACATTAATTTCAAGAGACTTTCTGATAAGAAATCCATAGTTAAGTGAGATTGTCATGGAGTTAGGTTATGATGGGTGACCTATAAGAATATTCCTCAGTGTTTTTGTATGTGAATACAAAGAACACTCAAATAAACTTTGTTTCCTTATGGGTGTGATGTCTCGGACTAGGATTACACTTAATGGGTGCCCCCAGCCATGTAGGATTGATGTCCTCATGTGCATCCCCTCGAATGCCAGAGGTTGCCGACATGCAGGGAGGGCCTAGGGTGTGTCATTGGGGAGACTATTCCCTTATTACCAATGTGTTCCACAATATAATTTTATAAGCATATATAAAGAGCAGAAGTAATATAAGTAAATAGAAGTCACAACCGAAAATAGAGATAATAGATACAATAACATAAAAAACTGGAATATAATTCAACAAATGGTGATATTTCATGTCACTAGAAAACTAGAAAACATAGAAATAAGATAATGGGAATAACATGTTTCAATTATATAATAAGGAAATAAATGGCTATCCCAATCCTCCCGAGCTCCAACTCAGTCATCTACTTTCAAGATACATACAAAACAACAAGAAATCAAGTGTTTGAAGTCATATGCTTCCATCTATAAACACCTGAAACCTTGTAATCTACTTGATGTACTAGAAAGTTCCCATAGAGGGTGTGATATAAATCTTAGTGGGCCACAACCAATGGTGTCTATATCATCCATCATGTGTAATATAAATTTAACCACTTGCAAGAATTCATATATAATATAAAGAATAACAATGTTACTAAATAACATAATAAATACATCATCAGTTGGCTAGTGTCTAAACATTACCAGTTAATTAATTTATTATTACCATTTTATAAATAAGACACATGTTAGCAGATGCAGAGGTTCCATGTTGTAACACCAAAACCTATAATAATATTCAATGGCGAAGACCCTGGGTAATAACCAAGGCGACATAAACCTCATGGGTTTCCAACTGTGTAATAATTATAGCTTGGCATGGGGAAATAGTGTTATCCAAAGATCATAGTCCAAGGAAATAGACAATGATATTCCTACCGAGACCAAGTAATTCATTCATGGTAAAACGGGAATAAAATGACTAGGTCCGATTGGATTTAACCATGACACCGACTTATCAATGCCAGATCCAAGGATTATATCCAAGGAATCCTGTAATAACATTGAAGGGATCCTATGGTTTCATAATGGTCATACAAATAATATATATGGATTGAGATCGAGGTGGGTATCAACCTATGAATGTTGTATCCTTAAATCAGAATGGGGTTCCCGAGTGCTCATGGAATTCTACGATCAGAATCCAAAGGGAGATCAAGTCAGGCCATTTTTATTCGATTATAAATTTAGGTAATATTTCTTTTAGATCATGCCTTTCCATTCATTAGTGTGATAAGTTCAAGTAGCATGCAACCTTTTAATCAAGTCCTTTTATTCAATCATTTCATTTCATTAGTGTGATAGTCCATGTAGCATGAAAACATTCATTTAATCCATTTAAAGCACATTAAATTTTCATGATTCATTATGATACCTTCCATTAATTAGGTAAGGGATCCTATAGATCTGAAACATACAATTCATTTACATTTAAGTTCAAGTCATATACTTAGTATACTTACCAATTCCCATTTCACATTTTATTGTTAAATTGAAGGACATACCTTAGGTGGGTCTTGCTGTGAGCATACATGGTACTTTACACTATGAAATTAAAAATATAAATCAATCCATTTAATATATAAAAGATTAGCGTTAGGAAGGTCATGATAAGGAACACCCTAACACTGGCTCAAATGTGTCAAAACAAGAAAATGAAAATGATTACAAAACATCCTACATGGGGTGAATGGAGTTATGGGAATAACCACTAATAAATAATCACGTATTTGGAAACAGAATAACCATACGGTCTTCTTGAGTATATTCATGGATGAAAAATTCTATAATAGATCCCAATGAATTCAGTGGGCCCCACATGACAATTCCAAAATCAACAAGCTTGAGGTATGATTTATAGACCATCGACCTTAATATTGTTTGACTATCCTCCTCCGAAATTAGCCCTTGATTTGTCTTAGAACATATTCAATCTATCAAAAGTGAAAAAACACTCATTCCATGACAACTAGGTTATCGGAGAGAGAGTTTTATAAAGGCTTAAACAGACTCGAGTACTAATCGTTGTTCATCTAACACGACAAAAAAATGCTAAATCGGATCCCAAATGAATGAGATCTCTTGATTCCTACAATAGGTATTCAAAAATCCCCAAACTAAGAGGAAAATAGGTTAACCTTGCAGGTTCTCAGATTCAAGAAGGAGGAGGTATCTAATTAGACCATTAAGGGGAAAAACCATTTACCTAGAAAAATAGCTTCTGCACATTTTGAGGAACTGAGCAAAACCCGTGCAAGGCTACTCTGGAAAAATGGGCACTTACATGGTTAGGCTATAGGACCATGCAAAAACAATGATATATTGTTTTGTCAAAAAATTCCCATCTGTATGGTTAACCATACCATGTGACTATCATCTATTAACTGTGCGATATGTCCAAATGGCACAAAAAGATGGGTACCAGGCACTGAAAAGTAACCAGAAACCCCTGATACCTTTTCTAACATATCAAGTATCTATATTATGTACAAATT
Organism: Viscum album; assembly: GCA_963277665.1. NCBI lineage: Eukaryota > Viridiplantae > Streptophyta > Magnoliopsida > Santalales > Viscaceae > Viscum > Viscum album. The sequence goes on along the minus strand of OY728141.1, from coordinate 537,247,523 downwards.
AATGATTTAGACCAAAATACATAGGATACATACATGAGTTAAAACCCGGGTTCTTTCAGTCTTCCCCCTTAATAGAACTCGTCCCTGATTTCTCCTACGAATGGTGGAGAAAAAACATCTAAGAACATCTGTGTCCAATGTTCACGTACATCAACATCCCATTCCCAAGTATCATCATGCACACAACCATGCATCCATATCACACATACTAAGTAGAAAAAATATACTTTGAGAGGCTTTATGCTCTGGTAAACTATATGTACTAGATAATCCTCAAAAGCAGCATCATCATATAACTCATCCTCTTCGTGATACAAAGTAGGAGATGGATTAAAATGTTACTGGTGAATATGAGGGATGTGGAATATTTCATGCATGGAAGTTACATCAGAGGTAGTAACAACCAATAGGCTATAAGACAAACTCTAACTAGAATCACAAACAGGCCTACATAATAAGGTGAAATATTTCCCTACATTCATAACCATCTATTCCCAGGCATGGACAATTCCTGATGAAAAAAATGGTCCATCAACTCGAAATCAAGAGGTCATCAACGGTGATTGGAATAATAATTTTTGTCTATACTGATCAGTAGTCAAGTGTTTTTTGATCAGATAAGAATTCTAGGTAGTCTCCTGAATGATATGAAGACCTAGAAGTGCTACCATAATTGTTTCTAGCGAGCATAGGTGTGAAAATAATGACCTACCATATAACGCCTCAAAAGGATCTATAAGAATCGTCACCTGAAATCTATTATTATAATTGAACTCAATGAGAGGGATATAATTCTCCCAAGAACTTCATGTTGGGACTATGGTTGATGGAGAAGGAAGTAAGAAGAATTTTTTGTTATAGAGGGTTGTCTTTTGTTGTCAAAGAAGATAAATCAATTTAATTTGTAAAGGATATAAAATCAGATGATTCTTTGCTGATATTAATTTCTCAAATATCATGAGTTAGGAGAACGTATGATGAAATCCCTATTAAGTGTTGTGTCAATAATGTTTTCTTATGAATTTTCCATTCCTTCATGTTTGGGGATATTTTTGAGTCAATAAGGTTTCAATATGACTTTACCAATCCTCATGTTTTGAAAATCACAAACACCTTATCTCAAGAGTAATTTTATTTTACCATGTGTTTTACATTCATAAGGGAAATTTTACTTCTATAAAGAAATTTATCCTTACAATGGTTTTCATTGTTCATTATAATGTCTACGTGTAAAATTCGGTTTCATATCTAAAACCTCAGAATCCTATAATACTTAGATAAAGAGCATCCTATTTTCAGGATCCAAGTTCATACTCTAAGTTCTCTGAATTCATAATCCGAACTCTTATGAGTTCTGATTACGAGTTCCTTGAATTCGGACTCCGAAAGCTTATGTGTTTTGAATTAGAGTTCTTTGAATTCAGACTCCAAAATCATATAATTTCTGACTCAGAATTCTCTTGAATTCTGACTCTGAACTTTGTATGTTCTAACTCTGAATTCTCATGAACTCTGACTCCGAAATTTGTATGTTCTGACTATGAATTATCATGAACTCTGAGTCCAAACTTTGTAAGATCAGGTTCTGAATTCTTGTGAATCAATATTCCTAATTTTCTTGAAATTTAGACTCCGGAATTTTATAGATTTCATGTTATGAATTCCTTAGAAAATAAAATCTGAATATCCTTATATTATAGACAACAAATGTGTTTTTGGTTATACTATAAACTTTTATTTTGTTACATTAAGACTATTTTATTTTGTTTATGTTGCTATATTTTTTCTTACACTTGTTTTTGTTATAAAACAATGTCGTACATTTAGTTTCTAACTAACCATTGTTTGAGTGACACGTGTATAGGTCCCTCTGAAATTCAATGAAAAATATGATCGTTTGAGGAGGGAGCCGACCGTTGGATCTGTGCCTATAAATAGATGCTCATTTGAAAGAGCTCAAAACATTTGAAACTGTTTTATGACTCTAAAGATAACATGCTGTTGAAGTAATTTCTAGAGAGAGACTCTCATGCTTAGTGCATACTAAACATCTTGTTGATATTTTCATTGTGAGAATCCGAATGTTACTGAGTACATTCGAGGGATTTCAGGGATAGGAAGACAAAGGTGTCGACTACCTTGAAGTTGAGGGCTTCCTTGCTGAGGCAGACATAGGTTCTGACTACCTTAAAGTTGAGGGCTTGCGGGGATAGAAAGACAGAATCCGATTTTTATTTTGAGGGATTACACTGGTGTGGGTAATACATACTTTCTTGAAAGTATAAATCAATGGACCTTTATCTAGGGTTTTTGGATACCCTTCTCTTTGGGTTAAAAGATTTACTACTTGTTACTTTTAATGTTTCAAGTTTTCCACTTCATTTTTGATTATAGAGAAAATTATTAGTATCTTATACTTCCTTATACTTATACTCGGATTTAATAAGATTCTATATGCTTGAAGGTAGAAACTTTATGTTTGTAAACATTTTCTAGGTATCCTTTACGGAACCATCTTTCCGGAGTTGATTTCACGGAATCACTTTTTCGGATTCAAGCATGTTTATTGAACTAGAGGTTTTTTGTATTTTTCCTTGTTTTACATTGTTAGACATTACGATCTTTAAAAGTTCCAAAGGAATTTTTAAAAGTGTACAATTCATCCCCCTTTTGTATACTGAGCATCATACGATACTAAAATTATTATATTTATTAATTATTTTGATCAAAAAATTTGAATCAGAGGAGGTCTCTGAAATACTTATATTCAAATATAAGTTTTCCATATTCCAGTTTTTCATTTTTATACCTTTTCCTTGCTAAGGAATATTATTATTGATTAAATAACCTTACTACTAACTAATTTGCGTGGAAAATGATTTTCTTTAATATGGAAGGAATCAATGTAGGCTCCATAGACAACCTAAATAATACTAGGACGCATATTTTTAATGGAAATGATTATGAATATTGGAGAGATTTCCTAAAGACGTTTATTATAAATAGTGGAGTAGATAATTTATTTATGCTTACTGGAGGTTATAAAATCCCGGACAAGGAAGTTAGTACCTTCACCTATCAAGAAAAGCACGAATATCAACTGAATTATAAGGTATGGAATACATTGCTTTGTTCCATGATAGGAAATATATATAGCAAAATTTCATCTTGTGAAGAATCAAATTTTATTTGGAAGAAACTTGAAGTTACACACTTATGAACTTCCAAAGTTATCAAAACTAGAAGATCCATGCTTAGAGCTGAATATCATGGTTTCTGCTTTCCTTATGGAGAACCTATGTGTAAGGTGAAACAAAGATTCATGACTATTGTTAATAGTTTTCAATATATTGGTGAGAAAGGATTATATGATTAAGATCTTGTTGATATGATCATAGACATAATTCCCAATGAGTGGGAATCCAAGAGGAATGCTATTGATGAGAACATAAAGGTTACTCAGAATTGTCTTGAAGAAATATTTGGAACTCTTCTTCAATATGAGACTATAATGAAGAGAGATGCTGATAATGTAAAGTAGAAGAATGGGAATGGTAGTGTTTCTTTTACTAAAACTTTAAATCATATGAAATCCCAGACTCTTAAGAGAGTTACAAGATCTAAATCTAAGAATATTATTATTCAATCCAAATCTAGTGGAAGTGAATCTTCAGAGAATTAATTAGACAATCTTGCTCGAAGGATGAACAAGATTGTTGGAGAAAATAACATTCAATCCAGATAAAAAAAGAAAGAAATGAAAGATAAGAAAGACTCAGTAGTCATATGTTATGAATGCAAGAGATCCAGACATATAAGGCCTGATTTTCATATGCTTAAAATAAAAGAAAGAAAGGAAACACATTCTGAGAGAAATAGAAATAAGTACTACAAAGCCATAGCTAAGAATGTCTTGAAAGAGAATGACACCTAGAGTGTCAGTGGTGGTGACTCACTTGATGAATCATCAGATTACAAATCATCTGGATAAAAGCTTCTTGGTTTAATATCCAGACTACCTATTGAAAATCATTGTTTTATGGATGAGGTACACAATTATGAATAAATGTCCAATGTTTCCTTGAATGAAAATTATAGTATTGATAAATACTACGAATCTTTGGGTGAAAAATCTTCTTTTGATGAAGATAATACATTACCTTCCTATGAATAAGTTTCTAGGTTTGCTAAGCTCCTAGAGAATGAGAATTCAAAACTCAAGAAAAATCCTGATAATGAAAAAACTAGAAATAATATTCTTACTAAAGAAATATCAGATATTTCTAAAAATATTAATAAGAATGTTTTTGATTTCGAAATTATTTCAAAAAACCTTGAGTAAGTATATTTTGAGATGGATAAACTTTCTACAGATCTAGAAAATATAATTTCAAAGAAAAATGTTTTTGAGCCTAACTAATGTTCTATAGATAATGTGTTTAAAGATAATAACATTGTTATAAAAATAAAATCTTAAATGTTTTCCTGGAGGATGTGTTTCTCAAACATTACCTTAGGTAAGGAAAATATTGATAAGATGTACTCTCAAATCGGACCTCTAAGGAATAGTTCTGGTTTTTGTTATACTTATTCTAAACAGATTTTTAGCAACGATTATTTTGTTCCTCAAAGTGCTCCATTATTCACTAAGAGTAAGTGTGATGGGCATTGGGAAAGAAAATGTTCCACAAACAAAACTCAGTCACTAGGTTTTCATAAAGCATATTTTTCGAGGAAGATGTGGATGCCTAAAATTATGTTTTCTGAAATTTACAGATCCAAGAAATTTTGGGTTCTGAAAGTCTAACATTCTTATTTTTAGGAAAATAAAGAAAGTACCAAAAACAATACTTGGTACATGGATAGTGGATGTTCCTAGTATATGAATGGTAACAAAAACTACTTTAAAAGTATTGTCAACATGAAAGGAGGAAAATCAACTTTTGGAGATAATTCTCAGAGAGAAATTATTGGTAAAGGTAACATCATTCTTCTTGGAAAAACATTAATTTCAAATTTTTTATTTGTTAATGGTATTAAGCACAACCTCATTAGAATAATTCAATTATTTGATGAAGGATACCTTGTGAATTTTATGAATGAAAAGTTCTTAGTACAAAATTCCAAGGAAGATTTTATTCTTTCTTCCAATAGGCTAGAGAATGTTTACACACTAAATATAGAAGACCTTAGGAGCCAAGACCTACATTCTCTTAGTGAAATGGAAGATCATTCTTGGTTTTGGCATAGAAGGCTAGGTTACTGTAACCTTATGAACCAATGAAAAATCTCAAAGAAAAGAATAGTTATGGATCTACCAGTGCTTAGATTTGATTCTTCAAAAGTTTGTGATCCTTGTCAAGATGGAAAGCTACACAAATCAAGTTTTAAATCAGTTGGTGAAGTCTCAACCACTGATGCATTACAGTTGGTGCATATGGATCTTTTTGGACCAATACAAACTGGATTCATTAGTGGAAAGTATTATGTATTTGTCTTAGTTGATGATTACATTATATTTACGTGAGTCTATTTTCTATCAAATAAATCTGAAGATTTTTCTTATTTCAAAAGTTTTAGATCCCATGTTAAAAATGAGAAAGACTTCCTTTGATAACTATTAATAGTGATCATGGAGGAGAATTTCAAAATCTTGATTTTTATACTTTTTGTAGTAGAAAAGGCATTACTCATAACTTCTCCGCACCAAGAACTCCTAAAAAATGGTGTTGTTGAAAGAAGAAATAGAAATTTTCAAGAGATAACAAGAACCATGTTGAGTGAGTATTCTGTAACCAAATATTTTTGGGCTGAAGCTATAAGTACTGCTGGTTATACTATAAATTGAGTTTTGATTATACCTTTTCTTAATAAAAATTCTTATGAGTTATAAAATGGTAGAAAAACTAGACATTTTTACCTCAAGGTTTTTGGTTTCAAGGTATTCATTCTGAATACTAAAGTTAATATACCCAAATTCGCACAAAAATCTGATGAAGAAATTTTCTTAGTCTACTCCACAACTTCTAAGGCTTATAGATTTTTCAATAAAAACATACGCACTGTTGAAGAATCAGTACATGTCAAATTTGATGAAACTGATATTTTTGTTTTTAAACAACCACAACGTATATCTTCGGCTGTTTTTTCTAAAACTGATTATCAACTTTTGATATAAGATCCTTTTGATAATGAAAAATATCCATGAAGATATTTCTGAAAGATTTACCCCAGATGATTTCCTATCCTATGTTGATGAACATGTTTTACAAAAACCAAATCAGTTGTTTCTTGATAATCATCCTAGTCATAGTATCATTGGTGATGTAAATCAACATATATGGACTAGATGTTCCTTAAGAAATGAAATAGAATATCTAGCATTACATTCCAAATTAGAATAAAAAAGCACGGATGAAGCTTTAGGTGATGATAATTGGATAAAATCTATACAAGATGAACCAAATGAATTCTAAAGGAATAAAGTTTGGACCCTGGTTGAAATACATAAGGAATCTTCTGTTATTGGTGTAAAGTAGGTTTCAAAAATAAGTGTGATGAAAATGGAATCATAGTAAGAAATAAATCTAGATTAGTTTCTAATGGTTATAATTAACAAGAAGGAATAGACTATAAAGAAACCTATGCTCCAGTTCCTTGACTTGAATCTATCCATATTCTACTTGCCTTTGCAGAATTCTTTAACTTCAAACTTTTTCAAATGGATGTAAAATGTGATTTCCTTAATGTTTATGTTCAAGAAGAAGTTTTTGTTGAACAACCTCATGGTTTTAAAGATACAAAACATACTGAACATGTTTATAAACTTACCAAAGATTTGTATGGACTTAAGTAATCCCCTCGAGCTTGGTATGAAAAACGAACATGATTTTTTATTCAAAATAATTACGTTAAGGGAAATGCAGATCCATCCATTTTTATAAATAAAGATAAGAAAAATATTTTGATTATTCAAATCAATGTTGATTACATTACATTTTTTTCAACATAGTAATATTCAACTTATTCCTTTGAAGATATAATGAAATAAGTGTTTGAAATGAGTATGATGGGCGAGTTAACATTTTTCCTTGGTTTTCAAATTTCTCAAAAACCAGAAGGAATCTATATATCCCATCATAAGTATGTTAAATATCTTCTTAAAATGTATGGATATGACAACACTAAAAGTATAAATACTCCCATTTGTACCTCAAATACACATGATTTTGATGAAGATGGGAAACCAGTAGATCAAACATCATTTAGAGGTATGATAGGAAGTTTACATTACTTGACAGCTAGTCGTCCAGACTTAATGTTTTCAGCATGCTTATGTATAAGATATCAATCCAATCCTATGGAATCTCATTTAAAGAAAGTGGAAATAATTTTTTGCTACTTAAAGGGAACCATGGATTTAGGACTATTTTATACTTTTGTAAATGATTTTTTAATGTTTTTCGGATTCTGCCTTTGGTGGATGTAAAATGGGTAGAAAAAGTACATCCAGAACTTGTCATTTCTTAGAAGATTCATTAGATTGTTGGTCATGCAAGAAGAAACACTTAGTAGCACTTTCCACTACTGAAGCTGAATATGTAGTAGCTGGAAGTTGTTGTGTTCAGGTGTTGTGGATGTAACACACACTCACAGACTATGGTATGAGTTTTACCAAAACACAAATTTTGTGTGATAATACTAGTTCTGTTTCTTTAAGAAAAAACCCTGCACATCACTCTCTTTCAAAACACATAGATATTAGGCATCACTTTCTTAGGGATCACAAAAAAAATGGATATATCATTCTTCAATTTATCGGAACACATGATCAACTTGCTGATATTTTTACAAAATCATTACCCTCCGATAGATTTGAATACATTAAACCAAAGTTAGGAATGATAACCATAAGGTAATCTTCATCATTAAATTTCTGTTGAAATCAATCTCCTAACATTAATAAACTCATTTTCATTGGGGGAGTACATTTTCTTGTTAGTTAGCTCAATATTTTCATAATGAATAAATTTGTACTCAAAATTTTCATAATGATGATTTTTGTACTCAAAATATTTCATAATGAAGTATTTTTTTCAAATTTTTTTTAATGATTTTTTTTCGTATTCAGTTTTTCAAAAATATTCCATAATCAAATTTTCACAATCTAAAGTTCTTTAAAGAATAATTTTCCTCACTACGAATAATTATTTGAGATATTCAAAAGGTATGATTCTTTCTTGAATTTCCGTAATCATCATATACTAGCTGGTATTTTCATTTGTTTTTTAAAATTTATCAGATTTTCTTTTCCTTAAATCTGAATATTTTACTTAAAAAACTCAAAAGATTGGATTCTATCGAGTTATCCTTAAAGATATAATATCAACTATTAGATCTGATCAGAATGATTTTTAGCCATTGGATTGAGTTTGGAAGAGGAATCGTCGCTTCTAACACCAATATAAAGGACCCTCAATGGGTTGTCCCACATCAATCTCAAGCTCTCATGTGCAGAAATTCTGACCCTCTACTTAAGCCTGTTCCAAACTTCTTAGAGTTTTCTCAATTTTGAATGTCTGTAGAAGAATCCTCTCAGAAAGATATGTCTACTGTCAATCCAATTCTATAGTGGCATGTGTATAGAGAAATGCTGGTGCATCTGAATTTCTTATCTAAGTATGATTCTATCATCTCGAAAAACATTAAGCTAAATGGATGGGAGAGTGTTTGCGTATCAAATATAGGGGCTCAAGATTTGGTGTATCTAGATTTTCTTATTGAGTTTTATGAATCAATCCGTTTCTTTAAGGAAGAAGGCAGAGAGAAGTTCTCCTAAAAAATCAATGGAATGACCTATGCTCATTCATATACTGATGTTTCCATCCAAGTTGGTATTCTATTAGAAAAAAAGGTGAATCTTGTTCCCATAAGTTTACGGATGTCAAAGGAATCTTTGTAAAGGTAAAAGCTATGGAGTGCCTCGGTCAAACTGATGTCATGACCTTAAAGATTGCTCACCTCTCTAAAAAAATTGGATCCTTGAATTATGGGTTCAAGGATTTATCATTTCGAGAAAAGGTGACAAGGACACATTGAAGAAAAGTGATATATACATCGTAGAAAATCTGGTGAACCCGAGGATGGTTAATTTGATTAAGAATATTCAAATTAAGATCGAGAATATTAGGGATGGAAATCTGAAGGCTCATATTATTATGTACCCGGCCATTCTGTATATGTTTATTGTTCAGTGCTTAGAATATTTTAAAATCTCTTGCAGTTCAAAACCTAGAAATTGAAAAGTAATTCTAGTCAATGATGATACATTAAAGAGGATGAACATTGGATTTTCTAATGACTCTGGAGAATTTTATGACCTACTAGAGGAGGAAGCTGAAGCTATTCAGAAGAAACAAGAAGTAGTTGAACCATTGAGAAAGGTTGCAAAGAAGAGGAAGTTGAAGGATGTAGAAGAGGAAGATAAAAACCTAAAATCTAAGGAAGATCAATCCGCACCACCGAAAACTAAGAAGAAAAAAAATATCCAGATGAGGTTTTAGAAAAGTGGAGGTAAGATAAGAAATACCAGAAGGAGGGAGAGCCACAGTTTGGCTTGGATCCTACATAAGAAAAGGATTGAAATAGAATACAACTGATGAGATTGAGAAGCAAGCAAAAGAAAAGAATCAAAAGAAGAAGATATCTTAAACAGAGATTGTGAAATCCCTTCTCAGGGATACTGAGAAAGATTTTGAACAAATTCTGGAAGTAGAATCCTTCCTGTTAGAAGTTTACCTGAAACTCCGGGGAAAAGGGTTGTCACTCCAGAAAAAAAAGAAGTAAAAAAATTAATGGAAGAAGAAGAAGATGTTGAAAGCAGTGGCGACACTAAAGATCTCATAAAGCAAGTTGAATACATCTATTAGAAAGAATGTCCATCCATGAAATTGTTAATCTGAACTTCAGAAGACAAATCTTTAAGGATTACTACACCTAGGAAAGATCAGAAAGATGAGGATTAGAAAGATGAAGATGAAGTGAACAAGCTGTTTGAGGATGAACGTTTTAATCATCATTTTATTCATCCTAATGATGCTGAGGTATGATCTAAGAAAGAGAAGATAGATGAAGATATAATTTTCCAACTGTCTAACAGTGAACATGAATCTCCGGATGAGGAAGAAGTTCTGAGAACTGATAAGGGGAAAAATGTGGTTATTGATAAACCTACTAAATCAATTGTGAAGAATAAGGAAGCTATTGTATCTTCAAAAATGAAATTTTCTGAGCTAGAGAAAGATCCTTCACCTATAAAAGTCTCAGATTCAGAATCATCATCTCTAGGACATGATTTCATTTTCTAGTCTTTGAAGAAGCTGTCTGGCACAATTCCAATTTTACCAAGAAAAGAATCTAGATTCTAGATGATTCAACACAGAATAAATCAGAAATCAGATTCAGTGTCCATGGTGATGGAAAAGTGTGTCATGATTGAGCCTGATCTCATGAACTTCTTCATTAACTATGATGCCCACAAATGGTTCGGTAAGAAAATGTTTGGCAGGTAAAAAAACAGTTGACGATTTGAGAGATCTTTATGTGTTCCATGATGCTATCAAAGAGGCTTTTGACATAGAAGACGGTATGATCAAGGATCTTGCGATTAACTTATAGAAAAAGATAACTCTTGAGCAGAATACTCAGATCCAAAAAGTGAATGATCTGAATGAGAAATTGTATTTTGTTCCCCAAAGCTGGAAGAGAGAAAGTGATCTTCTGATTGAGATAGAAGAAAAGCATGTCATGAAGGAAGATGTCTTGATGGCTCAGAAAGAGGATCTGAAGTCTTAGGATGAAATAATCAAGGCTTTAGAGAAGAAATATAAGGATCATGATCAGCTTCTTAAGCGAGAAGAGGAAGATCATAAGGAGCTAAAAAAGCAGAAGACTATAGTCAAGAAGTTGATGTCGAAGGAGAAGGAAGGATAACTTTGTTTCAATACGATATATTGTTGTATTTTCCTTCCATGTACAGATTCAATCTTATAATAATGAAATTTTAAGATTCTTGTCTTTTGGATGGGTTTTTATAATCATTCAGGTACCATAATTTCTTTTCCATTCCCTCAAATTCTTTTTGAAAAACACAAAGGGGGAGAAAAGAAAAAAATACTATGTAAAGAATAAATACCCCTATCTAAGGTGGAGTTTATCTATGGGGGGAGTTTTCATTACAAGAGATTTCTGTACTCAAGATAATGAAAAATCTCATTCCGGAAATCTAGAATACGATCCTTAGTGTTCCATATCCTAAGGTGGAGTTAGTCATATTCATCTTTTCCCATATTATAAGGGAGATAAGTTTTATTTTCAAAGTCTAGTAAAATATTTTGTAAGTTCTTATTTTATTTTTCATAAGGATGTTTGTGCTTTCCAAAAAGGCAGAGATTTTTGAGTCAATAAGGTTTCCATATGAATTTTCCAATTCTCGTGTTTTCAGAATCACAAACACCTTATCTCAAGAAAAATTACTTTTTACCCTGTGTTTTACTTTCATAAGGGAAATTTTCCATCCCCATGTAAATTTAGCCTCACCATGTTTTTCATTATTCATTATGTTGTCGAAGTGTAAAATTTGGTTTCATATCTAAAACCTCATAATCATATCATACTTAGATAAAGACAATTCTATTTTTTGGATCCAAATTCAGACTCTGAGTTCTCTGAATTCAGACTCTGAACTCCTATGAGTTCTGACTATGAGTTCTCTGAATTCAGACTCCGAACCCTTATGAGTTCTAAATTCGAGTTCTCTGAATTTAGACTCCAAATTCTTATATGTTCTGACTCTGAATTCTCATGAATTCTAACTCCGAACTTTGTAAGTCTTGACTCTGAATTCTCATGAAATCTGACTTCGAACATTGTATGTTCTGACTCTTAATTCTCATGAACTCTAACTCTAAACATTGTAAGTTTAGGTTATGAATTCTTGTAAAACTAGATTGTGAATTTCCTTAAAATTCAGACTCCTAAATTCTAGAGAGTTCAGGTTCTGAATTACTTAGAAAAAAGAATTTGAATATCCTTGTATTATAGACACCAAATATGTTTTAGGATAGAATCTGAACATTTATTTTCTTATATTCTGAATATTTGATTTTGGTTATATAACCATATTTTTTATTACACTTTTTTTTTATAAAATGATGTCATACATTCATTTACTAACTAACTGTTGTTTGAGTGACACGTGTATAGGTCCCTCCGAAATTTAGTGAAAAATATGACAGCTGGAGGAGGAAGTCGACCGTTGGAGATGTTCATATAAATAAGATCTCATTTTAAAGAGCTCAAAACTTTTGAAAATATGCTATGACACTATAGATTACAATATGTTGAAGTAATTTCTAGAGAGAGACTCTCATGGTTAGTGTGTACTGAACATCTTGTTCAGATTTTCTTCGTGCGAATCTGAATGTTGCTGATTACATTCGAGCGCTTCTAGGGATAGGAAGACAGAGGTGCCGACTACCTTGATGTTGAGGGATTCCTTGTCGAGGAAGACAGAGGTGCCGACTACCATAATGTTGAGGGCTTACGGGGATATTAAGACAGACTCTAATCTATGTATTGAGGGATTTCCCGGGTGTGGGTAAGCCAACTTTCTTGAAAGTATAAATCAAGGGATCATTATCCAAGGTTGTTGGATACCCTTCTCCTTGGGTGAAATTATTTACTACTTTTTACTTGTTATGTTTCATGTTTTCCACTACATTTATGATTATAGAGTCAAGTATAACTATCGTAAACTTCTTTATACTTGTACTCGGATTTAGTAAGATTCTATATGCTTTAAGGTAGAATCTTTATCTTTGTAAAATTTTGTTAAGGTTTCTTTCCGGAACCATCTTTCCAGAGTTGATTTCACGAAATCACTTTTCCAGATTCAAGAAAGTTTATAGAACTAGAGGTTATGTGAATTTTTCCTTGTTTAACTCTGTTAAACATTACAATCTTTAAAAGTTCCAAAGTAATTTTTAAAAGTGTACAATTCACCCCCCCTCTTGTATATTGAGGATCATACAATACTAAAATTAGTATCTTCATTCGTTATTTTGACCCAAAATTAAGAAAAGGGGGAGAAAAGATTATGCTAGTCATATTCAGTTTTGATTGGAAAGAATGATGCAGCTGGAAGATACAGAAGTTCTAGTACTTCCCATTGAAAATTTGTTGATGGTAATGGTGTTCAATCAAAGATTATATATCACAATAGGTATGGTTAATGATGAAAGCAATTGTTTGTTGAAGATGAAAAGTGATAATGAAGGATCATTTTTCTTTTATCTGAAATATATTTTAAGATTTTGTTGTTTCCAAGTGTTTGAAAAAATTTTGGGGCTGAAAATCAGGAGATAGAGATAGGTGATCTTGGAAAAGGATGACATGCGCATGTTTGAAGATGGCTCTGTTTATTGCACTCAATTTGAGTCCCATAATCCAAACATCATAATCTATAAAAAGAGCATCTTTCATGAAAGATTGGTTTTTTCTTGCATGGTTGAAGGGAGATTGTAATGTTGTGCACGAGGCATGATTCAAGGTCAAAACATCAAAAAATAGAAAAGGCGTGAAGTGCGCAAGAGAACCAAAAGTGCACGAAAGATCCATTTGGCACAAAATATACTTAAACACCTAATGAGATGTCAAATGGGGTTTTTGGTGATGTGTTAGGGGATTGCATGACATGTTAGGGTTTTTGCGTGTGGGGGTCGATGAGGCCTATAAATAAGAGGTGACACTATCTCATTGTTGAAGCTTGACACATAGTGAAATTCTGAGCTCTTTGGTTCGGAAGAATTTTAGGAAAAGGTGATCATGAAAAATAAGTATAGTTGTGTGCAAGAAGATAGTTTCACACTTGATTGATGTTGCACACAAGAGGTGTTTCGCAAAAAAAGATAACCCATGAATGTGTGGCAGAAAAGATGCATGCAAAACCCTAAAAGTGTGCAAGGAAGATTTGGGTTCTTCGAACGTATTCAATTGTGCATAAGATTGATCTTACCAGCTTCTGGGAATGAAAGTGAACATTTTTACTTTAGAGAATATAAATTTTCAATTATAAACAATCACTTAAATATTGTAATTATTTATTTGTGCTAAGAGGGTGCACACACACTAGTAGATTGTTTTCCAAGTATTAAAGGAGTGTAAGAGTATATACTAGTCATTGTATTCCACATCAAAGGAATTTTTTCTAATTGATTGTGTGGTACTGTATTGTTTCTGAACCATTCCAAAGACGTAGAAACTTTTGTTGAGTAGTGAACCTTATAACTCTTGTGTTGTTGTAATTGTGTGTGTTTAACAGGGAAAAATATTTAACAGTAGGTGGAGCATGATTCAAAAGAAGGGAAACATAAAAATAAAAATATATCACTGATTTACACTCTCTCCCCTTCTAAGTGATACTTGGATCTTGACTGGGAACTTCACTGCTGAAATCAAGAACACAAGCTTGATGAATATCCTGTAGAACCTCTATCGAATGTTCTGATTTTTCATCGACATGAGCGTGAAAGGATATGAATATAAGAACCTTCATTCCAATAGCCTTATGAAATCCTTTCGATAAATGTGATAGGAAATGACTATCCTTATTTAAAATGATATAATGAAAGACCTTGTGAAGCCATATGATTTCAGAAACATACATTTTTCCAAGATTATGCATTAAGAAAGCCTCTTGAATAATAATGAAGTTGGATGATTTCGTTAGTTGGCCAATGACAACACATATATCATCTCTACCCCTTTGTGACCTAGGTAAGCCAAATAAAAAATCCATGGGAACATCTTACCATTTCTATTCTAAGAGTAGAAGTGGCTGTAAGAAGCCCACATGTCTCTATTACTCCTCATTCACCTACTAACTTGTGTTACACCTAGTGATAAATCATACTATCTGATGTTTCATTCAAGGAAACCAATACTGGGGTCACATATCTCAATACATATACTATATTCCTAGATGAATTCCCACAGAGAGGTGTGGGGACCTTTCATCAACTCTTCTCTCACATCTGTAGATACCCATACATGTCCATGAATATGAAGGATGCCATCTCTATCTATAGACCAATCCAGAGGGGTGTTATCTCCTGATATACTCTAATGGATAACCAAGCCTTTCATATCTGAAAATGTTCTACCCTTCTCCTTTTCATTGAGGGAAGAGGTAACTTTCAAGGATGAGAGGTAACATATCTCATGAATTCCCTAAAGCTAAAATTTCAGCTTAGAAAATAGGGTCATTAACTTCTATTCATCATTGGATTCCCATAAAACATGTGTTTGAATATTCTAACTCAGCACATCTGCAACTAAATTTCCATTCCCAGGTGTATAGAAAAGCTCAAAATCAAAGGATGGTAGACATTTAACATATATTTTCTAACCTAGGTTAAATTCATGTTATGAAAAGATATAATTATTTCTCTTGTGGTCCATATACATGAAAATGAACTCAACCAATTTATAATGTATCCACAAATGTAAGGCATAGACAACTACTCCTAGCTTAAGGTCGTGTGTCAGGTACTTCCTCTCATGAGGCCTTAACTATTGAAATATATACACAATGACATTTCCCTTCTGCATTAGAAATAATCATATAATGATGACTGATGCATCACAAAAGATGGTATAAGCTAATCCTAGCTCCAGAAGGGCCAGAATAGGTGTCGACACAAGGCTCCACTTCATATCCTGAAAGTCTTTCTCACAATATTCTTACCATAGGAACATGACACAATTCTTCATAAGAACAGTGGGATGTGATGAAATTTCGGAGAAGTCTTGTATAAAATACTGGTAATATCCATCAATCCTCAATAAACTCTTAATATCATACTATTATTGGGATGCTCTATGGAAAATAAAACATTAACCTTTTTGGGTCAAAATACATGCTAATTTTGAGATAATATGTCCCAGGAGGTGAACACTGTCGGTCAAGAAGTGGAACTTAGAATTATTGTATTAAATTTGATGCTCTCTCAGTGTACGTAGATTGATCTCAATATGTTTGGCATGGTCTCTACAAATGTGAGAATACAAAAATATGTTTTTGATAATGAAAATTACAGAATAATCTAAAAGGGGGTGGAAAACATATTCATTAGAGCCATGAAAATGGCATGAGCATTGGTAAGACTGAACAATATAACATGGTACTCATATGGACCACAGCTGCTACACAAAGCTATACAAGGATTGTTTAATGGCCTGATTCATACATGATGATAACTCAATCTCAGGTCGATCATGGAAATGGCCTTTACTCATCGGATCTAGTATAAGTGATCATCAATTCGAGGAAGTGGGTAATGGTTCTTGACCACAAGCTAGTTCAACCATATGTAATCCATGAATAGATGTATGTTTCCATCCATATTTTGAGAGAAAAGCATGAGTGAACTTGAAGAAGATGTACATGGATATATAATGCCTTTGGCTTTTAAATCCTCTAATTTTCACTTGAGTTATTGAAGATCTTTTGGGGAAATTCTATATGGAGGAATGGACTCTGGAGATACTCTTGATATAAGATCAATTGTAAACTCTGCCTCTCTCTCCAAAGGTAGGATAGAATAATCATTGGGAAAGAAATTCTTAAAATGATGCACTACTAAAAGGAAATCATCCTTACATACACCATGATCCTCTATGAAGATATTCGAAATCCTTCAGGTCACTTCACCTAGTCGAGGATGCTCTAGGATAGCTCTATCAGCCTTGACATCCCACTCACCCATATATAGATAATTACTACCCTATAGTGATGTAAAAGATATCCTATAGTGATAGCAGTCCAAAAAAACATGATAGTAATCCAACTAGTCCATCATGAGTATGACATAGAAGCCCATCATATCCAGGACAAAGAGGTTCCATAAGAAAGGGTAACTGCCTACCTCAAGAGGATAGTCCCTACAATGGTTTATTCCCTCTGTTTGTACACCTAATGGAGTATAAATGGTCATTACAGTATAGTAATACTATATCTATAGTCTGAGGTTTTCTATGATAGATATAGAAATAAAGATTTGGATAAACCTATATCAAATAAAACAACTACTATAATAGGCACCATACGAATAGTACCTCATACTCTAGATGGTCCTGCAACATGATCCTTTGGTGTTGGATGTAGTGAATGAAACCGACCTTATCCTTGTTGTTGTGACTTCCCAGACCAAGATGTCACTTAATGGCTGACCAGAGCCCGATGCGCCACATGGCCTCATGTGTGTCTCCCCGAATGCCAAAGGCTGCTAACTAGAATCGAGGGCCTAGGGTGTGTCCCTGGGGAGACTATTCCATCATTACCTATTTGTGGCGTAATACATGATTATAAAACAATTTAAATAGAGGAACAAATATAAGTAAATATATGTACAATAAAAAATAGTGACAATATTAACAATAACCGAAACAATAAGAATATAATTCAACAACTGATGATATGTAATGTCACTAGAAAAATGGAAAACATGGGTCCATGATAATAGTCATAACATGTTCCTCACAATTAATAATAAAATCAGAGACTATACCAACCATCATGTTCCCGAACTCAGTCATCTTGTATCAACCTATGAACTAAACAACAAACAATCATGTGTTTGAAGATGTATGATTTATTTTGTCAAAACTTATAACCATATAATCTACTCTGGGTACTAAATGATTCCCAGGGATGGTGTGAGATAAATCTCATTGGGTCACCACCAATGATGTCTATAACATCCAGCCTATGTATTGAAAATGTAATAGTGGTAACGAATGCATATATAATGTAAATTGTTACAATGTAACTAAATACCAAAGTATCAGCTTCATCCGTCTATAGGCGTCTGAATATAAATAGTCCATTAATTGATTATTACCAGTTAATAAATAAGTCTCATGTTTTCAATTTCAAAGGTTTCAAATTGTAACATAGAAACATATAATGATATTTAATATTGAAGTCCCAAGGTAACAACCAAGGTGACGTAGACCTCAAGGGTTACCAACTTAGTAATAAGTGTATCCTAGCATGAGGTAAGAATGTAATCCAAGGAGCATGGTCCAAGTCATTCTGAAAGGAGATGCATACCGAGTCTGAGGAGTTCATCAATGGTAAAATGGGGCTATGAAACAACTGGGACCAATGGGATTTAACTGTGGTAGCTATTTTTCACTGTTGGATCCAAGGAGTGTATGCAAATAATCCAATAATAATATTAAAGGGATACTATAGTTTAATACCGAGCATCCAAATAATAGACAAGGATCATGATCTAAGTTGGTCTCAACCTATGAAATCTATATCCTTGAATCAGAATGGGGTTCCTGAGTGCTCATGGAATTATCCGATTAGAATACAAGGCGATCTCAAGTTATGCCATTCCTATTTGATTAGGAAGTCATGTAACTAGAGGTGGATATGTTTCCAGGAATAAAATTCCTTTCAGACCTATAATGAAAATCAATCACAAGTTGGCCCCAGATACAGATAATAGATCAGTCTCCATTCATAAAAAATTGTCAATTATGAGTCCAAGGCAGGCTAACCACTGGTATCTTATCTATTTTTAAAACATTCTAGTGACACTAATTTAAAAGAATATTTCATTTGGTTCAATCCTTTCCTTCCATTAGTGTGAAATGTTCAAGTATCTTCAACCTTTTAATCCTATCATTTGGTTCAAGACAGTCCCTTCATTAGTTTGATAGGTCCAAGTAGCACACAACCATTCATTTAATCAATTTAGAGTATATTCAATATTCAAGGTTCATTCTGTTACCTTCTATTAATGTTTTAAGGGGTTAAACATATATTCAACATACTAATCATTTAAAATTAAGTCCATTTCATATACTTTTCGTACTTTCAATTTCATCTTTCACATTTTATTGTCAAATTAGAGCACAAAACATAGGGAGGTCAAGTGGTGAGAATCCATCATACATTCCATTATGAAATTCAGAATTTAAATAAATCCATTTAATATAGAAAAGATTACTCATTCTATGGTCAATCCATGGCTCACTCGAACGACGGCTCAAACCGATTAAAACACAAAAAAGACAATTATGGAATAACATCCAACATGGTATGAATGTAGTTGTAATCATAACCACTAAAAATGATCATTTACATGTAAAGGTAATAACCATGCTGTTCTAACAATTATAATCATGGTATATAAACTCTATAATGGCACCAGATTAAATCGGTTGGCCACACACAACAATTCCAAAATCAATGAACTTGAGGGATGAGTTATAGAACACAGAGATTAGTCTTGTCAGACTCTCATCCACCAATATTATCCCTTTATTTGTCTTATAATAAATTAGATATATGAAAAGAGGAAAAACTATAGATCCCTGATAGAAAAGTCATGATAAAGAGAGGAGGACAACAGCTTAAATGGACTCGATTATTTATCGTTGTGTATCCAATGGGATGAATAAAAGCTCGATTGGATCCCAGATGAAGGAGATCACATGATTAAAACCTTAGGACTTCAAGTAGCTCCAAAATGAGAGTAAAATAATTTGTTACAAATATTAACTAGATTATGGAAGATTAATGGATCTAATTAGATCATATAGGGAAAAATGACAAGTTAAGTAGAAAAAGTTCATGATCACGTTTTAAAAAATACTATGAAAACCATGCACGATTACATGGGAATATGGGGAACTTGCATGGTTAGGCTGCATGACCATGTAAAAACCATGCCATATGGTAATGTCAGAAAATTTACATCCACATGGTCTACAAAACCATAAGAAAACCATGTGCAACAATGTGACATGTCCATATTTCCCAAAAATATGGGTTCTAGGCTCTAAACATTCCCCATACACCCTTGATACCTTTTCTAACTTATCAAGCATCCATATTAGTTCAAAGGTAACGATTTTAAAAAAAATTAATGGATCCATACCTGAGTGAAAAACAAGGTTCTTATAGTAGGAGTAGTCATTTTTCTGATAACCAATTAGGGAACATGGTAGGTCACTATGGATTGGAAAACATGTGTCTTTGATGAAACGAGTGGTTTGTGGAGGTAAATGACTCAATACACTTATTTAAAAAATGGGGTAAATATGATGTATGTGTGTCCCAAATGTTACATTGATACATGCTTTTATATTAAGAAAATATTAAAAAACTACTTGATTCATCACTTAAATGAAAACTACTTTACAATGAATTCTTCCACTTATTTTGAAATCCGATATATGTATGAAAGTTGTAGAGTATAAATTTTGTCTCATATATCCATAATATTCAAGTAATATATTATAATAATATTGATTCTGATAATTTATATTCCATGGATTTTCATAGGATCATTTAGTTATCCTAAATTATTATATCATATAGAGTAATTAATCATTCTCGTTACTCTTTTTAGTCACAATTTTCTTAACATGATACTCGAAGAATTATTGTTATTCTCTAATTAAATTATTTTCTTCTAGTTTTCAATTTTACCCACTTGTAAAACCTAGAAAATACCATGACCTAGAAACCATATAACCAATTAATATAGTATAATCATATAATAATATCAGTTATATTTTTTGTGAAATCATTCATATTTTTTAAATATTTCCATAAAAAAATGAATTCCTAGTTAGGAATATGACAAGTATAAAATAATATATCTTAGAATGCCATAAAAATATCATATAATATTGGATATATTATTAGATAAAAAAATTTACTTTTTAATCTTGGAAATTTAATAACAGAATTGATTCATTCCATGATTTAAAAATGATTTTAGTGTCAGAAAGTGAACAAATTCAATAGTTCAGTTACTCGAGAATGTGTTTCTATAATAGATAAAATTTACTTTTATTAATAAAATTTCATTATTTTTCAGTCTCAAGAGTTTTTATGTTATCCATATCCTTTTAGTGTTTAATTTCAAAGTTATTTTTTATAATTATGATTTTATTTTTTTGAAAGGAAAAAATATATTACATGAGTATCTAGTTTTACACACATTCATTGAGAACATTTATTTAATATTATCCAACTATAGATGATAACTGACACATCATATCCATTTAGCGACATAATATCCATATTTCACTATCTAATGAGCCTAATTGAGAATTAATATCAGTTATTTATATTTTATTTAAGTGATCATCGCAGTAATGAGTTTAAGATTCTTATATAGTTGAATGGATAACTTGCAATACAAATCCCTCACATGAACATATTCAACTATATTCCAATAGTTTTATAACTTTTAGGTTTCACATCTATGTATAACCCAAAAAACATGAAGAAAAAATCATTATAATTTAGTTTAACATCATTACTTGATTTCTATACACAAGATAACCTAGGGGATCCCGACTTTCTTAGAGTTTAATTTATTTTCATGGTTGTGATTTTGATATGTAACATTTTCGGAAGAAACTAAAACATAGTATTTCGAGATTTTATTAATTCACAAAAACATAATATACATCATATTCACATGAGAATTTTTTATTTTCACAAGTTTTTTTCTTGATTAATGAATGAATCTAGTGATTTTTTTGGAATGCCTATATCACCCACCTAGGTATTGTCTTATCGGTATATTATTTTTTAACTATTAAAAAAATTAATTTTTTTTGTTATTTACCAATTAATATAATCCATGGATATTCATAATCATATGAATTCATATCATGTATAATTCTCATATAAAATTATAGGTTAAGGAATAAAATTTTATGAGATTTAAAATATCAACATGAGTATACCTAGTACAACAAATATCTACACCCTTACCTTTCTAGAACCAAGAATAAGCCTCCAGACTGGTGGGTAGTTTGACCCAATGTCCCAATCCAAAATGATAATTTATTCAATAGGGAATTCAATTAATGGGGTATTCAATACTAAATATGAAAAAAACCAATTAAATAACTATTATTAAGATTAATAACATTAAAAAAATGATGTTCAAGATAGATGGAAAAATAAATGTCCTGATTTTGACCCCAAAATTTAATGCATGACTCCATCTATTTGATTCAATTTATTAAAAATATTATGAATAAAAAATTTAGACACCACAAATAATTTATAATTATGACTATTGAAAGGAATATAAATAAAAAAAATTTCCATTTCATATATTTTTATATGAGATAAATATTTAGGGAAACATTATAAAAAAATCTATCAATGCAATTTTTATAAATTATGTAATCATTATAAACAAAATTATTGAATATAAACACTTTTTATTCATTTTATAATATGAGATTCTTCATACCATTAAATTAAATTTTGAAATATGATATTTTATGAATTATAAAAAACATTATAATATAATTTCTATTATTTAAGAATTTTATGTAACCAAAATAACATATACTTAATGTTACATAAATCATAATCATATCAGTCAATATAATCCATTTTATGAATTTCAAATAAAATCACAGGCAAGGACCTTAGTTTGATCAATTCAGATTATGTATTATAAAAAATTCAAAATAATAAATTATAAAAAGTCTATGTTTTATTCGTCTTTCATAAATTGTAAACCCTTTATAAAACACAAATAAAATTTATATATAATTTATTTTCCAAAAATATGTAATCCATATAATATTGAAAATTTATGTAATGCTAACCATTAATATTTGGAAATATTTCAAATAAATGATTCAAAAAAACACTATATTTATAAATAACTTATAAGTAATTTTTTGATATTTTAGTAACTAATAGACTCCCAAAATACCAACTAATTATAATTCATAAACAATAAATTATCATTTATAAATAATTATTAAACAAAATTCATAATTAAATAAACTTAAAAAATATTTTTTAAAATGATTTGTTTAAATTTTGTTGAATGATGATGTAATTTAGTGTTCAATATAGAAAGTATGTTCATGTTGACAGAGAGAGGATGGTCATGAGGCCGCTCTAGGGTAGGAACACCACTATTTAGGGTCGCATGATGAAAAGTGGTTAGGTAGAGGATTGGTTGTATGGTAATTCAATTGAATCCACATAGAGGACCCTTTGTAGTAGTGAAATGTGCATCAATGTTGAATACTAATGATAGATTCAATCAATGTAATTTTCAACATTTAATCAATTGCACCCCATATATTAGATTGACAGCCAATGAAATAGTTAGTGTGTACCATACATTGTGTTGAAACTCCGTAATATGTTACATAAGCCTAAAATTATAATCATTTTTGTAAATTAATGAAATGATTTTGGTTTTATATATATTTTAATGTACCATATCCAAAATATAATTAGAGTTACAACATGTTTTAATTTCAACTACCATTATAGGATAAATTATCATATATGCCTATTATAGTGTAATTATTGAAGATCTTGTCAATTGATTACCATAATTTCAAGAAGGAGAACCTCATATTAACATATCATATAATTAAAATCCATGTAAGAAAGTCCAATATTTTTTCCAAAATATGTTCTTCAGTAAAAATGAATGAAATAAGTTCATTTCATGATGAAGATTGATTCAATTGGAATGATGGACTTGATGAGATCATCTAACTATTGACGTGAATGGATGAAACCCATAAAAAGTCAAATTTATCCTTACAAAAAATATTCACGCAAATTATGAACCCAAAATATGTATACTGTGGTTGCATAAGCCTCCATCTTGATGAATCATTTTTAATATACTTCTTCAAATTAGAAAACCAAATTATTTTACCTACAAGGGAATAAAACAGCTGAAGCATCCTAGATCATTTAGTGAGCACTCCCTAACTCTAAAGTGGTGCTAGAACCTTCAATATGTGATAAATTTACATTTATAATGATAATATCTTCCAAATTATTTCCATGAAACTAATGATCACCACACACACCCAATTGGATAGATCCCACATCTTTATATATCCATCCAAGACAGTTCCTATTAAATTAATTACACCTCAGTAATAAGTAATGTATCAAGTATCATGTTGTGAATTAAATCATATTTGTAGAATAAATTATACTCATTAAAGTATAATACATTCGTTTTTTAATTCATTAATATTTTATTATAACTGATGAATATCATGTGGGGATAACATAAAGGAATTGCCAACTCAGAGAACACATTATTTTGGGTTCAATGTTGTATCAGGTGGAATCACATGCACAACAGATTACATTGGGCCCAATATACTATCATCATTTAGATAAAGGATACGTTGTATCCAATGTGCACTTATGTTATATGTATCATATTCATATAATTCTTTTAGAAATCCAAAATGAACACAACATCAATTTTTATTAAGATATGATATTTTAGATATATCATTTTAAATTTGGTTATTAATGGAATAATCACATGTAGGATTACAGAAATACATCCATTATAGTCAGTAAACTCATGTTCATAGGTTTCAGAAATACTATATAACTCATTCCATGTTGTCACATATTTCGGGAATCCAAAAAAATGTTATGTTTATCTTTATATTTTACTTTAGTAGAGAATAACAATATTTGTAGGTATACAATATTCTCAACAATATTATATTGTATTTATTCCCAAAACATTTATCATGATTTACCAATAGATTTTTGATCACAATAATATGACCCACTTTAATCATCCCTAACACTTATTAATAGAAAATAAATTATGGGATAATATATTCTCATTTTTTAAATATTTATTACATGTGATATTTCCTATTCTTCCATGAAATATAGATAAATTGTTTATTTATAGTCAATAACACCTAAAATATTTTAATAAAAAACCCAAGAGAATATATTTTTGACTTTCTATATACCACAACTCATACCCACATTGGGTAGAATGTATGGTTTTGATCGATTATACTTCACATGATAAATATTTTATTAAAAATACCATGAATTTACATTATGTCTAGTAAACCATATTAACATTAATATCTCTAATTGTTATAGTTGATAAATCATCTCATCAAAATTCTATTCGGTATATTTATAATGAATTATATTCAATAAACATTTCATAAAACCGCTTTTATAGAAGTTTATTTGCGTTTTATTAGATTGTGTTCACATATACTGTATCCTGTAGATTTTTCTTGTGTTGTGTTTGTTATTGTTCCTAGTACCATGTTGAAAAGATTTTTTTGTAGTTTAATTTTTAATTTTCTTCCATGAATTTTGTCACATTGAGAAAGAAAATCCATCGGATAAATCTCCAAGACCATATATATATTATTAATGTTTGTTCGATGCAAAAAAATCATATCCAATTTTTCTAATTGTGTCCATTAGTTATCTATTTGTATCAAATGGATTAGAATTTAATCTAGTTGAGTTATATTCTGAATACTTTTTGTATTTCTCTATAAAGTTGATTTGAAGAATACTCTACTTATGATTAATATTTTTCATACAAATGAAATTATTTTCCAATTTTATCATTTTTTTCAATAAATTTATTACATTTTTTATGTCTGATTACAAGAATAATCTATAAAACCATCAGAAGGGACAAATTTAAAATTCTCCATTAATATTTTATCATCCTTAATTTTATTCTATATTTATTATTTAGTCTCAAAATTACATCCAAATATCATTTGTAAATCCAAGATAAGTTAATATACATTCTCTATTTTTTGAAGTTGTATCCAATCTTCTTGTGCCTTTCCTTTATTATTCTACAGTTCACATTAAATGTAATAAATTTGTTTAATTTACCCCATTTAAAATAAAATACAATAGAATTAAGGATGTTATTTTTTACATAAATTATCAAAATTATATTCATACATGAACAAACACACACACACACATACACAAACACACAAACACAAACACACACACAGAAACTTACATATATATATATATATATATTTCATAGATTACAATGACTCTTTAAAAATCGCTTTCCCATGGTCTAATTTTCTCACACTAAATACCTTGATTTCTAGTATCTTTTACATAATATTTTCCAATGTAAATTCTTATTTTATGAGTTTGAAAATTAGCAAAAGAACCTATAATGTATATTAAAAATATTCATAATAAATATCATATGATTTTGTTATTTCTATATTACATAAACATCCCCATAATATGATATCTCTAGGATAGGTTCTTTCCACAGTGTCACTATCTAAGGTAATATTTTATGGTAAACATATCCTTCAGTGAACAATATTTCTCATGATTATAAAGTAAATTTTTTCTCATTGATTCATTATCTTTATACTCTATTTAATGATTTTAATTGTTCTTGATTCATTTCATTATTTTCATTCACTTCGTGTGGAGTAATTTTTTTCAAAATTAATTTTACTCATTATTCTTGAGAAATCTTCACATTATCATGCATTGTGTAATCCTCCCAATATTGTTTCTCATCATATCATCCTTTTCTAATGTAATATTCACCTCATTGTAATATCATTAATGCTTCTCTAAATATTTAATATTTTTTCCCTTTATCATTTATGATTTTTCTCTTTTATGAGACTTATGTTTCTTTGATAACCCAAATAATTTGATATATAAATGAGATTTGTAATCCATACATTTCACATAGGATCTCCAATATCACCCATTATATATGTTATCTATTAAATCCTAATCTATTAGAATCATAAATCTCATTTAACCAATGTGATGAAATATGAGACCACATAAAATATATAATTATAATTACAAAGACTCAAATAATCATCAATTAACCATATAATAATTAAAAATTTTCAATTTTTAATTATATTACAATTATATATCACTTTTATTTGTCTTCCATTTTATTATTCTTTGTAAATATATAAAAAATATACAGAAGAGGTATGTGGATGAAAAATATAAATCACAACCGTTATTATTTTTTATAATGATGAAATATTTCTATCCTAGCCTTGTCATGTGTAAGAAAAGTATACATAATCTTATTTCATAGCTGTTCAATAACTCTATAATATCATCTTATATCCCATGATTCAAATGGTTCCTATTTTCAAATATAATAGTAAATGAGAATACTGTAGATACAACGGATACAATGGCCATATATTCAACACATTTCAATATTTATTTAAAATAAATGATTTTTTATTGATTCTGTAACACCCTGATATTTTATGAGAAATATTTCTTTTTGTATTAAGTTATACACAACACCAAGAAAATATTTCACTACACACTACACTTTCTTGGCTTGCGTTACATGCAAGATCAACCTTCCTCGATAGCTTGCATTGTACATAATATCGAGTTTCACTAAACAATGATATATTATTATAATATTATGAACTATCTGTTATGAATAGTATTAATTTAATTTTGTATTTTATAACATTATAATTTATCTTACACATTTTATAGAATGAGATATGAAAACAAAATCAATTTTTCGGATAAAAGAAGTATTTTTAAAAAAATGCAGTTTTACCGCCTTTTGATGGTGCACCCATTTTAAATATAATTTTTGAAAAGTTTATAAGTTCAATTTTACAGAATAATTTTCTTCTTTTGAATCAGGATATAAAAATTTACTTTGGATGAATTTTCGATACTTTTCTGATAACTTTTATAATTTGATGAATAGTAAAAATACGCTAAATTTTTCTTAAAAACTACTCTTTTCATTAAGATAATTTAGTTGGTAAAATGATAATATTTAATGGATTTAAAGTATTAATAGAATATATTTTTACAATTTAATATAATTCACTTCATTTCCATTAATTTTATATTTAATTCATAGGTAAAAACATTTCAATCTTTGACAATATTTTAACTTTTAAAACATGTTTTCTAAACAACGAGATTAATTTTTAATTAATTACAACAACTTCTGTGTTTTTAATTTTGAAAAATGGATTCCATATTTGGATTCAGTGGGTCCAAATTATGTTAACATGTTACTTTTATGTTTTTTTACATTATGAACAGTAACTACGATAATTTTTATTTACTATAGTTTAAGATAAATCGTGTAATTAAGGGTACAAATATGATAATAAAATTACTCTAACACCTGCCAAAATTCTATTGGAATTATAAAAGTCGACCCATATCACCGAAGGGTCAAAATAGATTCCTTTCATGGACAATTGTCCTTGAAAATGATATAATTATAATTAAAACCAAAGAAAGTTACAACATGCCACTCTCTTATATCTTATAAGTGTAATAATTTTAATTTAGTGATAAAGTTCATAAAACATATAACATGAATAGTATCTTGAAATATAATAAAATTATCTACATCATGTGAATTTATTTAAAATTTAAAGGGATAATATAATTATCATTAATGATGACACAATAGTGATGTTGAAATTATTTTATTGATTGAAATATCAAATAAATGGTTTTAAAAATATTAAAATAAATATTATATGAACTATTTAATGTGATAAACGAATTTATGAGATGGATATGACATTTCAGGAATATATAAAATATTTTTGTTCGAATATATCCTATGTTTAGATTTTATTTAAAATCAAATAAGTGAATTGTGTCAAAATTGACACTATTGTTATTTTATAAAAATAACATATTATAAAATTCTTTACAAATCACAAAATTTTTTAAAAATGATAAATTTAAATTTATATGGTCTAAAATGTCCTAAATTATCCAATTATGGACAATTCATATCACATAAGTAATTATTTATAACAATTTAAAATTTAGAATATTATTACCACAAATAAAATTAAATAGATTAAATAATGATAAATCAACTTGATATGGTTTAAAATAAATTCAAAAAATGTATAAATTTTATTTTTTGATGTGATTACAAAAATATCTCATCTCATCATCGAATTGAGTCATTTTTGGTGGTTTTTATGTGATGATGGAATTTATTATAAATTAATATTTCTGATAATTCCAAGGGTGCCCCTCTCATACCTTATAAAAGGGCACCTTCTACCTCCCCTCCTCACACAATATTGAGCCTTCAATATTGGACAAAACCTGACCATTTCTATTTTAAAAGTCTCTAGTTATATAATAGATGTTCTGGTCTTCTGAAAAGTCAAACTCTAGTGCCCTAAGAGGATGTTTAAAAGAGGCACGTCGAGAAAGAGGTAATCTCTTCTACCGATTCTTTCAAGTTTCATTATTCTTCTACTTCCTCTTATTTATTTGTTTCATTATAAAGTAATAACATAAATATAAATCATATTTTGATATGTTATTATAAATATGAAACAACCCTATTTCACCTTCTATCCATCCTACAGAAAACAAAATCACCGCGCGTGCGTACGTACGGAATACCGTCTCTATGCCATGGTGTAATATGTTTTCCACAACCACCTTACTTGGATGAGTATAATGGTGTAAATAATAACTATATATTATTATTATAACATGATACTGATTCTGAGATATTATATCATCAACTCAAATTCCATTCATATAATTATTGGTACGATATCATCACTCGTGTGTACGTATGGCCTACCATCTCCATGATGTGATGTGATTCATTCTACATGATCTTCATTGAATAATCATTATATAAATGAATTGAATGAAAATATATGATATATATTATTGTAATTCCATTCATTAAATGATGTGGCTATAACCTAAACAGAGTAATAAGAATTTATTCAACAAAACATGCATAATAACATAAAGCAGTGAACAACCGAATAAAAGTAGCAATGAAATATTACAAATAATAAGCTAAGAATATGACCATATATGATATCATAATAATAATTATGATTCTGGAATAAGTCTATTACAATATTTAAATAATTATACAGGAGGTTGGGACATGTACAATGCATATTGGACCTAAGGTAAGGGAAAATCCCGCAATCTTATTTTTATCCGAGATTGTTTATACTTTAGAATTTAATTGGGAATATTTAACATCCACATCCATGTTTCCACAATATGTAATATTATTTCTATCCTCCTACAATTTTTTTACATCCAATTTTACCTATGGGTAAATTTTTACTAAAAGATATGGAAGGAATCTTTTGTCGTTTTCTATATGAGATACTTTTTGACATTTTTGGCCAAAGTACGAGAAGAATGTTTTTCTAAATTATATGGAATGAATGGATTTTTATTGAACATTATATCCATGATGCTTACATTAAATGATTTCAAGTTTATTTTTAATTAATTTTTTTTAGTTTAAAATTGTATGACATGTTAAGAAGGGAAAAATGTTTTTGAAGTAGAAATGATATTTTCCTCAAGAATAGAGTTCAAATGTTTTATCAAAATTATTTTCCATCTAAGATAATATAGGGTTATGTTTCTATCCATATTATTACATTTATTTGATTATTTTATGATAGAATTATTTTTATGAAGTCTTTTTCTCTTATATGGATTATGTTGTGATAGAATGATGTTTAAGAATCCCATTTTTATTACATGGATTATGCTATGATATATGATATATGATTTTGTGGCACACATAAGAATGGTTTTATTATGATATGGGTGGGACCTATATATCACTCCAATTCATTGGGTAGAGATTTATATCTCATTAGAAAGACATGGTAGGAACGACATGTTAATCTGGTTCAGTGATACAGGACTAGAACGAGGAGTTAACTCAGTTCAGAAATGGACTTTGTCCGCTAAGATGGTATTGGAAATAAGTCCTGACTAATATGAAATGATTTTCTATGATTATGTGTGTATTCCATAATGTTTCACGATTTATGTTATGATTATTGGGATTACATTTCAGTACTATGATTATTCCCATGTTATGATATTATGATCTATTTTGCAGGTTAATATTTTCAAAATGTTATGTTGTTTTGAATATGATGTGATTGATATTTCCTTTATCTACCCTTACTGATCATTTGAGCTCACCATTTTGTATGTTTTCTTTTCCCCAGGTTAGGAAGAAGGGTATTAAGTAGGATATTCCAAAAAGGACTCTAGATATGATGAAACATGAGGGAGACAATGTATATGATTTATTAACAAGTTATTTCTGTTTCCCAGTTTCTAAAGACACTATACCTATACGGTCCTATCATGATTTTTCTATATGTTGTAATAATTATGCTTAAATTATGAATTAATAACAATGTATATTTAATATGGGTCATTATAGTTGGTATCAGAGGAATGTTACAATAAACTTTTAGAAATTAGGATGTGAAAGCATTAGTAAGAACCCTAAGGATATGTCTAAGTATAGAATATAATATTAGTATTTTAGAAATGGCCATGAATAACCTATGATAAGACCTAAAGTGTGGAATTTTATTCATTATTATATGGTTTTCCTATTATGATTAGTGTTTCTCACACAATTCCTATTGGTTTTAGTCCATGGATGGAACCCGAAGGAACTATGTTAATGCTGAATGTGATGGGTAATGCCATGATTGTCCCCCTAAGCAACCAAACAGTATGGGAGATGGAATGATGAATCTTGTAGCCATGATCCCACAACTTTATCAAGTTACAAATCATCCAAGAATTCCAAATGATCAAAAGAAGGGGAAATATTCTGTTGAATCCTTCATGAGGTAGTGCCCACCCTCATTCAGCGGGTCTACTGATCCATTAGTGGCTGAACAATGGATCAGTACCACTGAAAAGATATTTTCAGTTCATCAATGTTCTGAACATGATAAAGTCATCTTAGAAGTATATCTTTTGGAAGCTGAAGATGATCAATGGTGGAATATTATCAACAATACGAGGCAAAGAGATGAAATTGAGTCCATGGAATGGGATGAGTTCAAGAACTTATTTTTCTATAAGTACTTCCCTCGTATTATTCAAAAAAATATGGAGAAGGAGTTTCTTGAACTTAAGAAAAATGATAATGAATCTGTTGGTACCTAAGAAGAAAATTTTACAAGGCTTGAAAGGTACGCTTCTGGGATTATTATCCAACCTAAGAGTAAGATCGATCGATTCTTTACTGGATTAAAACCAATTATTTGATGGGAATTATCCATAAAGGACTTCAATATCTACGATGAAATTGTTCGATGTGCTCTCAAGGTTGAGATAGAGATTAGAGTAACCCATCAATCGTATGGTTTTGTTAAGAAGATGAAAATGAAATTCAAATGGAAATATAAATACCACATTGAATAGAAGATGAGTTTTCCCTTATGCTCAATGTGTGGAAGGAAACATGGAGGTAATTGTCTTAAAGGGACAACTAAATGTTTTAAATGTGGAAAAGAAGGTCATCAGGAATTTTACTGCCACTGTGATGGGAAAAAGATGTCTAGAGATGCGAACAAAGTAAAGACTACACCGAATGCACCTCCGACACAACAATGTTACAAGTGCAAGGAAATGGGGAATTATGCTAATCAATGACCAAATCCAAGTTTTGCTGATGATGATCGACGTTAACAAACTCTTAAGGCAAAAGACTAAGGAATGTCACATGCAATTTTTATCGGTGATGTGGAGTACGATAACGAAGTGGTGAAAGGTAAACGTACCATCCACTCTAAAGTAGAAAATATTTTATTTGATTATGGATCCACCCACTTATTTATTTCTGAAGAATTTTCTAAGGGATCGTCGTACTACCTCAACAATTAGCGGTTGAGTTTTCTTTGACAACTCCAAATGGCACAACGGTTGCATCAAAAGTTTATAATTATTCTCCAATTGACGTTTGTGGGAATGTGCTTAATAAAAATCTTGTGATCCTTCCTATAGTGGAATTTGATATGATTCTTGGCATGGAATGTCATTCCTAATATGGAGCTCATTTATATTTCCAATGAAGGGAAGTCACATTTCATATTCCTGATCAATCTATGATCATCTATCAATTCAAGGATGAATATAACCTTCCAGTGGAAATTTCTTCCATCTTATGGGTCTTGATTCCAATAAATGAAGTTTATTTATCTCAAATGGTTGGAGAGAAACTCACAATTAAGAATATTCCCTTTGTAAGAGAGTTTGATGATGTATTTCCAGAGGAATTTATAGGTCTTCCACCAAATCATGAAGTTGAGTTTTCAATAGACCTCATATCAGGTGTTATGCCCATTTCAAAGAAACCTTATATAATGGCCCCAATTGAGTTACAGGAATTGAAGAAGAAACTCCAAGAGAATCTTGATAAGGGATTCATACACCCTAGTGCATCACCTTGGGGAGCACCTGTTCTGTTTGTTATGAAGAAAGATGGATCAATGAGACTCTGCATTGATTATCGAGAAATTAACAAGTTCACTATCATGAACAAATATCCTCTCCCACGAATTGATGACTTATTTGACCAACTACGTGGAGCTCAATACTTTTCCAAGGTTGATCTTCTTACAGGGTATCATCAATTAAGGGTCAAAAGGGAGGATATACCAAATATTCCTTTTCATACAAGGTATGGACACTATGAATTTATAGTGATTCCATTTGGTCTTACTAATACCCCTGCTATCTTCATGGATCTAATGAATAGTGTCTTTAGAGACTATCTTGATCAGTTTGTGGTAGTCTTTATAGACGATATTCTTGTCTATTAAAAGAGAAAGGAATAACATGACGATCACTTTAGAATTTTAATAAATACCCTAATAAAGGTTAAGCTTTATGCCAAATTTACCAAGTGTGAATTTTGGATTCAAAAAGATTCAATTTTGGGTCATATAATCTCAAAAGATGGGATATCTGTGGATCCAGCAAAAACGGAGGTTATCGGAAGATGGTTGATACCAACAATAGTAACTGAGACACAAATTTTTCTTGGTTTGGATGGATATTATTGATTTTTTGAATGATTTTTCACGATTTTCTAATCCACTCACCAGGTTGACTCGAATAGGAGTTAAATTCATTTTGAAGGAGGAGTGTGAAGAGATTTTCAAGGAGTTAAAAAGAAGGTTATCCAGTGCACCTAGGCTCACACTGCCTTGTAGTGGATAATGGTTTGTGATATACATTGATACATCCAAGAAGGTATTGGGGTGTGTTCTCATGAAAAACGATATGGTGATAGCTTATGCCTCACGATAGTTGAAAATCCATGATCAAGATTACCCAACTCATGATTCGGAGTTAGATGCCGTAATCATTGCATTAAAAATTTGGAGGCATTATCTTTATGTTGAAAGGTGTGATATTTATACTGATCATAAAAGTTTAAAGTATATTTTCACACAAAATTTGCTGAATATACACCAAAGAAGATGGTTGGAGCTGATTAAGGATTATGACTACTCAATTAACTACCATCCTGGGAAATAAAACAAGGTGGAAGATGAATTATGTCGACAAGACCACACTAGATTATCCATGATGAGGATCACAAAAGATCCAATATTTATGGATTTATAACAGATGGATCATGGAATTATAATGGAAGGGGAAAAATCTTATCTTTATGAAATGAATGTTCAACCATCTATACATGTAACGATTAAAGAGGCACTGAATGAAGATGTAGAGTTACAAAATAAGGTGTGAAATGTTCTTGAATTCCACATTGATAATGATGAAATAATAAGGTTCACGAATCGGGTTTGTGCTCCTCCCATCCCAGAATTAAAGAAGCAAATATTGGATGAGGCTTTTAACACCCAGAGATTTTATGAGAAGTATTATTTTAAATTTTTTTGATGTCTTCGATACTACACCAAGATTATCTTGCGCTATACGCAACACCATATTAGCTTTCAGTATACGCAACACTATTCTTGGATCGTGTTACACACAATTTCAAGTTCGTTTGATAGAAGTTATTCTACGCAAAATTGAGTGTGTGTCTGTGTGTATATATATATATATATTCAATGTATAAATGAAATATGGCTGTATTATGTTATATGCAACAACAAAGGAATATTTCACTACACACAACCCTGACTTGGCTTGCATTACACGCAATCACGACCTTCCTCGATAGCATGTGTTGTACGCAATACCGGGTTTCACTAAACAACGATATACTGTCATGATATTATTATGGATTATCCATTATAAATATTATTAACTAAATTTTGAATTTTATAACATTATTATTCATCATACACATTTTCTAGAACATGGTATGTGAACAAAATAAATTTTTCAGGTAAAATAAGTATTTTTAAAAAAATGCAGTTTTTCCGCCTTTTGATGGCGCATCCACTTTAAATATAGTTTTTGAAATGTTTATAAGTTCAATTTGACAATATAAAATTCTTCTTTGGAATCATGATATAAAAATTTACTATGGATAATTTTTTCATATTATTCAGATAACTTTCATATTTTAATGAATAGTAAAAACACGCTATATTTTAATTAAAAACAAATTTTTTCATCGCAATAATTTATATGGTTAAATTATCATATTGAATAGTTTTAAGTATAAATAGAATATATTTTTACCATTTAATATAGTTTATTTCATTACCATTAATTTTACAATGAAATAATAGGTAAAAACATTTCAATCTTTTGTAATGTTTTAACTTTTAAAACTCGTTTTCATAATGGCGGGATTAATTTTAAATTAATTTCTTCAACTTATGTGATTTGAATATGGAAAAATTGATTCCATATTTTGAATAAGTATGTCCATATTATGTTAATAAGCTAATTTTTTTTTTACTCATTATGAATAGTAACTACGGTAAATTTTATTTACCATAGTTAAAGGTAAATCAGGTAATTAACGGTAAATATAAAATTATAAAATTACCATGACAATTTTCCTTATATAATTGGATGATTATATTTTACCCTAAATCTTACTTGGGTCGAAATGGAATCTAATGTAACCCACTTGTATTTTATTATGACCTTTTATTTGTTTTATTTAAAGGAAAGTGAGATGTCTCACTCCAACTTTAATAATTAGATTATTTTTAATATAAGGATATAAAGAATATAAATTTGATTATAAATACTCATTTGAAATCTAGAATGTTTTTCTTTACCATGGTAATTTATTTGTAAATTTTAAGAAATATTTAATTACATTAATATAATATACATTAATGATGAAGAAATTATTTATTTAGAGAGAAATAAATTATATAGTTTTTATTAAAATAAAAATAGCTAAAAAAAGGACCATAATCTTGACAAAACATTATTTTTAGAGTATATAACTACCCTAATCATCCAAATTTAAATTTGTGGGCCATTTGGAGCCTAATAAAACTGATTAATACATTTATATTATTTTATTTTAAATGATTTCAAAGATGTCACCTTCATAATTTAATAAATATAACAATTCAAATTTTGTGATTTTAAGATGATAAATTCGATTAAAAATAAAATTATGAAAGTTGTTATATTTATATTAATCATAATATTTTATTTTTAATTTTTATTCAACAAATAAGTATATTAAATAATTATACAAAAATGTTGTAGTAATTATTTTATTAAGAGATATACCAAATAAATGGTTTTAAAAATATTAAAATAAATAATATATGAACAAATTAATGTGCCCCATGAATTTTTTGATGAATATGACATTTTAGGGATCTATTATATAATTTGGTTCGAACATATCTTTTGTGTGGTTTTTATTTAAATTCAAATAATGAATAGTGTCAAAATTGACACAATTGATATTTTATAAAAATAACATATTATTATATTATTTTAAAATCAAAAAAATATTTAAAAACTACAAATAGATTATAATATGGTCTAAAAGGTTATAAATTATCCAATTATGGAAATTTTACATATTTAAGTATGCATTTATAACAATTTAAATTTTATAATTTTATTACCACAAATTAAATTAAATTGAATAAATAATGATAAATCAAGTTGATAAGTTTTAAAATAAACTTAAACTAGTCTAAATTTTATTTTTTGATGAGATTACAACCATATCTCATCTCATATTCGAATTGAGTAATTCATGGAGGTTTCTATGTGGGGTTTTATTTTATTATTAATTAATATTTTTATGGTTTCCAAAAGTGCCCCTCTCCTCTCTTATATAAGGGAACCTCCTTCCCTCTCCTCTTCACACACATTTGAGCCTTCAAGCTCAAAAAAACCCATACCATTTCACTTCTCCAATTACATAGAAACTTACTAGAGGTCCTAGTATTCTTTAAAGGCCAATTTAGTGCCCTAAGAGGATGATAAGAGGAGCCGGGTCGAAGAAGAGGTAATCTCTTCTACCGATTCTTTCATGTTTCTTTATTCTTGAACTTCTTCATCTATATTTGTTTCATTATAAAGTAATAACATAAGAGTAACTAATATAATGATATGTTATTATAAATATTAAACAACCCCATTTCACCTTCTATACATCCTATGGAAAATGAAATCACTGTGCGTGCGTATGTACGAAACACCATCTCCACGCCATGGTGTAATATGTTTTTCCACCACCACCTTACTCGGATGGGTATAATGGTGTAAAGAATAACTATATATGGTTATTATAACATCATACGGATTCTGAAATATTATATCATCCACTCCAGTTTCATTCAATAATTATGGGAACGATATCATCGCTCGTGCGTACGTACAGATTGCCATCTACACGACGCGATGAGATTCATTCTCCATGATAACCATTCAAGAATGATTATAAAGTATAAATAATGAATAATAATGTAATATAAGACATAATTAAGCTAATTAATTTATTTATAAATATATATTTATATATATCATCAACTTACTTCCATTCAAGTCAATAAGGAAAGGAAAACAACGTTCATGCGTACGTACGACCTACTGTCTCCATGAATGGTGTATTTCATTTCATTTATCTATCTAATATGTATATATATACTGAATATATATGATATATAAATCATTATTTACATTCTTGAAGTATGTAAATCATGATATAAGTAATAATAATATCAAGAAAAACAAGTCCAAACACGTACGATAAATAAAACGATTTTACCCAAAACACTGCTTTAACATGGAATTTACAAAAGAACGGGTAATATAAAGTAATAAGTGAACCGTATATGATATAATAACAATAAATATTATTCTGTAATAAGTTAATGACATTATTTAAATCAGTATACAGGAGTTTCAGATACGTATGAAGCTTATCGGACCTAAGGCAAGGGATAATTTTTCAATCTCATTTTTATCTCAAATTGCTTATACGTAAGTATTTACTAGGGTTATATTTTTCATACATTTCCTTAAAATGTTTTTCATAAAGTGTTTAATATTATTCCATTTATGTTTAAATTCATGTTTACCCCTCTTTGACTTTTACTTTGTGTTATGGAAGGAATCTTTCTTTTGTTTACCCCACATGGTAATTTTTAAATTTTCCGTTAAATGTACGAGGAGAATGTTTTTTTAACTTATAAGACATGAACTGATTTTTACAGTTTCATAATGCATTATTTACATTAAGCTTACTCTACAAGATTTAACGCCTATTTTCAATATAATAATTTTTTTTAAAAATTTTATGGAATTTTTGTGAAAAAAAAATGATTATGATGAAGAAAGGATATTTTCATCAAGAATTCATTTCAAGTCTTTTATCAATACCATTTTCCATATAAGATGACATTATTTCATACGTGTATGTTTCAATTATAATGTCTCTATGATTTAAATGGTTTCACTTTTCTTATGCTGAAATGATATCCATTTGTTTTACATGGATTATGTTATGATGGAATGATGTTTATGAAACACATTTTATTCTTTGGTTTATGAATAATGATTTATGTTTATATTGCGGCACACATGATAATGATTTCATTATGATATGGGTGGGACCTATATCTACCTCAAATGAATTGGGTAAAGATTTATATCTCATGAGATAGACATGGATGGAACAATAAGCTAATCCGGTTCAGTTTTACCGGACTAGAACGAGGAGTGAACTCGATTCAGAAAAGGAGTTTGTCCACTAAGATGGTCTCGACAGCAATACCTTGGCTACTATGGAAATCATATCATGTTATTAATGGTTTTACACAATTACATCTTTTATTCCCATGTTATTATATCATGATTTATGATCCATTATGATCTATTCCCTACGTACTACCATGTTTCATGTCATTGCTCAAGATTTTGATGTTTAAATATTATGTTCATGTTTTGAAGTTCAAATGTATATGGTTTGTTTTATTTTCTCCATGATTACCCTTACTGAGCATTTCATCTCACCCTTTATATGTTTTATTTTCCCCAGGATATAAAGAAAAGTTATAGGTAATCAAAAAAAGGAAGATATCTATGGGAGATGTTGAAGATCATTCACCATGATTAGACGACTATATTCCACGTTTCCAATGACA
Organism: Viscum album; assembly: GCA_963277665.1. Lineage (NCBI taxonomy): Eukaryota > Viridiplantae > Streptophyta > Magnoliopsida > Santalales > Viscaceae > Viscum > Viscum album. The sequence goes on along the minus strand of OY728141.1, from coordinate 537,208,202 downwards.
CTAAACTAGTACGGTCCTTTGGTGTCTATTTTTGTTATGTATTATATATTCTGAAAATGTAATTTAATTCCTATGTTTGTCATGCTTTGGGTCTCTACCATTGGTATCAGAGGAAAGGTTTAGTCAACCTTCAGAAACTTGGATGTGAAAACTTTAGAGAGATACCTAGAGATATTTCATAGGTATGTCTATGGATATCCCAAAGGATTAGTATAACTATAGTTTGCAATCCTATAATTATGTTAAAGATCATGAATAACCTAGTGTGAACCTAAGGTATCCCAGATTAAAGAATGTGTGATAAGTTAGACATCCCATAAGTGACTTTTTATGATTATGTGGTTCCCCATTATTTTAACTGTTTCTTACACCATGGATTTTCGTTTTATTCAATGGAGGGAACAAGAAAGAATTGAGTCAACATTGAATCCAAGGGAAATATTGGTTACAATGAGAAACGAAATTGCATAATGCCTATAAGGAAAGATTTTGTGATTTTTCCGAATCCGTCATCGCGATATATGATTAACACGGTGAACTTTAGTCATATTCCAAATTCATCAAATAAGAGGAAGATGTACTTTTAAGCATGTTCTCTTATTGAGGAGCATAAACAAAGGAAGATTGAGATTTCTAATGAAGGGAAGAAGAACCTTGACAAATACATCAAATGGAGGGGAGGATTTTATCTGTGTGGAGAGAAGGGTTATAGAGTGACAGACTGTTATGGAGTTCAATGAATTATTTGTGGAGAACATGGGCATTACCCAACTCAGTGCCATGACCTAGGAGGTTACATCTAAATCAAAGAAGGACTTATTCCATGAAAATCATTGAAGTGGATGGATTTAATTTTTTATGTATTGGTATTCAAGAATAATTTGGTTGAGGTACTTTTATGGTATATTGGATTATCTATGTATTCGTCCATTGTGATTTTCAATAATTATATGGTACCAGTAACCATGAAATGTGATTGAGATATTTTTGGAAAGAAGATGATATGCGCATAATGAAGGGATTAGGAGAAAATAAAATGTTTGATTGTATTAATGAGCTCATGACTGATATAAGGAAAAAGTTATATCATGGTTTGAGTATATAGAATTTTTGGATTTTGGTATGTGGAATGAGTTAACTTTTGACAACATTCATGTTTTCACTAAGTTTCATTGGGTATTCATTTTTGAAGAGAATAAAAGATTAAGGTATTCACATGTTTCGAATGAAATCAAAAAGGTATATCTTGTGATATATGAGGGATAAATGATGGTATTCACGTGCTTTTTATATGACCTTTTTAGTAATTGTTCCCTTTATACTATGAGTTTGGAAAGAAGTATTTTGGATAAGCCTAATGATTGGAATGGATTATGTTGAGCATAAGTTAGTATTGTTTAAGGCTAGATTTGTTTTCGTCATTTTTTATGGAATGTTATAATAGTGTAGTTTAAGAAAAGGGACCACCTGCAGAATGGGTGATAACTCGTCGCGTCGGACAAGGCTGTGGGAATAGACCCCACAACCGAAGTGGGAAAGTCCTTTATCGCATACCACTAGCCTACAGGAAGTTCCTGGATTGTAGAAACTAGTTTTATTTTATTAAGCTCTATGATAGATGAAGTATAAGTTCATTTTAGCAACCATATACAATTAATCTCAGCATTGATGGACTTATGTATATTTAATAAATTGTGCTAAACTTTTTGCAATAGAAATAGATGGAATGACCTATCATTCTATCGAATGATCTATTAACACTTCACGATTGACAAATTCAACTTCATTTCCTTATGAGATGAGGTGGAAATAGTTCATGGCACGAACAACGGTGAGATTGTATGAAAATCAAGTTAGTATTTATTTATCTTCAACAATTTTTCAACATTAGGGAAATGATCATGAGAACTAAAAACGTTTTCCTAGTACCCTCATATCTGATGAATAATATGGTACCTTAGATCATCACAAATTTATGGCTTTTTGATTGTTGGCTTTTTCATAGCCATGCTCTCTACCACTCTTCATCAACAATTGATGGTTAGATTTCTCTTTCATATCCATATTTTCACCTATATTCTCTGTTGAGCCCTCTGGAAGATTGTTGATTTTATGTCTATGATTGATGTTTTAATAATCACAAATCATCACATACCATTAATGCTTAATATGGATTTATTTCTCATAAACATAATTACAATCTGTTAATGAATCTGTTATCAGGTTTTTGTCTATGCTTATTGACTTACAATGTATTTTGGAAGTCTTCTGGATTCAACAGACATCGGAAGCACCGATTCAATATCAACAGACATCGGATGCACCGATTCGATATCAACAGACATCGGAAGCACCGATTCAATATAAACAAACATCGGAAGCACCGATTCAATATAAAAAAACATCGGAAGCACCGATCCAATATCAAAGGACAATGGTCGCACCGATCCGATATCAAAATGAGCCACCGATCATCTGACTCGCTGATCAGATGACAGACCGATGCTGATCAAAATGACTCACCGATCAAATGACTCACTGATGCTGATCAAAATGACTCACCGATCAGATGACAGACCGATGCTGATCAAAATGAATCACCGATCAAATGACTCACTGATGCTAATCAAAATGACTCACCGATCAGATGACAAACCGATGCTGATCAAAATGACTCACCGATCAAATGACTCACCGATGCTGATCAAATGACTCACCGATGCAATATGACTCACCGATGCAAAATGACTCACCAATGCAAATGACTCACTGATGCTGATCAAACTGACTCACCGATCAGATGACAGACCGATGTTGATCAGTCTGATTCACCGATGCTTATTTATCTGAGTCGCCGATCATTACTCACTAATGCTGATGACCTACCGATCACTAGATTCTTCAATAGTCATAAACAACTGTTTGAATTTATTTATCTTTATCTTTATTTATTCTAACCAACGGTCATATTAGGTATATTTTAATGCTCTGTCAATTAATTAATAAAGGTTGTCGGATGTCAGGAAACCGTACCTCGTACCTACGGAAAGGAAACTTTTTCTGTCTTCCGATGCACGTGACATAAATACAGAAGACTCTGCTGAAGAAGAGAGTTGACGGAAGAACACAAGAAGAATATAGAGGAAAGAAAGAAGAGGAAGAACCAAGAAGAACAGAACCTCTTACACAATCAATCCTACTAAAGAAGAGTTCTGTGCATACAAAAGAACATTGAAGAACTTCATCAACTACATCTCACTGCCTTTGAACCTGAATCATACGACACTCTTCTTCTCAAACAAAAAATGAGAAGAGTAATCAGAATAAATTCTGACCAAATACAAAAGAGTCCAGAGCTACACTGAAATCACCAGAGCCATTTCTAAACACTACATCTCTGCTCTGTGATACATTTGTTTTACATTTTGAGCAGTGTGTATTATCTGCTGTATTAAACACACACAATGACTCCTGTACTTTCACTGGAGGATCTGTAAATCCTCAGAAAACCTTTTTACACTTCATTTCCCACTGTGGATAGTGGTAGAGGTCGTGTGAGACCTGGACAGCTCTAAGCTGTTGTTTGTTTCCCCACGCAGAACTGTGGTAGAGGTCTTGTGACCTGGAAAGTGTGTTCATTGTTGTTAACCCCGATCCAGAGTGTGGATTATCTTTATATAAAATTTTGAGAGGACTAAGTCTCATCTTGAGACTGAACCTCTTGGTAAATTCTCTGTGTTTAGAGCTACATACTATATCCATACTACATATTTATTTCATATTCCACTGCTATTACTTTGAAATATAATTTATTTTCAAAGCTACTTTGATAGTTAAACTCGCAAGTGTTTATATTTAATATAAACCGGTATGTTAGTTTCAAAAGTTAATTTAATCATAAGATTATGTTAACTGAGAACTAATCAATATTTGAGAAACTAATTGAACCTTTATAATCTGTATAAATTCACTACAGTTTAATCTGTTTTTGAAATAGGGGGATTTTAATAAACATTGTTTTTAATAGAAAATTTTAATTGGAACTCAATTCACCCCCTTATTGAGTATCCACTCCGACCAACATTTGGTATCAGAGGTTGGTTAATATTTTCTAATGTACTCTGTTTTTCAACTGTGATTTTAGTTGTATTTTAATGTTCTTAAAATTTCTGTTATTTCTAAATTTTTATCTCTTTAAAATTATTTTTGTGATATCATGGATAATAGAATTGAGGGTGCTGCTACTAACCAGCCACCTTTCTTTATTGGAAACAACTATGCTCAGTGGAAACTTAAAATGAAAATTCATCTAGAAAGCATGAGTTTTGATATTTGGACTGATATTGAATCTGAATACAAAATTACCACTACTGATAGATCTACGTGGGATGAACCTACAAAGACTGCTTAGAATAATAATTTTAAAGCTATGAATGCCTTGTACTGTGCTCTAGGAGATGAGGAATTTAATATAATTTCTACATGTAAAACTGCATATGAAATTTGGGATACCTTAGCTGTTTCTCATGAAGGAACAACTAATGTTAAGGAGATAAGATTGAATACCTATACTATTAAGTATTATAATTTTAAGATGAAGCCTGATGAACCCATTTCTGATATGTATCTCAGGTTCAATGAAATTATCAACACAATGGCTTCTCTGGGAAAGGATGTTCCAGCAAAGGAACAAATCATGAGAATTTTGAGATTTCAACCTGAATGATGGAGAGGAACCTCTATCTCCATTAGAGAATCGTGTGACATTGGAGAACTACCTGTCAAGGAACTAATTGGTAAGTTGATGATGTATGAAGAAGAACTCAAGGTAAACAAAGAAGAAGTTGATGAACCTAAAAGGAAGTCTATTTCCCTCAAGACTACAACCTCAAAGAATAAGGATAAGGAAAAGCCGCAAGCAATCATTGAAAGTTCAAGCAGTGAGGAAAGTGAGAATGATTCTGACAGTGATGCTGAGATGGCTCACATTGCTAGAAGATTTAAGAAATTCTATAGGAAGAAGATGTTTTTCAGAAAGTCAAACTACAAAGGCAAGTATGATAACAAATGACACTGGAAAAAGGATAGGAAGAAGTCTGATAAATCAGATGAAGTTGTCTGTTATGAATGCAAAAGAAAAGGACACATAAAAGCAGACTGTCCAAAGCTGAAATACAGAAAGAAGTATGAATACAAGGATAACATGTACAAGAAAGCCCTGAAGGCTACTTGGAGTGCTTCAGAAGACAGCACAAGTGAAGATGAATCTTCAGACTCTAAAATGAATCGAGCCAACATGTGTTTCATGACAAACACTTCTGAGGTAACATCAGAAACTCCTGCTTTAAATTCATATTATTCTGGAGATGATTCTGAATGTGATAACATGTCTAAATATGAACTGTTTGAATATTGTGATATTCTTGAAGAAACTTGTAATGAGCTTAAAGATAAATATAAGGGTTTTAAGAAACAATATGCTTTAAGTGTTAAGCATAAATCTGATCTGGATATAGAAGTAGAAAAGAATGCTCAGTTACTTAAAGAGAATACTGAACTAAAATTGTCTAATGAGAAACTCAGAAAAGACTTAGAGAAGTTCACAAATGGCAAGAATACTCTAACACAAATGATAGGAAAGCAAGTTACACCTAGATATACTACTGGTATAGGATACCAACCTGGTCAAAGAAAAGTTGCCAAAACTAGATTCATTCCAAAATCTGGACAGAAGATAGTTAATTCTGGAACTTCATATGCCTCAACCAGTTATATTCATAGTTATGGATCTAATAAGGTTTATCTTTCAAAGAATGTTAATTCTACAAATTATATGAGACCCATTAGACAAATATGGATACCTAAAGTATCATTGGCTAACATGTCTGGACCCAAGAAGATCTGGGTACCAAAATCATCTTCCATCTAAATCTGTTTTGTAGGAGACCTGCTTGAAGAGCTGTCACAAGAAGCTATGGTACTTAGACAGTGGATGTTCAAGACATATGATAGGAGAATTTTCATGTTTCAAGAGCTTAGTAAAAGTTGATGGAGGCTTTGTCACTTTTGGTGATAATTCAAAAGGAAAAATCATCGGCTTAGGCCAGATTGGTAACACTGATTCAATCTTGGTTTATGAAGTTTTATTTGTCGATGGACTTAAATATAACTTGTTAAGAATTTCTCAGTTGTGTGATGATGGTTTTTATGTGAAATTTAAAAATGATTCTTGCAATGTTTTTAACTCAAAAAATGTTTTAGTATTTTTTGCTTTAAGAAATGAAAATGTTTATGCTGTTGATTTAGATTCTTTAGCTAAGCAGAATATTCCTTGTTTAAATGATTTTCATAAAGAGTCTTGGCTTTGGCACAGAAGATTAGGACACTACAATGTACACTCTCTTAGAAAACATTCTAGGAAGAACTTAGTTAGAGACTTACCGAAACTTGAATTTCTATCAGACAAAGTTTGTAATCCCTGTCAAAAAGGAAAGAAACATAAAGTTTCTTTTAAATAAAAGAAAGAAGTGTCAACTTATCAACCTCTCGAGTTGGTTCACATGGATTTATTTGTACCTTATAGAGATTCTAGTTTGAATGGGAAGCACTATGTCTATGTTCCTGTAGATGACTTTTCTAGATAAACTTGGGTATATTTTCTAGCTCACAAAAGTGAAGCTTGTTCTTACTTTGTTAAATACTCCAAGTCTGTAGAAAATCATAGTGGACTCAAGATTAAGACCCTGAGAAGTGATCATTGTCGTGAGTTTGAAAATCATGTGTTTGATTCTTACTGCTCACACAATGGCTATAGTCACAATTTCTCTTCCCCTAGGACACCCCAACAAAATGGTGTAGTAGAGAGAAGGAATAGAACCCTGCAAGAAATAGCTAGAACTATGCTCAATGAATATGAACTGCCTATTTACTTTTGGGCTGAAGCTGTAAATACAACTTGTTATATCATTAATATAGTCTTGATCAGACCAGTTCTTAAGAGGACCCCTTATGAGTTGTGGAACCATAGGAAACCTAAGGTTAACTACTTCAATGTTTTTGGATGCAAAGTCTTCATTCTCAATACTAAAGAAAATCTTGAAAAATTTGCATCCAAGAGTGATGAAGGAATTTTCCTAGGTTACTCTATCTCTAGTAAAGCCTATAGAGTTTTCAATAAAAGAACCAAATGTGTGGAAGAATCTGTTCACATCAAATTTGATGAAGCTGATCCACATGAACCTAAAATCTCTCTTGAAGATGATCTCTCTGGTTTGAATCTCAATTATAAAGACAATGGACCTATAGTTAAAACATCCAGCTCTGGAAATTCTCCAGAACCTGCTTATGTTGAACCTCAATCTGTAGATGAATCTGAAATCTCTAGCCCTATCTTTTCAAAACCATCTAGGACTCTAAAGAACCATCCTTTAGATGCTGTTGTAGGAAATCAAGATAGAGGAACACAGACTAGAGCTTCTCTAAGAAATCAGGTTGAACATCAAGATTTTCTTTCACAGTTAGAACCTAAAAATATCAATGATGCTATCAATGATGAATTTTGGGTAATGGCTATGCAAGAAGAACTAAATAAATTTGATAGAAACAAAGTCTGGAAATTAGTAGAAAGATCTAAGGACATTTTGACCGTAGGCACAAAATGGGAGTTTAGAAATAAAGTTGATGAATCTAGAAATATCATTATAAATAAAGCTAGTCTAGTTGCACAAGGTTACAATCAAGAAGAAGGAATTGACTATGAGAAAAACTTTGCACCTGTAGCTAGATTAGAGGCTATTAGGATCTTACTTGCCTATGCATCACATCTGAATTTCAAGCTATATCAAATGGATGTCAAAAGTGAATTTCTAAATGGTTTTATTGTTGAAGATGTTTTTGTAGAACAACCACCTGGTTTTTTAAATCCTCATTTTCCAAATCATGTTTTTAAACATTCTAAAGATTTATATGGTGTAAAAGAAGCTCCAAGATCTTGGTATGAAAGGCTTTCAAACATTCTTATCTCAAAAGGATTTACAAAAGGAGTAGCTGATCCCACTCTTTTTATAAAAAGGATTTCAAAAGATGTATTAATAGTAAAAATCTATGTTGATGATATTATTTATGGATCTTCTAAAAATTCCTTATGTACTGATTTTTCAAAGATTATGCAAAATGAATTTGAAATGAGCTTAATGGGAGAGCTTAAGTATTTTCTTGGTTTTCAAATTTTTCAAACTAAAGATGGAATTATTTTAAATAAAAGTAAATATAAAAAGGATCTTTTAAAATTTTTTGGATTGGATAGTATTAAAGAAAGTGATACACCAATGAGTACTACCTGTAAATTGGATACAGATGAAGCTGGGAAACCAGTTGATCAAACCAATTACAGAGGTATGATTGGGAGCTTACTTTATCTTACTGCTAGTCGACTAAAAATTATGTTCAGTGTATATATGTGTGCTAGATTTCAAGCTAATCCTAAAGAATCACACTTACTGGCTGTCAAAAGGATTTTTAAGTATCTTAGGTATACTGTAAATTTAGGTTTGTTTTATCCAAAAGGACAACCATTTAACCTAACTAGCTATTCAGATGCTGACTTTTCTAGATGTAAGTTAGATAGGAAGAGCACATCTGGAACATGTCATTTTATTGGAAAATACCTAGTATCATGGTGTAGTAAGAAACAGAACTCAGTTGCATTGTCTACTGCCGAGGCAGAATACATAGCTGCTGGTAGTTGCTGTGCACAAATTCTGTGGATGAAACACACTTTATTGGATTATGGATTTGATCTTAAACATGTATCAATTAACTGTGACAATACTATTGCAATAAATATATCTAAGAACCCTGTGTCTCACTCTAGAACTAAGGACATTGATGTCAGACATCACTTTCTAAGAGATCATTATAAAAAAGGTGATATTTCTTTAAAATTTATTAGTTCTGAACATCAATTAGCTGATATCTTTTCAAAGCCTTTATGCTCTTAAAGAATGAAATTTATTAAACAAGAGTTGTGTATGACCGATCTGTGAAACTGATCTGTGAAACTGATCTGTGAAACGGATCTGTGAAACTGATCTGTGAAACCGATCTGTGAAACTGATCTATGAAATCGATCTGTGAAACTGATCTGTGAAACCGATCTGTGAAACTGATCTGTGAAACAGATCTGTGAAACGGATCTGTGAAACTGATCTGTGAAACCGATCTGTGAAACTGATCTGTGCAACCGATCTGTCATACCGATCTTTTTTTATTATATTGTAATTAATTAGTAAATTTCTTTTATAATTTTTATGGGAACCCTAAATGAGAAAATAAATGATATGCGGCTATTTATCTTCCCTAAACCATTGACATTTCATTTCCCGCCGAACCATTCAACCTCTCTTCCCCTCTACTTCGAAACTTCGAACTCTTGCCTTCCCAAAATCCTTGAATGGCTAAGAAAAAGAGACCGAGCAAAGGACCGGATAGCCCTGTACCTTCAAAGCGTGCTCGAGGCGAGTCGAGTAGTACCTCTCAACGATCAGTAAATCCGAACCTGGAAACTCGGATTGTTGCTGTAGAAAGAGAAGTCAGCTCTGCGTGGCTTTTATCAAGTAAGTCACTATTGCTGCAAGTTCTTGAATCGCAAGGATGGATAGACTGGTTTTCTGACAACTCTCGAATAGACTACCCGAAGATGGTACATGAGTCCTATATGAATCTGGAAATCACTTTAGATGGTGTGGAGGCTGCCAGGATGTCGTCTGTGGTAAAATGAAAGAAAATATCCATCTCATCTAAGGAGTGGGCTGAGTGCTTGAATGTACCTCATGAAGGTCGGTATGAGGATTATGTTGGGAATATTCCTCCAACATCTGATTACTTCTCTTACGAATTAGCTCTAGAGATTCTGACTGGAAACAGATAGTCACGGAGAATCACAGCTTCAGAATTATATGGTGAATGTAGACTGCTTTTCATGTTTATTCAGCACCAACTTTGCCCTAGGAGAGGAGATTTGGCTGCTGTAATGTACCAGGATGTTTTCCTGTTGTTTCTTCTGAAAACACATGAGAAGATCAATTTGTGTAGATATGTGATGGTGCACATAGCTGGAATGGTAAGACCGTCCAAGAAAGCCACTGCCTTGTTTTATTCAAAGATGATATCTACCAAGCTCAAGAATCTAGAATGTATTGATGAAGATGATGAAGTTGATGAAACAGATCATACCGTCTGTCTCAACAAAGAGATCTGCAAGAGGATGAAAATCAATTGGAATCCATGGAAGAAGTGCTGGGTTGCAGATGAAGATAAATTGTATGAAGCCTACAATCCCATAGATCATGGAAAGAGGCCAAAGGATTTGAGAGACCCTGGCTTGAAACAAGATGAGGAACCAGTTTATTCTGATGATGATGAGCAAGAAGAAGGAAAGGATGAGTCCACCAAAGCCCAAGAGCAAGAAGAAGCTGCGTCTGAGGAAGGAAGTATGTCATATCCTGATGATAGGAGTGATCCTGACACTGCTAGTCCCAAGATAAGAATAGAATTTGGACCTGCTAGTCCACCCTTAGCCCTACCAGAATCAGAACCCATTCTTGGTGATGAAGAAGATTCTGATACTGAAGAATATCACAGTGAAGCTTCTGAGAAGAGTGATGATGGATGTGCTGATGATGTTGAGGCTGATGTTGATGGTGATAACAGACCAGTGGATGGTCTTTCTGAAGATCAAATAGAATCACCTCAGCCAGAACAAGAAATACATATCAGTGGCAAGGTTGATTCACCAAAAATCAGTGGAACAACAAGCTATGAGAAACCAAAATACACCCTGTGTGCTGCTGTTTGGGATAACTACCCTGGTTATGTTGTGTTGGGATTAGAATATTCTGAAGAAGAAGAAGAAATGCCAGAATCTGCTGCAGCTGTGAAGAGGAACCTCCCAAGAGAAGCAAGGTCTGTTCCTGCTGTTGATCCTACAAATGTTAATTTACCTGGTTCTGGAATCTCTCAAGATGATCTTAATATGTTTAAGATTGAATTGCTAACCGCTGTGAGAGCCACAGTTAGAGAAAAAATTTCTAATGCTCTTACACAAGTGTCTCTACAAGTTTCTGAAAATTCATTGGAAGCCTTCTCACAAAGAGTATCTAATGCTGTGAAGCCAGACCTGGCCAATACTGGTGAACTTATTGGCAGGCACATAGCCTTTTTGAATCAGACTATGAAGGATCTTCACACCGGCTTGGTATCTCTATCCCGTGAATTCCGATCAACCATCTCTGGTATGATGGATGTTTTGAGAAATTTGATTGAACATCTCAACAAGTCTGACCTGAGGAAGTTGAAAGATGAGTTAACTCACATAGTTGGCCAAGCCAGTACATGCAAGGTAACCAAGATCACTACCCGTGAGCTAGAAGCTCTAAGAGAAGTTGTGCATGATGAGTTAGCTGCTGTTAGACAAATTCTTGATTTAGAATCTTTGAGGAAGATGAAAGAGCTCTGTGATAATAGTCATAGGATGGCATTGGTGTATTCAGCAGATGCTAAGAAAGCTCTGCAAGAGATCAAAGAGAAAGTTGATAATTACTTTTCCATGATTTATACAAAGCATGAAATGGCTGAAAACTTCAAGGTGTTGGAAGAGAATCTAAAATTACCTCCAGTAACTCAGGCCTTCAAAACTCAAGTTCATCAGTTGCAAGATTTTACCCCTTCCTTGGCCCAGTTCATAGAGAATAAAGATGATTTTGAAAAATCTATGAAGTATGGGGCAGAAGTCATTCAGGACTTCATTCATCTTTTGAAGCCCTATTTGAATGCACTAGCCACTACAATAGTAGTTCCTACTTCTGAACCTCTCAGTGACTCTGATGTAGCTCCAAATCAGCTATCTGTTGCTCAAGCTCTATCTCAGTTAAGACCAGTCCCTCAGCAAGCTTCTCAACCAGCTCCTGTTTCTCAACAACAACTCTCTGTGGCACCTGCTCCTCCACCTGCCCGAGTTGTCCTACCACCACTTCAGATTCTCCAAGTCCAGCCTGCCTCCAAGCCTTCAAACTTACCCACTATTGATCCCAAAGACAAAGGAAAAGCCCCTTTGTATCCCAACAAATAGTTGTGTATTGTTTTTGATAGGGTGAACACTGTGATGATTGTAATATTCTGTCCTTTATCAATTTTTTTCCTCTCTACTCTATGCTGACTGCTTTTACTTTCACTTTCACTTATATGTTTTCCCTCCTTTTTGATTATCCCAAAGGGGGAGAAGAAAACAAATGATATATGGGAGAAGATAGATATATGGGGGAGAAAATATGTATATCTCTAAGGTGAGGAGAAAGATCTATATATATATGAGAGATGTATCTATATCAGGGGGAGAAATATGTATAATATATATGAGAAATCTGTATAATATATATGGGAAATTTAAATTAAGGGGGATATTTATATATCTCTTTATATTTATTATCTTTATGGTTTAATTCTCATTATGTTTTTATTTATGATAAAGATTTGTGATTATCAAAAAGGGGGAGATTGTTGAGCCCTCTGGAAGACTATTGATTTCATGTCTATGATTGATGTTTTAATAATCACAAATCATCACATACCATTAATGCTTAATCTGGTTTGTTTTCTCATAAATTTAATTACAATCTATTAATGAATCTGTTATCATGTTTTTGTCTATGCTTATTGACTTACAAAGTATTTTGGAAGTCTTCTGGATTCAACAGACATCGGAATCACCGATTCCATATCAACAGACATTGGAAGCACCGATTCAATATCAGCAGACATCGGAAGCACCGATTCAATATCAACAAACAACGGAAGCACCGATTCAATATCAACAAACATCGGAAGCACCGATCCAATATCAAAGGACAACGGTCGCACTGATCCGATATCAAAATGAGCCACCGATCATCTGACTCACCGATCAGATGATAGACCAATGCTGATCAAAATGACTCACCGATCAAATGACTCACTGATGTTGATCAAAATGACTCACCGATCAGATGACAGACCGATGCTGATCAAAATGACTCACCGATCAAATGACTCACTGATGATGATCAAAATGACTCACCGATCAGATGACAAACCGATGCTGATCAAAATGACTCACCGATCAAATGACTCATCGATGCTCATCAAACGACTCACCGATGCAAAATGACTCACCGATGCAAAATGACTCACCGATGCAAATGACTCACTGATGCTGATCAAACTGACTCACCGATCAGATGATAGACCGATGCTGATTAGTCTGATTCACCGATGCAGATTTATCTGAGTCACCGATCATTAATCACTAATTCTGATAACCTACCGATCACTTGATTCTTCAATAGTCATAAACAACTGTTTGAATTTCATTATCTTTATCTTTATTTAATCTAACCAACGGTCATATTAGGTATATTTTAATGCTCTGTCAATTAATTAATAAAGGTTGTAAGATGTCAGGAAACCGTACCTCATACCTGCGGAAAGGAAACTTTTTCTGTCTTCCGAAGCACGTGACATAAATACAAGAAGACTCTGCTAAAGAAGAGAGTTGACGGAAGAACACAAGAAGAATATAGAGGAAATAAAGAAGAGGAAGAACCAAGCAGAACAGAACCTCATACACAATCAAGCCTACTCAAGAAGAGTATTGTGCATACAAAAGAACATTGAAGAACTTCATCGACTACATCTCACTGCATTTGAACCTGAAGCATACGACACTCTTCTTCTCAAACAAAAACGAGAAGAGGACTCAGAATAAATTCTGACCAAATACAAAAGAGTCCATAGCTACACTGAAATCACCAGAGCCATTTCGAAACTCTACATCTCTGCTCTGTGATACATTTGTTTTACATTTTGAGTAGTGTGTATTATCTTCTGTATTAAACACACACAATGACTCCTGTACTTTCACTGGAGGATCTGTAAATCCTCAGCAAACCTTTTTACACTTCATTTCCCACTGTGGATAGTAGTAGAGGTTGTGTGAGACCTGGACAGCTCTAAGCTATTGTTTGTTTCCCCACGCAGAACTGTGGTAGAGGTCTTGTGACCTGGACAGTGTGTTCACTATTGTTAACCCCGATCCAGGGTGTGGATCATCTTTATATAAACTTTTGAGAGGACTAAGTCTCGTCTTGAGACTGAACCTCTTGGTTAATTCTCTGTGTTTGTAGCTACATACTATATCCATACTACATATTTATTTCATATTCCACTTCTATTACTTTGAAATATAATTTATTTTCAAAGCTACTTTGATAGTTAAACTCGAAAGTGTTTATATTTAATATAAACCAGTAAGTTAGTTTCAAAAGTTAATTTAATCATAAGATTAAGTTAACTGAGAACTAATCAATATTTGGGAAACTAATTGAACCTTTATAATCTGTAAAAATTCACTACAGTTTAATCTGTTTTTTAAATAGGGGGATTTTAATAAACATTGTTTTTAACAGAAAATTTTAATTGGAACTCAATTCACCCCCCTCTTGATAATCCACTCCGACCAACATTCTCTAATGTGGATTCCCAGTTATGAGTTACATTGGGTATCCATTATGTTTCTAATGCTCCTTTTTAAAATGATTATTTAGTATTCCTTTTTACGATGTGGGTTTCTATTAAAGATACTTTCAAGTAGAAAACCATTTATAACCCCGACGAATTTCGACGGTGAAATTCATATTAAGGGGGGTAGAATGTAACACCCCGATATTTTATGAGAAGTATTATTTTTAATTGGTTTCATGTCTTGGATGCTACACCAAGATTATCTTGCGCTATACGCAACACTGTATTAGCTTGCAGTATACAGAACACTATTCTTGGATCGTGTTACACCCAATTTCAAGTTTGTTTGATAGAAGTTATTTTACGCAACATTGAGTGTATATATATATTCAATGTATAAATGAAATATGGCTGGATTATGTTATATTCAACAACAAAGGAATCTTTCACTACACGCAACCCTAACTTGGCTTGCATTACACGCAATCACGACCTTTCTCGATAGTGTGTGTTGTACGCAATATTGGGTTTCACTAAACAACGATATACTGTTATAATGTTTTTATGGATTAGCCGTTATGAATAGTATTCACTAAAGTTTGAATTTTATAACATTATTATTCATCTTACACATTTTCTAGAACGTGGTATGTGAACAAAATAAAATATTTAGGTAAAATAAGTATTTTTTAAAAAAATGCAGTTTTGCCAGCTTTTGATGGCGCATCCACTTAAAATATTGTTTTTGACATGTTTATAAGTTCAATTTGATTGAATAAAATTTTTCTTTGGAATCAGGATATACAAATTTACTTTGGATATTTTTTTTATATTATTCAGATTACTTTCATGTTTTAATGAATAGTAAAAACACGCTATATTTTAATTAAAAACAACTTTTTTTCATCACAATAATTTATATGGTTAAATTATAACATTGAATGGTTTTGAAGTATAAATAGAATATATTTTTACCATTTTAAAATAATGTATGTCATTACCATTAATTTTACAATGAAATCATAAGTAAAAACATTTCATTCTTTTGTAATGTTTTAACATTTAAAAATCGTTTTCGTAACAATGGGATTAATTTTAAATTAATTTCAAAAACTTATGTGATTTGAATTTTGAAAAATGGATTCCACATTTGGAATTAGTAGGTACATTTATTTCAATAAGCTAATTTTTATTTTTAGTCATTATGAATAGTAACAATGGTAAATTTTATTTACCATAGTTAAAGGTAAATCAGCTAATTAAGGGTAAATATAATATTATAAAATTACCCTAACACTTTTACTAATATAATTGGATGATTATATTTTATCCTAAATCATTCTTGTGTCAAAATGGAATCTAATGTAACCCACTAGTATTTGATTAAGTCCTTTTATTTATTTTATTTAAAGGAAAGTGAAATGTCTCACTCAAACTTTAATAATTAGATTATTTTTAATATAAGGTTATATAGAATATAAATTCGATTATAAATACTCATTTGAAAGATAAACGGTTTTTCTTTTCCATGGTAATTTATTTCCAATTTTTAATAAATATTTAATTATATTAATATATTATACATTATTTATGAAGAAATTATTTATTTAGTGAAAAATCAATAATATAGTTCTTATTAAAATAACAATATCTATCAAAAAGACAAGAAAGATGACCAAACATTATTGGTCGAGTATATATTTACCCTAAACATCCAAGGGTCGATTTTTGGACCCTTTTGAGCCTTATATAACCGAGTATGACATTTATATTATTTTATATTAAATGATGTCAAAGATGTCACCTTCATGATTTAATAAATTTAACAATTTAAATGTTGTGATTTTAGGATGATAAATTCGAGTAAAAATATTATTATGGAAGGTGTTATATTTACATTAATCATATGAGTTTATTTTTAATTTTTAAGCAACAAATACGTATATTAAATAATTATACAAAAATGTTTTAGTAATTATTTTATTAAGAGATATACCAAATAAATGGTTTTAAAAATATTAAAATAAATAATATATGAACAAATTAATGATCCCCATGAATTATTTTTATGAATATGACATGTTTTTGATCTATTATATATTTTGGTTAGAACATATATTCGGTGTGGTTTTTATTTAAATTCAAATAATGAATAGTGTCAAAATTGACACTATTGATATATTATAAAAATAACATATTATTAAATTATTTAAAAATCACAAAAATATTCAAAAACTACAAATAGAAAATAATATGGTCGAAAGGGTTATAAATTATCCAATTATGGGTATTTGAAAACATTTAAGTATGTATTTATAACAAATTTAAAGTTTGGAGTTTTATTACCACAAATAAAATTAAATTGATTAAATAATGATAAATCAAGTTGATAAGGTTTAAAATAAACATAAAAAATGTATATGGTTTATTGGTTGATGAGATTACTACCATATCTCATCTCATATTATAATTGAGTCATTTTTGGATGTTTTTAAGGAGGATTTTATTTTATTATTAATTAATCTTTTTGAGGTTTCCAAAAGTTCCCCTCTCCTCTCCTATATAAGGGTAAATCTTCTCTCTCCTCTTCACACACATTTGTGCCTTAAAGCTCGGCCACACCCTACCCATTTCACTTCTCCACTTCCATATAAACCTAGTAGAGGTCCATGTCTTCTTTAAAGACCAACTTTAGTGCCCTAAGAAGAGGATAAGAGGAGCCACGTCAAAGAAGTGGTAATCACTTCTACCGATTCCTTCATGTTTCTTTCTTATTCAACTTCTTCTTATTTAATTGTTTCATTATAAAGTAATAACATATGTATCACTAATATACTGATATTTTATTATAAATATGAAAAAACCCCATTTAACCTTCTATCCATCCTATGGAAAATGAAATCACTGTGGGTGCGTACGTACGGAATACCGTCTCCACGTCCTGGTGTAATATGTTTGTCCACCACCACCTTACTCGAATGGGTATAATAGTGTAAATATTAACTATATATGGTTTTTATAACATAAAACCTATTCTGAAATCTTATATCATCCACTCCAATTCCATTCAATAGTTTTGGGAACGATATCATCGCTCGTGCGTGCGTATGGATAACGGTCTCCACGACGCGATGAGATTCATTTTCCATGATAACCATTCAAAAATGATTATAAAGTATATATAATGAATAATAATGAAATATAAGACATAATGAAGCTAATGGATTTAGTTATACAAACACACACACACACATATATATATATATATATATATATTTCATCTACTTACTTCCATTCAAGTCAATAAAGAAAGGAAAACATCGTTCATGCGTACGTACGACCAACCGTCTCCATGAACGGTGTATTTCATTTCATTTATATATCTATTATGTATATATATAATGAATATATATGATATATAAATCATGATTTACATTCTTTAAGTAAGTAAATCATTATATAATTAATAATAATATCAAGAACAACAAGTCCAAACACGTACGATAAATAAAAAGATTTTACCCAAAACGCTGCTTTAACATGGAATTTACAAAAGAACAGGTAATATAAAGTCATAAGTGAACCATATATGATATCATAACAATAAATATGATTATTTAATAATTCAATTACATTATTTAAATCATTATACATGAGGTTCGGATACGTACGAAGCATATCAGACCTAAGGTAAGGGATAATTCTTCTATCTCATTTTTTATCTGAGATTGCTTATATGTAAGTATTTACTGGGGTTATATTTTTCATCCATGTCCCTAATATGTTATTCATATAGTTTTTAATATTCTCCCATGTATTTTTAATGTCATTTTTACCCCACTTTGACTTTTACATTGTGTTATGGAAGGAATCTTTCTTTTGTTTACCATACGTGGTACTTTTTGACTTTTCTGTAAAAAGTACGAGGAGATTGTTTTTTTAACTTATATGGCATGAATAGATTTTTATGGTTTCATAACACCTTATTTTCACGAAGATTACTCTACATGATTTCAGGTCTATTTTCAAAAAAATCTTTTTCTTTTAAAATTTTATGGCATTTTGTGAAAAGAAAATTATTTAGAAGAAGAAAGGATATTTTCATCAAGAATTCGTTTCAAGTGTTTTATCTAAACCATTTTCCATCTAAGATGACATTATTTTATACGTGTATGTTTCAGGAATAATTTCTCTATGATTTAAATGGTTTCACTTTTCTTATGCTGAAATGATATCCATGTGTTTTACATGGATTATGTTATGATGGATTGATGTTTATGAAACCCATTTTATTCTTTGGGTTATGAAGAATGATTTATGTTTATATTGTGGGACACATAAGAATGATTTAATTATGAGATGGGTGAGACCTATCTCTCTCTCCAATGCATTGGGTAATGATTTATATCTCATGAGAGAGACATGGCTGGAACGATAAGTTAATCTGGTTCAGTGTTTCAGGACTAGAACGAGGAGTGAACTCGATTCAGAAAGGGACTTTGTCCACTAAGATGGTCTCGGCAGCAATGCCTTGGCTACTATGGAAATAATATCATGTTATTAATGGTTTTCCAGAATTACATGTTTCATTCCCATGATATTTTATCATGATTGATGATCCATTGTGATCTATGCCCTACGTACTTCCAAGTTTCATGTCATTGCTCAAGATTTTGAGGTTTAAATATTATGTTCATGTTTTGAAGTTCAAATGTATATGGTTTGTTTTATTTTCTCCATGCTTACCCTTACTGAGAATTTGAGGTCACACTTTATATGTTTTCTTTTCCCCAGGATATAAGGAAAAGTTTTAGGTAAGAAAAAAAAGGAAGATCTCTTTGAGAGATGTTGAAGATCTTTCACCAAGATTAGACAATTATATTCCGAGTTTCCAAAGACACTATACTATTACGGTCCTTTGGTGTCTGTTTTTGATATGTATTAGATATTATGAAAAATTAATTTAATGCCTATGTACGTCAATCTTTGGGTCACTATAGTAGGTATCAGAGGAAAGGTTTAGTCAACCATCAGAAACTGGGACGTGAAAACTTTAGAGAGATACCTAGAGATATTTCTAAGGTATGTCTTGGGATGTCCCTAAGGTTTAGTATAACTATAGTTTGGAGTTCTAGAATTATGTTGACGATCATGAATAACCTAGGGTGAACCTAAGGTGTCCTGGATTAAAGAATGTGTGATAAGTTAGACATCCCATAAGTGACTCTTTATAACTATGTGGTTCCCCGTTATTTTAACTATTTCTTACACCATGGATTTTGGTTTTAGTCAATGGTGGGAACCAGAAAGAATTAGGTCAACATTGAATCCAATGGAAAAATTTGTTACACTGAGCAAAGAAATTGCATAATTCCTAAAAAGAATGATTTTGTGATTTTTCCAAATCAGTCATCAGGATATATGATTAACATAGGGAACTTTAGTGGTATTCCTAATTCATCAAATAAGAGGAAGATGTACTTTTATGCATGTTCTCTTATTGAGGAGAATAAGGAAAGGAATATTGAGATTTCTAATTAAGGGAAGAGGAAACTTGATGAATACATAAAATGGAGGGGAGGATGTTATCTGTGTGGAGATAAGGGTCATAGAGCGACAGACTGTTATGGAGTTCAATGTATTATTTGTGGAGAACATGGGAATTACCCAACTCAGTGCCCTGACCTAAGAGGTTACATCTAAATCAAAGGACTTATTCCATGACAATCATTGAAGTGAATGGATTGAATTGTTTTTCTATTGGTATTCATGAATGATGTTGTTGAGGTACTTTTATGGTATATTGGATTATCTATGTATTGGTCCATTGTGATTTTCAATAATTATATGGTACCAGTAACCATGAAATGTGATTGAGATATTTTTGGAAAGAATATGATATGCGCATAATGAAGGGATAAGGAGAAAATGAAATGTTTGATTGTATTAATGAGCTCATCACTGATATAAGGAAAAAGTTATATCATGGTTTGAGTATATTAAATTTTTGGATTTTGGTATGTGGAATGAGTTAACTTTTGACAGCATTTATGTTTTCACTAAGTTTCAATGGGTATTAATTTTTTAAGAGAATACAAGATTAAGGTATTCAAATGTTTGGAATGTGATCAACAAGATATATCATCTGATATATGAGGGATAAATGATGGTATTCACATGCTTGTTATATGACCTTTTTAGTAATTTTTCTCCTTATACTATGATTTTGGAAAGAATTATTTTGGATAAGCCCAAACATTGAAATGTATTATGTTGAACATAATTTAATATTTTTTAAGGATATAATTTTTTTCGATATTATTGATTTAATGTTATAACAGTGTAGTTTAAGAAAAGGGACCACCTACAGAATGGGCGACAACCTGTCTCGTCAGACAAGGTTGTGGGAATAGAACTCACAACAGAAGTGCGACAAGCCTTTATCGCATACCACTGGCCTAAAGGAAGTCCCTGGTTAGTAAAAACTAGTTTTATTTTATTAAATGTTATTATGGATGAATTATAAGTCCATTTTAGAAACCATATATGATTAATCTCAGCATATATGGACTTATGTATATTTAATAAATTGTGCTAAATTTTTTTCAATAGAAACAGATGGAATGACCTATCATTCTATCACATGATCTACTAACACTTCATGATTGACAAATTCAACTTCATTTCATTAAGAGATGAAGTGGAAATTTTTCATGGAACAAACAACGGTGAGATTGTACCAAAATCATGTAAGTATTTCTTTTAATTCAAAATTTTTTCAACATTATGGAAATGATCCTGAGAACTAAAAACGTTGTCCTAGTACCCTCATAGCCGATGAATCAGATGGTACCTTAGATCATCACAAATTTATGGATTTGTGATTTTTGGATTTTTCATAGCCATGTTCTCTATCACTCTTCATCAGAACATGATGGTTAGATTTCTCTTCCATATCCATATTTTCTCCTATATTCGCTTATGTGGAAACCCAGTGATGAGTTACATTGGGTATCCATTATGTCTCTAACACTCCTTTTTATAATGATAATTTAGTATTCCTTTTTATGATGTGGGTTTCTATAAAAGATACTTTCAAGTAGAAAACCATTTATAACCACGACGAATTTCGAGGGAGAAATTCATTTTAAGGGGGGTAGAATGTAACACCGAAAGATTTTATGAGAAGTTTTATTTTTAATTTGTTTGATGTCATGGATTATACACCAAGATTATCTCTCACTATATACAACACCGTATTAGCTTGCAGTATACACAACACTATTCTTGGATTTTGTTACACACAATTTCAAGTTCGTTTGATAGAAGTTATTCTACGAAACATTGAGTGTATATATATATATATTCAATGTATAAAGGAAATATGGCTGGATTATGTTATATGAAACAACAAAGGAATCTTGCCCTACACGCAACACTGACTTGTCTTGCATTACATGCAATCACGACCTTCCTCGATAGCGCATGTTGTATGCAATACCAAGTTTCACTAAACAACGATATACTGCTATAATATTATTATGGATTTTCCATTATGAATATTATTAACTACATTTTTAATTTTATAACAATATTATTCATCTTACACATTTTCTAGGACATGGTATGTGAACAAAATAAATTTTTCCGGTAAAATAAGTATTTTTTTAAAAATGCAGGTTTGCCGGCTTTTGATGGCACATTCACTTTAAATATAGTTTTTTAAATGTTTATAAGTTCAATTTGACAAAATGAAATTATTCTTTGAATCAGGATATAAAAATTTACTTTGGATAAATTCTTTATATTATTCAGATATCTTTCATGTTTTAATGAATAGTAAAAACATGCTATATTTTAATTAAAAACAACTTTTTTCATCGTAATAATTTATATAGTTAAATTATAATATTGAGTGGTTTTAAAGTATAAATAGAATATATTTTTACCATTTAATATAATTTATGTTATTACAATTAATTTAATAATGAAATCATAGGTAAAAACATTTCAATCTTTTGCAATGTTTTAACTTTTAGAACTCATTTTCCTAACAACGGGATTAATTTTAAATTAATTTTTGTGACTTCTGTGATTTGAATTCGGGAAAATGGATTCCATATTTGGAATCAGTAAGTCCAAATTATGTCAATAATCTACTTTATATTTTTATTCATTATGAATAGTAAATACGGTAAATTTTATTTACCATAATTAACGGTAAATCAGGTAATTATGGGTAAATATAATATTATAAAATTACCCTAACACTTTTAATAATATAATTGGATGATTATATTTTACCTTAAATCATAATTATGTCGAAATGGAATCTAATGTAACCCACTTGTATTTGATTAAGTCCTTTTATTTATTTTATTTAAAGGAAAGTGAAATGTCTCATTCAAACTTTAATAAATATATTATTTTTAATATAAGGTTATACAGAATATAAATTAGATTATAAATACTCATTTAAAATCTAAAAGGTTTTTACCTACCATGGTAATTTATTTGTAATTTTTATGAAATATTTAATTACATTAATAGATTATACATTAATGATGAAGAAATTATTTATTTAGTAAAAAATCAATAATATAGATATTATTAAAATAAAAATACCTAACAAAAGGACGAGAAACTTGACCAAACATTATTGGTCGAGTATATATATACCCTAATCATTCAAGGGAATATTTTTGGACCATTTGGATCCCTATAAAACCGATTAGGTCATTTATATTATTTTATTTTAAATGATGTCAAAGATGTCACCTTCATAATTTAATAAATATAAAAATTTAAATGTTGTGATTTTAAGATGATAAATTACAGTAAAAATATTATTATGAAAGGTATTATATTTAGATTCATCATAGAATATTATTTTAAATTTTTATGCAAAAAATAAGTATACTAAATAATTATACAAAAATGTTGTAGTAATTATTTTATTAAGAGATATACCAAATAAATGGTTATAAAAATATTAAAATAAATAATATATGAACAAATTAATGTTCCCCATGATTTTTTTTGATGCATATGACATGTTAGGAATCTAATATATATATTTTTTCGAACATATATTCTGTGTGGTTTTAATTTAAATTCAAATAATGAATAGTCTCAAAATTGACACAATTGATATTTTATAAAAATAACATATTATTAAATTATTTAAAAATCAAAAAAATATATAAAAACTAAAAATAGAAACTCATATGGTCTAAATGGTTATAAATTATCCAATTATGGAAATTTAACAACATTTAAGAATGTATTTATAACAATTTAAAATTTAGAACTTTATTACCACAAATAAAATTAAATTTATTAAATAATGATAAATCAAGTTGATAAGGTTTAAAATAAATTTAAAACATGTCTAAATTTTATTGGTTGATGAGATTACAAGACTATCTCATCTCATATTATAATTTAGTCATTTTTTGTGGTTTTTAAGTGGGGTTTCATTTTATTTTTAATTAATATTTTTAAGGTTTCCAAAAGTGACCCTCTCCTCTCCTATATAAGGGCACCTCCATCCCTCTCCACTTCATACACATTTGAGCCTTCTATCTCAGAAAACCCCAGACCATTTCACTTATCCACTTCCATAGAAACCAAATAGTGGTCCAGGTATTCTTTAAAGACCAACTTTAGTGCCCTAAGAGGAGGATAAGAGGAGCCACGTCGAAGAAGAGGTAATCTTTTCTAACATTATACTTATTCTAAATATTATATCATCCACTCCAATTCCCTTAAATAATTATGTGAACGATATCATCGCTCGTGCGTACGTGCGGATTACCGTCTCCACAACGTGATGAGATTCATTCTCCATGATAACAACTCAAGAATGATTATAAAGTATATATAATGAATAATAATGAAAAATATGACATAATGAAGCTACTTGATTTATGTATATATGTATATATATATATATCATCTACTTACTTCCATTCAAGTCAATAAGGAAAGGAAAACAACGTTCATTCGTACGTACGGCCTACCGTCTCCATGAACGATGTATTTAATTTCATTTATCTATCTATTATATATATATATACTGAATATATATGATATATAAATCATGATTTTCATTCTGGAACTAAGTAAATCGTGATATAATTAATAATAATATCAAGAACAACAAGTCCAAACATGTATGATAAATAAAACAATTTTTACCAAAACACTGCTTTAACATGGAATTTACAAAAGAACGGGTAATATAAAGTCATAAGTGAACCATATATGATATCATAACAATAAATATGATTATTTAATAATTCAATGAAATTATTTAAATCATTATACAATATATTTGAATACGTGTGAAGCATATCAGACCTAAGGTAAGGGATAATTTTTCAATCTCATTTTTTATCTGAGATTGCTTATATGTAAGTATTTACTGGGGTTATATTTTTTATCCATGTCCATAAAATGTTTTTCATATAGTGTTTATTATTATTACATGTATGTTTAAATTCATTTTTACCCCTCTTTTTCTTTAACTTTGTGTTATGAAAGGAATCTTTCTTTTGTTTACCATACATGGTACTTTTTGACTTTTTAGTTAAAAGTACGTGGAGAATGTTTTTTTAACTTATATGGCATGAACAGATTTTTACGGTTTCATAACTCCATATTTTCATGAAGCTTACTCTACAAGATTTTAGTTCTATTTTCAACAAAATATTTTTCTTTTAAAATTGAACGGCATTTTTTTGAAAAGAAAATGATTTTGAGGAAGAAAGGATATTTTCATCAAAAATTCATTTCAAGTGTTTTATCAAAACCATTTTACATCTAAGATGACATTATTACATACGTGTGTGTTTCAAGTATAATGTCTCTATGAATTACATGGTTTCACTTTTCTTATGCTGAAATGATATTAATTTTGTTTTACATGAATTATGTTATGATGGAAGGATGTTTATGAAACCCATTTTATTCTTTTGGTCATAGGGAATGATTTATGTCTATATTGTGGCACACATAAGAATGATTTCATTATGAGATTGGATGGACCTATATATCCCTCCAATGGATTGGGTAAATATTTATATCTCGTGAGATAAACATGGCTAGAATGGTAAGTTAATACGGTTCAATGTTATAGGTCTAGAACGAGGAGTGAACTCGATTCAGAAAGGGACTTTGTCCACTAAGATGGTCTCGGCAGCAATGCCTTGGCTACTATGGAAATCATAACATGTGCTTAATGGTTTTCCAAAATTACATCTTTTATTCCCATGCAATTTTACCATGATTGATGATGCATTAAGATCTATTCCCTACATACTGCCATGTTTCATGTCATTGCTCAAGATTTTGATGTTTAAATATTATGTTCATGTTTTGAAGTTCAAATGTATATGGTTTGTTTTATTTTCTCCATGCTTACCCTTACTGAGCATTTGAGCTCACCCTTTATATGTTTTATTTTCCCCAATATATAAAGAAAGGTTTTCGGTAAGAAAAAAAGGAAGATCTCTATAGGAGATGTTGAAAATCATTCACCATGATTAGAAGATTATATTCAGAGTTTCCAAGGACACTAAACAGTTACGATCCTTTGGTGTCTGTTTTTTGTTATGTATTATAAATTCCGCAAAAGTAATGTAATGCCTATGTACATCAAGCTTGGGGTCTCTACAAGGCTCATAGTTCTTCATTCTCTATTCACCCTGGAAGCACAAAGATGTATAGGGACCAAAAAGAGTACATATGGTGGGATGTAATAAAAAGAGATGTTGCTAAATATGTCTCTCAATTCATGGTTTTTCAGAAAGTTAAAGCTGAGTGACAGAAGTCTGAGGGGATGTTACAACCATTTCCCATAGCAGAATAGAAATGGGAAAATATAACTATGGACTTTGTCACTAGACTTTCCAAAACATCCAAAGGCAATAATGCTATCTGGGTTATAGTTGATCATCTTACGAAGTAAGGACACTTCATTGCTATAAGATAGGATTTCTCTCATGATCAGCATGCCGGGATATATGTAAAGGAAGTGGTAAGATTCCATGGAGTACCAACTTCCATTATATCTGATCAGGATCCAAAATTTACCTCGATGTTTTGGCGAAGTTATCAGCATACTCTAGATATAGAGTTTAGTTTCAGCACTGCTTATTATCCTCAGATAGACAGTCAGTCTGACAGGACAATTCAAACTTTGGAAGACATGTTGAGAGATTTCTCTACAGATTTAAAAAGTTGTTTGGATAAATACCTACCTTTGGTGAAATTTTCTTATTATAATAACTTTCACTCCAATATTTAGATGGCTCCTTATGAAGCTATCTATGGAACCAAATTCATAACTCCAACTTGTTGGGATTAAGTAGGGGAAATAAAGCTATTAGGACCTGATTTTATTGATGAGATGGAAGTAAATGTCCGATCTATTCAACAACACATAAGAGAAGCTCAGAGTCGACACAAAAGTTATTTCGATAACTGAAGAAAAGACATAGAGTTTTAAGTGGGGGATAAAGAGTTCTTAGGAATATCTCCTTGGAAGAGAGTAACGAGATTGGAAAGAAGGGAAAGCTAATACCTAGGTATAATGGTCCTTTTGAAATACTGAATCATGTTGGGATGGTAGCTTACCGATTGGCACTTCCACAGAATCTCTCTCAAGTTCATTATGTGTTCTGTGTATCTCTCCTGAAAAAGTACATACTTGATCCTTCACATGTACTATGCTCAGAAATTGTACCGCTGGAGCAAGATATTTCTTATGAAGAATATCCAATATAGATTATGGATCGTAGAAAAAAAGTTCTATGAAATAATACCATTCTCTTGGTTAATGTTTTATGGAGGAACCACCAATTAGAAGAAGCTACATGGGAACTTGAGGATATTATGACTGAGAGGTATCCTCATATGTTTGTTATGAAGTGATGAATTTCAAGTGAGAAATTATTTTTAAGGGGGGTAAATTTAACACCCTGATATTTTATGAAAAATAAATTTTGTTTGTCTTATGTTATAAACAACACCAAGTGAATCATTCACTACACACAACACTATCTTTTCTTGCGTTACACGGAACATCATCCTTCCTCTATAGTTTTCGTTGTACGCAATACTGAGTTTCACTAAACAATGATGTATTATTATAATATTATGAACTATCTGTTATGAATATTATTAATTGAATTTTTAATTTTATATCATTAAAATTCATCTTACACATTTTCTAGAATGAGATATGAAAACAAAATAAATTTTTCAGATAAAAGAAGTATTTTTCAAAAAATATAGTTTTACCACCTTTTGATGGCGCACTGATTTTAAATATAATTTTTGAAAAGTTTATAAGTTCAATTTTACATAATAAACTTATTCTTTGGAATCTGGATATAAAAATTTACAATGGATAAATTTTTGATACTTTTCTGATAACTTTCATATTTTGATGAATAGTAAAAATACGCTAAATTTTTCTTAAATTTTTTTTTTCAAAAAGATAATTTAGACGGTCAAATGATAAAATTTAATGGTTTCAAAGTATAAATAGAAATATTTTTACCATTTAATTTAATGTGTGTAATTAAAATTATTTTTATATTGAATTCACAGGTAAAAACATTTCAATCTTTGACAATGTTTTAACTTTTAAAACCCGTTTTCTTAACAAAAAGATTAATTTTAAATAAAGTACTAAAACTTCTGTGTTTTCAATTTTAAAAAACTAAAATCCATATTTTTATTTAGTGGGTCCAAATTTTGTTAATAGGTTACTTTTAATTTTTTTGACATTATGAATAGTAACTACGGTAATTTTTATTTACTAAAGTTAAAGGTAAATATGGTAATTAAGGGTAAAAATACTATTATAAAATTACCCTAACACCTGCCAAAATTCTATTGTATGAATAAAAGTATACCCATACCACTTAATGGTCAGAATAGATTTTTTTCATGGACTATTAACCATGAAAATGATATAATTATAATTAAAACCAATGAAAGTGACAACATGCCACTCTCTTATTTCTTATAAGTGTAATAATATTAATTTAGTGAAAAATTCATAAAAATTAGAAAATTAATCATCTCCATAGATCTATTAAAATTATCTATATCATGTTAATTTATTTAGAATTATTACGGATTAAATAATTATCATTAATGATGACACAATAGTGATGTTGAAATTATTTTATTGATTGAAATATCAAATAAATGGTTTTAAAAATATTAAAATAAATATTATATGAACTATTTAATGTGATCGACGAAATTTATAGATGACTATGACATGTTATGAATCTATTAAATATTTTAGTTCAAATATATCCTCAGTGTAGATTTTATTTTAATTCAAATAAATGAATAGTGTAAAAATTGACACTATTGTTATTTTATAAAAATATCATATTATAAAATTGTTTAAAAATTAAAAAATAATTAAAAATCAAAAATTTAAATTTATATTGTCTAAAATTATATAAATTATCCAATTATGGAAAATTAATTTCAC
Organism: Viscum album; assembly: GCA_963277665.1. Taxonomy (NCBI): domain Eukaryota; kingdom Viridiplantae; phylum Streptophyta; class Magnoliopsida; order Santalales; family Viscaceae; genus Viscum; species Viscum album. The sequence goes on along the minus strand of OY728141.1, from coordinate 537,179,128 downwards.
ATAAGTAATTATTTATAACAATTTAAAATTGAGAATATTATTACCACAAATAAAATTAAATAGATTAAATAAGGACAAATCAATTTGATAAGGTTTAATATAAATTCAAAACATGTATAAATTTTATTGTTTGATGATATTACAACCCTGTCTCAGCTCATATTTAAATGGGGACATTTTCTGAGGTTTTTATGTGGGGTTATAATTTATTATAAATTAATATTTCTTATAATTCATACGGTTCCCCTCTCCTCCCTTATAAAAGGGCACCACCTCCCTCTCCTCATCACAAAATTTTGAGCCTTCATGCTCGGCCAAACCCTGACCATTTATCTTCTCAACATCTCTAGTTATATCATAGAGGTTCTGGTCTTCCCAAAAGACCCACTCTAGTGCCCTAAGAGGAAGTTTAAATGAGGCACATCAAGGAAGATGTAATCTCTTCTACCGATTCTTTCAAATATTTTTCTTCTTCTAATTCCTCTATTTTATTTGTTTCATTATAAATTAATAACATCAGTATCACTAATATACTGATATGTTATTATAAATATGAAAAAACTCTATTTCACCTTCTCCCCATCCTACAGAAAACGAAATCACCGCGCGTGCATACGTACAGAATACCATCTCCACGCAATGGTGTAATCTTTTTTCCACCACCACCATACTTGGATGGGTATAATGGTGTAAAGAATAAATATATATGATTATTATAACATGATACTGATTCTTAGATATTATATCATCAACCCCAATTCCATTCATATAATTATGGGAACGATATCATCGCTCGTGCGTACGTACGGCCTACCGTCTCCACGATGTGACACGACTCGTTCTACATGATCTTCATTGAATAATGATTATTTAAATGAATTGAATGAATATATATGATATATATTATTCTAATACCATTCTTTAAATGGTGTATCTATAACCTAAAAATAGGAATAAGAATTTATTCGACAAAACACGCATAAGAACATAAAGCAATGAACACCCGAATAACAAGTAGCAATGAAATATTACTAATAAGAAGCTAATAATATGACCATTTATGATATAATAACAATTATTTTGATTATTGAATAAGTCAATGACATTATTTAAATCATTATACAGGAGGTTTAGACATGTACAAATCATATCAGACCTTAGGTAAGGGAAAATCCTGCAATCTCATTTATATCCGAGATTGTTTATACTTCAGAATTTTCTGGGGAATATTTATCATCCACATCCATGTTTCATAAATATATAATATTATTTCTATTATCCTACAATTTTTTACATCCAATTTTACCTATTGGTGAATATTTAGTAAAATATATGAAAGTAATCTTTTGTCGTTTTCAGTACGAGATACTTTTTGACTCTTTCGTCCAAAGTACAAGAAGAATGTTTTTTTAACTTATACGGCATGACTGGATTTTTATAGAACATTATTTCCATGAATCATAATTTAAAAGTTGTCAAGTTTATTTTTAATTAACTTCTTTTAGTTTAAAATTTTATGTCATGTTAATAATGGAAAAATGTTTTTGAAGTAGAAAGAATATTTTCCTCAAGAATGTAGTTCAAATGTTTTATCAAAATTATTTTCCATCTAAGATAATATAAGGTTATTTTTCTATCCCTGTTATTACATTGATTTTATTATGTTATGATTGAATTATTTTTATGAAGTACTTTTATCTTATATGGATTATGTTGTTATGGAATGATGTTTAAGAATCCCATTTTTATTACATGGGTTATGCTATGATATATTATTTATGATTTTCTGGCACACATAATAATGGTTTAATTATTATATGGTTGGGACCAATATCTCTCTCCAATGCATTGAATAAAGATTTATATCTCATGAGATAGATATTGCTGGAATGACAAGTTAATCCAGTTCAGTGATACAGGACTGGAACAAGGAGTGATCTCGGTTCAGAAATGTACTTTGTCCGCTAAGATGGTCTTGGAAATGGGTCTTGAATAATATGAAATGATTTTCTATGATTATGTGTGTATGCCAAAAAGTTTCATGTTTTATGTTATGATTATTGGGATTACATTTCACTACTATGATTTATCCCATGTTAAGATATTATGATCTCTTTTGTAGGTTAAGATTTTCAAAATGTTATGTTCTTATGAATATGATATGATTGATATTCCCTTTTTCTACCCTTACTAAGCATTTGAACTCACCCTTTTGTAGGTTTTAATTTTCCCTGGTTAGGAAGAAGGGTATTAAGTAGGATATTCCAAAAGGTACTCTAGATATTATGAAATAAGAGAGAGACAATGTAGATGATTTATGAACCAATTGTTTATGTTTCCCAGTTTCAAAAGACACTATACCTATACTTTCCTATCATGGTTTTGTAATATGTTGTAATAAGTATGATTCAATCCAGAAGTAATAAAAATTTATACTAAGTTTAGGTCTTTATAAATTCTCATATTAAGTCACATAGAGGAAAATCTTCATCCAAAAACATTAATGAAACAACATAGAGAGTGGGGAGCAATGTGGGTAAATAAATATAGGCCATTTTTAATAATGTTAAAATCATTATAATTTCAAAATTTTCACATGTTACATTGATATTTCATGAAAACCTTATATCTATTTTATCATGCATGTTTCATGACCCATAATTAAAAGGAATCCCTATGAGGTTGTCAGTGATGGAGACCATGGCCCCCAAATACTTCTTACAAATGGAAATATATTGGATACTTTCCAAAATGTATAATTAGAACAAAATGTGAGTAATTACCTTCATAATTATAATATAATTTGATAAACCACAAATCAAATACATAGTATATAAAATAAAAATAGATACATAGTATATTTAAATTTCATTCATATCATTTGTTGGAAAAATATGATACCAAGAAGAAAGTATTATTGTAGAAACAACAACACCAAAAAATTACCTACATGTGCTAGTATAGCCATGATAAATCAATAAATATCACCGTGTACCATATATATATATATATATGGGTGAGTATATAATTAAACTCAATTAGATCCATTTTAAAATATTCCATGAAAGTGTAGAAAATTATTCCAATAGCCTAATGAATAAATTCTTGGGAAAAATCACACCTTTTTAAGGCCATATATCACCCAAAATGTCTAAGGAACACTCTCCTAATATCATACCAAACTACAATAACATGATATCAAATCGATAATATGTCAAGAGGGTAACCCGTATTAAGTTTCCCACCAATATCACTTCCCTATCACCCAAATTATATATTTATTATCCTTCAATCCATTATATATTAGTATATCTACATAACAAAACCCAAAATAACAACAACATATCCATATACATATACCTCTTAAACACATCACAGTAACATATAAAACCCTCATCATAGATTTGTATCACAAACATGCAGGACATTAAAATTGTTTTATCATATTACCATACGCTCTCCCACCGTATATCTTAATTAAAAAAATACAAAATAGCCCTGATATACATTATATATCCACTAGAATTTATGTGTTATTTGTATATAACATCCTCGATCCATCACATCCTATGATATATCTGGAGGGAGAGTGAGGATGAGGGAGTGGTTATCCATATGATCCATTTTAAACCTGGATATGGGAGAAAATATCTGATCCTTTTCTTTATATGGCCATTAGTTTTTTTATCTAACTCATGTTGTTGTACACAAGACATAACAAGAAAAGGGAATGTACAAAGTTGACTCAAAAAATCATATCTATGGGGTTTACCTTTAAAATCAATTCTAAAACATCCTATAAGAATCATCACTCCATCACTATTTCATCCTGAAAATTTATTCCATAACTATCGCATATCCTATCACAACTATCTATAGAAAAACCACAATAATGTTCATGTTTTAACATTTAATCACATCATTCATTAAATTATAGATTAACTATTTAACTGAAAAATTTCATTCATTATTCCATTTATTTAAAAAATTTAATGAAATAGAATCATTAAACAACATATCTCTTAAATTTGGACAACATTAGATTTATCAAATATAATTCATTACTAAAATTTGAAAACATAAATTTATTCCTACCGTAAACACATATCATTTAATAGTACTTCAATGATCAATTTCTATCTAATCACCTAATAGTAATTTTCACAAATTTAGACCATGATAAATGTCACTAAGATACTCTATCATAACTCTATACCAACTGAATCCATCATTTAATGAACTTACACGCAACCTAAGGAAAAAACCAATAATGAAAATTTCGAAACTAATTCTTTCAAAAATATCCATCTAGGAAATTTCCAAAAAAATCACGCAACAACCCATCCACTAGAAAAGAAACAAAACACTCCAAATCATTTGAAAAAACCAAAAAACAACCAAAACAATCCCCTAAAATTACAGAAATGAAGAACCTGTAGACGAAAATAAAAAATATAAAACACAAAAAAATTCTCATTTTGAATAATTTCTCTCAATAATTCATTTATACTGAAGAAATATTTCATCTTCAAGAATCATCACACAAATTCAAGATCCCCCAAACGAATTCCATATAATCATTACATTATTAACCTCTTATAAAATATGATTCTAATAAGAAATGACTTCCTAAAACATATATCAAATCAAAAAGTAGAAATCATTTAGAAACATCATCAAAACACCATGAATATATAAAAAGTATTATGTAAATCTAAAAAACTAATATAGATAACCCCCCATCATCATCTTTAAATAAATTTCATTATCTTATTAGGTTAATCAATATAATTTACACAATGGAAAAAATTCAATATAATTCTTAATTTTATACATAATAATAAAGACGATGTTTAAAGTACCATACCTCAATTGGATATTTACTAACAAGCATACCGGAATGTAAATAATGTCCTCGTAAAAAACAACCAATATATGAGGAATAACAATAAGGCCTATGAATGACCATTCCTAGTTTAAACCAGAAAAAAACACCATAATAGGATTAACATACCTATAACAAACTCCATAAATGAAAGGATAAAAATAGAATATGAATTATCATTATACATCAAAGAGGTTGATGTCATAAATATGAGGTAAAAAAGGATAGATAAATATATATGAATACATTCCACTATTCATATTTGTTTTGAGGGATGACATGAAAAAATGGATAATTATATTAAACAAATAAAAATTGAAACCATTTTGGTATTTTAAAAAATCACAATTATTTATGGGTCTACACATCACAATAGAACATTAATCCAAAAATGAAAATGTATTATATCCATAAATAAAGGATATTAATAACATTATAACATATATTAATTTCATTTGACAAGAAAAAACCAGGAAAACCACCCTATAACTCCTAAAATCTTGAGAATCATGGTTTTATTCTTGTCTTCTTCCTTCAACCCCATGAACCTCAATAAAAAACAATGTATAATAGAAGGAATCACAGTGATACTACAAATAGATAAATAGAGAAATAAAACCAACCACCCAGGGTACTATTATATAATAAGAATATCCAAAAAATAATATCCTTATCCAATGTTTAACCTCAGGGATCATGTAAGATAAAAATATGAGATCTCAAGAAACATATAAGTCATAAAATATATCATAGAAACATCTCAAGAGAAACACAAAATAACCCCAATTTCCATGATGAAACCACTCTCACAGAAGATAAATAAAAAGGAATAATGTCAGAATAAACCACCAAAATTTTAATATAACTAATATTCAAAAACATTCACCCTACATCAAAAAAATATTTATATTGAAAATTTAAAATAACTTTTTTTGGTCGGATTAGATCAATCACGAGGGTTGTGAATTGAGTATCTATAAAAATTTCATTTAAAATTGGTTTTTTAAAAGAATATCCCCAAATAAAAATATAATCAATGTCATTTTGTTGTGAATTTATAAAGGTCTTAGATGATAAATTAATTTTTCAGAATATTGATTAGTTGTCAGCATTACCAATATAAATATTAGTCAAACATTTGAAAATATTCTACTGATTCAAAACAGATATAAATACATTCTAAACTAACTATCAATATCCAATTTATCTTAATATGAAATTAATTAAACACAGATTAGAATAAATCAGAAGGAAAACTACACAGTGGAAAAAAACAAGAGGTTCAGTCTCCAAAAGAGACTTACTCATATTCACTCGGTTATCACCTACCACCAAGAAGTTTATATTAATAATCTATTAATCCACACCCTAGATCGGGGTTCACAACAGCACACTGGGCATTTTAGGTCACACTTGACCTCTACCATAGTTATTTGTGGGAAAACTAACAAACATATCACATAGGATCTCTTCCACTATTCTACATGGGGTACAACAGTAAAAATATATTGAGTGTGAGGATATTTTAGTATCCTCTAGTTATTCTCATGAGAGAGTATGTGTGAAACAAACAGATGCACAAATTGCTCAAAATGTACACATAAGATCAAAACAGAGTTATAGAAAAAGAAAAGTTTTTTGAAATTTTTGTGTGTTGTGCAATAATTCTCTAGAGTCAACGAATGTAGAGAAAATTATATTTGAGTCCTCTTCTAGAAGTTGGATTCAGACCTGAGTATCGCAGTCTTTATAATATAGCTTCCAGGTGTGAAAATATTCAACTCTTCAATGTTAGGATGCTCAGAGAGCTTCCACAGGTTATTCCTTGCAATATTAATCTTCTTGTGTACTCAATATTCGAGTTCTTATATTTTAAATATCTTGCACATTCACACAGTCTGCTTAACTTTTCCACATGGGTTCAGAGAGAGAGAGAGTGAATTTTTATGGTTGATCTTGTAATCCATTAATACTTCAAGGTCCCCATAGGCATTAATATCTCCCCATGTGCATGTACCTCATACTTTATATGGATATTCCAACAGAGAACATTCAATAATGTCAATAACATAAATTTTTCTAAATATGACCGTAAGAAATAAATTTTTATTAATAAATTTGAAACATTTATTTATAACTATCGGTGCGTCATAAGTATCGGTGAGTCATTTTCATCGGTCTTTCATCATCTTTCAGTCATTATCCCTTCACCATCTTTATGTCATCCTCGGTCTGTCATCAGTCCTTCATCATCAGTCCTTCATCATATATCTATCATCAACGGTCTATCTTCATCGTTCTGTCAGCATCGGTCTGTTAGCATCGGTCTGTCAGCATCGGTCTGCCAGCATTAGTCTATCGAATAGCAGTGTGTCGAAAAACAGTGTGTCGAACATCGGTGTGTCAGACATCAGTGTGTCGAACATCAGTGTGTCAAACAGTGGTGTGTCGAACAGCGGTTTGTCGAACAGCGGTGTGTCGAACATCGGTGTGTCGAACATCGGTGTGTGGAACATCGTTGTGTCGAACATCGGTGTGTCGAACATCGGTGTGTTGAACATTAATTTGTTGAAAATAGGTGTGTCGAATAGTGGTGTGTTGAACATCAATGCTGGGGACGCTGAGAAACTTATGAAGTTTATGTATTATAAAGAACACTACAAGATTAAGTGACATACAAAAATACATGTAAATATACAATTTTAATAATATTGAAGCATAAATATAGTTTATTTAAAATATATTTTCTTGTATGACATAATTGATTCTCTTAGAGATATTAAATTGCGTGAAATAGTAGAATCTGTAGATTGACATTATTTGTGATTATGAAAACTACTATAGCATAGAGGGTACAACAATATCCCCCTTTTTGATGAACAAAAATTATGGAATACCTGTAATGATAAGTAATAATAATAACATGACCTAGAATATTTCATTGAATGTGATTATTCAATATAACTATAGCTTTCCCTAGTTTGAGTTTTTAAAAACATAGCTCCCCTTCAAGTACTAGATTAGAGAAAATATATCTATATAGATTAGGTTGAGTACATGACATGGGTTCTATGCCAGAATTGATCCCCCTGAAATTAATAATGTATGCCCTTTTCTCCCACTTTTGCGATTAGAAAAGAAAAAGAAAAGGATAAGGGAAGAAGGAAATATAATAATTAAAATGAAAGACTGAGAGAAGAAAAAAGGATTTACATTAAGAAGAAAAAGAGTAAAATCAAAAAAAAATTCCCCATCAAATGGAAATCCACCACAAAGGATTTGGATTCTGATGTGATTTCCTTTATCAAAATGATATGAAGTTGGATGAGAATGTCTGGGAGTGGTAGAGGGAAGAGGGGGTGTGAAGATGACACCAGGCAAGGAAACACCAGTAAGAACATTTTCTGCAAGGCTAGGCCTTCCGTCTAACAACACACAATTTGGAGATTGCTCTGTAATGACTGATTGAATTTGGGAAAGATCCTGAGAGACATTCATTGGAGTAGGAGACCAAGAGGTAGTACCAATAGATGATTCAGGTGGAACCACAATTACTTCAGCTTGATCATGTTGATACAGCTTGAGAATATTGATGAAATCATTGATGATTTCACCACCATATGGAATGGAATTCTCAAATTCATCGTTATTCTCTATGAATTTATTCAGTATACGGGTAAACTCCTTCAATTGAGTCCCTTTCTTCTTGAAGGCTTTTCTTACTGGAGGAATTCTGAAATTTTCTACTATAAACATGAAGTTATTGATGAGATCATGCTTGGTATAGATAATTGTAAATTACATATCCACTTTCTCTCTAAACTCTTTCTGAGCAGTAGAGGCTTTGTTAGTGCACTACATTACCATATTGTACACAAGGTCTATATTTCTATGTACCGTTTTAAGAGTTTCTTTTTCTGAAACTCTCTGACAATTTTTTAGTTCCTCTCTCATCACAACCTTGAGAGATTCCAAATTAGCAACAATACTTGTCACACCTCTAGAACAGTATGGACCAATAATCATTTTGCCTACCCCCTCTTTCAACTTCTTCAGGTCAATACCTAGTAGATTAGTCACCAAGTTCCTAAGAACGACCAATATACCACTAAAGGAGGTCTTGAAATCAGAGGATAGAGAATTTAACTGATTTCTCATCTTTCTTAATTCTTCTCTCAACAAGTTATTATGTCTAATGATGGTTTTTTCTGTGGTAATGATATTTGGTTGAATCTCTTGGGTCACCATCCTTGCAATCGTTCCTATATCTGCATCCAAAATATTTGTTGAAGTTGAGGCATCACTTCAAGATCCAACTGAGGATTTCCTTGACTCACATATATCATTTTTGAATCTCTCTTAATTACCCTTAGGGACATAGTCACTAGGCACTGTCTGTGCTACTAGATCTACTAGTGGAGGTGAAACCGGTGGAATGGGTGAAAAAGGTTCTGCTTCAGCTTGGGCCTGGGGAGTAGGAGGAGGAGGCACCTTCTCGTCATCAGAGTCATATACCAACCCAAATAGAATGTATCCTTGATCATTATTCCACTCTCGTGTACATTTCAAGTCTCTTGGATCAATAGTGTCATTCCTGGTACTTCTTCCTTGAGGCTCATGAACAACTTCATCTTCATCTACTTATTCATCCTATCCTATATCTATAATAACATTTCTAGGCATAGGTACCAACTGAGCTTGAGGTTCTGTAAGAGCTTTAGCCACTTCAGCTTCTCCAGGCACTTCCTCAATCTGAGGCACCTGATCATCAGCTTCTTCCTCATGGCCACCAGCCATAAGTTCATTCAATTATTGAAATATTTCTTGGTTTTCAGCATCAGGATGGGGTGATCTGTCCTCATGACTAGTATCTCCATGATCAATAGCCTCCTCTTCAACATGATTAGCACCATAACGAGCTCCATGTACAGATTCCTCACTGGATCTATCTACTACTTGTTGTCCCACTATTAAATAATCACTTATAGTCTCATTATTTCCTCCTTCATCACCATCATCATCATCAACAACATCATCAAACTCCTCATCTGATTTACCCACATAACCATCAACTCCAGTAACCACAGTTTCTTTCTCATCCTCATCAGCTAACTAAGGTTCTCTTGTGGGTAAATCCAAAGGTGGACTAAGAAGTCCATAAGACATATTTTTGGATATTTCAGAAATGTTAGGATCACTCCTATCATTAAAAGGAGATCCTTCTTACATTGGGAATCCAGGATCATCATCCTCATCAGAGTAAACATGTTCCACCACTGGTTTGAGGCCTAGATCAACTTGATCATTTGGTCTGGTTGTATGGTCAATCGTATTGAAATCATCATATTTCCTTTCCTCATCTTGTACCCATAATTTTTTTTCCATTGTTTCCAGAAGATCCACATTCATTTAAAAATAACATTTTTAAGGTAAAAACCACCACATGCACTTATCACTTCATCCGTATCATTTAGATAACCCATCTTCTTTATCATGGAAGAGATTATCTTGGGATAGTACAAAAATGTTTCCTTATTGGATGGATTTATCATTTCATAAACATGAACCATTAGATACCTAAAAAGGATTACCTTTATCATATTTTTCAATAGATATATTTGGAATACATCCTGAAACATCACAGCAGAGAAATCTTTCTTCCTTGGGCAGATTTGATGTTTTATAAACATAAAAAAAGAAACCTTGACCCTCCATCGAATTCACTAGAAGTAGTCCATATATATTATCATATTTCAGTCATCTTAATCAAAGAATATTTATATGGAAACAAATCAGAGGAAGGTGAAATATTTCCCTGATAATCAGTACAGACACCTTCATGAGGTATATCCAAGAACTCAGCCCATTGTATTGAAGAAAAGGTTATCTCTTTTCCCTTCCCCAGTGAATTCATCCTTTCGTCCTCAACTCCATTCCAGGATATCATAAAATAACAATATAAATCATGTAATATCTATGGATAATAAGGTCTTTCATTGTTTGAGAAAGAGATTAACCACCCTTGAGATTCCAGTACTCTAAAAAAACAACTTTCTTGAAATAATCCAATCAGTAGACACTTCTTTGTCAACTGTAACCAGTCAGCTTTCCATGCATGGTTTTTCATTCCCACTAGACTTACCCTTCAGACACATAGTAGATGGAGATTTTCTCATCTCTTCCATTGCACACTTGGTCCTCTCCATTTTCAGGTCTCATATTTTAATGGAGTATAAAGGATGAGGGTCGAGAGATAGATTGAAAAAGAGTAGAAGGTTTTATGGAAGTGGGATTATGAAAGGATGGGATGGATCAAACTTATTGTATCATTTAGGGATTGTAAATCGCAAATCATAGAATTTAAATGCGGATAAAAGAACACAAAACATTGTCATTTTATTTTAAATAGATAGAATTACAAAATAGTCCTTCAATACAACAGTGTCATTGATTTTTTTTACATGATTGGTTTCAAGTGATCACATTCACAGAGATTTGTTTCATGGATTATTCTCATCAGATCAATTTCATGGATTGGTTTTACGATATCGGTTTCTTGGATGGGTGTCACAAGATCAGTTTCAAGGATCCATTTCATGAGATCAGTTTCAAGGATCGGTTTTATGAGATCATTATCAAGGATAAGTTTCTTGAGATATCTGAGGTTTGACAGTACTTTAGGGATTTATCATTCCAAGTTTTTGAATGATATAGTTCATCTTCTCATAATTTCGGGGTTTAGTGAATATTTTATCATGTTGATGCTCAGTCCTAATAAACTCAAGAGTTATATCGCATTTTGGATAATGCTCACTCCGAAAGTGATGTATTACATCAATATGATTTGTTCTAGAATGATAAATTGGATTCTTAGAAATTTTAATATCAGTTTCATTGTCATAGTTTATAGGGATATGTCTGAATTGAAATCCATAGTCTAATAAGGTGTGTTTCATCCATAAAATTTGAGCACAACAACTTCCAGCAGCAATGTATTCTACTTCAGCAATTGATAATGAAACTGAATTCTCTTTTTACGACACCATGATATTATAGAATTTCCCAAAAAGTGACATGTTTCAGAGGTAATCATTCTATATAACTTACATCCACTATAGTCAGCATTTGAATAACTAACTAAATCAAAAGTATGTCCTCTAGGATAAAACAATACTAAATTAGTTGTATACTTTTGGTATTTGAAGATTATTTTAACATCATTTAAATGTAACTCTTTTTGGTTTTATTGAAATCGTTCACACATACACACACTAAACATTATATCTGGTCTACTAGCAGTTATGTATAGCATACTTCCAATCATTCCTCTGTATGTAGTATGATCAAATAATTTTCCATTTTCATCAAGATCTAACTTACATGTAGAAGTCATAGGGTTATAACTACTCTTAATAATATCAAAACCATATCATTTCAAAATATATTTTGTGTACTTTGATATAAAATAATACCTTCTGAATTTGGAAATATTTGAAATCCAAGATAATATTTAAGTTCACCCATCAAACTCATTTCAAACTCACTTTGCATTATTTTTGAAAAATTATTACATAAATAATTTTTAGATGATCCAAAGATAATATCATCTACATATTTTTGATCTATTATAACTTTTTTCTAAATTCATTTTATAAATATAGTAGGATCTACAAGTCCTTTTGTAAAGCCATTAGAAATAAGAAAATTCCTCAACCATTCTTACCAGGGTCTTGAAGCTTGTTTCAAATCGTATATATCATGATATAATTTGAACACTTGATTTGGAAAAATTGGATTTGTATAACATGGGGGTTATTCAAAAAAACCTCTTCAATTATATAACCTTTTATGAAAGTACTTTTGACATCCATTTGGTAATGTTTAAAATCCACATGTGTTGCATAGGAATGTATTATTCTAATTGCTTCAAGTCTAGCTACTGGTGCAAAGGTCTATTCAAAATCAATTCCTTCTTCTTGATTACATCCTTGGGAAACCAATATAGCTTTGTTTATAACTATATTTCCAACATCATATACTTTATTTATGAACACCCATTTCGTTTCTATGGTCAATGTATCCTTTGGTCTATCTACATGATTCCAAATATTATTTCTTTTAAACTGATTATGTTTTTATTTCATATCCATTACCCAAAATTCATCATTTATCACATCATTGATATTTTTAGGTTCATGCTGTGACATGAATGGGTGATGCTCAACTAGGTTTCTCAAGGGAGCTCTTGTTTGTGTTCTTCTATCTAAATCACTAGCAACAACATCTAGTGGATTATTTTTAAGGGTTATAGTTGGTCAAGAAAAGGTAGGAGATGCTATTGTAGGTTGGTCAAGTTGATCTTGTTCATTGGGGTTAAGATCTGTAGAATTTCCAGAACATGATGTTTTCAAAGAATTATTCACATGATGATTTGAGGTTTTATCACCAATGTTCAGATTGGTCATATCCTCTTCAATATTTTCTGGTGAGGTCCTGGGGTCATGTGAATCTGTTTCATAAATCTTGACATGTATATATTATTCATCCCACATTGTTTTCATGTTAATGACTCTAGAGAATTTTTTTGATGTAGAATATCCATGAAATATTCCTTCATCACTTTTGGAGGAATATTTATCTAAATTATCTTTAGTGTTCCTAATATAAACATTAAATCAAAACATATTAAAATAACTTAATTTGGGTTTCCTATTATTCCACAACTCATATGAGTTTTCTTAAGGGTAGGTCTAATTAAGACTCTGTTTATTTTGTAGAAAGCTATATTAATAGCTTCATCCCAGAAATAAATGGGTAGGTCATATTCATTAAGCATATTTCGGTCAATTTTCTATAGGTTTATATTTCATCATTATACCACACCGTTATGTTAAGGTGTCCTAGGAGCAGAGAAATTATGATTATAGCCATTTTGTGAGGAAAAAGTTTCAAAATCCAGATTCCCAAACTCACAACCATGAACAATTCATATAGATGTAATGTTATGTCCACAATTATTTTCCAGAGTCCTAGCATACATGGTAAAGTGACAACAAGCTTCACTCTTGTGAGATAGGAAAAAGGTCCAGGTGTACCTAGAAAAATCATATACAAAAACATAAACATAGTGGTTCCCATTGAGACTGAAAACTCTAGATGGTCCAAAAAAATCCATGTGAACCCACTTAAGAGGTTGACAAGTAGTTACTTATTTCTTTGGTTCAAAAGTCATTTCATGTTTCCTTCCTTTTTGATAAGGATTACACACCTTAATTTCAAGAAACTATAATTTCTGTAAGTATTTAACTAAAAAATTTCTAGTTAACTTGCTAAGAGAGTGTATGTTATAATGTTTTAGTCTTCTATGTCAGAGCCAAGACTCTTTGTAAAATGCATTTAGACAAGAGGCATTCTTTGAGGCATGTGTGTCTAAATTTATAGCATATACATAATATTTTTTAAAAGCAATAAACATTATGTGATTTTTGGAATAAAAAACATGGCATGAATCGTTTTTTAATTTAAAATTATATACATCATCACACAATTAAAATATGATGAGAAGGTTATACTTTAATCCAAAAACATACAATACTTTAGAAATTGAAAAAGTGTTAGGGTTACCAATCTGGCCAAGGCCGATGATTTATCCATCACCATTATCAACAAATGTGAAATGTCCTCCATTAATCTTGATTATAATTTTAAATCATGAATAATCCCCTGTCATATGCCTTAAACAACCACTGTCCAAGTACCACAACTTTTTACAGGAGCTCTTTAGATAGTTGACCTACAAAACAATTCATCAAGAATCGACTTTGGTACCCATATTTGTGTGGGTCCACATTCATTAGTGATATAATATTTAAGAACACACAACTATCTTTTGGGATTTCTATATGTAGAATATAATGTTTTTTAAAAATAAACTTTAGTTTGGATTTAAATAATTTGATGCAGTAAAAGAATTCTTAGAACATTAAATTGCAACAAAAATTTGGTTTTTGAAAAAAGTAGCAGGTTTTCCAGATTTGGTTACAGAAAGTGATATGGATAAATTTCATTGTCCTATTTGATATCCAATACCATAAGTATACATAAAAGGTATTTTATTACCAAAAATTTTCATAAGAGTATTTTTCCCATTGGTAAAATTTTATATATCATTCTTCAATTTCTCATTTGACATTTTTTACTCATTATTCTCCTTGAGTAGTTGAGGATTTTCCTTTTTTCAGTTGTAAGTTTAGATTTAACATCCATTGTAAGAGAATGTAGTTTATTCAAGTATTTATACTTATCTTTCAAATCATTACATGTTTCTTCTATCATTTTTCAATATTTTAATTTTTAATCATTAGTCTTATTCTCATACTCAGTTTTAGAATAATACGAATTTTTTACTAGAGAGTATCAAGTTACCTTAGTTGTGTTTTTCATAAAACACATATTATCTATATCATATTTCTCATTTTGAGAAGAAGCAGATTCATTTGAGCTGTCCTCAAAGGCACTCAAGGTGGCCTTTATTGCATTCTTATACTTTTTATTTGTATTTTTATAAATTTTCTTGCATTACATCTTTGGAAAACCAACCTTAACATGTCTTTTCCTTTTACATTCGTAGAATATTATCTCTTATGGCTTAACATTTCTCTTCTAATACTTTTTCCAATTTCCATTGTTATCATTCTTTTTTCTTGTAATTTAGATTTTTGAAAAACTTCTTTTTCCTATAAAATTTCATGAATATTATAACAAGCTAGGATATTTCTTCATCACTGTCTAAAGTTACTTCTTATATACTAGTATTTTCAATTGCATCTTGAACTTTCTCTTTGTCTTTTCATTTAGATGTAGTTGTCTTGAAAGATACAGACATCATTTGGGGTTCATCCACTTCTTGATTTAACTTAAATTCCTCTTCATAAATCATTAATTTGACAATCAACTCTTTAACTAGAATCTTATCAATGTCACATGATTCCATAATAGACAGAGATTCCCCAAACCATCTTTTTGGTAATCATCATAGAATCCTCATAATATGCTCTTTCGTTGTTACTTCTCTTCTAAAAGAAATCATAGTATTCACAATTTCATAGAACGTAAGATACATATTAGAAATAGACTCATCAGAAATAATTCTAAAGTTTTATTATTTAATAGTAAAAGTATTTAATCTTATATAGTTAATAATTGATGTTTGCTTGTGAGAAACATACATAGTGTCCCATATCTCATGTGTAGTTTTACAAGTAGAGATACTATTAAAATATTCATTTCCTAGTGCATAGTAAAGAACATTCATTGTTTTATAGTTATTGTTTCATGCAGCCTTGGTTGGTTCATCACAAGTGTTTCTAGTAGTTTCGGAAATTGCATATTTACTTTCAATAGTAGTCCAAAATACAAATCCCATGCCTTCTAGACGTATTTTCATTTTAAGCTTCTGCGGAGAAAAGTTCGTACCATTAAAAAAAATGTGCTCCATTTGGTAGCAGCACTATATAATCTATTATCCATGATAAAAATTGTAAAATAATTTCAAACAGACCAAAATTAATAAATAACAGAAATTTTGAGATCTTTGAACAAAAACTATAATCACAATTGACAAGATGTGAAAACTGACCATAATTTTTAATTCTTCCAATAAAAAATTTTAGTCATAGTATATCACTCCAGAGTTGGGTGAATTGAGTACCTATAATAATTTATATTAAAATTAGTTATATAAAATAATATCCCCCAATTAAAATATAATCAGATTCAGTTTGTAGTGAATTTTAAAATGTTCTAAATGTTAAATTAATTTCTCAAAAGATTAATTAGTTATCAGCATTACCAATATAAATATTGGTCAATATTTTGAAAATAATCTACTAATTCAAAATAGATATAGACAATTTCTAATCTAACTACCAAATTTCAATTTATCTAAATGTGAATTTAATTAAACATAGATCCGATTAAAACAAAATACAAAGTACACAAAAGATAAAAACAAGAGGTTCAGTCTCAAGCTGAGACTTAGTCTACTCTATTTGATGATCACCTTCCACCAAGAAGTTAATAGTAATAAAATTTCGATCCACACCATGGATCGGGGTTCACAGTAACAAACAGGGCTATCCAGATCACACATGACCTCCACAACAGTTATTCGTAAGAAAATTAAGAAACAAATCATATAGGATCTCTTCCACTATTCTACGTGGGGTACAAGAGTAAAAAAATATTGAGTGTGAGGATATTTTTGTATGCTCTAGTTATGCTTAGGAGACAACATGTGTGAAACAAACAGATGCATCCACTTCCCAAAATGTAAAAAAAAGTTCACTACAGAGTTATAGAAAAAGAAAAGTTTTTATAAATCTCATTGTGTTTGCAGTGAAACTCTGTTCCCAATGAATGTGGATAAAATGATATTCGAGTCCTCTTCTAGAAGTTGTATTTGGAATAAAGTATTGTGGTCTTTATAATCTAGCTTCCATGTGTAATAAGGTTCATCTCTTCAATTTCTTGATGTTCAGTGAGCCTCAATAGGTTATTTCTTACAATATTAAACTTCATGTGTACTCAAGATTCGAGTTCTTTTATTTTAATAACATTCACAATCACATAGTCTGCCTATATTTTCCCATGGGTTTAGAGAGAGAGTTTTTTTAAGGTTTAGCTTGACATCTTTATATACTTCATGGTATGGTAGGCATGAAGATCTCCCCATATGCATGTACCTCATACTTTCTACGGATAGTCCTACAGACAACATTAAATAATGTAAAAACATGAAATTGTCAAAATATGACCATTTGAAATAAATTTGATTTAATAAATTTGAAACAGTTACGTATGACTATAGGTGATTCATAAGAATCGGGGAGTCATTTTCATCGATCTATCATCATCGGTCTGTCATCAACGGTCTGTCATCATCGATCTGTCAGCATCGGTATGTCAGCATCGGTCTGTCAAACATCACTGTGTCAAACATCGGTGTGTCGAACATCGGTGTGTCAAACATAGGTGTGTCGAACATTGGTGTGTAAAACATCGGTGTGTCGAACATCAGTGTGTCAAAAAATCGTGTGTTGAACATCGGTGTGTTGAAAATCGGTGCATCGATCATCGGTTTGTTGAAAATCGGTGTGTCAAACATTAGTGTTTCAAACATCAGTGTCAGGTACTCTGAGAAACTTATGAAGTGGATGTCTTTCATAGAACACTACAAGAATAAGTGACATAAAAAAATTCATGTAAATATACACATGTAAACAAATTGAAGCATAAATATAGTTTATTTAAATTATATTGTATTATCTGACATAATTGATTTACTTAGAGATATTAAATGGCATGAAATAGTATAATATATTGATTGACATGATTTGTGATTATGAAAACTAATATAGCATTGAGGGTCCAACAAATTTAAACCCAAGAGGAATAGAAATATGATGGGTTACAACCCACATTATATTCCAACAACAACACCAAATCCTATCATTCTATAATATAACACCCAAAATAATAAATAACCAATCTACAATAACTAACTTCTCCTCAAATAACACATAAGGTCACTAAAAAATGCATACATCTAGTAGATATTTATTATATAACTCCTAATTACTTATTATATCCTTCTTCAAATACCTCTAACCCTAATAAAACATAAAGTGATGTCCTGTTATGGTTAATTCTATTACAATATGCATGTACCAATAAATTTGATAATCACAAAGAAAAATGAAATTGATTTTTATGAGGTTTATTCAAAGTATATTATATAGTGTACAATGTATGATGGTTATTATCCAATACATATATGACTAATATTTAAATATCAAGAATAAAACAATGGAAAGGGGATGACTATGGACCCTTTGATATAAACTAACAATAATAAATGCACTGATCGAAGTCAGTTCTGTGAGATTAATCATTCAATAATACAATCTATTAGATGATGAATCAGAAGAACCAAATTATGATACTAACATTCCAATAAATCATATTTAAGACCAAACAACGAGATAAGTGTGAATATTTACTAGACTAAACATGTTAAATAACCTTTCATAGTTGTAACAATCTCTAATGACCATCTATTTTCTTCAACTGAATGGATATACCATTATAATTTTGACACTCTCTATTATTTCGTTGAAAATAACTGATTCAATATCAATATATGGAATTCATTTCAAGGCCTCCACTCTTCTTCAATGCTCAATATAAATTTTCAATGCGACATCAGGTCTCTATTCTTTCTTTTGACACACAATTTATACAAAATTAATAGATGAAAATATCATTTCACTTTTATTATTCATATTCAATTCACTTTATATCTATCAAAATAGTGTTGTTTTTCCCTATTTTCCTTTAATATATAGTATTTTCAAAAGTAATTATGTTAATATGTTTAAAATAACTCCCATTATAAAAATATTCATTTGTATATAATATCAAAAAACTATCTAATTTATATTCTTCCATATGTCAAATGTTTGAATATGAAAATATCTATGAATTTCGTTAGAGTGATATTCTTATTTAAATCATTATTTCTCAATTAAACTAAAAAAATATAGATTTAATGACTAGTTGTTTCATTACCCATCCTAGTGGGGCCCGAGCTGCAACTCCCCAAGCCTGCCCCAATAGGCCAGGGGCTGGTGACTAGCACCAAGTAGGCATGTTACTGACATGGGAGGCAATGCCTATAAACCTGTACACACACACACATCTCCAAGCACACAAAGCTGAAAAGTAAAAACTACTGAAGATGTAAAATCATGGATACACTGAAATCCCAACCAACAGAGTACGACGGGAAAGTAAAGTACAGTAGTGTAAAACCCTAGGCCAAAAGTATAATCCCACCAAAAGAGAGTATGCAGCAATGTCCAACATGTGAAGAAAGGTTTTGGGACTGCAATCCATAGACGTAGGAACACACCTCGGCCTGGCTGATCTCACTGAGCACCGTCCAGTCCTGGTCCGACTAGAATCCTGTCAAATGCACGCTTGTCTGCACAAGACACAACACGTGCGGGCAAAGCCCGTGCAGGGGTGAGTATAACAATACCCATTAGGACACCCAGAAACAACAAAGGAATACAACAAGGAAAAATACCCCAAAGGAAAGATACAGTCAGCTCTACATAGTATATGTTTACAGAACATATAACAAGATTTTCCAGATATACTCATACACGGTCGACTATCGCAAAACCACCACTAAGATCCTACTCGAAGATCCCACTAAGCACGTAACAAGGATAATACAATCCTAGGTCCGAAGAGAGATATACAAAGTACTCATTCCGGTATTACACACTCCAAATGTACTTGCGAATACGATGCTCAGATGAGGATCACAACCAACAGTCATGGGGTGATTCCAACAACTCAGTCTGAACTCATCCGCTATGAAGAGGATCAGCACCCGGGTAAAGTTGGCCATGTCGATACCATGAATTCTACCTTGGGTACCAGGAAGAAATAGAGGATCTGACTCCATGTCTAATATAGGGGATTCTAAAAACTCTATTCAAGAAGTCCAGCTGAAGGGATCATACTTCTGTATGTAGGAAATGATACCAGAAACCTTTAGGAGAAAGACCATGGAGATAAACCCTAAGGGAACTAGTCCAAGTCATATAATGCAACTGGCGCAAGACATGTAAAAAAGGATACACAGTGTGTATTATGGTTACACACCATGTTCCTAGACCTAGGGTACTGCCTATGTAAACAGCCCATGTCATCCGTCCAAGCTGTGTAAAACTCAACTACACAATGTGTAGAAGGATCACAGGTCGTGTTACCTGACTCTGGGTAATACCCGTGTAAATAGCCAATTTCATTAGGCTTGCCATGTAAAAAGTCACTACACTGCGTGTACTTGGATTACACGCTATGTCCGAGTATCTGGGGTTCTCTTCGTGTACGCTGGCCATGTGCCCGTACATGGTCTATGTCCGTGTCGCCTACCCATGTACCAGTACACGGGGTATCCCATGTATCTGGCTGGGTCTGTCTGGGGAAGGATATACACACCGTGTCCTAGGCCTTGTACCCATCTCGTGTCTGTGTACTCCCAGAGTACATGCCATGTGGCCCGCTGACAAACACATGCCGTGTATCCCATACTACATGTCATGTAGTCGAGATTTCAAGAATTGCCGTCTTTCTCTGCGCTCCTTGGCCGGATCTCTGGATCTCGATTCTATCGTCTGTTTGCCGCGAAACTCAATATGATGGTTCGTTTCATCATCCTAACCCCAAATCTAGGTGTTTTGAACCTTTAATCCTCTTGGAAAACAAGGGTTGATTCCTTGTAAATAAAACGCCCAAAAACCCATATCTCTCGATCCGCTCTGAATCATTAATCACCACCGTAGTCGCACCGTCATAGCATCATTACGTGGTTGGATCTATAATCTCGGATCATTCTTACCACAAACGAACGCACAATGATCGATTTCCTCCAAGAACGTCAAGCGCGGGGAAGAATGAGGAGTATCCACGAAGAATGGGGAATTCAATCGCAAAATGAACAAGAGGGATGAACCTCGATCATTGTTCATGATGATCTGGGTTTGTCTCTGTTTGATAAAAACCAAAATGATCAACAAATTAAATCGTAAGAACTAAGTTCATCACAAAATCCCCACAAAATCACATCCGGCAAATACGATTGATCCACGGGCAAATATATTTGTGGATTATTCCGCGTTCATCGTAGGAATCAAGAACGAGAAAGAAATCATAAAGAGATCAAATGCCCTACCTGGATTCGTGGCATTCGATGGAAATGATCTGGTCGCTGTGTCATCATCCCCAGCGAAATTCATCAAGAACATCGTCGCCGCGTTGGGGGTTTCTTCCAGAGAATACCAAGAGCCTCTAGGGGTTTCAGGGTTATGAGGTCTATAACCCTAGACCCTTGCACAAGCCTTTATTTAAAAAGGATAAAAAGATATTTTCCTCCAAAATATTTAATAAAATATTTTAATTAAATATTTTATTACGGTTACGTCCAAAAATTGGATTTCTCCACTAACCTGTGCCAGTCGATTTTGGGTCTCGACTAGGGTAAACCCACTGCTCTGGACGCAACGGTGCCCTCAGATTTCCGATTTTGGCACCCATTCAAGAGTTATTCAACTTTTTTAGGAACAACATATGCGTGCATAATTTAATTAGTTAATTAAATTCAAACATTTGTTCCGGGCTCACCGGGCCTCGAAACTACACGATGTCTCAAAGCCTGGTCTCGAAAGAATTCCCATATAATTTTAAAATATTACAAAGAAAAATATGGGACATTACATCACACCCACCTTAGGGATTTACATCCCTGAAAATCTAAATCAAAGGCTACTCAAAAATACGTGGGTACTGCACAGGAATCTGAGCCTCCCACTCCCACGTGCTCTCCTGAAGATTCTTGTGCTTCCACTGGACACACACCTGGGGAATAGGTATCCCACAAAAGATATTCTCCTGCCAATCCTCGATCTCCACTGTGTACTTAGCAATGGTCGCTCAATCATCGATGTCCAGCTCGCCCCAGTCGATAACATGTGATGGGTCATGCACGTACTTCCACAGCTGCGACACATGGAAAATGTTGTGTACCTGGTCCATATAAGGAGGTATATCCAAGAAGTACGCCACATCTTCAACTCTAATTAGAATCTGAAAAGGGCAAATGAACCTCAACGATAGCTTTCATCCTCGGCCAAATCGCCACAATCCGTGTCGAGGCGAGACCTGAAGGAACACATGGTCTCCCTCCTCAAACTCTAATAGACTCCATCTCCTATCAGAATAAGACTTAAGCCAACTCTGTGTAGTCTTCATTCTCTAGTGGATGACCTTAACCTTCTCCTTAGTAGCTTGCACCTTCTCTGGGCCCATATGTGCTAACTCTCCTGGGTCAGTCCCGCAAAGTGGTGACCTACAAGGTCGCCCATACAAAGCCTCGTATGGTGTCATGCCAATAGTGGAATGATAAATATTGTTATAAGAAAATTCCACCAGTGGTAGGTGATCCTCCCAGCTATGACCGATGTCCAGTATGCATGCTCGTAGAATATCCTTCAGAACCGGGATGGTCTACTCCTTCTGACCATCAATATGAGGATAGAATGATGTGCTCAAGCATCACTGAGTCCCAAAAGCTTCCTACAATCCCTTCCACAACCAGGATGTAAAACGAGCATCACGATCTGAGACGATCGTGTATATCACTCCATGAAGCCGAACTATGTCATGCACATAGAGGCGTACAAATCTCTCTACTGAACTCTGCTCCCGTATGGCTAGGAAGTGGCCGACTTGGTGAGTCGATCAACGATCACCCAGATGGCACCGTGTCCCCTAGACGTACATGGTAAACCCATCACGAAGTCCATGGACATCCCATACCACTTCCACTCTGGCAACATAAGGGTCTTAGTCAAACCTGCTGGCACTTAGTGCTCAGGCATTACTTACTGACAAGTAAGTCACTGAGAAACAAACTATGCCACACTCTTCTTCAATCCTGGCCAACAGAACTGACTTTAGAGGTCCTGGTACATCTTTACCACGCCTGGATGCACCGCTAAAGGAGATGTATGGAACTCCCTCAGAACCTCCTCCTGCAGTGTCAATGGTACTACTATGTGCCCTCTAAAAAGAACAATGTGCTCCCCACCTTTTGAATATTCATCAGCAGCATCGCCTACAGATATGTGAGCAGGTAAAGTCTCACAGCTAGCATCCTCGAGCTATGATTCCCTGACTTTCTGTAAGAGTGGAGGGGTAAAAAACATCGACTGAAGGTAATCTCCCTCATCTCTATCCATGAATGATAAATGTAAAGATTCCAACTGCCTCGTCGCCTCATCCAGCAACTAAAAACTAGATTTCCTACTGAGAGCATCTTCCACAACGTTCCCCTTCCCAGGATTATAAACGATCTCAAAGTTGTAATCCTAGAGGAACTCAATCCACCGCCTCTATATCAAATTTATATACCACTGAGAAAAGATATATATTAGTCTCTTGTGATCAGAGTAGACGATAAACCGCTCGCCCATCTAGTAGTGCCGCCACATCTTCAACGCGAAGACTACAACTGCCAACTCAAGATCATGGGTCGCGTAGTTCTGCTGATATGGCCTCAACTGATGTGAGCCATAGGCAATCACCGCTTGCCTCTGCATCAGGACCCAACCAAGCCCGATTCCTAATTCATCACAGAAAACTACGTACTCGACACCCTCCTCTTGTAATATCAAGATCGGGGAGCTCGTCGAACTCTGTCTCAATTGCTGAAAATCCTGTTGGAATCTCTCAGTCCACACGAAAGGATGACCCTTTTGGGTCAAAGATGTCATGGGTGATGAAATCCTGGAGAAATCAATATTGAATCAATGATATTAGCCTTCAAACCCAAGGAAACTCTGCACCTCCGTCACGCTCCGGGGTGGCTCCCTAGCTAACACTGCCTCTACCATGGCTGGGTCCCCTGCTACACCATCTGCTGAGACAACATGTCCCAAAAAGTGGACCTCCTGTATCCAGAACTAACACTTCGAGAGTTTTCCGAACAACTGGATCTCTCAGAGTGTGTCCAGAACCATCCATAGGTTCCTCACATGCTCCTCCTCGGACGCAGTGTACATAAGGATAACATCGATGAAGACCAATACTAACCGATCTAGATAGGGCTTAAAGATTTGGTTCATGAGTCCCATAAACACTGTCAGGGCATTCGTCACGACGAAGGGCATCACCAAGTACTCATAGTGACCATAGAGACATCTAGAAGTCGACTTTGGTATATCCTTATCCCATACTCGCAACTGGTGATAGCCTGATCATAGATCAACATTCGAGAACCATCGTTCCCCTCTTAATTGGTTGAAGAGTTCATCGATCCTCGGTAGTGGATACCAGTTCTTCACAGTCACCTGATTCAAGTGCCGCTAATCCAAACACAGGCTCAAGCTCCCGTCTGCCTTCTTGGCAAACAAAACTGGGGCTGCACAGGGTGAAACACTGGGTCTCACGAATCTCTTCCTATGCAAGTCTTCCAGCTGCACTCTTATCTCGTCAAGCTCTACTGGAGCCATTTGATATGCTGATGCTGATATCGGTGTCATCTCGGGTGTCAAATCAATGCAGAAATATATCTCCCAATGGGGAGGTAGTC
The DNA here is from genome assembly GCA_963277665.1 of Viscum album. Taxonomy (NCBI): domain Eukaryota; kingdom Viridiplantae; phylum Streptophyta; class Magnoliopsida; order Santalales; family Viscaceae; genus Viscum; species Viscum album. The sequence continues at coordinate 537,154,019 of OY728141.1, read as the reverse complement.
TAGGGACATCTTCCAGAAATACATCCTCATACTCATCCACTACTGCTAGAAACTGGAAACTCGTGACATCTGCTGCACCGAGGGCTAGGCTAGCCAAATGATGTGTAATCAGTTGTACCTTCCTACTCATGAGTCCATCCTGTGCTGCATGGGTCTCCTTTTCAATGACAAATGAGAACCTCATTCCATCACTGCGGACACACCACACCCTTCTCCTAAAACAGTCAATCTGGGCATGAACTATGGATAGCCAATCCATACAAAGAATGACATCGTTAGGCCTCGACGCTACCACCCAGAGGTTACAACCGAAACTCTCACCTCCAAGGGTCAGGTCACACTGTCTACAAAGGTGTGTGATCTCTGAACGTTCTCCAGTCAAGATTTCTAAGGATAAGGGTTCAGTCAATGGATCAATTGGAATCTCATGGTCTCAAACAAGATAATAATCCAGAAAAATATGACTACCACCTATGTCTATCAGTATGTCATCCAAAGTACAAAAGACACATATTGTATCTCTAATCATTCCAGGAGTACCTGGGTCATAAGCCTCCACTGCCTACAGCTATCCCTGCCTCTATCTACCAGCTCCCTGAGCTAGGGGTGGACCTCCTGGGGGTGGTGGTAAAAGGTCAAAATGCCGACCACCTCCAGCTACTCTCCCAGCTCCTCTTCAACATCTGATGCCCTATAAATCTATCTGCTCTACACGGTGCCTCTTCCTCGGTGGTCTATCCACTACTCCCATGTCAGTAGTATGGTGGGTCAAACCATCTCAAGCGAGATGTCCCCTGCCATCGCAAGAGTAGTATCACCTCTCTCAAGGCTGGTTGTATGCGCCCTGCGAACCCTGTACGGCAGATCCCCTATCCTGGGATCTCCTCTGAAAATGTGTCTCGTGCCTGGGTCCCTGACGTTGGCTCCCTGCTGCTGAGGTCTCTACTCCGGCATGCTCACTACTGACAACTGCTGGCTGTCCCGGATCTGCCTAAAATCTCCAAACCACCAAATCCCACTCGAGCACCCCAGAATAAGTAGGAATGCTCATAGGGATTATGCTGGCTCAGGGGTCTCTATGAAAGCCCCATTCAAAATTATGAGCTCTGAAATACTGATCCCTGGCCATATTCATCGAGTACCGTGAGACGTCGGTAAACCTCGATGAGTAGCCAGCCACCATCATGGTTTCCTGTTGGATCCGAAAAAGCTCCTATAAACGTACTTATCTCAGTGTAACCGGTAAAAACTACTATCTGAAGAGATGCTAAAACTCTGACCATGCAAGAGTCGCCTCGTCGTGAGTCTGGATGACCAAACTCCACCATCTCCCTACCGAGCCTTATAGAAGGCGCGCTGCCAGGATCACCATCTATTCTGCTGGTGTCTTGAACAAATGGAAGACTCTGGTCACTGCCTCAAGCCAGTCCTCTACTGCCCGAGGGTTAGGCTCACCTCGAAACCTGATGGGTCTCTGTCTCTGAAACTTTTGGAGTGCGCTCAGCCTGCGCTCCTCCTCCACTGGTACAATAGGAACTAAACACTTCTCCACAGGTGGTGGGATAACAGGCACATCACCTGAGGTAGAATTGGGGGATATGGTCCCTATACCGAAGCTTCATCATTGATGGGGTCATCCTCGTGATTGAGCTACTGGATCCTAGAGGGTGTGCATCGTGGAGGCATCCTACAACAAAACTAGATGTATCACAGTCAGGGAGTATATATGGAGAGATGAATAACTAAGGACATAGAAACCAAAACCCATTCCTATATGATGCATGTACAATTATTTTCCCCTGAAACTAGTGTTCTCATGTTCCGAGTCAAAAATAAAGTTAGCAGAGTCCTGGTTTATGGATACGTCGGTCGCCCTCACCAACACTGGGGTCCCTATACTAAATGCTGAACTCAAAACACTTAACATTGTTTCCCCAAAGCAACTCAAAGACTCTCGGTCCTATGGTAGAACCGACCACCTCTGATACCACTCTTTCACAACCCATCCTAGTGGGGCCCGAGCCGCAAATACCAAATCGCTCCCCCAATAGGCCAAGGGCTGGTGACTAGCACTGAATAGGCATGTTACTAACGTAGTAGGAATTACATATAAACCTGTACACACACACACACACACACACAGATCTCCAAGCCCACAAAGTTGAAATGTAAAAACTACTGAAGATGGAAAAGAATGCATACACTAAAATCCCAACCAACAGAGTACAACAAGAATGTAAAGTACAGTAGTGCAAAACCCTGGGACAAAAGTACAATCCCACCAAAAGAGAGTCTTTAACAAAGTCCAACCTATGATGAAAGGTACTGGGACGGCAGTCCATATCCGAAGGAAGACACCACATCCTTTCTGATCTCACTGAGCACCGTCCAGTTCTGGTCAACCTAGAATCATGTCAAACGCTCACTCGTCTGCACAAGACACAACACGTGTGGGAAAATCCCGTGAATGGGTGAGTATAACAATACCCAGTAGGAAACCCCGGAACAAAAAAGGAATATAAAAAGGGAAAATAACACAAAGGAAAGATACAGTCAGCTCTACATAGTATATTATTATAGAAAATATAACAAGAATATCCAGATATACTCATACACCGTCGACTATCGTGAAACCACCACTAAGATCCAGCTCGAAGATCCCACTAAGCACGTAACAAGGAGAAAAAACTCTTATGTACGAAGAGAGAGATACAATGTACTCATTCCAGGGGAACACACTCCACAATTACTTTAGAATACGATGCTCAGATGTGGATCACAACCAATAGTAATGGGGTGATTCCAACAACTGAGTCTGAACTAATCCGCTAAGAAGAGGATCGACACCCAGGTAAAGTTGGCCACGTCGATACCAAGAACTCTACCAAGGGTATCAGGAAGGAATAGAGGATCCAGCTCTAAGTCTCATAGAGAGGATTCCAAAAACTCTATTCAAGAAGTTCTTCTGAAGGGATCATACTCCTTTATGTAGGAAATGATACCGGAAACCTTCAGGAGTAATACCAAGGTGACGAACCCTAAGGAAACTAGTCCATGTCAAAGAAGGAAACTGGCTCACGCCAAGTAAAACAGGTTGAACAGAGTGTAGTATGGTTACATGCCATGTTCCTTGACCCCAGGTACTGCCCATGTAAACAGCCCGTGTTATCCGTCTAAGCTGTGTAAAACTCAAATACACAGCGTGTAGAAGGATCACACGTCATGTTCCCTGACTCTGGGTACTGCCCGTGTCCTTTGGATTGCCATGTAAAAAGTCATTACACGACGTGTAATTGTATTAAATTCCATGTCCGAGTATTTGGGCTTCGCTCCGTGTACGCTGGCCATGTGCCCGTACACGATCTCTGTCTGTGTCGCTTGCCTGTGTACCAGTACCCGGGGTATCCCGTGTATCTGGTCGGTTCTGGACGGGGAATGGTATATACGCCGTGTCCTTGGCAGTGTACCCAACCTGTGTCCATGTACTCCTAGAGTACATGCATTTTGGCCCGCTAACGAACACACGCCATGTAGCCCATACTACACGCCATGTAGTCGGGATTTCCAGAACCGTCGTCTTCCTCCTCGCGCCTCGGCCGAATCTCCGGATCTCGATTCTTTCTTCTATTTTCTATGAAACTCAAGACATTGTTTCATTTCACCATCCTAACACTGAATCTGGGTGTATCGAACCTTCAATTGGCTAGGAAGAAAAGCATTGATTCATCCTAATGAAAACACCCAAAAACCCATATCTCCGGATCCACTCTGAATCATTCATAGTCACCATAGTCACACCATTGTAGCATCATTCTGGGCTTGGATCTACAATCTCGGATCATTGTGCCACTAGACGAATGCGCAACGATCAAGTTTCCTCCCCAAGCTCAAGCACGAGGAAGAACAAGGAGTCTCCCCGAATAATGGGAAATTCAATCGCAAAACGAACAAGAGGGACGAACCTTGATCATTGTTCGTGATGATTCGGGTTTGTTGTCGTTAGATTAAAACCAAAATGATCAACATATTAAATTTCAAGAATGAAGTTCTTCCCAAAATCCCCGAAAAAGCCCATCTTGCAAATAAGATCGATCTGCAGGCTAATCTATTTGTGGATTAGTCTGCGTTCGTCGTTGGAATCAAGAACGTGAAAGAAATCACAAAGATATCAAATTCCCTACCTGGATTCATGGTATTCATTGGTGAAGATCATGTTGTCGCGTCGTTATCGTTGGCAAAATTCGTCAAGAACATCATCTCCGCATTGGGGGTTTCCTCTAGAGCATTCCCAAAGCCTCCAAGGGTTTCAGGGTTATGAGGTCTGTAACCCTGGACCCCTGCGCAATCCTTTATTTAAAAAGGATAAAAAGATATTCGACTCCACAAGATTTAATAAAATATTTTAATAAAATATTTTATTACGGTTACGTCCAAAAACTAGATTTCACCACCGACCTATGCTAGCCGATGTTAGGTCTTTCCTAGGGTAAACCCGCTGCTCTGGACACAACGGTGCCATCTGATTTCCGATTCGAGCACCCATTCAGGAGTTATTCCAATTTTTCAGGAAAACCATACATGCACGTAATTTAATTATTTAATTATATTCAAACATTTGTTCTGGGCACACCAAGCCTTGGAACTGCACGCCGTCTCAAATCCTGGTCTCAAAAGAATTTCATATAATATTAAAATAGTTCATGAAAAAATTCGGTACATTACAAGTTGAGATAGTATGTATTTTTATCTTAGAATCTATATTTTAATTCTCATGAATTTTTCCAATTGAATTCTTTAAATTTCTATATTATATATTCTTTAAATATTAATTTTATTTTACAAAAATTAGGTATTTAAAACATTCGTAATATTTTTAATCTTTATTTTCATGTTTTAATTATAACATTCAATGAATATCAATATTCTATGAATCTTCTCGCAATACATAATGAAATTATTCCAAATTACGTAATAAATTTGTCCTGGATCGTAGTTTTACCAAACGAATATGTATATTTAAATCATTAAAGAGTAACAAATAATTTATTAGATTAATATTACATATCACCAGAGAACCCATATTTCATCTTATGTATCAATAAAAGTATCATACATATCCTTGAACTAAATAGGTTAACCATATGTATCATCAGTGTTATTCTTATGTGACCCACATTGATTCTTTCACATTCTATACAACATTATATATGAAAGTACATTTTCTATAATATACTCTAATGCATACTTATCTTTATAGTACAAATTAGATTATTTCATATTGATCATCAATATTTTGTACGTTAATATTCTGTACCTTAATGAAACCGCAAAGTTACTCATACATATTATATGGGATATATTATATATACTCAATGATATGTTGTGTATCACAATGTATCATTACCTTTATTATTGATTGATTCATACATATCAATGTTTAAATACATCAAATATTTTCGCAAATAACCATATATTAGATATAACAGATACAATTGAATTTTATTAATATAATTAATATAAACTAAATACTTCTAGAATAAAAATCAAAAAAAATCCCGAATTCCTTTTCTAAAAACATGATATTATGAAAGGAATTTTTTTCTAAATATGTTATATATGTCCAACGAGATATCAACTAAATCACATGTATGAAATTAAAACATACTAAAATAAAATCAATACCTTTTTGTAATGACTTTATCCATTTTAAAATTATCCCAATGATTCTTGTTGTAAATATATATATATATATATATATTTTAAATAAATTAAAAAATACTCAAATAATTACATGCCTACATAAAATTTCATTATATCATCTTAAAAATCAAACAAATGTTCCCTGAGGGTGATTTGATCACAATATAATTAATGCATCACCAATCTTATATCCAAATAAATTTCATCAAAAGAAAACTATAAAAATGCAAATTCAAAATAAATAATATTCTTTAAGCATAAAAAATACAAATGCATCTTTTTATCCAGAATTCATCTTCAATATTCTATATTTTTTTCTAAAAACTCATACAAAAAACTAATTCAGTTTATTAACCCTCATAAAATCGTAATAAACAAGGAATATTAATCATATATATTCATCTAACGTATATGTTGAACATCCATAATAACTAAATTTAGTAATCATGTCATTGTCATCATCTATCATGATAAATAGATTCTACAAATGAAATATCAAGCAACATCATTCCACTCAAAAACTATTCACCAGATGTGAAAAAATATCATTACATATAAAGTGAAATGATATAAAATTATATAATCCATTAATTTAAAATAATATTTTAGAATGATATATATAGAACTAAAGATTCAATTTATAACTGAATCCATGGATTAAATCAATGTTGGAATTTTAAGGCATTATTCAACTTTCATTGACTCAAAATATAGTAATATCCTTTCTTGGTTGCATCACGGTTGATCCTATTTACTTCAATTATCAAAATATATTAACATTTTTATTTGTTTAAAATAAATATAGCACATCACAAGTGTGTTTAGAAATGTATCAATATGTAATTTTTTTTAATACCCAAATAAAAAATAATTTTCAATATGTCTTCAATAATTTTCTTTTTCTTTCACACATACAAATAATAAATAATATATCTACTGTTAAATTGTTAATTATTAATTTCTCCAGAAAATTATACATTAGAAATGATTGAGTAGAAAATATATATATATCTTATCAAATTTCTAACACATGTAACTAAAAACCACGTATTCCTTGAAAAATTCTTGGGATTGTTTATATCATAACTTAATACTTTTTCTCAAACATAACATTAAAAATGATTCAAGGAACAATATAGTAGAATAATGAAATAAACATATAATATCTCTAACCTTAAAATTTACATTCTATTAATTATCCATTATATAAAGAATAATTAAATTTGTTAGAATTATCAAATATTATCCCCCTAAATTGTTAACTCCAAAACCCCATCCTTTCTCTCCCTATCACCTCTAATACCATTCGGTCATGACCCACTTTATTCATGATGATGGAAGGGATAAAAAGTTGTCAAGACCATCCTTACTCGAGTTAAAGGATAGATAATGACCCCTAGTCACGTCTCCAACAGGCCACGAGGTGGTGACCAGCCCCAACGGTATAGAGATATCAGAAAAGTGGGATGAATTTCTCTTTTTATAGTAACCAATATTGAGAGATAATATATATTAACACCAAAATTAATATATATATATATATGTATATAAATAATGAATCCAAAATATATCCCACATGAATTTTTAATGAAAAACTATTAGAAATAAATGGACAACAACAATGTATATACCACAATAAAACTAAGAAGTGACACAACTTCCATCCCCAATGCCTGAGCTAGTATGTTCCATCATGGTCCTCATCATCTGATTGGAAACTTTAAAAAAATTATATATGGGGTCACCATAAATTTGTACTCTGTAAGGAATAACCAAAGTCACCCATGCATATGTTATAGAAGAACACAAATTCCCCATGAGAAAACAATATAAAATCAAAAGCACCTAACAATGTATAGTGTCCACCCCAATATCACCAAATAATGCTCACCAAATTACAAAATTTAGGTAATGTAAAGTAAAATCATATCTCTATTTATATACATAAGACTACTTTCCACTAGATAAATGCTCATCCCTAATGAAGAATGTACTCACATTACCATACACATCCACAATCCCCACTGTCACAACCTTACCACACACACTTGGTCCCCAACCACATCACATCCTTCCCACAGACACCTGGGCCACAAAAACCACACGTCTCTCCCAATAACACTCGGGCCTCATCCCTAAGATACCTAGTAAATGAACCTCCTTTATCCCCACCAATACCATAATTTTTGTACTAAACCTCAATCTAACACAGCATGTCATATGAATCTTTGGGAGATAAATTCCTAGAATGATGGAGCAAGGTAAAGTCATTCACCATCCATCCATCCTACTTCCTACAAGTTAAGAAAGACACCCTCCCCCATAATAATGGGGCATTCAGAACACAGTTCTTAAAAAGGGTGGGGTGCGTAATGAAAACATAAGGAACTACATTTTTATACATATAAGTAAAAAACCCTCAGCCCATCCTATAGGATTCCAAACATATGACCAACCCACTCAAAACAACCTTTGACGCTACCCCTACATGAACATACCACCATGAATTATAGTCATTTGAACACCGCTTCACTATATGCTTGAATTTGAAACATACACCCAGTCGACTAATTTAACCATGTATCATTATGCATTATCATAGAATTCATTTATTTACTTCCATCCCAAACCTGAAAACTTCCAAACAATTAAAACATTATAAGGCAAAGCCACCATACCAACCACAGCCCAAGACAAAGAAGGAATGAATGAATAATGGTACGATAATCTATTTTAATTCTCACAAAAATTAAATCATGAAATAACCCATTCGTATAGTCATGTTCCCCAACTAATACCTAGATGTAGTCCCACTACATAAAAAGTATATCCATTCCTCAATAAAAAAAATATCAACATGAGAGATGATCACACCTCCCGTACCGCCCCATACACAAAATCACAACCCCATAAATAGCACCACACTACCATCTTATATGTGAGGAAAAACAAAACCACACAGTAGACACATCCACACCAACATGAAAATGATTATTCAGATTTATCATCACTCATTTTTTAATTCAACTTGATTAAAAATGTGTGATCATAGAACAAATATGATCATGGGGCACGCATTTATCTATCCGAGTATAAGTAATTAACCAGATTCCAATTCTTACAGTGGTGATTCAAAATTCATACAGTTGCGGAAATAGATGCAACCAATGACCATGATTTTCAGAAGAACACAACCCACAATATTCATGACATGGATGAAGGATAACATATAAAAAATATATCTTCATCCCCTCACTCCAACCCCCCTTCGTTTATTCTTTCTTAAAATATTCATTAAATAAATTTCTGTATTTTTCACTGAAATATTAGAGTATAACCACCTCGCTTGAAACAAAATTAAGTGGGATACAAAGGAAATCCCTACACATAAAAATAGGTGATGAAAACTCTTCCTTGAACAAAAACATGGGGTGCGTGATTAACAAGAAAATGCCTAGGAAAACTCCATGGAAAACATGACCGATTGATACAACACAACATGAGACTTCACGGGAAAGGATGGATCTAGGCGCAATAAGAGGTGAAAAAATACACTAGGAAGAGATCCTCCCATCTTAGAGAAGACAAATAAAATATCAACAGACTAGGAAACAGTTTCAAGGGCCATTATTTTCAGATCATGGCCAAGACCATGCCGTTCGACTATTTCAAAGGCCATAAAATGTTAGGATATTAAATATAAAATTAATATCTTTGAAATTCCTTTAGGAACACATAATCATGTCTTTAAAATTTATTTACATCACATAAAATAGTATAGGGGTGAAACTGAAAAAACTGTGAAATATTGGAACCGATTCACCGATGGGTGAGTCACCAACAACAAGCCCCCAACAGCGATCCAAAGACAGCGAGTCACCTATGGTGAGCTACTAACATGACCTACTGATTCATGAATCACCAAAACCCTCACTCATTGACATCCTGACTCACTGAAACCCTAACTCACGGACCCCTAAACTCACTGATTCCATGTCCTAATGATTCCTCGACCTATCGATGCCCTCAACCTACCGACACCTTTGAACTACTAATTCCTCGACATATCAACACCCTGAACTACTTGTGGAATTACAATAAATTTGTAACACTCTATATATGATCTATCACTGCCTCCCATAACATTTTAAACACTGGGTTTTGAAAAGTTAATGGACCCTGGAGGTTTAGACCATAAAATTTTCCCCACATATTAAATTGAATGGATTTATCAATGATGAAAATATATTCACTATATTTTTTTTAAATTGTTTCATCCACTGTACTTATATCTTCAATTTCTACAATAGATAATTTATCTCCATAAAAGAATATTTTCATCACATATTATTTAACCAGAACCCCATAAAATTGAATGTTGGTCATTATGTTTCAATATTGGATTCAACAATAAATTTTTTATAAAGTTTTCAAATTATTACTAAAATGTGTGTATCCCTAGAACACACATAAACATTATGGTTAGTTTCAATATTAAAAAGATTCTTTATACACTTTTTATGTAATTTAATATTTGTGCTAACTATGTATAATCATATAAGAAAAATAGAAAAATTATTTCCATCAAGTGAGATTAAATAATTATTATCAATTTAGTCCCTTTTTTCATTAAGATTATTCAAATATTGATATTAATTATTTTTTAAAATAATATATTCCCCAATGATAAATCATTTTTTTGATTAAAATATTATCATAATTGGATTTCTTCACTATCCAAGTCCCATTTTTCACCCTGAATTATGACTTTTTTATTAATAAAACATATAATTTCTTTGAAACTATAAATCATGACTCTAGAACATTGCTAGTATCTAAATATCAAATTTTAATTTTATTAGATATATTATTTATATTTATAATCAAGTTTATTTAGATTCATCAAGGTTTCCCTAAAAGACACTAACAATTCATTCATGATATTTAACATCATAAACAATATTTTAGTCATTTATTATTAATTTTTTAGGAACATGTAGTAAAATATTTTAAGTAAAAAAAATAAATATTAATTTTTCATCAATTACCTCTCATACATGGTTCATATACTTTTCTGTTTAATAATTTGTTAACCCTTAAAATGAAGATTTTTGCATGAAATTTTTATTCATATCAACATTATCACATAGAAATTGTTTTTATATTCAATATTTATTTGGTGATGTTCCGTAACAACCTAAATATTTTATAAACATGAATAATTATAGGTATTTAATTTTTTCTATTAAATTTTACGATTTTACTCTAAGTTTATTTTTTTATTAAAAAAATAGGACATCTCATTATCATATGAGAGATCCAATTTCTTTTACTGGTTTAAATATTTTTTTTCAATATGAAGATATTACTTATTTGTGATTTTATTGTCCAAAGGAAACCATTTTATCAAAAAAATAAAAACTAAACCCCATTATATAATTATTGTCACAATTGAGCAAGTTCAATATTCTTATAAATTATTTAAATGGTTAATTACTAATTATTATCTTGATAATTTTTTTAAAATAATATATTTTATTTTATATCCTAATGAAATTATTATTATTATTATAAAAAGTATATTTATATAACACTAGTGAAAATATAATTTATTATTTTACAACCCATATGAGATTATTTATACCAACTTCCAATCCCGAAGGATTTTTTCCATTCCTTGTATTTTTTAACTTTTCATTTAATTACATAATTATTTTGTAGAAGATATAATTTTTGGTACTCTATTACTATCACGCAATCATAGTTAATATGGTGATAATTATCCACCCTTATCACAACTAACAAACTATATTTTTCCATTTTTATCTTCTTCATTTCAATATTAATATTCATGAAAATATTATTTATAAACCATTCATATTAAAAATCATTATAATTAAAATTTATAACATCAAATAATAAAAATATAACTTTTTCTGTAATATTATTTCTTTATATCATCCGATGATAATTTTTATCTCATTATGTTATAAAATACAAGTGAAACCTACCTATATAATAGTAGAGTTAATTTTGTGTAAAAAAATCCCCCATGGAACAAAAAAATCCAACAACCACTTAGGGAGAAACCAAATTATAGATCATTTAAATCAATAGCGACACTCTCATTAAAAGTGTTAAATATAAAAATAAGATGTTAAATAAGATAACCCTTATATTTTATTCAAAACAAAGATCCCTATAAATGAAGCATACAATGATAGGTGGATTTTTAATATTAAAATATCAAAATTTTCCTTATTTAATATATTTTCAAATTTTCTCTTTTCACAAACATTTTAATACATCAACAATAATTTTTAGTTAATTTATTTTAATTGATAACTATTATTAATTAATTAACAAATCACCTATATTAATGTGAAGTAAATGGTGATATATCATACATGGGATTTTTCATGGTCTGTGACTCGATATGAATAACTATCCCTTGGTATTCTGAGTATGTTATCCTTAAACAAATAAGTATTAATTTTTTTTTTCAATTTAAAACATGATAAAATTAATGGGAAAATATTTAAATCCATTTAAAACATATGTTAATTGATTATAAAAAACAATATAAGACAAAAAATATATGTTTTTTAAATAAATAAATAGTAAAATAAAAATCATTTTATTACAACAATGAGATTATTATTATTCAAAGAATATAAAACTCACTCAACTAAAATTCAGAGAAATAATATTGTAATTACAAAATTACTATTTGTCCCATAATTTAACAGTGATATTTATTAAATAATAACACTCTTTTATTCTCAAGATTTGTGAGTTATCTTTTCATAAATATATAAAATTTTCAAGAATTTATTGGAAAAAATTTCAAATAAATGGTTTTTATCCTCTCATAGGATTGATAAAACATCATAACACTATCACTTAAAATTTGGAAAAATTTCATTCATTTCTATTATTTGATAAAAATATTTCCATATATCCATAAATTGATATTAATATTTTAATAAAATTCTCCCCTCCATATTTCATGCATCAATTCTATAGTACAAATAATTTTTCATATCAAATAAAATTCCCTAGGTAGAAAAATATTTTTGAAACTCAATTATTCATTCACATCATTCCTCAAAATAATATAAGATAACCTAAAAAAATAATAAATTATAATTAAAAATAATTTTTCAATATACCCCATTTTCCTAAAATATAAAATTTTCATAATAATTTTCTACACTAATTAGAACTATGTTTTTATATGTTGTTTACCTTTTTAGAACGTATTCAAAACAAGATATAACTTTTATTTTTTGCATGAATCTTTTTTTAATCCAATAAAAATAGAACTTATTCATATGAAAAATTTTTACAAGTATTTTATTTAATATTCAATCGAAATTATTTATCATATTTCACTATGATGTTTTAAATACAACAATATTCTATTCTTTATCCAATATCCAAAATTTTAAAAACAATTCAAAAAATTATAATTTCTAAATGTTAGTTATTTTTTATAGTGTGTTATTATTTTATTTTTTAATGAGATTGTTTATGTCCATGATGTTTTTATTCATGAATGATTTAGTAAATTATCATATAATGTATCATGATTATAAATATTTCATATGACATTGTTGATGTATAATATCTATATAGTGTGATATATATATATATGTTATGATTATATCACACCACTTAGATTTTCTGAAATCCCACTCATTTTCTTTGTACCAATTAGAATATATAGAAAATATTATTTCTAATATATCTTTTTCTAGTATCCCATGAATCCAAATTGTGTTGGGTATTTTTTTCATGTACTAAATGTAAAATATTTTTGTTGAAATTCTAACTATTTGAATTCCACACATTTATTATTCAATTTATTTTATGTACTGGTCATCTAGTTTACACCTCATGAATTTGATTTGGTATATATCTATGTGTTTCACTAATTAGAGATTTTATTTTGTCATGCATTAGTAACTTTATAACTACTATATCCAGAGGAGTTATGCATCACATCTAGAAAATGTCATTACATTTTTATTAAATTCTCATTCTAATACTGAAAATTCAATACATTTTTTATATTCAAATTCTACATTGAGTATCGTTGTGTCATATAAACATTGACTGACAAATTATCTTGTATAGATTTATCCATCAAATTTATTTGACATTATTACAACAGTAACTTTTAGAAAATCTACATACATCTTTCATAAGCAATAATTTTCTAATTTTAATTTTATGTTGAATTAACATCTCATATTAAGTGTAGTAGAGTCCACATATATTCTATGCAAGTTATCGTTTTTCAAGAAAAAAATTATAAGTTTTTTTAATAATATTGATCTATAATATTATAATGTTATTATTTTAGTTTCCAAAAAAATGAAAACATAAATAAAAATAAAATAAAAATCAATATACCATAGATGATGTTGTTGAAATTTCATTCAAACCTATAATGGGTTTTATTTATTATTATGTTATTTACCCAAAATGTAACATTTTTATTTTATTTTCTAACTTCTAAAATAAATTGAAATATAATTATTCATGAAAATTTTATTATCCATCAGCAATAGTTATGATGCAAAATATATTATTCCCATCTCATGTAATATTTAACAATCCTCTTCTCATGATGTGATATTATTACATTAACTCCTTTAATTTTAAAATATATTTAAATAATATTGGTCTAGATAATCGCATATCAAATAAACATGAGAAAACAAATTGATAATTTTAAAAAATATTAACAATATCTATGATAATGATCAGGTACATTGCACTATTACCATCACATAAGATCATCTCTATAGGCTTATCTGTTAGGAGATGCTCTGGACACCACATAACATAAGACAATAACATTTGTGATGAAACTATATCCAAAATGATGACTTATTCTAATGCTTACATAGTTGTTTCCTTCTCATGGGCACTGTTACTACACAATATATCTCCATATGGTAATTTTTTTCAAGATCCGGCCACAGCTGAGGGAAGAGACACAACAACCCGATTCCCATCACTTTAGGCTAGGGGTTGGTGTCAAGTTCTAAAGACACAATAATATCAGGGAGGCCTTTTCCTAAGAACCTGTATACAAGAACACAACCAAATCAATGCAAAAGTGAAGAGAAAAAAATTGAAAAGTGAAAAATGCTATAATGAAATTGAACATACATGAACCTATATGTGGTAAAAGATTACAGTAATGAATAATAAAATATAATGTCGAAAACACACACCCAAACCATAATTTGATTCAAACCTGAAGACAACAAGAAAATTTTATCCGCTGAGAGAGCCTAGCTCCGATATCCCATCTATGACCTCTGAATGCAGTCAATATTGCTCTTATCCCTAGGTTCCTCAATAATCACGATCTAATTGTCCATCATCTGCAAAATACACAACACATGTTGGTGAAATCCCATGTAGGTGTGATTATATACATACCTATAGGAATGACCCAAAATAGAGAAGAGTGAGCATTAAGAGATAAAACCAAAGAGAAGCATTAAATCGAACAAGGTAATGTAAAAGTTAATGGAAAGAGTACATCTCAACCCATCAATAGTGTGAAAGTAGTCTCATCCAAACACAATGAGGTCCAAATGGTGAGGAGGTGAACCCACCATCGAGTCTTTTCTACCTATAGTTGAAAGGTGGACCTATCTAACCACAAGAAGCTAGACACAAAAAGCATGAGGCAAACCCCACATGTATTTTCCTATCTTGGAAGTAGAGTAACCAATACCAATGGAAGGGGTATAATAATGGGATATATATATATATATATTTGATTAGATAAATAATCCTAAATGAGATAGAAGGGTATCTGTACCTCAAAAAACCCAAGAAGATGAGTAGGAAACCGTTGCAAGGTAGAGTCATCTACAATGAACATCACCTCGAGCGTCTTTTCATGAGTCAATAGTCAAAGGGGATCAAATCACCATAGATCGATACTATATTATTTAGGTGGCACTAAATCACAAAAATGGTTTTAGATCATTCCACAAGAACTTGTATATGTATGTAAAGTTCCCATATTTCTCATTAGTCCTTATGTAAGACATATCACACCTCACCACTATGTCGCACAATCGTGGGACTTCACTATAATTTCATCGGGGACTTCACTTCCTAGCCAAGAGGGAGGGTCATCTGTAAATAACTTCAAATAATACACAACCCACCCTAACTAGAGTGTTATCTGAGAATCGTCATCATGGACTACACAGTCCAACCCAATTGGAGGGGCATACCAAAATTGTTTTCGAGGACTACACTGCCCAGCTTTACCAGAGCGTCACCTGAGAAGGTCATCAGGGCTACAATACATATCCATACTAGAGGGTTATCCCTGAAGTATTTCCTGTAATACACTAACTAGTCATACTGTATAGTCTACCTTGAAGGTTGTTGGGGAATACACTACATAGTCTTGTTATAGGGTCATCCTAGAAGGCCTTTCTGGTAAGCATGTCTCATCAATTCCATCATAGAGTGTCGTCTATGTGAATTCAAAACCCAAAACTACTACATCATAAATCAAATTATTTTTCTGATGGAGCCATCATGTTCTATGAGAAAACAAACTCAAGATACACATATCGCGGGCCGAAACATGTGTTCCAAAAGAAGACAAACTGAGGATTGAAGATTTCTCGAGTGAGACTAAATATTACACAACGTGCAAGGGGGGCCACATGGCATGTGGACCATATACACTATCATGCCATGTATATGAATGGAAATGGGTCCTATCCTATATTATAGTCCACACCGTGTTGTTGGACTACATAACATGTTCCATTTTTCTAGGGACAAGGGTCATGTCTCTGTATTTGGACTCCCGAACTGTGTACATCAGTACACAACGTGTTGATCAAAATGGGATGCTGCATCTATGGACAACATGTGTTTTTGTACTTGGTAGATGGCATGTTCCTTGTAATGTGATCCTTCACATGGATAACCTCATGTGGATAGGTAGTAAATTTCACGTCAAGAAGAGTACATTTATTATTATGATTATCTTTTCCCAAATCCTAATAGCACTGGTGAGGGGTACTACATGCAGTGTGTATATCATTGATCATGTAATGTAGTCTAGATTTTACTAGAAACTCCATATCTCTAAAAAATATTCATCCGAATATCGAATATTTTCTTGTTGTGGTAAATGAAAACTGAATCTACTAAGAAGTCATAGGATCTTGCCGAAGAATTTAGGATTTCTTCACCATTCATCGTGAATCAACCTCGTTCGAAAACAAGGGTTTGGCTAGATTATTTGAATTACATTGTGGCATCATTCCGTGATGGGTTTTCATGATACATGTAGATTAATCAACCCCAACTGAGCACCAGTCGCACGCCAATCATAATAATAGGATTCAAATGAAATCCATGATAAATAATGTGACAAATCAAGTGAAAAAAGTCACCAAAACAGGGGTTTGGGTTGTTGGACAAGCTGTCTTGGACAACCAATCCTAACTGTTCATTTCATGTCAGAAAAACAGAAAAATAATTTAAAACCTATACTCGGGCTCCTGTAAGGTTCAAATTCAATGGCATATGTTGATGAATTTAGTCTCAACATTCCCAAAAAACTAATAATTATGGTTAAAATGATTACTAAGAGTTCTATATTTATAAGATAGATCTCTGTGGATAGTGAATTATTTCATCGATGAAGGAGGAGGATCATAGTGTCTTGATCCATCAAGATCCAAGGTTTTCTTGTCATTTTATCTTCACTCATCATTTCATCAAAAAAGAAGAGGGGAGATTAGAGTAAATCATTAGCAAAAAAAGAACATGGATTGTGTGTCCATATTTTATTTAACTACATACTTATATCGAATTATTAGGTTAATTTTATTTTATGTAATTATATAAATTAATTCATTTAACTATATAAATATACCATCAATGAGCGAGGGTTCTAAAAGACCCATGCCAACTTATTTTATGTCGTGCCTAGGGGAAACACTATGTTTTGAACCCAACCGTCGAATCCGATTTCCAATCCGATCAACCATTTAAGAGTTATAACATTTTATTTATTTAATTCTGTGTGTGTAATATAAAATATAATTCATATTTTTGTAAAATTAATTCAGAGAACTACGGGACTCGTAATCAAACCTCATCTCAGTTTCGAGCTCTAGAATAAAATTTAAAAAATATCAATATCTTATTTTGAAAGAACAGGGCCTCTACAACATTACTTCCTTCATTCTTATCATCCCCAAAAAAAAACTAAAAATAACATAAGATACTGAACATTCATATAGACCTTTTGTTCCCTAGAACACTCTTGCATGTTTCTATGCTTCCACAACACATGGACTAGTGGGATGGATTATCCCTATAGGGTCATCTCTTGTTAATCCTCAGTCACCACTAAGTGATCTGTAATGATGGATCCATCCTCAATGTCTATCTCACCCAAATCAATGTTGTGCATAAGGGCATGCACATATCTATTCAGTTCTGAAACAAGGAAAACATCATGCACCCACTCATGCTTTGGGGATATGGTTTGTTGGTAGGCAACCCTACCAACCCACTATGCAATCTTGAACGTACCGATGAACCTCATGGATAACAGGCTTCCTCATCTAAGCCTTCAAGTTTCACATCATGGGGAGACTATCAAGAATATTTGGTCTCCCTACTCAAACACTATGTTCCTATGACCGCAATCCACATAGGACTTCTTTCTGCTCTAGGCCATATTCATCAATTCACGGATGACCTTCACCATCTCTATCATCACCTACATGAAATTTTGGTCCATAAGTTCCAACTCTCCAATCTCCATCTAGCACAATGGTGACTTTTAGGGTCTCCCATATTGGGCCATAAAAGGTATCATGCCAATGGAAGAGTGGTATTTTCTACTGTATGCTACTCCACCAAAAGAAGGTCATCCTCCAATCTCCAACCTAAATCGAATATGCATGCTCTCAGCATATCCTCTAGAACCTATATAGTGCAGTCAGTATACCCATTGTTCTAGGGGTGAAAGGTTGTATTCATCTACAACTTGGTCCTGAATTCCTCCTATAGTCTTCACCAAAATCATGATGTAAATCGAGCATCAAGACTTGGTAAAATAGTTGTGGGTACCCCGGGAAGGTTGAAGGTATATTGTATGTATAAATAACCCAAACCCTCCATAGAACTCAGATCCCTAATAGAATGGAAGTGAACTGACTTTTTGACTTATTCCACAATCACCAAGATGGTGTCAGAGCTTATTTTTGTGTGCGTAATTCATGTGATGAAGTCTATGGATATTCCATCCCTTTTTTCTTTGGGATATCAAGTGGATGCAATAAACCAGCGAGAGACATGTTCCCAACCTTGTCATGTTGATTAGTAAGGAATCATGATACAAACTCAGCTACACTCCATGTCATGTCGGACCACCAAAGCATCCACTAATGATCCATATATATCTTTCCCCCTCCGGGATGTACAACTAAGCGAGAAGTGTGGAACTCCCACATCACATCCTCTTGCATCACCACTGTAACAACTATTTCATATTGGAATAAGAAATATTATTTCCCTCCTGCATAATATTAATCTATTGTGCACCTATAGATGTCTTATCATGAAGAACCTCATAGTCAATATATCCCAACTAGGGCTCCTTAACACTCTCAAGGTGATTAGGGGTCAACACCATCGACTATAGGAAAACTCTACCCTCTCTCTCCATCAGGGTCCTCTACTAGGAAGCTAGCTTCTCTGAAGCTTCATACACAATGAGATCCAAGGACTTACTACTAAGGGAATGTGATTCATTGTTTCTCGTCCTTGGAGTATATACTATCATTATGTTTTAGTCCTTTAGGAACTCCAATAGCCTCATTGTCTCATGTTCTGGTCTCTCTGAGTGAATACGTATCTGAGACTCTGGTGGATTGAGTAATCTCCAATGTGATCTACTATAAGGTAGTGCCTCTATATCCTCAAAGAAAAGAGTATTACTGCTAACTCCAGACCATGAGTCACATAGTTCATCTCGTGGGGTCTCAATTTCCTCAACCCAAATGTGACGACCGCCTATCGTTGCATCATCACGCAACCAAGCCCAATTCCAAAGGCTTAACATTATACCACGTACTAAAATCCTTCCTCTAGTAACCTAAACAATAGAGCACTTGTCAACCTCTACCTCAAATCCATGAATTAATTTTGATATTACTCAGACATGGTAATCAATTTTCCCTTCCGTGTCAGAGCGGTCCAAGGGGCTGTGATCCTCATGAAGTCTACCAAAAATCTTGGGTAGTACCCTTCCAATCCATTAAAGCTCCAATCCTCATACACATTCATGGGTGTCTCCCAATAAATCCCCATGTTGAATTTTTCTAGATCCATGTGTAAACCTTGTTTAGAAATTACATTCCCTAGAAAGTGAACCTACAATATACAGAACTAGCATTTCAAGATATTTCCATAATGTTGGTGCTCTCGATGTAGATAAATGACCCTCCTCAAGTACTCTGCATGCTCCTCCA
Organism: Viscum album; assembly: GCA_963277665.1. Lineage (NCBI taxonomy): Eukaryota > Viridiplantae > Streptophyta > Magnoliopsida > Santalales > Viscaceae > Viscum > Viscum album. Next base: position 537,133,767 of record OY728141.1, on the reverse strand, counting down.
TTGGTAATGGGATGTAACCTCTTTCTAAAAGAACCCCCTCATCCTACTATGAGGTCTCACTCACTGAATAAAGGATACCCTATTCCCATTATCATGTAGTCATAAGTCTATTATACGATGATAGTCAATATGTTATCGAAGCATGGATAGAAAATCCATACCCAAGATGACACCATAGAGTTCTATTAGGACAACCAGTAGGTCCCACATGAACCTCTCTCCCCCAATAGATATCTCTCACTGCCGACATATAAAAGATATAGAAGAAGAATTTTTATTTGTAACCTCATGGAATAGATTTTATGCTAATGTATCTACTAGGAGCTCCATCTCCAACATAAATATTTGATATATAAAATAATGGCTAGAACTAATGTCTACTTATATTGAGGCAAGAGTAGAGTAATAATAGATCATACCCCAATTCATCCTTTGTTCCACCAAGTTATAGATGACCATAGCCTACAGTTATCCACAGCCCCAGTGAAAAGCACCTTGATCCAAACATGAGACTCCTAGTGGTTGTTAATGGATAACCTCATACCACCATCCCCCAGCAGTAGCTCCTCCAACTCCTCTTCCATATCCGCATCCCAAATGACCACCTTATCCCATCCATGGAGATATCATATCATGAAAATCACTCTACCATGGTTTTCCATGTACTTCCTACATTCATTGATCAATATTCTTGGTCGGGTAGTCCAGGGCCATGTGACCTCACCCATAATAAGTGTATCATTATCCTTCTCTGGGTTTCCCCTGTGGTCTGCACAACCCCTGAACTGGGTCGTCGTTACCCTAAGTCTTCTCCAGGAAGGCTCCCTTGTTCCGAGACATCTGACATCTGCATGATAATAAATATTAATCATCCCTATCAATCATACTTCTGACACCATCTATCTGGAGTCACTATTCCAGGAAGATCTCTGTCACATGTTCCCGCTCTAGCACCCTAATATATGTTGGGATGCATAAGGGAACTACACTAGCATGAGTCTTTCTTTGAAGTCCCAACTCAAACATCCATTCTTTAAGGTAACCATCTATGATCATGAAAAGTGAGTAGTTTTAATGGTTGGCGATCCTCCCTGCACACTTTTCCACCATCATATCTCTCTAATGAAGCTCTATAGGCTCCTAAACTCAAATAGATCTCTAGATGGAGGGTTAGTACTCCTCGTGAAATAGCTATTGGAAATCTCCCCAGGAGATCATTGACTCATCGTGCATATGGGTAAATAATCTCCAATTTCATAAAGATACTCCATGTAAATGACTGGATACTAATTATACCATATGATCCATTAGAGTTCGAACCTGTCATAACACACATACCACCACTTCCATCCAATCCATTACTACTTCAATATTTGGCTCACTCTGGATCCTAATTGACAATTGCTGCTAGAACTCATGCAATTTGATAAGACAACACATGTCCCCATCCTACTCTGATGGGATGTATGCTAGTCAATGGGAGGAGGCTCCACTGCCATCCCTCCTGGAAGAAGGGTATTTCATGATAGACCCCGAATTGAGGCCTCTTCGCATATAGGGTCATCCTCACAAACTAATGTTGGAATCCTGGACGACTGTCATCATGGAGGCATTCTGAAAATTTTCATGAAGTGCCATGGTTAGATGAGTATATATATACATATACATATATATATCAACAAAGGAATGGGATAATGGATCAAGAAGGAATGTCAAAATCTTTATTCTATATGAAGAATGTACTATTGTTCCCTAAAAAAAATCGCGGGTACTGAGTCGACAAGAGGGTAATTAGGGTCATGGGGAATATATACACCACCGCCCATACCATCACTTGACTCCCTAGCTCAAGAGACACATTCAAGACACATCAAAATTGTTTCTCTAAATCCCAACCAATTAAATTTTAGGGAGAATATGAACAACATACCAACAAATAAACCACCTCTGATAACACTCTTTCTTGGCCCAACTAATGCCAAGGATGGATCCATGACTACCCCAAGCCCAACTCCCTAGACCAAGGGTTAGAAGAAAGTGTCTGAGGCATAAAAAACTCAATGAGGACATATCCTACGAACATGTACCGACACATGCATCCAACTTAATAGGAAATTACAGACAAAAAAGATAAGAAAATACAAAACTAATATAATGTAATGTGAACATGCATAAAACTCTAGATGGTACAAGAGTACGGTAGTGAATACTTAAATGGAAAGGGAAAACACAAGGGCACAACAGAATAGGGTCCCAACCTGAAGACAATAGAAAAATTGTATCCGTAGAGAGATCCCACAAATTGTATCCAATATTTGACCAATGTATGCTACAAACACAACCTATATCCCTATGATCTTTGTAGTCACGATTGACTTTCTCTCTATATGAAAAAGAAATGACATGGTTTGGGAAAATTCCCTGCAGGTGTGAGTATATAAATTCCTAGTTGAACCACCCCCCCCCCAAATGGGGAAGGGTTAGCAGTAATATGTACAACCAAATAGAAGTAGTAAATGAAACATGGTACAATAAAAGTAAATTGAATGAGTACAACTCTACCCATAAAAAGTGTGAATGTAGTATTATCCAAATAAATTAGATTGAAATGGTGGGGAGAAGAACCACCTATCATGTATTCTCAACCTAAATCCAGATAGCAGACACATCCAATCACGAGAAGATAGACACAGAAAGCACGTAGCATATCCCGCCTGTCTTTACCTCTCATTGAAGGAGAGTAACCAAGTCCCAATAAAGGGGTACAATTGGGGGAGATATATATATATATATATATATATATATATATAAAGTTAAAGACACCCAAATGAGGGAGTAAGGGGATCTACACCTCACATATTAGCCTAAGAAGATGAGTAGACAATAATTCCAAGGTAGAGTCATCTGTGATGCCCAACACGCTAAGAATCTGCCCAGGAGTCACAAATCAAAGTAGATCAAATCACCAAACCTTAATACTATCCACTTTGGGCATCACTATTTCACCCACAAGGTTGTATACCACATCACAAGAACATATCATAGTGGGGAATGATCTCATCATTCTTGTTAGTCCTCAGGAAAGTCGTATCATGCCTCTTCACTATGCCGCACAGTTGAGGGTGTTCTCTAGAAGGTCATTGGATACTACACTTCCCTTCCTAGTAACAGGGTCAGATCGAATGGTTATTGGTAATTACACTACCCAGTCTAGCCAGAGGTTCCGATCAGAATTATCGTCAGGGACTACACTTCCCAACCAAACTGTCAGGTCATCCCAGAATCTTCGTCGGTGACTACACTACCCATCCAAGCTCGAGGGTCATCTCAGAATGTCCCTAGAGACTACACTGCCTATTCCTATCTAAGGGTTCTACCATACGGTATTCGGAGACTATACAACCAATACATATTGGAGGTTCTTCCTGAAAGTTCCTTTGGGACTAAACTACCCAACCAAACTAGCATGTCATCCCGAAAGGTCTTCCTGGTGAGACTGTCTAATCGCAGAAATCATCGGGCGTTGTATCCACACTTGATAGACTAAAAACATCCAAATAATATTTCAAAAGGCACTTGTAAGGGAACCATCACATCCTATGTGTAAAAAAAACTTCAGATTGGAAGCTCATGGGCCAAATCGGAGTTCAAATGAAGGGGACACATACGATTAATGATTTCTCATGGGATCCCAAACAGTACATAACATGTGAGGGGGCCCACATGGTGTGTGGTCCCTTTTCACTATCTGGTCATGTCTCTGGCTGGACATGGGTCCTGTCCCATGTTGTAGTACATGATGTGTAACTGGACTAAACAATGTGTTCTATTTATCAGGGGGAATTGGGCCATGTATTCTAGTCATATCTCTATACTCTGACACTGTGTCCAGGCACTTCATTACACGACATGTTGATCAACCCCGATGTTGCTTCCCATGATTCCAAAACGTGTCAATGTTCTCGAAACATTGCATATTCCTAGTCATGTGCTCATTCACATGGCTTTCCTGACATAGAAAGGTAGTACACTACGTGTCAAGGGGAGTACATGCAGTGTCATCCTTATCTTTTCCAAAACCATAGTGACACTGGTGAGGGAGGCTACACATAATTTGTTCATCTCTAAACATCTCATGTAGTCATCCAATATATTTTAGAGACCATCATGTACTTTGTTCAAATCCTAAAAACAACATCTGAATGATTCATGACCTCATGAGTATTTTTTCAATATTTGTATCATCTCAAATTTATGGTGATTTTATGCATTATGATTCATTGGTCAATTATGATAATTATGGTGCTATGAAAATAATTGTAATGTGATATGAACAAGGTATCATTGATATTATACATTCAAATTGGATCTTCAGTTTAAAATGAATATTTTATTTTTTTCAATGATAATGTAACATAATTCAAACATTATAGTACTATTCAATTATAAAATGATATTATTAAAAAAATAGATATAATGATCTTCTGGGTGACATGTTTGATTCTTTTACAATGTTAATTTTTTTCATAGAATAATATAAAACTGTTTTTGGTGAAGTATACATAATGATGATTCTTTTTTGATGTCTTAAAACTAATATATGTTTAAAATTAATAGTTTTATAGATTTCATTAAAACTTATGTTAACATTTCAACAAAATTGGTATGTAATTATTCATTAAAATTCATTAATCAAAAAAAATCTCATAATAAATTAATAAAAAATGGACACGTTAGTTTAAATTATTTATTGTGAATTATGAATTATAAGAGTGAACTTTTTTAATATAAGAATCATAATAATATATACATTAAAGATTTCAAACCATAAAAAAGATGTCAATAAGAAAAAATAATAACATTAATAATTTCTATAAAAAATATCAAAATTAAAAAAAGCCTTAGCAAAATTTTTAATTAATGATGAAATAATAAAGGACATTTTTTATAATGAAATTAAAAGGCTCATCATTTGGTTGATCAAAAAAATAAACATTATATAATAATTTTCTAAAAGATGATGAAAAAAATACATGGTGATATATTAGAGAAGCATTGTGGTGTGATAACATCCGTGCCACCTTGAATAATTATCATAGAGTTTTACAAGACAATGATGTGATGAATAATAAAGAAATTAAATACATAATAAGATCTTATATATAAAATCCCGGATCCCACATTCCAGAATCCCATGCGGAAAACATAGTAATTAGATTTATGGATTGGATATAATTAAATATTAACTATTTTTATGAATCCAAAATATATAACATCGTATGGAAATAATGAATCACCTAAATAACTGAGGACCATTTGGGTTTAGAGTTGTACATATTTAGGAAAAACTCTTTCTTAAAAAACCCATGAATTAAACTAATCATTTTTACTATACCTAGCCTTTTATTTGAAACAAGTCCCCAACATATCCCATAAAAATCATCACACATGAATCCTTACTAGATAATGTTCATTTAAAATATTTATTAATAAACTGTGGAAATAAAATTTTTATGAATGGTGTTCTCAAGAGACCTTAAGAATAAACATAAATATTAACAATTTAATTTTAGTACTAATCCTAGGTTGGGTAAAATTTAATGATTATATAGTCAATGTACATAACAATTACATAAGAGAATTCAATCCAATCAAAAATGGATTATAAATCATGGTACCCAGAATAGATCTTTAACACAAGGAAATACTCATATAAATTAATAATCACTATTCAAGTTAAAATAATACATGAGTAATGGATCCCATAGATATTGTAGATTGAATTTAAAAATTCTGTTTGTATCTTGGAACATTATCTTCATAGAAGCACTACAATAATACTTACAAATGGAATAACCTACATAGATAATTCAAATATAATTCCCCATAGATCGTTATCATTACCCAATTAAATAGAGAGATATATTTGGTCTACACATCACAATATAAATTTTCAAAGAATAATAATATGAATAAATTATATAGAACTATTTTTTTCCACAAAAATCATTGAAATAACTGTTATTGTATTCATTTGTTTATTAATCTATCAATATGAAATGATTTTCGTGAAAGTATATTTCAATAAATCACATGTAATCAATTTAAATCATAATGTTTAATTAATTGGATTATATCCACATTTTTTTATAAATAAAGAAGAATGTATATTTCAAGAATTAGAAACACATTTAAAATAACATTTCATTAAATTTGACGAAATATAAAAGAATATCGTTTTCTTTTTATAATATTTTATAAAAAATTAAAAATATTGGGGTAAATAATTTATTTTAAAATGAACTTGTATAATTTTAATGGAATGTTCTAATAAAATAATTTATTTTATGATTTGAAAATCTGGTCATGTACTATATGTTATAAGTAAACATGCCATTCAAAATTTTGTAAATAGAGGTAGAAGTGACCCATGTGAAAAACAATAATAAATTTTCTTTTATTATTTTTAAAATAATTTCAATATCATAAAAAATAAAATTACTTTAAATTTATGTTAACAAAACTACATTCTTGAAATGATATATATAATATGTATTAGTAGTTTGGTTAATTTTATTTTAAATAAATAATTTTTTTTTAGAAAATCTGTTTAAGATATTTTAAAACAGAAAAAAATTAAAATAAATAATATAATATTGAATATAAAATTCCTTGAGGATAAAATATTCATGATATTTTATTACATTAGTAATTATATGCACCATATTATTGAGTATAGGATCACTAATAAATAAATATCAATGAAGGAAGTTTGAGATGAGAAAAACCTATAACATGGTTAATGATTTAATCAAAAAGACATTGAATGAAGGAAAGCAACATGATTCTATAAAACCAATAATTTACATTATAAAAGATGTTAAAAACATTAATTGGTAAGTAAGTACAAAATACAAAATAAAATATTATGTATAACTTGAACCATGTCTCAAATAATGGAAATTGAGGACCTGGGAAACCATTGCAACCTATCTAACACTGGAATCATTATCTTATGAAATGGGGGAAATAAGAGAAACTCTAAATGTCATGTACAAATATTTATTATTAATATATTATCATAATAAGAATTATTTAAACCTTATAAAATGTAGTAGGTGCATAATATTTTACATGTCTCAATGATACAATATTGAGATGAATAATATTTACAAAGAACATATTATTGAAGTTATAATTTAATCAGTGAAGTGATTATATTTAATAATATAATAACCACATTAAAAAGTGTAAATAAATCATAATAAAATCATGATTCATGAAGCCCAATGTTTTTATAAAATTTTCAATTATGTTATAGAATAATAGAATAAAGGGAAATTGAGTAGAAAAACCCATTACTTTGATTCCAAACTTTCTAGTTATGTCCATTACAATCCAAAATAATGATGTTATATTAATAATATAATGATTTATGAACCTTTAATGAATTATTTCTTTATAATCAAACCATTAGTTTCATTTTTCTCAACCTTATATTTAATTACTTAACCATTTCATTCCATATCATGTGTTTTGAGGATGTTTGGATGATATTTTAAAAAACACATTGATATGATGATCGTGGTCAGTGAGTTAATTATTATATAATTTATAGAATAATAATAAATAATTATTTATTATTTTTTTAAATTAATTAAAATTATAAAACAAACCTAGTAATGTGGTTATGAAAAATGAATTACGATTCAACATGTCGACAATAGTCGATACCTTGACATGAGTAACATTTAAATTCTTCAATTAAATTGAGGTAATGAAAGAAATAATTATTTTATTTTGACATAATTATTAATATTTCATGAATAAAATATTATATATTTAACTTATCTATTATATACCATTATTTGAAGGTAGTTATAAAAACAAATCATATCTCTTCATGGAGGTAGTAATCCCCATGTACGCACGAATGATGTTACCATTTTCAAGGGACAGATAAGTTAGATAATAGATGATTTTTTATATTTACAAAATTAAAATTTTTTCATGAATATAAAAAACAATAATAATATATATTAAATCAATAATTATGATTAGATATAATATGTTGTTATGGAAAGAAATTTTCATTGGTTTTAAAGGTTATAGTATGTTCTACAAATGAATGATGGTTTCGTTTCCCAATTTATTAAAGAATGAGAGAGATTAAGGTTTCTAAATTAAAAAATTAAAATATAATTATTTTTATTATGCTGATAATAAAATATATAAATGTTTATAAGTGTTTCAAATGATGTATATGAAAAAATAAAAATAAAAATTTATGTTAACTTTTATACATATTCTTCATAAAACAACTATTTATTTATATCTTAGGCCCTATAAGGTTGATATTATTCCAAAAATAATATATCATGGATATGAGGATGTATATTAAAAAGGTTTATGGGAATTAAATATCTAAACCAAATTTATTTGTAATGATTTAGAGGATTGTATATTGGGTTTCCTCTTATAGATGTGGGAGATGACAAATTTTTTATTTTAGAAAAATGCGAAAATATTTTAGTGTATCAATCCAATAAAATGTATCAAAAATTGGAAATTTAAAAATATTATAAGTTATAGTTTATAAATATGTCTATAAAATATAATTTGAACTAGTTTCTGTATCATTTTAATTGTTTTCAATTTAGTTTAACCCCTGTTAAAAATAATTTAACAATAATCATGGTATCATATACTTACTATTCAAAGTATTTATTATGAAAAAAAATAAGTTCAAAATATTTAATAATATTAAAATTGTAATTAAAAATATTTAATATAATATATAAAATTAAATTTATAGAATTAGAATGATTTAATTTAAAATTAATCATACAAATTGCAATGAGAATTAGTTTCATATAAAAAATATATTCTTATTATAAAAAATGTTTTATACCAATATAAAAACTAAAATTGATTCCAATAACCATTATTGGATTATTAATAATATTAATAAAATAATTTTACTTTAATCGAATTATATCAAAAAATTAACATTTTAAATTATTGGTAACAAATATTTCATAAAAGACACCATTTTTTCATAATTCATCTAAAAATGAAACATTGGAGAAATATTTCAAAATTTTACTATAAAATAATTTTGATGCAATAAATTGAAAAATAAATTTTATTTTTTGAAAATAAATTTTGTACCAGTGTCAGGACTTAGATACAAAATTTTCTAAAAAAAATCAATAAAACGCATTTTAAGGAAAAAATATATTTTGAAGAATAATGGGAGACTAGAAATAGAATTATTATTACCTCATAATCAAAAAATACATTCATATTGAGTGTGAAATTTATGGAGTGATATTTCATAATGTAGTTATTCTAATTCATACAATCAAATTTAAAATTTGGGGAATAATAACCATATATAAATAATAATTTTTGATGGTTCATTTATGATCGTTGGTGCATGTACTGTACATTATCGAACATATTTTTCTAATTTTAAAATTTATGTGTGTTACATTATCCCCATTTAATAAATTTAATCCTAAAAATTTTACCTTGATCATATAAATCAATGGTTCATTTTATTAAATATTAATGTTGAAACCAAACATCATCTAATGGGACCATGAAACTTCAATTTGAAAAGAGGAAAAATTAACGATGAAGGTCGTCTTGAATAATAGAAAAATAGGTTTGGAAATATGATATTATAAATGAGTAGTTATAATATTGACATTGATAAATATTTCCTATCAATATAATTATGGATAATAATAGTTAATATCAATTAATTAAAATTTAATGATAACGATAATATTCATGAAAACAAACTATAAATAATAAAGAGTGAAAATGACTACAAATTAAATTGAAATAAAGGTAATTGGAATTTTTTATTTTAATATACATTTTCAATAGTTGATGAATTACTTTATAATGTAGATTAATAATATAAGTATATTTACATAAAAAATGTATAATTTTATCTTTTAATAAATTTCCACTATAATCAAATATTTTTCTCCAAATTATAATTGTTTGAGATGAATTATTCAAGCAAGAACAACTAAAAAAAATCTAATTGATCACACAATCCATAAAATGTTAATAATTTACTGATCATGCCTTTATATATTAACCAAAATAGAAATGGTTATCATAAGGTAATATAATATCACAATTATATAGAACATAATATGAAAAAATAATACATTTTCAAAAACAATTCACAATAATGCCAATTGTTTATCATATATCGTTCCATAATTAAATCATTATATATATACAAATTACCACAATAAAATCACTTTTATATAATGTTTTATCCTCAAAATTTTTATTATATCAAAAAATATATCATGTTAAATAGGATGATACACCTAATGGTTACTATTACCTTAATAGAATAAATCATCTCCCAAAATATCATTAATCACATTAAAATCCCATCAGGTAAAACATAAAAATCAGTGTATATTCCACTTAAATATGATCACACATAAAATGATAAACCCCGTATGATATCTATAATCCATAATAAATCCTCACATTGAAACATAATAATATCTAAATATATCTAAATACTATTATAATTCCAACTTTAATAGCCTTGAAGCTGAAATCATTGATCCATTTCTAAATACACAATTATTATATTTCCATATTTCATACCGATAAATGTGACCAAATTTTATCCATACAATACATAAAATATCAAATAGGAATATTGGATCTATTTTATACCTATGGTCTTTTTATGTTTATAGTTTTAGATAATTTGGATAAAATATTCCCTTACATTACAACTGATGATATTTGATCAATTTTATAATTATACCGAGGTATTATTATTTGAAAATAAATCTCTAAAATATATGATTATACAGAGATGATACATTTTTTATATAATTCATTTAGAATAATTATTTATAACTTCGTTAAAAGGATAACATAATAATATTGAACTCAAATAATCAGTAAGGGTAAAATAATAATAAATTTTTCAATGTCAACATTGACCAGAAGATGAGCGTAAGGGTATAGTTTCATAATCAATGTATATATAAATAACATAAGTTACTTCATAACCATAAAATTTTGATCATAAATCCTAAGTCATGGAATAATTCTATCACAAAAGACAACTATTATATAGGTGACAAATCATGATAAATGAAAAATGATCAACTATCATAGGATCTATTAGAACTCATAAAAATGATTTAAAAATAATGTAGGTGTATTGGAACATTAAATATATAAAATTCATACAAGAATATTTATAAATATAATAATGGACTTGGTTAATTCCAACATAAATCTCTAGATAACATAATTATTACCCAATGAATTAAATAAAATACCTGGCTCACGCATTGTCTGGAAATAAAATCTATGATTTGTAACATGAATCAACTATATAGAGATTTTATTTTGTTATAAAAATCGTAAACATAACCAATATTCCATTAAAAAATGATTAATTTTTGTAAAATAAGCAAGTTCCATGACAATATATTTTTTAAAAATAATTATCCATCCAAAAAAAGAATAATGAGTGTATCATTATAATTTATACATTATAGAATAAGAAAAAAATAAAGTATATTTCATCAAATGAAAAATATATATAAAATAATATTTATGAAATTTCTTCTAAAATGTGGAATATACCCTTTTTTATTAAAAATATTTTCAAAAAATCTAGAATATAGGTGAACATATTTAATTTTAAAATAACTATGGATCTTAAAAATTAATCTTCACTGAAAATAGTGATCATGATAAATGGAAACCCAATTCATGTCATAAAAATTAAAAATAAACATTATTTTCATGCTTTTATAAGTAGAGTCAAATCTCACCCATGGTGGAAATGTTAAACAATTTCCATTAAAAACATTTAAAAGAATGTGAATGATCATGGAAAATAAATCTTTCATATATTTTACATTTAATAAAGAACATATTTAAATGAGAAAAATAATACGAAGGAAGTGTTTGGTTAAAAGACTTTAAAAACATTAAAATATCATTTTTTTAATCCCTTCATGAAATTTTAAAACCATAAACCATTTAAAATAATGAATAGAATAATTAACATAAAATATTTTTATTATAAAAATAGTGATGATATTTTATTTCAAGAGTCATAATATACACCATATAAATTAATATATGTGTATCAATCAAAGCATGTCACGAAGATGTATGCTTGAGATGAGAAACCATTACAACTTGAGTAATGACTGAATAAAAAAGAGATATAATAATGAAAATATATGGATTCTATCAATAAAATAATTTAAATGAGTTAATATGAGAAAGAAAAATCATGGGATGTAATTACAATATATTAATTAAAATTTGGGGCCTAATATGAATTATGTCGCAAATAATGGAAATTGATACCATTAAAATCAATGAAACATTTATAATATTTGAATCAATATATTATTAAATAGAAAACATAATGATAATGGGTAATATGATTATGAAAGACACAATCCTAGGATAATATCTCAATAGGTATCATACACACCTTATAAAATGAATTACATTCATAATACTAGACAAGTCTCAAAGAAACAATATTGTGATGAATAATCATTACAATGATAATATCATTGAAGATAGAATTTAATCATGGGTTTAATTATTTCTAATGTTTCTTTTAAAACATTAAATACATCATAATAAAATGAAATTTTATTTTAGACAAAAAATCTTCATTATAAAGTCAATAAAGTAGAAGTCAAACACAATTAATATAAATTGAGTTTGGAAATCCCTTACCTAGAGTCCATATTTTCTATTTACATCTAGTAAATTCAGTAATAAGTTTTTTATTAATTATTTATTTTTTATAGATCATTTTATATTATTATTTCATTACCATTAAATAATTTATTTCATTTACTTAAATGACATATTTACTTACATAACATGTAAAGTTCACATCTTGTTTTTAATGATGTTTGATTCAAAATTACAAAATGGCATCGATATGTTGATCATGGCCCATGTGGTAATTTTTCAACTGTATCCTGAATAATAATAATAATAATATCTTAACCACACTTTTTATAAATTAATATAGTTATATATCCAACTATGTATTCTCATTAGGAAAAATGTATTACAATATAATATGAAGATGGTAGTCTCTATGTATTCACGAGTAACATTTATATTTTTTGAATGAACATGAGGGAAATATGTTATATATTATTTTACAATACTAAAATTATTATTACATAATAAATGTAAAATTATATCATTAAATACACTTTTATATAAAATCCACATGATGCAACGAATAAAAAATAACATCACTTCATTGATGTGGTGAGTCTCATCTATGTTCGAACGACTTTGGAATTCTCAACGGCTATAATGTTAAGAAAATAAAATATAAATAAAATATAAATAATGATAATTATTTTATGAATATCAAATATATATATATATCTATATATATATATATATCAAATCCCTCATTATATCCATTGATAATACGATATGATGGGATATAAATTAAATTCGTTAGCGAGTAAGTAGTTCACTCTACACGTGAGTGATTATTTAATTTGAAATTTTATGGATGATTGAGATAGATTATGGTTTAGGAATGTAAATAATAAAAATATTTATTTATTTTATATAATTATGTTATTTTATAATAATGTTTATAAGTGTTTTTAATGACGTAGATGAAGAAATAAAAATAAACATTCGGTTAAAAGTTATACCACTTATTCAAACAACTTATTTTTCTTTATATTTTTAGACCACTATGATCGTTAAAATGAAAAAAATAATACCTCTATAAATTGAGGAATAATGTTTAAATATTTTTTGGGTAGGTATAATCCAATCAAAATGGATATTAAAATTTTTATGGGAGGGGAGATGGGGTCTCCTTTTATAGGATTGGGAGAGGACATCATATGTATTTTCAAAAGGATTAAAATATATTAAGGTATTTCTCAATAATAATGTCTCCAAAATAAATTGATTCAAATCATTAGATGCTATATAGTATAAATATTTCTAGAAAAGGGGGATTATAATTGTTTTTAGGTTATTTAATCTCAAATCACCATAGTTTAACTCTTGATAAATGTGTTTTAAGCTTAATCTTGGGGACATATTTTTATTGTTTTTAGTATCCATTATAAAAAATAATGAGTTAATTCTGAACTATTTTTAAATACGCATATTTCAAATATGGAATCCTTCTTTAAAAAATTTAATTAATATAAGTGGATGTTTTTTTTAAATCAAACCCGTAAAATGTGATTAAATGAGGTTTTTTTGAAAAAATAACTACTTACATATAAGAAGTATTTATACAATAAACAAAACAAGATTTAATATAATAATATTAATAAAATAAGTTTACAATAACACTATTTTAAAACAAAATATAAATGTTTAAATGATTGAACAAGTCATTTTTCAATATCAATCAGTATTTGTCACTAGCCATCCTAAAATAAAGAATTTAGAAATATTTTCATTATTTAACTCTTAAAAAATATAGACATTATATATTAAAAAATGATGTTATTTTTATCAAGTAATTAATACATTATTCATTGAAATTATTTATAATATTTTAATAGAAATAGAAATAAAATACATTTTCAGGGAAAAATACAATACTGAAGGATGAAATGACCTCACAAAAAATTGATTTATTATTTTACCATAATTTTTAAAAAAAAATTATATATTGTAGAATGTATATATATAGTTTTTTAATTCCTATTAATACCTTCCAGTATAATTTTATTTAATAATTATCATATATACATGAAAATATTTACTTGTTCATTTAGGATTAGTGTTTCATTTCATATACAATATCATACATAGGTTTATTGTTTTAAAATTTCCTGGGGATACAATATCTAATGAAATAAAATGTGAAATGAATTTATTTTTTAACATTTAGGATTAATATACATTTAATTTTTCTTATTTAGACCCAAATGTAACATATAAATTTAAAGGCATTTCAGAGAATGAATAGAAAACACAAATAAAATAAGTGTGTTTAAAAATTGAAATATAAAGAATATAAATACAATTTTGTTA
Organism: Viscum album; assembly: GCA_963277665.1. Lineage (NCBI taxonomy): Eukaryota > Viridiplantae > Streptophyta > Magnoliopsida > Santalales > Viscaceae > Viscum > Viscum album. The sequence continues at coordinate 537,118,686 of OY728141.1, read as the reverse complement.
TTAAAAATTATAAACCCAAAACCTTTTTAATGTAATTGTGTCTTACATATTGTTATTTTAGAAAATATTTTTTTTTGGAATTGTCTATTTTAACACATAACTGTTAATATTGTCTTACTAATAGCTTTATTATATTATAATTAGTAATAAAAATAGGTTTATATATTCATGATTTTAGATATGAAGCTTTTGAAATATTTATTGTTAATTTTTAACAAATAGACACTCGCACACCACTTTTTTGATATTCAATAACATAATAATTATTTTGATAACTCATAATTTTTTATACTCCTAGTTTATTTGGAGGAAAAAATTATTTTCTATTATTTTATGAATTCTTAATTTTTTAATTTATGAGTTGAATTAGTGTATTAGGGAATGGATTTTTTAGAAAAAAATTTCATATCATGGATTCTGAGGAATGAAAGGGTGTTTTCTAGTTATTTTGGAGGTGGGGAAGATTTATGTTGTTTTCAAATTATTTTTTAAAGTAAATCGGTTTTTTAGAAGTTATTTTTGAATTTTTTAGAAATATTCTATTATTTTTAAATATATTCATCATATTTTTATTTTGTAGGTTTATTTAAAAATCTAAAAAACAGACATTTTTTATAGAATTTTTCAAAATTTTTAGTGCATAAGATTATTTTGAGAATCTATACGGGTAAATATATTATGTAATAAGGGTAAATATCCCTACTGTAGTAGTCTTTTCCATTTCAATTATGGGTCATATATGTGATTTTTTAGAATATTTTTAATTATTTTAAGATCATTTGGATTTTGATATGGGCATATTTTATTTATTAATATTCATTACAATTTTCATATTGGTCTTTGGATGTTTATAAGGTTCATTATTTTTTTCATAAGAGTCCTTATAATTTACAAAAGTAATATTTTTAACTCAAAAGCGTCATTTACTTTTAAACGACAATTTTTTTTTTGGGATCGTTATAAATTCTTCTATACATTAATATTTATGTAGTCAAAATATTTATTTTGTTTAATGGATGTTGTTATTATTGTTTTATTACATAATTGATACTATGTTTTATAAGAATTTATTTGAAATAATTTCTTTAATCACCACTCATATGTGGAGATTAATTTAATTTTTTTAGTGAATGTGTATTTTAGATAATCTAGAACTTCTGTGATGATCATGATGGCCTTAAATAATATATATATATATATAATGAAATATATGAAAATAAGTTTTCATAATAACATATTGATAATTAACTTTTTACTATGGGGTGTTGTGCAGCATTCATATTAGTGGAGTAGTTTTATAATTAGATGATTTCATTGATATTGATTAGGGTTATGGTAATGTTGGTTTTATTAAATGGGATCTATTTTTGGGAAATTATTGAGGCTCTTGGAATGGGTTTCGTGGTGGTTCTTTTGAGTAATGTTAGTGTGACGTGGGTCTTTATTTGTATATTTGTGGTGCGATGTGATGAAACAAAATATAATTTAAAATATGTAATTTATATATATTTTAGGATGATATTGATTTATGGAAATAAATTTGTAATTTTTAAAAATTAAAAAGAATTATTTATGACTGGGATAAAATTGAAGAATGACTAAAGATTGGGTTTCATTATATATTATTAATGGATGAAATTATTAATTTAATATGGTGGGTAATGTTAAATCATTAAATTATTCAGTTCTATATTTAAATGGAAATTATGGTTAACATTGTGGTAGTATTGTGTAAATGTAAGAGGCTAGTCAATGTGGTAAGTGTTGTATAAATTGAGTATGTATGATTGTGGAGATATAGTCATGATCATTGGAAGTTGTTGTGATAATTTAATATATAACATTTAGGAATGTATTGCTTGTGGATATATTGTAATTACATTTTATTATGACTTAGTATTCACCACACCAGATTTGAATAAATATACAAACAACTAACTATTTTTGGTTTAGGGTGTTTTCCTAATACGTCATATTAGTAGAGGGAACATAGGTTTACAACCATCTCGTCCATGTACTCCCTACTATATATTGTATATATTTTATGGTTTGACATGTATTAAATGGGTTGTGATGGAACAATACTAAAAGTGTGATTTATGAAATGATGGTGGGATAATTATGTGTTATATAGTGGGGTCCTTGGATGGTTGGAGGAGTGGATGAGGTTTATGTCCTTCATTTTCATAATACCTTAATAAGATGGAAAGGGGATGTGTGTTCATGATATTGATACATAGTATATAGAAATTTATGTGAGTTTTTTTATAATGATGTTGTTATATGACATTTAGATCTGTGGGTATGTCAATGATCATATTTAATATATGAATAAACCATGATTTTTATCATTGTTGTGTTGGTGTAGAAAATAAGTGGGGATGATTTTTGGAATCCACCATTTTCTTATTCCTATATGTTATTTAAAGTCAATATATAATGTATCATGGAACATGTAACATCCCGGATCTGGATTCCACTAAATGTTGCCTCGTACCAATTTGGACACATGGCATCAAGCACATTTCCACAATCACCAAAGGCTACCAACTTGATCTAAGGGACTAGGTGTGATAGTGGGGAAACTATACTCTTATTTACATTGTGTTACAAAATGGTAAAAATAAAAATACAATAGAAGAAGCAATATTATGAAGAAATAGAAGTAAAATGTGGAATACTTGTAATAGGACAACCATATGTCATAACATACAAAGGATGATGATTCATGTCACATATTGTAGGAAAACATCTAAAATAGTTCACACTATAGTAATACATAATACAAGTATGAATAATAAAAAACAGACAAAAGAAACTAAGAAGAATTACATGAATGGGCTTGACCCCATGTTATCTTACTCTTAAGTAGTATATCAATTACCCATAGAAGGGAACATTCCCTTATCAACATATAAAAAGATATAATCTATTTTGTCACAAAATAAATACACAAAATAGGGTGGAGACAAAATCCCAGTTGGTAACCACCCATGGTATGTGCCAACCTTTCATTGAATTTATATAATAGGTTGTGTACAATAGTAAATTTAGTAAGATAGGAAGTTCTCAAAGGTAAATAGTTCATTAAGCACTATTTCCTTTTAAAAAAATTTCATGGCCCTTATTAGTTCAATAAAAATGAATTATTTATGTCTTCAGATATGGGCTATTTTTGGAAACCCTCTGTTAAATTAATCATAATAGATGTCTGATAAGACCATCTAAATAAGTAAAAATAAGACTAAATCCCAACTTGTGCTTTTCCATGGAACACACAACATAAGTCATTCCATTTAATTATACAAATTAAAACTGAGCATGATCATTATAATCTGGTGTTTTAATTCATGTATTACTCTTGGTGTTAAACGACCTACATCTTATGAGCCCATCCATATGATCCTCTCAAGAATCCGGTCTCACCCTATGTGTGGTGCAAGTATATGTCAATTTTCCTATCCTTGGATCCTATAAATAAAATCCAAGTATCTCTAAATACATATAAACAAATTCAATAGAACCCTTCCATAGTATCCCTTATTCCATGACACATTAGGCCTTCTTAAATAGTCTCTATGAGCCTAACCACTACTTCTGTGGCATTGACATGAATTAACATACATCCTCCCTTTTGGTCCATCCATGGAATCCATTAAAGGATCCATGGGTCATTTGATGTATAAGGTATAATAGGAACATGACCCCCTCCATGGAATTATAATATGAATATAGGGTTCACTCATTTATATTTACCCTTTAAACAATTAAGTCATCTATTGAATATTTTATTATGCATGAAAATTTAAAAACCAAAAACATTCAATATAATCTCAATCCCGGACCAACCTCATACGGTTTGGACATTCCACTACTCTGAAGGGAGAATTATACAACAAGAAACACATGCAAATAATACTATTACATGGTTCAAAATTAATAAACTCACATGAGAACTATTCACATAATAAGAAAAACCTATAAATTACACTATTAATTATGTTTAATGATAATAACTCACATAGGAACAAGATCAAATTTTGGGAAAAAATATTTCATTAATGTTTAAACAAGCATAGCCATAACATGTGTCACAGGAAAAATCCATAATCCCAAACTTGTAATAATTTCAATTATAATTTAACAAATTTATAATTCCATTTAATCATTAAAAAAAATTTAACAACACAACAAGGGAAAACAAGGCATCCCCCATAGGAAAGCTAAAAAAATGGCTACATATGATCTTCAAAAGGAAACAAACACATGGGGTGACCCATAATCAATATTAAGAGCCAAAAAAATACTTCAATGCAACTAATAAATTTCCTAAAAACCAATAAAAGATAGAGTAGGGAAATTTTAATTTAATACGACACCCTAAAGTTGGGACTAGGACACTCTGGTTCATATAATCAACATAACAATTAGATAAAGGCACGAGACCACCTACCATGTACTCATACGACTATATTCATCCTACGTTATCCTCCAATTCATCCTAGAATGGTGTAGATATACCAAACAAGCAACCATCACAGGCATGATTACTAGGTGGATAGAAGAAGTCATGAAGAATGACTAATGAGGAATTGAGAACTCACTGAGGGGATTCCCAAAAACCCAATGGTGTTCGAATCAGAGTTTGGATAAAGAAAAGGGAGAAAAAGAAACCTCTAGAACTACTGCCCGACAATCCCAATGAGTGACCTTATGTCTGTTTTTACTAAAAGTGTGTCTATTTCCCGCTTTATGAAAAAATCTGACAGGCATGTACCTGAAGTGTAGTCCAAGTTCATGAAATTTACATCCTTATTTGTTTTTGATTCTAGAAGGGCTATATGTCGTGATGGGAAAGTACATGATGTGTTGTGCATGTACATTACATGTACCTGGACTACATCAATTATTCGACCTTTTCCCCCTCTTTTCACCATAACAAACCAACTAGCACATGACATGGCATAGGGTATAATCCAAAAAATAATTTATACCACATTTAACCCAGATAAAAAGATCCATACATCATGAAATTATCAAGATTGTACAAACATCCCCCCCTTAAAGAAATTTGTCCATGAATTTCCCTTCCACTGGTAGTGAATACATATCTACACAAAACTCCTTCCACTAAGGATGTACGCTGGCCTCCGGATCCCATGTATCATCTTGTAAATGCTCATGCTTCTATGCAAACCATTCTAGAGGAATTTACTTGCCTCAAAGGACCATTATGAACATTTCAATGATACAAATAAGATGATCCTCAAAGGATGCATTGACCGAAAGATCAACCTTAATTGGATGAAAAACATGATATGGTTCTGAGTGCAATAGGCACAGTAGAGATATATGGAAGAAATCATGCATGGATTGGTACATTATAGGTAACTACCATTGAAAAGAAAACCAACCCGACTCTCCCCAGAATCTCGAATGGCCTGACATATCACAATGAAATTTTACCATGTCTCCTGATCTGTTTGTGTCCCAACCTTGGTGAAACATGCATGAAAATCCATTCCCCATCCTCAATCTCTATAGGTTATCTACGGTGATCAAAAAATGATTTTTTGCTAGTCTGTGTATTAGCACTTCGATTTAAAATCAACTGAATATGTTTAGTGGTCCCCAGGACATAATAAGGTCCCAACATAGCCGCTTATCTTACCTTCAGCCAACAAAGGGTTCAACAGTATGCTCTACCATAAAAATCATCATATGGAACCATATTAATAGTATCCAAATAGATATTGTTATACGAAAACTCAACAAGAAGCATGTGTCTCTCCCAAGAACCACCCTAAATCTAGGACACAAGCCCGAAGCATTTCCTCCAGCACTTAAATTACACGCTCTGACTAGCCATATGTCTGAGGATGATAAGAAATTCTTAAAAGAACATATATACCCAACCAACTCTATAGTATTTTCCAGAAATGAGAAGTAAACTGGGAATCCCAATATGAAATTATAGAATGAGGAAACCCATGCAGTCATACAATCTCACAAGTGTACAACTTCCCTGGCTCATCAACATTGAATGATTCCTTGATTGGTGGGAAATGAGAAACCTTCTTGATAATATAAAAAAACCCATAAAACATCCTTAAATCAAGTTGAACTTAGTAATCCAATCATGAAATCTAACACAACATCTTCCCATTAACAATCTAGAGTAGATAACTACAGTAAAATCCTGACGGGTGGCTCATGTTACTATATAACCTGCTAATTGGTGGAACACCTCATAACAAAGACAACTACCTCTCATTCCATTCTTGTCCACCAGTACTGATGTAGAAAGTCACAATACATCTTGGTGATCATGAGTTTCACTACCAATGCTGAAGAATAAAACTACAACTTCAGATCCTTGCGTATATCCATTGAAACCCAAATAAGTCAATGGATACCTAGTATCCCATTATCACCTACCATCAAACAAGGAAGAGTGTCCTCACCATCCACACACTCTTATATAACCAAGCATTCAGAATCCAATAGCTACATTATCCAAACTATGTCCAAGAGGGTGGATGTAATAACTAAGATAAAATAAAAGTCTATCCCTACCTATTGTCCACCTCCAAGTGAATCTCAGAGAACCACAACATTAAATGCCACTAACTACTAGCCTTTTTTAATACCTATATTTGACTCCTCTTGGTCATTACATCAGCTAATGAATTTCCTTTACTAGGCATGTTGTCAATCTAAAAGTCAATAGACAGACGGTAATCCACCCACATTCAACGCCTCAAACTCTGATCACACTATGTGAATTTTTACATGATGATTTTTTGGCCCGTGTACACCAAAAATGATCTCCGAAAAAAAAATTCTCCCACAATGTAATGAATGAACTACACCAGCTGACTTGAGATCAAATGTTAGGTAATCCCTCTCATCTGGCCTTAACTTCCAAGAACAACATTCAATATCATGATCCCATTGCAAATGAATTATTAAATTTCTGATACCTGATTTGTCTTAGTACACAGGTAACTCCTACTTGGCTTGGAAAAAATATGTATCGGTGTTGATATAAATTTCCCTATAATCTCCTAAAAGGATGTCTCACAGAAATCTATCCAAAAAGTTATTGTAGACTTTTTAATTAGGCCCATAAACAGTGTTGTTAAACACGAGAAGTCCTCTGTGAAGTGCATGTAGTAACCATCTATCCCTAAAAATATCCACACCTCAAAATCATTCACAGGCTGGTGCCAAGATACAACTTCTCTCACCTTATTTGGGTCTATTGATACTTCTGTCTCTGAGATGATGTGACTGAGGAAGTGAATCTAATCTATCCAAATGCAGTAATTAATGAACTTGGCATATAATTGATTCTCTCTATGTGTGCTCAAAATGATCTCAAGAAGAGTGGTATAGTCATGTCGATTTGGTTAATACCCCCAGATATCATCAATGAAGACCAAAACGAATGAGTCAATATTTGGATAAAACACTTAGTTTAATAACAACATCAAAACTGTTTGTGTGTTCATGAGACGGAACGAAATAACCAAGAAATCCTATAGACCATACATACTTCAGAAAGAATTCGGAGGTATGTTTTATGATCTATCCTGATCTTGATGATAACTGAATATCAAATAAATCTTTGAGAAAACCCTATCTCCTCGAAGCTAATTGATGATATCTCTTTTTCACGGTAGTGGATACCAGTTCATAACTGTCAAATGGTTCAATTTTAGATAATCCACACATAGCCTGATGGTATTGTCAACATTTTCTAACAAAAAGGATTGGAAAACCCCATGGAGGAGTACTGGGTCATATGATACCCATAGATTTGAAATCCCTTAGTTTCCTCTTGATTCCTTAGAACTCCGGCGTAGTCATCATGTACAGAGGAATGGATACCAATGGATCTCCTAGAACTAGATCAATAGGGAGCTCTACCTCTCTCCCCAAAGGTAAACCTAAAAATCTATCTAAGAAGATGTCTAGGAAATGATCGACTACTAGGGGGAAATCCATCTGTTGTATCTCCTAGCCATCATGATATAAAATCGTAATTTGGCCGTTCATCCCACCCAACCCATGATGCTTGGGTCCATCTCTACTTTCCTGGACATCCCATTTAACTTAATATAGAAACTCTCTTCCCTATGGTGATGTGAAACTCACCTTATGGCCATAGAAACCAACAATGGACTGAATGGAAACCAACCATTCCATTCTAAGAATCACATCAAAGTATGTCATCTCTAAGACTTAGAGGTCCTATACAAATTGACACACACCTACCTCAAGGGGGACTCCTTGAACAGATGCACACATGATGTTATAATCCCTAATATATAATATAGGATCATAATATCATCAAAAGAAATAATACAGAGCCCAAAACTCTCAACAATGAACACAAATATGAAACTATGTGAATCCCCTATATCAAAAAGTGTAGAAGCTAAAATATAGGTAATTATAATAGTACCTATGATAGTATAGGGTTTAAGATCTTTCCCTAGTGGTATCTATTGCATTGAATAATTATGACCAGTACCATCACCATGTGGCACTACGTGGCCAGCCTGAGCTTATCCACCCTACTATTGCATAGTACTTGGCTTCTGGTAATCACAACCAGGTCCAACAACTTATCCTAAAAAGGTCGATGCATTCTATTTCCCTAACTATGAGAAGTTGTTAACCCAACTCCTGAATGTTGTGTCAATACATGCCTTCTCTAAATATATTATAGTGGGAACATCATGAAATTATGATGTAGATGGCCTATCCTTCCACTAGATCATCACTCGAATGGGTCCTTCGGACACTGTGGAATCATATGTATCTGCATACCACACTGGTAGTACCACATTTCATTACCTGGAGATATGTTCAGACTACTTGTATCCCAATGTGAAATCTATAGAAGAGGCATCCTTCATTTGGACGAAACAATACCAAATCTAGTTGTTAAAACACCACGACTCATACATCCATATTCCCACAGATTAATCATGGAAACCAACACCTGATTCAATATAGAAGATACATTAGTCAATATTAATACATTTACCTCTGATTAGACATTTTATCTATGAACATCCTCAAATCGCCTAGCCTTTGCTACATAGTCATCCATAATAATAGGTGAGAATTGCTGGATCATAATAAAATGGGTAGAATAGTTCATTACTGATAGTGTGCCTTACCCTAGATGCATAAACTACTAGGATTTATCAGCCATCGACGTCTTAGGATATAAATACTCATAGAAGACTGTCTGAAAGTCTCCTCATGCCATATGTCGATGACACTCTAATTAAGTGATAACACCCCACCATACCTTTATAGAATCACATAGCATATACATCATGAACGTCACCCTCCTCTTAGGAGAAATCTCTAGATGGTCAAATATCGACCACATGGACTATATCCATGACAGTAAAGCCTATGGTCGACCATCCCTCAAAAATATGGGAGGATGCTATTGCTGGAACACTTGAATTTGCTCTACCATAGACGTCACAGTGTGTGGAGATCCCTGCAATGCTTGAATACACCCCATAACGCATTAAATGAACTATGCATCAGTATTTGCCTCTCGTATAATAGTTTGTGTTACAACTGGAATGATTGGAGGATCCACTAGTAGTCTATGGTCTACCTCCTCAGGGTGTGATCATTCCCCAATCCAAGAGTATAATTGGAGGTCATCAGGGAGGCATGATTCTATAAGGCTAAGCACAAACGTCAGTTCAATTTTATTATCAAAGATCACTATTCAAGAGTAAATGATGTAAACATGAGAATAATACCATCAAAATTCAACAACATAGGAGTAGAAGATGTGTAAAAATCATACACATCATGTCCCCTCAAGCTATAACATGATCGTGTACCCTCACAGGCCTGGGTGTGTAAACCCCTTGGTACATAGCATGTTAGTCTTGTTTCTAAGCATACTTTTCTTAAATCATCCATGGAACCCCCATTTTATTATTGTAAACCAATTGTGTGCCAAATTATCATCTATGGGGGCCCATACTACATTTGAATCAAAGTTTGGAATCCACCTATAGCACATCATAATACAATTCAATATATAAAAACAACATGATCCATAAAATTCCAATCCAAAATGGCACATACACCTCAGTGAATTTTTTATTGCATCCAACCAAATCGAACCATATCATATACCAATACACCTATCAAAAAATTAGGCATATCTATCATGTTACCTATCACAACAATTTGTATATCAATAATGCTCTCTAAATAGTATGGTAATAATGCATGGAATGTGATTTATAAAAAGTATCTATATAATTCATGTGATGGCGTACCCTCATCACATTGGATTTTAGGAAAATTATACCCGAATGATATCAATAATAATAGAAAAATTAAGTGTGTCACTGAAAAGTGAAATATAACTAATGATAATAATAAAAATCCAGAATACCATAACTTAATTCAGTGCAATTTGGATTTTCCTTGAACACGAGGTAGCTACTCCATGGAACAACTTATTGCAAAATTCTATTTCTTTATTATCCCTATCAATTTTCGGAAAACAATAATGAAAAACAGAATAGACATATTCTAATAGAACTTTGTAACCTACCATATCTAGATTCCACTCAAAGGTATCTCATACCCAGTTGTCCATATGACCTCTAGTGCATTTTCACAAATTCCAGAGGATACTGAATAGTAGTGATTGACTAGGTGTGATAGTTGGGAAAATATAACCTTAATGATAGAATGTAACACATGGGAAACAATAACAATGCAATAGAAAATGTAGTATTACCATACCATAGTTGTAAATAATGAAAGACTGGAAATATAACAACTAGATGTGAAATATATGATGGATGATGATGCATGTCATATGTTCTAGGAAAATTGCCAACTCATGCCACACCATGGTAATACATAATATAATTACTGAAAGTAAAAAACCAAAAAAAAACTAAGAAGAATCCCAATCCTCGGTTTTCCCCATGCCCTCCTACACCTAAGAAACACATCATATACTTATTGAAGGGAAAATAGCCTTATCCACCACTACAACTACATAATATATTTGGGGCCAAAACATGACAAAAATAGGTTATGACACTAAATGTCAGTAGGCCAGCACCCAAGTTTTATGCCAATCTATTAGTGAATATATATGACATGCATTATAGAATAGAGAATGCAATAAACTATGAAGTACTCAAAAGAAAACATTCCTACATGCACTAGTTTTCATTTATAAACATTACATTTTCTTTAATATTTAAATTACATTGAATTATATATGTTTTAGGATCTGGCCTAAGCTTGGTAGCACCTGCATAAATGTATGCCCAAAAGATGACTTAGAATAACATCTAAACAAGTAAAATGATGAATGAATCCAAGCTTGTGATTTGTCTTGTAATAAACGTCATAAGTCATTGAATGTAATTATTCATATTAATTTTTAGTCTGTCTAGGACATTGCTAAATTAGAATTCATGTATTACTCAAGTGTAAAACCACCTATATCCTACGAGCCTATCTGTGCGATCATATTAGGAACTCGGTCTCAATTTAGGTGTGGTGCGAGTATATGTAAACTGGTTTATCCTTGGATCCTATAAATAAGACCCATGTATCACCCAAGACATTTAAACACTTCAAATAGAATGCGACCAAGGAATTCCTTATTCCATTACTTGTTTGGCCTTTAAAAATAGTCTTCATGATACCAACCACTACATATGTGGCATAATCATGACATAAAATATATCCTTCTTTTGTTCTGTCCAAGGAATCCATCAATAGATCCATTTTTCACATGAGGTATAAGGTACAATAGTCATATGAACCGGTCATTTGGATTCTAATCAAAATACATGGTTCCCCCATTACTATTTTCCCCTTAAAAAAATTATGATTATATTTAAATATTTAATTAGGCATGAAAATGTCAAAACCAAAAGCATCCAATATAATCTCAAGCAAGGACCAACCTCATAAGGCTTGGACATTCAAATACTCACATGGGGATGTTATACAAAAAGGAACACATTTAAATTAAACTATTACACGATTCAACATTATTCAACTCATGTGGTCACAATTCACATAATAAGTGACACATGTAAATAACACTATTACATTGATTTAATGATAATAACTCACATGGGAACAAGTTCAAAATGGGAGAAAAACATTCCAAGAATGATTAAACAAGTATAGCCATAACATGGGAAAATGGGAAAATAACAAATCCCATACCCATAATAATTTAAATTAAAATTTTACACATTTGAAATTCTATTTAATAATAAAATCTATTTTTAACAGCCCATGAATGCAAAACAAGGAATTCCTTATAGGAAACTTAACCCAAATAGCCTAATAGGGCCATCAATGGGAAACTCACCAATGGGGTGACCCTTATTCATGTATAACTACCCTAAACATGCTTCAAATCTATTAATCAATTTCGAAAAAAATAATAGTCAATAGAATTTGGAAATATTAATTCATGGTGACTCCCTAAAAATATTTTTTTGGCACTCTGAATCATATCATCAACTTGAAAATTAGTGAAAGTCATGAGACCACCTGACTCATAATCATATGAATCTCCTCATCCAGAAACATCCACAAATTTAACACAATCCAGAGTAGATCACAAAAATGAGAATGAATTCTCAATGATCGATAATTAGGTTGAGAGAAACAATCATGAAGAATGACTCAATTTGAATCAAGAACTCTATAAGGGGTTTCCAATGAAAAACATGTAGTTTGAATCATAGTTCAGATTGAGAAGAGGTAAAAAAAAATGACCTCCAGCATTTCTAATCAAAAATATTAGTGGGTGATCTTCTGTCTATTTTAATAAAATATAAGTCTACAGCATGTTTTATAAAAAAATATGATTGGAAATTAAAAGGCATGTAGGCCAATTACACGATGTGTACCTCCCCATTTATTTATCAACCCAGAAGAGATACACATCATGAGAGGCCAGTAGACAATGTGTACTGGATATACACAATGTATAGGCCATGTTCATGATTTTCACATGGCATATAGCTAGAATTAATCATTTTCTCCTTCTCTTCCCTAATAAAACCTCACCGAACCATGTCTTGGTGTAGGGGACAACACAAAAACAAAATCAAACCACATTTATCCTAAATGAAAAGATCCGTAATTCAAGAAATAAATTGGATTTTACAAATTATAATCATTCATAAGGTCCCCATAAACATTTATATTCTATAACATTTCAATAAAATTGTCCTTTATCCAACCCGCCATAATAAGTTGACTTCAGGAACATTCATGAAAATTAACAACTCAAACACAATAAACAATAAACAAAAAAAATTAATAGACTTTTTATAATGAAATTAATTTATATTTGATGAATGATTTATATCAAAATGAAAATAACTACTACCATTTATTTATTATAGTAAGAAACAACAATAAAAATAAAATTTTCCTTTTAATAAAATTTGATAAATAATTTGAATTAATCATTTAAAAACATAATTCCATATGTATATGTAGTCCAACATACTTATAATAACTGATCATAGGTTATCAAGTTTCATAATTATCTAAGAATAATGAACATACCACTATTAATGTAGATGACTAATAATGTCCATTTTCAATCATCACTCAACCATTGTAGTGAGTGAACACATAACGATTACCCAACACATAACACTTTTATTCTAAAACCATGGAGAAAGACTCTGTAATATATGATCTCCATCATCTGTGGCATAATTTTTACAAATTACCTTAAAACTATATCAACATCAGATCAACCAATATCGATGAATGAGACTCTAAGTTTTCATCTATAAATACAATACTAAAATGACAAATGAATTTTCGATATCTATTTTTTTACTCTAGCACTTGAAATAACATTAAAATCATAAAAAACAACAATATGATGTCTAATTAATTGATATCAATGAAACTCATCAAATTATAGAAATATTCTTGATCATATAAAATAAATAAATTATTGTTTGACATATCTCTCTATCCATCCAAGTATCATAGAGGAATATGTTTCATTATATTTTCACAGACTAATAGTTATCCAAACATGAACACCAGATTCTATTTCCCATCCATATTCAACAAATCAATCACCTAATCCTACAACATTCTCTAGATGAAATTGTGTTTTATTTCAACATGATTTATCTGGATGAAAACCATTAGATTCACATAAAATTTGTTTATACTCTAATAATCATACAATAACACACAAACCATTTGAATACTTCCAATATCCTTCAACATTATCACTTATTGTAACAATTCCATTACTACATTTCTTTTATCCACAAACTCAAAATCTATTATTGACAAAGTAACTATCAATTGTATCCATTCCATCTAGATGATTTTCATTTCTCATTTGGGAATAAAACCATATAGTTCTCTTACATGTGACTAAATAAATAGAAAAGTATACATTTACATCACCTAAAATCGGTCATCAATTCTAAAGAACATAGTTATATCTTATGATCCATTCATGTATTAGATGATCCATATCACCGCCTCCCACTTCACCCTTATCAGATTAAACATTAAATATCACTCCATTACCACTAATAATACATATTTTTATCAAGTAAAAGTAATGGTATACAACATATCCCTAATGAATAATGAAAAAATTATTTCATATTGTCTTGGAAACCATTATCCTTTTTAGGTGCCTTCTCTTTAGACGATTTTTAGTTCCTGGCCAATGGAGTTGAGACATACATTCATCATAAAAATTTTATCATCTCAATTATCTTATATATATTCCTGTTATTATATAACTAATTTTATATGAATCCCTGTCAATTTTAATCCTCATTTATAAAATATTTTTATCATTCAAAAAATATTTCATCTCATACTATACATAAAAAACAATCATGAGTGTATGAATCCTCATAAAATAATTACTAGTTTGGAACATGTCATCCATATACTAAAGAAGTATTATGAATCATAGATAATCTATTTCTTTTTTATTTAAATAGTGATCCATAGTGAACTAATATTAACATTTCTATGCCATTATAGAATATATTTTTTGAAACCACTTTATTTTTTATTAGTTAAACATATAGAGGAATATTTTTATCTTACACACTATGTATTAATTCAATTAATCCATGAAACCCACTAAATTCTCTAGGAAAATATCCTCCCATAAATCCCAAAATAGAAATTATATCTTTGCATCAATATTCTCCAAGTGAAAATTATATGCTGCAACCATGATAAATAAATTTTGGATGGCATTATACATAAACACCACTGAGAAAATATATAACAAATCTATCTATTAATTATATTAAATTACATTCAAAACCAATCATGCCTTGTTCCACTTACTTCCATCAGCTTCATCCTTCAATTAAATGCCAACATATTATAAAGTAAAATTATGCTATAACAATCATCTCCCATGTTCTATTGGATTCTATTGAGTACATTTCATTAACCATTTATGGTTCACACATTTAAGAGTCACTAATATATGCTTCTTATATTTATACTTTTGGTTTATCCTTTATCCATACTGATATAACTTTTCATTTCATCTCTAAATCATTGGAGTAGCTACCTGATACTGGCATATACCTATAAACGAAATTGATTCTTTTATCATTATAGATCTATATGTTATTGATTATCAATATTTATGTGTAATATCTTATAATTTAAAGACATCCATATATTTGTTTTAGGTTTTATGAGCCCAATAAAAATTTGGGAGATCCTCCACTAGTCTCACTTCTGATATTCTATTACTATCATGAAGTCTCCTGGAATAATTTCCCTCTAATATATATTTTTAGACAAACACACACTCGATCTAGATTTTATTTTCACTGATCTTTGGACTTATCCATGATCCTTTCCTTTCATGAAACCACTTCATTGAAGACCACATTACAGATTCAAATAAAATGTCCCTGATCATCACCCTATTGTAAAAAATATATTTTTTATCTCTATATTCAACATTGAAAAATTCAATGGATTTTTCATTAATTTTATCTTGATCCTTAGAATCTTCATGGTAAAATGAATTAATCCAAAAAAATTAGTTATCTATATTGTGGTTTTTTCCAGGCTATATACATTGCATAACAACCTATCCTATTTTAGTGGATGGGCATTCGATATCAAATTATGAAGTTATGTTCACTACTTCAACAAATATTTACTTGAAAATTCATTAGGGAAACCTTCTTATATGTTACTCATCTATAAACAAACAACATATTTTCACCATAAGTCCATTATATTAAGGTTTATCATGCACATTTACGTCTATCCTGGTCACATTCTTCAATTAGAAGTTCTAAAATTTTCTTCCATTATATTCACAACAGTTGTTAGATATTATGAATTTTGATATTTTTACCAATTTCCCTCTCTTAATTGTCCATCATTTGAATGAATAATATAATAAAATTATAATTATTATATAAAATATAAGACAATACATTACTCATCCAATTATTAATGAATTGTTTAATGGAATATGGCCCACAATATGAATTGATTTAGGTAGACCTAGAGTGAACCTGTTCTAAATTTGATGATGTTGATTTATTTACACTCATGAATAATCACACCATTTTTCATCCCAAAAAAAGTGTATAAACATATAAATAATGTGTTGATAACAATGTAAATTTCCTTAATTATTAGAAAATTAATATTCTTCTCATTATGGTTCTCAAGCAGATAATTCCATAACTATAGATGTGAAAAAATTATCCACTAATGATCACATAATTTAATGTTCATGTCTAATATAGAGATCCATATACTACCCATTATTCCACCACCATGCATCCTCATGTCAGTTACAGACTCCAATGAAAAATCCAGTGATATAGCCATCCACCTGTAGCTAACCAAGAAGAATTAATTTTTTCCAAGGCCTATGAATTTCTCTTACATAATTATGTTACAATAAGATTCCATTATTTTCATGACATTGATATCAACATTCCTCAAGATTTACAATGCTTCATCATTTTCCACATATTATTTTCCAAACATCTCACACACATATTATTTCATTCCCAATAAATCAGCTATAGAGTGAATATATTTTTTAACATAAATTACCAATGAATCCAATGTAATGTATAAATTTGTAAATATATTTTTAACTCTCTCTACACTACTCACAATTTTTTTACCATCCATAATTTTTCCTTTTATAATTTTCATTCTGATTCGGAAAGTCCTTGAAAACATACCTCTTCACATAGTACCAAAGTAATTGTTTGTATACCATCCATTTTTCTCAATTTATTTTATGAAATATATTCTGGTATAAATTTTTTTCATCATAGATGTGATCAATAACATTATTCCTAATTTTTCATTCTTCTAAATTGTTTTTTAAATCTCTCAATTTTTAATTTCATCATTCAATATTACTATCCAAATTAGTAAAATGCATAAGTTAATTTTTCTAAATGGATTTATAACTATCCTTAATGTTAAAATCCATGAATTCTGTTGTAAATACAATATTATATGTTTTCAAAAACTATCTACAAACTTCACCTTAAAATAATAATACATCTATTATATAATTAGAAATTTATTCACAAGAATTTTGCATAGGTCTACCATCTGATAGCCTCACATTGAATAACCTATTCATCATGAACACATTGTTATGTTATCTTGGTATCTTATACATATTTTAGGGACTTTTTGAAAATAAACCATGGACATAAAATTTTGAATGTTATGGCCATATCCACAACTTGTGACATCCTTACTAACAATGAGATTTCTTATTTTCCCATTTTCACACTTCACGATTAATCATATATATAATGATTCTAATCAATGGAATCTAATTTTTTTTTTGAAATATATAGTACTCTATATAAAATATATAGAATGCAATATATTTTTAATCATGATTATTGAAACCATAAATTCTCCCACATATATAAAATTTGATTATAGTAAAATCTAATTGAAACTAGAATAACACCAATCCAATAGAGTAATTGTCACCGGAGTTTCCTCTAAGTGTATTTTATAGATAATGAAATTAAAAAAAATCATATAACACATAATTGGAATTCAATATTTTCATGTTTGTTGAATTTAATTACTAAAATACCCCCAAAAAATTACAAATTCATAAAACTTACCCCTTGTATAGATTCCCTTGATGTTATTGACTTTGAATAAAAAATGAAAAAATTAATTCACCTTACTCATGCCACTTATACAACCCTTTATATTGTTTGTGTGTGAATCATGTGGAAATAATAAATAAATAATGATCACTATATTATGGTCCACTATTTTTACACATTCCGATTAGATTACATCATTGTCCAATCATACTTCCTCTATTTAATAATTCTTTCCACTACTTAATCCCGAAGAATAAGTGCACATTTTATTGTTCTCCATTAAATAGTTTTACATGAACACATTAATTATTTTCACAATCCCAATAAAATTAGTTTGGGTGACTTATTTATATAATTTGATATTATATTATTATAATTTGATTCATTTTTTTGTGATCAATCCTGAGTTGTTTTGGGTGGTTGCTAACCTGATTAAGAGTTTGTGTGATCTATTGCATAGTCATTTATGATTTAGTATAATTCATCAAAATATTCATGAGGGGTATTGAGGACCATCCTACTAATTTTATGTGTATTCTCACCCATATTTAAATATATTCTATATTCTATGAAGGATTTGTAGATCAATTTGGGCATCACCATCTTTTAGATGATAGTTTTGGTTGACGTTTCGTCCATGGAGTATTAATTTGGTATTTATTCATAGAGTATGGTACTCATATTTCATTTTCAATAATTTTTATTATTATGGGATATTTTGTGTTTATATATTATGATGTTTATTAGTTATTTAAATTTTTATTTTCCAATTATTTATTGGGATATTAGTTTCATTTACTTTTACATCATTTCCCAATTTGTAGATTTTATGAACATTATTAGCAGATATTCACATAGGCTTTATCATTTTATACCTCCTTGAACCTTATATTAGCGTTCAAAACACTTTTATAGAATCATAACTTTTTAGTGATTGATGAATATGTATCACATTATGTAATTTATTACCATAGTGATATTCTTCAACTTGTTTCAAAAATGGAGGTAGACAATGGGGTCACAGTAACCATCACTACATGCCTATGAGGGGAACATATTAAGAATGGGTTATGAGAATGTGGTAAAAATTGTATATATTATAGTAAGTATGGGGAATATAGTTGGGAACCGGTTGGGATTACACAGGATTGGTAGGGATATTTTATTAGTCAAACTATGGTTGTTAGGTAGTAAGGAATAGTAGCTAAGAATCAAGAGATTATCCCCCATCTGTGACTAAACATAATAACATTAATATAACATAAATAAATATGAAATATAATTTTATTTTTGGGTAGAGATCTATTATTAGAGTATAGATCATGTTTTTTTCTCTTATGCTTAAATATGAGTAATTTTGGTGATGTTCAAAGTATAAAATTAAAATTAAATTATATTAATTCAATAATTCCAGGACTAGATGATTCTATTCATTGTTATAGAGATCGATCTAGGTAATTTTACACATGTGTACTTGTTTGTATAAGTGCATTTGGATGATCTAGACGAACCCAAGAGGATCAATATGACTTATATAGGTCATTCCTAGATAAGTAAGCTCCATGAGATAACATATAAATTTTTAAAAAATATTTTTTAGAAGGATCCCTAATTTATAGGTAGAGAGTTACTTGTAGGATTTGAGTATATTTAAAATTGGTTTATGTTTTGATGGCATAATAGGTTTCATTAGTATTTAGATAGATGTCACTATGAATGTGAATATGGTGGATTGTGTGTCATAGTTTTTAGAAGGATTCAAAATAATATTCATTTATTTTTTAGAAGAAATATTGTGTAGAGTTTCTATAATTTCCAAGGATATTGTCTAATATATTGAAGTTATTATCTCAATAGTAGGGGTTACTGAGAGTGAAGAAGAGCAAAATGTATATCAATTGTCTTCTCTAAATTTACAAAATACATTTTTAAATGAGGATTATAAATAAAGAAAACATGAGGACACACTGCATGTATCTATCAAGTAGACAATTACTTCACATATGTTTTACATTTTATATATAAGTTT
Source organism: Viscum album (assembly GCA_963277665.1). Taxonomy (NCBI): domain Eukaryota; kingdom Viridiplantae; phylum Streptophyta; class Magnoliopsida; order Santalales; family Viscaceae; genus Viscum; species Viscum album. Next base: position 537,098,451 of record OY728141.1, on the reverse strand, counting down.
ATAATAATGTTTTTGTGATTGAGAGTATTTGTGAACACCCATGATCATATAGATTGGGGATTTATCAAAGCACTAAGAGAAGAAAAACTTTCGGGGGAGGATCAAAGATGTTCAAGCAGTCCATGATTCTAACCAATGGTATTCATCCCCTATCGTCCACATCACTTATCCATAGATATTATAGTTGCAATAAATTAATAAGAGGAAAATTATTAATTAAATTCATTTATGATTATCATATTAATCATTTAAATTAGTGATCGACCATTCCTAGCACCCATCATTGCATAATGAGTTAGATTCTATATGATCTATAACAAAAAATTCCTTTTGGGATATATAAAAAGTAGGTATATAAGTATATATTACATAGTGATCAGATGCAGGTGGTATAGGTTGGTCCCTTAATGTTCCCAATGCTCATCAAAATTCTATGAAAATTTTCAGCGTGAGATGTATCTAGATAGGTTCGCAAGGTAGAGATCCTTTATGTAAATAGTTTCTTGTAGTGGAGATTCAGGCACTAGATGGGAAGAGATTGTTTGAGGTACTATTTTCATATAACATACCTTATATTTTATATATTATATTATATTGAATTACATTATTTAATCCCACAAACCTTATTTTGGGCCATGATATCTAAAGAAGAGGGTCTTATAATACCCTTAATGTGAAATCAATAATTTTAAAGTAAAATTTGCTTATAATATATATATAGAGGTTGTGACAAGTTGATATGGAAACATTAGTCAATGGGGTATTTACTGATAATTTAGAGACTATCATATGATTTTATCCTTTTAATGGATTACCTATATTTTATAATCACAATCCAAGATTTGTCAAGTGTATGATTATGTAATTTTATAGGGAAGGCCCTAATGTAGTGTAAACTGGGAAGAAGGATCATAATATTATCCATAGTAATTTAAATCCTCTAATGTCTCATCTAAAATTGAAATAATTAGATTTAATAGAGGACATTTTTTTGCTGTTTCCAACAGTCGTCATTGAGTTTTTGAATATGTTATGTAAAATGGTTGTGTTGATAGCAGTAAATAGATATTTATTTTCTTATATAATTTCATCGTGGTGCCTCTCTGATCATTATGATTCAATAATATATGAAACACTTATATATTCTATATTTTAGGACTCATATTTGAGGATTTGATATATAATGTTGTAATCTTGGCCAATGTATATCAATGTGGTTCTCTGTTTTGGTTTGTTAAAATAATGTATGATGGTTTTAAATTATTAATAGACAACCATTTGTTGAATAATGTTATGGTTATGAACCATTGTACACTTCCAATTATAGATGATTTTTTAACTAGGTAAATGAGTCAAGATAGTTCGCAAAGATTCATATTCATTATATATATCTTTGGATGATGTTGAATGATGAATATATTACAATGACCACATTCATGTGTCCTTATGAGAACATTAATTTTTAGGATATTCCATTCATGGTATGGAATACCGCACATTTATTTTTGGGAAATAAAATCACATTGTTTTTTGAGTTTTGAAATCATTTCAAGGAAGTGTGTTTTATTGGGATCATTATATTCAGGATGATTGAGGAATATCATTTTGAGTAGATTAATGAGATTTTATAAGTATTTTTTCACCATAAAATCTATGGGAAGTTATCTAACTATAAGGTTTGGACACATTAAGTTATTTTCTATAGGAAATATTTCTCTAAATAGGGTGTATCAATTTACTCATAAATGATTAAAATAGTTTTTTCTCGGGAATCACCTATTAATGTATTAAATAAAAAAACATCTTTGGCCTAAGTGATATTATTAGAGGTTAATGTCTTATATTTCTTTGATTTTATACCTATTTAACACTCTGATCAGAATGATCCATGTTTTTATAGACATATTTTTTAAAGGAAGTCTTAAAATAAATAATGAAATGATCTACTAGTGTTGTAGTTATTTTACATCTAGTAGGAGGGGTGATGATTGATGTTTAAATTGATTCCTCCCATATCTTATTTGGTTGTGTCCTGATTAATATCACTAATATTATATTGGAATATGAATTTTCATCTTCAATTGTGTAACTATTCTACCCATGATCTCAAATTGAATGTAGTGGTAGTTTCCCAGAACCCCGGACATCATTACCTCATTGGTGAGTTATTCGTGGTCCTCAAAGATGAAAATATATAAAAAAATATTTGGTCTATATGGGATAAAAAATTTAGTCATGAGATGTGGATAATGTTCTTTTAGTACCATGACATCAAGATCTCTAATGCATTATGTAACGAGAATATGGAAACTTTTCATATGGTATAATATCATGAGGACATGTCATTTAAGAGTTTATAGATTTATAGAGAGTGATGGAGGTGCTTGAAAAGATGCAACATGATGTATGGGATACTTGTGGAAGTGGTCTATAATAGTATATAATTTCATAATAATCATTTCCATGACATTTTCATGAGTATAAGGGGGAGAAACAAAGATAGAGGTTATGTGATACTGTGTCTTCCACGGAATTTATCCTGAGTTATGGTCAAATTTTTTGGGAATAATATATGTTTAAGGAATATTGATTGATCCATTAGCAATAAGGGAGGTGGTTCATCATTATTTTTATATCTCATAGTTGGTTTTACATCTTATAGTGATCCAGTCCCCATTATACTGGAGACTGTGTCTTCATTATTACATTGACATAAGAAACAATAAATACAATCCCAAAAGATTTATTATTTTGGCATTAATTGTAAACTAGATATATATACAAGATTATTTCATCACATTTGAATATAGAAATTATGACATCTTATTTGAAGAATAAAATTATTTCCAATAGAATATAATAACATATATATCCAAATAAACTTCTGGGATTTCTTAGGAAGGAATGAAAATATGTGTTATCTCAAATGCTCAGAAAGGGTTATGAATATCATAAAAAATTATGAATCAATAATAATAATCTATATTCCATTGTAAAAAACTATACACACATTCCATGTAATGAATAAACATAGATGGTAGTGTATCCATAGATATTATCAAGATGAATATATCATGGATAATAATCTATATGGAGAAGTTACTAATTGAAAACACTTGATATTTAATCAATATCATTACTATCATAATCAAATACATCATAATCAATATGAAAGGTAAATAATTAAAAATACATAAAATTTAATTAATAAACAATAATGAAATAAACCTATAGATAATATCATTTTTAAAATATGATGCATAATAATTATTGATTTTTTAATGAATGAAATTTCATAATTAATTGACTCCATGACCTCAGGAGAATGATACCTCTATCATCAAGTCTTTTACATGAATGATTAAATATAACATCAATAAATAGATTTTATTTTTCCAACTAATTTCACGTTAGCTTAATGATTCACCTCATTAGACTACTAATGAATTGAGGGCCTACCTATAACTGGGATCCACCTATTTCTGCATTTCTTAAAAATTCATTATATATCAAATAATTGATTAAGTTAAGGATCCAATGTTCCTTATCATCAAATAAAATTATTGATTAAGGGATACAAATTTATTAATATTTACCAAGATAATAAAATAACATTAAATGTAAACTCTTTATTTAAGAATTTTATATAAGATAGAGAAATAATCATATCAATCATGAATAAATTAGAATATTTAAGAGAATACTTTTCAATGAAAAATGAATACCAGAAAGTGATTGTTTCAGGATAATGATAAAAATATAAAACTAAAACATAAAATTCCAAGAAATATGAATTATTCATTATATTACATGTCAAATGGGTACCATATAAAAAATAAAAAATTTAATTCATGTTTAATAATAAATATGTCGCTTTGTCATTTAAATTGAGATGAAACCCATTACCTCATGCTTTCTTTTTGTTGAACATGAATTTTCGTCCTATATAGTGGTTCTAAAAATGTTATTTAATTATACCACAATAATATTAATATTTATAACATCATATTTTTTATTTTATAACTTATTATCACCTGATCATTAATTATATTTCATTATTTTCATTATTAAATGTGTTAATTTCCATGTTCTCTGATGCACGTTTTGTCATAATCTATTTAGTTCATGGACATATTATATTGTTCAATAATATATTGAATAATTTTAATGATATAATTATTATATTTACATATTAATTATGGTTTTAATTCCTAACATTAATGTTCTTTTCGAGAAATAATGTATGTAACAATCATTGAGATGGTCGGTCGTACGTACACATGAGTAACATTTTCAATTCTCAATGCTCATTATAGAAGGGTGGTAAGTATTATTTTATTTATCCAGAATGATTATAATATCATAATTATGATATCAGATATTTATATATACTTATATATATATCATATATGTCATGTCGTGATGAAAAGGGGGTCCAATCTCTTCATGAAGGTGACAATCCCCATTTAATTGAACCATTGTATCATATTTATGTGAGTAAACAAAATTAGAAATGAAATTATTTATTATATTTTCATAATGATTAATATGTCCAAAATATCTTTATTATTTCACTAATATCTTATATATTTATTATTTTTATTCTTACTCCCTTCCATGTAAAGCATTAGTGAAAAATTAATCACATCGTTTCATAAGGCGATTGTCCTCCATAGAGATGAGTGACATTATCATATCATATATAGAATAAAATGTTAAAAGATATATATGATATAATAGATCCCAATGTATAATTATGTTATAAATATTAAATATATAATTTAGATACATCATCACACAGAACTGTGATATTTGTTAACGAAAAAAAATGATATTAGTTTAAAAGGAAGTGTTCCTTAGGATACATGAATGCTGATTTCATAACGCATATTAAAGACATTGAGAAGTTTGTAGGAAATTTCCTTATTTTAAAAAATACCATTACATTTAATATATGTAGGCTATAATATCACCATATTTTAATTGTTATTTATGGAGGTGTAAGAAGAAATGAAACTAAAACACTCTTCAAAGAACATTTCCCCTTTTATGGGTAACATATTTAGGTTTGCAAAAACATCATCCCAATGTTCAATTTGTACCTAAAATAAGGCTTCTAATATTATGCTATGTATTTCTTTAAGTGATTTTATTAAAAATGGTCAAACAAAAATGGGTTTATGGTCTGAATAATAATGGTGAGTGTGTGGACTTTTCATACAGGGGCGAGTGGAACACTTATATTATATGCAAATAAATAGTTGAAATTATTTAATTAACATGAAAATGATCTAAAAATAGAGTATTCCTCAGACATATAAATGATATGGTGGACATATTCTCATAAAATATATTTTATACAAGTTCTTAGGTTATTTTAACCCATAAAATGTTAGTTTAACAGCAAATAAATTCATTTTTACCATAACAATTGTAATTACATTTTACTATTTTTATATTTAATTTTGGTAAAAATTGATGTTTAATATATTAGAAAATATAAATATTTCTAATTAATTATATAGGATTTTTTTCCAAATTTCATTTACATAATTTGGAAAAATAAATTAAAAAATAATACAGCAAATATAATGAGAAAGACAGTTTTCAAGGAGCAATTGTTCAAAAGTTTATGAAGTCTTCATATAAAAAATGAATATAAATATGATTCAAATTAAATAAAAAATATTAATTTATATATAATTTAACTAATTTTACTACAAAACAATTTTGAAATAGTATTTAACATTATAAAAAATTTAAACTAAAAGGACATTTTCAATTAAAATTATTTATTTTTCAGTTTTTATCGAAAAACAAAATATTTCATACCCCCCACCCCCCCAAATTCACCATAAAGTAATTCTAGTATTATTATTTCCAAAATTATGTTAATTTTCTAAAAGTAATTGTCTAAAACTTTAAAAAATTAATTTTAAATTTTTTGTTCAATGTTTGACAAATCATTCCTTTAGAAAATTATAGATTTTTAGAAAACATGTCTTTTTCATGTAAAAGATTACAATTTTATTTGTCATAAATTTATAAAAATAATTTCAATAATTTTATTAGTACAATTCATACTCTCCAATTTAATATCTAGGTATACTATATTATATTTCACATCAAAGAAAGGTTGCATGTCTTGCATGCTTTTGAAGAGATTAAATTTGATGAGATAAATATCATCGATTGTGTGAACTTGGTGTTTCATGTCAAATATTATATCCAATAAAATATTGTTAATTTAATATTTTGGGGTGTTAAATTCTAGGAACCCTACTTAAATTGTGTCCAATCAAATTAAACATGATATCAGTAATCAAGGGTTTGAAATTTGTAAATACCATTTTTGAGGAACCCACATCATAAATGGGTTAATTAAATACAATTTTAATAAGAGATAAAGGGAAGTATAAAGGTAATATTTAATAACTCATTACTAGGTTTCTATGTAATATTATATTACGACCATGGTTTTTCTAACATTACTATTTTAATCATTTAAATAATAGATAACATAGTAGTGTTACAAAAGCGGGATCCATAGATTTGGTTTCTTAGTAAAATTAAGACCATACATAAGATTAATGTAAATGAATAAAAAAAATTATTTAATTCAAAGTTCTATAGAAACTTATTTGCCCCTCGAGTTCTCCTTAGTACATGTAATCACATGAGGATAGAAATCAGTGAAAATGGTTAGTTAAAAGCCCAGTAAGATGATAGATAAGAGAATGAATCAATATAACATTGGGTGAGAATAAAAATTATCTTCATAACATATGAATAATATCATCATCATGAGAGTAATCATTATCAAAATTCTTTATGTGTGGAAATTCATAAAATGAGACATCATATCATAGTGTTCAATAACCACACATAGTTGGGAACAAAGAGAGATTCTTGTTCAGGAATATTTCAATTTTATCATGAGATATAGAAATTAACCAATGCATTGGAGTGATATATTATATGGTAACACCCATCACATCATAACATTGACATTACACTAAATAATTCCAGGCACACCCCTCACATCATAACATTTACATTATCATACATGACACATAGAATGTATATCAATAATGGACATAAAACAACCCATGTAAAGGAATTATTTTAACTTTATAAAGAATATATTCATAAAATTTGAGTCCCAAAAGAAATAGTGGGTTACATACTTTATATATGAATCATCAATCATGAGGGAAGAATAAACAACATCGAGGAGTAAAAGGACTATTTTTTTAAAAAGAAGAGTTATTTTCCAAAACATTTTCATTATAATAAACTCAAGTAGAAACAAAATATATCCCATAAAAGCTAATATAATGATTAATTAATGATATTTATGAAATATACTTACTGAAATTTGGGTGAAAGGAGGAAAACCCAAAGAAAGGGTGTCATTTTTTAGAATTCCCCTTACGTTGTTTCTAAATGATTTATTCACATTAATATATAGTATAATAAAATATTATTTGTTAATTATGAAATAATAAACCATTAATACATGAAATAGATTCATTATGGTTTTATTAAGTTCATTTATGGTACTTATGATGAGTTATATAGTTTAAATTCATCATTGGAGGGTGTTTGTTTTCGTAGTTTTCATGATAAGTCCACTCGAATATATGAATGGAAGTTCAGGTAAAATGTGGATAAATATCAATAATATTTATTATATTTTATTAAATATATTATATATGATTTAATGATATTAAAATAATTTTATTATATTTCATGAGGATGAATCATTAGATAAACATTAATGATGATCATTTTAGGTTATGTTTGGTGGTTTTTCGATCCCAATGAACTCCTTTGGTTTTATCATTTGGTATTATGTATATATGTTGGCTCAGTAACATAAATAGGGTTATAAAATTAACTTCCTAATATTTATAAACCATTATAATGGGTTTATTATCATCCTTTAAGGTGTTAATGTAAAATGAATGCACACCCCCATGATGTTAGTAAATTGAAACTTCACTGGCGACAGTTTCATTTGTTGAATAAAATTGATAGAGGAAGGTTTTTAATGATCGGTATTCCATTAAAATTATATTAATATAGGATATCAATGATACTGGAGTTATCATGTCTTTTGGATAAAATATGGTTATATTAAACTAAAAAATAAATGAAATTGAAAATAAATTTAAAGAAAAAGGGAGACGAATTTACCTCGTGGATATGTTATCCATGAGAACATCCATAAGAAATAGTTTCGGTATTTTTATGAGACCTAGAACTCATGTGTGTGGGTAAGAATCTAGGGAAGATTATTTGGTAGAATTTAGGAAAGGTTTAAATATTGAGAGGTGTGATGGGAAGAGGAGGAGAGGGATGATATTTATTATGGAGGAGAGGGATGCATTCCCATTATTATATTCATTAGTTTATTATTTTGGATAAAGAATATGAATATTTTGAGAATTATATCTATATATAAATTAACATAATGATGTATATTTCAATATTTTTTACATAAATAATTCATACATCATCAATGACTCCATAATTCATGTATTTAGTTTTTAACATAACTTATCACATTTTACTACTCATTAAAATTTCATGTATTTTAGAATAATAACAAAAATTTTACCTACCCATTTTTCGATGTGTAGAATTAAAAAATGAAATTTTTTTTGTTAAAATATTTTTTTAAATATTTTTAATTTAGTTTTTGACCAAAATTTGTATTAACTTGTGAAATACAAATATTGAAATTATAACTGAATTGATAACAATTTCAATAATTAACTATGAACTCATTAAATTATATTAAAATCATATGACAAAAAATATTAAACTATAAATTTTTTTTATAAAAATATTTTTTTGTGTATTAAAATAACAATAAAAGTTTAATTAAATATTTATGACTTAAAAAAATGAAAACACAAATTTAATAATTTTTATAATTTTTTTACATAGACTATGATATTATAAAACCATACGTTCATTTATTATTCTCCTAATTTTCATTTATACATTCATGGGTAAATATTATATTCATTTGACTAGTTTGTTTTTCCTAAGGTTCATATTTCAATTACATAGGTCATGATACTATTTCATCAGTATTGATTCCATAACATCTAGAAAAACATCATCATTAATTAATTCATTATTTATATCATTTTTATTGTGGTCTATAAGTTATTTTATGTGATTTGTATTATATATAAATACAATATAAATGGAGAAACTCTATTGATAAGATTTGGTTTTATAACATTCTCCCCCATTTTGAATGTTATCACTTGAATTTTTTTCACACAAATAGGTGAGGGTACTTCTCCTTCATTGACTCCTCTAGTTCTGACATTGCATCTTCACACTTATAGTTCTTCTAAAACACATTGATAATGTGGGTTGTCTTTTTGTGTACAACATTATCTATATGGTCTAGAATCTTTAATGGCTAATCCTTATAAAATATTTAGTCATCCAACTATGCCCGATCTGAGTTCAGTACAAGTGAAGGATCCGATAAGTACTTCCTTAGGGGTGATATGTGGAACACCTCATAAAAATGGAAATGTTAGGTAGAAATGAAAGCCAATAGGCCATGAATCACATGTGATCAAGGATCTCAAAGAGGCCTATGTACCAAGTCCATAACATCCCATTCATTATTAACCACATGACTCTCTTCCATGGTGGTATTTGATGGATTAATTTACCTCAAAAGTAAAACTCAATTTCCCTTATACGATTATCCGCATATCTCTTTTTCCAAATATGATTATCTTTGATATGTTTCTAGATGGAATGAACATTCTACATCATATCTTCCACAATATCATGCGGAAGTATCTATATTTAACCGACTTCATCCCTACATGTTGGAGTTCTACATTACATTTCATTAAGAGCTTCATATGGACAAACCTGAATACTTGAGTGGATTGTATTATTGTTTGAGAACTCAACCAATGGAAGATGAAAATCCCATCCACCTATGATTTCCAAATAGAATAATCATAGCATATATTCGAGCCTTTGAATAGTCCTTTTATATTGGACATTAGTATGGGGGTGGTAGGACATGATGAAATCTAATTCAGTAGTCAAAGCATATTGAAGACTCCTCCATAATTTTGATGGGAACCTGGGATCACAATCAATGAAAATCAAGAGTGGAACTCCATATCTTCTTACCACATCCTTCACATATATATTAGAAAATTATTCATGTGGGGGAACATCGTAAATATAAATATAGTGGTTAGTCTTGGTGAGTCGGTCCACTACAACCCATATCACATTATTTATTTTTGATGTATTCAGGAGACCCATGAATAAGCCCATAGCGACATTTTCCTAATCCTATATGGGTATTGTCAGTGGTTGCATCATCTATTCGAAATTCTATCACTATAAATTATCTTGAGGAAATATCATGAACCATGATATATACTTCATAATTTCTTTTATCATGTTCCCCCACCATATGTTTTTTTGGAGATCTCTGTACAAACTAATGAGACTAGTATGGTTAGATAAATTTGAGCTATGTGTTTTATCCAATATATGCATCATTATCTCACATTAGGATGAATCACAAATACGAGTTCTAAACCAAATCACATAATAATAGTTGACATATAACCACTTGAGATTCCATTCTATTACATCATTCACCTTCTATTGAAGCCCCAAATTATCCATTTGTGCCTCCTTGATATTCTATTGGACAGATGGTTGTGAAATCATTTGGAAAATGTGAAGGTATTCAATAACCTTATGATTTACAAATCCATCTGTTGTACATCCATGAATATTGTGTCTTTCTCAATCAGAATCATGAATAGAGTATAAGGTTATTTTTTGTAAGGTGAATCATCTACCATGATTTCCATTCCAGGATTTTATTGAATAGGTAAATTTATGTCCTTGATGAAAACAAACATATCCTTTTATTTATTTTGAGATCCTTCACGTGAATGTATAATTTAATATATTTTGATAGGAATATATGTCACACTTGTCCCCATAGATGTAGAATTGATATATTTCCAAGGAAGAATCACCTCTACTAACTCCAAAACATGAATCAGGTAGTTATTCTCATGGATATTAACTACCATGAGTTATATAATATCAAATTATCATTTTTCATGAGTACAAAAACTAATACTTTCATTGAATCATCATTTTGTATCACAAAAATTTCTCTAATTTTTGGTAATGAGATTACATGTGCACTAATTAACCACTTAATTAGCTCCTTGAATATTTACTATAATCCATCTATCCAAACATTCATTATCCATTCCATGTCAATGAAGTTATAATGACTGAAAATCGTTTGAATTTTTTCAAAAAAACATTATTACTAGACAACTAATCCATAAAAACTATGGATTTTCATGACAATAGTGGATCTAGGTCATTCCTCAATTGTCTTTATATTTGATGGTTCTACAGAAATTTTCTCTCATGTGATCACATGTCCCTTTAATGTGACTTACTGTATCCAAAACTCACACTTTATGAACATGACGTACAATTTCTCTTTCCATAATGTCACCAAACCAATGTTTATATGTAATTAATGTTCCTCCTTTCTACTATAGTAGAAGGGAATATCCTCAAAAAATATTACCACAAATATGTTGAAGTAATATCTAAAGAGTGTACTCATCAAAAACATGAATATTACAGGGGAATTAATATGTCTGAAGGGAATTACCAAAAACTCATAGTTCCTATACCTTTTATAAAATTAATTCTTTTGAATATAATTATTATATACCCTTACCTAATGATATCCATAAAAGAGGTAAACTATGGGAATGTATTGATCCCCGCATAGCTGATCAAACAGGTCATCAATCCATGGAAGAGGGTTCTTGTTTTTTATTGTAATATTTTAGATTTCCCAATACTCGATACATAGACACATTGATCCATCCTTCATATTGACCAAAATAAATGGTGCACCCCATGGTGATGAACTAGGGTGTATAAGAAGTTTTTCAAAATTCTATTGTATCTACTTTATTAAATTATCCACTTCGATATGATATATCATATAGGGTCTCATTGAGATAGATGTAGCTCTATGTAAGAGTTCTATAGGAAACTCTACCGCACAATCTAGGGGATGTTTATGTTAATGTTATGGAAATACATCACTGTGTAACCCCATAATTGTCATTTACCATAGTTTGATACCTTACTTTGACTCAACCATTTTAGTGATGTATGGTTCTTCACTGGGAATCAACACACACATTGTTGAAATATTTTCCAAAGGATATTCATGATCACCATTGAATCTAATTTGAAACATGGGATATTTCTGAATTAGAAATTATATTTTATTTTCCGTGATATTTTATATGTTCTCTATATAATGAGATCCAATCTATCCCCATTATATCATCAAATTCCACCAACACAAATATGACGAGATTTATTGAAAAAATCATCCCAAATATGCCAATAAGAGAAGAGACTATCACTTGTGTTTTATTGGTTGCACCACTTGGTGGTTTTATAGATATTTATACTTTAGGGTGTTGGGGAATCAATTAATCTTTTCTAGAAAAAATTCATGATATAAAGTAATAAGTACAACCAAAATAAAATAATATTTTTCTAATTATTGACATAATAGGATATGTACCTTCTACAGATTCATTCTATTTCACGAATTTAGTAGTAGTTTTGGAATAATCTGTTATATGAACATTTGAATTTTGTGGCTGCATAAGCTAATTACCCTAGAGGAATAGAGGTCTAGTGAACTTGTTTACATTATTCCCATTCCCCTTATATTTAAATTTGGGGACCATGGGTGGTTCTCTCATTTCCTTCACCACATTTTTTGGTTTCCCCTTTACTTTTTGAAATTCATGATGATGGAGGCCTTCTCTCCTTCACATGAAGAATTTATATGTCCCTTTTAGGTAGTTCCCATGAGTCTTATTCCCATAATTCTCTCTTGTGGGGTTTTGATATTTCATGCCACATTTCTCATTAGATCTTCCTACGTGAAAATACATCATTTATTCCTTATCACCATAATAGTGGCACCATTGTCTAAACTCCGTATACACATTGAGGTAACATCAAACAAATACTTCATAACTTCCAAAATCAATAATTTATATATCCTTTCAAAGGTATGGTTTTCATCAAAAAATGAATCTATTAATTTTTCAATAAATTTTTAAAACAAAACCCAAATCATACTTTGAATGTGTTGTGAAATTTTCTTCATAGGTCATGACATATTCTCCATTCTTTTTCATCACCACTAATAATTCTCTCTCTATCATTATTGGAAAAACACAAGGGATATACTTGTTATGAAAAATTATCTTAAATTATTCCCACTCCATATCATCAATTTCATCCTTTGGATTTTGGTTATTAATCAAATCCCACCATCGATTGTCCTCTCTATATAAATGGTAAATGGATATAGTCACCTTCTCTATATCAAAATAGTGATGAAAAAAAAAGAAATTCTCCATTGAGATGAACCAATATTCCCTGATTAGTGGGTTGGAGTATCCACTAAGCATAAGGTGGTCATTTCCACATAAAATAATTGATATCCAATTCACCCTTAGGTGATGACGGGCATTACACATTTTCCATTCTATTGATCATAAACTGAGATAGATGGGTAATCATAACCTTTAAATTTTTAACTCCTCATAACAAAGCATCGGGGATGTCATTTGTGAAATAACTACATTCTCCCTCAAATGGGTTGTTGGCCTTGTCTCTTCTTGTTCCACCATTTTCTAAAATAAGAAATGTTGGAACAAAAAAAAATCAACAATACATCAATAAATACATTCATTATTTGTGTAATTACATTTAATGGAATATATTATGGGATCCTTATGTTTATAATTTAATCTGAAAATGTTTCTTAGGTGCTTACATATTCATTGTTTCATACTATGGGTTTTCACAATGGTTCTCTATTCCTAATTCCCAAATTAATTAAATTGTTCTCTCATTACTAAAATAGAAACCTTGATTTTTATTAGAATACTATTACATAATTATAATGATAAAAACGTAATAATGTTAAAAAAACATGGATCTAGAGTATTATAGTCTTGGAAAAATTAGAAAAATACAATAAATTTTAAAAAATAAAATATAAACATTTATTTTATTCCTTCTTCTCAAGGTTCTTATTTGACCTTGATTTTCCCATTGGGTGTGTAATTACTTGAGGATATACATCAATGAAAAGGGTGGGCTAAAAACACAGTTAGAGGATAGATAAGATCATTTATCCACATTACATGGGGTGATCAAAACTATTATCATCGTAACAAATGAATATGATTGTAATCATGAGAGGAAGAATTAATAAAATGCATGAAATATGGTAATGTAGAAAAATGAAACATAATGTCTCAGTTGTCAACAACCATGCATAACTATGAAACAATATAGCATAATGTTCATGAATATTTTAATTTTCTCAAGAAAATACAACACATTACCCAATGCATTTTATCACTATATAATTCTATGTTCCCTCCCCACACCATAATATTTATATTGTGCAATATAATTCTAGGTGGACCCTTCACATCATAACATTTCTATTATCAAGAATTCCACATGTAAGGCATATCAAACATGGACATAAAATAACCCATGGAATGGAATGTGTTTAATTGAATAAAATAAAAATTCACAAACATTAGGTCCCAAATCTATACTGGGAATAACATACTCCTTTAAAGAATCATCATCTTTGAGAGAAGAAGAAACAATCTTGAGAAGTAAAATATGTGTTTTTTTGAAAGAAATGTTTATTTGGAAAACATTCTGTTTTTTATAAACTCATGTATAATACATGTATATCCCATAAAAGGTAAGATAATGATAAAAAATAATATTTATGGAATATTTATATTGGAAGTGTGGTGAAAGAGAGAAAACCCAATGAAATAGAGCTGGGTTTGAGAATCCACCTAATCTTATGTCCAAAGGATTTCTTCAATTTATTATCATGTATAATAAAATTATAGTCGTTAATTAACAAATAAATAACATTAATAAATTAATTTTATTCATTATTTTTTTTATTATGACCATTTATTGGGGTTTTTATGAATTATAGAGTTTAATTTCATCGTTCGGGAGTGTTTGTTTGATTAGTTTTTGTGATCAGTTCACATGTATACATGAACAGATGTTAGTGTAAAATTAGGAAATATATTCTGAATTTTTATTATATATTTTTAAGAATAATATATAATTTTAAACAATATTATAATTTTTTTATATGTTTATAGGATGAATAGTTAAAATAATATTAATACTGATTAATTTACTTTAATTTTGGTGATTTTTCGATCACAAAAAACCCATTTGGTTTTTTATTTAGTATTATGTATAAATTTCAGTTACAAAACAAAAATATGTTTTTCAAATACATTTTAGAGTATATTTCAACCATTATAATAATTTTATTAACATCTTTGAAGGCATTAATGGAAAATGAATGTGCATCCCCCATGAAATTGTAAAATTTACACTTCATGAGGGACAATTTATTTTTTTAATAAAAGTGATGGGGGGATTTTAAGAATGGGTAGTCAATTAACATGATATAATTATAGTATATAAATCTTAATTTAGTTATCATTCCATTTGGATAAGATGAAATGAGTAGAAAAGAATGAATATAATAAAATTGAAATGAAATTAAAAGAAAAGGAATATGATTTTACCTCATGGATTAATCCACCTTGAGAATATCCATTGGGTAATCAATTTGGATTTTTGATGATAAAAAGAGCTCATGGATGTGGGGAGGGGGTTATCTATTACTAGGAAACACATATTTCAACAATTACTATAAATTCATATTATATAAATTAATATATTTAGTTCCTGAATCAATATTCCTTATCATCAATTATCAATATTGAGTAAAAGATAATGATTGATCTATATTTAAACAATTTATCAAAAAAATTCATATTAAAAATAGTATAAAAAAATATTATACTGATTATGAAATTAAAATTCCCATCATGCGATAATGTGTATATTTATGAGAATTTTAATTTACTATAAAATTTATATCCATAATGCAATTTTTTCAAGAGAAAGGTAATAATCAGAAAATAATGTGAGATTTTACAATAAATTTTACCTCTTAGTAGTTTCATGTAAAATCCCATTTGATGAAAAGATTCGAATATAAACATAAAATACCATGAAATATTACTTAATAATGATATTATATATCAATGGGTCAATATATACACCACACAATAGAGAATTGGTGAATAATAAAAAATAAATCTCTATTGAGTGTAAATTGAGATGAAATCTCTTACCTCATGATTCCTTTTGGTTAAACATGATTTGTCCTCCTATATAGTTGGATTAAAAATGTAATTAAATATAATAATGACCATACTAAAATTTATAATATTATATAGGATCCTTCTATGAAATCTTGTTGCATATTCATTGAATAACAATAATTATTTTCATTATTAAGAGTTTTAATTATTTCTTTTCTCATTCATGTTTCGTCATGAAATGTATGGTTATTTGGATTATTATGTATTTATATCATCTCGATAATAATTATAATTACAAAATTATCATATTTAGTCACCAATTGTACTTTTAATAACAATGATTATTGATGTTTTGAGAAATTAAGTGTGTTATGATCATGGATATTGTTCTTCATTGGTATGAATAAAGAATGCTACTATTTTTCAACATTAATTATTCATAGGTGGTTAATAATTTTTATTATCATTATATAATTATAAAAATAACATAATTATAATATTATTTCTTTAAATATATGTATACATGCAATCCATTTAGTGCGGTGAAGAAAATATAGTAACTTCACTTTATGAAGGTGGTAGTCCACACATACAAAATGATACATATGTAATTAATTTGATAATTATTTTATTAATACCACATAAATTTATTATATGAACACCTTATAGCTCAAATGTAGGGTGTTATTAACAAGCATATCACATTGCTTCGAGAGGAGGCAATCCGTTGTATACATGAGTGACCTTATCGTATCCCCTATAAAATTTTAAGTCGAAAAGGTATATATGATATGATAAATCTTTAATTATAATTATGTTAAATGTGATATTCATATATACTTTATTTCCATAATCATACCCAACTATTATGGTTGTAATGGAAAACAAATTACATATGTTCGCGAGGCGGTAGTCTATCCTTCACACGAATAATGATTTCTTAACCCATTTGAAGGAATTAGAATGGTTTATTAGTAATACCATTAAAATAAAAATAAAAATACATTAAATATACATAATCTATTATATTATCATTTTTTAATAAGAGGAGGAAGATTAAAATAAATATGCTCAATAAAGAACATTACCTCTTCATTAGGTAACCTCATTATCATTACACCAAAATCACTATATTCTTTAATTTCATCCAAAAAATGATTCTAGAAAGAGGCGATGGATATTTTGAAATAATTTTTTCATGGATTTCTAAACCAAAATTGTTTCATGATGTAGAGAAAATAGGATATGTGTGGACATTAATAAACGAGGGGTGTTTCAATCATGATTTTTTTATAAGAAAAATGTGTACCCATATTTTTCACATACTAAAAATGTATAAAATAGAGTATAAAGAACAATTATACATTATATGATCTTAATAGAGACATTAATTATATTCTAGATATAATATTAATTCATTTGATCTTTTATATATTAAGATTAACCCATGAATAATCCATTTTTACCTTAACTACGGTAATTAATTTTTACATATTTCACTATTCCATTTGGTTAAAAATAAAATTTAACTTATTATAAAAACAATAATGATTATTAAAAATTTCTAATACATTTTTTTAAATTAAATTCATATTATTTTAATAATTATATTTAAAATTAATCTTATAGATGAGATGCGAAAACATAATTTCAATGGATAATTGTTCAAAAGTGGAAGAATATTGTGTATCAAACTTTAATGTGAATATAGTTCCAATGAAAAAATTTGGATTCAATTATCTAATATAGAACCAATTTTACATTAAAAACCATTAAAAATATTATTTATCTTTATATATGATTCAAGTTAAAATAAAGTTATTGATTAATATTAATTCATTTTCACTATTCATCCCCAGATGAAATATTTCGAAAAAATAAAAAAGCTTCATCCTAAGATATTTTTGATATTATGATTTAAAAAAAAATTCATTATGGAAAATAATTTTTCTAAAATTTGTAAAATTTAATTTTAAATTATGTGTTCAATGATTGTCTAATCCATCTTTTAGAAAAATGATATTTCCAAAATAATATATATATTTGTTTTAAATGATTGTTATTTTTTAATAATTAATAGATGACAATAATTTAAATAATCTATTTTGTAAAATTAATACCTTATAATTTATTGACATTGTATATGATAACACTTTTCAAATTTAATCAAAGTTGTTTGTTTCATATGCTATCAATGAGATTAAATGAAATGAAATATATTTTTTAGGTTGTCTATGATTGGTGTATCATGTCACTAAGAGATATAATATAATGTTATTACTTTATAATTTTAGGATGTCTTGAATATTTTTTCCTAAAATGTATCATTCCATCAGGAGTGAGATTTTGTGGACTAGGATAAATCTGTTCATAGTGGAGTTTTTATCTGAATACTAGGTCTATTAGTAATTGAAGAATAAAAATTTTATACCTTCAATGTTGTTTCAACCTTCTGTTCATCATGAAAGGATGTTAGAGAATATCTAACATGACTTATTCATTGGGATTCCTCATGATCAATGAATACATGATTATATTTGGGTTATTGTGGAACAATTACTAAAATGGACTTATCTCATAATCATCCAAGAGATAGGTGTTGTGGATGTGATGGAGAGGAGGTATGTGGTTTTGATACTATGATTTTTTGGGGAACTGAGTAATATTACATATAATCATAATTCTAATTTTATTTCACACATCTTCAGAAGGATCCCAAATTATTTTTTATCTTATCTAATCATTAACACAATCATTCATCATCATAAAAACTATATGATGTTGTAAATAAATCATATAATTGATGGTTTTCCATGTAATACAATTATATTTTTGAGTAATTATATTTTATATTAGAACTATGTTTGATAGAGTACACCATACATGACTACAAGTTTAAATTAACCAAAAAATAGTTTTATTTAAATATTATAGTTATAACATAGTCATTAGGTAGGAAGGTATGAATAGAATAACGAAATATTAAAGTATAAGAAAGTAAAATTCTGTAATAAAAAAATGTATTCAACAATGCAATGTAACTTTCACCTAATTACTGTTATTAGAAAAACAATAAGAGCACATTTATTTTATTTTTTGAAATTACATTACAACTAAAAATTTTCATAGGAATTTTATAAATTGGGAATATTAATTAATTTATAAAATTTTATAAATGTTATTTTAAAAATAGAAATCATTTTTTAAATCAATCTGTTAATATTATCAAATGGTATTATTTTTTGAATTTGTATGAAATGATTAATTTTGTATTGAGTAGTGATATTGACAATTGTTTTTCAAAACTATCATTCATTTTACATATATTATTTAATTAAGAAGCTTCAAACTATTTTTTTGGTTTTATGGTAACATAATATCCCCTTGACTAAACATAATATAATTAACTACATTAGAATCAATATTATATTTTATTTTTGATAGGATCATTTTAAGTATAATAATCATTTCCAATAAAAAGAGTATTCTTTGTGGTTTGATTAAATATATTGAAAATAAATTGTTTGAATTATAAAAATTAAAACATGATAAATGGTTTTATATTTATCATAAAGTGATATAGTTTTGGTAAATAGGTCAGTTTCATTTTATTTATAAGGAAGAGTTACCATGGTAGAGATTAATCACAACTGTAATTGGTAAAAACATGTTAATTATAGAAAAAAATATGAGATTATTTCTGAAAATAAACAAAAAACATCCATTAATTTTATATTTTGAGATTAATTTGGCAAGATAAAACCTATCTTTGAAAATATATTAATTTTTTTGAATTTCCTTTATTATCAATAATATGTTATCGAAGGGTGGAAAAGAAGACATGAGTGGTTAGATTTTCTTAGATGAATACATTATGTTTATTTTAAAATTTTTATTTCTATTTTTATAGACAGTATTGTTTCATGAAATTCATATGCAAGTCCAATTCAGTACTTCTCTATTTCGTATAAAAGTCAAATAAATGAATAATAAACAATAAATGTGATAAATCATTGATGAATAATGTTTAATGAATATTTGTTTTAATAATAATGTATATTTGATGCATAAATAGTTTATATAATAATTTTTTGGACATATTATTACATTTAATGTTAATATATGTTAATTTTTCTAAAACATACAATAAATGTTATTTTAGGATTAAAAATTAATAATAAATCAATAAAAATGATAAAAATCCATGATTAAATCATGCGGATTAGAACATATCTATATAATCGTTAACGGTTCATTATGTGACAAATTTCATTTTTTAAAATACTTCCTTGATTCTTAAATTGTGAAATATTTTTTATAGTGGTTGAGGAATCATTGCAATAAATAAGAGGTTAAACCAAATGATAAGTGTTAAAATGTATCCAAGACCAGTATAAAACTGAATGGTTGATTATATTGTGACATTATTCTCCTAATTTATTAATATTTTTTTTAGTTTTGTGACATTTAAATTTATTTAGAGACATTTTATATATTATCATTTCATGTATGTATATGTGTTCTACCCACATAAATTTTAAAAGGGAACCTACTCTATAGTACTTGTTAAAAATGATTATCCACATACCTCTATAAATCCTACAAAATCCTTTCCATAATTCTTCTAAAATTACAATATCTTATTTTCTTCCCTAATAATACCATTAGATGGACTAACTTATAATAAATAATATGATTTCCTAGGAAAATGTAAAAGTCTGAAACGAGTTCTTTAAATTTAGTTCTAATTTTTATAAATAAACTATATACAAGACATGAAGATATTAAAATATAATTACTATTTATAAAATTACATTTTCTTATGTTAAATAAACATACCTTATTTATCTTTCACATCATACGAGGAGAAATGATAACACAGTTGGTGAGTATGTGTAGACTACCACCTTCACAAAGCGACACGATTCATTTTTCATCACTACCTTCCAAAGATTGTTATAATGATGGGTTTAAGGAATATATACGATATTAGTGAAATAAATATTATTCTTAATTGATAATATTTTACTTACATTTTTACCCTCTAATGCATTGGATAATGATACTGTCGTTTGTGTGTATGAGTAGACTACATCCCCTACGAAGCATTGTGATTACTTTTTAATAACCTTCTTTCATGAACGAATATAGATAAGAATTTAATATAAAAAATGATAACTATTAATAGATTAATATAATATAAATGATAATATAATTACCAATATGTAAGGATATGAACTTATAAACAAAATTACACATACAGAACTGTTAACATTACGGATGATGATGTTAGAAAAATTTAAATAAATAAGATATATAATGTTATAAGGGAATCCTATATAATATGATGAAGAAAAATATATTTATTTTAATTTATAATAATAGATAAAAATGTATTATAAAAAATATTTAGTGTTCATATGAACCATGTTAGACTTTTTGTAAGGGTTATTTTGTCTTATTTCCTCTTTATTGAGAAATATTTTTATAATTCCCTTAATTTCATTTGTATAGTGTATATAAATAAAATTATGTATAATATCATGAAATAATTCATGGTATTCAAATTTACTATTCATGTTTAATACTTTAATGGGTTTAGATAAAAAAATAACTTTGTAAAGGGTTACTTTAGAATCTTACTCTTATGTAAGAGAGTTCATTCTAAAAAAATTGGAATAAATAATTTAATTTTTTTATTCTTAAAACACATATATTTTATTATTCTAATTTTCTTTATTTGGATTCTATTTTTTAAATAAAATTTAATTATATTTTGATCTAAAAGAACATAATAATATTTTTAAGGAAAAACATCTTTATTTCTTCTCTTAGTTTTGGATTGTGCTTCTTCCATGTCACAAATTCTAAATTGATTAATTAATGTTTTTATACAGTCCAATTATTATATAAAACTAATATTCAATAATATATTACTTTTTTTCATTTTTATATAATGGAATATATTTAATTAGTTCTAAATGGATTTTCTTTGAATTTATTTACAAAATGGATAAAAGAATGTTTTTTAATGTTAACAAAATAAATATATTTTCCCAACACCATAAAAATTATTCATTATAATGTTTTTAAATAATACAACCCTGTTAGTATAGATTAAGTGTTCACATTATTAATTTTAAACTAGATTCATGGAATCACATATCTAATGATCCAATAGTTATGTTATTTTGTAAAAGTAGATACATATACATAAGATCACATTACAATTGAAGAAAAAATTTATTAAAAAATACCATTATTAACTTTTGAATATGTCACCATATAAACCATAATAAACATTCTAGAATCTAAGGGAAATGAAAAATATAAATGTGGTATTCTTAGATGATATATAAGGGTATGAGTACAATAGAGGTTTGAACTATGTAAATTAAAATGGAATGGCATGACTGAGATATAAATTAATAAAATTTGAATATAAAAAAGGGGAATAATTTTATGTATGACATAAAAACATTAATAATCACATGGATAATAATAACATGTTTCAAAATTATTGAATTCATAATGTCGAACATAATAAACACACCATTTTGGAATAATTCCATGACATATTACTTAAATTGGTACAAAATCAATGAAGTCCAAAACTAGTTTTCCTAATAAGATTTAAAGATAACATAAGGGGATATAGATTTCCCTTCCATCACATAATATGTCTAATGAATTAATTATATAGGGGGCACAATCAACCAAAACATTTATATTGAAAAAAAAGCATATATAATGATAATAATTTCCCCAATTAATAAACATAATAATAAATAATAAAAAGTAATATGGAAAATGATATAAAAATAGAAAATTATAATTGAAGTGTAATATACACCAAATAATACTTACCTGGATTGTTATACTTTTAAAGGATCATTGGAAAATTTCATGAGGAAAATACGCTTTTAAATTTAATACCACTTATTTATTGTTTAAAATTATTACCAAGTATTATTGAAAAATTTCTATTGGAAAATAAATTTGTATAATTTTAATTTAATATCTAGTGAAACTATTGGTTAAGAAAATAGGTAATTATTTTTATGTCATATAATTAAAAGAAACAATCCATTTTTAAAGTTATAAAAAGGTTAAAAAGTACCTTATTTTGAAAATGAAAATAATTTCCATTTTAACTATTTGTTAAGTAATAAATGTGGAAAAAATATCTATAATAAATAATTTAATAATATAAAAAACATCATTTTAAAATTTTTACCAAATTTATGGATATAGAAGAGAACAATTCACAATCGAGTCAAAAAAATGATGGTCTGCCATAACATTTTATTTTGTTAACTTATGTACATAAAGATAAAAAATTGAATGGATAAATATTATTTTATAGTAATGACCAAAGGAGACTAAAATATAGATATTTAAATATTTAAATATAAAATAATTTTTCTGAGAAGATATATAAACATAAACAATCATGAATAATGCTGAGACTATGTAGAAAACCCAAAGTACAGGTCTAACATCATTAGTACATTTTAAAACGTCATATATAATAATATGATAATTATTATATAACTATTATATGACCAAAATCATATATATTTTACAATTTCTATTTACATAATCTTTTTTCACCCATTTATTAATAACTATGCTAAAATAACTCTTTCATGTAATAACTCATTTGATTTTCAAGTATATTTTGGTGTTGTAGTTCTTGTAACTTGTAAAATAATCATTGTTCCATAATATAAATAGCCTTTAACATGATATAAATATCTTATATATTCATTTAATTTATCAATATTACCATCAATCTCAATATTAAATGAGAAAATATCACATTGCTTCATAGAGGTGGTAGAGGAAATATACACATGAGTAGTTTTTTCCTTTAAAATAGATCGGAAGGTAAGAAATTAGATGATAAATTATAATTATTGAAGAATAATTATTTAATAAAAATAATATATAAAAATTAAATGCATAATTATATATTGTCATGAGAGGTGGTGATTGAAAATGAATAACAACGGTTCGTGAGGTTGAAGTTCACCATACAGACAATCAAAAGATTCATTTCAAATTCGATAGATGATAAAGTTAATATAGGGTATTAAATAAAGAAAAAAATATTATTATTTGGAAAATACTGATTTTATAATATAATCATGGTTGAATAATATTTTATTGAGTCATTAGAATAAATAAAATTAAAAAACATGGTTACACTCTATACCTCTAATTCGGACAACGTCACTATGATTATACCAATGATAGTTTTATGATACCTAAAGGGAACCTTAGTTATGGGGTGGTATATGAGTAATAGTTTTGTTAATTTATTCTCCAAATAAAATTATATTGATGTGTGGATATGGTAGGAGAGGATATATGATTTTATAAGTGACAGAGTAGACTGACTCTGAAATTTCCCAAAATAATTCAAAATGATAAAGTAAATATAAATAAAAGTGCTTAAAAATGGCCGTCAATTATATTTTTCAGTATTATAATTGAGAAATTTGGACATCAAACATGATTTAGACATGTTTTATTGAAATATTTACCATGTACTTGTTTTTTAACACCTGATAAACCATTCTTACAATAATTATGGTAATTAATATTTAATGTTTTCACTATTCTTTATAGATAAAAATTAAAATAAAATTATTATATACTATCATTTTTATTTTTCTAAATATTTAATCTATTTTATAAATTAAATTTATTTAATTCTTATTAAATTTAAAATAAAACCATCCAGCATGACCAAATGTGTTTTACCAATTAATTTTTTTCTTATGTTTAAAAAGTTTTTATATAAACACATAATATGGAAATTAATACAAAGAAATAAATTTCATAAATTATAATATAATTAAATAAGTTTTCCATTAAGACAATTCCACAACAAAATTTATAATTTTAAATTCTTTAAACGAAAAGAAAGTTTTTAATAAAAATCAGTTTTTTTGTTTTCATTAAAAAACTAATTTTATCATTAATTCTCATTAATTTACCCTTATATAATTTTGACATGTTGATCATAAAAATGAGTTTCTTTTTTGAAAATTATTTTTCTAAATGTTAATATAATTATTTTTTAAATAAGTGTGTTAAAAATGATGAAATCACTAATAGAAAAACTAATGTTTTTAAGCATAAATGTTGATACATTATTGTCACATCCTTATAAAAAAATATATTAATAAGAAAATTTTTAATGAATATATAATATATATAAATTTACATAATATCTTTCACCAATAGTTATAAATTTAATTTATTATGATTAAAACACATTGTAATGAAAATCTGAAAAAATATATTACTTTGAGATAATTATGACTTTTGTTTCTAATATTTTTATAACTAATTTTTTTTAAATATAAACCATATAATTTTCATAATATATTTAGTTCTATTCACATATACTAATTCAAAACCAATGATATAAAGGTATACGATATTATGGTTCATTTACTCTCGGGGTTGTGTGTAGTTCATGTTATCGTAGACGATAAATTTATTTAACATTTAATATATCATAAAATATTGTGGTGTTACATTGTTACATATTTCAAAACAATTAATCTGTGAAATTTATAGAATATCACCCCAGTATTTATTTTCTTTATACCTTCATCATAATTTCTTTAGGATCCCATTACTCCTCGTCTTTTTTATAGTTTCCCAAATGTATCTTAACAATACGGGTCATCAGAGTCATGAATTGTTTCTCAAATTTATAGATCTGCACTGATACATAATAGAAATATAGATTAAGTTCCAATTATATTTCGTCCAAGGTGAGAAATATTATTAGGTCTTGCATGTACATTCTAAATTACAATACAAGGAACACATCACATACATTAGAGATCCTTCATGTAATTTCCAAATGATAATTCACAAATATAATTATAAATGATTTTAAAAGGTATGAATTACTTTGAGATAAAATTTTCATTATCACATAGCTCAATAACTACCTTCCATAGAGAAAATTTCCTAGAACATGATATCCCACATTAAATTCCAAATCATTCCATCAATTATCAAAAAAAATCTTCTCAATGGTTTGTGATTATTTGACATGAATTTTAATTGTATTTACCATTTTTGTTCTCTCCTCTATATGTTCATGTCATATAATATTTAATTCACAAAACTTATACAAATAATTAAAATTATGAAATTATTTATGATATAATTTTCTATATGACTCCATTTGAATAATTTTGAGGATGATATTATCATAAGTGAACTCTATAAAAGGTAAATACTTATCTAACATACCATCGGTGTCAAAATAGAATGAACTGAACATGTATTCTAATTTATTAATAGTCCTTTTAGGATGTCCATCAGTTTGAGGGTGGTAAGAGGTGCTAAAATTAGGAAATCCATTGATACAATTTGGAAGAAATATATTTTATTTTAATGTAAATCCTTAATATTGATCAGTCTTAATTGAAATTTGGATGCCACAAATGCTTAAAATTTAAATAATATACATATTTACAATGAATTTAAATGGTAAATATTATCTTATAACGTTGAAATGGGAATATTTATCTGGTAATAAAAAATAATTCATATTTCACCATTATTTCTTGAAGTCTTTGGTAATCTACTGAGAAAGTATATAGTAATGTTATCCCTTTAAAATAATAATATATAGAGGTTGGATTAATCATCTAAGATGATATCTCTCAGCCTTAACCAATTGAATACCAAAATTTCATGATAAATAATTAGTAATTGATCAATTCAAATTATCACATAAAAAATATGTCATAAATTTTATATTCATATTGGTGGAATAAGGATATATTTAGAAATCCATGTTTTGGGAAAAACCAAAAAAATTTCCCATTAGCTTAGGGATATATAAGACACAAATAATCATTAAATACTATATAATTCAATCATCATATATAAAGTCAAATTATTTTCCATCATTAGTATATTTAATTTTATTCAAAAATTTCTCATCATTTGGTTGAGAATATTTTATCTCTTTATGTAACAATTTTAGGGAAATTATTAATAAAAGGGTGAATTTTCTCATTCTACAACAATTCTTGTATCCTTCATTTCTAGATCCGTGAACATAGGATCCCTATTGATCCACATTTTGGTCAAAAAGACTTGAACATTCCTGATCAATTAGTCTAATACATTTTATGACTTCCCTATGTGATAGTTTATTGATATGTCAAATTATCTAAGTTTCTGAAGCCATATCTTTTCCCTTATTTTGGGTCCCTTCTGGGAAATTATTCTTTTATTACACTATTGATTTGTATATATCACAAATTTTTTATGATTGAGATAATGTATTTAAATGTTTAATAAAAACATTACGACTATCCATACAAGATCATGGGTTAGATTTTTTTTAGTTCATTTATCTTTAACCACATGGATGCAAATGAAATAACTTTATCATTATTCATAAGGAGACACATCTTCCCTTCTTCGATGAATTAGAATATATCATGAATCCATCATTTCCCTATGGTAGATAATAAATTGGAGCATTCACTGATATCCTATTCAATTATTTAAAACCTTATTCAAATTTCATCATCCACATAAACTTATCCCCTTACCAGAACACTTGTATAATAGATTACCCAATCCTATAAAATTTTGAAAAAATTTCCCATAGTAACCTACCAAAACCTTGAAACATTATACCGTAGTGTGTTTATTTGGTTTATGAAATTAATGGAATGCATTTATCTTAAAAGGTTCAATATAGATTCCATCTATTAAGTAAATATATCCATGAAAAGAATATTGATGATCTAAGATTTTACTATTTCAAAATTAATAATATAATTACTTTCTTCTTTGAGTGTCAATAATTATCCAAAATTGATTATTAGTGTCTTCAAAAGATATATAATATACAGATATATTATTAAAAAATTCTACTAATAAATTATCAATATGTTCCATGAACAATGCATCCATTATAGACATAGAAAATGTGTGTATAAACAAATAGAAATGAATGTAAACATCTAATTTGCATACATCATTGGAAATTCTTTCATTAGAAATATTTATTCTTAACTCATAGTTGATGATACCTAGAATGATCTCTAATCATTGAAAACTATTTACCTTTATGAAGTTCATTGAATTAGTCTTAAATGTGTGATATATAGTACTAGTTATTTTCTGTAAAACAAATATTCCCCAATAATAAAAGATGAAACTCATAGATCCATATTTGTTTTTAATAAATAGAATTGGTAATACCATTGTTGAAATAACATGGAATATAAATTCCATATTTGAAAACTCATCTAGTTTTTTTTATTCAATTCCACTAATTAAAATATTTTCATTATATAGGTTGTATTTGATATTGGTATTTTATTGAGGATTAAATTAGTGGAAAACTCAGCTTCACACTCTGGTGGAAGCCAAGGTAATTATAAATTTGTACATGAATATATTCCTATAAATATGTAAATCCTTAATTTGAAGATTCCATTTTCCATCCTTATATTGTGTGATCTCTAAATCACCAAATATTCCATTAATACGAGCTATTGGTGGTGCATTTAGACATGACTTGGGGATGATTTATCCCCTCAACTTGATTTGGAATTCTGAATCATCATCATGAATAGTTTCTTCCCATTACAAAAAATTGATGAATAATATTTTAAAGGATAATCCAATATAATGATTATGTAAAAATAAAAAACCATTCTTATAATGATATCATCAAACAGGGCATGTTTATGTGCCATAATGGGAAAACACTATCACATCCTTGTTGTTGTGGGACATTCATTATGTGTCTTCACTAATATATCCCATCGTAAGGTAATATGGAAATATTTACTTTTCCTAGAAAACTATTGATGATATTATTGAGTGTGACATCTAGAATCAAATAAATAATCAGCTAAATTTGATGAAATGATTAAATTACCATCCACAAAATCACTATGAAATAAAATATCAATTTTTTATTAATACATATTCTTTCCATTGATCCATTTTCCTTTTCTAATGAAAATTAAATTTCATTGTTCCCCATATCCTTAGAGTTAATGCATTGATAATTTGAATATTCTTTATTTCCATTTAAATATTAATCCTTGGGACATTTCTCTCCAAACAAGAAGTAAAATCTCATTCCTTCAAATTTTTTCCCTAGATGATTGTTTATAGATTCATTAT
Source organism: Viscum album (assembly GCA_963277665.1). Classification (NCBI taxonomy): domain Eukaryota; kingdom Viridiplantae; phylum Streptophyta; class Magnoliopsida; order Santalales; family Viscaceae; genus Viscum; species Viscum album. The sequence continues at coordinate 537,068,923 of OY728141.1, read as the reverse complement.
ATGTCATAAATTCCACCATTCCCTTATTAACATTTTTTATATTTATTTTCTAGTGTACTTTGGAACCCACATCTTATCATATTTTTTAATAAATTAATATGACATGTATAATTCATTCTTTATCTTCATATAACATTATATTATATCTTCATATGGATAGAAGGATTGGGAGAGAAGTTCCCTTTGAATGATTGGATTTATCCTATCAATGAAATGGTAAATCATATTCTTTGAATTATTTTCATAGTTAAAAATTTCATTACAATACTTATAATTTTATATTGATTCATAGTATCATTTTCATCTTCATTTTGTCATATAATACTGAAATGCCCCTAAATATCCACTCATTGTTCATGAGGAACATATTTTTCACTGAAAGGATCCTCAAAATCCAACCATTTCTTGAACATTATTTCCACCAAATCAATATTTTCTTGAATATATGATAATTATTTATATTAATCCATTTATATGTGATAAAATTCCATGAAAAAATTCCCAATTTATTTACATAACCAATTAATTACTATTTTCTCCATGTAATATTTCAATCTCATAGCTAGAAATGGATTAGTAAACCAAATTCATGATGGAGGTTTTTGATGAATGAAGTAGTATAACATTTTTACTCTGCATTTTGATCGTTAGGTTAATCAATTTGGGAAACTTTATTAGTTATATTCTAATTCAATTGTTTTAATATTGTTTTAATTTCTTTTTTCCAACTGTATCTCCAAGTTCATCTTCATTATTTTTCCAAAGAAGAAAATCCCAACATAGAATACATACCATGGTATGGTTTCCATTATTTCTTCTAAGATAGATTTCAAAAAAAATCAATAAAATATTTTTGAATATAACAGTAATATTAATAAAGAGTAATTTCAAAAAAATTGTGAAACGTGTGACATAAATTGAAGTTTTTATTCATATCTAATATCGAAATCACAAACTTGTTTTCTTGGGGAATTATTTAAAATAATAAAAACATGTTCAAATATTTTTGACGTATTTAAAAGGAAAATTTGAATGTACCCAAATAATATCCCAAAACACGGTCAAAGAAATTTTATAGTAAGTATACATCGACCATGATAAGAATTATAACTGATATATACACTATGAAATTGTTTTTAGGGTTATGACCCCAAGATACGTCTATAGAAAACCCATGTACCAATGTATTATCCCAAAATGGATGTATTTCATTTAAAAACTAAAAAATATATATCTTACCACGAAGTTGGTTTGTTATAATATACATAGAAATAACCTCGAGGTTAGTCGTATGGTTATATTACCTGTGTTCTAATTTCTAAAAACTATTTCTGAAGGTTTTAACTAATATTTGTATGATACCAACCATAAACACCATTAATATAGTTTCTTAGAGATGGTGGATATTTTATTACATTATATATAGACACAACGAATAAAAACCTAGAATACCAATTAGTTTAGTAGTATAGGAAAGCTAAAGATGCTCATTAAATCTAAAATTATAATTGATACTGAGAAACCAACACATCATTTTCTTTCATATCACTATTAATAACTTTCGGATATCTCATCCTATCAATAATGAAAATCTTCGTAAAATAAAAGGGTAAGGAAATAGGAGAAATGTTTGATATTAGATTCTCTATAAGGGTACATGTATATTAGAAGCTAATAACATAAAAGAAAAACATTAATATCATTGAAGAGATACAGAAATAAAATATTCCCAAAATCTAATAAAAAAAAATGGGTGGACTAAATCCATGTTTAGAATAGTATTACAAATAATAACATTGGTATTAATATCATATTTCTTAATAATTGAATGAATATGTTGTATATTATAAACATATAATCAAGGCCTTATTCCAAGACATCACACATAAATGGGTAAGGCTTCAACCAAACAACCAGACTACATTGTCTCATTAGACCTACCAATGTAATGAGGGTCAATAGTAATCCCATACCATTAATTTATAGTCTTAATTTATTCATCATATGAATGGGGTGAAACATAATCAATGTAAACATTCATATCAAAAAAATATGAAACATATATAATTTTTCTAATAAATAAATATAATAAAAAACATTCTAGACTAATAAAGTTAATAGGGTCCTGAACTAACCAGAGTCCACCACCAACTTTTCACCTATGTAATCTCATGATATCTCAGATATATGTTACCAATCTATTTATTTTCATGTGTTGAACCTACGAATTATAGACTCTCGATAAGAAACATTTTTTGCATGATAAATTAATAAAATTAATAGAAACATAAAGAAGAAATCATAAATAAAATCAACTAAACAGAAATAAAAATAACAGATAAACTCGGAATAAGAAGAAAATGAACCCCATAACTAACCAAATAAGTATGTTCCCCATAGGTGACTCTTCATTTCAAAACCCAAAATCACTTTCTAGTGATTAAAAAAAGTCGGAAACTTCACCTAAGGAAAAAAATAGGAATATAAGTATTATACTACGTATTAAAATATCAGACGCATACCCAAGTGAACTATTCCATATAAATATTCTATAAATAATAGACTCATTTCAAAATAGTTTGAAATTAAATATTTAACATTGGTTTTAAATATATTTATTTTGATTATATATAATTTTTTTTCCATATATCTTTAAGAACATGTTTTCCTTAAAATGATATGTTTGAGTATTTATTATAAAAGGGAGGGAAGATAGGAAAGGGTGAGTGATCTTCAAAAATAATTTTTATAAGAACATTTTAGAAAATTAGAAATTTAATTTCATATATAATAAATGTCACTATGTAAAACAACCATGAAAAAACGTCATAGTGGGAAATGGAAATAGTTTAAGAAGCCATAACATTTTAGGAAACCTTATTATTCACCATAGATAAACGATTTACATAGTGCATGGGAATACCTAGGTGCGTAGCTGAATTTTATGAACATTATATAACATGATCCATTATGTCAGAAAACCTAATGTGATCAAACATCCCACACACTCAGTCTAAACCTACCTAGTCTAACCAATGGAAATCATACCCAATGAAGAAAATGTCCATACTAAGGGGACACTTGGTAGAGTCTAATCCCTTAATAGTGAAGAAATTTTTATGATATATTCCTCCTTATATGACAGGTCCTAATTATATAAAAATTCATAGTGGTTGGGTGGTGGAGTTAAACGATGACAAAAAAAGGCAATATATAAAGAATGATCATAAAAAATACACACATGTATAACATGGGAATAACCCCAATAGACAATCCCTTTACATTTGAACCAACAACACATGGGGAATGTCCCAAAATAAGGACCCCTAATTCTTCATATCAATAAATAGAAAATAGGTTCACCCCATGGAGATATATTCAATAGAACTCATTTTCACTGGTTCCAACCGGTCCTCTTAAATTATTCAAAAAATATTCAATTTTGAAAAGAACCCAAACAAACCTCTTATGGAACATAAATCCTTTTAAAAAACAATATGACAAACCAAATACTAATTTTGGAACCATTTTTTTCAATTCCAATAAAATTCATTAGAAAAAAATATTTAATAAAAATGAAAAACTAAGAAGTTTTTTGGAACACTTGGTTTGTGAATTTTAGTAAAACAATTTCATTCAATTTAACTCAAGAAGAAATTGAATTAATTTATCATAAACAAATATTATAAATATTATTAATAAATTATGAGTAGAAAAATGCTGTGAAAGGAAATAAATCAGTGATTCATTAAATTAATTGACCAATTTATAAGGGATAATAACATAAAATCCCGATTCTAAATTGTAGGAAACCCTAAATAACTCCAAAGGGTCCAAGAAGGAAAGAAAACCCTAGGATAAAATTAATAATAAAAACCCTTATTTACACTCAATTATACTAGAAAAATAGTGTAGATTAATGAAGAGATAATAGATCTATGGAAGGAAAAGTATAATAAAGGAAGAGGTATAAGAAATGAGGAGATTACCCTATCGATTAAGCACCAATACATAATGAAATCCCATGATTTTACCCTAGGAATAACAGTAGAAGTAGGGAGAAGAATATGTTATTACCATTTGAGCCAAAGGAAACAAATTTAGGGGATAGTGGAAGATTTGGAATTAAATAATTGATAGGTGTGGAAAGTTAAAATGGAAATTTTTAAGAATTTGGTTGTTGTACACAATTTGGTCACATCATTTGGAAAATCATGTGCTAACCGTGAATCTCTTACTAGACTCTCTAAACACCACACGGTTTGGATACATAGTTTGGGAAGATAGAAACCAACTATATGGTTTGGTTCTGTCAAAGGTTTCATAAGCATATAAACGATTCTCACATGATTTGGATAAGTTATGGTCAAGCCATGCACCCACATCCAGGGACACCCCCAGACCCACATGGTTACTCTTGGGATCCCCATGATTTGTACTAAACTATTTGATAACCATGAATGAATGAATAAAATGATCTAAAAAGTGGATCATCACCCTAAGGTTACAATTTTTGAACTAAAAAATTCTTAGAACCCAGGAAAAAGATAAAAAATAACCCAAAACTCAAATTTTTAATCCCCAACCCAAAAACCTCAATGTCAATCCAATTACAAGAGTTTATCAAAATAAAAATAGTAAAACAAAAACTGGGATGTGGTAATTATCCAAACCATAATGATTTCAACCACTATATATCCTCAAATCTTTTAGTTTATTATGTTTCAAGACAAAGATCCACACTATTAGATGATAAAAATAATTAAAAAAATACCAAAACACCAGAAATTCAAAAATCTCACATCTACATGGGAACAAATAATTATACTCAAACAATTCCTTAGAAAATGTCAATAATCCCATACCACTGGCCAAACACCTCTTGAGGATCACAACTATCTGGCATGCTCTAAGATCCCAACATATGTCAAAAAGAGGAAGGAAAACTCAAAATCTAACACCCAAGTGGTGACCTCTTAACAAAATATCAAGGTAAAATAAGTTAAAATTATGTGATATAAATAATATTTTAATTTAGAAAAATTATGAGGACACGAGGGACTCCCCACCACAATATATTTTTATCTAGAATCTCATCCAATAGAACCTTCAAAATGATGACACATTATACTAGAATACTATAGAAAATCATAGAGATAACTATGAAATGGGAAAATGGGAAAATATTGAAAAAACATATACATTATAGTTAAAATATTGAGAATTACCAAATTAGTTTCTTCTATTGAAAAATAGTTTCACACTATATATACAACACCCCTCTTCATTACTAACAAAATATTACACCATGAGACACAACCAGTATAAGTAAGGGAGTATTTATAAAAAATATATAAAGTTAACCCACACCATCTCTCTGTTTATACGATTTATAAATGAAATTATTTAAAGATGGAGGATCTACCATCACTCATCATTGAATAGACACGAATGCTTAATTTCTAATGATCACCTAAAAGACCACATGTGCAACACCCAAATATTTTGTGATTTTATTAAATTAACTAATCCTTTTTATATTTTTCATTTCATTTAACCCGAAGAATGATTTTTTTTATTTTTTTATTCAGATATATGAAACACCTTATTTAGCTTTCACTACACACAACATTCAACTTAGCATGAAGTATACGCAACACTAAGTAAGATTGTGCAACACACAAGACTGTGTATTACCATCTTATATGGGAGAACCTATATTAAAACTAAAATTTGACACTATTATTAATTTTATTTTGAAAAATAAAAATCATTTTGGAATTCCTTACATCTAAATTATCAAAGATATAATTTTTTGATTTTTATGAAATACATCATTTTTTGACGAATAGTGAAGACTACAACATTTTAGTTAAAAATAGCCTTTTATTTTAAATAATTATTAAAGATAAATTATTTTTTATAATTTTTTTAGAGTCACATTATATCAATTATATATCCATTTAAACAATTAATTTTAGTATGATCAATTTCACATTGAAATTAATTATAAAAACTTAACAAATAGTTGAATGTTTTTATAATTTGAAACCACGTTATATCACCTTGTCTATAGGAATAACATTATTATTAATTTTATAACATCTATTATTTGAATTTTGAAACTATGAAATACATGGTTTTAATCAGTATGATATTTCTTGTCTAATAATATAAACATAGTTTTTGACCAAAATGATTAGTGAATCTGAATAAAATTAATTACAATAACTAAGGTATGATTAAGATTAACATTAGACCAATACTTAATAAAGTGTAAAAAAATGGCTTGGAATGTTTTTCAGAAGAAATTTTCTGCTAATATTTATACCATATACCAACATGGTTCAAAATTTAGGGTTTATTAGAATATAATAAAATGTAAGTTCCCAATATAAATGGTTATGAATAGAACACAGAAAGGGTTCATTCCTTACCTTTAACATTTATAAATCATTGGGATATCTACCCAACATCATATTTTCGTTAATATATATCCCTTTTAAATATTAATGGTTTATTGTTATCATAATAATTTTTCCATAATTTTTAATGATCATTTAGTTACAATAAATTCTTCATAAAAACCAATGTAGTGATAAATTTGTTAATAATAAACTAAAATAAATGACACTATTAAAATTAAAAGTGATGTAAATTTATTGAATTAGTATCTTTATTTATTTTTTATATGAATATATAAATTTACACTTGTTTAAAACTAATATATTTGAATTTAAAAATTATATTGATATTAAATAATTAATGTCAAAATTGACATTATATTTATGTTACAATAAATCAAAATTTATTAAATTATTTAAAATTTTAAAAATATTATATACTTTCAGGTTATATTTATTAATATTTTATAGGGTATATTAATTTACAAATTTATCTTTTTTAATAAACATATTGACCCATATATTGTAAAAATTTTGTTAACATAGTCCGGGTTTAAGTGGTGAATTAGTGCATCATGTGCTGTTGTTTTAAAATTAATTTCTAAAATACGGTAAAATTTTATTTTATAAATTAGATATCATATAACTAATTACGTTTCTATATATTTTCTGATACATCCAAATTTACTTTAGCATTAATTAATTAATTAATTATATTAGAAAACTATATGCTTTAATAAAAAAATGTTAAAATCGGGGAATCATAGAATGTAAGTAACGAAATTATTAAAATGCACATATTTTTGTTTGGAGGAGGATTTAATAATCCAGGATTTTGATGTACTCAATTATTTTCCTTTTTTTATTCAATTTAGGTATGATAGACCAGCCATGAGTGAATACCATTTGGTATTTACTAGAGTGCCACTCCCTCTCCAATATAAACAAGATAAGAACTCTATCAATCAATCACACCACTCTAGCCACTTATATCAACCAAATTCATCTCAAAAAACCTCCCCAAGAATCATAATTCCTCACATAATCCTCCCTTGGGCATAAATCCTCTTAAAAAATCCCTTTGGGATAAAGCAAAAGGATTCACCCGATTAAGAGGTAACGTCTTCTCTCAATATCCATTCCATTATTTTCCTTGTTAACACCTCTTCACTATTTAATCCATTATTGTGTGAAACCACTAGTGTCCTATATATAATAGGATATTATCATGATAAATTTAATAATTACACTTACAAACACCTCCATATAATGGATATAAAACATAATGTTTCTGTGTATTGTGAATTACTGCCTCACTAAACGATGATGGTTCATTTTTCATTTACCACCAATCGTGGTGGCCATTATGATGGAAAATATACTTATATATGATATATATAAAACTTATTATATCATTATTGTTATTTATACCTTTTTACATCAAATAAATTTTTATTTTGTGGTAATATGATAATCTCGTTTGAGGAAGTGTGGACTACCACCCCATCAAAGAGATGTGATTCATTCCCACACCACATGAAATGTATTAGGGATGGGATTAATGATTATATATAAAATATAAGATATAATAATTCAATTGGAATAATTATATATATTTATATACATTCATAGATATATATTTCATTTACATACTTTATTTTAGGTCGACAATACAAATAGAAATGATTTTCATCTGTACATACAACTTACAATCTCCATGAATAGCGTATTCCATTTCATTCAACTTTATGAAATAAATCATTATAATATAAATATAATATATATAGAAAATATTTATATCATTTTATAAATTTTGGAATCATTATATAAGTATATGGATCAATGATATCACAAATTGTGACACATTCGATGAACAAAGAAAAAATTACCCAATGTGAATCCTTAATAAAGGATCATTTAGAATTTGGTAATAGAAGGTCATAATAATACAATATATCGTAAAAAAATATAAGAATATAAATTTTTGAATGATTTATAATAAGTTTATATTCATTATAAAGGATCCTTGTATGAGTAATAAGAGACTCAATGAACAAGGTAAGGGTATATCATCTAACTTTTCATTTTTGTGAGATTCATGTTATATTCACTTATCATTCATCTTGTGTGGTGTATATAAGGCCCCGACCTTAAACCTTACATAATATTGAATTAAAAGAATAATTCACATTGAGGATATTTTCAGGTTTAGAGTTTTAGATAATTAGATAATAAAACATGTATTACATTCCACATTTAAGAAAAGTGGTTACATAAAAGATAGTATTCATTTTTCTTATAAACGGAAATATATTTAAAATAAAACATGGATTCTTTCTTGACACTTCCTTGAAACTATCATCATATCATGTACCTTTCCATTGACCTGTGAAAAACATTTCAAAAACATGGGATGAACATAAAAATCTCACAAAGGGTTATAAAAATATGGAAAGGAAACATGAGTTCATATATACATAAGAATGAAATTATACTTTACCCATAAAACATAGGCACTTTAACATACCTCATAAAATTATGAATAAATCTTAGAAATCATAAGACATAAAGGTAACTTGAGGCATTCATAACATTCTTACGTAGGGAGTAACCCTCTTGGTTACGTTTGGAATACCAATCACAGTATATTCCCTAAATCTCTTAGGAGAAACCTTAACTTTTAACTCCTTCATGTTACCAAATTCATTGCAGTGCTATATCGGGCTCACCCGCCATTAGTTTATCATGGAACCACCCATCTTCATAACAATTCCCAAGAACCATAACATAATCGTATCACATAACACATGCATAAAGGAAACATAACATTTCCACATTTCAATCACAAGATATCAATAACACATTTATATAATAAAAACATTATGAAAACCATTTTCAATACCAAAATAAATGAAAACTAAAACATGGTATTTATTTTTCTTTTAAAAAAAGGTATGGCTTGTAGAGGAAGCCGAAACTCAAATAATGGTCACGACAGCGGAGAAGTCGTTGTCGTCGCATACGTACGAAAAAATATTCCCTTTTGTCATTTTGTAAAATGCTTCATATAAAAAATATTCCTTTTGGATAGACGTAAAAGTCAAAGTGGGTTATACACTATATAAAAGAAAGTTGTGTATAAAATGAAATATGCCGCAATGAAAGGAGATTGAGACGAAGTCCCATACCTCATATCCGACTTGACTTGATTGTTCTTTAATCTCGTGAATAATAAACATGAGTTAATTTCTACTTTCTTATGAACCTTTTTCAAATTTATTATTCATTTCATATCACTTATTACCATGTCATGACCACTATGTAATTATTTTAGTTAATAACGGTCATTTTAACAATCATTGGTACTTGTGTCAAAATATGCTCTTTATAATTACAAGTTGTTCATGTATCCATTATATCCAGAGTTATAATCATGATTTATATATCATATATATCATATATATCCAGTATATACATGCATTTATAATATTACACAACGTTTAGAGGTAAGAAATGAAATTCACCATTCATGGAGACGGTAAGCCGCACGTACACACGAACGCTACTTTCATTTCTATTTCATATTTTATGGAATTAAAACATAATGATACATAATAGTATTTTAATTCCAGTATGGTATCATATATAATATCATTAAATATATCCTTTATACGTACCATATATGGTATTAACGAATCAAATCAGTTTGAGGGGGCGGTAGTCCGCACTTCCTAAAATGGAGATATCACGTTTACTCATAATGGTAACCATAAACATATGCCAAAAATGAAAAATAAAGAAGATTAAGTAAAACATTAACATATTATATATAATATATAAATATAGTGACATCTTAATGTCCACCTTTGAAGGTGATATATGAGTGTTGAACAATCATTGTTTCGTGAGGTAGAAATTCACCATCCACGGAAACAGTATGTTCTTTAACCATTAGATGTAGGTGTGTGTAAGTGTAGCTATAATCCTTCTTATAAAAACATCCTAGTATATGTGATATACTGGTGTTGTTACAAAATAAATGAATAAAAATAGTTTAGGGGGTTGTAGAAGAAAAATAAAAAATAAGAACACAAGAGAAGACACTACCTTCAAATCGGGTAACTCTTTTTGATTTGCTCTCAAAGGCTTCATTGGGAAGACTTATGCCCAAAGTGAGGCTTCTAGGAGTTATAGAGGGATGTGGAGAGACAAAATTGGCAGGGTTTGGCTGAGCCAACAGCTTTGGTAGTTTGGGTAAAGAGGTAGAGGTGGGGGCCTTTTATAAGAGGAGAGGAGGGGCACTCTTGGAACGTAAAGAAATGTTACTTGATTTTAAAATGATTTTCTGATTTAAAAGGTCCAAAATTTATATAATTTGAGGATAAGGTGATAAGGGTTCGAAATCCACACATCCAATAGGTTTTGTACATGTGTAGGTCATATATTTTACATTATATTTTTTTTATTTAAATCGTTAAATAATGAGGTAATCGCTGCATCATCATGGTGTCATAAATAATTTAATTTATTTAATGTAAAAAAATTATTAAAAAATACTATGATGTATGAAATCTTTTAAGATTTTCAATTAATATTTATAGTAAAAAATCGGACTTTTATAACCCCATGAAAAATTGTTTTAGTAAAACAACTCATGTTTGTGTCCTTTTTATTTTAACAATAAATAAAAAGATATTAATGACATTTTCCTACCAAAGTGGCTCCATGGGGTCCCCAAGTTGACCCATCAACTGTCTTGGTCGGTCAGGACACATCCAATATGGTTGGGACATGTGTCATGCTCATCTCATATTATTAAAACATTATTCTTACCTTAAATTACACTAATAATTAAAATCGCGATTAAAAACTTAAAAGTTACTATTCACCAAAAAATTATTTTAATCTCATTGAACCAAATTTTAATTCCTAATGACAACCATGTATGTAGGATTTTTGAAATTCAAACCACAGAGGTGGTAAAATTTCATTTAAATGAAAAATCAGTTTTTATAAGTACCACTTAGTGGTTTCACTATTCATCAAAAATTGAAATTTTCCAGAAAAAAACCGAAACTTCACCCTAAGCTATATTTGTTATTCCGAATTCAAAAATGATTTCTATTTTACAAAATTCAAAACATATAAGTTTCATTAATTAATTTAAAAATCAATTCTCACTGTCAGAGCAAATAGCGTGCTTTTATGAAACATTAAGTATCAAAAGATTGACACTAGTTTGAGTCCAATTTCAAAGTGAAATTAATTCCAATGACCACTATTGTATTAAATGGTAAAAATATATTCTAATTGAACTTTAAAACCAATTCAAAATATAATATAATGAAATAAATATATCAGATTAAAAAGAGGTTTTGAATTAAAATACAACATTTTTCACTATTCATTAAAAAAATGAACTTTATCGGAAAAATACCTAAAATTCACAGAAATTAAATTTTGATGTCCCAATCATAATGAATAAGTTTATTTTGACAAATAGAGCTTATAAAATTTTCAACAGATAGATTTAAAAGATGTTTTTCCATCAAAAGTCTGTAAAACAATCTTTTAAAAATATTAGTGTATTCCATGCTTAATATTGGATTTATTCTCATTTTAAGCCTCTAAAACACTATCTAATTCATTAATAGACATAGATAAAAATATCTATTATTTATTACTTACATTGGATTTTACATCCTTCCCCCTTTAGAAAATTGTGTCCCCGCAATTCATTTACTTATCGAATAAGTGGGGGTATTTATCCCTCATTGCATTTTCAGATTCCCATGTTGCCTCTTCAATCATGTGGTTTTTCCACTAAACCTTTACCTGATGAATCACCTTATTCCGTAACACTTGCTCCCTGTGGTCAATAATCTAGACCGGTTGTTTCTCATAAAATAGGTTCTCTTCCAGCTGAACTACCTCTGGACTCAAAACATGAGATGGATTTGGCATATACTTTCTCAACATAAAAACATGAAAACATTGTGTACCTGAGATAAACTCAGAGGTAAAGCCACTCGGTAAGCAACTGATCCAACCTTCTCCAGAATTTCATATGGTCCAATGAACCTTGGACTCATCTTTCCTTTCTTACCAAAATGCATCACACTTTTCCATGGTGATACTTTTAGAAAAACATGATCACTTACCTCAAAAGATAGATCCTTCCTTCTATTGTCCACATAACTCTTCTGTCTACTCTGAGCTGTTCTCATGTGTTTCTGTATCAGCTGAACTTTTTCTGCCAACTCTTCTACCAATTTTGGTCCCATCAACTTCCTTTCACCCACTTCATCCCAGAAAGCTGGAGTTCGACACCACATTCCATATAATTCATGAAATGGTTCCATCTGTATACTGGAATGAAAACTGTTATTATAAGAAAATTCAACCAAAGAAAGATGTTGGTCCCAACTTCCATGATAATCCATCGAACAAGCTTGTAACATATCCTCCAAAGTCTGGATCGTTCATTCTGACTGCCCATCTGATTGAAGATGAAAAGTTATACTAAAATTTAATTCATTATCGAACGACTTCTGAAAGCCTTTACAAAAGTTAGAAGTGAACTTGGGATCACGGTCAGATACAATGGAGAGAGGAACTCCATGTAACCTGAATATCTCTTTAAGATAAAAACCGGAAATTTGATCTAGGGAAAAAGTATCTCGTATAGCACGGAAATGAGAAGATTTGGTCAAGCGATCAACAATAACCCAGATTTCATTATTACCTCAAGATGTCTTCGGTAATCTCACAACAAAGTCCATAGATATATTCTACCATTTCCACTCTGGCACTGGTAAAGGTTGAAGCATCCCTTTCGGTAACTGCCTCTCTGCTTTAACCTGTTGGAAAGTCAAACACTTCACAGTAAAATCAGGAATATCTCTTCTAATTCATTCCCACCAGTAATACTCTCTAAGATCTCTATACATCATTGTACTGCTAGGATGAACTGAAAACGGAGAACAATGAGCTTCACATAACAACTCTCTTTTCAACTGTGAATCACAAGGCACAGACAATCTCTTCCAAAATCTCAAAACACAATCATTATCAATGTTGAATTCAGGAAACGTACCCTTCTGAACCAGCTCTACCTTTTTCTGCAACTCACTGTCTTGCTTCTTTTCTTGGTTTATTCTGTATGATAGAGAAGATTTCACTGATACCTGAAACAAAAAAGAAGGACATCCAGAACCAACAACTTCTTTGCCAAATTTCATCAAATAAAAACCCAAAGTATCTCGTTCCAAATGTAGCATCGTTAATGAAGCATTACTTTTCCGACTCAAAGCATCAGCCACTTTATTTGCTTTCCCCGGATGGTAATGAATTGTACAATCATAATCCTTGATTAATTCCAGCCATATCCTTTGTCTCATATTCAACTCTTTCTTAGTGAATATATACTTTAAACTTTTCTGATCAGTATATATTTCACACTTTACTCCATACAAATTATGCCTCCAAATTTTTAAAGCGAAAACAACAGCTGCTAATTCCAAATCATGTGTAGGGTAATTTACCTCATGAGTTTTCAACTATCATGAAGCATAAGAAATTACCTAATCATTCTCCATTAGGACGCAACCAATTATTTTCAATGAAGCATCACTTTATATAACTAACTCACCATTCCTGTAAGGTAGTGCCAAAACTGGAGCATTCACCAATCTTCTATTCAGTTCCTGAAAAAAATCATCACATTCTTTTGTCTAGATAAACTTAACACCCTTCCGAGTTAGCTTAGTCCTTGGACTAGATAACCGTGAAAAAATTTCAACAAACCTATGGTAGTAACCTACCAATCCAAGAAAACTACGGATCTCGGTTACATTTGTGGGTCTTGGCCATTCTTTAACAACTTTTGTTTTAGCAGGATCAACAGTTATGCCATCTTTTGAAACAATGTGACCACGGAAAGAAATTTGTTGCAACCAAAACTCACACTTGCTGAATTTCCCATACAATTTCTTTTCTTTCAAGGCTTTCAAAATAACCCTTAAATGACTTTCATGCTCCTCTTTAATTTTAGAAAACACCAAAATATAATCGATGAAAACAACCAACATTTTTCACCTGAGTCAACTGAGCCATCACTGTAACAAACTGTTTAGTTCTGATTCTGACCATCTCAGGATACTGATTTTAAACGTCATTTCCCTCCGTATTCCTTCCCAAAAAATATGTTCTATTTCCTCTATGAAAAACCATTCTTAACACAGAAATATCTCAGGAGAAGCAACACGGTAATATGTAAATACTATATCATTTCAATCATACCAGACATTAATTTATAATTTAACAATTTTCTAACTCCTAATGTTGTATAAACCGACCTTTGATACCAACTATAATGACCCGACCTTAAACCTTACTTAATATTGAATTAAATGAATAATTCACATTGAGGATCTTTTCAGGTTTAGAGTTTTAGAGACTTAGATCATAAATCATGTATTACATTCCACATTTAAGCAAAGCCGTTACATAAAAGATAGTATTCATTTTTCCCATCAACGAAAACATATTTAAAATAAAACATGGATTCTTTCTTGACTCTTCCTTGACACTATCGTCATATCATGTACCTTTCCCTTGACCTGTGAAAAACATTTCAAAAAGATGGGATGAGAATAAAAAGCTCAATAAGAGTTATAAAAATATGGAAAGGATACATGAGTTCATATATACATAAGAATGAAATCATCCTTTACCCATAAAACATAGGCACATTAACATACCTTATCAAATCATGAATAAATCATAGAAATCATAACACATAAAGGTAACTTGAGGCATTCATAACATTCTTACATATGGAGTAACCCTCATAGTTACGTTTGAAATACCCATCACAGTATATTCCCTAAATCTCTTCGGAGAAACCATAACGTTTAACTCATTCACGTTACCCAATGCATTGGGGATCTATATCGGGCTCACCTGCCCTTAGTTATCAAGGAACCACCCGTATTCATAACAATGCCCAAGAACCATAACATAATCGTATCATATAAAACATGCATAAAGGAAACATAACATTTCCACATTTCAATCACAAGATATCAATAACAAATTGATATAATAATAACATTATCAAAACCATTTTCAATTCCAAAATAAAAGAAAAGTAAAACATGGTATTTATTTTTATTCTTTAAAAATGGTATGGCTTGTAGAGGAAGCCGAAACTCAAATAATGGTCACGGTGGCGGAGAAGTCGTTGTCCCTGCATACGTACTAAAAACATTCCATTTTGTCATTTAGTAAAACGCTTCATATAAAAAAGATTCGTTTTGGATATATGTAAAAGTTAAAGGGGTTTATACACCGTATAAAAGAATGTTGTGTATAAAATGAAATATGCCTCAATGAAAGGAAATTGAGACGAAGTCCCGTACCTCGTATCCGACATGACTTGATCATTCTTTAATCTCCTGAATAATAAACTTGAGTTAATTTCTAGTTGATTAAGAACCTTTTTCAAATTCATTATTACTTTTATATCACTTATTACCATGTCATTAACACTATGTAATTATTTTAGTTAATAATGGTCATTTTAACGATCATTGGTACTTGAGTCAAAATATGCTCTTTAAAATTAAAATTTGTTCATGTATCCATTACATCCAGAGTTATACTAATGATTTATATATAATATATATCATATATATCCAGTATATACATGAATTTGTAATATTACACAATGTTTAGTGGTAAGAAATGAAATGCATTGTTCATGGAGTCGGTAAGCTGTATGTACGCTTGAACGCTACTTTCATTTCTACTTCGTATTTTATGGAATTAAAACATAATGATACATAATAGTATTTTAATTACAGTATAGTATCATATATAATATCATTAAATATATCTTTTATACGTACCACATATGGTATTAACGAATCAAATCACTTTGAGGGGGCGGTAGTCCGCACTTCCAAAAATGAAGATATCACGTTTACTCATAATGGTAACCATAAAGATATACCATAAATGAAAAATACAGAAGCTTAAGTAAAACATAAACATATTATATATAATATATAAATATAGTGAAATCTTAATGTCCACCTTTGAAGGTGATATATGAGTGTTGAACAATCATCGTTTCGTGAGGCAGAAATTCACCATCCACAGAAACAGTATGTTCATTAACCATTAGATGTAGTTGTGTGTAAGTGTATCTCGAATCCTTCTTATAAAAATATCCTAGTATATGTAAGATACTGGTGTTTTTACAATTTAAATGAATAAAAAGAGTTTAGGGTGTCAGAGAAGCAAAATAAAGCATAAGAACACAAGAGAAGACACTACCTTTAAATCGGGTAACTCTTTTTTATTAGAGCTCAAATGATTCCTTGGGAAGACTTCTTATAAGGCCCCAGCATTAAACCTTACTTAATCTTGATTTATTACATGATAACACATTTAGTATCTTTTCATGTTTAGAGTTTTAGAGAATTATATCATGAAACTTGCATTACATTCCACATTTAAACAAAGTGGTTACATAAAAGACAGTATTCATTCTTCCCATCAAAGGAAACATATTTAAAATAAAACATTGATTATTTCTCGACACATCCTTGACACTATAATCACATCATGTACATTTCCCTTGACCTGTGAAAAACATTTCAAAAACATGGGATGAGCATAAAAAGCTCAGTATGGGTTATAAAAATATGGAAAGGAAACATGAGTTCATATATACATAAGAATGAAATCATACTTTAACCATAAAACATAGGAACTTTAACATACCTAATCAAATCATGAATAAATCATAGAAATCATAAGACATAAAAGGTAGCTTGAGGCATTCATAACATTCTTATGTAGGGAGTAACCCTCTTGGTTACATTTGGAATACCCACCACAGTATATTCCCTAAATCTCTTAGGAGAAACCTTAATGTTTCACTCCTTCACGTTACCCAATGCATTGGAGAGCTATATTGGGCTCACCTGCCCTTAGTTTATCACGGAACTACCCGTCTTCATAACAATGCCAAAGAACCATAACATAATCTTATCTCAATAAACATGCATAAAGGAAACATAACATTTCCACCTTTCAATAACAAGATATCAATACAACACATTGATATAAATACATTATGAAAACCATTTTCAATACCAAAATAAAATAAAATTAAAACATGGTATTTATTTTTCTTTTAAAAAGAAGGTATGGCTTGTAGAGGAAGCCGGAACTCAAATAATGGTCACGGCGGCAGAGAAGTCGTTGTCGTCGTATACGTACGACAAAAACATTCCCTTTTGTCATTTATTAAAACGCTTCGTATAAAATATTTCATTTGGATAAACATAAAAGTCAAAGGGGTTTATACACAGTATAAAAGAAAGTTGTGTATAAAACAGAATATGCCTCAATGAAAGGAGATTGAGACGAAGTCCCTTACAAAGACGGTATCCTTGGTTTAGGGATAAATCAATTACATAATTATGTGTGAAAAAAGAATACACCAAATATAAGTGTATATTAAATGTAAAATAATCAAAGGTCATTCACACATTCAAAGGATAACATATTCAATTACTACATGTTGAACCCAAAGAAATCGAAATTGGTTTAAGAAGTTCCTTTGACAGCCTAATGGCGACACATCAAAATGAGTTGATGATAGTTAAAAAAAGGGTATCTCATCACTTGGACATAAAATTTAAATCAATAAGGATATATTAGAACATATCCCAACATAACAATATGTAAATTAAAAGACCCAACAAAAGAAGTCTTTTAAAAATAGGAGGGTGAAAGTTTCTCTTACCGACATGGGTATCTTTCGAAACATACACCTCGTGAAAGAAAGACAATACAACATTGATGTAAATACTCATAAAAGAAAGTATATTACACAATGAGTAAAATAATGGGAAGTACATACACCACTCAAAGGAAATTATGGAAAATGTAGCATAAATCTCACGGGAATAAAAGTGAGATGAAAAATCCCTTATGAAAACTCGACAGCCTAACGACGCCACATAAAACTTACAAAATTGGATTTATGAGATAAAATAGGGTATCTCATCATATTAACATAATGTTTATAGAAATTTGAATATAAAAGAACATCCCCCAATATAAAAAAGAGTAGCTTAAAATAAGTGACATAAAGGAGAGTACTTAAAAAGAAAGAGATAGGTTTGTTCTCTTACAAAAATTTGGCAGCCTAACGGTGCCACTCAAAACATCCAAAATGGATTGATGAGAGAGAATAGGGTCTATCATCACATGAAAATAAAAATTATAGTAATATTAATATAAAATAACATCCCAATAACAAGAAATATGAGCTTTAAAAGGAATGACATAAAAGAGTGTACTTAAAAAAGAAAGAGTAGAGTAGGATCCCTTACATCAAGTCCAACTTGTCTTGTTCGTTTCTTTATATTCCTGAATAATAAACTTTGGTCAATTAATAATTGCCTAAGTACCTCCATTAGATATTATTATTCAGTTCATATCACATATTATAATGTTATAATAATTGTTTAATAATGTTAGTTCATATCAGATGTTTTTGTCGATGTTTGGTACATGATTCAAAAATGAACTTGTTTGAAAAAAAGATTTCCCATGTAGTTATAAGTAAATAATTTCCAGAATAGTATTAATGATTAAAAAATCATATATATCCAGAAAATATTCATTTATTACCATTCCTTATCATTTGGAGATAAAAAATGAAAAGCACCGTTCATGGAGACGGTAGGCCGTACGTACGCATGAACGCTACTTTCATTTTTTGTCATATTAATGGAATTAAAACAAAATGAGATATATATATATATATATGTTCTAATTCCAGAATGATATCCATAATTTAGATGTAATATATTGCATATATATCCATTATATATATGTAATTATAATATTATATAACATTTTGAGATAAGAAATGAAATGTACCGTTCATATAGATAGTAAGTCGTACGTACGCATGAACGCTACTTCCATTTCTATTTCATATTTAATGAAATTAAAACATAATGATACATAATAGTATTTTAAATACAGTATGGTATCATATATAATATCATTAAATATATCCTTTATATGTACCACATATGGTATTAACGAATCAAATCACTTTGAGGGGGCGGTAGTCCGCACTTCCTTAAATGAAGATATCGCGTTTACCCATAATTGAAACCATAAAGGTATGCCATAAATGAAAAATACAGAAGATTAAGTAAAACATAAACATATTAGATATCATATATAAATATATTGTCATCTTAATGGACACCTTTGAAGGTTTTAGAAGAATGTTGAACAATCACCGTTTCGGGAGGCAGAAATTTGACACCCACAGAAACAGTATGTTCTTTAACCATTAGATGTAGGTGTGTGTAAGTTTAACTCAAATCCTTCTTATAAAAACATACTAGTATATTGAATATACTCTATTGGTTACAAAATAAATGAATGAAAAGAGTTTAGGGGGTTGGAGAAGCAAAATAAAACAAAATGTCACAAGTGAAGACATTACCTTAAAATCGGGTAACTCCCTTTGGTTTGAGCTCAAAGGATTCCTTGGGAAGACTTATGCCCATAGTGAGGCTTCAAGGAGTAAGATAGGGAAGTGGAGAGAAAAAATGGGAAGGGTTTGGCCGAGCCAAGGGCTTTGGGAGTGTGGGTAAGGAGGTAGAGGTGGGGGCCTTTTATAAGAGGAGAGGAGGGGCACTCTTGTAAAGTTACAAAATGTTACATTATTTTCAAAAGTGTATCAGATTTTAAAGGTCCCACGTTGATGTATTTTAAAGGATATGGTGATAATGGTTCGAAATATACACATACAGTAGGTTTTGGACATGTTTAGGTCTTAGATATTACATTGTCTTTCCATTTTATTTAAATCGTTAAATAATGAGGTCATCGTTGCATCATCATAATGTCATAAATAATTTAATTTATTTAATGTATAAAAATTATAAAAAAATAATATGATGTAGGAAATAATTTTATCTTTCAAATGAATATTTATAGTAAAAAATATGACTTGTATAGACCCATGTAAAAATTGTTTTAGTAAAACATCTCAGGTTTGTGTCATTTTTACTTTAACATTAAATAAAAAGATATTTATGTCATTTTCCAACCAAAGTGGCTCCATGGGGTCCCCAAGTTGACCCATGGATTTTTTTGGTCTGACATGACACATCCAATGAGTGTAAGACATGTTTCTAGGTCATTTAATTTTATTAAAACATTATTCTTACCATAAACTACACTAATTACCTCTCTCGCGATTAAAAACTTAGTAAGTTACTATTCACCAAAAAAAATATTTTTATCCCATTGAACCACATTTTACTTCTTAATGACAACCATGTATGTCGGATTTTTGAAATTCAAAACAAAAATATGGAAAAATTTCATTTTAACGGAAAAATCAGTTTTTATAAGTACCACTTAGTGGTTTCACTATTCATCAAAAATTGAACTTTTTCAGAAAAATCCCAAAAACTCACCCTAAGCTATATTTGACATTATGAATTCAAAAATGAAGACTATTTTACAAAATTCAAAACATATAAGTCAAATTAATTAATTTAATAATTAATTCCCGCTGTCAGAGAAAATAGCGTGTTTTTATGGAACAATAAGTATCAAAAGATTGACACTAGTTTAAGTCTGATTTCAAAGTGAAATTAATTCCAATGACCACTATTGGATTTAATGGTAAAAATTTATTCTAATTTCACTTTTAAACCAATTAAAAAGATAATCTAATCATATAAATAAATTATATTAAAAAGAGGTTTTGAATTAAAATACAACATTTTACACTATTAATTAAAAAAATAAACTTTATCGGAAAGATACCAAAAATTTACACAAAGTAAATTTTGATGTCCCAATTCTTAAGAAGAGTTTTAATTGGTCCAATAGAATGTATAAGAGTGAACAAAACTATATTTAATGACGTTTCTCCATCAAAAGGCGATAAGTGAACCTTTAGTGAAAACTAGGCCATATACGCCTAAAATTGAATTTTTTCCGTATTTTAAGCCATTATCTTTTATTGGATAAATGTAAAAACATTTAAAAACATATATAATAATATTTTAGTTATTTCTATCCATTCCCACCAATACAATGGCTACATGTTAACTACCATTTAAAATAATATTATTTTATTATTAGATTGCAACGTCAGATTCCCAAGAAACTCGTTGTTGCGTGTTTGGTACTCCATCGAGCATAGCGTCCCCTTTAAAGTCATATTAATATTTTATTCACAAATATGGATAAATATGAAAATTTCATATTCATTATTTACCTAGGGTGTTACATCCTTCCCCCTTTTGGGAATTTCGTCCTCGCAATTTCTAAAATTGAGCTTTGAAACATCCTTGAAAGTCCCACATCGAAACAAGAGGCGGTAAAAAATCACTTTAAAATAAAGGAAGATAAGTATAGAGGTCACCCGAGTTAACCCATACTAGGATTCCATGTAGAAAAACATGTACATGGAAGAAAAAGCAAAGGGTCATGTTCTTGAGGGAGAGTGATAGTAAACATGTCTAGGAGAAAGTTAA
This sequence comes from Viscum album, assembly GCA_963277665.1. Lineage (NCBI taxonomy): Eukaryota > Viridiplantae > Streptophyta > Magnoliopsida > Santalales > Viscaceae > Viscum > Viscum album. Next base: position 537,046,917 of record OY728141.1, on the reverse strand, counting down.
CCATAAGAAAATCACAAACATGTGATGGTTTAAACGGTATTTGATTCCCCAGTAGGAAAAGTTAATAGAAAACTTTTTTGATTTAAGTTACTTTTTATTGAGGGATTTATTCATAAGGAAACATAATCACTTATCATGTTGACATTCAACTTTTACTAGATTCCTTAATCAAACTCATATTTTTTCCAAAAGACGAGTATTTTGGGAGACTTATTCGCATTAAGAGTACTGTAATCAACTTCTAGAGAATCACCTAATCCACCAAAGAGAACTATATGCTTCCCTTGTCTTTAGGATTTAACCAAAACCAAAACCAAAAAGGTTAGTACAAGGTCAGATAATCCAGAAAAGGATAACCCTTTAAAAAGAAAATCTATGCTTAATCTCCAAAATTTGCCCAAAAAACCCAAAGTTCAATGAGGACCATCCGATAAACAATTTTTCCATAAAATTCTTCATAGTAAACCAATCTATGATTGAAACCCAAAATTTGAAGGATTTAGTCACATAGTCTTCCAAGTTAAATCGTAACATTTATATCCAAACAACATCAGTTGCTCCAAAAGTCTTGTATTGAAAAGTAATTAACCTAATCACATATCCTCCATGATAGGTTAATCATTTTCATAAATAACCCAAAGTCAAATTACTATTAATTCAAAAAATCATATAACTAAAAAGAATCAGTCAATATAACTAGGTACTTCACGTAGTCCAGTGGTAGGAGATAAATACCAGTCGCACTTTGGTTGTGGGTTCAATTCCCGCAGCTTTGTCTGACGCGACGGGTAGTCACACGGTCTGCGTGTTGTCCTTTTTCCAAAACTATATAATTCTCAAATAATTCCCAACAAGGGATAAAATCATCATAAATAACTATAACATAATTTAACCTCAATTTAATCTCATGCCTTTCACTTCAATCATAACATATAGTAACCCATAATTACCTCAAAAGTAAGGATCATATAAACCCAAATGGTTCTTTATAACTATGTCCACAAAAAAAAAAGATAATTATTCCTTGAATAAAATTTTAATATATTAAAAATCAGGGATACACATAATATAAACAGTCTTCTAATGTATTCCCATCATCAAAAGAGACTTAATACTCTTAATAATTTATCCATAACTCTTGAAGCCCTTATATTTTGACATCTTACTCATTCAACATTCTTCATGATCCATTAACCATTCCTTTCCCACTTATTCCGAAGTACCTCTTTCCTACAAACAAAATCATGAATCATATCCTAAGATTCCAATATAGGAAAACAATAGTCATGATATAATACATACCTTTGATTGGTCATTGTCAGTTTCTTCATACCCAATCGGAATGACATTAGGTATTGGTAAATGAACAATTGTACGCTCTTGGTGATCCCATTCACGAAACATATTCATAGGAAATGTGTTTGCATAATGAACATGTAAACCACATTTAAAACATTCAATTGATCCCTTAGAAAGAACTTCTTTCCCTTTCCTCGAGTCAAATGGATGCTTCCTTTTTCCATGGTAGGTTCTTGCTTTATGACCGTCATTTCCACATCTATAGCATATTTCTGTCCCTTTGAAACATTTTCCTAGGTGTTTCTTTCCACATCTTTGACACATATCTTTTTGAACACACATACCTTTATGATTATTACCTGTACTTCCATAGGGATTTGTTTCTCACATATATGATGCCTTAGAGAAATCACCAAGGTTTATGTGGTCAATCATAACTCCAGATAGTTGGTTGAGGATAATCACAAGAGTTCTCATTGCAGCTCCCATATCATTCAGTTGCTTGCTCAAAAAACTGTCACAATTTCCTTCACATCCACTGTTACTTTGGTGCCTGCTAGATCTAGCCATTTAATAAAACCAAAAAGGTCAGTGTGAGTATATCAAAAAAACAATCATGTACTAATGTGGAAGATAAACACTAAGATATACTTACTCAATCACTTTATCTAAAAATAGGACTCTTTCTGAAATCCTAACCATTATGGTAATGCCACTTATGCTTAAAGAATACCCTATCCTCTAAAGTTATCTAAACCGACCTCTGATACCAACTATAAGGCCCCAGCCTTAAACCTTACTTAATCATGAATTATTACAAGATTACACATTGAGGATCTTTTCAGGTTTAGACTTTTAGAGAATTAGATCATGAAACATGCATTACATTCCACATTTAAACAAAGTGGTTACATAAAAGACAATATTCATTCTTCCCATGAACTGAAAAATATTTAAAATAAAACATGAATTCCTTCTTGACACATCCTTGACACTATCATCACATCATGTTCCTTTCCCTTGACCTGTGAAAAACATTTCAAAAACTTGGGATGAGCATAAAAATATCAGTAAGGGTTATAAAAACATGGAAAGGAAACATGAGTTCATATATACATAAGAATGAAATAATATTTACCCATAAAACATAGGCACTTTAACATACCTCATCAAATCATGAATAAATCATAGAAATCATAAGACATAAAAGGTAACTTGAGGCATTCATAACATTCTTACGTAGGGAGTAAACATCTTGGTTACGTTTGGAATACCCACCACAGTATATTCCCTAAATCTCTTCAGAGAAACCTTAACATTTCACTCATTCGCGTTACCCAATGCATTGGAGAGCTATATCGGACTCACCCGCCCTTAGTTTATCATGGAACCACCCATCTTCATAACAATACCCAAGAACCATAATGTAATCTTATCACATAAAACATGCAGAAAGGAAACATAACATTTCCACCTTTCAATAACAAGATATCAATACAACACATTGATATAAATACATTATGAAAACCATTTTCAATACCAAAATAAAAGAAAAGTAAAATAAGGTATTTATTTTTCTTTTAGAAAGAAGGTATGGCATGTAGAAGAATCCAAAACTCAAATAATAGTCACGGCTGCGGAGAAGTCGTTGTCGCCGCAAACATACGACAAAAACATTCCCTTTTGTAATTTAGTAAAACGCTTCGTATAAAAATAATCTTTTTGGATAAACGTAAAAGTCAAAGGGGTTTATACACCGTATAAAAGAAATTTTTGTATAAAATAGAATATTCCTCAATGAAAGGAGATTGAGAAGAAGTCCCTTACAAAGACGGTATCCTTGGTTTAAGGATAAATCAATTACATAATTATGTGTGAAAAATGAATACACAAAATATAAGTGGATATTAAGTGTAAAATAATCAAAGGTCATTCACACATATTCAAAGGATGACATATTCAATAACTACATGTTGATCCCAATGAAATCGGAATTGGGTTAAGAAGTTCCCTTGACAGCCTAACGACGTCACATCAAAATGAGTTGATGAGAGATAAAAAAAGGGTATCTCATCACTTGGACATAAAATTTACATCAATATGGATATATGAGAACATATCCAAACATAAAAATATGTAAATTAAAAGACCCAACAAAAGAAGTCTTTTAAAAGGAGGAGGGTGAAGGGTTCCCTTACCGACATGGGTATCTTTCGAAACAAACACCTCGTGAAAGAAGGACAATACAACATTGATGTAAATACTCATAAAAGAATGTATATTACACAATGAGCAAAATAATGGGCAGTACATACACCACTAAATGTAAATTATGGAAAATGTAGCATAAATCTCACGGGAATAAAAGTGAGATGAAAAATCCCTTACAAAAAATCGGCAGCCTAACGACGCCACATAAAACTTACAAAAATGGATTGATGAGATCAAATAGGGTATCTCATCATATTAACTAAAAGTTTATAGAAAGAGGAATATAAAAGAACATCCCCCAAAATAAAAATGATAAGCTTAAAATAAGTGACATAAAGGTGAGTACTTAAAAAGAAAGAGAGAGGTTAGATCTCTTACGAAAATTTGGCAGCCTAACGGCGCCACTCAAAACATCCAAAATAGATTGATGAGAGAGAATAGGGTCTCTAATCACATGAAAATAAAAATTATAGTATGATTAATATAAAATAACATCCCAATAACAAGAAATATGAGCTTTAAAAGGAATTACATAAAAGAGTGTACTTAAAAAGAAAGAGTGGAGTAGGATCCCTTTCCTCATGTCCAACTTGTCTTGTTCGTTTCTTTATATTCCTGAATAATAAACATTGTTCAATTAATAATTACCTAAGTACCTCCTTTAGATATTATTATTCAGTTAATATCACATATTATAATGTTATAATAATTGTTTAATAATGTTAGTTCATATCAGACGTTTTTGCCGATGTTTGGTACATGAGTCAAAAATGAACTTGTTTGAAAAAAGATTGCCCATGTAGTTATAAGTAAATAATATCCAGAATATTATTAATGATTAAAAAATCATATATATCCAGAAAATATTCATTTTATACTATTCCATATCATTTGTAGATAAAAAATGAAAAGCACCGTTCATGGAGACGGTAGGTCGTACGTACGCATGAACACTACATTAATTTTTTGTCATATTAATGGAATTAAAACAAAATGAGAGAGATATATATATGTTCTAATTCCAGAATGATAACCATAATTTATATGTAATATATTACATATATATCCAATATATATATGTACTTATAATATTACATAACATTTTGAGATAAGAAATGAAATGTACCGTTCATGGAGACGGTAAGCCGTACGTACGCATGAATGCTACTTCCATTTCTATTTCATATTTAATTGAATTAAAACATAATGATACATAATAGTATTTTAATTACAGTATGTTATCATATATAATATCATTAAATATATCCTTTATACGTACCACATATGGTATTAACGAATCAAATCACTTTGAGGGGCGGTAGTCCGCACTTCCTTAAATGAAGATATCACGTTTACCCATAATGGAAACCATAAAGGTACGCCATAAATGAAAAATACAGAAGCTTAAGTAAAACATAAACATATTATATATCATATATAAATATATTGTCATCTAAATGGCCACCTTTGAAGGAGTTAGAAGAATGTTGAACAATCATCATTTCGGGAGGCAGAAATTCGCCATCCACGGAAACAGAATGTTCTATAACCATTAGATAGAGGTGTGTGTAAGTGTAGCTCTAATCCATATTATAAAAACATCCTAGTATATTGAAGATACTGCATTTTTTACAAAATAAATGAATAAAAAGATTTTAGGGGGTTGGAGAAGCAAAATAAAACAAAAGGACACAATTAAAGACATTACCATAAAATCGGGTAACTCCCTTTGGTTTGAGCTCAAAGGCTTCCTTGGGAAGACTTCTGCCCAATGTGAGGCTCCAAGGAGTAATATATGGAAGTGGAGAGACAAAATGGGCAGGGGTTGGCCGATCCAAAGCCTTTGGGAGTGTTGGTAAGGAGGTAGAGGTGGGGGCCTTTTATAAGAGGAGAGGAGGGGCACTCTTGTAAAGTTACAAAATGTTACTTTATTTTCAAAAGTGTTTCGGATTTTAAAGGTCCCAAATTGATGTATTTCTAGGATAAGGTGATAAGGGTTCAAAATATACTCATCCAATAGGGTTTTTACATGTGTAGGTCTTAGATATTACATTATCTTTCCATTTTATTTAAATCGTTAAATAATGAGGTCATCGCTACATCATCATGATGTCATAAATAATTTAATTTATTTAATGTCTAAAAATTATAAAACAAATTCTATGATGTATTAAATCTTTGTATATTTCCAATGAATATTTATATTAAAACATATGACTATTATAACCCCATGTAAAAATTTGTTTAGTAAAACATCTCATGTTTGTGTCATTTTTTCTTTAACATTAAATAAAAAGTTATTTATGTCATTTTCCAACCAAAGTGTCTCCATGGGGTCCCCCAGATGACCCATGGATTGTCTTGGTCGGCCATGACACATCCAATGAGGGTAAGACATGTTTATAGGTCATTTCATTTTATTAAAACATTATTCTTACCATAAACTACACTAATTACCTCTAATCGCGATTACAAACTTAAAAAGTTACTATTCACCAAAAAAATATTTTTATCCAATTGAACTAAATTTTACTTCTTAATGACAACCATGTATGTAAGATTTTTGAAATTCAAAACACAAAGATGGAAAAATTTCATTTTAATGGAAAAATCGGTTTTTATAAGTACCACTTAGTGGTTTCACTATTCATCAAAAAATGAAGTTTTTCAGAAAAATCCCAAAAAATCACCCCAAGCTATATTTGATATTCCAAATTCAATAATGAAGTCTATTTTACAAAATTAAAAACATATAAGTCACATTAATTAATTTAATAATTAGTTCCCACTTTCAGAGCAAATAACGTGTTTTTATGAAACAATAAGTATCAAAAGATTGACACTAGTTTAAGTCTGATTGCAAAGTGAAATTAATTCCAACGACCACTATTGGATTTAATGGTAAAAATATATTCTAATTTCATATTAAAACCAAATAAAAAGATAATCTAATCATATAATGAAATTAGATTAAAAAGAGGTTTTGAATTAAAATACAACATTTTACACTATTAATTAAAAAAATGAACTTTATCGGAAAGATACCAAAAATTTACACAAAGTAAATTTTGATGTCCCAATTCCTAAGAAGAGTTTTATTTGGTCCAATAGAATGTATACGAGTGAAAAAAACTATATTTAATGACGGTTCACCATCAAAAGGTGATAAGTGAACCTTTAGTGAAAACTAGGGCATATACGCCTAAAATTGAATTCATTTCATATTTTAAGCCTTTATCTTTTATTGGATAAATGTAAAAACATGTAAAAACATATATAATCATATTTAATTATTTCTATCCATTCCCGCCAATACAACGGCTACATGTTAACTACCATTTAAAATAATATTATTTTATTATTAGAGTGCAACGTAAGATTCCCAAGAAACTCGTTGTTGCGTGTTTGGTACGCCATCGAGCATAGCGTCCCCTTTAAAGTCATATTAATATTTTATTCACAAATATGAATAAATATGAAAATGTCATATTCTTTATTTACCTGGGGTGTTACACTGCTGCCCAAGGTGAGGATTCTAGGAGTTAGAGAGAGATGTGGAGAGACAAAATGGGCAGGGGTGGACGAGCCAAAGGCTTTGGAAGTGTGGGTAAGGAGGTATAGGTTGGGGCATTTTATAAGAGGATAGGAGGGGCACTCTTGGAAGGTAAAGAAATGTTACATTATTTTAAAATGAGTTTCGGATTTAAAAGGTCCCACATTGATATAATTCGAGGATAAGGTGATAAGGGTTCAAAATCCACCCATTCAATAGGTTTTAGACATGTGTAGGTCATAGATTTTACATTATCTTTTCATTATATTTAAATCATTAAATAATGAAGTAATCGGTGCATCATCATGGTGTCATAAATAATTTAATTTCATTAATGTCCAAAAATTATCAAATAACTACAATGATGTAGGAAATTTTTTATCTTTACAATTACTATTTATAGTAAAAAATCTGACTTGTATAACCCAATGTAAAAATTGTTTTAGTAAAACAACTCATGTCTGTGTCATTTTTATTTTAACATTAAATAAAAAGATATTAATTACATTTTCCTACCAAAGTGGCTCCATTGGGTCCCCATGTTGACCCATGGATTGTCTTGGTTGGCCAGGACACATCCAATAAGGTTAGGACATGTGTCAAGCTCATCTCATAATTTTAAAACATTTTTCTTACCTTAAATTACACTAATTACCTCTAATCGCGATTAAAAACTTAAAAGTTACTTTTCACCAAAAAATTATTTTAATCCCATTGAACAACATTTTACTTTCTAATGAAAACCATGTATGTCAGATATTTGAAATTAAAACCACTGAGGTGGTAAAATTTCATTTAAACCAAAAATCAGTTTTTATAAGTACCACTTAGTGGTTTCACTATTCATCAAAAATTGATGTTTTCCAGAAAAAAACCAAAACTTCACCCTAAGCTATATTTGATATTCCGAATTCAAAAATGATTTCTATTTTAAAAAATTCAAAACATATAAGTTGAATTAATTAATTTAATAATCAATTCCCGCTGTCAGAGCAAATAGCGTGTTTTTATGAAACAATAAGTATCAAAAGATTGACACTATTTTAAGTCCAATTTCAAAGTCAAATTAATTCCAACAACCACTATTGGATTAAATGGTAAAAATATATTCTAATTGAACTTTAAAACCAATTCAAAATATAATCTAATCATATCAATAAATTATATTAAAAAGTGGTTTTGAATTAAAATACAACATTTTTCACTATTCATTAAAAAATGAACTTTATCGGAAAAATACCAAAAATTCCCACAAAGTAAATTTTGATGTCCCAATCATAAAGAATAAGTTTATTTTGAAAAATAGAGCTTATAAAAATGTCAAAAGATATATTTAAAAGATGGTTTTCCACCAAAAGGTAGTAAAACAATCTTTTAAAAATATTAGTGTATTCCATGCTTAAGATTGGATTTATTCTCATTTTAAGCCTCTAAAACACTATCTAATTCATTAATAGACACAGATAAAAATATCTATTATTAATTAATTACTTGCGATGTTACAGTGTATGTACTACTAATTATTGAATTATATATATATATATTATAAATGACATTATGGGTATTCACATGTCCATTTTATAATCCTACTTTCATGGTTTTTATGTTTCAAATGTTACCAAATCAGTAAAAATTGTTTGACTCAATTGTCCTTATTCGAGACTCATGTTTTTTTATGAACCTAAACTCTTTTTTAAGGTGTACATACTTACATTTTACACATTATATCATGAATATATTTTTTATGATATATTAAGCATCATGAAATTACATTTTCTTTCATGTATCGTATGATCTCATGTAACCATGTTATAAGAGTCTCTTGAGGCACTTTCATAACTTTTTGATATTGATTATGTTTTTTCATTCATTGATGAAATATTATGACCCATATATCCTAAAAAATCATTAGTTTTCTTATCATATATTTTTAGTGATCTCCTCTTGTGTTAGTACAATTTTTTCCACCCTTTGGAACATAAGATAATGTTTTTATGTAATAGCTAATAGACTCTCCTTTCAGTTGGGAATTTATTATATTAAAATTATTATGTATTCAAAAATGTTTTTAATTTATCCAAATGATAAATTATTCCATTTATAATAAAAATGTTTCTTAGGAATGTTTTTTTAATTTTTTTCAAAACTATTTTCAAATAAAATGTTTTTCTAATGGTTTTACGTTAGAAAAAATCAATATTAAATGAAAAATGTATATTTTTCCCATGAAATGTTTTTGAGATATATATTAAAATTATTTTCTATATACAAAGACATATTATGATGTTAATAATTCCCTTATTGGAAATGATCTAATGTTTTCATTCATATCTTTTCTATTAATGGTTATTCTTAATATCATGGTCTTTATTAATCATGGTTCCCTTTCATGGGTTACATGTTTATGAGACCTGCTTCTTTTCATGGATTATTCACTGATTAAATGGTTATGAAACCCATATCTTTTAAATATGTTTTATAGTGATGAAATTATAATGATTCCCATTTTATTTCATGGGTTATTATTTTACATTTATAAAACCTGTGTATTTTTATTGATCATGTTAAGAATAATGTTTTATTATCTTGTGGAAAATGTTTGAATGATTTTTTATGAGATGGGTGGGACCTATATCTCCCTCAAATTAATTGGGTAAGGATGGATGAATGATGAATAAAAATGTTGTGAATGAACCTGATTACACATTTACAATTTTATGCATGGACCTGGTGGAATTTCCACATGTTTATTTGTGAACCTGATTATATGTTAAAAATGTTATGAATGAACCATATTACAATTTCATTGTGTTTTTCATGGACCTGGTTGCATGTTCATAAGATTATGGGTAAACTTTACTACATGTTAACAATGTTATGCATGAACCTGAATACATGATCACAATGTTATGGTTGGACATGGTGTCATGTCTATTGTGTAATGTGTGATCCTAATTACATATTGAAAATGCTATGCATGATATTTGTTTCATTTCCATAATGTTATGAGTGAACCTGATTAAATGTACATTATTTTATGCATGGACCTGGTTTTATATCCACATGTTGATGCTCCAGCATGAATCCATGTCCTTATCATAATAAGTGATCTTATTTCTACTTATAAATGTTCACAACTTTATAAACTGACTTGCAGGATAAAAATTACATATCTTTTCCAATATTATGCTTCCTTGGCCTATGTTAATCATTTATTTATAATTCATTTCTTATGAACTTCCTTTAATTATTGTGTTCTATAAAATACATGTCATTATCTTCAAATGTTCTTCTCATGTTACATAACGTGTTGTTTAGGTTATGCTTATACATTTCCTTTATTTACCCTTATTAAGCATCGGATCTCACCCGTTTCTTATTTTTGCATTCCCTTGTGTATGAATAAGGGTTTTTTCTAGAGGTAATAAATTATGAGTTCTTTAATGGAGATTTTTAAGATCATTAATCAGGATATAAGATTTTATTTCTATATTTCCAAAGACACTAAACAATTACAGTCCTCCGACATTTATTCCTTTATTGTATAGATTATTCATATAAACTGATGTAATATCCATTTATTTAATGGCTAGGTCGCTATAACAAGAATTATTGTTATTTGGAGGTCTTTATAATGAATTATTATTTTGAAATATATTTACACATTGATGACACACTATGGTCCTATGCTTACAAGAAGATGAGGAGAGATCAAAAGGCCTCTTAATTCCAACACCAGCAAAGTAAAATTCAGGATTATTTCCCATATCAATATTAAAATAACCATCATTAGTTTGAGATAATTAAGGTGTATTATCTCTCCCGATCACTCCAAAAATCATTTCCCCAACACTCACTGAACTCCCTCTCCACAATGACATTGTCAGTTAGACTAAATTCTGAGACCCTCAACCAAATATTAGGATGAATCCCTTTCCCAAAATGACAATCTCTTAGATAATAATCCTCAAACAAATTCATGACATAGGGAACAAGATCCATAAAATGATGAAAAATACACTACACTAACCCATCATTTTGATACAGGAAAAACATCTCCATTTCTCATTCCAACATTAATTCCTTGTTTAAGAATCGCCAGGGGAAAGTGGCCTTGATGGCTTCCTATGGGAGGTATTCCAATGTCTTGTTCCTAATGAATGAATTAAATCACATCCAAAATGGATATTCAAGTATATAGGTAGATAAAATAATCATTAGATACTTAGGAAACTCAAAGAATATACATATCCTTTCAATATTCCATAACCACTCTTCAACTTCACGTTGATGTTATTGTCCATAAATGATATGAGGGTTCAATGTCAGAAATTCTTGAAGGGAGTCTTCAAGTTGATCGACTTGATGGTTAGCTAATGGCGAAACACCCATATATACAACATGAATATCCATTGAATCATTTGTGAGGTTTTATTCTAAGTAAATTAAAAATAATAACTCAATCAAAACCAAACAATCATCATGAAATCATCATAATTAAAACCCAATCACAGAAAAGAGACCATATCAGAAAATTATCATATATTTTTTGAAAATATAGCCAATAATAAATCATTAGCCATAAACATTAAAAAACACGTGTTTTAGTCAAGAAATTACTTTATACATTATGGATCTTTCTTGGATTAGTGTTCAAGAAAATTAAGCAAAAAATCATATAGAAAAAATAAAAAATAAAATGGAAAATTTCTATTAGTGTTAATTTTTACACCATATAAAACATTTTAAATATAAATAATGATATATTTTATAAAATATATTTATGAAATTCAACATTACCTATTAAAATAACTTAATCATAATTAAATTCCACATAAGACACTTAAAACTGTTGGATGACAATAAAACAATTAATAAGGGATTTAAAAGTAGGAGCACTGTGATTTTATTGATAAACTTCAAAACACATGCAATATCATTCATGAAAGCAAAATAGTTTACCCAAAGATGAAAATACCATTCATTAATAAATATAATTTAGTATACATTTTTATAACGAATGATTTACATGAAAAATCTTCATCAAAACTAGAACATTTATAAACGTACCTTGGTACATCATCAAATAGAACCCTTAAAGATCCCTCAAAGAACTTTTATAGATTAGAATATTCAAAATCCAAACATCAAATATGACTCTCTAGATAATATAATAATTACCCAATGCATTCGAGGACAATCTGGGTGAACCAATCATTTAAGCTATAACGGGATCACCCAAATCTATATAGGTACAAAAACAATTTATTATGTCCAATAAATATAAAATGAAATAAAATATTTCAATATTTTAAAAACTCTTTTAATATCATATATAATCACTCTCCAATATTAAACTACCAATTTATTTTAAAATAAAATTAAAAATACAAAATACAAATTTCTCATAAATAAATTTAACACCTTCATACCCAAAAAAATAATATCGTTAGTTTAATAAAAAATTAAATATTTCAAAGGGAGTGAAAAATAACATATTGTCCATAGTGGTGGAAAAGTCATTGTTTCTATTTACATTATGAATTGATCATTCCTCTGTAGTATTTCATAACATTCCATATAAAAAACATAAAAATACACATTTTAAAAAAAATTGAATGAAATTAAAAATATAATGAAAATTCTTTTTTAACCATTTTATATCCATACAAACAAATATTTAAAATAATATCAATAATTTTGACATGTAGAAAAAGTTTAAAAACTAAATCATTGAACAATAAAAGTGTCTCATTCAACTTTAACATCTAAATTATAATCCCCATGAAAGAATATCATTTTAGAGGAAATTTAATAACACGATAAAAGATAAAATACGACTAGAAATTGTCAAATTGGATGTATATAAACTATATGAAATAATAAAGGGTTATATAATCACCAAATTCATCAATTAATGTAGTTTTAGAACAATGTGCTTACCCTGACTTTGACTTTTATCACATGTTATTATATTCCTGAATAATAATCTAACGTATATTATTTTCTTGACTCATAATCTTTTTCTTGTTTATCATTACTTTTATTTCACTTATTTCAATGTTTTAACAACTAATTAGACAACTATTATTTCTTCTAGTGTTATGACCATATTCTCTTTATGTTAAATAAATGAAATTGGATGGAAAAATATGGTCAAAGGGGACATTATATAAACACATTTAAAATAATAATATTTAAATAATTATCATATTTGACTTAAATTGTACTTTTGAAACTAGTCAACAGATATGGTTATGACAAATGAACCAACATTATTGTCACATATATGGTATATCGTTTGTACACATGAATTACATTCCCATTTTATATCAATCATTATGGAGAGAAGGTAAGTATAATTTATTATTATATAATTATGATTATATCATAAATTATATTTTATATAATTATATATAATTATATATATATATATATATTTTAGTAAAAGTTATCACATCGCATCAAGGATGACATTGGACACATGTCCATGACCGACATTATCCCTGTTTCTTGGGAGAAATGACGTTAAATAATGATACTTTATATTTAAAAAGGTAGTTGTGTCATTAATATCATATTTATATTATTTATGTTTCATATAATTAATTAAAACCATACATAATACATTGAATGTACTGTGTGAATATATCACGTTGCTTTGAGGAGGTGGTAATCCAGACAACCACAACCTACGTTCTCATATTTACAAAAAATGGAATGTACAGTGGTATGTGATTATATAAATTTATTAAATATGAATAAATCATAATAAGAATATTTTTCACATATAAAAGTATTTCATACATAATTATTCCTAACTATGATTGGTGGTAGAAGAAAATTGAATAACATCATTGCATGAAATGGTAGTTTTCTATACATGAATGATAATTTCATACCAATTTGATTAAAGAATGTGTAGGTATAGGTTGTAACATTTACATAAAAACAAATAAGTATATTTATTATACATATGTTTTTATATATTCGTAGACTGATAATAAATTATGGTAGGGGAGAATGAAACAATGTAATAATTTAATATTGATGAAAGATTACTCTTCTTCAAGTAACTCGTTTTCGTGTGAACAAAAGGGATTTTTGGTTGGATTATTGAACATGGAGGGGACTATAGGGTGATGATATAGATTTTGGGAGCTTATTTGTGAAGATTATACAAAATCTAAATTATCTTTATAGGTCTGATGAAATGGGAAGAGTGAGTGCATTTTTATAGTGGTGGAGGAGTGGAATTCTTGTGTATTTTCAGAAAAGGAATATAACCCATGTTTTCCCAAGTAAAGTGGCTCAAATAATGATCCAAATTCAATAAGGGGAGTTTGGGGTCAACATAAGATCATAAAATGTCTTTTGTAATTGTTTTTAGGAAATTTCCCTCTTAATGTTACTGTTTATCCCCTTGTTAAACTAATTTTCCCCTTAATCGTTGTAATTAATTTTAATTACATTCACCAATATATTTGGTAAAAAACTGATATTAAATTATTTTTAATTTGAAATAATTATTATTTGAAAAAAGGTAAATCCATTTTTCCAAAAATCTACCATATAAGCGGCATAACAAAAAAATTAATTTAATCAAATAGGGATGAAAATGCTGATTTTTAATGTTAAAACGGTCGAAAGATTATATTATTAATGTCATTAAATTTAGTGTGGAATTGTTTTTCATTATATTAATGGTATTTAATAAAATGAAAATTATATAATTATACATTAAAAAAATAAAAATAAAAATTTTCTATATAAATAAATTGGAATAAAATGAGATCTTGAACTAAAATTTAGTATTATTCACTATTTATCAAAAAATGATTGTTCTGATAAAACTACAAAAAATATTCCAAAAGAAAAATATTATATTTTTATTTCAAAAAATAAGTTTATATTATTATATGAAATTTGTAATAGAGGCAAAAAATTTTGTTTAGAATATATTCACCATAAAAAGGCGGTAAAACTGCATTTTAAAAAATATAGATCATTTAATTAAAAAAATTAGAAGCATTATTATTTTTCTCCTATAAAATATATTTTATTAACATAAAAATACTTCATAAACAAATGTATAAATAATATTGTTATTATTTTTCATTATTGTGGATAAAAAACTATGTTATAACTACCACCTAAAAAAATAATATTAACAAAAATATTAGTTTCCAATATAAATGAGTCTTGCGTGCGACATAAGATTCTAGAGAATCTCTTTGTGGTGTAATGGGTAAGATGTTAGAAACAAAATCCTTATCAACTTAATATTATTATTTAATTCGTTAATATGAATAAATATGAGATGAACTTTTTTTACCCTTACCTGGGATTTACACCATCCACAAATTCAAAAATCCATTTTGAAGCAACAAACTCCAAGTTGTTTTACTACTCTGAAATACATTAAATTCCAGTAATATATCCATTATATACTGTTGAAATCAAATTATAATTTTAAATACAATGAATATTTCATTATATATCATTTGATTAAAAATATATATTTATCAATGTCAACTTATTTCAAAACCATTTTTCCCAGACAATATTTAATTTAATTTTGTAAACCCATCCACTATTTCTAAAAAACATTACATTACCACTTGAAATATGGTTTTTCATAGTTTTAAATAGTTTTTTTTTTCATAAAACAGTTTTAAAATTAATAAAAGGACAAAATTCATTTCTTATGGGTGGGGGAACTAGTGAGAAATCAATACTTGGACATATGTTTTCAAGCTACATTCCAATCACTCCACTACCACAAAAAGTCATTCATGAAAAACACCCCTAGGCTCCATTGGGACTTCCAAACACAACAATCTCACCAAAAACAATATACAGACTCTAATTTCACACCCCAAATAGAAAACAACCAATTATAAATACACATAAATTAGTAAAATCAAATTTAATCAACAAATCCATGAAATTCGGATAAAAATTAAATAAATAAAATAAAAAGACAAAAACTAAAAAACCCAACATACCATTATAATCCAAGGTATGACCTCAAATGTATTGTATAGAAATATCATCAAACTGTCACAATATTTTTTAACTATCCCACGCCTTTTACATTGATAAACTAAATAAAAAATTGAACTCAGAGTTATAGGTCCTCTAAAAACCCATCATATAATACCATTTTTTCATGAACAAACTGATGAAACCCGGTCATAGTAGAAGTATGAATGATGATAAATTTTAAAAAAAAATGAATGTGGAATTATAATAAAAACCCAAAATCCAAAAAACCAATTTCTTTTATTTATAAAAAGATTGAATTTAATTAAATTTAGGGAATAAAAATATTATCGAATGAAATATGAAACGATGCCTTATTTGATTGAAGTTACTGGTTTGATTCTATCACCAATGACATGTCTTATATGAATGGAACCAAACTAGTAATCCTATAGATAATCAATAAATGTTACAAAATTCCAAGCTCATCGATCTATATTTCATGGGTGCAAATAAGGGAAACCGATGACCTTTACGATGTATCTTCGATCTCCTGAAGAATGCATACCCAATCAAAAATTTAGATTGATAAAACCCAATTATTCTTTTAGAATCAGTCTCTATAAACATGGGAGGGGATGTGAGGAGAAATTATCTCACTATGTTTAAGAAAATAGTAGATTACACTATTCATGATGATAATATTTGATTTAATACATTAGTAACACTTTCTAAAAGTTCACTATGTTACCTATAAAGTAATAACCTTCATTTTAGACCATTGTGCACTTGTGTGAATTAGTAAACAAGTCATTAATATCACACATATTTTATCACACACTTTAAACTCTATAAATTTTAAACGATAAAATAATAACCAATAATTTATTATGTAGTATCTGTAATTAATTTAATGCACCTAGAACGTCTAATGTTCTTTCAAAAAATTATATTTTATCATATTCACTTTTATGATCAAACAAAACGTGAGTAAATTGTGAAATAAAATAAATCATCAATATTATGATAATAAATAATAATGTTGGATTAGTTTTACTTATGATAATTCATACCCATACATAAATCGAACCCTACATGTGGGTCTAACAATATTTTAAATACTAATTAATTTGAATAAATGAATTTTGGATATATATAATATGTTACCCTGTAGTTTCTTATCACAATAAAAGTGTCTCTAATCCTCAAACCTATAGTGGATCATAGAAACCCTTCATAACCCAAATGGATAAAATGAATGTAATATCTATGACTATCTCTTATAAACAAGTTCTTTGTAATATAATCTCATTGTCTTGTGACAAATCATAATGAAAGATACAAAATTTTGTCATTTTCATTTGTTTATTTATATATTTCATGACCATACTAGGAAAACATATCATCACATATCATGGATAGGTATTTATGTAGGTATCATGATCCTGGACACCCTGGGCCCTCAACATATATCTTACCTAACATGAGAGAGATAAATTCAACCTTGACCATCGAAACAATGGAATACCACCAATGACTCATCCAACACTTGATACATTACCTAGATTTCATTATCGTATAATTTGCATTCCATCAATGTTTTTGATCAAATTACATTCATTGAAAATGATATGTTGTTACGAGACCAATACAGATATATTTTTATAGGAACAACCAATGACACTAGAAACATTTTTCTTCCTACTGGTTGGTCTTCCGTAATGATCTCGTGTACACAAAACAACCAAGTTACACATTCATGAGAATAAATATCAATTCTTATGAGACCCCAACACCTGAGAGTCAGACATCATTTTATCCTTATCATAAATAAGGCATCTAGATAATATGATAGATCTTTATGATTACATCCACAAAATCATTAGGTTCTCCTTATAGATGGGAACTACAACAAACTTTTTATAAGACATGTAATCTAAGGGCATTTAAATTCTAATAGTAGATGTATAAAAATCAACACCATTATTATATGAATAAACATATTTATATATAAATCTATATACATGTAATTTTAATCAAATTTATTGTTCAAGATGGATCTAGGGAACACACTATTTCAACCCCCACACTTTCACTATATCCAAATTTCATAAAATCCTTATTATCTATCACATGAGAAGGTCATATTTCAACTAAGATATGGATTTATTCATGGGCCTTGCACATTTCAATTGCATGGTTATTATCAAATATGTGACATTATCTCTATGAGTCAGACTTTTGAAGAGATAATATCACCAATTATTTCCCCTTCATACACTTTATAATCATTACTTCTTGGATATCACTAGTTATAGAAATTTAATAAAGAAATAACATTATATACTAGGTGTGATTCAAGGAATAAGAATAAATAATTATTTATTTTACAATTATCCATTAAAAACCTCCAAAGCTACAATAGGGTTAGTATATTATGATATAGATACCAATAAATTGAATGATATTTTATTTTTCATTACATTAACCTACTTGAGATACTAGATCATATTTAACATATAAAAAGACAAGTTTATGTCCCCTTTTAACTAGAATCCATTCCACTCCACGTATTAGGTATCTATTTTCGGATTACTCATGTAAAATCATATAGTTTTTATGGAATCCCTTATATTTATACTAGATATAAAATATATTTTCTGACTCTAAATATTATTATTTAAATATCATACCTTGTAAATATCACATAATATGTGATAAAGCCATTGGGGGTTCTTATGTAATTCAACTAACTACATTAGTCTCCTCATATTCTTCTGAATGGAATCTTGGAGATATGAATTCCATGTGACATTGGTAATAATTCTCTATCAAATTATTCCAACATGTATTTTATCACTACCTTTTTAGTATATGATCTATTGTATAGGATTAAGAAACTGTTAGATCAACCTTAGTAAATCCCATTCTCAGTAAATATGTTTACTATATTATGTTAATGTATATCGATTTACTATCATCACGGTCTTAACTAACAATAATACCATCAAATATTTCCCATATGTTATCAAACTTATTTTACTTGGAATATTATGGAACTACCACTAACCTCTAGTAGAAACAAGAAAAAGATTCATTCCAAAAGTATATTCTATGATCTACATTCTTAACATGGTCATTAGCTACATTTTAGTAACATTAACCCTTATTATCATTCAATTATTTCACCACAGCTTTCTCATAGTTTCATTTAGACATCTTCCATGGTTGGTGGTTTTGACTTTTGATTCTATCTTTAATTATCTTACAAAGTAGATAGGAAAAATAAAATTCTTATTTATTTGGACATAATGAATTTGTATTACCAATAAAGGCTTTTTGGTATAATATTTACACCATCCATGTATATTTTCACTTCAATACACATCATTGTATTAAAAACCCCTCTTGTAATTTGATACATTGAATAAATTATTAAATTCGAATTGACCTTTTATATTATCTTAATTTCCAAATAAATACTAATTTATAGAAATATTATTATTAATGAATAATGTAACACAAGTCATATTGAATATAAAACAATTACCTTGATTTTATCATTCCTATATAGTACGTGTCTCTAGAACATTCCATTACCACATGGTCTTATTTAACATATTCATATCTCAACTATTTGTATATCTCTAACATTGGATAAACCGAAATCAATCATTCTCCGAATATATCATATATCCATCTAATGGCCCGAAGGCCTTCATTTTATTACTGATTTTGATAATACACCTTTTAAGGGGTGAGGTGGAACCCTTATAAGGCCTGTAGGTGTAAGTATTACATGGCCCGTAGGACATAGAGGAATTCATTTTCCCATAGGCTTAAAAAATTACATACAACCCAGACTGACTACATGGAACTGTTCCTCCCCAGTATCTTCATCATGAATTCAACTCTCCACCTTCTCATGGATGTTCGTCTAGGAATTCTCTTGCATGCATAGGCTTGTCCCGATTGCAAGTGTGAAACCCTTTCATTCATGCAATCCGTCTAGCTTCTGCGGTGGAGAAAACTCCTTTCTCATCCAATATGTAGAGCTTGTTCCTCATAGGTCATCTGATTTGCAACTGCACTTAAGGTGGCCTGAATGCCTTACTAACCCGAAGGCCTTGGTGGCCCGATGGCCTTAAAGGACTCGGGGACAAAATCGGTGGCTCGAAGGCCCAAACGGGGGCATATTCCTAGATTCTACAATGTCGAACAGTACCTGCTACAGTTCCCTCTACAATACCTGCTTCAGTACTTCACAGTTCCCGCTACAGTACCTGCTACAGTACTGCTACATTACAACTAGAGTACCCATGGAAATAATGTCTCAGCCTGGATTTGATTCTAGGTCTCCTGGATGCACTTACATAGTCCTTACCAACTGGGCTAAGGATCATGTTCCCAATATATAAAATATATATGTGCACTATTTTATATAAATATAGTTCATAATGTGAATATATATTTTCTATAAACTTTATTTTACAATATCCATAGTAATCATCCGGATGATTACCAGAGATTCACATTGTGTATTACTTGATTCTAATTTATTCATATCCTAAAAAAATAATTTCATCTAATTGAATGTTCTTATGAAAAAGTATTTATAATATAACCAAAATTATATGATATTCATGTGTAATTATAGTTGGCATATAGTTACGGGATGATGATTCAATTTTCAAAGCATGTCTAAAAGACGTGAAGTATTTTAAAAACATATATTATAACAATTATGTTACTTTTACATACATCATAACTATAATTTGTTTAAGGAAATTTTAAATAATTAATTTCTCCATGATATATTTTATTGATCAATTTTAACATATAGGACTCATTGTAAATCATCCTTGAAAGAATCATAGCTTTGGAATGTATAATGAAATGTTTTCCTAGGAATTTCTCCACACTATATTATATTGATCGATGAATGATTGGTCAAGATATTATTTGAAACACCAGACCTAAATATAAAATACCATTTGGAAATGAATATATCATACTCCACCTTGAGAGTCCATTAATACATACACGAATATTATAAAGTATACTTACCACTATCTCACCCTTAGTATAGTCCATTCTCTCTAGCTAAACTATTTCTAAAAAAATTGTGATTTCCCTTTATGTGTAATGGTTTCTTTTTCAAAATCAATGTACCTAAGAATATTGATAATACCTATGTACATTAACAACCAATAATCTAAAACCATAGTTGGTATATCTTTGAAATATATTTAGTTTTTAAAAAATTATTACCTTTCCACAAGTGGGTATAATAGTATTATATTTTATATTAAACATGCCTTTAAAAAAATTTCATCAAAAAATCATTCTAGAACTAGAATGATGTATCCTTGTGTCTATATAATAGTAAATTTGAACTAAAATGAAGAGACATTGAAATATCGTAGTTGAGTATATGTCACTATAAATAAATGAACCACCCTTTCTTAGCCGTTTGAGGAAGACAACATAAATATAGTAACATATTGTTATCTACAAGGTATTGAAATTTAATAAACATATGATATTGGAATCTTGTATTTAATACCCAATAGTTATGTAAAAACAAAATAAAAACAATGATGAATATACTTGATGAAGAAGAAAATTATCTCTTCTTCAATTCAGTACATTGAATTTAAACGTCCCTATATTAAGTTAAATATAATGAAATCATATAACTTCTTGCATTATTCCTCATTTATTTTATGGATGTTGAGATGGTGCCTTTGGAATCGTACTTTTCAATGGAAATAAACCATTTTTCTTTAATATATTCACTATAAAAATAAAAGTTTATACATTCATTATGGTCTTTTTTTCATGATAAATTTTACCCAAAATGTAATGAATCCTTTTTAACCATTTACAATTAATTTTTTAATCATAAATGGAATTAGAGTAAATAGGTGAAAATAATATGATAAAGGGATGCTTGGTAAAAAGATGGTTATATTTTAATTTATTTATCTACTATTTGGAAAATAATGCTAGGGTGGACCTTTTATATATACAATATTATCCTAGTGTAAATTTGGAATTACATTCTATTTTTTATAGAAAAATCTATAAGATTAGCGAATTTTTCATTATTTGTATGAGATCTTTTCAAATTAATTTTTTTAAATATCTCCCACAATTTTATCACATCCTATTCTCCCTAAACTACAATATTTTTAATACATAGTATTTATAGTATTCTAGTGGAAATGATACTTGAAACCCCTTATCATAGTATTTATGTTTCAGATATGCCAATACTAAGAGAGTTTATGGTAGATATTAATATGTCCAACCACATTAACTTGTTTCTCCTTGATCTGTTGAGTGGAGAAACATATCCTATATTGAATTATATTTAATTACCTAAAACATTACCTCTAAATTTTTTAAAAAAAATATTTGAATAGTTTCTTTCTAGAAACATTAATTATGTTATTGACCACTCTCATGAGAATCCCCTGGTAGTAAGATGCACGCTCAACGTTGGCTGAAAATCCCTTCCAATACTCGGTTTTTCTGAAATTTGTGTAATGGAAGGAATTTTATGATTTCATATTTTATTTAATGGATTAGTAAATTTAATATCAATGAATTAAATCATGTAAGATTTATCATTATTTTTCTATGAGATCAATCTCATGGCATAAACAATTTTTTATATAGATAAACATGCCACAAATTATCATTTTATCTTTTATCTATCCTTTATTATTCTACTATGTGATGAAATATACTTAATAAACATTCAACCAAGAATAATCCAATAACAAGATAAAATAAAATATATAATTAGGTGATCATGAAAGAATAACTATTTTTTAGACCATTGAGATAATAAAGGATTGACTGAGACACTAATGGAATTACATAAGTAAATAACTTAATATAATTAATGTACCCACAACTACTATGAACTCCACATATTTTGTGTATTATAACTCTCAACATGAATTACAAGACCATAATCTCCCCCAATATTTAAAACGTATACTCACATGTATGTTGGGGTAATTTAGGGTGCAAAATTACATTTTATCACCAAAATATGGATACATATTCCCTTATAAAAAATAATTATGGAGGGATAATTCACATATCATAAAAAAATATTACTATAATTTATAACACATAAATTCAATAATTAAATTCAATAAAAAATAAAAAAACATGAACAAATCATTCTGGGATAATGATTAGTCCCCAAGAAATTTTATTTAAAAAGAAAAATTGAATTTTATGAAATTTAACATGATGATATTTTTAGTGCACTATATTTCATTAGAAAATCTGAATTATTTATCTATACATCCCACATAATCCAATAATATTTTATAAAATCTATGCAAATTTAATTTTATTTATTAATTTTGTTTATTTATAAAATTTAAAGTCTATTTGGACCTAGAGAATATCCCGATGATTTAATTTTGAACTACTGAAAAGTTAAATGGTTCAGGTCGGTCAAGCCCAGATCTAATTGGTCTAGCATAAGATTGGGAATAAATTCAAATGATATATATATATATTAGTTAATAATATAAAATGTTAACTGTTTTATATTGTCATCTCGTACCCCAATAATATATTTAAAACAATCTTCCCTGGGAACCTTTGAATAAGACACCAAGGTAATATTTGTCCATTTAATTAAAAAGGCTTCCACAAGATGAATTAATCAACATTTTATTGGGTGATTCAGCCTTTAATTTATTCAATATTACAATAAAACACTTAAAATAGATTTATTGGGAATTAAAATCCTTTCAATTAAAAATTCTTCCACGGGAAGCTTTAAAATAGCCTCTAATGGATGTTATATACTTTAATTATAAAAACTATTCCAATGTAAGATTTTATTTTTAATGAACTCAACAATTAAATTCTAATATATCTAGATAACAAAAATTGTACTCACATAGTTCTCCCACAATGAATCCATAACACCGATATCCATTAAACTGAAGCATAAAATAAAAAATTAATTTTCATATCACTTTTATTAAAGAACCCATCAATATTCGATCAAACATATCATAGAGATACAAAACCGAATACTAAAACCATTAGTGTAATTATGAAAGTTTCTTAAACCCAATTTTGGATTATAGAATATTAAATTTAAATTTATATGTTTTGAAATTTAATAATTGTCATTCATTTTGATGCCAATTGACGAAACCCTGTCATAGAGGATTCATAAAAGATGTGAAATTAAGATATTTTGGTTATGGATTCTGGTTAACAAAACAGAATCAAAAAATCCACTTGCATTTTATTCCCATAAGATCATATTTAATTCAATTTAATCATTAGTTATAAAAAAATGTAATTGGTACCTTCATTGAATGATTAAGTCAATTTAATTATATCACTGTTGATGTGTTGTGGTTGAATGATTCTAATTTATTAATCATCTTAATCACCAAAAATTATACATAATTCTGATATCATCAATTTGTGTTTTCTGGTTTCTTGGCTGATAATTCTAAGAGCTTTATATTGTCCCTTCAATCACCTAAGGAACGCAATGTCGATTGAGAAAGTTAGATGATTCCAACATTTTTCATCCTTTATAATCTATCTATATGAAATTGAAGAGATATTATATGATCTATTCTCTCACTAAATTCGTGAAACTCGTGGATATCATAATTAATGTGGTTTAAATGCGATTTTATACATAGTTTATACATTATAATGATTATCTTTTGTTCTTGTAATGTAACTAATTTCATTTTAGACCATTCTACCCATGTATAAATTGATAATGTTTTAATATATGTCACATATATTGTATCACTAATTTTAACACTATTAATAACTATATTCTAAATTTAGATCCACTAACTCAGCAAATAAGCTACCCAAATAATTTAACAAAAATGTGAACATCCTAGGTTCCTTCGAAAAATTGTAATTATCATATTCACTTTTATGATAAAAAAACATGTTAATACAATGTGAAATAAATTCGGTAATCAATTTTGTAGACATTAATTATATAATTGAATTATTTTTACTAATGATCACTAATTTTTAGAATTTCAATAACCCCCACATGTAGGGATCAGATTCCCATAAACTCTTATTCATTAGAATATGTTGAACTTCTTAATACACTTTGTGTGTTGACCTCTCAGTTTCAATCTTCATAGTAGTGAGTTTGTCCCAAAAACGAATAGTGGAGTCTAGAAACCAATCATGGAACATAAGGATTTAAAAAATATTATATCCACCACTTCTTTCAATGAACACGTTCTATGTAATATAATTTTGTTTTCTCATGATATATCATAAAGTAGGTTGTACAATTGTGACGTTGTCATTTCTTTCTTATTTTAATTTATGGACTTAATGAAATTAATTACCTATATATACCATGTACATGTATTTATGATGGTACTATCATCCAAGTCAGTCTAGGCCCTCAATATATCTATTCTTCAACTCGGTAGAAATTTTTTTTATCTCTACAATTAAAAAATTTCATACAACAAATGACACACAAAACTCATGCTACCGGTCCATGATTTTATTATAATAGTTTTTGAAAAACATAAAGATAAAGCAATCAAATGGATTACATGGATAATAATTTCATGTCAGGATACTAATCGACATGTCTGTAGATAGAAACAAAAAACGGGTCCTTAGATATGTGGGGCTCTTATTGGTGGGTATATCCTCTTGATATCATCTACTCTACATAACCTAGTGTGAAATTCATGAGAATAAGTATCAATTAATATGATACCACACCATCTGATAGTCAAAAATCATATGTTTTCTATCAGTATGATGTATATAGATCATATGACATATGTTTAAGACTACTACCATATTATCTTGAGGTTGTCATTATTGTCAGGAACTACTATAAAATTATGATACGACATGATTTATAAAGAAATTACATAAAAAATTGTTAATTTAGAAATACCGAGAATATTATGGTTAGCTTAAAAACAAGTATACATAATAATGCATACTTATAATGGTAATCAAAATTACTATTCATGTTGGGTCTACGGAACCCACTATTACAAAACTAAACCAGTTCAACCCCGAACCGGTCAACCAAGTATGGATGTGACATCCTAGAGATGTTTTATCAAACACCCAATGGATGAAACATGCACTAGGGAATCATAGAGTAATGGTTGGAATTATTTTTCCCACAATAAATAAACAAAATCAATACAAATAAAAAAAGCATCTGGATATAAAATATATTAAGCAAAAATAACAACAAAACCTAAACCAGAAATAGGACTAAGATGAACTCAATATATAACTAGATCATCATGTGACCTCACAAGTAACTCTCTAATTCAATACCCACTATCACTCAATGGTGATGAAAACAAATATTTGACCTAAACTTCCCAGTAAAAACAAGAATAGAAGTATACAGGTGAGTATTAAAACACATTTGGAATTCCAAACTAAAATATTTCATATGTATTACCACTAATAAGGATTACTTCCCAACTAGATTAAAATATAATAATCAACATAGGTATTTTCATAGATTTATTTTTAAAACATATCAAATGCCATTTCCCACAATATTTTGAAATATGTTTTTCACAAAATGAAAAATTCGATTATTTTTTATAGTGATTGAAGGGTGGGTAAATGTGAGTAATTTACTAAATATAATATCATAAAAACATTTCTGAAAACAAAAATTTTATTACCATAATGAATAAATATCAGCAAGTAAATATACCTTGACAACACCACATAGATGGAAATAAGAAAATAACATAAACAACCATACCAAATGAGTCAACCTAATTATCCACCAGATGAGAATATGTGATATAGTGCACATAAATACATAGGATATCAATTTAATGTATTTAAAAATATGTAACCTTGTCCATCATGTTGGTGCACATGATGTAATAAAACAACCCTCATGATCGGTCGTACCCTACATGGCCTAACTGAGGGGTATGATCCCCAAAGCATGGCGATACAACACTAAAGGGCCACTATTGAGAGAATAATCATAAAAAGTGAATAAATCTTATTGGATATCACACTAGATATTCTAGGACCCCATGTCATTCCAAATGTTTTGGGTGATCGAAAAAATTCAAAGAAACAACCAACTATATATGAATAATGAAAACAGGAAACTCACACAACAATCACATCCAAACTTCCCCAAGGGATAGTATCATTTCCTTTGAAGAAAAAACACAAGGAATGTCCTAATAAAAGGAAATACTATTCCCTATATAAATTAACTATGTAATATACTCAACCTATAAAGATTTTTCTAAGAGAATCCTTTTTTAGAGGTTCCATGTGGCCCTCACACATTTCATAAACGACAAGACAATTCCCAAATAACCTGATTCACCACTTATAAAAAATACATTTAAAAATACATTTTAAATACCAAATTCAACAATAATTATATAACATACATTTATAATTCCAAAAATTATTTAGAAACAACATATTTTTTACAATATCCAACTGGTCTTTTTGTCGAACATTTTGTGTGGGATGTTTAGAAATACAATTTCATATAATTCAATCCATGGTGAAATTCACAATATTTAACATCTAAAAATAATTATAAAAATAATATAACACTAATTAGTAAAAAAAATGATGAGAACGTAATTTAATCCATTATTATGTAATTTAAAAACCCAATGCTATAGGGATCCTACATTAAACACACGATGCTTGATTTCAACATTCAAAAAAACTCTAGACGGTTCCAGGAAATAAGAAACATCCATGAAAAAAATTAATAAGAAAAAAACCGTAATTTAAATTCAATAAAACATGAATCATATGCTATAGGAACCAGGAGAGAAGGGGAATTTTGAAATAGAATAAGGAAGAAGTGAGAGTTTGAAGAAATGAGGATATTACATTGAACATTCAGCCCTAAAACATAAGGAATTCTGTTGATTTCACACTTGGGAGAAGAGGGGTGGCACAATGAAGAAGGTTGGAGCCCCCTTTGAGTAAAAAAAATCCAAATTAGGGTAGGATAGGTGATTTTGTGTAAACAAGTTTTAAAGTAGAAAGGTAAAAGGCCAATTATAAATTATATTGTTACTACTAGAGTTTAATTGCATGGTTAGGGAAATATTATGCCAATTGTACATCCCAAACTAGAATCATAGAGAACCATCTTGGGTTAGCCACACAATTTGTGAAATTGTGCACCAAATGTGTGACTTGGTTATATAAAAAAAATTCAAACATAACCATTCATCTTCAACAAGTTTTACTAACCATGCTCAAGTATTTCACTATCATCTAGTGACATATCAAGACCCTCATAATTAATCATGATAGATACATGGTTTGGATCATATAGTCCCTAAATATGAAAACCAAACTACGAAATAAAAATAATGAACTGAAAATAGACTCAACATCATGGGGTTTCATAATTTCTTCTTAACATTGCACACAAACTGTACAACAGAGGGAAAATATTCCAAACAAAAAACATTGATCACATTAATTCAAAACATTGGGGAAATTCCAAAGGAAAAATAAAAAACAAATTAAAAGAAAAACAACATATATGTGAAAACTTGTATCCAAAAATTATATCCCTATTAAATAATAATATTCAATAATTAATTTTTTGATAAATTAATATACTTTAAAAGGATCACTACAAAATTTCTTGAGTAAAATACCATTTTGAATTTGAAACCAGTTATACAAAGTATTAAATACATCCAAAATATTAAAAAAACAATATATTATGAGAGACATTATAAAAAGATAATGGAAATCACTATTAAATAAGTGGCCATGATGGAAGATAATTATATGCATTTTATATATATAAAAGAAACATTCCAATCACATTGTCACAAAATGGTCAAAAAGTCCATCATTTAGAAAAAATAACATTATATACTATTTTTTGAAGTATAAAATAGTTAAAAATGAATTTAATATATCATTAAATAATGTTAAAAACAACCTTTTTTTTAATTTTATGGAAAATATGGACACATATGAGAATGATTTCAGAGAGAGTTGAGAAAAAGATGGATTTACTAAAAAAACCACATATTGGAATATACAGTTCTTATAAAGAGGAAATTGAAATGAAAGCGAGTAATATATAACAATAAATAGTAGATAATAAAATTTATTTATTTTTTATATAAATATAAAATAAATTTCTCCATTATAGTCATACATAATAATATTCTTGAATAATGATAATATAGTGAAATAAACCCTTACCTCATGGCTATATTCAATAAAACCTGTTTGAACAAAATATTTATTAAATATATAGAAATTATACAAATCATACATTACCACAATCACATATATAATACTATATATGACTTACATAAAGTTTTTATCATAGATTTATTAACAATTATTTATTTAAATCACTATTTTTTGTAATAACATAATAATTTTTCATGAATGTTTTGGTTTGGTAGTTTTTTATACTTATACAATGATAAAAACATCAAAGAATACATAATATTTTTCATTTAATAAATTTATTATATATTCATTAAATATTTAATTATTTTCAACAGAGATAAAAAATGAAAAAAAGTATCACATCGTTTCATGGTGGCGGCTGACCACACGAACACATGCGGGGAATTATCATTTTACATTGGATTGGAAGTTAACAATATATATTTGAAATCATAACTGAGGAAGTATAAATATTTCATAGATATCATATAAAGTCATTAATGTTTTTATTATATCATGTAAGGAGGGTAATTGATGGAAAATGAATTAAATTGATACTAAAGCCAGTAATATGTTTTACACATGAATGATAATTTTTTTCCCATTTGATGGAATAATCGATTTATATGGGTATAAAATTATCATTAAGATATATTAATATATTTTATATATTGGTACTACTATATCTATTTGTTGGAAAAATATTTTAATATATTAAATTATTTAATAAAATGAAAACGCATGGTTGAAAACAATACCTCTTTTTCATACCACTTCTTTATAAATGCAAAATTATAATGTAATTATCAATAAAAATGTTGAAAAAAGTCCTCATATTATAAGAAAATTTTATATAATTACCATATATAGCTATTAAATATAAATTATAAATGTTTAATTGGAAAAATTATCATTATTGTTTAGTTTTACCCATTGTAATCAGGTTTTAACCATAAAAACATTTATTAGTTTTTATTAATTTCAATATTCATTATGGTCTAATATTATGTTGAAAACTATAACTAATATTGATTATTCGTATTCCATATATTTTATAATTCTTACCAATTCATTTTACTAATGTGATATAATTAAATTTAGAATAAAACCCACAAGCACGATGAAAACACGGTTTCCAAAGAAAGCGGTTCATATGTATAAAAAGTTATTTTTTATCAATAATCGTGATATCATCGATTTTCATTACCTATTATGTATAAATAATAATATATTTGGAATAATTTTTATTTTAAAATTATTTTAAAATTATTTGTAAATTATTATTTCATTAATAAAAAATATTTTTTTTAAAAAAATTATTATTTTCAATATTCCTCAAAAAATTAATTTAACATAAAAATATAAAAAAATTACAATAACATAATTATTTTCATTTGATCAAAAAATTTATGATACTTTTTTCAAATTAGTATTTATAATTTGAAAAATATTTAAAAATAATTGGTAAAAATGAAATAAAAATAATTTAATAAAAAATATTATTTTTAATCATAAAACTAAATTTACTCTTATTGTATGCTTAGAAAAATAATTTATGATTATGAATAGTTTTTATAGGATATATAACATATAATATTCATTAACATAATTAAAAAATATTAAATATTTTAATTTATTATGTTCAAAAAATATTCTACACAAAAAATATTTCTCTTAGAAAAAAATTTATTCTGAATTCTGATTTGTTTAATTTGTATTTCTAATAAATTTATAACTAGTGAATTTATTTATACATGTGGAAAAAATTTTCTTTTATTAATTTAGTGAGTTCTATTCATATTAAAAAATTCAACATGTTGGTTATAAAATTATTCTTTATTACATTTTACTTAGGCTAAGGTTCTATATATCAGAAGCTATCAAAGAGGATAAATATATTTAATATGAAATATATGTTAAAATATTAGGGGTTTATAATTTTTCTATTTGTATTTATATATTTTTTCAAATAAAATATATTCCAATTATTTTATCAGATTTTTGGTTTTTATATTAAAATCAATGAAGAACTATTATAAGATTATCCTAATAAAATTATGAAAATTATTTACAACTTATTTTTTACATCAATATAATAAAATATTTAAGGAATTTAATTTTTAAAATTTCAGTTAAATTATCCCATTATAATATTGGCTGTCACCCATTTATTTTGAATTATTATCTATGATGAACTCATCGTCTTCTATCATCATTTACCAATTTGTGATTTGGTGTTCAATAACTTTATTAAATCCTGATATCTATCACTTCTAATTATTTGTTGATCATTAGTTTTCTCATAAATGACCAAATATTTAGTATCGTTGATGCATTTCTTACCAATTTTAATATAACTTCTTATCATAACCATATACCATTTTGATATTTATTTTTAGTTGAAGGAAGCATATTATGAAACCAATTTCAGTTACATGGGTTGTATTAATGTTTGGTATCCATGAAACAATTCATATAATTGTTTATTTAATATTAATTGTGAAAATTTATTGTACTAATCATTCAATTTAAAAGGAATAAATAGGTTTTTCATGTGTTGGGTGTGGCTGATTTATCAATATATCCTTGATGCATCGATAGGTCTCATAAGAAAATACATTTGGAATGATATATAAGATAAGATAGTTATATAATTCTATAATAGTTGGGTTTCTGTGTATTCCTATTCTATTTAAATATAACGACTCAGTTGAGAGTATATTAAAATAAGAAAGACGTTTTCCCTACTTCCAGAATGGTATGATTCATTATATATTGTCCATTCCATTGATGGTAAGATCATGGATGTCTATAATTATTCATTTCCTATATTAATAATTCATTTCACACTGTCCTTGTTATTTTTATGTCAATTTTATCCATATATAGAAAATAAATCAAAATTTTGACTTCATGTACTATATTTTTATTCATATTTCCATAATGATTATTCTTTATGTACTCATGATAACAGTTTTTAAAAGAAACCCTTATTATGAATTTGAGTTCACAAATTAATTTTTTCCTAATTAGAGGATACGAAGAAGGAATATATTCATGATTTTAATCTATTATAGAATTTTTTATGATATATTTTTTATTTAATGTTTAAAATTAATGTTACATATGTATCTAGTTTTCCAAGACTGCTAAACTGTTCTATCCTTGATAGTTCAGTCCCATTTATCATAGACTAAAGTAATTATTTTAAAACATATCTGGGATACATGAGATGGAGTTTATATTATTTTATAATCATTATTTAAGAAGGACCCTTGGTAACTAGATATTATGAGAACATAGAAACCACACATATTATTTTAATTATTTAGAATATTTTAGATGTTTTATTATAAAATGGATTTTTGTTTTATGGATTACTATTCATGATGATTTTGAGATAACTATTTGTTTTCCATTTTCATTTTTTGACCCTAGTGAAATAAAAGGAATAAACACCCATGGACAATGTAAGTATTATAAAACTTGGGATTCCAATACAAGATGTCTTATAGCTGACCAAATCATAGAAATATTTTGGAAACTATCTTAGGTTATGATTAAAATCCTTACTCAAATAGAGAAACCAAACAAAAGATAAGATGGATTAACATATTATATTAT
Organism: Viscum album; assembly: GCA_963277665.1. Lineage (NCBI taxonomy): Eukaryota > Viridiplantae > Streptophyta > Magnoliopsida > Santalales > Viscaceae > Viscum > Viscum album. Next base: position 537,014,000 of record OY728141.1, on the reverse strand, counting down.
TATTCCGAAATATATTATATTTTATAACGAAAAAAATCTAATGAAGACTATATTTCATACCAACAATAAAAAAATGGGTTTTAAATAATTTTATAATGCTATAGATGATGGAAGGAATATTATTCCACATCCCATGTGTCAAAAATCTGTGAAGAAGTGGCGAAAAAATTTCAAAAGTGGATTGAGAGTTTTTATTGGTGTGGAGAAATGTAATATTATTATTATAATTTTCAATGAAATAAAAAATCTATGAATTTCTATTAAATTTACTATAATGAGAAGAATAATTTTTATGACCAGTTCTTTAATCATTGATCATTGACTTAATCACTATATTCAGATTTATTATTTATATATATTGATACTATAAAAGTTATGATGAGCATGGGAATTGACTATGAATTATTATTAAAACTTGTATAGGGTAATTAGTTAAATGATTAATATAGTATATGTGGAAATTAATGGTAAGAAGTATCTTTTCATTTAAATATTGACTTTATGAATTGAACTTTCTAATATCATTATATGGGAAAACTAAATAATAGAATATCCCACATGGGTGAATGTAACCTCCAAGGACTTTAATTTATGTGTATTATAGTAATTTTTTAAAAAAACATGATTATGAAGTATTAATATTTATCAATGGTAGTTTGTTATGTCAATTAACTAAAAACATTTGACTAGTGTTCTAATAATATTTATTTTTATGTGAAAATTTAAAAATTTATATTTCAATGATATTTGTTAAACAATGTAGGAAAATACTTTAAGGTTATTCTATGGTATAACAAAAGTGATACTTGGTGATATTTAAAGAATTTGTATAGTTTATTTGGGGAATATTTTTATTTGGAATAAGTAATCAGGTTACATAAATACCACAATTATAAATGTCATTTTGGGATACCAAAATAGATTATTTTGGAATAACATCACATCAAACATTTAAAATTTTCTTAGGTACAAATTTAATAAATAACATTTCAAGAAATATAAATTAATATTGGTTATTATTATGATTTATGAGATTAGTTTTTATGATTTTTATTTATATTATTTATGATTTTTTCTTATTTAAACCATTCTATATTTTGACATGATAATTAAAATTTCATTATTTTGTTGATATTATTGCTCAATAAATGTTAGTTATAGTGATTCATGCATGAAAATTTATCATATAAATTCACATAAAAGTATTAAAACATGATTATATAATGGAAGAAAGTATTTTATGTATATTTTATCATATTTATAACCCAATGCTAAAGGTATTACAAAAAAATTTAGAAAAATGATAATAAATATATCATGCATTATGAGGAATGTAGCCCTCAATTTCCGTGCCATAATTTCTAAAAATAAATTCCAGCTATGATTCTTATAGAAATAAATATGTAATATATTTCCTTTTTAAAACCCAGAAATTAATGTTCATGATAAAATATATATATAATTTCATTTCAATGTCATGATATAATCAATTTTGAAAAGACGATTTTAAATAAAAATGATAAAATTTCTATATAAATAGTACAACGTAGTACTCCAAGATTATTGCTTATATTTTATTTTAAAATAATAATATCATTTATGACATACACCCCATGAAACACATATCAAAAACTAACCATTAAAGTAAAATTTTGTATATCTGAATGTTATAACATTGTTGTTGTGTTAAATTGTATGAATATCAAAAATCAGCTTATAAATTATATAAAATAATTGTTTTAGAAGATTCAAATAATAAATTAATAAAGGAATATTACATTAAACTTGTAACGCCCCGAACCTAGTTACCCAGAGTCGGTGCATTATTACATAACATTGGCATGATCACAAGAAAGATCAAATCTCGAAAGACAGATTGGTTTAGTAGCCTTGGAAACACTAGATATATTCATAAGTTTTACATTACATCATAAAATGAAAAACTACTACAACAACATAATGTCTCCACAGTCCACACTATTATCCCCTCATAAAAAATCCCTGCTGGTCATTCATAACTTACTTCTTCACATCCTGGGAAAAATAAAACATAGAAAAGGGGTGAGCTCAAATGCCCAGTAAGGATAACAATATAGCGGAAACATTCATAAATAAGAATAAACATTTAAGGCAATGTATAACTAAAAAAAAATCCTTTCAAACATGAACTTTCAACATGGTACGACATAAATAAAATGAAATAATTCCATTTACTTATTCACATGGATATTCTACTAATCGAATAATCACATGAAAAAATCAATAACCACTTTCATAATGTTGTAATGCATAATGCCAGACTATCATAACCACATAGTCAAGGCCTCGTGCCAAGACTACAAATAAGATTTTGTCAAGGCCTTGTGCCAAGACACTAGTTTGTCTCATGAGACCTACAGATGCATCAAGGAGCTATAGCGGGCTCCACCCGTCACTTACTAAGTCCAATGCATTCCCATATGAAAAGGTTTAAACATAACATAAACATTCGTATTAATACTAGCATACGAAATGTAAATAATTTCACCATAAAATATGAATGGTATAAAAATAGCACATCCACAGTCAAACATATCACAAAACCTTCAATACAATATTGAAGTTTTGTATAATAAATCATCTTCAAATAATCTTAAAATCCATCAAAGGATGTTGACATAGAAAAATCAATATTCTTTTTAAAGAAATATATCCTTTTATTTTGAAATCATTTAAGATCCATATAAAATAAAACATTTTCTTTGAAAATATTCTTATAAGATTGTAAGGGAATCTTTGAAGATTTTATAACGGCGGAAAATAGCCGCACCCACCGTATAAGTTAAAAAAACATTCTTACCTTAATTCTGTCCAAAAGGTTAAAAAGGACCTTGTTTTGAAAATGACCGAAAGATTCCTTTATAAACCACTTATAAAAGTCAAAAAGGGTATAAATGACTTTAACTCATATTCTAGTAAATAGTAAAAATGTTTTGAAATACATTTTTAAGAACCATGGATGTGGATGATAAAGAGATCCCAGTAGATTATTACGTATAAACAACCTCGGATAATGAAGAGATTGTGAAATAACCCTTACCAATTTGGTAACTTATGAAACATACAACCCATGAAAGAGGTATCATACAATGAATATGTAAATAGACATAAATTAGAGTGTATTACACAAAGAATATAATTATGGGCAGTACATACACCACACAAAAGGCGATGGTGGCAATATGGCATGAATCTCACGGGAATAAGGAGTGAGATGAAAACCCCTTACCTTGTACTTTTCCTTGGTTGGGGTAGGTTAACCACCTGTATAATGGTGAAATAATTGTTATTAAATTATACAAGAATCATATACATTAATATGATATCATATATGATCTTTTAATATTGATTTGATAATAATATCTTAGTATTATCGTTGTTTTGGGTGTTAACTTACTTGTTTTCTTTTATATGTTTTGTTATGTAAGCCATGTTTGTAATGAACAGGTTGTGTATTATTCATATCCAGAATGATATCAAGTCCTTAAACATAATTTTTAAATCATCAAATGATAATTATACCTGAATGGATACGATGGAGAATGAATCTCATCGCGTTCGTGGAGACGGTAGTCCGTACGTACGCACGAGCGATAATATCATTCTTTTGATATTAAAATAATATATAAATTGATGTTATATCATATATAAAGAATAATTAACATGTTATATTTATTATTTACATGAGTTACACATCATTATTATACCCATCCAAATAATAATATATTGAATAACAATTACACCACGACGTGGAGACGGTAAGCCGTACGTACGCACGTATGGTGACATGTTATTCAAAGGGTGGATAGAATACTGAATATGGTTGTACCATATTTATAATAACATCACAGTATATGTGTGATACCGGATTTATTATTTTATAATGGTAACAACAAAGGAAGAAGAAGTGGAAGAAGAAATGAACTTGGAAAAAGGGTGGTGAAATCATTACCTCTTCTTCGGGTTCTTCCTTTTGATTTGATCAAAAGGGATCCTTAGGTTGGATTTCTGATCAAACTAAGGCCTCTAGGTTGTTGTGAGGGATGTTGGGAGAGTATTTGGGCATATTTTGGCCGAACCAAAAGGCTTTGAAGGTGTGAAGAAATGAGAAGGAGGAGTGCCCTTTTATAAGAGGGGTGAGGGGAACCTTTGGAAATGCTAGAAATATTAATTTATAATAAATTCATATTCGTTTTCTAATGGATCCAAAGTTGATTATTCAAAGGTTAAGGTGGGGATGGGTCGAAAACAACTCAAACAATAGAATTTAGACAGATTTGGGTACTTATATTAACCTTATATTTAAGTATTAACTCTAAGTTAATTAGTTTCACTTTTACAATGTCTCTTTGTATTTTTATATAATATGGTTAATAAACATACTACATACATACAAGCGACCCCCAAGTGGTCCATTAATGATGAAACTATCATGATATATGTCTCTTGGCCGAATCTTAGATTTTTAGAAATTTAATATCAATTAATAATATAATATTTGTTTTAAGAACTCCTTTATGTCAATTTTGACACTATTCAATAGTTGATTTTTGTGAAACTCATAACAGATTGATTACTTCTAACAAAGTCAATTAAATCAATCCTAATATATCATATTATCCTAGAAAATTTCTTTAATTCATTAAAAGTTTCATATTATATTTATTTGGGGATTTATAATATAAATTATTTTAATTTTTCACTATTATAGTAATTACTGCATCATCATTGTGTCATAAATAAAATAAATTATTTAATGTATAAAAATTATAAATAAAATAAAATTATGTATGAAATATTTTTATCTTTCTAATGAATATTTATAATCTAAAATCCATCATATATAGCCCTATGTAACAATTGTTTTTCTATAAGATATATGCTAGTGTCATTTTTGTATTCATTTTAACTTAATTAAAATAAAGTGTCATTATCAATTACAAATGGATCCATGGGGTCCCAAAATCGACCCAAAGATGTCCATGGTCTACCATGTATCAACCAGTAGGGTTAAGACACGTTTTAGGGTAATTTAGTATTATTATAATATTATTTTTTAACCCTTATATACCGGATTTACCCTTAACCATGGTAAATAAAATATTTACCGCAGTAATTATTCAAAATGTCTAAAAATAAAAGTTACCTATTTACACAATTTTAACATACTGATTCCAAATATGGAATCCATTTTCCTAAATTCAAAACACAGAAGTGGCAGAAATTAATTTAAAATTAATTCCCAATGTCAAAACAAAAAGCGTATTTTTAAGAGATAATAACTATCAAAAGATTGACACTTGTTTATGTTCGGTTTAATTGTAAAATTATGTCCAATGACACAAATTATATTAAATGGTAAAAATATATTCTAAATATACTCTAAAACTACTAAAATTGATAATTTATCACTATTAATTATTTTGATTAAAAATGTTGTTTTTAATTAAAATTTATTAATTTTCACTATTCATCAAAATATGAAAGTTATCCGAAAAGTACCAAAATTTCACCTTAGGCTAAATTCGATATTCCAAATCCAAAAATGAAGTCCATTTTGAAATATAAAATATATATAATTTCAAAAAGTAGGTATTACTATTCATAACGGCTAGTTTGATTGGTTATGGTGTGTTGGAACTCGGTGTTGCGTACAACACACGCTATCACATTATTCAAAGAGAAGCGTACCGTAGAAGCTTGGGGTGTTACAAAACTAATTATTTTTATAGGTAGAAAAATATAGAAAAATTAAATTTTTACATTAAGAATACTTTTCCACTAAAAATTGTAGTTAGTAAAATATATAATTAACTAATTAGAATTGATTATTGAGAATTCTAGATATTTTATTTTACAAAGTAATCATCAATTTAGAAATTTGAAATCCTAAATTTTATTATGGATATTTATTTTATTTTATCTGTAATGGTTGATTGCTGAGTGAATTTTGAAAAAAAGGTATATTTTTTAAAGAAACCATTTATTTTATTTAAAAAATGTAATTTAAATGATTCATAATATATTTTATTAGTTTTTATGTTATAAAAATATAAATTTTATATTACAATAATATAATCATATTCACAACAATATAAATGATTTCGGTATAAGTTCATTTTTTTAAAACACATTTTCCTAGAAAATGTTATTGATGCATTATTTTTACATATAAGAAAATAAATTTATACCATTTCTTGGAATTGAATATTGAAAATTTTAAAACATTTTAATAATCCGATTTTTATATTTTTTAAAATTTTTCAATTTAAATTTTTGACCTAATGAATTGTAACAATGTTAATGGTTTATCATCATAGAAATCGATAAAATAGGTCAATTATGTTTAAAACATTTAGATGATGTATCAAAATCACCAATAAATTATATTAATTAATTTGATGAGATTAATAATTTTATAAGCATTATAAGTATAAAAATATTTCATTTGGTTCCACTTAATTGTGATGATCAACATTATATTATTTTAATTAATATATATTACTAAATTCACCTATATTTTATTTAATATATTTAATGTGTTTTATTATGTAAAAAACAATATATAAATTGTTATAAAATATTATTTGGAATATTTACATTTATTTATTTGATATTACTTTTTTTAAATTTTTAGAGACAGAATAATAACATTGAACACTTACACAACATCGACATAATGCCTAGGGATACTGTAGAAAAATCAAATAAATGTCTTTAAAAAAGTAATATTTTTTATGGATTATAGTCACCCATTAATTAATTAGACACTCATATAATATATGTGTATTTTTATTTTATATTCATAATCTATGTTTGTCATGATACCTTCAACATCAAGAAATGTGCATTATCCCGAATGAGGCCAGAAATGCTATTTGATTTTTAATTTTTTTTCAAATCACAGGAATGTTATAAAATATTTATCATGACTTGATTGGATGGAAAATATTTTATATAATCATCTTTAGTTCTTGTACATGTCACCTAATTTTTTTAAATTACTTTCATGACTTAAAAAAGTGAAAAAAATGTGTAACAAATTTCAAGGTTAAAAATTATAAAAGAGGAAGTAAAAAATGACATGGTTTGAAATTACACCTAATATTTTTTAAAATTTATTGGGTGATTATATTTAGATATTATACTCAATATCATTGAATATAAATTAGTTTGGTAAATTTTTTAATTATTTATAAATATATTATATATTATTATTTCATGTATTGAAAAGATTCCACAACCACACTTATAAAAGGGAACCTCATCTAAACTATTATTTAATTAAATTTATCCACATAGATTAATAAATAAAAATAAAAATAAATTCATATATTTTTTCCACATCCAATACCATTTTTTCTCCCACTAAGTCCATCATATGATATAATAACATGTAATGTAAAGGACGATTTTTTTGTAAAATATATAAATTATAAATAAGTTCATTAATTTTGTTTGTTCTTCTAAAAAACACAATTTTTCCTAAAATAGATGTCATAATAATTGAATAATATTAAATATACTTATGTTATTTTATGTTTTTTGAAATTATGATTATTCATTACTTTTTTATCAGTTGGAGAATGAAAACATCAACCACGAATATGTGTGGACTACCACATTCACAATGCGATGTCTATCATATTTCATCACCACATATAAATGATGTGTAATATAGTGTTTTTAAAGAATATATATATGATATTAACGACATAATTATGATTCTCATAAGATAATATGTTAGTTTCTCACTTAGTCTTCTATCAATTAGAAAATTATAATGTCTTTTATTTGTACACATAGACTACCACCTCCATGAACAGATGGTATTCATTTATCATGGTAAAAATTAATGAAAAAATATAAATTTGTATTTAATATTTTGAGAAATAATAATTACCACTTGTTTAAATAAATTTCTATGAGGAAACATTGACTAGTATATGGGGATAAATAATACAAAAAACAAACACAAAAATTAACAACACTATAATGTTAATAATGAATGGGTGATATAATGTTTTAATTAAGAAATATATTGTATTACTACTATGTATATTCATCCAATATATATTTATAATAACTATAAATTTATTATATAGTATTATTTTAATTCATATGAATATATTTGAAAATGAGGTGAGGGTAATTTTATCTCATTTTTTCGTCAAAGTGACAAAATTACATTATGAACTAAATTTATTTTACATGGTCTATATGCAACCCCTTGGACATGATTTATCATTAATTTAAATTTATTGATCGTATTTTTAGATTCAAGTATTTTTATGACATTTAATGATTTTTGAATTGAAATGTTATTAAAACATTAGAGGGTTATTAAATAATCTCACACTTATTTGGGATTGTTCATGATTAAATTTCAATTAGAAATATTATATTCAATTTGACCTCTAAAACCCAATAAACATTATTATAAAATTTGTAATTATGAAAGTTTCATATTTTCTTCCATCATTTCCCTATGTTTGATACACAAATATCAAAATAATTTTTTATACAAAAACGTTCCTTATTTAATTTTTACGTCATGTGTATTTTTATTCATTATAAAGATAGTCAATAATGATTCAATAATTATATTTTATACTCTAAAATCATTGTGTAAAAATCATATTCAACATTATTTGTACTTATATTATTTTTTTTATAATATAATCTTTTTAATATTTTCCAATTATATTTTCATTAAATTTATTTACAAATTTGTGAATGTAATATTATTTTAAATGTATACGATATTAACAGATTTTCCAACCATCATAAACATTATTCTTAATCAATATTCCATATATGTTTTCATGTTTTCTAAAATAATATATTTTTTCCACTATTATGTGATATTTTAGGTTTTATTTTAAAATAAAATGGATAATTTTATACAATGAAAAAAATAATTTAATAAATGATTTATAGAATATTATTTAGAAATAGTTATAAAATATTAAATGAAAGTTATATAAAATGACTCCCTTAAATATTCCTCTATTATTATCAATAGAATTTTCATTTATTCACTCCTTAATATCTAACTAATTGATTTTATTCTATAACCCCATTTTGATTCATTATTTTGTGATCATTCAATTTTTTATAACGAGGTTCTCTTTCAGTCTCAATTATTCATTGGACATCATTACCCCCAATTAAATACATATTTTCAGTATCATTATTATGTTCATATCATTTCAACTATGTTTTTTATTTTCTTACTTGTAAAGACCCAAAAATTTCAAGGAAATTTTTTTCTTAATTTATTTGGAATTTTACGAGTCCGTAGTTTCTGACGGCACCTAATTCCGAGGCCCGGTGTGACCGAAATCAATTTCTGAAGTTTAGCTCGGGTACGTTCAGTGAATGAATGAGAAGGGTTTTCTATCTTTTGAACCATTGCTCGGATTTGAAATCTGAGGGCACTGATGGAACAACAGCTCCGATATTTTCTTAAGAGGACATTTCTCGAAGGTGCGTTTTCTTGGGAGGAGTTTTAAAAAAATGTGGATTAAATGAAGAGTAAAATAAAATTGTGTTACAATTTTATTTCTTTTTTCTAAGTGGTTATATACTAGGTGTAAGAGTTGGGGGTGGGACCCACTGGTTACTAACTAACCTTGAGAGGATAAAGGTGATGTGGGGACCACACGACCCCCACCCCTTCACATTCCTTAAACCTCTTCTAACTCCCCTATTAAGTGGGTGACTTCTCCTCTCCTCACCTTCCCCTCTCTCCCACATTAATTCTTTCCAACATAACTCCTAATTAATAAGACAACTCAAGTTTAATTAAGTAAGTGATTTTTTTTGAATTTTTGAGTTTTTGAAATGCATGGAAAATTAATAAAATAAGGGAAGGACTTATTTTATTTGGTTAGTTCTTGGTTGTGTGAGAGAATTTGGGAGAGAGATCTCTCAACTATTTTGGAAAAACATCATCTCCTACCTTGAAGAACGCCAAGATTCCGAGGAAGAGCATCGACTCGGCAATCCCGGTTTCTTCCTTCTTTTCCTCCTCTGTGGCAAGGAAGGAAACAACGATGTGAGAATTCGCAAATGACGTCACGCTTGTTCCCTTCGTGATAAAAAGAGGATACACCGTCCCCTCCTTCGACGTACACATACACAGTCTTCGGAAACACACCCCACGACGACATCTTCCGCGTCGCCGGAAAATGACGAACAACACGAGGTAGGGGTTATCTTCGTTCAAGTTTTATTTATCGATTTTCGTGGATTTAATTATGACCACTTGTTATCATCATAACAGGAGGAGATTGGACCCCACAAACACGGCCGATCCTCCTCCCCTTTTAATTGTTGATCTTTGTTTACGATTTTGGAAAAGGTGACATGATGTTGTAGCACCGCGCGGGATCGAAGAGAACTACGGCTGGAGCGGGCCACATCGGAGGTGTGCAGCAACGTCACACCGTGCCAGTGAAGCCAATTGAACCACGACCGGAGTGGTCTGTGGTGGTGGTGCGTGACTCCATCGCGTCGTACTGGAGAATCCAAGGGAGGCCGCGGCATGAGCGGGCTGCGGCGGAGGGGGGCGGCGCCGTCGCGCCCCGCTGGAGGGACGGAAGCTGCGGCCTTAAGATGTGGCGGTTCAGCAAGAGGTGGCCAGGCACGGCCGACCGCCGGCTCACCAGGATGCGTGACCTCCACAGGTCGGGCCGCGCCAACCAGGCAGGGCCGGGACCAACTGGGTCGGACCCGGACACGGGGCGGGTCGACCCGGTTCGGGCCGACCCAGGGGGTCAGGCCTGGTCGGACCGGGCCCGCACCCCTACTTTCAGAAAGATCCATTCAAACTCCCATAATATGGGATACCGACCTTTGATCAATGCACCGACAGTTGCATAGGGTTCCTTGTATCAAGGCCGTCATTTCGGTATATTACACTCAAGGTTTCGGTGAAATTTGGGTATGGCCGAGTTGGTTCGAACACGAAACTAACCGAGCCCTCGGAGCGGAAACGCTTATAACATGAGCTCCAAACGTCCGATTGACGTGTCTTGGACTTTATTGGATTCCGTTTATTGAGACGGATATTTTGGTATACTTCACCTGAAGTTTCGACGCAGTTGGAGTATGGTCGGGTTGGATTTTACTCGAAATCCAACTGGGCCCCTGGAATGGAAAAGCCGATAACATTAAGACCGGACGTCCCTTTGAAGAAATGTCAGCAGCGTTGGTATTCACATTGAGAAACGGTCCCTTTGAGTAGACATGACGAGAGTTCGGGGTACAATTGAGATACGGTCAGGTTGGTTTGTACAAAAAATCAACCGGGCCCCGGAGATGAAATGGCGAATAACTCACAGACCGGGCATCCGATTGACACGCCATCTATTGCGTTGATACCCCTATGACGAGGCGGTACTTTGAGATACTTCTTCATGGGACTTTGTGATACATTGAGTATCGACCAGTAGCTCGTGGAGCGGATCCTCTTGGAGACGAGCATATGAAGTACAAAGACCTTGTAGTTGGCTGAGACCTGAAGACTACTTCTCCGATTTGAGTCGGAGTGACTTGTATAGCCCAGTGGGGAGCCGTACTGTGTTTGGGTGGAATATCCACGATAGGGAGCACTACTTTGTTTGGGTGGTAGACCCATGTTACTCAATAGAAGGAGAACATCTGCAGGCTATTAGGGGGGGTGAACTACTATGTTTCGGTGGAAGACCCCGGTGGGGAGCACTACTCTGTTTGGGTGGCTGACCCGTGGTACTCGACAAGAGGAGTACCTCAGCAGTCTTAGGTTAGTGAGCAGCACCTATGAGTCATGACAGGATCAGTGTACTCGACAAAGAGGGAGATCTTCAGAAGTTGCAGTTTCAATATCATTAATGAAAATCCTAGTTTGAGCTGAGTCAATGACCTTTGTGTTTTACTCATTATTGAGATGGCTTACTTGAAAACATACATATATGTATGGGCATATACCTAAGTAGTGGTTATCCGTCGACTTCATATCTATGTGATACCTCATGGATGGGATGGGCTACTTGATAACTTAGGTATAAGTAAGGGCTTATACCTAAGTTGGTTTATCTGTTGAGAACTTTCTTTGTGATTATCCTTCTTGGATTTAGTGAGACCTTGAGGGTATCGGGGTCCCTAATGAGTATCATATACTCACCCCTGCATGGGATATTCCCGCACCTCATTGTGTTGGATGCACACAACGGACAACTCTGACTGAGGTCGAGTGTTCGAGGACTGGACAGTACCCGGAGGTAGACCTCAGGACGAGTCAGTACCCGGAGGTGGACATCACAACGAGACGGTACTCAGAGGAGGTTGGTGGGAAAGAGCGTTAAGGAGGCTATCTGTACCTACCCTTCAGGTAGGATTCGAGGTGGACGCCCCAAGAGCTACTTCTATCTTCCAGCTATTTGTATTTTCTGTTGTATTTCGTTCAGTTATAGCTGTACTTCTCAGTTGGGTTTTTATTCTAGCCCATTTACTTTTCAGCACTTTCTTTTGTAATTAGTGTATTACCTTTGCTTGTACTCTGGTTGGATGTGTTTATGTTTTATAAAGTAAATTTCTTCCCAGATACCGAGATTTACACCTTTGGTGCTAGTCTCCAGCCCCTGGCCTATGGAAGGTGGACTTGGGGTAGTAACAGCATGGGCATGAGGATGGGTCGTGAAAAAATGGTACCAAAGGAGTCGGTTCTACCGTAGAACATATGAATCTGATGTTTCTTTTCTATGAAGCAATCATGTTTAGGGTACTAAGTGTGGTCTTCACTTCAGGGAGTCCATTGTTGGTGCGGGCAGCCGACGTATCCATACACCAGGACCCTAGCTTCTGATTTCCGACTTGGTGCACGAAAAAACTGATTGTGTGTGTGTTTCAAATAGATTCCTTTAAATCAGATCAAACCTGGTAAGCTCACCATGAATAGTCTTTTATCTGTGTCACCTCTGTTTCTTTCAAGATGCATTTCCACGGACGACCAAATAGATCCTTGAGAGATGTATGTACTAATAGCCAGCCGAGCGACGAGGCCTCAGTAAAGGGCTCTCTTTAGGTTGAGACAGCAGCGGATGCACCAGCGGTACTACCATCCGATGGGCCACCAATTCCACCAGCCCAGCAGCAGGTGATGCATGCTGCTTGAGCGCGCTGCACGAGTTTCAGCGCCAGAGGTCACCCAAGTTCCAGGGAGAGATGGACCCACAGGCGGTTGAGGTTTGGCTGGAGGCTGTGGTGAGAGTCTTCAGGATAGTAGGTACACCTGCAAACTTCATTTTGATCCTTGTTGCCAGCCTCCTTCAGGCAGCAGTAGGCAGATGGTGGATCCAGATGCTCTAGTTTTGTGATTTGATGACCTTCACCTGGGGAGACTTCGAGACCTTGTTCAGGGTGGAGTTTATACCAGTGACTCTACACTCCGAGCGTGCTCAGGAGCTGCTAACTTTCCCGCAAGATTTTCCATCAATAGTCGAATCATCTATAGGCAGTAGACATATGATGCAGAGGTCCAAGAGGACCAGACCAACAGGTGGGCGACATCGGGTTATAGGATCGGTAGTGCGGGGCAACCAGGGTGGAGTCAGAGCCAGGCGTGCCAGAAAGGAACAGTGTTTCTCTTGCGACCGGAAGGGTCATATGGAACGTGACTATCCGACTCCCCGCATAGTTGATCCGCATTCATTGGAGGAGCCACCGAGACAGAAGTAGCGACGGGTGCTTGAGCAACAGCCGAGTGGTGGAAAAGGCAGTAGATCTTCGGAAGTAGGTGGAGAGGATCGGAACTAGTGGATTCCTTTTGTTCATGGTACTTATAGTTCCATGTTGCTATTGTATTTGTGTCTTTGTACTTCGAGATGCACTAATAAAAGTCACTTATATTTGTGATTTTTATTCTCATTCCCTTTTGTTTAGTTGATACTGAGAGGTCCGGGTTAAAACCGTTTACTTGACCCTCACTTTTAGGATTTCTACTGGAGGAGACCTAGTGACCACACACTGATGCTGACAGTGTGACTCCATCCTTGGAGGCGAGAGTGACGGTTGGATATCTTGGGAGTAAGGTCGAGGCCTTACAACATCATACATGGCATGAATTTATCATTCATGTTAGGATTGACTGTATTAGGAAATGGGTGTGGTTCATCCAGGGGAATGAGACCAAGTTTCTTCTTTCGGCAGAGGAGAAATCTTAGCAGCTCTTACAGATCGTAGGCGAGAAAGGGTGGTCATTGACCGACTTACCACGTCGGCAAACTTCCTTCCGACCAGAGATGGTATGAGCTACAATGGAGAAGGTGCAGATCATCCTGGAGTGGATGAAGACTGCACAGTGTAGTAAGAAACAGGAGATTGGCGCCAGTCTCAGAGACTCAGGCGTGTAAAATGTTTCAGGAAGAAGAAGTGTTAAGGATATATGAGTCTGCGGGGCAGAAGACATGGAGGCAGAGCTAGGAGAGCAGCATGAGGTGGTGTACATTTTAGCATGTTACAACCACCCACATTTGTTTTCCCCACCAGGATCAGGGAGCTGGAGGGTAGGGAAAAAGAGTAGCTTCATGCAGTCAATGAGTGTAACCTAATGGATTTATGAATGATTAGAGGGATAGTTTGTGTCCACTTTTAGCTGCCCATACAATAGGGGTTGTTACGAATCATTCCTTTCTTCCACGAATCATGTCCCAGACCTAGAGTTTCCGGTAAGCCATTGACTTGACCCTCACGTCTAGAGATACCTTTGTGAGGAAACTCGATAATCACACTTACGCCAATAGTGTGATCTGACCCTCGAGGTGAGAGTTTTAGTTGGAATCTCTTGGTGGCAGCATTGAGGCCTTACGACATTGGTCTGGGTATGGATTGGATTCATAGTTCATACTCATATTGAATGTATTAGGCAAAAAGATTGTGGTTTACCTACAACATTGGGATTGGTTTTCCTTGGTCGACGAAAAGGAAACCCCAGGCAGCACAGGATAAACTCATGCACATGAGGGTGCGGTCGATCACTCTTGAGTCGGCCAACTTTACCCTTATGGCAGCAGGAGTTTTGAGTTCTAGTTCTAATCAAGAAATGGAGGCCTCTAGAGTTTGAGGATGGCGACCACGTCCTTATACGAGTCTCACTTCGATGAGGTTTACAGAGATGTGGCCGAGGCGGAAAGTTATCTACGAGGTTCAACGGACCTTTCTAGGTCCTCAGCAGGGTAGGAGAGATGGTTTACCGCTTGACCTATCCACCTCAGTTGCACCGGGTGCACGATTTCATCCACGTATGTCAGTAAAGGAGATACGTGCACGATCCATCACACATCATCGACCACAGGGAGTTGTACGTCGATGTCAGGGAGACATGCATGGTGGTTCGAGTGGAGACTGAGGATTGACAGGAGTGGGCCCTATGTGGACGGTTGATTCCTCAGGTGCGCATTCACTGGTAGCATAAGAACCTCCAGGAGAGTACATTAGAGCGGAAGGCTTAGATGTGTGCTCAATACCACTTCTTTTTCCCTAGTTTATTTTGAAGCATTATGGGGACGTAAATCCCTAAAGTGGGAGTAATGTAAATACCCAGAAATTTCATGGAATTTTTTTTCTTAATTTTTTTGGAATTTTACGAGTCCGCAGTTTCTGATGGAACCTGATTCCGAGGCCCAGTGTGCCCGTAATCAATTTCTGAAGTTTAGCTCGGGTACGTTCAGTGAACGAACGAGCGGGTTTTTCTATCTTTTGAAGCTGTTCTCGGATTTGAAATCTGAGGGCACCCATGGAAACACAACACCGGTATTTTCTTAAGAGGACCTTTTTCCGAAGGTGCGTCTACTCAGGTGGAGTTTTAAAAAAATGTGGATTAAATGAACAGTAAAATAAAATTGTTTTACAATTTCATTTCTTTTTTCTAAGTAGTTATTTCCTAGGTGTAGGAGTTGGGGGTGGGACCCAATGGTTGCTAACTACCCTTGAGAGGATAAAGGTGAGGTGGGGCCCACACGAGCCCCACCCCTTCACATTCCTTAAACCTCCTCTAACTCCCCTATTAAGTGGGTGACCTCTCCTATCCTCACCTCCCCCTCTCTCCCACATTAATTCTTGCCACATAACTCCTCATTAATTATAAAACTAATGTTTAATTAATTAAGTGATTTTGTTTTGAATTTTTGAGTTTTTGAAATGCATGGAAAAATAATTTAATATGGGAAGGCCTTATTTTATTTGGTTAGTTCTCGGTTGTGTGAGAGAATTTGGGAGAGAGAGCTCTCTACTCTTTTGGAAGAACTTCATCTCCTACGTTGAAGAACGCCAAGACTCCGATGAAGAGCATCGACTCGGGAAGCCCGGTTTCTTCTTTCTTTTCCTCCTCCGCAGCAAGGAAGGAAACAACGACATGGGAATTCGCCAATGAATTCACGCTTGTTCCCTTCGTGATAAAAATAGGAGACACCGTCCCCTCGGTGGACGCACACCTACACCGTCTTCGAAACCTCACCCCTCGATGACATCTTCCGTGTCACCGGCAAACGACAAACGACAGGAGGTAGGGGTTATCTTCGTTCAAGTTTTATTTATCAATTTTCATGGATTTAATTATGACCGCTTGTTATCGTCATAACGGGAGGAGATCAGACCACACAAACAAGGCCGATCCTCCTCCCCTTTTAATTGTTGATATTTGTTGATGATTTTGGCATAGGCGGCGTGATGTCGTAGCACCATGTGGGATCGAAGAGAACCGCGACCAGAGCGGACCATCGAATAACTGCGTGGTGCCGTCACGCCGTGCCAGTGAAGCCGAAGGAACCACAACCAGAGCGGGCCGCGGTGGGGGTGCGCGGTGCCATCGCCGGCGGTTCAGCAGGAGGCAGCCGGGCTCGGCCGGCCACCGGCTCACTATGAGGCGGGGCCCCCGCGGGTCCCGCGGCAGCACTCAAGGCTGGCCATACGGCCGTCCCTTTCTGAATAAACCAAGGGTTGTAACCCCCTGTTTGTCCTAGGGCAGACACCACCAGAAGGGGGGCCACCACTTTCAAAAAAAAGCCCCCCCCCCTTGGCACCCCGTAGCCGGCTCCAAGCCGGGCTGCAGGCCATGACCAGCGGCGGGTCGGGCCGCGCCCAACTGGGTTGGGCCCAGACCCAGGGCGGGTCAACCTGGTTCGGGCCGACCCAGGGGGTTTCGGGCCGGGTCGGACCGGGCCCGAACCCCTACTTTCGTATAGATCCGTTCAAATGACCATAACTTGGGCTAAGGACCTCTGAGCGATGAACCGTTAATTGCGTAGGGATCCTTGGATCGAGGCAGTCATTTTGGTATATTACACTCAAGGATTCAATGAACTTTGGGTATGGCCGGGTAGGTTTGAACACGAAACCAACCAGGCCCTCGGAGCGGAAACGATTATAACATGATCTCCGGACGTCCGATTGATGTGTCGTCGACTTTGTTGGATTTCTTTTGATGAGACGGATCTTTTGGTACACTTCACATGAGGTTTGGACGCAGTTGGAGTATGGATTGGTTGGATTGTACCCGAAATCCAACCAGGCCCCTGGAATGGAAAAGCCGATAACTCTCAGACCAGACGTCCATTTGACGAACCGTTAGTGGTGTTGGTAATCATGTTGAGAAATGGTACCTTTGAGTATAACCTATGAGAGCTCAGGGTACATTTGAGATATGACCAGGTTGGTTCATACACGAAACCAACCGAGCCCCCGATACGAAAAGGCTAATAACTCACAGACCAGGCGTTCGATTGACGCGCCGTCTGTTGTGTTGATACCCCTATGATGAGGATGTCCTTTGAGATACTTTTTCATGAGACTTTGTGAAACTTGGAGTATATACTAGTAGATTATGGAGTGGATCCTCCTTGAGACGAGCATACAGAGTACGAAGACCGTGTAGCTGGCTGAGACCGGAATACTGCTTGTCCTATTCAAGTTGGAGTGACTTTGATAGCCCAGTGGGGAGCACTTCTTTTTTTGGGTGGAAGACCCATGGTGGGGAGCACTACTGTGTTTGGGTGGCAGAACCGCAGTACTCAACAGAAGGTCTACATCTACAGGCTATTGTGGGGGGGGGGGGGGTTCACTACTGTGTTTTGGTGGTAGACCCCTGCGGGGAGCAATACTATGTTTGGGTGGCTGACCCGCGGTACATGACAGGAGGAGTACCTCAGCAGTCTTAGGATAGTGAAAAGATCCTCATAGTAATGACAAAATCAGTGTACTCGATAGAGAGGGACCTCTTCAGCAGTTTCAGTTTCGATATCATTAATGTAAATATTGGTTTGAGCTGAGTCAATGACCTTTGTGTTTTCCTCATGATTGAGATGGGTTACTTGAAAAAATATGTATATGTATGGGCTTATACCTATGTAGTCGTTATCCTTCGACTTCATATCTATGTGATACATCGTGGCTAAGATGTGATACTTGATATGTTAGGTATAAGTAAGGACTTATACCTAAGTAGGGTTATCTATTGAGAACTTTCTTTCTGATTATCCTTGTTGGATTTAGTGAGACATTGAGGGTCTCGGGGTCCCTACTGAGTATCGTATACTCACCCATGCACGGTCTATGCTAGCACCTTGTTGTGTTGGATGCAGACGACAGACATCGCTGACTGAGATCGAGTGTTCAAGGACTGGATGGTACCCGGAGGTGGACCTCATGATGAGTCAGTACCTAAAGGTGGACATCACGACGAGACTGTAATCGGAGGAGGTTAGCGGGAAAGAGCGTTGAGTAGGCTATCTGTACCTACCCTTCAAGTAGGATCCTAGGTGGACTCCCCAAGAGCTACTTCTATCTTCCACCTATTTGTCTTTTCTGTTGTATTTCGTTCAGTTGTAGCTGTACTTCTCAGTTAGGATTTTATTCTGGCCCATTTACTTTTCAGAAAATTCTTTTGTACTTAGTGTATTACTTCTGCTTGTACTCTGGTTGGATTTTTTTATGTTTTATAAAGGCAATGCCTTCTCAGATACCGATATTTACACCTTTGGTGCTAGTCGGCTGCTCCTAGCCTATGGAAGGCGGGATTGGGGTAGTCACGGAACGAGCCCATGGATGGGTTGTGACATTACCTATATACAATTTTAATATTAAATTTTAGTTAACTAAATATTATTATGAATGTTATTTCATTTTCTAGAAATTAACTGATATCACGTATTTTCGATTAATGCAAATAAATATTTATTTTATGGAATTTTTTGAATGAGTTTTATTTAAAATTAATTATATAAGTAATGAATAAGACATGAATGTTAATGGTGAGAACTGTTTATACATATCCCCTTGATGAAAATATTTGTCTCATGATACAAAATTGTTTTGCAGGATTTATAGGACGAGGCTATAATATCATTAAACCATTTTTGGGTATTTGATATATGATTTACCTATTTGTGTAATATTAATTCGTTTTGAGAGCATTAAAATATGAATCATTTACTAAATTTGGACTTTGTGGGAATATTTGTGAAATCATTTCGAAGAAATTGTTGTTATGATCATTAATTTTTTTAATTATCCATTTTATTTTTTATAGAATTTGGTTTGAATTATTTTTGTTATTTATATATAAATATTATCCATGGATGTACATTAATATCATGTTTTTTATTGAATCTAATGGATATTTAATTTAATAAATCATATTTATTAGTAATTTTACTCATTATAGATAACATTTTATGAAACAACTACTTAGTATATGTGGTCACCCATTATTTCGTTTCCTTTCACCATGAAATGAAGATTTTTTTGTATTATTTTCAATCATGTAAGAAAAAATTTCATGCTATTTTTAAAACATCTAGTGTAATATTTAATTAATTAATGTATCTAGTATTCCAAGAGTTATAATCTCATTGATAATTAATGGTGATAACACTTTTATGTTAAACCGATGCAATAAGTAGGGACTAGATCTGGAATATTGGATTTGGGGTCGCTATATGTTGTGAGATTATGTTATAGAATTTGATGGAATTTTGGTGAATAACATTGCTTATTTTGTGTTTTATTATAATAATATATACCACTCTTCCATTTTTATAAAACCATTCAACATGTTATATAAGTGGGTATAATTATCTTCATATTTTTGGTGTGTTTGGAGAGTCAATGGACCTTGGAAAACATGTGTTGTAGAGCATGACATTGAGGATTAGATGAATCGAGAGTGGATAAAGGTAGAATAGTAATTTCAAAATTAGTATAATGTTTAAAAGTGGAAAATATAAGTATTTTGTATGATCATGAGATCTTTATTTTTTCACCTTATCATGGAAAATAAAGGTTTCCTAAGTGAAACCCCTCATTCATTAATTAATTGAAACCTTATATTTTTTACATTTTATTAGCGATGTTGAATATTTCTTATCACTTAATCAAAATAATGATCTGATCCATGAAACATTAGATGTGTCACAACATTTTCAGTACCTTCAAAAATACTGCCATGATATTTATTACAGAGAGTATGGTGTTGATGATATTGAGATGTTTTTTGATTTTCTAGGGAAGTCCCAAGATCAATAGGAGAAGGTGTTTCATTGGAAGTAAATCCCAATTGTGCATTAATTTTGGAGGTATAATGGTTTAGAAAAATTTATTTGAGAAAAATATTTATATATTAATAATCAGTATATCAATATTTTTTGAATAATTTTTCTTTTGATAATGAGATATTTGATTTGATGAAAATTAAATTTGGTTATTTTTTCAGTTATTAATTGGATTTGTTTGTTTATCTCCAATGGTACAATATGCCCTGGTGGCCATGCCTTCTCATTTGATTGTTATCTTTATAGGAGTGTTTGGTTTAGTGGTTTATGCTTTTCTGTTGATTTTTATACAATTCATGATGATGTGAATTGTTTGAATGGTATCAAATTTCTTGTCAATGATTAGCATAAACCCAAATATTTCAATTTTGTTGGTTCCTATGAGTTTATATTTGTTTAATGGAAGGTTATTATTTTCATAGGATGGTTTATGTAATTTTAAAATTGTGTTCTTTATTAAATATGTGGATATTGATGTTATTCTACAATTTTTTATGTGAATCTATACGTTGGAATTAGTTAAGTCATGTTCTAATTTTTAAATTTTTATGGATTTTTTTTTGAAAATACCTTCCATTATTAAGGTTTTCAAAAATTATAAAAGTGGAAGAGTCATGTATGAAACCATAAGATTCATTATATTGAATCATTAAAGTAAATCACCCAAGTTAAGGATATTTTTCCTTTTTCTTGAATGATCCATATATGTTATTTCATAAGAGTATATTAATTTTTCATAAGTGTATTTGTATTTTCAAGTGTTTTATAACTGATTTAATAAGATTCATTAAGATTATCATAATGGTATTTTTTATTTTTGTACGGGTAAATCTTTATTTAGATGAGGTCATTGGATTTTATGAGACTAAATTCACAAAATCATAAGATTAATTTACACTAAAATTGACCTCACAATTTCCCCAGGGAGTCTTATTAATTGGTATATACTTATTTTGTTTTAATAGTTTTTTCATAGTTACCTCAAAATTTTTATCCTTATTATTTATTCCTTATAGTAAAATTAATCAATACTGCTTGATCCAGAATCATGTATTACGATTTATATGGAAATTTCAAATAACAAAATAATTAAT
This sequence comes from Viscum album, assembly GCA_963277665.1. Taxonomy (NCBI): domain Eukaryota; kingdom Viridiplantae; phylum Streptophyta; class Magnoliopsida; order Santalales; family Viscaceae; genus Viscum; species Viscum album. The sequence goes on along the minus strand of OY728141.1, from coordinate 536,992,279 downwards.
ATTTTGTAATTTTAAAATTTTAGTAAATTAATTTTCCAAATTAAAATCAATAATATATTTTATTTAGTTTAATTGTTATTAAATAATGCTAAATAAATTAGTAAATTAAATGTAAACTAATGAATTGATGATGTTTTATGAATGTATCCTCTCAAGAGAACCACCACTTGGTTCGAAAATCTGTTCTTTAAAAAAATTACGATGTTCCTTAATTTAATATTTACTACTTTCATGAGCATGGGTTACTCAATCATTTCCATTCAAATACATAGACATGACTATGATTTCTTCTTAATTTCCTCTCTAATTTGGACCTGCAATCATCTTTTAAACATCTCATAATACATATAATGTGAATCATGGAATCAACTATATAAGTAAAGGATTCAATAACTCTATATATATAATAATTTTTAAATCATATAATTATCATGAATATGTTTTTCATGTAAACAATGTGTTTGACTAATCTATGAAGATTTAAATTCCCAAAAAAAATTGAATGGGGGAAGAGTGTCATGTAATTAATACTAGATTTTTTATATGTTTAATGGTTTTAAATATTATTTTTCTATATATAAATTTATATTATGTTTTACCAATATTTTTTAATGATATAATACAAAATCATTTTCCCATAATAATATTATAATTTAATTATTGTAATGATTTTTTTTGGATAATCTAAAGCTATGATAATTCTCATTCATTAAAAAAATAACTAATTTTGAAAAAATTATTAAAAATTTGTTTTATTAATGGGTGGCAACTTATTTGACGTTGTCTGATGAATTTGGTTTTCTATGAATAAATTTATTTTCCCATGACATGATGTGATTGATGTTGACATGGTGATTGTAAGATTCTATTTGTGTAATGGTCTTAATTTTATGTTAATTTTAGTAGACGGTGGCATGGGTTCCATGAAAGTGGTTTTATGATATGAATTTTTTCTATGGAGATGTGTTAGTAGATTCATTATGGAATTGGATAAAATATAATATAATGGAAAATAAGTAATTTGAAATGTGTATTGGTATGAAATTTAATTATGGTGGTATATACTAAAGAAATAAATACATAAAATTTATAATTTGCGATTGGGATGAAAATGGGTGTGACTAATGAATTGGTTTTCATTAATTATCTTAAATTAATAGAATAAATAATTTAACATGGATGATAATTGAAAATATAATAATGGGTAAATATTATATTTAATGGGATATTGTGGTTATCATTATTGTCGTTTAATTAGATATAAATTTAAAATTTAATGTGTTAAATGTGGAAATGGTCGATGGTTAATGTTTATATAGATATAGGGATTAATATTGTATATTTTAGATTGTTTTTTTGTTGATAGTTCTGGTTGGTCATGTGTGTGGGTATTTTGAAGACCCTGATTTTCCAGACAATTTTATTAATTATATGGAATTATTTTGAGACCACAAAATTTGACGGTCTGTGATTCCGAGGTCCAGAGATCCAGGAATGATCGGTCGAAGTTTTCTAAATATTTAATTAGAGCACATGAGTAGTTTTCCTGAAAAAATGGAAGAACTCTTAAAAAGTTGTCTGGATAAAAAATATAAGGGCACTGTTGCATTCAAGATGGGGGTTTTAACCTAGGCGCGACATATGTTTAGTCGGCACAAGCCTTCTATAAGAAAACTCAAAAATGGTATAACTATAAATAAAATAATTATATAAAATTATTTTATTTTCAAATGTTTATAACTCACAAACAGTAACTTGGATTGAAAATATGATACCACCCCTCCACTCATGAGGGCATTCTTTCATTATGCTAATAAAATCATTAGACATCACTAGCAACCGGTGAATGTTAGTTTTTGGACATAAATTAATTAATGAAGGGACAATTATTTTATTGTAAAATTTATAACATCTAAACAGTAATTCGGATTGAAAATCAGAGGGTACCATTGAGTTCATTGGGGCGTGGTGTCCTTAGGTAAATCGTAACCTTGATCGGTGCGGGTAGAGGGAAAATGTAATTAATTTTTTGAACATTTTTTATGGTACACTCAATAAACCTGTGAGCGGCGTATTCTAAATTTTGAATCGGTGCTCGAATTAAAAATCTGAAGGCACCGTTGAATCCGTAGCACTGGGATTCACTTTAGGGAGACTTTAATTTGACCGAAGTAGGTCTGGAGAAAAAATTTATGTTTTGAGACCTTATAAAAGAAAAGAAAATAAATAATTTTATTATTTAAATTTCTTTCACATCCTCAAATGAAGTAGAGGTTTGTGGGACCAGTGATATGTCATGACAATAAATGGATTAACCTACCAACCCTAAGTAATGATGTCGTTGAGGAATTAGGAAGGTTCCTAATTTATGAGCCCCCATTTTTTCTCGACATCGTTACTTACCCTCCCCTATCATATATATATGGACCTTGGGGGGGGGGGTATCGTGACAGCTTTTCCAAACAATGAAGTAATGGAGGAGCGCTGTGACGCCAGACCGTTAGAGGGAGGAGCTGATCATAGTGGGAGGTGATGGGTGACGCCGATCCATGAACTGAAGGGTGACGAATGAGTGACGTCATTGGGAACCTATTCTGGGAACGATGAAGATGACCAACCATTATGCGTAGATGTTATCCTATGAGTTTATGAGGTAGGGGGTTTCATTTTTTATGCATTTTAAATAATTTTCCTCTTCCCCATTCTTGAATTATAAAAAGAACATGGGTCAACCGACTAATGGGTTGACCCTTGATTCATTAATTTTTGTGGGATGCTGTTGCAGGGTATATTTGTGAGGTTTATCAGGATTTAAAATCAGAAAGTTTATTGAGCCCTTTATACTCCCTTATGTTATGAGCTAACATGGAGGGAGCGGGCCTAATGAACCCAGCCCGGACCCTCTACTACTTTACTTTACCGTTACGTTCTTTGTGGAACACTGCCAGTGTGACGACACCGACTACCTACGATTGGGGTAATGCGCCAAACCCCGTTGCATGAGGATACCAAAGTGGTCATCAGAGCTTCTATCACTGGTTGGCCGTAGAGGAGGTGCGGCGCGCTGCCAGTAAGCAAGGGGTACTGCGACTCAGCGGTGTCAACAATTAGAGAAGGCGACCGACACCTTGGCCAACCATGGAATGGAAGGTCAGTGTGACCATCACGTCGCCAGTGTGAGAAGGAGCCACAATTGAAGCCGTGGCGGAGGAGGGGGAACCTGCCGGTTTTGCGGCGAATGGGAAGTGCCTACGTGGCACCACCCATTTATAGGTCGAATGACATTTGGCCGTTCAGGATTATAGGGGATCGGCTCCCTAGATCCACTTGGCAGGAGCCCCGCGGGCCACGCCCAACATGGTCGGGCCGCCCTTCCAAAGGCCGCCACTAGTGGGCCGGGCCACCTGGCCAGAAGGCGAGGCCACACCCCACCACGGGTCTGGAGGCCCCTTTTCAGTCCGGTCCGCCCCCCCATGGGATGATCTTCCCTAACATGCCATCCCTTTTCCGAACTGGGTCGGTCCGACATGGTCGGACCAGACCGGGGCCCAACCGGTCCGAGAAACACTTAAAGGGATTAATCTTGAGAGTCAGATGTCTGTTTTACGAACTGTATTTGGAATATTGATCCTTCAAGCAAGACGACCCTTTTGACTCACTCTAGGTGAGTTTTGGAGAAACACGGTGTACGGCCTGGTTGGATCGTACCCAAATCCAACTGGGCCCTCGACACTGAAATGCCAAAAACACACATACCAGGCATCCGACTTATGCACCTTATATTGTGTTGGAACACATACGAAGTGGAAAATAATTAGGTTAATACATTGTGTGACTTTTTTTTGAGTTGTAATATGACTAATGGTTTGAGGTACAGTTCTCCCAAGCACGCTGCGTTCGAAACCATGCGACTGGAAGAGACTTTCCGACTATTGATTTTTCGACTCTGTGTGACTCAGAGACCCAGTGGGGAGAACCTATGTGTGACGCGGTAGACCCACATTACTCGATAGGAGGATTACCATAGCATACCATAGTGGGGCGTGGCTTTGTGTGACAGGGAAGACCCACGATACTCGACAGGAGGAGTAACTCCACATGCCATGGTGGGGAGTGCCTATGTGTGACGCAGCAGACCCATGATACTCAATTGGGGGAGTACCTTGGCAACCCATGGTGGGGAGCATCTGTATATTACGTGGCAGAACGACTATACTCGATAGGAGGAGTACATCAACAATCCAAGGTTAGTGGGAAGTAGCTCTGTGTGAACCGACATGCCTACTGTACTTGATAGAGGAGGATTTTTCCAAAATCTGAGGTGATTGACATTGTGATTGGGGATGTTACATGTTACAATCTATAGAAAATATTGTGGGTGGCTATCATCATTCATAGTGATCGGGTTTCGGTTAGCATCATAATCTTGTTTCTCTGTGTTGTATACCTGGTTGAGCTGAGACATTATTTGAACTAAGCCTTTTACTTGTGTGGTATTTTTACCTTCATGGTACTATCTTCATGGTGATACTTGTGTGGTACTTTTACCTTCCCGATACTATCTTTGTGGTGATACCTGTGTGGTACTTTTACCTATGTGTTACTTTTATCTTCCTGGTTTTACATGTGTGGTACTGCTACCTTCGTGGTGCTACCTTTGTGTTATACTTCCCTCATGTATGAGATGAGTATATTTCAAACACATTGGTATATGTATGGGAATATACCTCTGTAGAGTTGATTTTTTTTCTTTGGGTTTTTCCTTTGTGTAATATTAGGAGACGTACGGGGTCCCGAGGTCCCTACTAAGTATCATTATACTCACCCCTCCATGGGCATCGCCCGCACCTTGTTGTGTCTTGTGCAGACGATGTATATCATTGATCGAGGCAGTGGGAGCCAGGACTGGACTGTGCTCAGAAGTGGACCATTGGGCATGATGTGATGTATGGACTACTAATTGTGAGCTATACATACCCTTCAGGTAGGATTCATGGTGGACGATCCAAGAGATGCTTTCAACTTTTCAGTTGTTTTGTACTTGTCAATTGTACTTGTAAATTTCCAGTTGGGCTTGTATTATTTCCCCTTTGTTTTATCACTCTTTTACTATAGCAGTTTACTTAAAATTGCATCTTGTTGGGTTCTCGGACCATGTGTTTGTATAGGTATAAAGTTAACACCTTCCCATTTTAGGGAATATTCCTGTCGATGCTTGTCACTAGCCCATGGCCTATGTAAGGCATGCTTTGGGTAGTCACAGAACGGCCCCCAGGGGATAGGTCGCGACAAAGTAGTATAAGAGGAGGCTATTTAATAAAAGAACTAGGACTCTGATCATTTTAATGGAGTAATAATGAAAAGTGTTTTGAGTGTGGTTTTTAGTTCGGGGAGTCCATTGTTGGTGTGGCTACCGACATATCCATACACCAGGACCCTAAATTCTGATTTCTAACTCGGTGCACGAATATAATAATTGTTTATGTTTTGGAAGTGTTATTACCTGGTATATTTGGAGTCATCTCACCAGGCATAACATAATGATCATGGAGCACCTATTCCTTATCAGGATTCCACCGTGTAGACAACTAGCTAGGATTCCCGAGAGAGTACACAATAACAACCCACCGAGCGACGAGGCTTCGATGTAGGGCCCTTTTATGGTGTTAGCACCTTCGGGTGGTGGACTAGTAGCACCACAACCTATAAAGACTTAGCCTTAAACATTAAATAATCTTTAATTAAATGAATAATTCACATTGAGGATCCTTCCAGGTCTAGAGTTTTATAGAATTAGGCTATAAATATTAAATTACATCTCAAAAATTACAAGGTAGACCCTTCTACTCAGTTTCCATTTTTTCATAAAAAAACTCTTGAAAAAAAGAGTAATATCTTGTCCCATGTTTTAGACAGCATGAATTTTACTTGATCCCATCCATGACCCTATTTTTTTAAGTTTAATGAAAAATATTTCAAAATATGGGATAAGCATAAAAAGAAAAGTAAGGGTTATAAAACAATGAAATAAAACATTAGATCATCAATACATTCATAATATAAGATATTTGACATACTTTAGGAAAAATTAAGATTTAAATAGTGAACAAAAATTTCAATGTTAATATGTGGCATCCATAACATACTTACGTTGTAGCTTTCACAGCTACGTAGGGAGTTAAATTTACAATACCCATCACAATATATTCCCTAAATCACTCAGGAGAGAAATTCACGTTTATCACTGTCATGTTACCCAATTCATTTTAGAGCTATCCCAGGCTCACCCACCCTAGGTTTATCAGGGAACCACCTGTATATATAACTATTCACAAGAACCATAACATATTCATAACACATAAATTAAACACAAAATAAAGATAAAATTTCGACATTTTGAATCCAAATTTAGAATTTAAATACATTAACATAAAAAATACATTATTGAAACCATATTCAATACCATAATACATAAATGAGTATATGGTATTTATTTTCCTTTTAAAAACATTGTGGCTTTTTAAAGAAGCCATAGAACAAATAATACTTACAGTGGCAGGAAAGGGCATTGTCGCCGCTTACATTAAAAACATTCTTTTCTGAAATTTAGTAAAACACCTCATAGAAAAAGATTCACTTTGAAAGAAATGAAATGTCAAAGGTGTTTATAAAGCGTATAAAAGAAAGGTGTGTATAAAACAAAATATGCCTCAATTAAAGGAGACTGAGACAAAGTCCTTTACCTCATGTCCGACTTGACCCGTTCATTCTTTAATCTCTTAAATAATAAACTAATGTAAATTTCTAATTTCTTAAGAACACTTTTCTAGTTTATCATTCCTTTTCAATAAACTATTACCATGTTATAAACATTATTTAATCATTTTTGTTAATAATGATTGTTTTGTCGATATTTGGTAGTTGAGTCAAAAATGGACTTTTTATACTTACAAATTGTTCTTATGGTCAAACTTTCATTATATCCAGAATGATATTGATGATTTAGATATCATATATATCATATATAACCAGTATATACATTTATTTATTATAGTACATAACATTTATAGGTAATAAATGAAATGCACTGTTTATGGAGACGGTAAGTCGTTTGTTCACATAAACGCCTCTTTTATTTAAATTTATTATTTAATATAATGAAAACATAATGATACATAGGTATATTATAATTAAAGTATAATATCATATATATAATCTCAGAAACTCCATCATTTATACGTTCCATGTATGACATTAACGGGTCATATCACTTTGAGGGGGTGGTATTCCGCACTTTCTCAAATGAAATTATTGCGTTTACCCAAAATGGATACCATAAATTTATGCTATAAATGGAAAATACGTAAGTATAAAGAAAAAATACACATAATATATATCATATATAAATAAAATTCCATAATAATTGCCACCATTAGATGTGGTAGGATAAGATTGAACAATCATCGTTTTGTGATGCGTTAGTTTTCCGTCTACAGAAACAATATGTTTTTTACCCAGTAGATGGAGGTCTGTGTAAGTGTAGTTCGAATCCATCTCATAAAAACAATATAATATAATTAGGATACTGTTTTTTTATAAAATAAATGAATAAAAAGTGTTTATGGGTTTCTAGAAGTAAAATAAAACAAAATAACTTTAGGGAAGACATTACCAGTAAATCGGGTAACTAACTTTTGTTTGAACCAAAAGTATTTTTTAATGTGCCCTATGCCAAATGTTAAGATTATATGAGTAATATAGGGATCTTGATAGATTATTTGGGCTGAGTATGGACATGCCTGGGGTCTTGAGATGTGTGAGTAATGGGTTAGAGGTGAGGTCTTTTTATAAGGGGGAGGTGGGGTCTTTAGGATGTTGTGAAAATATTACTTTATAATATAATGATTTTCAGTTTGTAATGGTACAAAATTTATTAAAGATGAAGATAAAATGACTCATGGTGGAAATAAAATAATCCAATAAAATTTGGATAGGTTTTGGATATTATTTTAATCTTTATAATCTTATTAATTTAAATCATTTATTAATGAGGTAAACACTGCATCATTATTGTGTCATAAATAATTTAATTCATATGATGTCTAAAAATTATAAATAAATACAATGATCTAGGAAATATTTTTATCTTTCTAATGAATATTTATAGTCACATATATCAATTATATAATCTCACAGTAAAATTGTTTTAGAAAAACAATACATGTTTATGATATTTTTATTTTTACTTTAAATAAAATATTATTAATATCATTATATTATCCAAGTGGCTTTCAAAGGCCAAAAGTCTCACAAAAGGATTTTATTGGCCATCCATTACTCATAAAATATGTTTAGGACAAGTGTTAAGGTATGTTTACATTATTATAATAGTTTTTATACCATGAAGTACCTAATTTACCTTTAGTCGCGGTAAATAAAAGTCAAAAGTTACTATTAACCAAAAAATATTTCCATTTTATTGAACCAAATTTTACTTTCTAATAACAACCATGTATGTTGGATTTTCGAAATTCAATTCTTCTAAGTGGTAAATTTTCATTTAAATTAATAATTCATCTTATTAACTACTACTCAGTGTTTTCACTATTCATCATAATTGATGTTTTTCAAGAAAATACGAAAAATTCAGCCTACGATATATTTGATATTCTGAATTCAAAATTGATATTTATTTTACTAAATTAAATACATATAAGTTTCATTAATTAATTTAAAATTAATTCATGTTGTCAAAACACAAAGTGTGTTTTTAAGAAATAATAACTACCAAAAGATTGACACATGTTTTTGTCGAATTTCAAAGTGAAATTACTTACAATGACCAAAATTTAATGAAATGGTAAAAATAAAATATAATTACACTTGAAAACACATTAAAAATATAATATAAAAATATATAAATATTATATTTAAAGGAAGATTTTAATTAAAATACGGTATTTTCCACTATTCATTAAAAAATGATTTTTATCCAAAAAATACCAAAAGTTTACCAAAAATAAATTTTGATGTCCCAATTATAAGGAATATTATTATTTTTTCAAATAGAACATATATAATTGTCCAAAATTAGATTGAATGAGGGTTCTCTATTAAAAGGCTGTAAATTGTCCTTTTAAAGAATATTAGATTATTTATGCTTGAAAATAGATTAATTCACATTTTAAGCCTCAAACTATTATTGGATAAATGTAAAAACATTTAGCAATCATGTATAATCATATTGTACTTAGTTCTGTTCATTCTCTCCATTAAAATGACTAGGAATTAACTATCATTTAAAATAATAATATTACATTATTATTTGTTTAGTATGACTCAGCCTTGTGTGCAACGTATAATTTCAAAGAAACTAGTTGTTGAAAATTGGGTACGCCATCGAACATAGAAACTACTATAATGTAAAATTAATATTTAATTCACAAATATCTATAATTATGAAAATGTATTAATCTTTATTTACTTGGGATGTTACATCCTTCCCCTTTTTTGGAAATTGCATCCTCACAATTTTTATTCACTTTTCTAGTATGTGGGGTTATTTATCCATCATTGAATTTTTAGATTCTCATGTTGCATCTTCAACCATATTGTTTTTATACAAAACCTTTACCTGGGGAAATAAATTATTCCACAATACATGCTCTATTTGGTCAAGAATCTAGATTGGCTGTTCCACATAAGAGAGATTCTCTTCCAACTGAACTATCTCTGGGCTCAAAACATGAGATGGATCTAGAGTATACCTTATCAACATTGAAACATGAAAAACAATGTCTAACTATGATAAACATGGAGGTAAATCCACTCTGTATGCAACTGATCCATCTTTCCCTAGGATTTCATAAGGTCCAATGAACCTCGGACTCAACTTCTGCTTCTTAACATAACACATCAAACTTTTCCATTGAGAAAATCCGAGAAATACATGATCACCTACCTCACAATAAAGATCCTTCCATTGGTTATCCACATAACTGTTATGCCTTCTCTGAGTTGTTCTCATGTTCTTTTGAATCAACTGACCTTTTTATGACATATCTTCTAACAATTCTAGTCCCATCAACTACCTTTGATATAATTCATCCCAAAAAGCTATATTTTGACATCACTTCAAATATAATGCCTCAAATGGAGGAATATGTGTACTTAAATGAAAATTGTTATTATATGAAAATTCAACCAACGAATGATGTTGGTACCAAAGTCCCTCTTAATCTAGTGAATAATCACAAAGCATATCCTCCAAGGTTAGAATTTTTCCTTCTGACTGCCCATATGAATGTGGATGAGAAGTTTTACTAAAATTTAATTTATTACCCAACTCCTTATGAAGGCCTTTCCAAAAGATACAAGTAAAAATGGGATCACGATAAGATACAATCTAGATGGGAAATACATTCAATCTGACTAGCTCTTTAACATACAACTGAGAAAGTTTAACTATAGATAGAGTATCTCGAATAGGAAGGAAATGACCAGTTTTAGTCAACTGATCAACAATAACCTAGATTACATTTTCACCTCGATATGTCTTTGGTAATTCCATAATTAAGCCCATAGATATATTTTCACACTTCCGGTATAGCATCGGTAAAGACTAATACATTCCCTTCGGTAACTGCCACTCTGCATTAACCTATTGACAAGTCAAACACATCACATAAAAGTAATCAATATATCTTTTCATTTTTTCCCTCTAGTAATACTCTCGAAGATCTCAATACATATTATAACTTCCATGATGAACTGAAAATGGAGAATTATAATCTTCATATATCAACTCATTCATCAAATGTGAATCACAAGGCACACATATTATTTTTCTAGACCTCAAAACAAAATCATTATCCATGTTAAAATCATTCAACTTACCCTTCGGAACCAACTCTAACATTTTCTGTAGCTCACTGTCTTCTTTCTGTGATTTCTTAATTCTGTCTGATGGAGATGATTTCCCTGGCACCTGAAACAAATCAAAGGAATTTCCTTCCCCAACAACATCTATTCCAACGTTTTTCCAATAAAAAACAATGGAGGTCATTAAAAATGATGCATGGCTAATGTTTCATTACTTTTTCTACTCAAATCATCAACCACATTTTTTTCTTTTCCCGGATGGTAATGGATCGGGTAATCACAATCCTTAATTAATTCTAACCATCTCCTCTATCTCATGTTCAATTATTTTTGAGTGAATATGTAGTTCCAACTTTTTTGGTCAGAATATTATTGGTATTTTACTCAATACAAATGTTTCCTCATAATTTTTAAAGAAAAAACAACCGTAGCAAATTCCAAATAATGTGTAGGGTATTTTAACTTAGGAAGTTTCAACTGACCTAAAGCATAAAAAATTACATGATCATTTCGCATAAGGACTCAACCATTTCCATTCAATGAAGCATCATTATAGATAACAAACCCACAATTTCTTGAAGGTAGTGCCAAAACTGGATCATTCACCCATCCTATTTTCAATTCCTGAAAACAATCATCACATTCATTTGTCTAGATGAACATAACTCTTTTTCAAGTTAACTTAGTCATGGGACTTGATAACCATGCAATATTTTCAACAAACCTCCAGTAATAACCTGGAAAACCAAGAAAACTATATATATTAATTATATTTGTGGGTCTTGGACATTCTTAAACATTTTTTGTTTTAGTAGGATCAACATTTATTCCATTTCTTGAAACATTGTGACCAAGGAATGAAATTTTTTGTAACAAAAACTAACATTTTCTGAATTTCCCAAATAGTTTCTTTTATTTTATGGTTTACAAGACAACCCTTAAATAAATTTCATGCTCTTATTTACTTTTATAATAAACCTAAATATGATCAATGAACACAATGAAAAACTTATCCCAGAACTCATGGAAAATTCTATTCATAATATCTATGAATATAAAAGGTGCATTGGTTAACCCAAACGCCATAACTACAAATTTATAATGGCCATATATAGTATGAAATACGGTATTCAATTTTTTTTGTTTACTTTCAACTGATGGTACACCAACCTCAAATAAATCATAGAAAAATACTGAGCTCCCTGAAACTGATCAAACAAATCATCGATGTGAGGTAAAGTATACTTGTACTGAACAGTGATGTAATTCAACGCTCTATAATCAATGAAAAGTCTCATTGAACCATTTTTTTTACAAATAAGACATGGGAACCCCATGGTGATGTACTAGGTCGAATAAAACCTTTATCTAATAACTCCTGCAATTTCTTCTATTACTCTAAAAGGTCAATTTTATCGATTTGATAACGTGGTTTTGAAATTGTCTTAGAATTTGGAACTATGTCAAAAATAAATTAAACATCCTAATATTGTATAATACTAGACCACTCATAAAAAAAATCCTCAGTATACTCATTTACCGTTGTAATAACATTAAATTGAATAGTTCCTTTTTTTTCAAAAATTTATGCAAGGTAACATTCATTTTCATCATTTACTAGTTTCTCATCTTTCTGAAATGTTATCAAATTTAAGGGTTCATTCTTGAAGACAAACTGAAAATATTTCTAAAAAGAAACCTCTTTAGATTTGCATTCCATCTTATCACGATAAAGAGAAATCCAATCCATACCTAGAATAACAGAAAACTCTACTAGATGGAAAACAATAAGGTTTATTGGTATATTCGTTCCGCACACAAGGATATGAAGGTTCATAGAATTTACTTTTGTCTCATCATTTCCCGCGATGTTTTAAACATAAGTTCAGGATTCATATCATGAGATAAAATTCACAATTTACTAGAAACTTCTCACAAATAAACAAATTTGTAGGCCCAAAATCAAACAATGCATTGGCATAATCCGAACAAACAAACAATGTACCTGATACTACTTCATTGGATTGCCCAACATCAGCTGAAGTGGTAGAAAAGGCCATCAAAACCACTTTCTACTTATATTATGGTTTCTTTACCTTAGTTGAGTACTTCATTGGACACTCATTTGAATAATGACCCATTTCATTGCACTTAAAATTTTTACTAGTTGTAAATCAGATTTTGACTTACCATTACCCTGATCATTTTTTGTGAAATTAAAAGCATTATGTACCATTTTACCACATCAGTAACACGTACTAGAATTCTAAAGACATCATCTCTTATGATTTTTACCACAATTGTCACGAACTATAAAATTAAGTTTCATTCCATCCAAATTTTTAGAAGAGTTCTTCCCTTTCGTCTGTCCCCTCGACCTCTTATTCTGTTGTTTTTCAAAGAAGACTTGATCATCAGAAAACTCCATTTACACCTTCTCCGCACATCAAAAAAGTTTTTCTTAAATTTTGAACTCATGAGAAGATAAATTCCTTAAATACACTGGCATTAATACTATGTGAAATTTTTTTATTTTACTATCAATATCTTGTATGAAATTTTAAGCATACCTTCCCAGTCGAGTGAATTTTGCTTCATAAGCAACCACTAAGACATTCTTCTTCCTCAATTCCAGGAATAGTTTTTTCATTCCTAATGCAATCCAACTTAGGAATATATTTCTCAAGAAACATACCTTTGAATTCATCATAATCATGAGCATCAATCTCTTCACTATCCTTCATATTTTTCACCATCGACCACCACAGTTCATCTTCACCATCAAAACGTTAAATAGTGAGAATAACCTTTTTATGTTTTTAACACCCCATGTCATAAAAAATAATCTCCAGTGCTTTAATCCTCCCTTCAATTGGAATAAGGTCAGATGATCCCCTGAAATATGGGGGATGCTGCCTCATGAAATTATCCACTACTGAAATGTTCCTCTGTGGTTGATTTGGCTAATATCATGGATGGATACCTCCACAATTCATTACCAGTGCCATTTGTTCCATCACTGAAAAAAAACTATTCAGTTCCAATTCCGACCATCTCAAGTTGCTGATTAGGAATGTTGTCTTCCTATTGAGGTCATCCCATCATATATGACCTTTTTCCTCTGTGGAAACCCATTCTGATCACAGAAATATCCTAGCTGAAGTATCATGGTAATCTGTAAATTCTATATCTCTTCAATATTACCATAAATTAAATTATGGCCATTAATTTAACAATATCCTAACATCTAGAGTTATCTAAACTGACTTCTGATACAAACTATAAGGACCCAGCCTTAAATATTACATAATCATGAATTAAATGAATAATTCACTATGAGGATCTTTTCAGATTTAGAGTTTTAGAGAAGTAGGATATAACTATTACATTACATCTCAAAAATTACAAGGTTGAAACTTATACTCAGATTACATTTTTTTATAAAATAAAAACTGCTGAAAAAAGTGTCATGTCTAGTCCCATGTTTTAGACACCATGACTTTTCCTTGATCCCATCCTTGACCCGATTCATATTTATGTCTAGTGAAAAACATTTCAAAACTAGGGATGAGCCTAAAAAGCTCAGTAAGGGTTATAAAACAAAGACATTAAAAATTAGTTCATCAATACATACAAAACATATGATCTTTAACATACCACATGAAATCTTAATATATACATAGTAAACACAAATCATAAGGGTTACATGTGGTATCAATAACATACTAACGTTGTAGATTTCATAGCTACGTAGAGAGTTACATTTGGAATACCCATCACAGTATATTCTATAAATATTTTAGGAGAAACAATCATGTTTACCTCTGTCACATTACCCAATGCATTATAGAGCTATCTCAGGCTCACAAACCCTAGGTTTATCATGGAACCACCTGTATATGTAACAATTCTGAAGAACCATAATATATTCATAACACATAAAATAAACAGATAGGAAAGATTACATTTTTACATTTCAATCAAAATATATCATTTAAATATATTGACATAAAAAATATATTATCAAATCCATTTTCAATACAAAAATATGTAAAATAGTATAGAGTATTTATTTTCATTTTATAAAAATCATGACTTGTTAAGGAAGCCCTAGATCAAATAATTCTCGTGGAGGAAGAAAATTTCGTTGCCACCACTTACGTTAAAAGAAACATTATTTCTTTTTTTTAGTAAAACTCCACGTAGAAAAAGATTCTCATTGAATGAAATGAAATTTCAAAGGTGTTTATAGAGTGTATAAAATAATTTTGTGTGTAAAACAAAATATACTTCAGTGAAAGGAGATTGAGATGAAGTCTCTTACCACATTTCTGAATTGACCTGGTCGTTCTTTATTCTCCTGAATAATAAACTATAGTTAACTTCTATTTTCTTAAAAAACTTTTTCACAATTAACATTGCTTTTAAATAACTTATTACCATGTTATAGGCATTATGTAATCATTTATGTTAACAATGGTCATTTGGTCGATATTTGGGACTTGAGTCCGAAATGGACTTCTTATAATTAGAAGTTGTTCATGTGGTAAAAATTTCATTATATCCAAAATGATATTAATTATTTAGGTATCATATATATCATATATATTCATTATATACATGTTTTTATAATAGTACATAACATTTAGATGTATGAAATTAAATTCACCGTTCATAGAGACGGTAGGTCGTACGTACGCATGAAGGCTACTTTCATTTCTATTTTACATTTAATGGAATGAAAACATAATGTTGAATCAATCCATTATAATTCCTGTATAATATCATATATATAATCTCCATAACTCTATCCTTTATACATTCTATGTATGGAATGAACAAGTCATATCACTTTGAGGGGGCGGTATTCTACACATCCTCAAATTGAATTATCATGTTAACTTATAATGGAAACCATTAAGGTATGCTATAAATTGAAAATACAGAAGAATAAAGAAAAAATAAACATAATTTATATCATATATAAATATATTTCCATCAAAATGTCCACCATTATAGGTGGTAGGAGAAAATTGAACAATCATCTTTTCGTGTGGCGTTAGTTTTCTATCCACCGAAACAATATGTTATTTACCATTTAGATGGAGGTGTGTGTAAGTGTAGTTATAATACTTCTCATAAAGACAACCTATTATATTTAGGATATTGGTTTTGTTATAAAATAACGGAATAAAAATTGTTTAGGGGGTTGTAGAATTAAAATAAAACAAAAGAACTTAAAAGAAGATGTTACCTTTTAATCGGGTAGCTCCCTTCCGTTTGAACCAAAAGGGTTTCTAGAAATTCCTTATTCCTAAGATAAGGCTTCTAAGAAGAATATAAGGATCTTAAGAGATTATTTGGGTTGAGTTTGGACGAGACATGGGGCTTGAGGGGTGTGAGTAATGGTTTATATGTGAGGTATTTTTATTAGGGGGGGGGATGGGCTCTTTAGGAAAGTGTGAAAATATTATTTTATTATATAATGATTTTCAATTATTAAATGTCCAAAACTTATTAAAGTCAATGATAAGATGACACATGGACTAAATAAAATCATCCAATAAGATTTGGATCAGTTTTGTATATTATTTTAATTGTTATAATTTTATTTATTTAAATCATTTATTAATGAGGTAAACACTACATGAATATTGTTCCATAAATAATTTAATTTATTTGATGTCTAAAAATTATAAAAAAATACCATAATGTTAGAACTCTTTTTATATTTCTAATTAATATTAATATTCAAATATATCAATTATATAACCACACATTATTGTTTTTTAGCAAAACAATACATGTTTATGATAATTTTTTTACTTCAAATAAAAAGATATTAATATCATTATCTTCCCCGAGTGGCTTTCAAAGGCCAAATGTCTCACCCAAGGATTTTATTATTCATCCATTACTCGTCAAATAATATTAGTACAAGTTTTAAGGTAATCTTATATTATTATAATATTGTTTTTACCTTGAATTACCCTATTTATCTTTAACTGTGGTAAATAAAATTCAAAACATACTATTCATCAAAAAAAATTCCATTTTAATGAACCACATTTTACATAAAAATAACAGCCTAGTTTGTTGGATTTTGAAAATTCAATTCACAAAAGTGTTAAAATTTCATTTAAATGAAGAAGTCATCTTTTATAACTACTACTTATTGTTTTCACAATTCATAAAAAATTGATGTTTTTCAAAAAAAAAATTCCAAAAAATCAACCTAAGCTATATTTGATATCTCAAATTTAAAAAACGACGTCTATTTTACAAAATTTATCACATAAAATATAAATTAATTAATTTTAAATTAATTATCATTTTCAAAAAAGCATGTTTTTAAGAAATAATAACTATCAAAAGATTGACACTTGTTAATATCAAATTTCAATAGAAAATTACATCCAATGACCAATATTGGATGAAATGGTAAAAATATAATCTAATTACACATTAATCCTATTTAAAAAGTTAATCTATCAATATAAATATATTATATTAAAATGTAGTTTTGAATTAAAAGACCATATTTTTCAATATTCAATAAAAATGAATTTTATCAGATAATACCAAAAATTTACCCAAAGTAAAATTTGATGTCTTGATTATAAAGAATAATTTTATTTTGTCAAATAGAACATATAAAAGTTTTAATGACTATATTTAATGATTTTTCTCCATTAAAAGGTGGTAAATCAACCTTTTAATGAATATTATTGTATTTATGCATAAAATTAGATTACATACCATTTTAAGCCTCTAACTTTTATTGGATAAATTTAAAAACATTTTTCAAACTGGTATAATAATATTTCAGTTAGTTTTATTCATTCATACCATTATAATGGCTAGGCATTTACTACCATTTAAAATAATAATATTATATTATTATTTTTTTGTATGACTCAGACTTCTACAATGTATGATTTCAATGAAACCTGTTGTTGCATATCAGGTA
The DNA here is from genome assembly GCA_963277665.1 of Viscum album. Taxonomy (NCBI): domain Eukaryota; kingdom Viridiplantae; phylum Streptophyta; class Magnoliopsida; order Santalales; family Viscaceae; genus Viscum; species Viscum album. Next base: position 536,974,428 of record OY728141.1, on the reverse strand, counting down.
TGCCAATGTAAATAGAAACTTATTTAAAGTAAAATTAATATTTAATTCATAAATATTAATAGTTAGGAAAATGTATTATTATTTATTTAGTTGGGATGCTACACCACCTGTTAGACAAAGAATACCACCAGCCCCACTTGTTGAGGGTGCACGCTGACTGAGCGTGTTGCACGAGATTCAGTGGTAGAGGCCTCTCAGGTTCGGAGGTGAGATAGATCCATTATCAGCTAAGAACTAGCTGGAGGTTGTGGCTAGATTTTTCTCCCAAGTTGGGACACGAGCAGATCAGACGATGATTCTAGGTACTAGTCTTTATCAGTGTGTGACAATGAGGATGGTTCGCATGGTGATGAGGCTTCCGTACATGGACCATTCCATGAGATGGTACCTTCGTGTAGTATTCTTGCTATATCACTTCCTGTTGGTCAATAGTTACAACCAGCAGTATCGTTAGAGGACACATGTAGGCTTAGTGCCTTACAGGTTTTTCAACATCAGATACCCCTCAGGATCTGAGGTGAGCCCGATTCACAGGATGATAAGGACTGGCATGAGGAGGTGGCTGAGTTTCCATCTTTCTAAGACACCATTCTATCTGATTATGGTCCTAGTAGAGAGCCTTCTATGTGGCTCGGCATGAAGATGACGAAGTTTAAGTTAACCTGATCATGCAAAGAGGTGAATTTTCTATGGACAAGCATGAGAACCTTCCTCAAAGAAGCGTGGTCTCTTACCTTAAAGAGCTAACGGATGAGAGTTACCTAGATATTCTACTAATTCATCAGGACAACATGCCATTAGGTGAGTATTCATCAAGGCATATAGACCATTCAAGGTACACGATAAATATAGTACCATCAGTGCTTTAGGGCTTCGTCCTCTGAGTAAGGTCTATTTAAGGACATATGAGCAAACACTTTTCCTCTATGAATTCCTAATTTGGTTAGGGTGAAAGAGATAAAAAATTTTGTGGCAATTTTTTTCTTTGGATGAGAAGATGCCTCTAGTGATTTTTATCTGTGGGAAAGCCAAAAATTTAGGTTGTTCTCAGAGATATGGGCGTGTAAAATGTTTCGGGAAGAGGAAGTGTTAGGGACAAATGAATCTGTAGAGTAGTAAATGTGGAAGTGGAGCCAGGGCAGCAGCATGAGATGGTATAAATTTTGACATGTTATTAGCACCACCCCAATGTAGTTCCCACTAGGCTTAGGGAGCTGGAGGACAGAGGAAGGGAGTAGCTTGATACGGTCTATGAGTGTGACCCAAGGGGTCCAGGAATGATTTGAGGTATAACCTGTGTCTACTAATAGCTTCTGCATTAAAATACATATGTACCAATAATTCATTCTTTCCAAAAATCTTGTTCAATACCTAGAGTTATAGGTTATACCGATGACTTCACCATTACGTCTATAGATACCTTTGGGAGGAGACTCGATAATCACACTAAATATGATGGTGTGATCTATCCCGTAAGGTGAGAGTTTCCGGTGGAACCTCTTAGTGGTGGTGTTGACGCCTTATGACTATAGTTTGGGTATGGTATGTACAACCACCGTTCATACTCATAGAGACTATATTAGGCCAAAATGTTGTGGTTTATCTATATTGTTGGAATTCGGTTTTCCTTGGTCGGAGAAAAAAAAGGAATCCCATGCAGCATAGGGTAAACTAATCCATAGGGGGGTGCAGTTGATCACTCTTGAGTCAGCCAATCCTACCCTCGTGGTAGCGGGTGTTTTTATATTTTTAGTTCACAAAAGAACTAATAGAGCATGGGGAAATACTTTCAGAATATGTTTCCAGGTTTACTTCCCCGAAGAGAGATGGAATTTTTCTTTGGCTGGGTACTACCAGAGTTTTGAACCAGACTTCTCCAGGGTAGCGGAACCCTTGTTATATTTTAAGAAGAGGTTGGAGTCTTTCCTATAGAGGGAGAAGTGTCAAAATATATTTTAGGATTTGAGATGGAGAATGGAGAGGAAAAATACACTACCACTAGCCTGATGTTAGTAATAGTGGTATTTAAACTTAAGATGAGGTAGCACTACTTGATGAGTGAATCATTTACTGTTTACTCTGATCAAAAGAGTCTCAACTATAACATCCCACAGAAGGACCTGATCTTGGGATGGTGATGATGGATAGATTTCCTCCAGGACTATCACTTTTAGATAGTCTATACTCCTAATAAGAGGAATGTGGTAGTAGACACTTTCATTAAGAGCATAGGTCTACATCTGCTGACTGAGGCATCCGAGAATCTAGTCACATTGTCGATATCCTTTGTAGATAATGATGGAATATATTACCCCAAGTATATACCATCCAAGGCCCGACCTGCATAGATATCCTCAAGAAAGTCTCCTAAAAAATTCTATAAAGTTGGGGAGCACGTCATTCTCTTCATAGGATGCACCATGGTACCACTAACGCTTCAGGATGAGATGTTTATGGAGATCTATACATCCCCTTATCAGTATATCATGGAGTGGTGAATGTGTACCAGGACATCCGACATCTGTACTGGTGGCCAAGGATGAATAAAGCAGTGACATAGTTTATATCATGATGCCTCATTTGTCAACAATTGAAAACTACACTGATCTAGTGGAAGTCTTATTCCAACAAGAGGAGGGAGACTTTGTATTACAATGTGTCTCACCTCCAAGAGGTTTGCAGATGTTTGGTCGGGGTGACAAGATATCTTCGTGGATCATCGAACCATTCTAGATTCTCAGCAGAGTGTGTGAGGTGGTGTACCATGTATATTTTTCCCCCACAGTTTTACGAGGTCCATAATGTGTTCCATGTGTCACTGCTGAGGAGATGCGTGCATGATCCACCACATGTTATCAACGAGGGAGAGATGAAATTTGTTGACGGGGTGAATTTTACAGAGGTTCCGGTGGACATTGAGGGTCGATAGTAGCGGAACCATTGTGGGTAGTTGATAACTCAGGTGCACATTCGTAGGCAGTATAGGAACCTTTAAGAGAGCAATTGTAAGCGGAAGGCTCAGATGCGTGCTCAGTATCCCCATATGTTTCCTTACTCAATATTGTGGATTTTGGGGAAGAAAATACCTTTGGTGGGTAGAATATAAAGACCCAAATTTTCCACAAATTTTTTTAATTATATAAAATTATTTCAAGACTGTAAAATTTGACGGTGCATGATCCCGAGGCCAGGAGTGCCTAAAATGGTCCGCCGATGTTTTTTGAAACATTAATTAGCACGCGTATGTAGTTTTCCTGAAAAAGAGTAAAAAAAATCATAAATGGTTTCCCGGATCAGAAATCTGGGGGGCCCGTTGCGTTCAGGATGGTGGTTTTACCCTAGGTCCAACTTAAGTTTAGTCACCGCGGGCCTCATGTGAGAAATCACGAAAATACCATAACCGTAAATAAAATAATTAAATAAAAATATTTTATTTTTTAAATGCTTATAACTCATGAATGGTAACTCTGATTGGAAATCTATGAACACCACTGAACTGGTGTGATTATTCATTGCTTAGTCTGATACCAACATTGGCTGGTGTGGTCCACCAGTAAATATTAGTTTTTGGCCTTAAATAAAATACTTAAGTGACAATTATTTTATTTTAAAATTCATAACATTTAAACACTAAATCGGACTGAAAATATGAGTGTATCGTTGAGTTCATTGAAGCTTCTTCTCCTTAAGCGGAGCCTAACATTCACCGGCACGGGTTGTGGGTGAATTTAATTAATATTTTGAAAATTATTATGATATATTCAGTAAACGCGTGAGCGGTATCTTCTAACTTTTGAACCGGTGCTCGTATTATAAATCTAAGGGCACCATTGAATCCATAGCACCAGGATTCTATTAAGGGATATTTTACATAAAACACATTATGTTGGGAGAAAAAGTTATGTTTTGTGAATTTTTAGAAGAAATGAAATGAAATAATGTTTATTATTTTATTTTCTTTCGTATCTTCTAACGGAAAAGAGGTTTGTAGGGCCAGCGATATGTAAATACAACAATGGCTTCACCTGGAAACCCTATGTAACAACATCAATTGGAAATTAGGAAGTTTCCTAATTTATGAGCACCCATTAATTCCCCATGTTGTTACATAGAATCCCCTCTCCAATATATTTGTATTTTGGGGGGAGGTACTGGCACAAGTTCACCAAGCAACGAAGTTCTAAAAGTGATCCGCGATGCCAGACGCTTAGAGGGCGGAGCCGATCCCAGTACAAGGTGATGGGTGACACCGAACAATGAACTGAACGGTGATGTATGAGTGGCGTCATTGGGAACCTATTTTTGGAATGAAGAAAACAACCAACCATCAAGAATGGACATTCTCAAATGGATTTATGAGGTAGAGAGTTTATTAATTTATGCATTTTAAATTATTTTTCAATTCCCCTTTTTTGAATAATATGAAGAACGTGGGTCAACATACTAACAAGTTGACCTGCGATTCATTAATTTTTGTCAGAGGTTGTTACATTGTATCTTTGTGGGGTTTATCTTGATTTAAAATCCAAGAGTTTATTGAACCCTTTATCCTCCCTTATGATACAAGCTAAAATGGTGGACACTGGACTAACAAACCTAGCCCAGACCTTCAGCTACTATGCTAGACCCTTGCGTTATCTGTGGAATACCGCCAGCGTGGCGACACTTACCGTCTACGAAGGAGGCAATGTGATGACCCAAACTGCAAGAGGCGACCACGATGTTCATCCGAGCTGCTATCACCAGCCAACCACAACAATTGGAGGAGGATGTCGTCACCACGGTCATCTTTGAAAAGGAAGGGCAGCGCAACCAGCGCACCATCAGTGTGCGAAGGAGCTACAGACAAAGCTATAGTGGAGGTGGTAGAACCCGTGCATCCAGTAGGTTCCACGATGACCAAGTGGCACCCACATGCTGCATCATCTCCAAAGGTCTAATGACGTTTGGCCGTTTTGGATTCTGGGGGAGTGGCTCCCCCGAGCCGCCAGGTGGGAGCCCCGTGGGTTGTGCCCTATGTGGTCGGGCCTCCCTCTTGTGTGCCAAGACCATAGGGTTAGGCCGCCTAGCCAGTGGTACGGACCATTCCCCACTTTAGTCCAGGCCTCCCTTGCCTGCTTGGTTGGTCCAACCGAGTCGGACCGGACCAAAGCCCAACCAGGCCCAAAAACACTCAAAGGGCCTTATATTGAGAACCAGACTTTCGATTGATGAAACCTTTACATATTTGGGATCCTTGGAGAGATGTGGTCCTTTTGAAATACACCATGAGAGATTTAGAGAAACATGAAGTATGGATGGGTTGGATCACACCCGAATCTAACAGGTCCCTAGGTACTGAAATGCCAATAACGCACAGACTAGGCATCTGATTGACACATCGTCTATTGTGTTAAAACCCTTATGACATGTAGAATCATTTGATTAACCCATTTGTGAGACTCTATACTATTTGTAATACGATCGATGGCTTGTGGAGCGGTTTCCCCATGTGCGCTACGTAGGGAACCCTACGACTGGCTGAGACTTGATGACTAGTTATTTTTCAACTCTATGTGACTCGACGACACAGTGGGGAGTACCTCTATTTGACATGGCAGACCCACGGTGGGGAGCACCTCAATGTGATTTGGCCGACTCCTGGTATTCAACACAAAGAGTAACTCTACAGGGAACAGTGGGGAGCACCTTTTTTTGACATGGTAGACCCACGATACACGATAGGAGGAGCTCCTCAGCAGGCCAAGGTGGGGAGCGCCTCTGTGTGACGTGGCAGACCCACAGTGCTCGACGGGAGGAGTACCTCAGTAGGCATTGGTGGGGAGCGCCTACGTGTGACACAGATGACCCACGATACTTGAAAATAGTAGTACCTTAGTAGTTCAAGGTTAGTGGGAAGTGGCTCTGTGTGACCCGGTAGGCCCAATGTACTAGATAGTGGAGGAGTTCTCCAACAGGTGAGGTGTTCGATGTTATAACTGGGGATTTTACTTGTTACTACACCTAAGGAATATTGTGGTTGGCTATTAGCATTCATAGAGATCATGTGTTGGTCAGCATCATAATCTTGTTTCTCTGTGTTGTATACCTAGTTGAGCTGAGACTCTGTTTGAACTAATTCTTTCACTTTTGTGGTAAATTTAACTTTGTGGTACTATCTATTTGGTAATACCTGTGTAGTAATTTTACTGTCATTGTACTATCTTCGTGTTGATACCTGTGTGGTACTTCTATCTTCGTAGTGTTACCTGGGTGGTACTTCTACCATCGTAGTGGTACCTTTGTGGGATACTTTTCTCAAGTATGAGATGATTGTATCGCAATAACATAGGTATATGTATGGGAATATACCTAGGTTGAGTTGATGCCTTGATTTGTGGATTTTCTTTCATGGAACTTTTGGGGACCTATAGGGTCTCAGGGTCCCTACTGAGTTTCGTTATACTCACCCCAGCACAGGCTTCGCCCACAGATTATTGTGTCTTGTGTAGATGACATACAACATTGATCAAGGTTGAGGGAGCGAGGACTGGATGGTGCACAAAGGTGGACCATTTGGAGTGATGTTACATAGGGACTACTGATCATGATTTGAACCCACCCTTCAGGTAGGATCTGTGGTGGATGATACATGAGCTGCTTTGGCCTTTTCAATTGTTTTTTAATTTTCAGTTGTACCTGTACTTCTCTTGTTGGGCTTGTATTCCGGACCCATTTCTTTTGGAACTCTTTTACAATACCAGTTTTCTTCAATGTTACTTCTTCTTGTGTTCTCGGACCGTGTTCTTTTACAGGTTTAAAGGCAATGCCTCCCCACTATTGGGAACGTGCCTTTTGGTGCTAGTCGCCTACCCCTGGCCTATAGAATGAGGGCTTGGGGTAGTCTTGGCATGGACCCTGGGGAGAGTTCATGAAAAATATAATATAATTTCATTTTCATATGATTTTATATGCACATAACCCATGATATATAACTATACGATAGTTGAATGTTTTGATTTCTGGTTTCCTTACCAAAACCTATATAATATGGGAACATATAGATCACTACTATTGCATTATCAAAATATCTTTCATATATGGAATGAAAATTATTATTTTTTGTTTGTTTTCATTAGATGTGATTGGAATAAGTTAAAATTGTGACTCATGTTATTATGATTGTGTAATGATATATAATATAAATAGTGTCAGACATGCATGGAGGATTGAATGAGGTTTATGTAAATTATATTAAGGATTAAATTATATGACAAAAATTTATTATGTGGATGAAATATAGATATGTGGCATGTGTCTGTGGATATGAGTCTATATCATTATGTTATTGTAATTTGACATGTGGAAACAAGGGTTTGGTAATGATTATATAGAAGTGGTGGGAGTGCAATGTAATTTTTCTTTGGGGAATTAGATTGAAAAACTAATGGTGATGTGATGGTGGGAAAATAATTCTATATTATATGATATTATTTCTTTGTACATCTATATGATATTGGGAGAGTGATCTCTAGTGAAGTTAGTAGGTAGTTCATCTAGTTAAATTTCTTTTGTTTATAGTGTGTACATTTTATTGAATAAGTATACTCATTCAATATTTTTATCTAGGGTATTGAAAAGGATTATAATTATTAATACATTCTTTCTCACCCAAAATATAAATTATTATTTTATATATTTCTATTAGGGATTCATAGAATGAGTTCGAAATTACTATATTGGATCTCTTATTGGTGTTTCTACCTATGCAGTTTCTTTTAGTATTTTATGCTAAAAAATATACTTATTTATAATTTTCATACCTTATAGTTATTTTTTGATATTGGATTAATTTATATACGATGATGATTGGTTGTTTAATTTTTTATATTGATAGGATTTTTATTGTAATGAATCCCATTATTTGAATTATACCCTATGTGTCAGTATATATCTGGTAGGCTATTGGAGGAGGGATCCAAATATAAATAATTTATTATGTAGAGGCTTAGGAGGGGTTTCTAGCCGGGGAATTCTATGACAATGCGATTGAAAATTAATTAGTTCATGTCATAGACCAATATTGTATTTGTGAATATTGGTTGACCTTTTCATTGTTCAATATAATTTTCAAATTAAGAAATTATACTCTTATTTATGTTGGTTGACAATATTATTTTATTAATTATTGATCCATATATCTATAAACATCTCTAATCTACAATGATCAAACATTCCCTTATATTACATATTAGTTGATATTAGATTCTCAATTAACAATATATGAAACTATTATTTCCATAATTAACATATTCATAATTATGGTCTATTATATAAATACTAAAAAACAATAATTGAATACTATTTCTTCCTTAATAATGAAATATAGAATAATATTTTACCTATAATTTAACGCCCCGACCCTAGTTACCTAGAGACAATGAATTATTTAAATACATTGGAATTATTACAAGGAATCAATTATTGAAGGACTGGCCTATTTAGTAGTATGTGAAAATAGATTACATTAATGAACAACACATTACAATTTCAAAAATAAAATACAACCTATATAAGCCTTTTACAATTCCATTAATCTCCTAGATTAATCCTACATTTAAATCCTAATACACTTCTTTGAATCCTTGATAAATAAAACATAAGGGGTTAGAACATATGCTCAGAAAATATAAAATATATTGAGGAAGCTATCATAATTGATCATAAACTTTTATAGAAACGTAAAAAATTAAAACACATTCCCTTTAAACATAAATTTCTACATAATATGGAAATGATAAATTAAATAATTCCATTTACTTATTCACATGGATATTCTACTAGTCTAATAATCACATGTAACATTAATAACTAATCTCATAATTATGGAATTCATAATACTGAACATCTTAACCACAAAGTCTAGTCCTCATTCTAAGATCCTAAATATAATTTTTTTCAAGGCCTTATTCCAAGAAACTAGTTTGTCTCATTAGACTTACCGATGCTTCAGGGGGCTATAGCAGGACCCCACCCTTTACATACTAATTCCAATTCATTCCTTATATGAAAACTATGAAACATCACATGAACATTCGTATAAAAACTAGTAGAATAAATGTCAACACTTTCACCATAAGCCATGAATGGTATAAAAATATAATATCCATAGTCATAGTTATCATATCTTATTTAATACAATATATAATATTCTATTATAATAAATAAACCTCAATATGGAATAATATCCATTAAAGGATGTCGACTTAGTTGAAAATGATTAATAAAAATCCTTGATAGAAATATCCCTTTTTCATGAATTCATTTAAAAGTAAAACAATTTAAAAAGGAAGACATTTAATATATATTTTTAATAAAACATTCCCATACCACTTTGAATTTCTGAAAGGAATAAAAATATTAAAACATTAATGTTCATTTTAATATATCCTTAAAACCATTTTAAAAACATTGAAATTATTGGGAAAGGTCTAAAAGAATAAATATCTAAAACATTAAAATTTATGTTTTTGTTAAAAATTTCATTAAATAAACTTTATAAAACACTTTTATGAAACATGTATATGGATGATAGATATTTCCCAGTAAGTATTTATACATAAACTATCTCAAATAATAGTGAAATTTAGGAATTAACCCTTTCCTGGTACATTCCTTTAGTCGAGGGTATGTTTAACTTCTTTTATAATGAACATAATATGTTATTAAGTAATAAAATAACCATATTAATATTTATTATATCATATATGATTCATTTATTACATTATACTACCCATTTATTAATAATTTCAATGTTATATAAACATTTCAGGTAATAATCAATTTCTCTATCATATATGTTTGACATGTTATTCTTTATTCTATCGCTTAGATAATGATTTATGTACTTCTATAATTTAAAAAATGATTGATAAATAATTTATATTCAGTATATAAATATGTATAATATATATATATATATATATATATATATGAAATAGAAACATTTTTGATGGAGACGGTAGTCCATACGTACCCATGAATGTTGTTTCCGTTTTCATATTGTAAAGTATGTAAGTAAGTAAACCACATATATTTATCTACATAAATATATATTATTCTAGTAGAATTATTATTTCATAAAACTCATAGTTAATCAATATATATATATTTGCATAAAAAGTATTGAAGTTTGATCGTTGAAGATGAACCACATCACGTCGTGGAGACGGTAAGCCGTACGTACAGACGAGCGATAATATCATTCTCTTGATGGTACAAAATTGTTTAATTGGATGTTATACTTTATATAAATAATAATTAACATGTTCTATTTATTTTTTACATCAATTATACTCATTATTATACCCATCCAAAAAAATGAAGTGTTAAATAACACACTACACCGCGACATGGAGACGGTAAGCCTTACAAATGCACATATAGTGGTTTTGTTATTCATAGGAAGGATAGAATAATGAATATGGGTGTAACATATTTATAATAACATATATGTATGTATAATTTACTGGAATTAATATTTTATTATGTAAATAACAAAGAAATAGGAAGTGGAAGAAGAAAACAACATAGAAAGAGGTGATAAAATAATTACCTCTTCTTCGGGTGAATCCTTTTGATTTAAACAAAATGGATCCTTATGATGGATTTATGATCAATGTAAGTAATCTATGATTATTATATGTTAGTTTTTAGTGTAACACCCCAAGCTTCCACGGTACACTTCTCTTTGAATAATACAGTAGCATGTGTTGTACGCAACTTCGAGTTCTAACGCACACCACAACCAATCAAACTTGCCGTTATGAATAGTTATACACACATTTTGAAATTTTATCATTTAAATAATTCACAATGGAATTATGTTTTGGATTTGGAATATCAAAATTATCTTAGGGTGAAATTTTTGTACTTTTCGGATAACTTTTATATTTTGAAGAATAGTGAAAATTACTAAATTTTAATTCAAAATAACTTTTTTAATTGAAATAATTAATAGTGATAAATTATTAATTTGAGTGGTTTTAAATATTATTTAGAACATAGTTTTACAATTTAATACAATTTTTGTAATTGGATGTAATTTCACATTTAAACTGGACATATACAACTGTCAATCTTTTGATAGTTATTATTTCTTAAAAACAACCTTTTTTGTTTTGATAGTGGGAATTAGTTTTAAATTAATTTATGCCACTTCTGTGTTTTGAATTTGGAAAAATGAATTCCATATTTAGAATCAGGATTTACAAATTGTGTAAATTGGTAACTCTTATTTTTAGACATTTTGAATAATTACTTCGGAAAATATTTTATTTACCATGGTTATAGGGTAAATCCGGAAAATAAGGGTAAAAAATAATATTATAATAATATTAATTTACCCTAAAACGGGTCCTAACACTATTTTTTGATACATGTCCAAAAATGGGAATCATTGGGTTGATTTTGGGACCCCATGTATCCACTTGTAAGTGATACGGACACTTTATATTAATTAAGTTAAAGTAAATACAAAAATGACATAAGCATATATGTTTTAGAAAAAAAAATTTACATAGGGTTATATATGTTATATTTTTTACTATAAATATTCATTAGGAATATAAAACTATTTCCTACATAATGGTAATTTACTTATAATTTTTGGAAATTGAATTATTAAATTTATTTATGACACAATAATGATGCAGTATTTTTCTCATTAATGAAAGAATCAAATAATTTGTATTATAAATATTAAAATAAATAAAATTTGAATGTTTTGATTTCATAAACGAATTTTATTGGTTAATATTACATGTTAGGATTTCTTAAATGAATTTTTTTAGAATTAATAATGATGTTAAGACTTTATCAAAAATCAACTATTTAATATTGTCAAAATTGACATAAATGAGTTTTTAAAACAAATATTATATTATTAATTGATATTATATTCCTAAAAATATAAGGATCGTCCAAAGGAATTATATCATGATGGGTGTATCATTAATGGGAAACTTGGGGGTCTCTTGGATATATATAGTATGTTTATTAACTATATAATATAAAAATACAAAGTGTCATGGTAAATGTCAAACTAATTAACTAAGAGTTTAAATTAAAAGATAAAGTTAATATAATGACCAAAACCTGTCTAAAATATATTTGTTGAAAGGATTTAGACCCATATTCACCTTATTATTAGAATAATATTATTTTGAGCCATTAGAAACAAAATATAAATTTATTATAAAATAATACTTTAAGCATGTCTTAAAGACCTCCTCCCCCCCTTATAAAAGGACACAACTTCTATCAAATTATTCACACCTTCAAAGCCTTTTGGTTCAGCCAAACCCTACCTAAATATTATTTCAAATTCCCTCAATTCAACCTAGATGCATTAGTTTGATCATAACTCCATCCTAAAGAACCCATTTGATCAAATCAAAAGGAAGAACCCGAATGAGAGGTAATGTTTTCACCACCCTCTTTCAAGTTCCTTTCTTCTTCAACTTCTTCATTATTTGTTATTTACTTTCTAAAATAATAAATCCAGTATCTTCTATATATTGTGATGTTATTATAAATATGTTACAACCATATTTAGTAATATATCCATCTTTTGAATGACATTTCACCATACGTGTGTTTGTACGGACTACCGTCTCCACGTCGTGGTGTAGTTGTTATTAAATACACTATTATTTGGATGGGTATAATAATGATGTGTAATTAATGTCAATAATAAATATAACATGATAATTATTCTTTATATATTATATATCATCCAATTAAATATTATTTTAATATCAAAAAAATTATATTGTCGCTCGTGGGTACGTACGGATTACCATCTCCACGAATGCGATGAGATTCATTCCCCATCGTATCAATTCAAGAACAAATTTTATTTGATGATTAAAAATAGTTTTTAGAGACATGATATAATTATGGATATGAATAATATACCTCCCATACATAACAAATATGGCTCACATAACAAATAATATAAAGAAAAAATGAATCTGTTATCACCCGAAACGATGATAATACTATGATATTATAAACAAATCAATGTTAAAATATCATATATGATATCATATTAATGTATATGACTATTGTATAATTTAATAACAATTATTTCAACATTATACAGGAGGTTAATCTACCCTCAATCAAGTTAAATAACAAGGTAAGGGTTCATTTCAAAATCTCTTCATTGTCCAATGTTATTTATACGTAATTATCTACTGGGACCTCTTTATCATCATCTTCCATGTATCTAAAAAACGAATTTAAAAACACTCTTACTATTTTATAGACTATGGGTTAAAGTTATTTATACCCTTGCTGGCTTTTTATAATATGTTTATAAAGGAATCTTTTTGTCATTTTCCAAATAATGTCCTTTTTCATCTTTCTCGACAAAATTAAGGTAAGAATGTCCTGTTTAACTTATACGGAGGGTGCAGATATTTTATACCATTATAAACTTGTCGAAGCTTCCCTTACAAGCATATAAGAATATTTTTAAATTAAATTTTTTATTTTATAATTATGTGACTCTTAAATGATTTCAAAATTGAAAGAGATATTTCTCTAAAAAGGGTTTTGATTTCATCTATGTAACCATCCTTTGATGGGTTTTAAGTTTATTAGTAGTTGATTTATTATGATACAAAACATCCCTATTGTATTGAAGGTTTTGAGATATTTTTGACAATGAATGTGCTATTTTTATACCATTCTTGGTTTATGGTTAAAGTATTGACATTTCATATGATAGTTTTAATACAAATGTTTTTGATATGTTTAAACCATTTCATATGAGGAATGTATTGGACATAGAAAGTGACGGGTGGAGCCCGCTATAGCTCTTCGATGCATCAGTTGGCCTCATGAGACAACTAGATGTGGAATTGGTCGAGGCACTTTCCCAATTTGATTTATGGTTTTGGACAAGGCCTTAATCATTTTTAGACGTCTTGGCTGAGGCCTTGACAAAATGTTTCAGAATGTCCGACATTATACATTCCCTCAAAATGGAAATAATATTGATGGTTCATGTGGTCATTCGACTTGTAGAATACCCATAATTATGGTTTATTATGGATTTTTTTACTCACCTCATATTATTTCCATAACAGTATTCTTGTTCATTATTGGTAAAGGCATGTGGTTTCAATTATTCACCATACTTAATATTTATGTTGTCTTCTGCTGTATTGCTTACCCTTACTGAGCATTTGAGCTCACCCCTTTCTATGTTTTATTTTTCCAGGATTAAAAGAAGCGTATTATGATTGATATGCAGGGTTTAGATAAAGGAAATAATGGCATTCTCAAAGAACTATATATGCTGTGTTTTATGTTTGAAATTGTAATGTAATGTTAATGTACGTAATATATTTTCCAAGACTGCTAAACTGATCGGTCCTTTGAGACATTATTCCTCGTAATCATGCCAATGTATTAAAATAATGCACCGACTCTGGGTAACTGGGTTCGGGGCGTTACAGTTTGTATCAGAGGAAGTTTAGCAATAACCTTGGAAGCAAGATTTAGATATACTTTGATTTGATCACATAGGCCTAAGATAGACTTTGAGGATTAGTATAGAAGAAATTCCTAGAATTTTTGTAATGTAGAGATTTTGTGAGTTTTCCAAGCAAATAAATCCCTATCTGGATAAAAACAGTTATAGGAAGCTCTAGCACAGATGTACCTAGTGGTAAAACCCGAAAACACCGCTTTGAGCTAGACTCGAATGAGAACTGGTGCACGAGAACGGGTCTTGCTGCACTCTTGGTTACGACACTCCCGGGGGATATGCTTAGGATAATTATCATTTTTTACAAACCATTATGGATGGCTTATGAGTATATACTTACTCAAAGAATTTTTTTATGATTATGGATTATATCCACAAACCATTCAATTTGCGTTAGGTATTTTAAACATTTGTAATTTTGTATTACGATTCATAGACTAATCTAGTTTATGCCATTGTTTAGAAATGGCACCTAGTGGAAGGAATGAAAATAGTATCAACCCACATAATCCATTTAGGGATTTCCCTCCTAGTCAAGAAAATTATATTGGAGCTGGTGATACAACCGGTGGTGATAATATTATCACATTAATGGGACAACTCAATTAGGTTATGAATAAAAACCTTACCCATATGGAGCACCCTGATCCACAATTCAGAGTATCAATGTTAGATCGCTTCATGATGAAAAAACCACCAAAATTCGATGGGATTAAAAATCCATCGGCAGCTGAGCAATGGATATGTTACCTAGAGAAAATATTTCAAGCTTTGGGGAGTAGTGAAAGGGAAAATGTTGTCATGGCAGTTTATCGCCTCACTGGGGATGCTGATCAATGGAGGTCATTGATTCAAAACACAAAGGAGAATGAATAAGTATCAAGTATGGAATAAAGGGAGTTTAACAAAAATTTCGTAGAAAAATACTTTCCTCATGACCATCGAGTGGATATGGAAAGACAATTTATCAGTCTAAGGAAAAAGGAGGATGAGAATATTGGAAAGTATGAGTCTAAATTTGTAGGGATAAAAATGCTTGCGGAAGATTGTATACATAACCCAAGAAGTAAGATTGATCGTTTCTTTGATGGGTTAAAACCATTTCTCTGTCGAGCTTTAGTATCTCAATCCTTCTCATCATACAAAGATATTGTCTCATGTGCTACCAAGACAGAAAAAGAATTCTCTAAATCATAGGACAATAAAGTAATATAAGAGAAGAAGATAACGGTGGAGCAATAGATAGGTAATGGGAAAAATGGAAAGAATGAATTTCCATTATGTGATAATTGTGGAAGGAAACACCCTGGTACTTTCCGAAAAGTAAGGGGAGTCTGTTACAAGTGTGGTGAAAGAGGCCACCAAGCTCATGATTGCAAGGTAAAGAAAGTTGTTGTAAACATTGAATGCTATAATTGTAGAGAAATGGGAATTATGAAAATGAATATTTTAATCCCCAAGGAATCATAACTCAGAAAATTCAAAGGGAGCAAGTCCACGCTTATGCTGTTACTACAGTTGATGTTGAATAATTATTGTATTTGTGTTTTTGGACTCAAGAACTATATTCTGATTATAAGAATAATGTGATATATAAGGATTTTACTTCAGAACATGTTTTTTTAATTAAGGTTATAATGTGACTACGGTAATCATATTTTCTGTATGTGATAATATGATAAACATTACTTTGTCTGGGGAATTAGATGTGAAAATTGATTTTGGAATTTAGATACCTTTTACAGAAAGTCTGGACATAGGTACTTTGGATAACTATAATGTTTGGAGTGGATTAAGTTGAACTTTGGATAGTATTGTTTAAGGTTAAAACAATTATTATGATCAATTTTTGGAATATTATGATACTATAGTTTTAGGAAAACGACAACATGCAGGTTGGGTGATAACCCGTTGCGTCGGACAAAGCTGCAGGAATCGAACCTACAACCATAGTGCTATAGGACTTTATTACCTACCACTAGCCTACAAGAAGTCCCTGGTCATTAAAAAGTATTTTTCTTCATTTTAATGGTATGTTTTAATATTTGGATCCTTATACGACTAGGATAAATATAATATTTTTGAGTTCTATTGTCTTTTGTAGTGAAAGATGAGTTTGTGGTAGAAATAAGTTGAATGATGAAACTCTACTTGTAAGTATATATATATATATATTTCTATTATTCTATGATGAAACTAATTCTTAAACATTAGGTATGGGATCTTAAAATCAAAAATGTGTTATCCTAATACCTTATGTTTTGTTGAACCAATTATATTATAAATCATCATAGATTGATGTCTTTGAGGCCCTCAATTATACAATTGTTTATGATTGATGACCTCAATCTCTCCCTATAAATATTTACGTTTTCCTCTAATTATGTGTCTCTAATTTCCACCAATGTTCTCCAATTAGATATCAAAATTTGTTGGTGGCCCTTTCATTTCTCTTTTCCTGTTATTAAGACTAAATTTTATTAAACCAATTTCCGATGTGGGTTTTCCCAAAAAGATATTTACTATTTTCAACCGTTTATTCTCAAAGAACAATTTTAAATTGTGAGGATGAAATTTTTTGAAATAGGGGAGAATGTAACACCCCAATCTTCCACGGTACGCTTCTCTTTGAATGATACATTAGCTTGTGTTGTACGCAACTTCGAGTTCTAACACCCACCACAACCAATCAAACTAGTCGTTATTAATAGTAATACCCACTTTTTGACATTTTATAAATTTTATCATTCAAAATGGACTTTATTTTTGGATTCAGAATATCGAAATTAGCTAAAGGTAAAATTTTGGTACTTTTCAGATAACTTTTATATTTTGATGAATAGTGAAAATTACTAAATTTTAATTAAAAACAACTTTTTTAATCAAAATAATTAATAGTGATAAATTATGAATTTAAGTTGTTTTAAAGTATATATTTAATATATTTTTACCATTTAGTACAATGTTGGTCATTAGACATAATTTCACATTTAAACCAGATATAAACAATTGTCATTCTTCTGAGAGTTATTGTTTCTTAAAAACATGCTTTTTGTTTTGACAGCGGGAATTAATTTTAAAATAATTTCTTCCACTTCTGTGTTTTGAATATGGAAAAATGGATTCCATATTTGGAATCAGGATATCTAAATTGTGTAAATAGCTAACTCTTATTTTTAGACATTTTGAATAATACCTTCGGTAAATATTTTATTTACCATGGTTAAAGGGTAAATCCGTTAAATAAGGGTAACAAATAATATTATAATAATATTAATTTTCTCTATAACATGTCCTAACCATATTGGTTGATAAATTTCTGACCATGGGCATCTTTGGGTTGATTTTTGGACCCCATGGATCCACTTGTAAGTGATAGGGACATTATATATTAAATAAGTTAACGTAGATACAAAAATGACATAAGCATATATCTTTTTGAAAGGAAATTTTTACATATGGTTATAAATGTTATATGTTTGACTATAAATATTCATTATAAATATAAAAATATTTACTACATAATTGTAATTTATTTATACTTTTTAGACATTGAATAATTAACTTTATATATGACACAATAATGATGATGTATTTTCCTCATTAATGAATGGATCAAATAATCAGTACAATAAATGTTAAAATAAATATAATTTATAAGTTTTTATTTAATCAAAGAAATTAAATGGTTAATATGAAATGTTAGGATTTTTTAGATGAATTTTTTTTTGAATTAATAATGTTTTTAAGACTTTAAAAAAATCATTTATTAAATATTGTCACAATTGACATAAATGAGTTTTTAAAACAAATATTATATTATAAATTGATATTATATTAACAAATTCTAAGGTTATCCCAAAGGACTTATATCATGATAGGTGTATCATTAATGGACATATTGGGGGTCTCTTGTATGTATATAGTATGTTTATTAACTATATAATATAAAAATACAAAGTGACATGGTAAATGTCAAACTAATTAACTAAGAGTTAAAACTAAAAGATAAGGTTAATATAATGACCCCAACCTGTCTAAAATATATTGGTTGAAACGATATAGACCAATAACTACTTTATACTTTGAATAATCCACTTTGGAGCCATTAGAAACCAAATATGAATTTATTATAAAATAATACTTTATGTTTTTCCTAAAGAGCCCCTCCTCCCCCTTATAAAAGTACACCACTTCTATCCATTTCTTCACACCTTTGAAGACTTTTGGTTCGACCAACCAGTGCCAAAATATTCTCTAAACTTACATAAATTCAACCTAGAGGCCTTATTTTTATCATAAATCCGACCTACAGATCCCTTTTGATCAAATCAAAAGGAAGAACCCGATGAAGAGGTAATGTTTTGGCCACCCTCTTTCAAGTTCCATTCTTATTCAACTTCTTCTTTCTTTTTTATTTCCTTTCTAAAATAATAAATCAAGTATCTTCTATATACTTTGATGTTATTATAAATATGGTACAACCATATTCAGTATTCTATCCATCCTTTGAATGACATGTCACCATAGGTGCGTACGTATGGCCTACCCTCTCCATGTCGTGGTGTAATTGTTATTCAAAACACTATTATTTGGATGTGTATAATAATGATGTTTAATTCATGTAAATAATAAATATAAAATTATAATTATTTTGAATATATGATATACCATCAAATTATATATTATTTTAATATCAAATAAATGATATTGTCACTCGTGAGTACGTACGGATTTCCGTCTCCACAAACGCGATGAGATTTATTCCCCATCGTATCCATTCACGACTAAATTTTATTTCACGATTAAAAATAATTTTTATAGACATGATATCATTATGGATATAAATAATATACCATCCATCCATAAAAAAGAAGAATATAAATACAAAACGAATCCATTAACACCCGAAATGAGGATAATACTATGATATTATTAACAAATCAATGTTAAAATATCATATATGATTTCATATTAATGTATATGATTCTTTTATAATATAATAACAATTATTTCACCATTATACAGGAGGTTAACCTACCCTCAACCAAAGAAAAGAACAAGGTAAGGGTTTAATGCACAATCTCTTCATTATCTGAGGTTGTTTATACGTAATTATCTACTGGGACCTCTTTATCATCCACATCCATGTTTCTTAAAAATGTAATTCAAAACATTCTTACTATTTTATAGAATATGGGTTAATTTCATTTATACCCTTGTTGAATTTTTATAATATGTTTATAAAGTAATGTTTCTGTCATTTTCCAAACAATGTCCTTTTTATCCATTTTACAAAATTAAGGTAAGAATGTCCTTTTTAACTTATACGGCGGGTGCGGCTATTTTATACTGTTATAAACTCATCGAAGCTTCCCTTAAAAGATTATAAGAATATTTTCAATATAAATGTTTTATTTTATAATTATGTGACTCTTAAATGATTTCAAAATAGAAAGATATATTTATCTAATAATGGTTTTGATTTTATCTATGTCAACATCCTTTGATGGATTTTATGTTTATTAGTAGTTGATTTATTTTGATACAAAACTTCCATATTGTATTAAAGGTTTTGAGATATGTTTGACTGTGGATGTGCTATTTTTATACCATTCATGGTTTATGGTTAAAGTATTGACATTTTTTATGCTAGTTTTAATAACAATGTTTATGATATGTTTAAACCATTTCATATGAGGAATGTATTGGACATAGTAAGTGACGGGTGGAGCCCGCTATAGCTCCTTGATGCATCGGTATGTCTCATGAGACAACATAATGTGAAATTGGCTGAGGCCCTTTCCCAATTTGATTTATTGTTTTGGCCGAGGCCTTAATCATTTATAGACGTCTTGGTCGAGGCCTTGACAAAATTTTTCAGAATGTCCGGCATTATAAATTCCCTCATTATTGAAATAATATTGATGGTTCATGTGGTCATTCTACTTGTAAAATACCCATTATTATGTTTTATTATGGATTTATTTACTCTTCTCATATTCTTTCCATAAATGTATTCATGTTTATTATTAGAAAAGGAATGTTGTTTCAAATATTCACCATGATTAATATTTATGTTATCTTCCGCTATATTGGTTACCCTTACCGAGCGTCTGAGCTCACCCCTTTATATGTTTTTTCTCATGATTCCAAGAAGTGTATTATAATTAATATGCAGGGTTAAGCTAATGGAAATAATGGTGTTCTCAAAGAACATTTTACGTTGTGTTTTATGTTTGAAATTGTAATGTAATGTTAATGTATGTAATCTATTTTCCAAGACTACTAAACTGATTAGTCCTTTGGGACTTGGTTCCTTGTAATCATGCCACTGTATTAAAATAATGCACCGAATCTGGGTAACTGGGGTTGGGGAATTCCATGGAGTATATTTTATTATGGGTTGGTCAAGCCAAATGTGTTTGGATGTGTGAATTTAAGAGAAGAGGAAGTACCTTTTATAAGAGAGGCGACATGCACTTTAGGAAGTGCTTGAAATATTAATTTATCATAACATAATTTTAGGTTTATAATAGATCAAAATTGTTTTATTTCTAGTATAAGGTGGGGATGGGTCTAAATCCTCTATAAAATGTTTTATACATGTTTATGTCATCATATTTACCTTATCTTTTAGATTTATCCATTAGTTAAATAGTTTACCTCTTACCACATCTTCTTGTATTTTAATACTACAATGTAAATATATTTACTATATGTTTCTAAAAAAACCAAAAGTAGATCATTTATGAAATTTTAACACTATCCATGTTTGTTGGAAGAAACATATATCTTTATGACTTTTACATTATTTAATAAAATATTATTTGTTTTAAAAACTCATTTTTTTTCAATATTGACTCTATTAAGTGTTTCGATTTTTGTGAAAGTCATAACAACTTTATTACCTAGAAAAAAATTCATTGAATCCAAAACTATATGTCATATTCCACTATAAAATTTCTGGATGTCATCAGAAGTTACAATTTACATTTATTTCAATATTGATAATATAAATTATTTTACTATTTCATGTATAAGATAATTACTACATCATCATTGTGTCATAAATAAATTTAATTATTAAATGAAAAAAGTTATAAATAAAATACTATTATGTATATAATTTTTTAGATTTATAATGAATATATATAATTGAATATATATTATGTATAACCCTATATTAAAAATGATTTAGTTATTGAAATTTGAATTTATGACTTTTAACTCTTCTATAAGTAAAATATAATAAATTTCCTAATCTAACACAAGGGAATCTAAGAGGATAAAATTATTTTCCTAAGGATTATTATTATTAATAAAAAGTTATAAAATAGAATTAAGTCATTTTTTGGGGTAATTTGATATTATTATATTATTATTTTTACCTTTAATTACACTATTTACTTTTAACCATGGTAAATAAAATTCAAAAGTTAATATTCATGAAATTTTATTTTCATCCTATTAGAAGCCCATATTACTTACTTATGTCAACAGTGTCCCTCAGATTTTTTGAAATGCAATTCACAAAAGTGGTAAAATTATGTTTTCTGCAAAATTGCAAATATACCAAGAAGGTGGGTAAGAGATTTTTTAAGTTCAATAAAATTTTAAATATAAAATATTATTATAAAATGAATCAAATTAATTAACTAAGATTAATATATTTAATATTTATATAATTTTATGAAAAAATAAATTTAAATTAAATATAAATATTTAAATAAAAATATTTGGTTTTTATGTACTGTGTAGTATTTATCACTATTCATAAAAACTGAATGTTTAAAGAAAAATATAAAAATTAATCCCTAGATAATTTAGATATTATGAATTAAAAAATG
Organism: Viscum album; assembly: GCA_963277665.1. NCBI lineage: Eukaryota > Viridiplantae > Streptophyta > Magnoliopsida > Santalales > Viscaceae > Viscum > Viscum album. The sequence goes on along the minus strand of OY728141.1, from coordinate 536,952,039 downwards.
ATGTCTATTTCACCCAATTAAATTCATAGGAGTGTCTAAATTTAATTTTATTATTGTTCAAAAAAGGACATTAAATGTAGTTATTTTAAGAGGATAATATTTCAAAATATATAACTATTTTAAAAAAACTTATAAATTTCACTATAAACACTATATATAAAATTTAAAATTTAATATTTATAATCATATGTAAATATTTAATTGATAAATAAATATATTGTTAAAATAATTATAATACAAATTTATTTTTTCACATAAACTCAATCTTTCTTATAACACATGTCCTGTCAGCGTTGCATGCATTATAAGCTAGTAAATTACATTAAAGAGATAAAGTAATTTGAAATCATGGGGTGTTACATTCTCCCCTATGTCAATAAATTACTTCCTCATAATTTAAAATTGTTCTTCAAAAATACAAGGATGATAATTGAAAATACCTTTGTGGAAAACACACATCGAAAATAGTTTTAATAAAATGTATTCTTAATAAGAGGGAAAGAGAAATGAAAAAGTCCCCACAGAATTTGGATTTTGAATAAGGTATCATTGGTGAAAATTAGATACATACAATTGGAGGAAAAACCCAGATATTTATATGGATTTATTGATCTCCTCAATCACAATCAAGTGAACAATAAATGGAAATTTGAGGTCCTCAAAGCCGTAACTATATGATGATGATTTAAAGTATCATCGGTTCAAAAAAAAATAAGGTATTAGGATAACTAATTTTTGGTTTTAAGATCCTATCCCGAATTTTCATTTGAAAAGAAGAATACTTGACAATTTTAGTTCTATCCATTAACTAATTTATACTAAAAACTTATCATTCACTCAAAAAGATAATAGAACTGAGAATTTTTCTATTTAACCTAATTTTATATGGTTCCGAAAAAATGAATTTATAATTCATCTTTCATACTATTAAAAAAGTAAATTATAAAAACCAGGATATAACGTAGGCCCATGGTAGGTGATACTCCCTTGTCTCCCTTCGGTTGCGGGTTCAAGTCTCGCGGCCTTTATTGATGTGAGGGGTTGTCACCTGACCTCTGGGTTGTCATTTTTATAGACATCCAAAAATAATCTTATGTATTGTTTTAACTTAAAAAAATGGTATCCAATGTCCAAATTAATCCATTATAAAATTTAAACTTATCCAAAATACTTGTGTCCAAGTTCACAGTGAAAAAAATTATAAGTAATGTCAAAATAACATAATGATGATCTATTTTATCACATAACATGTGAATAACATTATTCATTATTGTACTAAAACAAAGTATCAAAATAAATTACCAGAAAACTAATTTGAATTGGTATGTACTTATTTATTACTTCTATAAATCATAGAATATTGGATATACTTCTAAAATAAAAAAATGATGTTATTTCCAACAATAATTAATAAACATAACATTAATTAGTTCCAAGGTATTCAATATTATCCAATATACATTATCCACAAAAATTATCCCTTATTCTTAAATCATTACACCAGCCTTTGGAATATTAATTTGTTTATTTTTCTCTCAACCATATATTTTCTAAAATGTTTCACCTACTATTGTGTATATTTTCTTGATACCACATAATATCAAATACATAATGAAATAGTATTGTAATATACTACTTATATACATTATAATTATTATAACTTTTAAATCATTAATAGAATACTCAAATGACACAATTCTTTAATAAAAAAATAAGAACACTAATCATTCCTCTTCATAAGTTATAGTATTATGACATGATTATTACAGAATATCATCATTTGAGGTATACTCTAATTATTTGTACATTGATTCACATAGTGTCCCAACTCATTTCAGATGAAGCATTTTCTATTTGAATCCATTTTCTAACCCTTATTATCACGTACAAGGTGTCATTTTATCCCACACTTATAAAAAACTCTCATTACCTTCAAGCATTTACCAAGGTGATTCTTCCAACATTTATCAAATTTCGGAAAAACCATATTTCCCATATCCTCTTTATCTATCATTTAATCTTCCATACTCTTCTTTTTTTTCATCCCTTCAAATCCACATGACTCGTAGACTTCATTTCTTAGCTTATTAACACATGTTACTATTTCGTCATATGATGAGAATACACGAGATACTATTTCTATTGTAAATGTTGGCTTAAAACCATGAAAGATATGATCCTTCTTACTCTTTAGATCATGTGTAATTCTAGATTTCTCATTCCTTCTAATGGGCTCCATTTATAAATGAAGATATACACTAGTTTAGATAATATCAAAATTTATAATCCAAAAACATGAATAACTATCAACATTAATTTAATATTTTCACACATCTAGTATCATAATCATAAAAATTGTATATTTGCTGAAACATTTACTCATAAATCCCCCATAATGGTTTGTAAAGAAAATTTTAATTATTCTATGAATATCCCCCCCAATATTTCAAAATAGGTGAGCAGTAATGCTTGTTGTTGTGTACCAAGGTACCACAGGTCAAGCACGAAACTCCTTTTTAGAGTTTTCACTCTTAGATACATCTTTACAAGAACCACTTCCACTTGTAGTATCCAAATAGTTATGAATTTCTTGGAAACCCCATATAATATCAACATTACCAACTTTTTTCAAAGTTCTTCTATTCTAATCATCAACTTATATCTTATAAAAATGTATCTTAATCAGAGATTATATAAATCACTTTCCAAGGTTGTTTCTAAACTTCCTTTGATACCAACTATAACGCCCCGAACCCAGTAACATAGAGTCGATGCATTTTTTTAATAAATTTTTGAGATTAAAAGGAATCAAGTCTAGAAGGACTGATCAATTTAGTAGTCTTGGAAAATAGATTACATACATGAACATAAAATTATAATTTCAAACATAAAATAAAACATAGATAATCCTCCCAAAATTCCAATATTCATCTAGATAAAACCTAAATATAAATCATAATACACTACTAAGTATCTGGGGAAAATAAAACATAAGGAAGGGGTGAGTTGAGAAGCTCGGTAAAGATAAACAATATAGTCGAAGATATCAACAATAATCAGAAACATTTATGGCAAGGTGTCATATTGAAACACAATCCCTTTAAACATAAACATTAGCATAATATGGAAAAGATAAATTAATAAATTACATTTACATATACACATATATATTCTACTATTAGAATAATAACATGTAACATTATCAACTAATCACATAATGAGGGAATGCATAATGCCAGGCATCATAACCACAAATTCTAGGTCTCGTGCCAAGACCCAAAATAAAATTTTATCAATGCCTTATTTCAAGACAGTAGTTTGTCTCATCAGACCTACCAATACATCGAGGGGCTATAATGGGCCCCACTGGTCACTACTAAGTCCAATTAATTTCTCATATGAAAAGGGTGAAACGTAACACAACCATTCAAATTCAAATTAGAATATGAAATGTAAATACTTTAACCATAAACCGCGAATGGTATAAAAATAACACATCCATAATAAAACATACTATATCTTATTCAATAAAAAATAGAATATTTTATTATAATAAATCACCATCAATCAAGAATAATATTTAGTAAAGCAAGTTGACATAGTTGAAAATGATCAGTAAAAAATCTATGAAAGAAATATCCCATTTTCCTGAAATCATTTAAATGTCAGACAATTAATAAAGGATGAAATTTAAAATATATTTTTGGATCAATGTTTCCAATACCACTTTGGATCATTCTAAAGGAATTCACATTTTAAAACATTATTGTCCATATAATTATATCCTTAAAACCATTTTGAAAACATAGACATTTGTGAGCACATTTTAGAAGAATAAATATGTAAAACATTTAAAATAATGTTTTTTTAAAATATTTCCTTAATAATAATCCTTTTGAAAACTAATTTATGAAACATGGACATGGATGATAAATATTTTCCAGTAAATACACACACATAAACAATCTCATATAATAATGAGATTTTGGAATTAACCCTTACTTCGTACATTCCATTAGTTGAGGTTATGTTTAAACTCTTGTTTAATGACCATTGTAAGTTATTAAATTATAATATAACCATGTTAATATTTATCATATCATATACTATTCATTTATTACTATATACATCCCATTTGATAATAATTTCCTTGTTAAAGTTACATTTCGAGTAATAATCACTTTTTTATGATACATGTTTTAACAAGTTAATCATGATCATATAAATTATATCATGAGTTAAATACTTCCTGAATATAAAAAATGTTTTATATATCATATATATTCCGATTATAAAAATGTATAATTGATATATATATGATATGAAAGCACCGTTCATGGAGAGGGTAGTCTATGTGTACGCATTAACGCTGTTTCCATTTTTTTATCGTATAGTGTGGAAGTATGTAAATGAAATATATTTATCTACATAAGTATATATTATTCCAGTTGAAATATTATTTTATATACCTCATAATTAATCAATAAACATATTTTTATAAAAATTCTTGAAGGGTTATCGTTGAAGATGAATCTCATCGCGTCGTGGAGATGGTAAGCCGTAAGTTCGCAGGATCGACAATATCATTTTATTAATGGTGAAATGGTGTTTAATTTAATTTAATTTTATATATAATATATCATTAACATGTTTTATTTATTATTTATGTAAATTAAACTCATTATTATACCCATAAAAATAATTAAGTGTTGAATAACAAACTACCCCATGACGTGGAAATGGTAAGCCGTACGTACTCATGTATGGTGAATTTGTCATTCATAGGAGAGATAGAATAATGAATATGGTTGTACCATGTTTATAACAACATATATGAATTTAGAAGGTACTAGTTTTATTATTTTAGTATAGAAATAACTAAAAAAAGGGGAATTATATGAAAAAAAGAACATTGAATGATATGACAAAATAATTACCTCTTCTTCGGGTTCATCATTTTGATTGTAAAAAAATGGCTTAGGTTCTATTTATGATAAAATTAATGCCTATAAGTTTAATTGAGGATATCTTGGAGGATATTGGATCAGGTATTGACTGAGAAAAATGGCTTTGGGGGTGTGAATTTGGGAGAAGGGTAAAACACCTTTTATAAGAGAGGTGATAGGCACATTAGGAAGAGCTTGAAATATTAATTTATTATAAAACAAATTTCGGTTTCTAATAGTTCCAAATGGATTTATTTCAAGGATAAGTTGGGGATGGGTCAAATTCTTCTCATCCAATAAGATTTAGACAATTTTAGGACATCATATTGACCATATAATTTAGATTTAACCCTTAGTTAAATAGTTTAACTCTTATCATGTCTTCTTGTATATTTATACTACACAGTTAATATAGTTACAATATGTTTCCAAAATAACCTAAAGTAGATCATTAATGAAATTTTAATAATATCCTATTTAGTTGGAATAACCTTATATTTTTATGACATCAAAATTATTTTATAATATAGTATTTGTTTTAGAAACTCATTTATGTTAATTTTGACACTATTTAGTATTCTATTTTTGGTCAAAGTCATAAATTCTTGATTATTTCGAACCAAATACATTGAATTACCCATAACATTTCATATCATGCAATAAAATTTGGGGAATCAGAATATTCAATTTTAATTTTTTAATATTTATATTATCAATTATTTAAATCATTCATTAATGATATAATTACTGAAATATCATTGTCCCACAATAATATTTAATTATTTAATGTATAAAAATTATCAATAGAATATTAGGATGTAAATTTTTTTATCTTTCAAGGAAATATTTATAGTTGAATTTATGTTATGTATAACCATATATTAATTATTATTTAATTAATAAAATTTATGTTAACACTTTTAACTCTTCATTAAATAAAATATAATAAACTTCCTAATCTAACACATGTCAATAAGAAAGGATCAAATTTTTGTCTTAAGGTGAATTCTTATCAATAAACACATACCCAATTGAATGTGGACCTATGTTGGGGTAATTTTATATTATTATAATATTTTTTTCCTTTAATTACTATATTTACTTTTAACAATGGTAAATAAAATTCAAATGTCACTATTCACAAAAATGTTTGTCATACTATGAAACAATATTTTATTTACTGATGTCAACTATGTCACTCAGAATTTTTAAAATTCAATTCACTGATGTGGTAAAATTGTGTTTTATGAAAATTTGTAAAATTTTTTAGGAAGTTGGTAAAAAAGGTAAAAAGTTCAATAAAATATTATATATATACTATTTTATAAAATCACCCCAATGAATTACATTGGAATAATATAAGTATGACCTTTTTACATTTATTTTAAAATAAATTTAATTAAAAAAATTTATTATTTGAATATAAAATTTCGTTTTTATGTAAAATGCAATATTTTTAACTATTCATTAAAAATTGAATGTTTTCATAAAAATACCAAAAATTCAGCCCAAGCTAATTTTGAAATTATGGGTTGAAAATTGAAGTGTATTTTACCAATTTCAATTAAAAGGTGTGTTTAAATTAATTTTATTATTCCTCACAAGAGGACATAAAATGTAGTTATTTTAAGAAAATTCTTTTTCAAAGTACATAGCTATTTTATAAATACATAAACATTTCATTAATAAAACTATAAATAACATTTAAAAGTTATTTTTTACTGTTCAAATTACAATATTAAATTGATAAATAAAAATATTATTTAAATAATTATCATACCAATGTGTTGTTTCGCAGAAACTCAATCTGGAATATATCACAAGACAAGTCAGTGTTGCTTGAAATATAATCTATTAAATTACATTAAAGACATATCATAATATAAAATGTTGGGGTGTTACATAATTGAAATAAATTATAAAATATGTTATAAAATTATTCTTCTTAATAGTATGCACAATCTATTTTTCAATGATGAAATAGTGATTATAAATTTTAATCAAATATTATTATGTTCTATATGGTATTAATATATCAAATACATCTTTTTTACTACATCATTATTCTATTTCATTTTATATATCTATAAATTTAATATATCAGATTCTTTTTGAATTTACATGTTTATCTTTCATATACAATGTGGATAAACCTTATATAACTGGTTTACTCCTTTTATTCATACATTTCACTTATTAAAACGTATTTTCATCCCAAAGGTGTTATGTTTAATACACTACCAATTCAATTTTTGGATTGTGATTTCCAAACAATGCATTGTGGTCAAAAAGATATTTTTACATGAGTATTATTAAGGGTGACAATAAATGAATAAAATTTAAAGTTGTATATGTGTTCTAGTTCAATCATTTACACCATTATTTGAGTGTGAGTTTATTTAAAAATTTATTTACGGGTTATGAATATTTTTTTTTTGTTTGAGTGTATCTATTTTAGAGTTTTCATTTGTGTGTACATGGAATACACTTTATATAAGGTTTTACTTATTAGAGTGGTGGATAAAGATAACCTAGATCACTTATATTGGAATCTACACAACGGAAAATGAAATCGTTGTAGATATATTTTGAGAATATAATTGATATAAATATGAAGGAAATTCATAAGTAAATTGATAACATAATGATGGTAAAAATATTGATTAACATGCATGGGATCACTTGAAATTACAGGTTTATACATTACCCTTACAACTTAAAAGAGTCCCGTGTGTAAAGATGATGATGAATATAATATGGAAGAATCAAAAAAAGAATATGGTTGTTCCCACAAGCTAGTTGAGGTCCAAAAATACAATGTGAAATTTTCTCAGTTATTAAGGCCATGCTAAATGAAATATTAGTTGAAGGGAATGGTGAAATTGAAGAATACCTGGAGTCAGTGATACACATTAAACACGGGTTCTCCAACCAATCTTATTATATAGTGATTTTTTATGGATTTCTAATTGTGTTTTCGTTAATTATTCTCTTATTTTATTTGAAAATAAACATATAGAGAGTGATGAACATGATGGATTTTCTATCATCACATAGTAAAATATGATTACATCCATAATGAGATGATTTTTTAATTCATATTACTATGAATTCAAAAAAACTATAATAAAATACTAATTTGAGAAATAAATGAAAAGATAATCCCGAGAATTTTTCAATAATTATAAATAAAGATAATGCAGTGGATGACTCGATTGGAATCATGAACTAATTTGTACATATACTCAATAAAATTATAGTTGATTAAAAAGTTATGTACATAAATATAATGATAAAAAATATTATCATACAATCCAAAAAATGTAAGTATCAATTTAAAAATAACAAAAACATGTGAGAAAATTCCACCACCTTTACTGTAAAGCCCCGGAAATTATGTGGAATTTTTTTTCTTAAATACATGGGAATTTACGAGTCCGCAGTTTTTGACGGTACTTGATTCCGAGGCCCGGTGTGCTAGGAATCAATTTCTGAAGTTTTGTTCGGATACATTCAGTAAACATACGTTCTGAATATTCTTATATTTGAACTGGTGCTCAGAATTAAAATATGAGGGCACCGTTGAACTCGTAGCATCGGTAATTTCCAAGTGAGACCTTCACTATAGTTGCGTTTTAACTAGAGCGGTAGATAGTTTTCGGGGGGTTTTAAATTAAATTGAATAAAATAAAGTAATAACTTTATTTTATTTAGTGGTAGTTAGAACCTCGAAATGGAAGTTAATGGTGGGGTTATCACACTGTAACCTCCCATGAATGGTTATGGTGGTGGGGCCCACAAATATATAACCTCCCTTGGGAGGATGTTATGGTGGTGGGGCCTACCCGCACATAACCCATAAGGAATATTATTAGGTGGGGCCCAACCGACTTCTCTAACTCCCTTAAAACCCCCAATTAATTTGGTGTAACCCTTGAAACTTCTCACCTTCCCCCCATTAAATTTTGTGCCAACACTCAACATTAATGAATTAAACCTCTTTTAATTAATTGGCACATTTGTGAATTCTTTGGAATTCTCTATGAAAACAATTTAATAAGGTGTTATATTTTATTATTGTGGGTGTTGGCGTAACCGCTTATAGAGAGAACCTTGAGAGGGATTTGGGAGGATTGAGAGGACTTCATCCTCTAAAAGAATAACACCAGTCAACCATGAAGAATGCTCCTTCCAGAGAAGATCGATTTCATCTTCTTCCTCCTTCAACCGTGGAAAGGAAAGGGAAGACGTCGTCCTCAAAGCATGTCGCCAACGACGACGTCACCTCCTCCCAACTTCAATGAGACGAAGACTACTTTGTAACACCTGAGACATTTGTAAGAAATATTTTGTTTTTATGTTATATAAATCATCAAAGGAATCTTTTACTACACACAACACTTGCTCGGCTTGCTTTACATGCAATCGCGACCTTCCTCGATAGCTTGCGTTGTACACAATACCGAGTTTCACTAAACAACGATATGCTATTAAAATATTATTAAAACTAGCCATTATGAATAGTAATAACCACTTTTTGAAATTTTATAAATTTTATTTTTAAAAATGGAATTCATTTTTGGATTCGGAATTTCGAAATTAGCCTAGGGTGAAATTTTGGTATTTTTCTGAAAACATTCAATTTTTGATGAATAGTGAAACCACTATGTGGTAGTTAAAAAAGGAATTTTTCATAAAACTTAATTTTACCACTTCTGTGAGTGGAATTTCAAAAATCTGAGAGACACATTGATGTTAGTAAGTAAAATTTGGTTCAATGAGATGAAAATAATTTTTGGTGAATAGTAACTTTTTACTATTATTTACCACGGTTAAAAGTAAATTGGATAATTACGGGTAAAAATGAAATTATTATTCCCCTAAGACATGTCCTAATTCATTTGGATATGTTTAATTCGACCAAAAATAACCTTAGGAATAAAATATGATCATTTAGGCCCACTTGGATTAGATTAGGACATTTATTATTAATTTATTTAAAGAAGGGTCAAAATTGTTAAAATCAATGTTTAATAACTAAATAATTTTTAATAAAGGTTTGTACATAAGATAAATCCGACTATAAATATTAATTAGAAATATCAAAAGATTTCCTACATAATGGTATTTTATTTTTAATTTTTAGACATTAAATATGTTAATTTATATATGACACAAAGAGGATTAAGTAATTATCTTATTAATGAAATATTGACATAATTGATGCTATAAATACCCAAATAAATGTAATTTGAGACTTTTTATAAATTAGACTAAATTTCTAGGTTAATATAACATGTTAGTATTTATTTAAATAACTTTCTTCGAATTAAATATTCTGTTATGATTTTCCGAAAAATCAATTACTATATAGTGTCAAAATTTAGATAAAATAATTTTTAAAACAAATATTATATTATTAATTGTTATTTTATTCCTAAAAATCTACGATTCAGCCTAATTACTTAGATAAGGTTATATATATTAATAATAAACAACATGGGGTTCGTTTTTCTGCTTATAGTAAGTTTATTAACCTTATAGTATAAGAACACAAGAAGTCGCGGTAAAAGTTAAATTATTTAACTTATTGTTAAATCTAAATGATAAGGATAAAATAGGTTCAAAAACTTGTCAAAATTCTATTTGATGAGATTTTTTCGACCCATACCTACCTTATCTTCGAAATAAATAAATTTGGAGCTATTTAAAACCGTATTTGGCTTTATAATAAAAATAAAATTTTTAGTTTTTCCAAAGGTGCCCCTCTCCTCCCTTATAAAAGGGAACCTCTTCCCTCTCCTCCTCACACCAATTTGAGCCTCCAAGCTCGGCCAAACCCTGAAAATTTCTTCCCTCCACTTCCCTAGAAACATCCTAGAGGTCCTGGTCTTCTTCAAAGACCAATTTTAGTGCCCTAAAAGGAGGTCTCAAAGAGGTGATTCAAAGAAGAGGTAATGTATGTTACCAATTATTTCTTCTTTATTTCTTATTCCACTTATTATTAATTAGTTGTTTAATTATGAAGTAATAAAATCAGTATCACTAATATACTGATATGTTATTATAAGTATGAAACAACCATATTTCACCATCTATCCATCCTACGGAAAACAAAATCACCGCGCGTGCGTACGTACGGAATACCGTCTCCACGTCGTGGTGTAATCAATTTTACACCACCACCTTACATGGATGGGTATAATGGTGTAAATAATGAATATATATGTCTATTGTAAAGTGATATTGATTCTTAAATAGTATACATACACTCTAATACAATTCCACGATCATGGGAATGATATCATCGATCGTGCGTACGTACGGAATACCGTCTCCACGATGTGATGCGACTCGTTATACATGATCTTCATTGAATAATGATTATATAAATTAATTGAGTGAATAAATATGATATATATTACCCTAATTCCATTCTGTAAATGAGTTATATATAACCTAAAACGAAGGATAAGAATTTATTCGACAAAACACACATAAGAACAAAAAAGTAATAAACACCCGAATAAACAAGTGGTAATGAAATATTATTAATAAAAAGCTAAGAATATGACCATATATGATATCATAAAAATAATTATGATTCTGGAATAATTCAATAACATTATTTAAATCATTATACAGGAGGTTCTGACACTTACGAAGCAAATCGGACCTAAGGTAAGGGAAAATATCACAATCTCATTTTTTCCGAGATTGTTTATACTTTGGTATTTACTGAGGTGTATTTTATCATCCACATCAATGTTTCCTCAATATGTATTATTATTTCAATCCACCTACAATTGTTTAAATCCAATTTTACCCTTTGGTGTGTTTTTAGTAAAAGATATGATAGGAATCTTTTGTTGTTTTTCATACGAGGAACTTTTTGGCTTTTCCGACAAAAGTACGAGAAGAATGTTTTTTAACTTATACGGCATGAATGGATTTTTAAAACATTATTTCAAATAAACATACTTTACAAGTTTTCAAGTTTATTTTTAATCAACTTATTATAGTTTAGAATTTTATAACATGTTAAGAAAGGCAAAGTGTTTTTGAAGTAGAAAGGATATTTTCCTCAAGAATGGAGTTCAAGTGTTTTATCAAAATTATTTTTCATCTAAGAGAATATAGGGTTCTATTTCTATCCCTATTAATAAATTTATTTGATTATGTTGTGATGTAATTATTTTTATGAATTCCTTTATGTTATATGAATTGTTTTATGATGTCACGATGTTTAAGAATCCAATTTTCTTTACATGTGTTATGCAATGATGTATGATTTTTTGATTCTGTGGCACACATAAGAATGGTATCATTATGGGATTGGTGGTAACTATATCTCCCTCCAATTAATTGGGTAAATATTTTATATCTCACGAGATAGACATGGCTGGAACGGCATGTTAAACCAGTTCAGTGAAACAGGACTGAAACGAAGAATGAACTCGGTTCAGAAATGGACTTTGTGCACTAAGATATTCTTGGCAATGAGTCTTGAATAATAAGAAATGATTCTCTATGATTATTTGTTTATGCCACAATGTTTCATGTTTTATGTTATGATTATTGGGATTACATTTCACTACTATGATTTATCCCATGTTATTATGATCTCTTTTGTAGGATAAGCTTTTCAAAATGTTATGTTCCTTTGAATATGATGTGATTGATATTTATTTTGTTTACCCTTACTGAGCATTTGAGCTCACCCTTTTGTATGTTTTATTTCCCCAGGCCAAAAAGAAGGTTATTAAGTAGGATATGCCAAAAAGGGACTCTAGATATGATGAAATAAATGGGAGGCAAAGTAGATGCTTTATGAACCAGTTGTTTTTTTTTCAGTTTCTAAAGACTCTAAACCTATACGGTCCTTTCCTGGTTTTTTTATATGTTGTAATAAGTGTGATTCAATTCTGAAGTAATAATAATGTATGTAAAGTATGACTCATTATAGTTGGTATCAGAGGAAAGGTATAGTCATCCTTTGGAAACTAGGATGTGAAAGCATTAGTAATAACCCTAAGGATATGTCTAAGCATAGAACACATTCTTAGTGTTTTAGAAATGGCCATGAATAACCTAGGATAAGACCTTAAGTGTGAAATTTTATTCTTGAATATGTGGTTTTCCTATTATAATTAGTGTTGCTCACACTATTATTCTTGGTTTTAGTCAATGTATGGAACCTGAAGGAACCGCGTTAATGCGGAATGCGACGGGCAATGCAATGATTGTCCCCCTGAGCAACCAAACGTTATGGGAGCTGGAATGAAAAATATTGTAGCCATGCTCACACAACTTTCTCAAGCTATGAATCATGAAGGACTTCCAAACGAGCAAAGGAAGGGGAAACATTCTTTTGAATCCTTCATGAGACATCGTCCACCTTCATTCAACGGGTCTACTAATCCATTTGTTGTTGAACAATGGATTAATACTACTGAAAAGATATTTTCAGTTCTTCAATGTTCTGAACATGATAAAGTCATCTTAGTAGTATATCATTTGGAAGGTGATGCTGATCAAGGGTGGAGTCTTATCAAGAATACGAGGAAAAGAGATGAAATTGAGTCCATGGAAATGGACGAGTTCAAGAACTTATTTTTCAATATGTACTTCCCTCATGTTCTCCGAAAAAAGATAGAGAAAAAGTTTCTTGAACTGAAGCAAAAGGATGATGAATCTGTTGGTACCTATGAAGAAAATTTTACAAGACTTGAAAGGTATGCTTCGGGTATTATTATCCAACCTGAGAGTTAGATCGATCGATTCTTTAGTGGCTTAAAACTATGTCTTCTAAGGGAGGTAGCCATTAGGGACTTTAATAGCTATGAGGAAATTGTTCGATGTGCTCTCAAAGTCAAGATGGATATTGGAGTAACCCATTAGTCATATGGGTTTGATAAGAAGAGGAAAATGGAATTCAATGGGAAATCTAAAGAGCACACTGAAAATAAGATGATCTTTCCCTTATTCTCAAAGTGTGGAAAGAAACATGGAGGCAGATGTCTTAAAGGGACATGTAAATGTTTCAAATGTGGAAAGGAAGGTCGTAGGGAATTTGAATGCCGCAATGATGGGAAGAAGATGTCTAATGATGAAAACAAAGGAAGGGATACACAGAATGAACCTACTACACTTCAATGTTTCAAGTGCAAGGAGATGGGCCATTATGCCAATCAATGCCCAAATCCAAGGGTTGATGATGATGGTCGACGTCAACAAACTCTTTCGGATAAAGACAAAGGAATGTCACATGAAATTTCTATCAGCGTTGTGGAGTAGGATAACGATGTGGTGAAAGGTACACTTACCATCCACTATAAAGTAGAAAATGTTTTATTTGATTCTGGATCGACCCACTCCTTTATTTCTGAAGAATTTTCTAAGGATATCACTGTATTACATCAACAATTAGATGTTGAGTTAGCTGTGACAACCCCTAATGGCACAACAGTCGCATCAAAAGTTTATAATTCCTCTTCTATTGATGTTTTTGGGAAAGTGGTTCCTACAAATCTTGTGGTCCTTCCTATAGTGGAATTTGATGTGATTCTTGGCATGGATTGGATTTCTTTATATGGAGCTCATATCAATTTCCAAGGAAGGGAAGTCACATTTCATATTCCAGATCAATCTATGATCGTCTATCGATGCAAGGATGAACATAAACTTCCAGTGGAAATTTCTTCCATCTTATGAGTCTTGATTCCACTAAATGAAGGTTATTTATCTCAAATGGTTGGTGAGAAACTCACGATTAATAATACGCCCATTTTACGGGAGTTTGACGATGTCTTTCCGGAGGAATTACCATGTCTTCCACCAAATCTTGAAGTTGTGTTTTCAATAGAACTCATACCGGGTGCTTTACCTATTTCAAAGACACCTTATAGAATGGCCCCAATTAAGATGCAGGAATTAAAGAAGCAACTCTAAAAAAATCTTGATAACGGATTCATACGCACTAGTGCGTCACCTTGGGGAGCACCTCTTCTATTTGTTGTGAAGAAAGATGGATCAATGAGACTCTGCATTGATTATCGATAACTTAACAAGATCACTATCAAGAACAAATATCATCTCCCACGCATTGAATAATTATTTGACCAACTACACGGAGCTCAATACTTTTCCAATATTGATCTTCATTCAGGGTATCATCAATTAAGGGTCCAAAGGGAGGATATACCAAAGACAGCTTTCCATACGAGGTATGGACACTATCAATTTATAGTGATGCCATTTGGTCTTACTAATTCCCCTGCTATCTTCATGGATCTGATGAATAGTGTCCTAAGAGACTATCTTGATCAGTTTATGGTAGTATTTATAGATGATAATCTTGTCTATTCAAAGAGAAAGGAAGAACATGAAGATCACTTGAGAATTATATTGAAGACCCTAAGAAAAGAGAAGATTTATGCCAAATTTACCAAGTGTGAATATTGGCTTCAAAAAGTTTCATTATTGGGTCACATAATCTCAAAAGAGAAGATATATGTGGATCCAGCAAAAACAGAGGTTATAGAAAGATGGTCGAGACCAACAACAGTTACTGAGATCCGATGTTTTCTTGGTTTGGCTGGATATTATCGACGTTTTGTGAAAGATTTTTCACGATTATCTAATCCACTCACCATGTTTACTCGGAAAGGAGTTAAGTTTGTTTGGACGGAGGAATGTGAAGAGAATTTCAAGGATTTAAAAAGAAGGTTATCCAGTGCACCTGTGCTCACACTACCTTGTATTGGAGAATGTTTTGTGATCTACAGTGATGCATCCAAGAAGGGATTGGGTTGTTTTCTTATGCAAAATGATATGGTGATAGCTTATGCCTCACGACAATTGAAAAAACATGAGAAAAATTACCGAACTCATGATTTGGAGTTAGCTGCAGTAATATTTTCATTAATGATTTAGAGGCATTATCTTTATGGAGAAAGGTGTGACATTTATACTGATCATAAAAGTTTAAAGTATATTTTCACACAAAAGGTGATGAATATGCGCCAAAGAAGATGGTTGGAACTGATTAAGGATTACCACTCCTCAATCCATTAACACCCTAGGAAAGCAAACAAGGTGGAAAATGCATTAAGTCGACAAGAGCATGCCAGTTTATCCATGATGAGGATCACAAAAGATCCAATATTTATGGATTTACAAAGGATAGATCTTGGAATTATAATGAAAGGGGAAAAATTGTATATTTCTAAAATGATTGTTCAACCATCTATACATGTGAAGATTAAAGAGGCACAGAAATAAGATGTCGAGTTACAAAAGAAGGTGAGAAATATTCCTGAATTCAACCTTGATTATGATGGGATAATAATGTTCAGGAATCAGGTTTGTGTTCCTCCCATCCCCGAATTAAAGAAGGAGATGCTAGATGAGGATCATAGTTCTTCATTCTCTATTCATCCTGGAAGCACGAAGATGTATAGGGACCTAAAAGAGTACTTCTGGTGGGATGGCATGAAAAGAGATGTTTCTGAATATGTCTCTTGATGCTTGGTTTGTCAGCAAGTTAAAGCTGGGAGATAGAAGTCTAAGGGGATGTTACAACAATTACCCATACCTGAATGGAAATGGGAAAACATCACTATGGACTTTGTCACCAGACTTCCTAAAACATCCAAAGGCAATAATTCTATCTAGGTCATAGTTGATCGTCTTACAAAGTCTGCAAACTTCATTGCTATTAGAGAGGATTTCTCTCTAGATCAGCTTGCTAGGATATATTTAAAGGAGGGGTAAGATTGCATGGAGTACCACTTTCTATTAAATCTGATCGGTATCCGAGGTTTACCTCAAAGTTCTGGAAAAGTCTTTACCATACTCTAGATACAGAGTTGAGTTTCAGCACTGCTTATCATCCTCAGACAGACGGTCAGTCTGAGAGAACAATTCAAACTCTAGATGATATGTTGAGAGATTTCTCTATGGATTTCAAAGGTGGTTGGGATCAACACCTACCTTTGGTGGAATTTTCTTATAATAATTTCTTTCACTCCAGTATTCAGATGGCTCCTTATGAATCTCTCTATAGAAAGAAATGCAAGACTCCAACTTGCTGGGATGAAGTTGGGGAAAGAAAGCTATTAGGACCAGATCTCGTTGATGAAATGGTAGAAAAGGTCAGATCTATTCAACAACACATAAGAGCAGCTCAGAGTCGACAAAAAAATTATGCTGACAACCGAATAAAAGACCTAGAGTTTGAAGTGGGTGATAAAGTGTTCTTATGAA
Source organism: Viscum album (assembly GCA_963277665.1). Classification (NCBI taxonomy): domain Eukaryota; kingdom Viridiplantae; phylum Streptophyta; class Magnoliopsida; order Santalales; family Viscaceae; genus Viscum; species Viscum album. The sequence continues at coordinate 536,934,826 of OY728141.1, read as the reverse complement.
TATCTCCCTGGAAGAGGGTCATGAGATTTGGAATGAAGGGAAGTTGAGCCCTAGATATATCAGTCCTTTCGAAATACTGGATCATGTTGGGAAGGTAGCTTACTGATTGGAACTTCCACTGAATCTCTCTCAATTTCACGATGTGTTCCATGTATATCTCCTGAGAAAGTGCATACCTGATCCTTCACATGTACTTAGCTTAGAAGTTGTACCGGTGGAGCAAGATCTTTCTTATGAAGAACGGCCGATAAAGATTCTAGATCGTAGCAAAAAAGTCCTACGAAAAAAGACCACTCGATTGGTGAAAGTTTTATGGAGGAACCACCAATTAGAAGAAGCTACATGGTATCTTGAGGGTATGATGAGGGAGAGGTATCCTCATCTGTTTGTTATAAAGTGATGAATCAAGGCCGAAATTCATTTTAAGGGGGGTAGAATGTAACACCCGAGACTTTTATGAGAAATATTTTGTTTTTATGTTATATAAATCATCAAAGGAATCTATTACTACTCACAAAACATGATCGGCTTGCTTTACAGTCAATTGCGACCTTCCTCGATAGCTTGCGTCGTATGCAATACCGAGTTTTACTAAACAACGATATGCTATTAAAATATTATTAAAACTAGCCATTATGAAGAGTAATAACCACTTTTTGAAATATTATAAATTTTATTTTTCAAAATTGAATTAATTTTTTGATTCAGAATATCGAAATTAGCCTAGGGAGAAATTTTGGTATTTTTTTGAAAACTTTCAATTTTTGATGAATAGTGAAACCACTAAGTGGTAGTTAAAAAATTGAAATTTTCATAAAAATTAATTTTACCGCTTCTGTGAGTGGAATTTAAAAAAGCCGAGAGACACAGTTGATGTCAGTAAGTAAAATGTGGTTCAATGAGATGAAAATAATTTTTGGTGAATAGTAACTGTTTACTTTTATTTACCACTGTTAAAAGTAAATAAGATAATTAAGGGTAAAAATGATATTATTATTACCCTAACACATGTCCAAATTCTATTGGATAAGTGTAATTCGACCAAAAACAACCTTAGGAATTAAATATGACCATTTAGGCCCAATTGGATTAGATTAGGACATTTATTATTAATTTATTTAAAGAAGGGTTAAAATAGGTAAAATCAAAGTGTAATAACTCAATAATTTTTAATACATGTTTATACATAATATAAATTAAACTATAAATATTCATTATAAATCTAAAAATATTTCCTACATAATGGTATTTTATTTGTAATTTTTAGACATTAAATAAGTTAATTTATTTATGACACAAAGATGATGCAATAATTATCTTATTAATGAAATATTGACATAATTGATGCTATAAATTCCCAAATAAATGTAATTTGAGACTTTTTATGATTTACACTAATTTTCTAGTTTAATATAATATGTTATTATTGATTTAATTAACTTTTTTCAAACTAAAAATTCTGAAATAATTTTCCCAAAAATCAATTACTAAATAGTGTCAAAATTGACATAAAATAGTTTTTAAAACAAATATTTTATTATTAATTTTTATGATATTCCTAAAAAACTATGGTTCGGCCAAATGACTTAGATAAAGTTATATATATTAATATTAAACAACTTGGGGTTCGTTTGGCTGCTTATAGTAAGTTTATTATCCTTATAGTATAAGAACACAAGAAGATATGGTAAAAGTAAAATTATTTAACTTAATGTTAAATCTAAATGATAAGGACAAAATAGGAACCTAAAATTGTCTAAATTCTATTGTATTAGAGTATTTCGACCCATCCCCACCTTAGCTTCGAAATAAATCAATTTTGATCTATTTAAAACCGAATTTGGCTTTATAATAAAATAATATTTTTTGTTATTCCAATGGTGCCCCTCTCCTACCTTATAAAAGGGCACCTCCTACCTCTCCTCCTCACACCTATTTGAGCCTTCAAGCTCGTCCAACCCCTGAAAATTTCTCCTCTCCACTTCCCTAGAAACATCCTAGAGGTCCTGGTCTTCTTCAAAGACCAATTTTAGTGCACTAAAAGGAGGTCTCAAAGAGGTGCTTCAAAGAAGAGGTAATGTCCGTTACCAATTCTTTCATCTTTATTTTTTCTTCCACTTATTATTCTTTTGTTGTTTCATTGTGAAGTAATAACATCAGTATCACTCATATACTGATATGTTATTATAAGTATGAAACAACCTTATTTCACCATCTATCCATCCTACAGAAAACGAAATCATCGTGCGTGCGTACGTACGGAATACCGTCTCCACGCCGTGGTGTAATCTATTTTCCACCACCACCTTACTTGGATGGGTATAATGGTGTAAATAATGACTATATATGACTATTGTAAAGTGATATTGATTCTGAAATAGTATACATAAACTCCAATACAATTCCACGATCATGGGAACGATATCATCGCTCGTGCGTACATACGGAATACCGTCTCCACGATGTGATGGGACTCGTTCTACATGATCTTCATTCCATAATGATTACATAAATGAATTGAGTGAATAAATATGATATATATTACACTAATACCATTCTGTAAATGAGGTATCTGTAACCTAAAAGGAAGGATAATAATTTATTTGACAAAACACACATAAGAAAAAAAAAGTAATAAACACCCGAATAAACAAGTAGTAATGCAATATTACTAATAAAAAGCTAAGAATATGACCATATATGAGATCATAAAAATAATTATAATTCCGTAATAAGTCAATAACATTATTTAAATAATTATACAAGAGTTTCGGTCACTTACGAAACAAATCGGACCTAAGGTAAGGGAAAATATCACAATCTCATTTTTTCCGAGATTGTTTATACTTTGGTATTTACTGGGGTGTATTTTATCATACACATCCATGTTTCCTCAATATTTAATATTATTTCCATACACCTACAATTTTTTAAATCCAATTTTACCCTTTGGTGAGTTTTTAGTAAAAGATATGAAAGGAATATTTTGTCGTTTTTCATACGAGGTACTTTTTGACTATTCCGACAAAAGTACTAGAAGAATGTTTTTTTAACTTATATGGAATGAATGGATTTTTAAAACATTATTTCAAAGAAACTTCCTTTACAAGTTTTCAAGTTTATTTTTAGTCAACTTATTTTAGTTTAGAATTGTATTACATGTTAAGAAAGGAAAAGTGTTTTTGAAGTAGAAATGATATTTTCCTCAAGAAAGGAGTTCAAGTGTTTTATCAAAATTATTTTCCATCTAATATAATATTGGGTTTTGTATCTATCCCTATTATTACATTGATTTGATTATGTTGTTATGGAATTATTTTTATGAATTCCTTTATGTTATATGAATTGTTTATGATGTCACGATGTTTAAGAATCCCATTTTCTTTACATGTGATATGCAATGATGTATGATTTTTTGATTTTGTGGCACACATATGAATTGTATCATTATGAGATGGGTGGGACCTATATCTACCTCCAATGAATTGGGTAAATATTTTATATCTCATGAGATAGACATGGCTGGAACGGCAGGTTAAAAAGGTTTAGTGAAACAGGACTGAAACGAGGAATGTACTCGGTTCAGAAATGGACTTTGTCCACTATGATAGTCTTGGAAATGAGTCTTGACTAATAAGAAATTATTCTCTATTATTATGTGTGTATTCCATAAAGTTTCATTTTTTAAGTTATGATTATTGGTATTACATTTCACTACTATGATTTATCCCATGTAATTATGATCTCTTTTGCAGGATAAGATTTCCAAAATGTTATGTTCCAATGAATATGATGTGATTGATATTTATTTTGTTTACCCTTACTGAGAATTTGAGCTCACCCTTTTGTATTTTTTATTTCCCCAGGAATGGAAGAATGTTATTAAGTAGGATATGCCAAAAAGGGACCCTAGATATGGTGAAATAAACGGGAGGCAAAGTGGATGCTTTATGAACCAGTTGTTTATGTTTCCCAGTTTCTAAAGACTCTATACCTATACAGTCCTTTCCTGGTTTTGTTATATGTTGTAATAAGTGTGCTTCAATTCTAAAGTAATAACAATGTATGTAAATTATGCGTCGTTATATACTTCATGCGACTTCATCAACGAACGACTATCTGCGAATCAAAGGCAGGGGAATTTGGTTGGTTTTAATCTCATTCTCCGGCATTCTATTTATGGATTGTGATCATCTGATTGTTATCACTATAAACGCGGAGAGTTCGGGCCAACCTCACATGGCCCGACACTCTTCGTCGATTTCTTTGTGGTGTACTTCGAAGCGACAAATAGGTGACAACGAAAAAGATAGTGAACAAAGTCTGTGCTATCCGCGGCCTCTGTGAACCGCACCGCCGACCAAGAGGCACCCGACCCAGGCCTCGGTGCGCTGGCCAGCAGCCCACACCTCACTGGCACACTGCCCGCGCAACCTGTCCCGCTTCCCGGTGCCCTCGTAGAGCCCTACCTCCCTGCCTGGCGTGCTGCACGGCGCCCCCGGCGTGTTGCCCAGATTCCCTATAACCCCCCTGGTTCGCTGCCCGGCTAGCTCGGCACCCACGGAGCGTTGCCCGGCCCGCCCGAAGCCCTGCCCGGGGCGCTGCCCTGCCAGCCCCTTCCCACCTCAGCGCATTGCTCGGCCAGCCCAGAGCCCCCGACGACCTAGCGTGCTGCACGGGCGCACTGCCTGTGCCCCTGGTGTCCTGCCCGGCCCCCTGCCGGTAGCTTTCCCGGTGCCACTGTGGCCTGCCGTACCCCGCTCGGTGCAACCGCGGCCTGCCTGATGCCCAGCTGGCCTTCCCATGCCCCACACGACCTGCTCGCTGGCCTCCCAGCCACATTCCTCCTAAGACAACCTGCAGCGTCCCCCGCGATGTCGCTGGCCAAATCAGCTCGGTCTCCCAGGCCGAGTCACCGAGCCTCCTACGTGGCGACTATTAGGCCGAACCTCCCTTGCGGTCCGCATGGCCGGGCTCCGCAGACCAGGTCAAAACATAGTGGGCAAACCTTCCCAATGGGCCGGGTCAGACTCAACGAGTCTGACCGGGTCGTCCCAGACTGGGTTGGGCCGAGTCGGTCTGACCGGGTTGGACCAGACCCAGGCCCATTACTGACCAATTACCTTCTTGGGCCATATCTTTGGCACCAGACGTCCGTTTGATGAATCGTCAGCGGTTCCAGTATTCTTGGAGCATATCCATCCCATTGAGTATACCCTACAGGTGTTTGGGATATAGTTGAGTCACGGTCAGGTTGGTTCGTACATGAATCATACCTGGCCCTCGAAACTAAAATGCTAATAACTCACAGACCGAGTGTCCAATCGACGTGCCATTTTTTGAATTGAGACCCCTATAAAATGGTGGTCCTTTGAGAAACCTCTACATGAGACTTTGTGACACGTGGAGTATCGACCTATATCTCATGGAGCGGATCCTCCCAGAGACGAGCAGTTTGAGTGCGAAGACCTAGTAGCTGGAAAACCTGCAGACTGCTTGACCGATTCGAATATGAGTGATTTGACTTGCCCAGTGGGGAGCGACCAGTTTGGAGGCAGACCCATGGTAGACAGAGCATCGGGTTTGGCACTAGACCAGCAGTACTCGACAGGAGGATTATTTCTATAGGATATTGGGGGAGCGCCTGGTTTGGCGGCATACCCACAGCGGACGGAGCGCATGGTTTGGCAGAAAACACACGGTACTCTACAGGAGTAGTACCTCAGTAGTCTAAGGTTAGTGAGAAGTTCCTCAGTGTCTTGACATGCCCACTGTACTTGGAAGAGGGTAGTTCTCTAGACGCCATGGTTTCGATAATGAAAAATCCCGGTTTGAGCTGAGTCAATGACCTTTGTGTTTTCCTCGTGATTGAGATGAGTTACTTGATAACTTAGGCATATGTGTGGGCATATAACTAAGTAATGGTTATCCACTGAAATCATACTTTGTGGTTTATCCTTGTTGGATTTTGTGAGACCTTGAAGGTCTTGGGGTCCCTACTAAGTATTTTTATACTCACCCCATACACGGGCTATGCCCGCACCTCGTTGTGTTGGATGCATACAACGAACGACGCCGATGGAGGCCGAGAGCACCAAGACAGTACAGTAGGTAGAGGTGGACCTTACGATGTTTTGGCACACAGTGGAGTCATAAAGACACGGAGTGTGGAGGAGGCTATCTGTACCTACCCTTCAGGTAGGAACCCTAGAGGATGATCCAGGAGTTGCTTTCACCTTTCAGATGTTTGTTCATTTTCCAGTTGTGTTTGTACTTTACTGTTGAGCCTGTATTCTGGACCCCCCATTAATTTCAGTACTCTTTTTATACAATCTTTCCTTAGTGTTTACTTCCACTTGTACTCTGGTTGTGTGTGTTTATGCTTTAAAAAGGAAATTCCTTCCCAGTTTTAGGTAATTATGCCTTTGGTGCTAGTCGCCAGACCCTGGCCTATGGAAGGCGGGATTGGGGTAGTCATGATACGGGCCCTGAGGGATGGGTCATGAGAAATTGGTATCAGAGGACTTTGGTTATACCACAAAACATAGGACTCAGATATTTATTTTCTGTGAAGCAATAGTGTTAAGAGTACTAAGTGTGGTTTTTAGTCAGGGAGTTTAGTGTTGGTGCGGGCGGCAGATGTATCCATACACCAAGACTCTGACTTCTATTTTCTGACTCAGTGCACGAAAACACTAATTGCGTGTCTGTTTCCAAATTTTTTTCTTTGAGTTAGATCAAACTAGGTCAGCTCACATGGTATAGACTTTTGACCATGTCACATATGTATCTTTCTGGATGCCTCCCTATGGAAGACCAGCTAGAGCCCCGAGAGTTGTAAGTATTGAAAGTCCACCGAGCGAAGAGGCCTCAGTACATGGACCTCTCCCAGTTGGGGCACCAGCAGAGGCACCATTGTTACATCTTCCCATTGTGCCACCAATGCCACCAGCCTCAGCAGTAGATGATGCACGCCACTTGAGCGCGTTGTATGAGTTCCAATGCTAGAGGCCACCCAGGTTCCGAGGAGAGACAGACCCACAGGCAGTTGAGGATTGGCTGGTGGCTGTAGACAGAGTCTTCAGGCTAGTTGGGACACCAGTAGACTTCATGGTGATCCTTTCTGCCATCCTCCTTCAGGAAGCAATGGGCAGATAGTGGAGACTAATTCTTTAGATGTATGACGAGGAGACACATCTATGGGAATACTTTGAGAGCCTATTTCGGGCAAAGTTTCTTCCAGCCACCCTTCAAGCAGTGCAGATACAAGAGCTACTTCATCTGCATTAGGGCAGTATGACAGTAGCGCAATACTCAGCGAGGTTCACTGAACTCTCACGCTATTCAAAAAACATGGTGTGCGACCCATTCTTCAGGGGCCGGACCTTCAATTAGGGGCTCAGGCAAGAGATTAAACCTTCCATTTTCTCCCACAACATCTCGACGCAGAAGTGGGTGTTAGAGAGTGACCTCCTAGTGGAGAGTTTCCTTACTGACCAGTCTCCAGCAGCAAGACCCACCACTAGCTGACATGCAGTGGAGTCTTCTGAAGCTGGCAGCAGATAGATGATGCAGATGTCCAAGAGGACCAGACCCACAGGTGGTCGACTTCAATACCCAAGAACGGTTGTGCAAGGCACGCATATTGAACACAGATACAGACATTCCAGGAGTGGTTGATGTTTCTCTTGTGGCGGGCAGGGTCACTTGGCACTTGACTGTCCGACCCACCATAAAGACAATCAATATCCAGTTTAGGTACCCCCAGGCAGAGGCAGAGATTTGATCAAGGTGGTTTGTATGGAGAAGGTGGATTTGGAATAAAAGTTGGTCAAGAAGCTAGCAGTGGATGACGTTTCGAGGTGTTTCCACCACCACCACCAAGAGGACCACCCCGACCACATGGAGCTGGCAGATAGGGGAGAGCTCAGCTTCAGGTAGCTGAGACCTACGACTACGGTGCTCTAGTGATGATTCGTGGTATGATATATGTCTACTCCACCTTAGCTGTAGTTCTTATAGACACATGTTCCAGCCACTCTTTCATAGCCACCATCCTCGTTTGGAGCTCCGAGATTATGACAGAGCTTTTGACTCAATCTGTACGTCTAGGGACTCCTTCGGGAGAAGAATCAACAATTACGCATTGGTGCTGTCAGTGTGAGCTTACTCTAGGAGGCAAGTGCTTCGGATGGTATATCCTTGTAGTGACGTCGAGGCCTTACGGCATCATCTTGGGTATGGGCTGGTTATCTACATTCTATGCTTAGATTGACTTTATTATGTGCGAAGTGCGGTGTGTCTGCACGGATGGTACTAGGTTCACATACATCGGCAAGAAGGGGTCCCTTGTAGCGCATGACAGACTGACTCGGAGGAGGGTGCAACCAATCACTCACAAGTTGGCATGCCTCACCCTCGGAGCAGTTGATGTGGAGAGGCCGACTTATCCTCTAGTGGTGGACCAGTACGCTGATGTTTTCCCTGACGATGTTCCACGACTACCTCCTCATAAAGAGGTGGACTTCTATATTGACATGTTCCCCGGGACGACACCGATATCTACTCCAGCATATCAGATGGCTCCCACTGAGCATCATGAGTTGTGGGTACAGTTGGAGGACTTCCAGGGAAAGGGATTCATTTGGCCCAGTGTTTCTCTCTGGGCAGCCCCAATTCTGTTTGCCAATAAGGCAGCCAAAAGCCTGAGGATTGTTTTTGACTACCGTCACCTGAACCAGGTGACCTTGAAGATTAAGCACTCACTTATGAGGATTGACTACCTCTATGATCAGCTCAAGGGAGCACTATGGTTCTTGAAGATAGACCTCAGATCAGGTTATCACCAGCTCAGAGTTCGTGATTAGGATGTGCAGAAGATGACCTTCAGATGTCGGTACGACCGATATGAGTTCTTGGTTATTCCCTTGGCGTAACCAACGCTCCCGCTGTGGTCATGAGTCTCATGACCAGGATCTTCCAGCCTTAACTCAATCACTTTGTCTTAGTCTTCATCAACGAAATTATGATCTACTCAACTACTGAGGAAGAGCATGCCTACCATTTACAGGTAGTACTGGACACACTCCTAGAGCACTATATTTATGGTAATCTCGCGGAGATCCACTTTTGGATTCGAGAGGATCACTTTTTGGGACACGTCATCTCAGAGGCTAGAGTTGCAGTAGATCCAGCAAAGATTGAGGCAGTACTTTCTTTCGAGCCACCCAAGAGTGTGACAAAGGTAAAAAGTTTTCTGGGGTTGGCTTGGTACTACTAGAGATTCATTCCAGAATTCTCCAGAGTTGCAATACCACTATCAGCCTTGATGAAGATGGGGCAACCCTTCGTGTGGTCGAAGAGATGCCCTCAAGTAATTCAAGAGCTAAAGCAGAGGCTGACTAGTTCCCCCATTTTGAGGCTTCCGGAGGAAGGCATAGGGTACGTAGTCTACTAAAATGAATCAGGGACCAGACTCAGGTGTGTCCTGATACATGAGCGTGCAATGATCACACATGGTTCTCGGCAACTGAGACATCATGACCAGAACTATGCTACCCATGACCTGGAGTTAGCAGCAGTGGTCTCCGCCTTGAAGATGTGGACACACTATCTGATGGGCGAACGTTTTATCGTGTACTATGATCACAAGAGTCACAGGTATATCTTCTCTCAGAAAGAATTGAAACTGAGATAGCGGTGATGGTTTGAGTTCCTCCTGGACTATGACTTCGAGAGAGTCTATAATTTTGGGAAGGGTACCATAGTAGCAGATGCACTCGACAGGAGATCTGGTATTCAGCTGCAATGAGAGGCGACAGAACAACCAGCTGCCTTGCATATATCCTATGTGGATATGGATGGAGAAGCCTATCTAAAGTCTCATACAGTCACACCTCCACTTCTTCAGAGAGTGAGGGAGGCACAGCATGAGGATGGTGACTGTGAGACACGATGTGCTTAGATATCCACAGGGCAGGCACCTGATGGATTTTTTGAAGGTGGGGAGCATGCCATCTTCTTCATAGGATGTACCATGTTACCAAATGCACTTAAGGAGGTGGTTTTTAGGGATTTCCACACATCTCCTTTAGTGGTACATCCAGGTGTGGTGAAAATGTATAAGGACCTCAGATGATAGCATTGGTGGCCAAGTATGAAGAAGGTGATAGTGGAGTTTGTCTCATGATTCCTCACTTGTCAGTAAGTGAAGGTAGAGAACCAGGTTCCCACAGGCTTGGTAAAAGCCCTTAGAGGTCCCAGTGTGGATGTGGGATGGGATCTCCATGTACATAGTGACTGGTCTTCCACGTACATCCAAGAGTCATGAATCTATTTCAGTGATCGTCGACGGACTCACCAGGTCTGCTAACTTCCAACTGTTCAGAGAGAAGGGCTCAGTAGAGAGGTTGGGATGCCTCTATGTGCATAAGACAGTGCGCTTTCATGGAGTACCTTCTTCTATAGTCTGTGACCGAGATGAACTCATTACTTTCCAGCTATGGAAGGGGTTTCTGGAGGCTTTCAGGACACAACTACATCTGAGCACCACCTTCCATCCTCAGACAGATGGTCAAACCGAGAGGACCATCTAGACCCTCGAGGACATGCTCTGTGCATGTGTCCTCGACTTCAGTCATAGCTGGGAGGATCGCCTACCTTTGGTGGAGTTTTCCTACAATATCATCTATCACTCCACCATAGAGATGACACTATTCGAGGCATTTTATGGTCGACCCTGTCGATCACCACTATGCTGGAATAACCCTTGGGAGTCAACACTAGTGGGACCAGAGACGGTGCGATATACCACTAAGAAGTTGTAGATCATCAAGGAGCGGATGAAGACTACAAAGAGCAGGCAGAAGTCATATACTGAGAGGAGACAGAGGCGTCTCGAGTTCGAGGATGGAGACCATGTCTTCCTAAGGGTCTCACATCGATGAGGTCTACAGAGATTTGGCTGAGGCGTCAAGTTATCTCCTCGATTCATCAGACCATTACAGGTCCCCAGAAGATTAGGATAGGTGGCATACCGCTTGGCTCATCCACCTCATTTGCACCGGGTGAACAACATATTCCTCGTATTTCAGTTGAGGAGATACGTGAAAGACCCTTCCCACATCATCGATCATGGGGAGCGGGACAATGATGATGGGGAAACTATCACGGAGGTTCCAATGGAGATTAAGCATTGACAAGAGTAGGTCCTACGTGGATGGTTGATACCTCTGGTGCACATTCTATGGTAGCATGGTAACCTCCAGAAGAGCACATGGGAGTGGGAGGCTCAGATTCATGCTCAGTAACCCCATATATTTTCTTAGTGTGAGATGTAGCTTACGGGGAAGTAAAGCCCTGAGGTGGGGAGAATGTAAGGACAAAATATTTCAATATAATTTTTTTCTTAAATACATTGAAATATTATGGGACTGTAGTTTCTGACGGTGCTTGATTCTGAGGCCCGGTGTGCCCGGAATCAATTTCTGATGTTTTGTACATGTACGTTCAATAAATGTACGTTCGAAATTTTATTACTTTTTAACCGGTGCATAGAATTGAAATACGAGGTCACCATTGAACTCACAGCGTCAGTAATTTCCTAGTGAGACCTTCACCGTATTTTTGTTTTAAAAAGAGCGGTAGATAGTATTCGGGGGTTTTAAATTAAATTGAATAAAATAAAGTAATAAAATTATTTTATTTAGTGGTAGTCAGAACATCTAAAGGGAAGTTAGTGGTGGGGGCCACCACACCATAACCTCCCAAGAGAGGTTATAGTGGTGGGGACCACCAACAGAAAACATCCCATGGGAGGATGTTGTGGTGGTGGGGCCCACCCACACATAACCCTTTGGGAGGATTATAAGGCGGGGCCCAACTAACTTCTCTATCTCCTATAAAACCCTTAATTAAATCGGTGAAACATTGGAAACTTCTCACCATCCCCCAATAAATTTTGTGCCAACCCTCATCATTAATTAATTAATCCCCATTTAATTAATTGGAACATTTGTCAATTCTTTTGAATTCTTTGTGCCAACACATTAATAAGGTGTTATATTTTATTATTGTGGGTTTTGGCATAACCTCTTGTTGGGAGAACCATGAGAGGAGCTTTGGGAGGATTGAGAGGACTTCAATCTCTCAACAAAGAACGCTCGTCGCCCGCGAAGAGCCCTCCTTCCACCGAAGATCGACACCGTCTTCTTCCTTCTTCAACCGAGGAAAGGAAAGGGAAGGCGTCACCCATGAAGAACATCACCAATGATAACATCACCTCCTCCCGACATCAATGAGACGACATCCACTTCTCGCGAATTCATCAATGAACGACTACCGACGAATCAAATGTATGGGAATTTGTGTTGTTTTTAATCTCGTTATTCGGTGTTCTATTTATGGATTTTGAACATCCGATATGTTATCACCATAAATGAGGAGAGTTCGGGCCAACCTCACACAGCCCGAAAGTCTCCATCGATTTCATTGTGGTATATTTAGAAGTGGAAATGAAGAGACATCGACGAAGATGGTGAACAAAGGCCACGCTACCCGTAGCCTCCGTGAACCACACCACCGACCAAGCGGCACCCGACCCACGCCCTGGTGCACTGTCCGGCTGTCCGCGCCTCACCGGCGCACTACCCGCACCCCCCCGCATGCTGCCCATGCTGCCCGACACCCTCGCAACGCCCTTCCGCCCTGCCCGGCGCCCTACCCAGCCTGCCTGGCGCCCCCCAGTGCACGTCCCGAACCCCTCGTGGCGCCCTACTGCCCTGCCCGGCGCGCTGCCCAGCTAGCCCAGTGCCCCCAGGCATGCTACCCATCCTTCCCGGCACCCCCGACACACTTCCCATCCCACCTGACATCCCTAGTGCACTGCTCGGCCAACCTGGCGCCCCCCGGCGTGCTGCCCGGCCAGCCCGGATCCCCCGCCCAGCGCGCTGCCCGGCATGACCGGCACCCCCGTTGCCCAAGCGCGATTCCCCGTCGCGCTGCCCGCGCCCCTGGAGGCCTGGACGGCCCCCTACCGGTGGCCTTCCTGACCCCCTGTCGGCGGCCTGCCCAGTGCCACTCCGACCTGTCGCACACCGCCCGTTGCACCAGCGGCCTGCCCGTTGACCAGTCGGCCTGCCCGCTCCCCGCATAGCCTGCCCACTGGCCTCCCGACCACCGGCCATACGAGATGACCTGCGACGTCCCATGCGGTGTCACTGTCCAAACCAGCTTGGTCTCTCGGGCTGAGTCCCCGAGCCACCAACGTGGCGACTATCGGGCCGAACCGCCCTCGTTGGCTGCTGGGCCGGGCCCAGTGGGCCATGTCAAAACATAACGGGATGAACCAGCCAATGGGCTGGGTCAGACCCAGTGAGTCCGACCAGGGTGACCCAGATCGGGTCCGCCCAGACTGGGTTGGGTCGAGTCAATCCGACCGGGTCGGACCGGACCTGTGCCCATTAGTGACCCATTACCTTCTTGGGACATATCTTTGGCACCGAACGCCCGTTTGATTGACCGTAATGACACTGGTATTCTTGGAGAATAACCATTATGATGAGAATACCCCACTGGAGTTCGAGGTATAGTTGAGTCACGATCAGGTTGGTTTGTACACGGAACCAACCGGGCCCCTCGGACTAAAATGCTAATAACTCACAGACCGGGCATCCGATTAACGCGTCATCTGTTGCGTTGAGACCCATATGATGTGGTAGTTCATTGAGATACTACTATGTGAGACATCATGATTTTTGGAGTATTGACCAGTAGCACGTGGAGAGGATCCTCTCAGAGATGAGTAGTTAGAGTGCAGAGACCTAGTATCTGACAGACCTGATGATTGTTTGACTGATTCGTGTCGGAGTGATTTGACTGGCCCAGTGGGGACAGCCTGGTTTGTCGGCAGACCCATGGCCGACAAATCACATAGTTTGGCCACAGTCTCATGGTACTTAACATGTGGAGTACTTCTGTAGGATCTAGGGGGAGTGCCCGGTTTGGCGGCAGACCCACAAGGGACGGATCACCAGGTTTGGCATCAGACACGTGGTAATCGATAAGAGGAGTACCTCAGCAGTCTATGGTTAGTGATAAGCACCACGGTGTCACGACAGGCCCACTGTACCGGATAGAGGAGGAGTTCTCTAGAAACCGTGGTTTCGATAATGAAAAATCCCATTTTTAGCTGAGTCAATGACCTTTGTGTTTTCCTCATGATTAAGATTGGTTACTTGATAACTTATGTATATTTATGGGCATATACCTATGTAATGGTTATCTACTAAGATCATAATATTTGGTTAATCTTTGTTGGATTTTGTGAGACCTTGATATTCTCAGGGTCCCTACTTAGTATCGTTATACTCACCCCTACATGGGCTATGCCCACACATCATTGTGTTGGATGCATATGACGGACAATGCTGATGGAGGCCGAGAGCGCCGTGACCGGACGGTACCCAAAGGTGGACCTTATGAAGTTTTGGTACAAGGTGGAGTCTGACGGATGTGGATTGCGGAGGAGGCCATCTATACCTACCCATCATGTAGGAACACTAGAGGACGATCCAGGAGCTGCTTTCACCTTTCAGTTGTTTGTTCCTTTTTCACTTGTATTTGTACTTTATCGTTGAGAATTTATTCTGGCCCCCATTACATTCAGTACTCTGGTTATACAGTTTTTTTGTATTGTTTACATCCGCTTGTACTCTGATTGTGTGTGTTTACGATTTATAGAGGCAATGCCTTTCCAGTTTTAGGGAATTACTCCTTTGGTGCTAGTCGCCATCCCCTGGCCAATGGAAGACGGGCTTGGGGTAGTCACGATATGGGCCCTGGGGGATGGGTCGTGATATATACCCAATGAAAAAATGTAAGTAAATACATGGTTAAGATATTATATATTGGTGATTAATGTTATTCAAGGAGTGATGAAGTAATTTTTTAACATGATAAAACTAATGTTGATAAACACTCATTAATAAAAATTGATATAAGGTTTCTTAAATTCTAATGAATTGAAAATATATTCAGTTAGTTAAAAAATTTGTAGAACAAGACCACAATAAATTACGGTAAAAGGGATGACATTGAAAATACCAATAAAGGAACATAAGTGCATTCCATAAAAATTTACAGAGATGAATTTTGATAACGGTGATCTAATAATACAAAAGGTTTCTAAACCCATTGATAATGAACAATTATTATGATTAGTTGGATAATTTATTCTGTATAGGGTGAATGTTTTAATACTCCATACACACACTTTTATACGTCTTGATTAAAATAAAAAATAGATACATCAGATGTAAAACTATAAAATTTGAAATCCAAATAATAATATTTTTAGTATTATTTTTCAATTAGGAACATGTTCTAACAAAACTATTATAGAATTTTATAAGAACCCCTTTATAGTAGTGGGAAAATTCACACTTTACATAAAATCCTCCTACTTCCTCTTATTATCACTGAAAACTAGGGGTTACACATCCAAGAATTATGGAGAGATAAAACATAGTATTATACCTTATTCATATGAAATATTATCATATTAAAAAATATTTACATATGTTGGATAAAGAATTCAAGTAACATCCATAGACAATGAGAATAATCATTAACAAACAGTATAAATAATTATATAAATGATAACATGACATTAACAACATATTATCATGGAAAATGACGAATACATGTTTTTGAAAAGCCTATTTGTCAAACAACCATATTATAATGGGAAATAAAAATTTCTAAAATCCAACACACACTATCTTTTATTATCAGTCATTATCGAATGATTTAAATGGACACATTATTTTAGTACAACTAATCATTGAGGTTTTATATATATCAAAGAAACGCATCACAAAAATTCATCCATGGATTTGTAAAATAACGTATTCATATCATGTGATTATTTATGGTAGTTAAACCATAGTGAAAGATAGTTGTTCTATGATAGAAAAATGTGAAGCATTGTAATTGAATTGTATTAATATGAATAATTTGAAAATAATGAGGTGGAGATGAAGGAAGTCATTCCCATGAATTAAATCATAATGCTTGGGGTTTCAAGATAATCATGTATAAGTCCATTGAAAACCAAGTATATATATTACATATATAGTATTCTACATTATATATAAAGTACATATCTAATGATTTAGTCTTAGGTTAGTCCATTTAGATATCAATGGTCTACATATTTTAAAAAAAACGGATATTTTAAAATGTACTGTAAAGGGATGTACTACATATACATGACATGGTAGACATAATTAAGCCTTACATTAAATTTTGAATACCGAAATGAAATTTGACATATGAGAATGTATATGATGTCTTGGAAAACAACATATAATATTTTAAAACATACAGAATTAGAATAATTATTAATGAAATAAATATTTATACGAAATTAAACATAGAAAGAATATTACCATCACATTAGGTCATTGATTCATCCATATATTACCCATATACCATACAATAAATTTACAATATTGGAGAAAAATCGTATTATGGAGAGAGGGATATATAGTTGTGTGTGTTTATCTATATAAAAAAAGATAAATATGTTGATAAAAAAATATATTAACAGAGATAAATATAATGAAGTAAAGGAAGAAACATAGAGATTTTGAGAGAGGGATATAAATATAGAGATATATAGAGAGACGTAGATCAAGGTAGTAACTAAATAGTTTATTAAGAGTATGAGGTGGAGAGATGATTATCTCTATGTAGAATTTTATGATATTTCAAATATTTTAGGTATGATTAACCTATTATTGTGATTAAATAGTAATGAAAAATGTTATCCAATAATAGTAGGAGATTTAAAATGATTCTAGGGTATATAAGAATATATATTCCTTTCTCCATAAATATATTTATTATACCATATTATGTCTTATTTAATGACAAACTATTTTTTTTTAATATTTTAAATATTCCAATATCCCCCACAACACTTTTTAGATATCCAATTTTAAAATTTAAAATCCGTTTTCAATATAAGAAATTAAATAATATTATTAGTATAAATATTTATATATATAATGGAATAGAATTGTCTACAATAATTTATAAGTATTAATGATTTTTTAATTCATAAGAATTCATGAATAATACCTTAATTATCAATTATATGATCACTTAATATCAAAATATAGTCTCTTAGAAATGTGGAAAACTGTGACTTGTTCAAATGTTGGTTTGAATTACATGGACATTGTAATGGCATTGATCACCTTGAATTTATATAATTATATTTTAATATAATATCATATGAAGATCAAATTGGGATTAATATATTGAAAATATTATGAATGATAACTTATAACCAAAATCATTACTTTATTTCTCAATTTTAATAATTTTAGTTTATGATCATAATGTTATAATTCATTATTTCTTTCACTATATTTAAAATTCCATGAACATTATTTCTTATAAAAATAGACACCTATATTTTCCCATTACTAATTAAAATGGTTAATTAATTTTTGAATGATAGAATTACTATTTAATTACTATTCAATTATCCTTATATGTATATATCATGCACACATTTTACAATGATTACTTCTAAGAATTCAATTGGTAATTAAATTAGGTAATTTTTTTTTAAAATAGTTAATAAAAATATATTAACATTTACAACATGTAACTATATTTTGTTAAATCAACAATTTCAAACACTATACAAATCATAATATATTGGAATTTATTCTCTAGCACAACCTAAAGTTCACTAATTTAAGGCTAATATTTATATGTTTAGCTATATTTGTGGTGTGTTTCTACCTATTTAGATTATTATTTTAACTAATATATATATTTTTAATTACAAATATATTGTTTTAATGCTATGATAAACATATCATAAATAATTTATGATAATATATATTCCCTCTCAATGTAATTTGATTCACAGGATTTAAATCCTAAACATCGGAGTAAAAATTTTTGGGCACCCAATATTTGTTGAACAGTCAATTTCCAAAACGTTTTACATAAAAAAGTAGATCTTCTATAATAAATACCCAAATATGTTATCTATCATTATATAACATTCTTGTATTCACAAGATAATGTTTTCAATTTTTCATATTTTTAAATATATTTAAATATATTAATTTATTCTTTATATGTATACAAGATATGTCAAAATCAAAGATCCCCAAAAATTTTACAAAAAATAAATCATGTACATGAAACATATTTTTAGAAAATTTAATTAATATTCCTAATTTATTAAACACACTAATATTTTAAATATAGTGATTTAAATTTTAATTCCTATCTATTAATCCCAATTCATATTATATATTTCCATGAAAATATTATTAGGAAAACATGATCCCTATAGTGAACTCTAAATAAAAAACTATTAATAAAAATAAATTTTATAGTTCTTTATATTTAAATGCCTCATTGTATTTATAATTATTTCTTTTTTCTATATAAAAAATATATTTTACTCTCCATTTTACAGTCATGAAACACATCCAGACATGATGGATTTTGACATCATTTATTTATTAATAAATCTATATACTGTGTTATCTAAATGGTTGATAGGTATTTATTATTTTAATAAAACTCACCCAAAGGATGATTTTAATACAAATTTTATATTAATCCTTAAAAATAATATCTTAAAATACCATAATTTTTTAATATTAATCTATGACTATATATAAATTTCAGAATAGTAAGATGTGTTAATATTTAACCTGATTCCATGTATTCATTATATAATTATCTAGATGTTTGATGGGATCATTTGGATAACAGTCTGAGATAGTTTACTAAAGCAAAACACGTCTTAATATATGAAATGGTTGATATATAACATTTATATTTTGTTATTTTTTTCTATAAAAATTATTATAATGATATAACATAAATAAATCAGATTATAACACATAATGAATTAATCATTATTTAATTGATTCATAAAAGGATGTTATAATAAAAATACTTTCAATAAGAATAATAAAAAAATGATGGTAAAATAAATTCAATCATATTTAATGACTATAATTTTTTTTCCAAAGGATCATTGTCCCTTAAAAACTGTATAACCATAACAATATGAGTATTATGAGACAAAAATAATAAGACTATGGATAAGAATATTATGAATTAAATATAGTAATTTTATGTAAAACTAATTGAATAAATATTTATGATTTAAGTGGTGATATAGTGAGGTAATTTTATATTTGAAAATTTTATTCGATAAGGTAATAATTTGTGATATGTCCACTATAATGGTAAGTTAAATATTTCAATTGTAAAATGAAAATACTATGGGTAATTTTTAATGAATTCATAGAAGTTAATAAATATCATTTTCTTAACATGGATTTATAAGAATAATAATTTTTTTAAATTATTTTTAATTTACCTAATATTATTTATTAATTGATTTAAATAATTTAAGGTATAATTGTATAACACTTTTTACAATAAAATTTCAATTAAAAATTTAATCTAGGCACTTTTATTTTTAAATTATAATGTTGAATTTCAATATTTTTAATTTTTATTATTTATAAAATGGATGTAATTTTTTTATGAAGATTATAAGATAAAAAATGGTTGATGTTTTAATTAATTAGTAAAAATTTCAATACATTGGATTCTAGAAAAATATAATATATTATATGATAATTGGGTATATAACTTTATGAAATATATAATATAAAATTTATTTAGTTCATCCTGACATGACTCATGTACTATTTATTTCCTCTAGGATTATTAATATTCTCAAAATGTATCCATTATTTCTCATTATTAAAATTTATATTAAAAAAATCAACCTTCTTTAAATTTACAGAAAACCAACTACCCAAAATTATTACTGACGTAAATATTTCCTCTAATAAAATTAATTTTTTTAAATTATTAATATTATCATATAACAATTATTTTTTTATATGGTCTAAAACAATACCAACCATTAATAGTATAACTCTAATATTGAATGGGATATCTCAATGAAGTTGTAATTTAGTTCTATAACAACACTTTTTTTTTTGTTTATTTTTATTTCTCCCTATAAATATAATTAAAATATCTATTAATAAAATATTCATTCCATCCATTATTTAATTAATTTAATAATACAACTAATATATTTATTCTTCTTTTGTTACAAATATCGTTTATTCAATGGTCTGTTTATAGAACCTATATAGACGATATTGTTTCATATCCATTACTGATGTTAATGGATAATAATAAATATAATGTTATTATATTTAAATACAATATTAACACTAAATATATTTAACAATTAAAATAATATACTTGTAAAATAAATATGAAATTAACTATATTAAAATAATAAATCATTCATGATAAATCCATCTAAATAAACTTGTAGTGTAACCCTTCATGTGTTAAAATAATGGGTACAAGTATTGGAAAACTTATAGAAAATGAAATAATATATAATGAAACATTGTTTTCACATTTAATTTTTTTAATTTCAGTTACACTTGGATGATGAAAAAATTATGAAACACTAATACCAATGAAATTTTAGAATGAATGTAATAAACAATATAAAAATACTATTATATATAATAAACAGCTCAAAAGTGAATAACACAAAAACAGTTTTTATTAATATTGAGTAAAATATGATTGAATAGGTTTCATTAAATTTTTATTAAGGAATAATATATTGTTATCAAAATGATTATATGTGTATTTTTTGTGATTTTGAATTGGGTAAATGGGGAATGTTTTTAATATCTTTTGTTTATCATAGAACAATCCTATCATGTTTATATTCATGAATTTTTAAAATGTATTATAAATTTAATATTTAATGTTTTATTTTAATTTTTATATTTTTGATTTGAATACTGTATTTATTTTCCTTTGATAAATTGATATAAATGATGTATTATAGGATGTTAGTATGAGGTTTTTATTCTGAACTCATGTTATCCAAAACAAATAATGTATGAAAACATAATGTGGTAGTTAATTAAATTAAGAAAAAACATTCAATTTTTCTCTATTGAAATCTAAACTGATCAAAATATATAATATATAATCATATAAATTATCAATGTAATTATAAAAAATAAAAGTTATATAAAAAATTGAAAATTAATCATTTAGAAGATATAAAGATAACTACAATTTTATTTTTGAAAAAAAAAATATATTAAAAAAAATGAAATACAACTTTTATTATTTGATAATAAAAAAAATTATTTTTTATATGATATTATATTTTCATAAATTTAAATTAATGTAATTTTTTTTCTTTTATCCAAAAAATATTTTAAATTTTAAAAACTATATCATGGTATTCATGTTCTGAATAGTTGATATTATTTGACTAATCTAATTTATAGAATAGGTTTTTTCAATAGTAAATTCATTGATAGAAATTCCATAAACCTTTATCTTTATACCTGAGAATCTATAGGATCTCTGTGACTAGATACATGTCAAATTACCTTATTATTTTTTGATATCAATGTTTAGCACAAGTAATATGCTAGGTTTGGAAACTCATTGACCACAATGAGAAGAAAAAAAGAGATCCCTCTACAAATGTAACCAATAAAAAATAAATTAATATATATGATTAAAATATAAAACATATATCATTAAAAATAAAAACCTCACTATGATAAGTCCTCGTTAAAAAATATTATAAATTGATAAACTTAATGGGAATGAGATGGTCCACGACTTAACTCATAATAAATTTAACAAAAATCTTGTAATCAGTATCTATTCAATGAATTTATCAGATATATTTATAAAAACATTATAATAAAATAATATTATAAAATATTGATCTCACCAGGATTGGTTAGAATTGAATTTTGATAAATATTTTTTTTGGTATTAGAAATACAATACAACTAAATAGTTTCTGGGCATCATTATCATATTTAGAATATTGAGTAGATATTTTTTAATAGGAACATATAATCAGAATATAGAAACTATGAACAATATGACATAGAAAAAAATTAGGTTTAATAAATCTCAATATAAAGTTTAATATTATTTAAAAAAGGATCCAAAAGAATCATTTGACTAAAAAATAGCCTCCTTTTCAAATCACTAGACTCATAATAGAATGTAACATTGGATTCATGTTTAAATGAAATATGTATCTATTTCTTCTTATGAAATGACCCCTTATTTTGTCAACTATATGAACTAAAATCCTAAATCGATCAATCTCAAATAGAATAATATATACAAGAAAACATTCCAATTATTTTTAGACTTCTCCTTTTATGTCTTCTTCATTGATTTAACCCAAAAACAATTATTCACAACTAATCCCATCAAATAAATTATTATATAATCATAAAATTATTAAATAAAAGGAAAACATAGTCTTCTTAGGTTTCACACATTTATTATTTTTCGATAAATTCAATAATATAGAAAAACATTAATGAATATAGGCTGATAAATAGTAAGTGAAACATACAAACTGAAATGGATATCTCTAAATTACTATGTATAGGCCGTAATCTCCATTTATATATAAAATGAACATATAAGAGTTAATTTACCTGTCCATTTATTTTCTCTTACCCCATGGGATACACATATTCATTTATGATTTTCAATTAAGGATAGTATAAATAGTTTTCCCCATAATTCATATGTATTACCACACATAAGTCTACAAATAAATTTTTTCTTCTTATAGTTTTTTCATATATTATATAAACCACAAAAAATTATATATATAACACAATAAAAAGATTATGAATGATGAATTGATGAAATAATTTGTATTTCTAGGAGTTGAGGAACTTGTACTAATGAAATAATAACATTAACTTTGGGATAGTAATGTGACTATTAGAAAGAGTAATATGACCAATGGAATTGTAACATCACCGATGATTATATAAATAAAACTATGGTATTTTATAAATGAAAATATGATATATATATATATATATATATATATATATTCATATATGTGACTAAATGTTTTATAAATAATAGATAAAGTGTTTGTATTTTTGGATGTTATAAATATTTAAATAACTATTAAAATTAATATAATTATTTAAATAAAATTTATTTCCCAAAATTGTTTCATAAATTAATAATTTTTTTCTTAATGTCATATGATAAATTTATGAGACCTTAATGAATTTTTTATAGTGTAACAAAATTAGATACAATTTTAAAATTCATATTTTCTAAATAAATTATTATGTTATATAAAAATTAAATTTATTATATATATATATATATATTTAATTTATTAATTCCATTTTTGAATACAAGGTGTCAAAAAATTATTATGGTGAATTTGTGTGATTTTTTGGAGATAATTGTATTTTTTGGTGTTTAGTACAATACACTAATTCATGGTATATATACATACAAATATAATTAGACTATGAAATGATTCATGTATTATGTAAGTAAAAAAATACAGAAATTACCTTCGTTATATATTATGTTTTTGCAAAAATTCTCTAAATACTCATTTTCATGATCCACAATTATAAACTACTGATTAAAATAAGAAAAAAACACCCCTCTTCTCATGTATAAATAAATACCTGCACCACATCATCTCCTTGCACATCCAAGCCCACATGTTTTCTTATATTATGAATATTTATTCACACAAAACTCTCCCCTACACTGTGTAATTTCAAGTCCCACAAAAATATAATTTATAATTTCCTTAAAGAAGTTCTCTAGTGGAATAATTCAAGAAGTAAATACCATTTCATTCTTAATAAATTTATTTTGATTTAATTTCTTTATATTATATCCAAAAATATTCTGTCAAAACGTGACCAATAACATCAAAATATCATATGTACTATAAATTTATTATGTTAATTAATGATCTATCATCCAAAATCTTCTCCTATCACTTTTATTACCATAATGAAAATATCATCCATGATGTGCTGATTTACTACCACTGTGAATGGTGCAAATTCATTTTCTTTTAACAACTTAAATGATGTGTATAAATATATAATTATGGATCAAAAATATATTTTACACAAATAATAATTTATTTTCAATTAAATATCTATTAAATATATGTGATAATAATTAATAAGTTAATAATAGCTCCTGGCAGCTTAAAAACCACCAAAATTATATTAACTATTATCACTGAAGTTTTAACAAAAGAAGCATTCTCATATCATAAAAATAATAATATATAAGAACCTTAAATTTTATTTATTTTCTTTAATAACATATAATTTCGATTTCGGATAAATAATTCAATTTTTACACGATCTTTTACACACGTATACAAGTGAATCAATAATGAAAATCAAGGAAACGAAAACCCCCGAATGATGAAATTTAATATTATAACTCTTTAAAAAGGATATAAATAAATGTAATAAAATTTTATACATCAAATAAATGTTTAATATGGTCTAAATTTCTATATTAATGGATATTATTTCATTATCACTGATGTTAAGTACAAGTGAAGAATTCTTTCAAACATAAGTTGATGGTTTTTTCTAAATTATCCATTTTCATTTTCGTTGTTCTTTCTACCTCTATTCACCTATATAATTATTAAATATTATTATATAATTATTTTAAATATTGTTTACATGTTCCAAAATCATGTATCTTTATTATTTAATATTTATTTTATATGGTAATATATGTTTTACAATGTTTCCGTTTCAATTCTTCCTGACATGCAAGCCCAATTAAAGGGAAAATTCCGATTTCTATCCCATCTCCCAGTACCATAAATAATCTATTTCAGTGCACAATTATTTTCCTAAAATCAATTCTTTTTTATAAAAAAGTATATTTGTTAATTTCTTGTTTAATACATATAGTATATAAAAAATAAATTATTTTTCCAAACGAAATATTCTTTAAAACCTAAATTTGTACTCCTCTTTGAAATTCCAAGATGATTTTATTAAGAGTATTTTCATATATTTTAAAACCTCGGTTTAATCCTATAATTCATTACTATTTATCCCTTATGATTATCACGTATCGTGTTCTATTAATTTTTTTGATCATTTTGATTGTGGATGTTATATCTTGATACCATTCAATATACTACACAGAATGGTTATTGATTATGAATATAGATTGGGGAATGTTATTTAAATTTATTATGTGAATCTCCATTATGTTTCACCCCATTCATATTTCTAGTTATATTTACACAGTAATTGATGGGTGGGGTCCACTACAACCCCTTGATGCATTGGTATGTCTCTTTGGAGAAAATAGAAATAGATTTCAATGAGGACATTACTGTGTATTTTTAGATGTTTATGTTGAGGACTCAATGGTATGTTTATGATATGTAGAATTATGAATTACTTGATTATGATATTATTAATTAAAAATCAAAGTGAATATTAATATAGTAAAATATCATAGTCTCCATTCTCATGTGATTATTTATATGGAATTATTTATTCTTCTTTTATTTTTACCATATTACTATCAAAATTATGTTATAATGTCATGTATTATTAGTCATTCACTTTCAATTATTGTTCACACTAAATTCCACTATAATAATTACCCTTAATAATATTCTGATCTCACCCATTTCATATGTTGTATTTTTTTTCTAGGACATCAAGATGTATATTGTGAATTACTTTCAGTGATAATCAAGGAGTTATGGATGATACTAATGAATTTTCTATATTTTTTTCCATTCAAGATGTAATGAAAATATTATGTTTGTATTTAGTTTTCCAAATCTATGAATATATTTTTTCCTTTGGGTTATGAACACGTGTTCAAAGTAAAAATTTAGTAATGTAAGGAACTAAATCTAGGTAACTGAGGGAAGGGACTTTAAAGTTGGTATCAATGGAATATTAATAAAAACATTTGATCAATATTTAGAAAACATAGGATAGGGAAAAGACCCCAATATTTAATTTTTGGATATGCATAGAAGAACATCCTCGATTTTTTGGTGTGGTGGAGGTTATGTGGTTCATTCTAGAAATAAATCTCTATATAGATATTACATGTGTGTGTGGTTCTTGCACAAATTTAACTAGGGGTAAAAAATACAACAAGGTGTCCTAGGCATGACTCGGGGTAACCCAGTACATAAAAAAGGCATTACTCTGCACTTGGTTTGATATTCCATGGAATATGCTTAGGATAATTCATAAACTCGTAGAAACTAATATGAGGAATTTAAAAGTAATCATTTCCCAGAGAAATCATTGTTATTATTATGAGATTATTTATTCCAAAATTTTCAATTTATGTTATTTATATTGGTAGTTCAAAATTATTCATTATGATTAATAACCTAATTTTGCGTCTTCCATTTTGTAGAAGTGGTGCATATTGGAACGAATGAAAACATTATCAATATATGCAATCGATATAGGTATTTTCCTCCTATGCAAGTTATTAATGTTGTAGTACGATCTCTAATTGGTGATGAGTAACTTATAACTATAATAAGAAAACTATCTTATGTTATAAATAATTATCTTTCCCGAATGAAGCATCCAGATCCACAATATTGGGGAATGCCATTAGACCCCTTTATGAGATAGTAGCCTCCATCATTCAATTGGACTACCAACCCATTTTTAGATGAGTAGTGGATAAGTTACTAAGAGAATATATTTCATACATTGGAATATAATGGAAGGGGGAAGGTAATAATGATTATTTATCATCCCTCAGGAGATGCAGATATATGGTGTTTTTTCATTAGAAATATAAAAGAGGAGAAAAAAATAAAAAATATGGAATGGAAATATTTTAAGGAATTTTGAAAAGAAATTTTTTTTTCTCACCAAGGAATATAATATATTGAGGGGAAATTATTGAGTCTAAATTTAAACAAGGATGAAAACATTATGATGTACAATGATGACAATACAAGATTATCAATACATGTTATAGACAAAATACAAAATCCTATGAAAAATATTTATTGATTAAATGATGGTTTAAATCCATTCGTCAGAAGGGTACTTTTCTTCGATAATTTCAAATCATACAAAGATATAGTCTCACATTCTTTCAAGACATAGAATGAATTCTCTCTATCCTATGACATTACGGGTAAAAAAGAAAAGAAGAGGGTGTCCATGGAATTAATGGATAATGGGATGAATAAGAAATTTTGTTTTCTAAAATGTGATACATCTGGAAGGAAACCCCATGGTGCCTTCTAAAATAGAAAAGGTGTATGTTACAAGTGTGTAGAGAAAGATACAGATACCATTATTCTAATATAAATAAAAAACCTACCTATTTTCAATGCTACAATTGTATTGAGATGTGATACTATGAAATTTAATTTTCTAAGCATCAACCAAACATTCACCAAAAAAGGAAATCATAGAAAGGCCATGCTTATATAATCACAACTAAGAAAGATAAAGTTCTTAAGGATGTGGTTTTAGTAAATTAAACATTTTAGAATCTTATCCATTAGTTTAATTTATTTTTATTCATCCCATTATATTATATATTCTAAATTATTCATAAAAATTTGACATAAGGATTTTGATTTAATAATTTGTTTTATAGGAAAAAATCATAAGGGAAGTATCATTGTAATACCGATGTATCAGTCATCCCATATAAGACACATAAAAGTGATTTATTTATTTATCTTTCCGTCATATTTATGACTGAATTTGATATAATCCTCATAATACAATGGATTTCAAAAATGATTTAAAAAGCTATTTCAAAAATGAGGATATTATGATTGGTGAGGAAGATGCATAATCCTATATCTTTATTGTAGAAACCTCATCATATGATTATATATATATATCCATCTCTAGTCGATCATCTAAATGAAATTATGGGGGATGAATAAGAAGCCTAAATTTTGGATGAGAACATAAATATTCAATGTGAATATGTACATATTTCTAATGAATATATTGGTGTATATCCAGAGGATTTACTTAGGAATTCCCCAGAGGGAGAATTTTAGTTCTATATTTATTTAATTTTGGGTGTAAGACCTATATAAAAGACTCCTTAAATAATGGAAAATATAGAATTAGTATATTCGATGATACAACTAGAGGAATTGAGTGATAATTGATTTATCCACCATATTATTTCTCCATGGGAACCATTATTTTCTCTATCAAGATGAAAGATGGATCCAGGTGGTCATGCATTGATTATAGGTATATAAATGTTATTACCATAATGAATAAGTATCCCCTACCAAATTTTAGTGATTTACTTGATCAATGTAGTGGAGATTGGTAACTTTTGAATATTGAACTTTAGTTTGGAAATCATTAATTCAATTTGAGGTATATATTCTTAATATAACAATCGGAAAACAGTATGAACATTATGAGTTTAAAAAATTACATTTGTACCAAATAATGAACCCAATATTTTTATAGATCTAGTGATAAAAGTTTTCAATGAATATCTTCATGATATTTTTGTGGTAATTTATTAAGATATCTTAAAATATTCCCAAATTTAAGAGGACCATGGGAACCCCATATGGGTTGTTCTTGATATTCATAGAAGAAAACAATTATATGGGATTAATAGAAACTGAGAATTCTATCTTCAGACAGTTTCATTTCATAGACAAATTGTCACTATTTAGGGAATATCAGTTTATCTTTCAATGACAGTGGAATTTCAATAATTTCATACAACAACAAATGTAACCATTATACATAATTTCATTGGTATTGTAGGTTATTATCACCATTTTATTTAGAATTTTTCCCAATCATCTAAACTGTGAAATAACTATACTCATAAATGGGTTATGATTCTATGGAAAAAATGTGAATAATATTATGAATAATTGATTTAGATATTATTGAATGATCTAATATTGTCTCTACCATCATTAAATATTTATTTTTTATTTATAGCGACACATCATAGAATGAACATGGTTGTGTCCTTTTACAGAATGGTAGTGTTATTTTATATGCATCAAGGTAGTTAAAAACTAATTATTTTTTTAAAACCATAATCATGAGTTAGATGTTTTATTTTTTTTAAATTACGTAGAAATTATATCTATGGTGAATGATTAGAGATATATATAGATTGAAATATATCTTTTCATGGAGATAACACATCATGATTCTAAGGTGATGGATCAAGCTGCTTGAGTATTATGATTGTTTAACACACCAAAACCGAAGGAAGGAAAAAATGTATCATATACATTGAGAAGGAGAGATTATGGAGTTCTAAACAAAATGAGGATTTTCATGTATCTTGTGTTTACATATCCAAAAAGTATGGATATGGGAATTATCATAGAAGGTAAAACATCATTACATTTTCAGTTGGTTTCGCAGACATCTATATTAAAAATTATTAAGTGTTATCAATATGTTAAAGATAATTTTTAAAAGAAGATTAATTTTGGGAAAGATTAAAGTTGGAAGATATCATATATAGGGATGTAATTCAGAAATTTGGTAGATTGATTTGGGTTATTTCAATACCTGAGATAAAGGGTGAGTTATTAGATGGTGCCTATATCTCGAATTTATCTATAAACATGGTCGTAGTATGTTGTATTGAGATTTGATGGAACACTTCTGGGGGGATAACATGAAGTATGAAATTTCTGATTACGTATCAACATGTTTAGTCTTTCAATAGTGAATGTTGAATGACAAAATCCAAGAGGATTCATGCATCCTATTCTTATTCTTTCATGTAAATGGGATGAAATTACTATGGATTTTTTCACTGGATTACAATATAATCCATGGATTAATTATTCAAAATGTGAAATTATTGATCGACTTAAAAAATCTACACATTTCCATGCCAAAAGGGAGGATTTTCAACTTGATCACCTTAATTTGTAATGCCCCAACCCCAGTTTCCTAGAATCAATGCATTAGTTTATTACATTGGAATGATCCTAAGAAAATAGAATCCTGACGGACCGATTAGTTTAGTGGGATTCAAAAAACTAGATATAACATATGTTTTTATTTACATGTTGAATTGAAAAACAACATAGTATCTCCTTCATAAACACCCATATGACATTGACCATACATATTGGTCAGTTATACTCTATATAATCAAACTGAGGAAAAAATGAAACACATGAAATGTGAGAGCTCAGATACTTAGTAAGGATAAATAGTATATTGGAAGGTATCATAAATAAGAATAGAAATTTTAGGCAAGGATTAACACTGAAAGCATGGGCCTTATGATCATTATCATTAGTATAATATGGAAATAATAAATAAATCAATTCCATTTCAACAATAACATGTCTATTATACTAGGTTAATAATTTCATTTAGTATCAATAACTAATCTCTTAATGATGAAATGTGTAATGCTGCACAACATAACCAAACCACAAAGGCCTCATGCTATGAACATAAACGTATAGTGAGAGTCATGTGATAAGATAGAAGTCTCTCTCATGATACTCACCGATGCATTTAGGGGATATATAGTTCCCCTCCCCTCACTAACAATGTCCAATTCATTCCTCTTATAAAATTGGTGAAACATAACAAAATTATTCATATTAAAACTAGCATATTTAATGTTAATACATTAACCATAAACCACGAATTGTATATACAGAGAACATTCATAGTCAAATATATCTTAAACCCTTCAATAAAATATGGAAGATTTTATGATATTAAGTCAACCTTAAATTAGCTTAAAATCTAACAATGGGTTTTAACATAGATGAAAATAATTTAATAAATATATTAAAAATCAATAAGAGAAATATTCCTTTTTGACTTCGAAAACATTAAAAAGTCACAGAATTTATAAAAGAAGAAATATAAAAGAGGGGTTTTAAACAAATATTCCCACACAACTTTTAAACTAATGAAAATAATAATTATTTTAAAACATTCATGTCCATAAAAAATAAATCCTTAAAACCATTTTGAAAACATGTACATTAATAATATAGATTTCGATGAATACATCTTTAAAATTTATAAAATGATTTTACATTAAGAGTGTCCCATAAATAAATCCTTATAAATATCAATTTTTAATTCAATTTTAAGAAACGTGGACATGGAAGATATTTATGTCCTTGTAAATACTTAGGTATAAACAATCTCGAATAATAATGAGATAACCAAATTAAACATTACCTTGTAATTTTCATTAGATGATATTGTCTTCTCCTACTATATTATTGTATAAGTATGCTATTTAATTATACCATAACCATATCCATATTAATGATATCATATATAATCCACATATATTTTTTTATTTATAATATTTTAGTATTACCATTGTTTCGGGTGTTAACAGCTTCATTTTCCCATGATTTTTTTGTGTAAGTCATGTTTTTTGGCATAAGATGTATTTTATTAATATCCAGAATAAAATTAAGTTCATAATTATTATTTTTACAAATAATATAAATTTTATAATCATTCATTAATGCTTAACATGGAGAATAAATCTCACCACATTTTGGAGACAACATGCCGTACATACGCATGAGCGACTGTATCATCCAGTTGATGGTTAAATGGTATGGAATATGATGGTATATTAAATATACAGAATAATTTACATGTTATGTTAATTATTTATATCCAGTATACCTATCATTATACAAATAAAAATAATTTATTATTGAATAACAAATTACACCCCAACGTAGAGACGATAAGCCGAACGTATGCACACATGGTGATATTGTTATTCATATAATGGATAAAAAGAGGTAAAAGGTATTCCCATTATTAAAATAACATATCTTCATGTAGATTATAATATATTTATTAACTTATTATGGAAAAAACATATAAATAATAAGTATAATAAGAAATGAAATTTAATAGAATTGGAAAAACAATTACCTCTTCTTCATTGGACTTACTTTGATTTCCCCATTAGGACACTAGGGATGGTGTTTTCTTGAACCCAGGACCTCCAATAGTTAAATAAGAATTTCGAGAGGATAATTTGGTTGAGGATGGTTGATATTGAAGGATAAATGTGGTGATAGGAAGTGTGGGAGAAGATGCCTTTTTATAAGAGAGTGGAGGGGAACTTTTGAGACACTCAAAATATTAAAATATAATATTACTATTCATAAACATAAGTACATAAAAATGGACAATAAATTATGATAAGAATATATTTTTGACTACAGAATATTGTCCTGTAATTATTTAACCCTTTTTATTTATTAATAATTTAATTAAAAATTAATTCAATAAGATATTATTATTGACATATTTAACACAATTAATTTAATTATAATTAAAATACAATTAAAAAATGGGAATTCGAATATAAAGCATTAAAAATCCATAATATATCATATATATCTATTAAATTTGTCATACATGTTATCTAATCCAAAGTATATCCAAATTAATATTATTAAAATCATTTATTTTATTTTTATGTTAATTGAAAAATGTAGTATTATAACTGAAGAAAAATTTAAGGTTATTTTATAACATCAAAAATTTAAAAATAAATTTTTATAATTAAACTAATTTCATTTATATAAAAATATAAATTTATCTTCTATCATATTTTTTATGGACCTATATGAACACATAAAATATATTAAAATAAAAGATTGTGATATTTTGTGACTATCATTGATTTAAATATTATAAATATTTGTTTTGATCTACAAGCGTCCTTTAAAAAACTAAAAATCTATAATAATGTAATAATAATTTACTATTATTAAGAAAATATTTTTTTGGATAGGTTTTGGTTTTATTTTAAACCTTGTCATTTTGATTGACCCATAATTAATTCCTTTAACTCTTACACAACAACATGTCTTTTTATTACTAAGTGTTAACATAGTCAATCTAAAATTAGAAAAGAGCCATAAATAGAACATTGGTTACGAATTTAAATTCATCTCAATTAGCTGGATAATGTTTAGATTTTTATGAATATTATATAATTTAATTAAATATTATTTACATTAAGATATAAATAGTTTCAATTTGAAAAATATTAATAAGTTAACTTTCTAAAAATATCATAACACAGTGACATGATCAAAAAACTCATTTAAACCAACAATAACATGTCAAAGACATCTAGAAAAATAGTTTATGACATTAATTAACAAAAAATACAACGATTTTCATTTTTTTAATATCATTTATTTCATATTTCTTTTAATAAAATAATTTCAACATCAATACTGAGTCATTATTATTTGTAATTACATAATCTATAAAAATTATAAACAAATATATATGATTTAGGAAAATTTATTATATTTCCATAGACGACCTATAGATAATTTTATCTCCTAGTTATCCTATAATTAAAATTTATATACTTATATAAAATGAGAGTGTGATATTTTTTCATATTCATTGATTTTTATAATATGCCAGACACATTCATGGAAAAATGTCAATTAATGGATTCCATTTCTAAAATTAGATGATATGGGTAGAATTTAGTCCTCAAAAAGGATTTATAATTGTTTTAAGGAAATCTATAATATTATTTTTATCATTAATTACCCGATTTACAATTAACCATGGCAATAAAGAAATTACTAATGTTGCTATCCATAATTAACAACAACAAAAAGAACATATTAATATAATTTAAACCCAAGGATTGAAAAAATATAATAAATTTTTAAAAATTTAAAACACAAATGTTTTACCAATTAATTAAAAATTAATCCTATTGTCAAAATGAAAAATAACATTTTCAAAGATAAAACATTGCAAAAGATTGAAATGTTTTTACATCAAAATTCATCACAAAATTAATATCAATGACCAACATTATATTAATAGATAAAATCATATTATATTTTTACATTATAACCAATCAAATTTATAATTTAACAATACAAATTATTTTAATTAAAAATAATGTTTTCAATTACAATTTAGTAATTTTTTTACAATTTATCAAAACATGAAATTTATCCAAAAAAATTCATAAATTATTCCAAAGTGACTTCTGGTATACAAATAAGAATTTAATTTTTTCAAATTGAATATATAATAGATTAAAAAATTAGATTTAAATTCTTTGGGCCATCGAAATGTTAAAAACTAATTTTTTTTAAAAATACTTCTTTTTCCCAAAAAATTGAATTTCTTACTATATCATGTAAAAGAATTACATAAGATAAATGTTAAAATTATATGGAATACATTAAACACAAACAATGGTCAATAATATTCATTACAGATAATTTAAGATCAATTTTATATATTATAATAATATTTTATCAATATATTATTATTCGTTAAAACTGGTCCTTGCTTGTAATGCAAGACAACTCATTATAGTGTGTAGTGTATGCTTAACATGGTTTTTTGTAAAAATATATCAAGAAAAAAAATATTTATATAGAAATAAAAATATTTTAAATTATTAGGGTGATAAATTCTCCCCTCCTTCAATAACTTGTGTCATCTATATTTAAAATCAGGATTGAAAACGATGGGTTCGACATTTAAAAATATAGTTGTGGAAATCCCACCATGGAAAACAGATTAACGGGACCTCCATTTTAAAATAATTAAATGGAAGTATAAAGGTCACTAAGAAAAAACATAATAGGGTTCCACGTTAGAATATATGGACATGAATAAAATATAACCTTCATGTCATGATGTAGAGTAATTGAAAACATAATGTGTAAAGAGTTTACAATCACAGGGCTAGAAGTCAGTGATGATATAAGGGACAATTTTATTAATTGGAAAAGAAAGTACTAGGAAATCATTTTTGGTATTTTTATATTTTCCCTGTAGTTAAATAATTCATTTTCATTATTGATTAAGAACCTAATGAAACATACTTAAATACTTAACAGTGAGAGGTTTTCTATTTAATAAATTTCTCACACAAACATACCTTTATCATCAAAAGATAAAAAAACATTGATTTATCACAATCATATAGGGTTGAGAAAATAAACTTATTCATAATCTGTTATAACATTCAATTAAAATAAAACTATTGCATACTTATAAGGACATCATGTAGGCCCATGTTAGGTGATTCACCCTTTTCAACCTTTAGTTGCGTGTTCAAGTCTTGTGGCCTTACTAGATATGATAGATTTTCAACCAAGCTACGTTTTGTTTTTTTTTAATATATTATTAATCATTACAAAAATAACCTGAATATATTCAATATTAAATATATGTTTTATCTATAAACAAATATATGCAATTTTCAAATTAATCCATCCCTACTATTAGAATTTTTTTGAATTATACTGTCTAAACTGACAATCCAAAAAAATCTGATGTATGTCACAAAACATAATAGATATTTTTTTGTCACAATACCTTCATCATGTATTCTCTTAAAACAAGGTAATAACCTGAAATTCCATAAAACCTTGCAATATATGAAATAATCTTTAAATTAAAGACGATGTGAACTCCAATAATGATTAAATGAATAAACCACTAATCAGTTCCAAGGTTTTCAATAATTTTCAATATACTTTATCCAAATTAATCATATCTTCATTCCAAAATAATTATCTTAGTATCAGAAACATTTTAAGGGTTATCTTTCCATCAACCAAATGTTTTCCAAGAATATGAACTTGAAAGTGTGTCACATAACATAGTACCATAAAATCTCAAATCATTAATGAAATACTACTGTAGTAAAATCCTTATATACTCTATAATTCTTATAACCTATTTATTTCTAATAAAATAATTCTTGAATATGCATATTAATAATTCATTTTTATCTTTGGTAGCATAATAAATTGATCGTTATCTAAGAGCATCATCTCATGTATATTACTCTAAAGATGGGGACATTTATTTTCATAGTGTCCCATATCTTTGTTGTTGAATCATTGTGCATTGGAAACCTTCTTCATACCTATAGAATGACGAACATGGTTTCATTTTTCTGCAAAATATAAAAAAAATCCCATTCAATTCATGAACATGGTTTCATTTTTCTGCAAATATTGAAATGTTTTTCATCAAAATTCATGGAAAAATTAATGTAAATTACCAAAATTATATAAATATATGAAAATATATTATATTTTACTTTAAAACCAATTTAATGTATAACTTACCACTATGATTTAATTTGATGAAAAAATTTGTTTTCATTGAAAATTTAGTAATTTCTTACTATACATCAAAACATGAAACTTATTAGAAAAATATAAAAAATTAAACCAAAGTGAATTTTGATACTAAGAATTAAATTAAAAATTATATTTTTTCAAATTTAATATATTAATGTTTAAAAATGATTAAAATTTGATGTGCAATCAAAATAAGGCAAAACAACTTATTTCAGAAGATAATCATTTTGTCTGAAAAATTGAATTTGTTCTAATATCATGTCTTGGAATTTCATAAGATGATTATTATAATTATATGGAATATATAAAATTCAAAATTTTGTTAAAAAAATTCATAAACAGTATATTAATATCTAGGATATATATTATAATAATATTTAATTAATATATTGTTGTTCATTAAAAATAGGTCATCTGTGTAACACAAGACAACTCAATATAGTGTGTAGTATAAGCATAACATGTTGTTGTGTAAAAATAATGAAATTAAAAAAATTAAATTTATTCAGAAATAAAATTATTGAAAATACATTGGCTGTTACATAAATGAATTTTCATCAATGAAGTTATTAGACATAATGGATCACCTCTTTTAATTTTGTCTGATTGTGAACCATGATTTACAAAAAAAATATACATAAGTATTTAGAAATATTTGACACTAAATCTCATTTAACTACAACATATCACCCTCAAATAACTCGATTGTATAAGAGGACAATTAATACATTAGAATACATGTTTAGATCCTACTCAAATGACATTCAAGGTATTTGGGATAAGTATTTACCTTTGGTGGTGTTTTCTACTAATACTATTTTCCACTAAAATATTCAAATGGATCTATATAAAGCATTGTATATAATGATATGTCGTACACCAAATCATTGGGACGATTTTTGTGAAACGATGACTTTAGGATAATATTTTGTGGAGGATACAATGGAAAAGGTAATGAAAATTCAAACAAATATTATTGATGTGAAAATTAGGGAAAAGATCAATGCCGATAACCATAGGAAGGATTTAGAGTTTCAAGTTGGAAATCATGTTTTTTTAAAGAATCCCAGTGGAAGGGTGTTACAAGGATATGTGATAAAATGAAACTGTGCTCCATTTATATTAGTCCTTTTAAAATTTGGTTGAGAATTTGAGTAATGGATTATTATTTGGAAATGCCATATATCTTTTCCAAAGGTCACAACATGTTTCGCATGTATTTGTTAAGGAAGTAAAAACCAGACCTAAAACATGTTCTCATTTATAATGAAATATAATTGGAACAAGATTTATCTTACATTGAAAATCCTATCTAGATTTAAGACACTAAAAAACATGTGTAGAGGAATCAGATGATTGGGCTAGTAATGTTTCATGGGAAAATCCTAAAATTAAAGAGGTGACGTGGGAAGAATAATATTTTATGATGAATAACTACATGGACCTTCTGACAAGGTGGAATTCTAGAAAATGTAGAGGAATATTTATTATTTTACAGGGGAATTTAATGAACTAGTATTATATAATGGAATTTTTTCTTCTTATAGTTATTTCATATATAATATATCACATAAAATATCTTATTGAACACAACAAAAACATTATTAATGAATAATGTATGATATAAGTGGAATTTTTAGAAATTAAGGAACCATTACTAATGGAATAGTAACTTGAACATTGGAATAGTAATGTGACCATTTGGAAAAGTAATACGACAAATAGAATAACAATGTCACCAAGGAATGAATAAATAAAATGTGGTTATCTTATAAATGAATATATGATATATTTATAACATTATATAAGAAACTAAATGTTTTCAAAATAATAAATAAGGTGTTTATATTATTGTATGTCATATATATTTAATTAAAATTATATAATTAATATAACTATTTAAAAGAAACTTATTTTCATAAAATAGAATCTTAAATTAATAATTTATAATCTTATGATTATAAGTTGATTTTATGATTCATTAATTATTTTTTCAAAGGGTTATAGAATGAGATATTGTTCTAAAATTATTAATTTTCAAATAATTGTTAATTTTATATAAATAATTACAATTATCATATTTTGAAAATTATTATCAAATAATTGAGTCCATTTTTTATTTCTAAAATAGAAAATATTATTATGGTTACTTTTTTTCTATTTTTTTGAAATAGTTTTATTTTGTGAAGTAGTGAAATTCAGTAATTACCAACATGTATACATTATAAGATAATTAACCAATTCGTTGAGTAATGAATGATTTAAGCACCATAATCTCGAACATAACTTCATTATTTTAGTATATAGTTCTAATGATCAATATACTCATATTCAAGAGAAAAAATAATAAACAAATGATTAAACCAATAAAAAAACCATATCTTCCACTATATATACCACCCCATCATCTAATATCCTAAAACCAGAAAATCATTGAAGAATTATAATTTTTTGACCATTTTCACTGCCAATCCTATCCCCCTGGTAGTACTCCCTATAGTCCCACCAAAATACCATTTCAAAATATCTTCTGGTGGTTCTCAAGGAGAAGAATTCCAGAGGTGTATCATTTTTTGTTCTATTTCAATTGCATTAAATTTGTTTCCTTATTTTAAAATTATTACCCCCATTAATATCCTAAAAAATAACTAAAATATCATATATATACATTAACTTTATTATGTTAATGTAATATCCATTATCAAACCCATATCCTCCCCCATTAATTAAAAAAATGAAAACCTTGTACGTGATGT
The DNA here is from genome assembly GCA_963277665.1 of Viscum album. Classification (NCBI taxonomy): domain Eukaryota; kingdom Viridiplantae; phylum Streptophyta; class Magnoliopsida; order Santalales; family Viscaceae; genus Viscum; species Viscum album. The sequence continues at coordinate 536,895,961 of OY728141.1, read as the reverse complement.
GCTCATTAACTGCTATCATGGATGATGATACATCATTTTCCATTACTTCCTTCAAGGATGGATATAAAACAATAATAATGTTTAAACTATAGTTTTCTATACCTATTATATGAAATTAAATGTTATCAAACTATTATATATTCTTAAAATAAATTAATAATACAAATCTAATTTGTGACGATGGAAAAACCACAAAAATAATAATATGATTAACATTATAGTTCTATCTTAATGATTCATCGTAAAATATTATATAAAACTAATATAAAAGAAATTAAATATTATTTATAGAAATTTATAATACATAATTCCAATTTTTTTGAATTATTTCCATTTTAGATGTTATTTTATACCTCTATAAAAGTGAATCAATCATGAAAATCAATGTAACATAGACTCCTGAATGACGAAATTGAATACTAAAACTCAAAAAAGGCTATAAATGAAATTAATAATATTATAATAAATAAATGAAATTTTTAATAGGTTATGAATTAATTTATTAATGAATATTATTTCTTTATCCTGCATGTTATGTAAAAGTGAAGAACACATTCAATCATTAGGTATGGGTTAATTCTGGAACCACTATTTTTGTCAGAGTTATGATTTATCCCTCTATTAAAGAATATAATACTTCATTATTTTAATATGATTCTTCTAAATTCTATATACATGTCCAACAATCATGTATACAGGTAATGTTTTCATTCTTTTAGGATTTAATATATGTTTTACAAAGTTCCCATGTCAAATATTTCCAATACTGAATCCCTATTAATGGGAGAATCTTAATTTTTATCCATTTTCAAGTATTATAGATAATTTTTTATGTATCCATTATTTTTATTAAATCACTAATTTTTTCAAGAGAAAATATATATCATCATTTCTGGTTATATACATACAATTATGACAAATAGAAATTTTTTCCAAAAAGAACTCATCTATGAAATGTAATAGGTGTATTTCTCTAAAGATTTCCTCAAAGATTATATTCTGATTATTTAGGTCTATTAAAAACCTCTATCTAATATTTTACGTTATTGATATTGGTTTCTTATGATTATAATATAACAAATTTAAAAAAAATTATTATCAATTTGACTGTGGATGTGCTATCATGATACAACTCACCATACTACCCAGAATGGTCAGTGATTATGTTTTTAGATAGTGGAATGATACTTATATTTCTATGTGTATGTTTTTTATGTTTCACCCCATTAATATGTTGAATGAATTGGGCATATTAATTGAGGGTGGGTTCTCTATGGCCCCACAATGTATCATTAGGCCTCTTGATAAAAAACCGAAATAGATTTAGCTGATCCCACAATAATTAATTTTTTGATGTCTTGGTTGAGGCCTCAATGATATGTTTACAATGTCTAACATTATGAATCAATTAAATATGATATTAGTTATTGATAATACATTTCAACATTCTAATAGTAGAATATCCATGTTTAAGTGTTATTCTTAGTTGATTATTTGTATTCCATTATTTATTTAAATTTTGTTCTTTCCATATTATACTCAAGATTATATTCTAATGGAATGTGTTTTTAGTCACTCACCATGAATTATTATTTATATTATATTACACAATATTACCTACCTTTAATGTAAATATAACCACACCCCTTTATTATGTTATATTTTTCCCTACGATGAAAATATATATATTATTAATGACTTGCAAAGATAATCTAATATTTATGGATATTACCAATGAAGTTTCCATGTTGTATTTCATTTAATTCTATAGTGTAACACTTATGTTTTTATCTTCATTCTGATAACTACTAAACTCTATAGTCTATGGGGAAGTGAATTGTTTTTTGTAGTACAAATTAAATAATGTATGCCTTCGAATATGAGTTATAGGGGATATGATATTTTCAATACTAGTCACTCATAGAATAATCATGAAAAAGAAAATGAAATTTATTCCACATTAAATTTTTTCATAAATATTTAAAATAGATTAATATTAAATAAAATAATGTATCATTAATTAAGTCATTAAATAAAAATAAATTCATTAATGAATATTTTTAAATTTTATAATGATAAAAATTTACACAATGAAAAATGTTTATATTTTTTGGTAGTTATAGTGTCAATGAAATTTGGGAATCCATTCATTATTTTGAGATTATTAATAAAAAATTTAAGTTATTTTTCTGCTTCCCTAGCTCTTCTATGGTTTCATGGGCTTCAAATAATTCTCCTATCATATTTGAATTATCTTCTAGAAAATATTGAAAATAAATATTGTGCTACTAGAGGTATTTTTTAATCATCTATATGTTCGAAAAATATGCATCATATTTTTCATTAATGTTATAGAATAATATGTTTAAACCAACTTGTTTTTCTATAATTAGAATATATGTCTTTATAATATGGAAATATATAATCTATTTTTAAATAAAATTTAGAAAATAATTTATCTCAAAAAATTTGAACAATGACAAACAACCACAAATGTTTTTATATATTTATAATAATATGTTTTTCCAGAATCTATGTCCATGATGTATATTTTAATGTTATAATTTCTGATGTCTTTTCAATAGATTCTTTTATATTAGAATTTTTTTGAGTTCTCATCCAAGACATATTTTCCAGTGTTGTATTTAAAACATCAACATGTTAAGTGAATGTGTTATCTAATTCTATGTTAATATCAAAACCAATTTCAACATAACTATCTTTAGCATAAATTTCAATTTTTGTCGTTAAGGTATTTAACATTATCTCATTCTTGTTATAGTAACTCAACAAACATTATATGGTCAGGAGAATATTCTTGAAATGATGTCTTAAATTATAAATAATAAAAAATAATCACAACTTTGTAGGATTCATAATCTCATAAAAAATCCATTAATATTTGTAATACAACATAGAGTATATTATTTCGTTGACGAGAATGATACATTGTCTTTAATAGATGTAAACTATCATGGTGTTTCTTCCACAATATCTTTAGCTGGACTTATTTCTTTCTTTCTTTTCTCTAGTGGATGTGATAAGAAAGACTCAATCAATATTTGGACTTTGAATTCTATTATATCCTTTTTTATCCTTCATGTTATAAAATATAAGAATGTAAAAAATTGCATTGATAACATCTAAATATATTTTTAAGGTACCTAATGAATATTATGGGATGTGAAATATTCAAATTTCTTTCATTATGATAGTATTCCCTCTTTTTTTATCAATGTTTTGATGGATCTAATTCTCAGTATTAGATTTTAACTAATTCTATTATTCACCAAAATAAGTATATTGTAATATTCGTTAATCTAGGTTTCTATGATTGACTGCATTTTCCCCCAATATTCATAGTCCATATCTATAAGATACTTTTATTTTTTTGTACATACGATTTTCTGTAACAATTTTCTTATTCTTAAGTTTGAAACAAAAAAATCTCCAATGTTTTTGGTTCCCATACATTAATATCCTTCTCAGAGGATTTCTTTTTTAACATCATCTGTTTAGCTGTAGGATGATCCTAAACAAACAACCGTTTCTCTATCTTCTCCCAATTATTCTTTTCCATCTATATGGTCAGTATAAGTTTATCTTACTTTACATTGACACAAATTTCATATATTTTAAATCAATGAGGGTCTGTATCCAAAATATGAAATCAATTAGGGAAAATGCAGTCAAATTGCATTATAACATGATGTTGGTATGTATTTATTATTAAAGTAGTTGGTAGAAAACCACTATATTTCACAAAATAAGTGTTGTAGAAGGTTTTGAGTTTTTCCATATTTTCACATTTTATTTTCGAGAAAAAATATGCGGGGAATCAAATTTTTTTGAGGTCGTATTTTTTTGTCATTAACATAGTGATAAAAATTGTGAGGAAAAATTCCACCATTGTAGATGGTATTCATGAATTTGGGAATGTATTCATGCAATATTATCATTCCATATAAATTGTAGATGTCAATTTCATGGGTGTCCTGAAGGGACTCAACATACCCCCACACCATTTTCATTTTCCAAAGATATAGCCATCAAACTGCTAAGTGATTTTACATTATACATTTCCTTGATGAAGAGAATTTTATTGATGATCATTATATTGATTATTGAATTGAAATTTGGTGAACTAATATATTTATAGACCTCTTTCAATAAAGGAATGACCCATAATCACTACATTATTCTCAGTAAAATGAACTATTAACCTTGAGGATTTTTCATAATGAATTTTAATATATCAAAAGTATATTCACTAAGATGTGGTCAATGATGCTAGTCTATGAAGTAAAAGACTCGAATAAGTTGTGTTAAGGGTAAGATTTAGAGAAAGTTCATGTAGTGATTTTAAGTGGAGGATTCCATTAAGTGAATCCTATGAAGGTGGTTTGTGGAGGGATTTAACAATGTGGTCGTTCTTCTGCAAGGAGTAAATAATGTTAATTCAAGAAGCATGTTCATTGAGGAATCCACCTCTGTAGTTAAATCCATGTAGGGAGTATGAAATTTAATTTTTTCTACATTGTCATGTATGTGGAGATAAATTCCACAATGAAGAATATTCCTAATGATTTTTTTTCATATAAAAAGTACACGGTAAAGTTGATTTTATCTCTTAGCTAAAAGGGATATAAATGTAACACCTATTTCAGTGAAATCCAAATAGATGATGATATATATAAATAGGGGAATTATATTAAGGGTAATTTTAGTCAATTAATAATAAATATAAGTTATTTTTTAATGTTTTGGTTGTTGTAATCCATGGTATAGTGAGTCTATTGTGACTATGGTAAAATGAGTTCAATATTTTGATTTTGGATCATTCAAATATTTAATTTTCATATTCCTCATACTATCATAGATAGTTTGATTCATGTAATTTTGTTTTCTCTTTAAGTCTATAATTTTTTCATAGTTACATTTCATTATGATGAAGATAGAAGGTATTCTTGATTAACAATGGAAAAAGGTCAAAAGGTTGTTTTTTGGAATATATAATATCATGAACCCCATCATTGTATAAAACCATGTGGGTGTAATAATTTTTATCTAATATAGTGGTTAAAGTGAGAAGATGTATCTTAGTTGAACCTATGGCATCATTTAATCATAAATGTATTATGATTACAATGGACACAATTTATATTTGTTGAATAATTAGATATTTCAATACTCCTAATCATTAAACATGAATATGTATAAAATTTATCTAATTGGGATCTTGATCAATATTGTTAGGGTTTATTTATCAAAAAAATACCAAATATAAATGGATATAGATTCTAGAGGAATCAACTATTTTGGGGAAGAATTATCCATCAAAATATTGGTGATGTTTATGTTATGTAAATCATCACATTCCGTGTGGAAAACAATAATATACACCCAGGTAGTTGACTTACAATTCTGAAATGATCATTTATCGATTTTTGGGAATATGTACAAGGATATTAAGATATATTCAAATTAATCTATTGATGAATTATTTGATCACATGTATGTTATTTTGGAAGAGATGTCTAGTATCAAAGAAACACTTGATGATGTGAAGATCTCTATATGGATCATGAGAAGGCTCCCACCCTAGTTCAATACAATTTTTTTTTAAGTTAGAATGATTGACCAAAATACCTAATTTTCGATAGTTTTCACGATAATATTGGCTCATACGAGATTATAAATAATGATTATGAGGTTTTGAAAAAGAGGATTTCTAAGTAGGTGGTATGTAAGTCCATAAAGAAGTTAACCATGATGGATTTCTAATAATAAGATGTGATGGATGAAATCCTATCAATAATATATTCAAATATAAAAATGGAAGAATGATTTCTTATTGGTAAACATCCACTCTCATAAATTCAATGCGGAATGGATGGGAACATGAATAAAAGTGTTTAATGAACATTAAAGATGATTATAAGGATCATGAAATTGTAATGTTGATGTCTTTAACCATTGTGAAATGTCAAAGAAGAACTATATGTAATTTCAGTTTGAAAAAACACATTATTAAATAAATAAATAAATTTCTAGAATATGATCAAGAGAATGAAGTTGAAGACAACAAAGACCATAGTGAAATTCTTATGGTCCATTTTGTAAGAAATTTTAATATAAGATAAGAGAGAAAAAAGAAAAATGGATTAATATAATGATGATTCAATCTACTCGTTATTCTAGAGTCCTCCCTTAAGGATATTGTTATTTGGAGAGCCTAAATAATGAAATATATTAGAGTGGTTCCTGGAACCAAAAATCTATTTGTAGCTAGAAGATAATGATAAGTTGGACTTGAATACAGAAAAAACTAAAACTTATAATGAAAGGTATTTTAGAGAATGCTTTTGATTGAATAATCAGTGTTAAATAATAGAATATGGTTGGTAAGGATATGACTAAGACAATTAATGGTAAGTTCAAACATATGAATGTTATTTAATAGGATTTTATCATCCTATGATGAATCTTAAATTATTATAATATAATATTTCCTCAAAAAGAAATCTAAAATATAGACGAAAAAGCAATCATAAATAGAGACATTATATCATATATATATATAATATTCGTTAAATACATATCAGTATAATTAAAAATATTATCTTCATGACAAGGATACCATGTGTAATGATCATAATTAAGAAGAATGGATGGTTGAGTTGAAATGACAAGAACCCAGTTCAATATTGAAATCTTGATTGGGGTATGAATCATAATATGAATATTCAAAGAACCCAAGGGTAATTTAGTCGCTTGAAAATGGAAGACAAGAATTCAGATAACATCATGTTTTATTTCTGTCGAAAAATAGTACCTTCACCAAATACATTATATATAAAAGTAATATCAAAGAGTACAAGGGAAACAATGGTATCTAATAATACCTCTTTATTATAGATATTCCTCTTATTGAGACTTCTTGTATAATATAGTTCGATATATGACCGTGTATTTCCCATTAATAATCAATAGTAATGTTCTAATGAGAAATCAATTTGGTTTTAAAATTTATATCGTGGAACCATCTTTAGAGATGAAAATGAATGAAAAACCTTTTAATATGATATTGTTCTATTATACATAGATTAATATCCTGAATTAAAACAAATACAAGGTTTAAATCCAAATAAATTGATCAAAAATAAATGTTCTATATGTGTAGTTTTTGGATAGATTATATTTAAATATTCAAATAATATTAATGGATAGATCCTTTATGATATAATCACTACCCACATGACTTGAAATATGGATCTTATCAAATGAAATAATAAATACACAAAAAGTGTTGTCAGATTCAGCAAAGTTGAATTCCAAAATATCATTTTTATGGAAAAGATAAGTTTGTGGGTAAAAATATATTATTCAATGATTTCTTGGTAATTGATTGTTTTAGTAATATATTTCATAGTATCTATTCTCATTGAGATATAAATAATACAATTAAATTTTTCATGGAGACCTATATCATTACGGGAATGTATTTTATAGTTTTATGCATGTGGGTTTCATGAAGGGGAATCTGTACCTAGTTATTTGAGTAGATGATATGTTCTTCCCTTCGAGGGAAGAAGAACAAAAATGTAGTATATATTTATTTTTTAATTGATTTAAACAACAATATAAAATATAGTGAATTGTGATGGAGCTTTAGATCTCCATAATATATCATATGATTGTAAACACACATGCAATGCTTGCGATAAATTGAATATATGTTGAATGATGTAGAATAAAATGGAGAAAATTTTAAAATAAATTGCTTGATTTAGTGAATATTGATGGCTGTTGACCAATATCACAATGATATATTTATGCGAAGACGTACTATGTTCTTTTCATTAGTGATTATTATAGGATAACTTGGATTACAGTCAACACTCTGAAGAATAAAGTGATTAATTTCATAACATAGTATCAAATATAGAATTCAAATATTATTGGATATAAAATTATAGAACTCTAAACCAGTAATGGAATAAATATTACATAATATCACGTGAGTTACAATATCTAGAACCATGATATATGTTAATAAGTTCAGTAGTGAAAACTCCTTAGAAAACTAGTGTAATTAAGAGGAAAAATAAAATCACAAATGACATAGAAACAATTATACATATTGAAATGAATATTCCATATACGTTTTGAATAATGTATACTTGGCATGATTCTATAATTATAATAGAATTTTTTTCAGTGAATAAAGGACTCCATATTAGCTATGACATGTAAATATGATAACATTTAACGGCCCTGGAATTTTGATAAGTGAATACGTTATTCATATAAAATAGAAACATAGGATGTTCCAATCTTATTGAGATTATGAGGTTTTTGTTAGCATCTCAAGAAAAATAAAAGTACACATGTTATAAAATTAGTTTCATGGAATGGTTTTAAAAATTAAAGATTTCACAACTATTGAAAATTAAAATAATATATAGAATAAAAGTGATTAATTTTAGGAGTATTGTGACGAAGAGTTGAGAAGAAAAAGGGGGAACTAGGCCCTTATGAAAATTTAGTAAAGTAATATAATGGTTAGAATGATAATTTAACCCCTAGATCTATAAAAAAAGAAACATATGTCTAAAAAATTATAAAATACCTAAATATGTAATATAAAAATTCCACTATAGAGGAGGATAATGAATTATTTACAATAAATTTCATTTTTGTGTCAGGCAGATCTAAAGAATTTTGATGAAGATAAAAATGTTTTCAAGTGAGGAATGAGAGTGAAAACATATCATAAATTAGTTTTGGATACCATTTATATATATTAATATAAAATATTTCATAATACTTGTATTGGTTAATTTATGAGTGATACATATTGAGGTTAGGTGGAGTTAACCAGGTTCAATGTGGCTTTGGTCAGGAGTTAACTTACTAATAAATGATTATGATTCTTCAAAATTGCATACGGGTCTAGAAAAAATAATAATGATCATATGTGTATTCTCACCCTGATTTATAAAATTTGGTTTTATTGGTTTACAATTTGGATTTGGTAATTGATCTTGATACTAATATCTTTGATATATTATTATAGTCATACGCAAACATTTGTGTTACAATATTTTATCATAGAGACATATAATTTTTTTTAAAATTCATGAATTATGGTTATTGTGGGATATTATTTTTAGTTATGTTATTATGTTGATTGGTGTTATATTTTTTTATTCTAAGGATTTTCAAGGTAATGCCTCCAATTTTGTGACTTATCCCATCTATTCTAGTGCACAACACATGGCCTTTTTGAGGTGTGACTTAGAGGTCAATGTTCTCATCACTATCGGCATAAAAGGGTTTCCTATTTGGGTAATTTTGTGTAAATCATATTCAAAATTTAATAATTCCTGAGTTGAACAATATATTTAACTTTTTAGGTATTGTTTAACAACTTCATTTTTTAAAATTCCATTCAATGTACTGAATATTTCTATAATTAGTGCTATTTTACTACATTATTTCATTAATGGTAGATCCATACCACTATCAAAAATCCCAATAGATTAATATTGAATCCGCTCATGAGTCTCATATTAGTTTAAATAACATATTAAATTGATTTTATATTAAACAATAATTTTATATGATTAATATTTTCACAATACTAAATTTATAATGACCTATAGTAAATATAAAATAAAATATCATAATTTTTTAAGGATTAATGATATAAATTTTATAAGGGGTATTATACCCGAAAATCTTAGTCAGAGGCAAGCCCCTGACCATTTATTAAAATAAAGGAAAATACAGCAAGCAGTTACAACAAGGTAAAAGAAATAGCTACATATCATTAATGTCAGACCCATCACCACATCCATAATGAAGCGCTTCCTCCGCCATAGCCGATTCCAACTATGAACTATCCTATTGCTTCAAAATCATGACATACTTCCTTCTTAGATTAAATTTTTCCAAGGCAAGATACTTTTTAGATGAATTCGCTGCCCAACCCTCCTTCTCGAAGGAGGACCTGGTGGACATTCGCTTTGGCAGGTGAGAATAGTCTTTCCTCATCTTTCTTCGCGGTGGGGCAGTCATCACTTCATCATGCACAGACAACTTCTTTTTCACCCCCTGCACAACATCACTATACGAAGTCCGAGGCACGCCACCAGTATTGTCTTTATCACTATTAGTGCAATCCCCCCAGTTCCCAGCAATGTTCAAAGCACGATAACCCTCTGTCTCCTCCCCTTCTTTTTGAGGTCGACTATTACTGTCAATCACTGCAAGACAATGTGAATGATCAACAACCTTATGACCAAAATTTATCCCATTCATCACAGCCTCCTCATAGGCTGCAATATTACCATTCTCATCTGCTTTTGTGCTATTTTCATTCAACGCAGTCACATGAGCTTCATCTCCAGCATCCTGTTCTTGCATGCCATCAAAGAGCCCCATAACTACAACACCTTGATCCTCAAGAGAAATGACTATGGAAGGCATACCACCAACATGATCCATATCCGAAACACCATTAACCACTCCAAATAACCGGTTACTAAGGGAAACTCCAGCAGCCTGTTTCACAGAATCTGTCTTCAACCCATCAGACCTTCTAACCTGTAAACCATATTCATGGACGACCTGCTTCAAAGGGATGATAGACCCCTCCATGGAGGAACCCACAACAACAGAGGGCTCATCAGAGCCCCATGCAACCATAGGTGAAACCACAAGAGAAGAATGCTCTTTTCCACTCATAGAAACTGCCTCCCCCAAATCCTGAAACAGTCTATTGAAGACATCCTTGAACCTCAGCCCAAGAGGCACCACACTTGGTTTCTTCAGCAAACCTCCCTCACCACTGACCCCAGCCTCCTCCCTCACGGGTTGAGTTTGCAACCCACCATCTGATGATGTTATCCTCTGAAACTTTAAAGATGCCCCACCAAAAACATCACAGACAAAAGCAGCATCTGATCCCCATCTACGCATCTGCTTACTCAAGGAACCATTTTGGCAAGATGTTGTACCGTGACCCAACCTATAACATGAGCCACAAAAATCTGTCCTTGACTCAAACTTGATGGCTTTCCTCCACCGGAGATCTTTCCCATCGGTGATCCACACCCACTCAACCGGGGGTTTTGAAGCATCAACCTCCACGCATATCCGCGGGCAGATTGGGTGGAAAACAAAATTAGTTTTTGAATCTAAACATAGGTAACGACCAATCAAATTTTCCAGGAGAGGCAAGATGGAAGGGTTCTGAAAGGGAAGTGGGAGACCGGGAAAATATACCCATATGGACATGCTCGGATTGTCCATCTGCATATGAAATTCAAAGTTCCACCAAAGGAGATGGAAAGGCGAACCACAACATCTTTGGGGGGATTTAGACCAAGTAGTGACAAGATCCTCTATCAATGCTAACCGGACCATTATATGCCTTCGATCAAGGAGACTAATAACTGCACGATCTTTCATATCCCAGGCTTGAAAGAAAAATCGGTTGAACGCATCAACCGAGGGCCTCCACTGATGAAACCGAGCTACCAATGTTAGATTGAATAGATCTGAGGTAGAGTTGAACTCTGAAGGCTCTAAGGGGAGATGAGGTTCCCCATAGTACAAATCTAAAACTTTCGGGAAAATTGGGATCTGCAGAAATGAGGGAGGAAACTCAGAATTTGAGAAAGGAATAAATGCAGTGGGCACATCTATGGTAATGGTTGAGAAAGAGCTCCCCCCTCTAACGGGGAGGGGGGAGACGATATCCCCATCACCGGAGCTAGGTTATCATCGTGAGCATAGGTCAGGATCCCCGTCACCACCTCATTTCCTTCTCACCTATAGTAAATATATACTATAAAACATATTTTTTCTCTTAAAAATGTGGTAAAAAATAATATGTTAAAATTCTTACAATTTTTTATTACATATTTAATCATAGTACAACACACATAATTTGTTTTTTCATCAGAAGAAAATTATAAATTTAATTATATATGTTTTTATCTCTATTGTATTAATAACATTAGTACACCATTCTATAAATAAATTATTTTTTGTTATTTTATTTGTAGCAATATTTTATATATATTTTTCTTACTAGATTTAAATATTTTTCCTATAAAGCTAAAGTGGATAAAACATACATGTCTTACATATTCCCATTATTTCCATATCAAAACCAATTTTCATTTGCAAGGAGTGGTTATAATCCATTTACTAATCTCTTTGTTGGAATATAATTTCCTAACAAATTATTGGGTTTCATAATATATTGGTAATTGGAATTCAGTTTAATAAATAGAGAAAATATGAAGAAAAAAATTAGAGTGGGTATGTTTAATATAGCTGATCCTTGTGCACCGTTTTGGATGTGAGTTTGTATTCATGTTTTTTATATAAGGGGGTAAATATATTGAAGTGTTTTTTGAGTGATTTTTTTAAAATTTTTATGTGCTCATACATTACACTCTATACGAATAGGGTTTTACATATGATAGTAATGGATATAAAAATTAATTATCATATAAATAAAGTTACAATACTAAAAATGACACCCTTTAATACATATTTTTAAAGCCACATAATATATATTTATGAGAAATTAATATTCAAATCGATCAAAAAATGGGCGAATAGAGAATTATTAAAACAGATTTTAATATACATAAAGAATACATTACATTTCATCCTTATAACATATATCATTCCCATTTATACTATTAATGTTTAATATAATATGTAAAAAACAAAGTATAGGGTTTTTCACACAACCAAGTGGAAGAATATGAATACCAAAGGTTGATGTTTCTATTAATATGTCCATGGTAGTGGAAAAATTATTTTAAGTGTAGAATGACTTTAACAAATACCTGGAGTGGTTGATACACATTAAAAAGTGCTATAAATCCATGATTATTTTATAAAAAACATTATAGATTTCTTCATTTCAGTTTTTTATTTATCTAAATATTTGGTGAGAGTATAAACATATATAGAGAGATTGATAATGATACAATATCTATCATCACTAGGGAAGAATACAATTTTTCACTAGGAAAAAGTTTTTTCTTGTATATAACTAGATGGATAAAAATAAACAATATTGACTTACCCATTTGGGAAACAATGACAATAATAATCACAAGGAGATTCCAATAAAAATTAATTAATCCAATATTTAGGGATACATGAATGAAATAATGACCTAATTTTTACATGGAATCAATTAGTATTGAGTATATTAATAATGATATATAATAATAGAAAATAGAAAATATTAACATCAAATTAAAAAATATTGATCATCTAATTCAATGATATAAATATATGAGGATACATACAAACAAATTTTTCCATTGGATCAATACAAGGAAGTATATTATAGGTATATTATAACTAAAATATTTATTTAATGGTAGTAATTAAAAGGTAATTGGTCCACCTATGAACAACTATGTTAGTTATAAATATTTAATAAAAATGGATATTAGGTTACATTAAATTATATGAATTTGAAAATATAAATTCTTAGTAACACATTAGTGGGCCATGAAAAAATATTTTAGTGAATTAGAGACCAATGGAAATAAAAATAATGAATTGTATATGAATTCATAAAAAATTATCCATATTGAGTTTTGGTAATAATGAAATATTCTCCTCCAAATAAAGGTTCTAAGTTTAAGAAAAAAGAAAATTATAATGAGTGGTGGGATATGATATTCTAAACACAATGTGAATTTTAAGGCTTCCTACCATCAACTTATGATATTTTGATCAAAATTTAAAAATTAGTTACATGGATTGTAAAATTAATACTTTTATAAAACACCAAGAATCATAATAATAATATTTTTTCTCAATAAATCCTATTAATGTTAAAAATAAAATATAATTTATTAAAATCACATAGTAAAATCAGCACATATTTGATTCACCACCCACATCAACTTAATATCATTGATACCATGGTGGTTTAGATTGATGAATGGAAGAAAGATTGAAAATCCATGTAAGGTTTATTTATAATAAAAAATGGTGTGTTATGTATGACTATTCAATATTGGACTAAAAATCAATGTAATATTCATAATCATTGAGATAAATCATTTAATAAAACTATAAATATATATATTAATTATTAATTTACATGAAAATTTTTATATAAAAAATCTTTTACACATATTTGTTAAAAGACTTCTTATCAAACTACAATATTATAATGTGAAACACTATTCACTTTCACCACACACATAATTTTTATCAAGATATATGATCATATAATGAATTTAAAATAAACACAGTTTTAGTGACACTAATTCTATAAAGTTTACATAAATTACTGTAACATATCATAAAAATTAACCAGGGATATCTAATAAAGGGTTTTCCTATTAGGTGATTGTTTATCAAGGGCATGTCATTGTAACTAATAATGAAACTTGGTGAAAAAAATCTTAAACACAAGAAATATAAGGGAATATATTTGTACTATTTTTAAATAATTAAGGGACCATAGTTGTTGTAATTCCATTAAATAGTTTAAAAACATGGTGTATCATGATTATAAAATATAAATACATTAAAACCCAATGATAAGAATCATATATATATACAATAATCATTGAGATATATAGTGACACCTCATGGATTTCCCCTCAGGAGAGTTTATTCATAAACGAACGGTACACCAATTTTCATATAATTAGAATATTTTGAAATTGTGTTGGTGAGGCTTTCACTTGATATATTTGATTTTATAGTCACAAAAAAGCCTCATATTTTATTTTCCATCACCAAAAGACCCTCGATATTTTATCATTTATATGGGAACATCATAAAAATTACTTATTATTTATTAAACCATATAGAAGAGGAATAATTATTAGTTGAAATAAATTAAGAGAGGTAATTAAATTTAAATATAGTAAAATTCATACCTTACATCCCCACTACCTTCAAACATTACTGTGAGAGAATTTTAGGATTCCAAAAAGATGGAGAATAATAATATTAGTGTGATAGATATATATTTCTATGTTTGTATGAGTTTGTATAAATATAAATAGAGATAAATAGAGTCTTAAAAACATAGTTATAAATTGAGGAAATATATATATATATATATATATAAATAAAAAAAGATATGGAGAGAGAGAGATACATTTAATATAGAGGGATAATGTTAGATAAATCATGGGAACTATTAATTTGGGAATAAGTATTATGATGTTGGTGATGATTATATATAAGTATAGTTATATCATACAACTATAATTTTGGTGAATATAACCCAATGATGTGATTCTACAGTAACCAATTTCAATATAAATAATATTTTTATTGTTTTAAATGCTTCCATTATATATATTAATTTCTATTTAATTGTCCTTATAATGTCTCTGTACCATATTATAACATATTTAACTATTAACTATCATAGTTTGAATTTTATACTTGTCAAGTATAGTTAGAGGCTAAAACCCCTAACCATTTATTAAATGGTTAGAGGCTAAAACCCCTAACCATTTAATTTAAATTGAATATTTTATTAATATTAAATTGGAATTTTATACTTGTCAAGTATAGTTAGAGGCTAAAACCCCTAACCATTTATTAAATGAAATGAAAAATTACATCCAGGAGATGGATGTGGGAGAACAACTTGCCAGCATCCAAACAAAATTTACTATAATAAATAAACTACAGATCATAAAAGTTACTCCCATCACTACCACCATAATAATGTTCTTTATCAATAGCAGCTGACTTCAACTCCGAACGAGGTTCATACTACTTCAGAAGATTGACATACTACTTCCTCAATTTCAATTTCTCTAATGATAGTTTCTCCTTACCATGCTTCTTTTCAACCTGAACCTTTTCAAAATAAAAGGAATACTCCTTTTTTTTGGAGGAGGACCTAGTAGGTATCTTCTTCGACATGTTGTTTTAGTCCTTTCATAGTATTCCCTTTGGTGCAGCAGTCATAAACCCTTTAATTTCAGACATCTAATTCCTCTCACCTTAAAAAATTTCACTATAAGAAGGCCAAATAATTACACTAAAATTTTCATTATAACTATCAATGAAATAACATAATTTTCCATGGATATACATTGAGGAATAACACTAGAATCCATCCTTCACTAACAACATATCACACTCTAAAGCAGCACCTCCCATCATTAATAGGAGGTTAAAATCAATCGGTGAAAAAATTGGGAGTACACCTCTTTACAATAAAAATCATGGGACTACATCCCCTTTGTATCTTCATCAAACACTGTAGGATGATTTGTGTAACCAAGTTGCATGATCACATTAGTATTTTCTTGAGGACCCTATAGTACATTAGACAATCCTTCATGATCCAACCCTTCAAACCAGTTCCAAGTAGATTACTTGACCTTCCAATCACGTGAACCCTTATCTACCCTCCCTTTCATGTGGTTAATACTAAAAACATCCTCACATGATCCTTTCGAAACAATAAACCATGAACCATTTTCACAGGCCATAATTTCCAAAAGCCCCTCATTAACAGGTGTTATCTGTGTGGGATAGATTCTCACAAAATTATTTAATGATGGTGCCTTCCCAATACCAATATCACGCTAGATTCAATTAAATACCTAAATCACTGTCGGATCTGGTGGCCTCCAATGCACCTACTTTAGAAAATTAATATTTGTAGAGACCCCTATGTGAAAAACTTACTACATATTACACTATGCATTTTCCTATTATTTTTCCTCCCCCATTGCACAACGAAAGGAATTCTCCCCCACCCTCACTCCCATCACACGAGAGACTCCCACAGATGCACGCATTGGCACATTCTTAGACTGAATCCTCACAAGAGGCAAATCCAAACAAGAACCAAAAGAAACACATTGGTCAATAACACTCTTCTTCACCATCTATGGAGTACCGTTTACACTGTTGTGATGGTAGAATGACTTCAGGTGACCAATCCACTACACGAAACACAGACTGAAATCCTTGACTAAAAGATAACCACTAATTTACACCTAAATTTCCTCCCTTCCATGATCCAAATCCAATTAACAAGTGGCATCAGAATTTCAACCATGATGAAAATTTATAGAATGACAGTAATTCATACCACCTCCATTTTATTTTTAGGGATGCGGTACCATCCAATCATATTTCCGAGAATGCACAAAATGGAAGGATTATAAAAAAGAAAGAGGGAGACTAGGAAGACATACATATGTCACCATCATCATCCGATCATGACACATTCTAAATCTCAAGACACCATTGAAACATGTAAAAGGAATATCCATTGAAACTTCGAGGAGCCTGGGACCAGGTGGTGATTAGGATCTCCTATGAATCAAACATGATAATTATGTGCCTAAAATAAAACAAACTGATGACCATATGATCCTGAAGATCTAAAGAATTGAAGAATAACCAAATGTACTCATCCACTTGGGGACTCTGAAAATGAAACTGAGCCACTAGGGGGAGTTTTCACATGTCTGTGTTTCTATTGAGCTCCTTTTTAGAGAGAGAGAGAGCTGAGGAAGACCCCAAAAAAGATACAAAACTTAAGAGAAATTGATATCATTGGGGAATACAGGAGATAACCAGGGATTTATAATAGAAAGAAGGAGTCACACATTCCATTTGGGTGATATCTCAAAACTCCCCTATCCGACGGATCAAACATTGGTAAAATCTTGGGAAAATATTCCAATTATAACATCTTAACAATATAATTTATTCCATTTTTTTGTGTAATATTATTACTTCTGGATATTAATGAAATTATTATTTCTTCCGATAGTAAATTTACAATGTGATGCTCTAATTTTTTCACTAACATAGAGACTCGGCAACATAAATTCCAATTGTTAATTATTGTGGTAAGATTCTACTTCTAATGCTAAAATATCCATGTAATTAATATAACATTAACATTGTCTATATATATCAATAACACATTTTATTATCATTTCAATTATTTATTTTATCCCTATTTCAATGAATAAAGTATTCTTATAATGAAAAATCACTAATAGAGTTATTAATTTTACATGAATTAACAACATATTTTTTAATTAGTAATTTTAAAACATATATAACTCTTAATATATTTAAATTAAATTGTTGGTATACCCTTCAGTTCACTAAATTTAATCCTATTTTCAAATTTTTAGTTATATTTGTGCGGAAATTAAATTTCATATGATCAGCCTATTGGAAAAATAATTTTTATATATATTATCTTTCATATATGTAACAAAAAAAATATCTGGAAAATAAAGGTTATTATATTCTCCCACATCAAGTACATTTTTGACCAAAATTTAAACATATACCTAATATGGTAAAGAATTGTTACACCAATGCTTCATTAAATAGTAATTTTTTGATATTTCTTTCTAAACCATGTGATTCCTCTACAATACCTTCATAAAATATGTTATTTTTATTTACATAATTTGATATGTACACAAGATAATATTCAATGGTTATTCCTTATATGAAAAGTATTTATCTTAATTTATTGAATATAGACAAGTACTTTTAAAATGTCTAAAATATTTTTCCTCAACAATGGTACATCAAATAAATCATGTACAATAAAAATGATATGAGATAAATTCATATAATATAAAACTACTTTTACAAAATATAATATTGTCAATATAACAATTTATATTTGAATAATCTCTTCATTCTTCCCTATTATTTTAATACATTTACATGAAAATTTAATTAAGAAAATATTATCCCAAATATAATGTCAAAATATTGAGATATATTAATTCTGTTAATATTTTAATTATTTGTGATACTTTATTATGTTCCAACATTTTTTTGTTTATTGTTTTTATCTATAATCTATTTACGAATGACCATTTTACAATCATGAACCACAACCTAACAGAATGGTGTTTATCAAAATTTATTCCTTTTTAAAAACATATATTATGTTATATGAATATATTAAAGGGAAATGTTTTTTAATAAAAGACATCCAACAGAAGATATTAATCCAAAAATTACTCTTAGTCCTTGAAAAATGTGGTGTAAATATCCAATAATGTTTTTCCAATACTCCAAAACATTCTATCAATTTAGTAATAATTTTATGTGATAAATTTAACTATTTACTATATGACTATTAATGAATTTTCTAGATGTTTAAGATGATATTTAGGATAATTGTCTGAGACATTTGATGTTAATAAGCCATGGTTTTATATAAGAAAATTATAATACTTATCATATATTATTTTATATTTTATAAAATTTATTATAATTTTATGCCATTAAAAATCATATGTAAAACCTAAAAAATAAATCAATATTTTATTGATTAATCTGATGAAGTAAAATTGAAAATATATTCCATATTATTATCAAAATTAAAATTAGACAATAAATATAAATATATATCTGGATTATAATTTGGAAATATAATTGATCTCAGTCATCGAGAATCACCATATCTATGAGAATCATTTAACTATAGAGAAGTTATATTAAGAATAAAATATGACTATTATAAAAAAAATTAAGAACATGATATAAAACTATGTGAGTGAATTATTCCGAATTTGTAAAGTGATATATTAAGGTAATATTCGATGTCAATATTTTAATTGGTAAGGTGTCCATTAGAAATATAACCATGAGAATGTTAACATGGATGTTTAAATTGTAAAATGAATATTATTGAAAACTTGTGATGTTTTAATAGTATTAAATGAATACCGATTATATAATACTATTTTATAAATATCAATAATTTGAAATATAAAAATTTACTTTAATTAATTTTTTTATTTAATTTATTTAAATAATAGAATTTATAATTGTATAATTCTTTTTTTAATACATTATACATTAATCTTTGAAACCCTAGTTTTTTTAAATTTTATTTTTTTGTCAAATTTAAATAAATAATGATTTTTTATTAAATTGACATCATTTTTAGAATCATGATGTTATAATTTACTAATGGGTGAGGTATGATTTATTTAGTAAATATCAAAACATGGTGGTGACCAATAACATGAATGAATTGTACTCTAAAAAAATATAAGGGGGTATGTGACATAATGAAAACAAATATAATTTAATAATGAGTTAATATAACCTAACACGACTAATGTACAATATTTTTCCATATTAATGAATATTATTAATAGTACGATCAAATATACTTCTTTGTTAAAAAAATTATTCAATAAATCTAATCTCCATAACATATACAAAACCCCCTTCATACCAATTATTATTCTATTAAATAATATATCTTGGGAATAAAATAATTTAAAATAAATAATATAGTCCTGTAATAAATATTCAATTTGTTCTATTTTCAATAATTCTAAAAAATTCATGTCATATGTCTTACATCAAAGGGGTGGTATAAAAAGAAGATTTAATTCAAAAATATAATTACTATTTTACATATTTATTTATTTTCCAACCTCCTCATAAGAATAATTAATCAATAAAATAATATAATTTTTTTGTTGATCACATATCAATTTATTTATAAAAATCCAATATTTACTCTCAAATTCCCATATTTAACATCATTCATCCATGGTTGGTTTATACCACCTACATAGATTATGTTTTTTCATATCCATAACCACCTTTTAATGGAATTTCAAAATATAATATTATTATATATAAATATAATATTGATTTTATTTTATTTTAATATTCTAATTTTCTCATGATAAAATAAATATGAATGAAAATATATTAAAATAAAATATCATACTTGATAAATCCTCCTAAATGATCATTCTATAAATCACATCACTTGTAAACATAATCTATATGTATTATGTAACACCTATATGAAAAATGATCTTTTATAATTATATAGAGCCTTACATTTTGAAATTATAAAATGTATTATCTACAGGATTACGATAATTTTTGAACACCTCCACACCAATTAAAATTTGTAAATAATTGAATTAGTAATATAAAAAGTCTTATATATGTAAGATATATTATTCATGCCCAAATTTATCCTAGAGATAAAGGTCGAATGGTCCTTGTAGTATAGATTGGGTTGTCGAATCCACTGAGACCTAAGAAGATACCTAAGACACAAAACCTATGAGGTGGTTTTCGGGCTTTGAAGTGGCCAACATGGTTTTGATTTTGGATGGTTTTAAAGAACAATAAAAAACCTAAGTGAATTCAATTTAATGAAAATGGGTTGATCTTATGATTTTTCTGGGGGTGGATTGGATGAATTTTAATTAATTCTTGATGAATCAATTCTTCAAAATAACACTAACTTGATCATTTTATGGTTTGATGCAACTAAACTAAATTACTAATCCCCTACACACATAGATAACAAAATTCATGATGTCTCCAAGGTATATGGTCATTTTTGTAATTTGATTTAGCTTCCTCAAACACAGTGAAGATGAAGAGTGGAAATAACTGACGAATGGAAGTCTTAAATTAGTTAACCAATTAAAACAATTAGTTCATAAAATAATATTCAAACCAGCCTTTGAATTTTCTAAGATCAATACATTAAAGGTTTATCCCTCCATTAATGGTATACTATCAACGGTGGGCAGAAGATGTCTTACAAGAATTAGATTGGAGAAATTCAAACCGCGAAAATAACGAGCACTACTCCGTGTGTGTGTGAATAAAATTCCCACCTATGTGTGAACTAATTCAGAAAAAAAAAGAGATGTCACTGTGTTTTGTGATTATAATGTTTTAATGAAATAAATGGGAATAATATAAGATAAATATTTTGATCAAGAACAATGAAGTAAAAAAGGAAACTTACATGGAAATTGAAATGCGATTACAAACACAAAGTGGCAGCATAAAATTACAATTAAACCAAACACCCACGATCCACATATCCTCCAACACCATTGCCTTAAATAGGAATTTTTGAGAACTTGGGTATATCCTAAAATAGTACAAATCATCTCACTTGAGTATGGTAGGTCTAGGGTGGTGGAAATTTAATGGAATGAACACTTTCCACCCTTGACCCGAAAATGCATCCAACTTGCATCCACCAAACAGAGGCACATGATACACCTTCTAGAAGGCCGAATATGGGTGGGCCATAGAGGACATAAATTAATCTCCAGATGTACCCTAACACCCTGTAAAAGAGATGCCCAAAATGAGTTATGGTTTTCATGATATGGATTAATTGGTGGGATGTTTTTCTGGGCTGCAGATTCTGGCCTAGATTTGATATACTATTTAGGCCACCTAAATAACAATCATGGAGGCCTAATTAGACTTGGATCCTGAAAAATGATTTATTAATCTATATGTATTCTAGCATCCCACAAATTGTGGGCTTCATTGGGCCTATATTGGGGGACCCACATTCTCATCAATGGGATGGTGTCCAATCTGCCTTCTCCAGAATTGTTTCTTTTCATCGCCAAATATCTTCATCATCCTTTATTAATCATCCATTGATCCCTAAATGAAATTTTTTAAATTGAAGGGAATATCCATTTCAAAAAATATCAATTAAAAATATGGATAATTACATTCCTTAGAATCAGATGACTCATTGGGCCTAAATTGGTGTACATTAGGCATGAAGTGCACAAATGATGAGAATGGATGTTCAAAATAAAAATCCCTTAACTCAGCCCCATAAGATCAAAAATGAACATTTAATACATTTAAAATGTAATTAATAGATGTTTTTTATTGTGTAATCAAGATACCTAAGATATAAATAATAAATGATCATTTTTTAATAATAAGAAGTTATATCAGAATAAATATGTATGTTAAATATTTATTAAATGAATTAGATATAACAATTCCAGTTGATATAAATGTATCCTTAGTGATTTAGAGTTGAGGTAATGGGAACCATTTTCACTAACTTTTCTCTTTTATTAATCATTCATACATTTGTTATCTTCTTGTTTTCTTTAATATATTAAATTCATCATTTAATGTACTATTTTATAATTTATTTTTGTGAATTATATATCATATTTATGATATTTAATTAATTATTAATAATTTTTTAATATATGATATTGGTATAGAGTTTTTATCAAACTCTAATTTTTTAAGACGGTTAACATATGACATTAATATGTGGGGGTTTAATTATAGTTCAAAACACATAATACAACAATATCCAATGAAAATGAAAACTAATAAAAGGATAAAATTTTTTATCTATGAATGTATCAAATAAATTTATGGAATATGATATAATAGATATATGTAGTGGGAAAATAAAAATTCATAACATTAAAAAATAATTGAAAATTAAAATACATAACTATCCGAAGTGAAACAAACCGGCCAGATTGAACTAATAATGAAGTGTTTTATAAAAATTAGAATTGTAATATAAAAGATATTATATTATATAAAAAGTAATATTAAAGGAATTAATTTCTATTATATTAAAATATAAGGATATATGATAACCAAAAGCATAGTCTCCATGTTCTAATCACTTGAACATTTTCGTCTAAGATGATAAATAAATAAAATATCTTCATACAAAACATTTATGATAAAAACATCTCGATAGGTTGCTATATCCTCAAGAACCAATTTGATATATGCAATCAAACAAATTACTAATACACTAGATATTTTTGAGATTAATGTTCATAAGTATTAATCACGTAGATCATGAAACATATCGATCTCACTGATCAGATGAAAAATATTCCCATAGGAATCTCATCAATAATTAATATCAAAAGTAGAAATAATATAATAGGAAACACCTATATTTAAAAGGAAAAATTAGTATGATGAATCTATGAACACATGGGAAAATATTAGATAAAGAAGTACCAAATGGAAACAAGGTTATAAAATATTTCACTCATAATAAACTTTATTGAAATTTTATCATCACTATTTCTTCAATGAATTACAAATTATTTAATAAAAATTAATGATTGAAATTAATTTTATTCATGTTAAGTGGTAATGGTAAAATAACAAACACCATTTTTTATTGATTCCAATTAAACACAATATATAAATTTCAATATGTACTAAATGTGTTTTAATTTTATGAGGATAATATTTGCATAACAGAACATAGAATAAAAATAAGTTACCCATGAAAAAATGAACTAAAAAAAAACATCTTGTTAGATCAACAGTATACTTTTTTATTTTATTTTTTAAATAATTTATACAATGGATTAATTTGATTTAATAATATCCTCGTCTTTTAAATCACATGAAAATGAAGATATAGTTTGTTCCAACATAATTTAAATATAAAATATATTTGTAGAATTTAATTAATGTCTTTCAGAGATTATAAAATATAAGAAATCATATATTAAATATTTAAATATAAACAATAATTATATAAATAAGAAAATATCTTAAGTCTCCTCAAATTTATCCTTATGTGATTTATTTCCACATTTCTCACCAAAATACATCTTCACATTTCATGCTAGTATACATAATAATATAGTAACACATACATTTTAAATAAAATGAATACATAATATTCCCATATTTATCCCCAATTTTAATTTAAAAAAATATTCAAAAATAATAGTAAATAAATTGTTAAATAGTAATTTAAAGATACAGTAGTAAATAAATATCTCCCCAAATATTCTGACAAGGCTTACTCTGACTTGATATGCACAATTTAAGAAAAACCATATAGTCTCCCTGCATTAATTTTTTATTTTACCCAACGAATACAAAACATCCATTGTGATTTTCAATTAATGATATTGAAAAATCTATTCATCTATAGTTTCATATTTTAACTAATGGACTAATTCATTGAACAATAAAAAAAATATCCTACATTATAAAAATTTTCAAGAAAAAGATAAATAGAAAAATAGAAATGATTAAAATCATGAATCTTTGATGAATGAATTCAATAATACTAATGTGAACTAATACAAAATGTTATGTTTTCTAATGAAACCCATATACAATTTCAGTATGAACAAATTTTAACTATAGTCTATAAGATAGAATGAAATTTCCGAATTAATTCTTTCTTTAGTGTTTTAAAACAACCATTTCGTGCCTTCTTGGCCACTTTATATATTATTATGAAAAATTAATTATGAAATTATAATACTATTTTCAGGTACTCATACACTCTCTTTTGAACACGATTTAGTCGGCGATTGTCACGAGAGGTTTCTAGAAGAAATTTTATATTTTTTGGATCCTACTGGAATATACATAGTCGGAACACATTTTTCGCAAACTGCACACCCACACATTGGAAACCATGTATACCTAAAGAGTGGGATTTTCTATTGATTTCACATCATTTTTATTACATTAAACAGATATAGTATAAACTATGCACACTATTATAGGGGTAAATGATATGAAAAACCATTCAATCATTCTAACTAACCATTTAGACAAGTTTTAATATATCCCAAAAAATATTTAAAATTATTTAACCCCTTTAACCCCCCTAACGGACCCAACTCATATTGGATATATTTCCTAAGTCATGGAATCTCTAAAGAGCCAATTTAGGCTCCCCCAAACCCTTTCCATGATATATCAAATCTGAGAGAATGTTGATCTCTTCCTTTATCCTCCTAGGGTTTTCTAGATCAATATGTTATTAGGGGAACTAATATCTATTGTATTAGTTTGTCAATAAGTGGTTGATTATTATATCATCATTTTCGATGTTATTAATTAGATTATCCCATTGTGGGGGTTATGATATGCGATCTTGTGATCCCAAAGTTGGTGGGTCCGTATAATTTTGTCCAATTGATTTAATCCTACATGGTCTGATTTAAATTAATTTATTTCAATTGAATTAGAAGAATCCAAAATTTCCTTGAATGTGATTTGAAATTTATTTGGAATGAAAATTTGGGAAAACCACCAATTCCATTGAATTTTCTTATGATTTAGATTTTATGGAAATTATGGAATAATATTTCAGATAATTTAACTATGATTTTTTTGGAAAATTGATTAAATTTATTTTATAGGAACTCATTGGATTGAACCTATAATAGGGAAATAATTGATTAAAAACAAATTAGTTGGATACTATTGAGGAAATGGGATATTTAAATTGTAAATGTGGTTGTTTTTTTTAGAAAATTATTAAATAAATTTTCCATTATTGGTTGCTTTTTATACACATGAAATCATATATACTTAGTGAGTTATTTGCTGAAAAAATGTTTGGTTTGATGCTTTATAAACACTAACATGAAAATAGTTCTATAGATATTATCCCTAATAGAATAATTAATTTTCATATTTTACCAGGGTTTAAGGGACATGGGTATAAATATTTCCATTAATACACACCTAAGTGTGTGAGGATCACATAACATGAAAATATAATACATCTTGGAAGATTGTAAATTTTATAATTTGTGATTATTTTTATATATATTTCATTATATATAATAATTATTTACACAAATCATGAAAATTTATATAAAAAATTTTATATAATTTTTTTATTAATATATTGTTTTATATGATTCCATCAATTGAAATGAATAACATGTTTTTTTAAATCCTCTCAAACATCAATTCCAATTTTATTTATGGTTTAAAGGATAGATTAGTTTTTTATTTTAATATTATTATGGAATATTTAGTAAGACCCAATTGTAATTTTAGCTGACAAAAATCCCATACCTTTGGATGGTTGTGTATTTTCTTCTTCGTGATTACTATATGGGAAAACCACCTCTTTAAGGTGGTGGTTGTTGAGTTTTGGTTTTGGAGTGCTAGTCAATTATGACATCGAATGTTCAATATTTTTATATTTTGTACATTGGGTTTATATACCTGATTTAAATCTTGAACTCTTTTCACTATAGTGTTTTTTCTTGTGCATACTAAATTTTATCTCATTCTTCCATAGTTTATTTTGGAAATAAAGTCCCACCATTAACATGTATGATTCTAGGTGACAATCTCTAACCCACAAGGATGGAGAATACCCTTCGGTCCATGTCAGTACTAGCTCTATTATCATGGTACTAGGGTATCTGATTAGGTTCTTGACAAATTGGTATCAAAGGTGCATGTTAAGAATCATTACATGATGTGAATATTTTATATTAGATAATATTGGTACGTAAGAAGTTATTATAGGTGAGTTCCCTTCCATATTTAAAAATAATAACCCTTAAGTCTCTATAGGAGTGTGGGAATGATTTATTGATTAATACTTATAATATATTCTCTACATCTGATTTGGGTATATGGAATACAAAATCTTTTTTATCCATATGATGGGATTAATTTTCCTAGTTACTCCTGTTGAGTGTCGATTAGATTTTCAATTATAATTTCTCCAATAATGTTTACATATATTCTATAGAGTAATTCCTCTAAATATATGTGTGGACTGGATGCAGGAGAAAGATGATGGTGAATCACAACATTAAAATCCTCTGATTGAATAGAATCTCATTGTAGATTTTATATAGTTTATCTATGCATTGGGATAGAAACATGCACCCATTTTTATTCAGTTTCTAGTTTGGGATTCTTAAAAGGATAAATTTAGGATTCATGCCCAATAATTCCATTTATAGAAGAAACAAACATTCCAAGTCAAAAAAATCTTCAATATTTAGAGGATTGTTCAAGAAGAGTTGATATTTTATTTGAGTTCATGGAAATCTATAATTTTATAAAGGTAAAATGTGCCACATTCAAGATAGAGGGACATATCATGAGTAGGTGGGACATGAGGGAGATAATGGAGAAGAAAAAGGGTTTGGAGTTGAAAAATATTAAATATGTTATCATTGATTATTTTTTAAATATTTTATTGTGTTAAACAGTGAACTAGTGTCTCTCAATCTCAAGAAGGAAAACATGGTATTGGAATAATATAAAAATTTCTTTGCTATGCCTATGAAATTTTCACATTATAATGTATCGAAATAGAATATGGAGGATTAGAGGATCAATATGGGATTTTTATCTGATATTTGTTCTCATGTATTCTTGTAAATTATCTATTCTTATTCTACGGTTTTGGATATAGAATTAATAATTTAGATAGACCTCGTCAGTAAGTCAATATTTAAGGGAGTTCCATTTTATCCTAGGATTAGTTATGTGACTATCCATTAAGTGAAGAGAATGTGTGATGATTCAAATGGTGTATCTCAATGGTAGGGTTCTTCTAGACCTCCTAATATTCCTAGAAAAGGCACTCTGGATCTCTACATGGGTGGTAAGACTAGGCCCTCAATATTGGTTTCACCGAGGCACCCAATGTATGTGGTTCCTATGGATTCTTATGTCACTAATAGAAGTTCATTCATATAAATTCTTTCCCTATACTAGAACACGATCATCTTCACCAAAAATTACTATGGTCCATTAAAATTATTCACTAACTATGGGGTTTCATCCACAATAACTTGGAATGAATCTTTTCAATGCATTAGAAGAGTCTATAGAGGATGAAGGCTCGTGTCCAGTGACTATGATGGGTATCGCCACTTTTTCATAATCTTTTTTAATACATTATTTGATAGTCATTAATCTCATTCATCCCAATCAATACATTTTGTATATTTTCTAAATCTTCTTATAGATATTTTGTATTATGTGATAGATATTATTACACCCCATTGAATGAAGAGAGATAAGGGTGCCTATTTCCATGATTCTGTTTTCTCTTTAGCTGAGACAGATTTTTCATGAGATTTTCTAGTTCAGAAATCAAGACCTCTTGATTACATTATAAGGATTTAGTTGATAATTTCTCATAAATCACCCATACATGACAATATTTTATGGGTATCCTTTTCCATTCTCAATGGGGTTTTCCAAGTTTTTTATGGATAATGGGACCTGAGGTCGAGTAGAGAATAAATTACTTATCCGGAGTTAGGAAAAGTAATGTATAAGTTTTTTTGATGTGGATAGTGAATCTATGAGAGGTTATTTCACTCTAGTTGTTAATGAGTTTCTCAATTTTTTTCATTTATTCATCTCTTGTGTTCTGCCGATAATATATGAAGAGTTTTCTATTGTATAGTAACTTTTTTTAGTTAGTATCTAATCCTTCTTAAAACCAGGAACCAACTAAGATGATGGAGTTTCTATTAGATTTTGGATGTTCTTCTAAATAAAGGATTAATACTCCCAAGTGCATCAGATTTTGTGGTGCATATTCTTCATACCAAGAATGATGATGAGATACTTTCCCTATTTTTAGATTACTAAAAAATCAATCTATTCCTAATAAAAAACATCAACCTTTTTCCATATATTAATAATATGTTTTAACAGTTGAAAGAGGAAATGTGGTTCTATATGATTGATATTTTATTTTGTTGCATCTTTTAGGAATAAAAGAACCTATCATTTAGAAAACAAAATTTCAAATAAGGTATTATAATTATGTGTACCTGTTCATTCCATCGTGTTTAACCAGGTCATGATAAATCCTTATGAATTTCATGAAAAATATTTTCCATGGGTATATTTTTAATTTTATGTTTATATCTGTTGATCAAAAGTTTGATTACTATATTCTCATCGACGATCATGTGTTTCATCTGAGAGTTGTTTTGGAATTTCAATAATTCATTGTCTTTATTCCAAGGTATCAAAATGTAAATTTTTGATTTAGGATGTGATCTTCATAGGACATGTGGTGTTAGAAAAATATATCTCAGTTGACCATGAGAAGGTGAAGATGTTATGACCTGAGGGAAGCTATCAAATTTATTTGAGATTAATTGATTCTTGGGTTAATCTCAATATTATACCAAGTTTTTAATGGATTTATCAATGTTCAAATCTCAGATGACTTCTCTAACATAGATGAGATAAATCTTTT
This sequence comes from Viscum album, assembly GCA_963277665.1. Taxonomy (NCBI): domain Eukaryota; kingdom Viridiplantae; phylum Streptophyta; class Magnoliopsida; order Santalales; family Viscaceae; genus Viscum; species Viscum album. The sequence goes on along the minus strand of OY728141.1, from coordinate 536,866,098 downwards.
CAGGGATAATAAATTACCAAACCCATTTTTTGAGATGAAACATTATTTCACAAAGTAGTTGGTGTTGACTCTTCTAGATACAAATTAGGGTTCTAAGGTCTTATATCATGTATCTAGATTGTTGTTTGGGTTATTTTCATATGATGGTTGATCACATTGTTTCAAATGGATCCGGACATTTTTGGTTATAGAAGAAGAATAATCCAACACATGACCAAGAAATAGAAGCTGCTTTTCCGATAGTTAAGAATTTTCAGAATAATCTTTTTAGATAAAGGTTTACCATGTATTCAAAACCCAAGATATTGAGTTATATCATATCTAAAATATATTTGATTCTATTCCATATGTTTTGGGTCGAGTATCTATAATGTTTTGAATTTGAAATCACTTATACCCCGAGGAATGGTAATTTCTTCATAGATTCTTTGATCATAAAAAATAAAACCCATGCCACGGATGATTCATCAAAAGCATGGATATTGATATATACTTTTTCATGCTAGCATATAGGATCCTAGGAATCTAGCGATGAGTATTACATATCAAGTGTAATATTTTCCACTTATCTATGTTGGATGAGTATTCTAGAATATTATATTGGTGATGAGTTTCATAGAATTAGTGTCTTTATTTATATTGGGGATACCATTGATGAATGATCATTCTCTATAAAGTGTATTATATGTTTTAGGAATCTATTTATTATACCACTTGCATTGATAAAATCTCTGATGGGGTATTTCTATAATTCATAGTGGGAAATACACCTAGAAACCATGAAAATGTTCTATGACATGAAAATACAATTATGGGGGACATATATGAAATGAGGCATTACTGATTTTTTCTATTTTTCATGTACATAGATAAAGAAGAATTATATATGGGTTGTGATTGATTAGATGACCAAATCAGATCACTTTATACCAATTTGTGATAGAACCAATTATGAGAATATGGTCGAATTCTATGTTAAAAAATGTTCATTTTCACAGAGTTCCATATGTTAATGTCATTGATTGGTATCTTCAGTTTTCATTATTTTAGAGGACTTAAAGAGGTCCTGGTATCTCAGGTTCATTGGACCATGTCTTAACATCTTTAATCAAATTTCCAGAAAAAATTAGATATATAGATTCTTATGGATATTATTCATACTTGTATGCTCAATTTTAGTGGACCATAAGATAACCAGTTTGGACTAGTTGAGTTTTTTATATCAATAATTAGTAGTCTTTGATAAGAATGGAACCTTTAGAAAACATTAATGGGTGGCCATGGGAGTATCAATTGTGATGTTGTATGATTGGATAATGTAGATTTTTTGGAAGGACCATGGCTTAAGATAGGATAAAAAAGATTCATTAGATTCCTCAATGAATGTTTATGGAAATGAACTGGTATAAGTCTTATGCTAATAATTGTTCAATACAATTGTATTTATCAGATGGTGATCACGTATTTATGAATGAATCATCTCATTTAGTTCATCGATGACAAGGAAGAAAATGGAATATTTCACCTCATTATGGGATACCATTAAAGGTTCTTGAGTTTGTGGGGAATATTGCATATCATTTATCACTAAAATTACATCTGAAGTCATTACATATTGTATTACATATATCCCAGTTGAGAAATCATATTTTTTATCTATCCTATTTTCTTATATAGAGTGATATTGATGTTGAAAATGATTTATCTATTATTGAAAATCATGTAAGGATTGTTGATTCTAAATCCAAGGTATTTTGGGGGAGGATGATACCATTTGTTCGAGTAAAATGGAATCACAGGTCACACACTCAGGATACATTTTAGAGGGATGAACTAATGAGAGAATAATGGAGTAATCTTCTTCTCATCAAGGCTTCTTAATAGCCTTTTTGAGGACTTAATGTTTCCATATACGGGAAGAAATAAAATCATGTTTTTATTGTTATGTACTCCTAGACCCTTATTTTGACCATTATTTCATAAGATTCATTATGTAGTTATTTTAGGATGAATTGTTATAAAAAATTTAACTTTAGAGGCTATTAATAGCTGATGTATATTTTTCCCAAACCACGAACCCACATAGGGGAAACTATAAAAACTCAAACAGTGGGGTTTTTCACATCTAGAACACAGAATGAAAAATTAAATGTTCCTACACAACTATCCATTCTTGTGGGTTTTAGTTATTCTATTTTTTTTTAAAAAAAATCATAAACCCCTAATTTTACCACCTATATTCCCCAAATCAAAAACACTGATATCTTACCTTATCATCTTCAGGGTTTTTTTAGTTCTCCTTGTTTTTAGAAGATCCAATATATGTTTTTTAATATCATTACTCTATCTTTGATTATTAGATCATAATTTCCAACATTATTCAATTGAGTTTCCCATTACAAGCATTGGAAAAGGTGATTCCCTTATCTCAAGGTTGGGGGTTCTATATCTGCTTGGCCAATTAGATTAACCCTAAATTTCTGGATTTAAATTAATTTTATTTAATTTTATTAAGAAATAAAAATTCGCATCAAATTGGGATGGAAATATTATTTGGCATGAATATTTTATGAAAACTCCAATTCTAATGAACTGGTGTTTGATTTATTTGTTTTAGAAGTTATGTAATTTTATATTAGGGAATTGAATTATGAAATTGATTTTTAGAAAATTTATTAATTTATTTATAACAACCCATTTGTAATTCCTTGAAAAATTCATGAATTGATTATAAAAAATGAATTGTGTAATAATGAATAATTTAAATATTGGATTGGAAAATAGTCCTATTTTATTTTGAAAAGTTTTGATATAATTATCCCATTATTGATTGTTTTTTAGAACATGCAAGCATAGGTAGTTATAGAGAAATTTTGACAAAAACTCTTTTTTTAATCATTTCAACACTAACATTAACATAGTGCACAATTTTTTATCCTCGATGGGATATTAACTAGAACACTTAAACTAGTGTATGAGGGGGTTCTGTACACATATTTCCATGACATATGAGTGTGTGGGGATCCCATAACCTAGAACTATTGTACCTCTTGTAAGATGACCCTATTGATCATGTTGGGTTATTTTTGTATATATTATATTGTTTATAATTATGATTTACACATTCCATGTGAATTTTTATGCTATTTTTTATATGAAATTTTTATTAACCTATTGTTTAAACAATTCCATCGATTAAAATGAATATCATGTTTCCTTAAATATTCACATGTACAAATATGCTTATTTTATTTAAAATTAAAATAATGAACTAGTTTATTGAATATAAATATTATAATAGAATAATTATTGATACTCTAATAGTCTTCTGGACTTAACCCTACCTCTACCTTTAGATGATTGAAAATTTCCACCTTCCAGGTTCAAGAAAGGGAATGCACACCTGGGGGTGGGGGTTATTGATATTTAGTTTTAGAGTGTTGCATCCATTGGGACTTGGGATGTTTTATATTATTATTTCAGGTACATTTTTGTTTTATATTTGGTTTATAATCTTATTTTAATTTTGATATTATTCTCCCAAAGGTGTTATCTTTTAAGCATATGGACATTTATTTGTTTCATCCACTTTTGATATAGAAAAACTATTCCCACCATTATATTTATTGATTCAAAGTATTGGTAATTTACCCATGGGGTTCATTATATCCCATCAGGGAATGTGAGGACCACCTCATTTATCAGGGTATAAGGGTATCTAGGTAGGTTTGTGACATTCTTATCTTCATCCAATTATTCTTTCAATGTACCTCCCACGTTTAGAAAATATTAGAAATCAAAATTGTACAAATTGATAAAATTTGATTCCCTTATATGCCTTCATTGAACACATCTTATTTTTCCTTAAAAATATCAAAAATTATAATTAATCCATTATTTCGTTTTCTATAATCATCTTATATTCAATATTAATATAAAAATCTATGTTTCGGTCTGGTAGAAAATTTTTAATATTGTTAATGTCATGAAAAGTTTGAACTAGGAATTACCCCAACCAAATATGTTAAATTTTTAGATTTAATAGTTTACCTATTCTATATAATCCATATTTAAATTAAAAATATGTAGTTTTAATGCGTTTTCAGAATTTCAACCATATTATTTTCCAGTTTAGTAATCAAATTTTTCATCATTTTTTCATGTATTGTTTACAACATCAATAACATAAGTGAATGGATTGTCTTCTTCTTTGATATCACAAAATTTAATTTCCCTAACATTTTTATTCGTTAATTTCAAATTAATCTTTAACGTATGATGTATTTTCACAATCTTTTTATTGTAACAAAAATGAAATTTTTTAGTCATGACATTCCTCTATAAATGATGTCTGATATTTTTCAGCAAAAAACAAAAGTGGGAATAGACCTCATGGTTTTTAATGTCCTAATAGAATTCCATGAATAGTTAATCTAGAAAATAGAATAGTTTTTTCTCTAATTATGATGATTAAGAATAATTTCTACAAGGATACTCAATTTTTGTATCTTCTATAAAAACTATAGTTAAAGTTCTATCATTACTAATTTTCATATGTGGTGGTTGTGGCAGAGAATTAGACTGTGTTTTTACATCATATTCGGTTAAATTATTATTTACTATTATGGTTTAGAAATAAAAAAAGTTATAATTTTGATTGATAACATCTAAAATTATTCTATAGGTTCTTTAATGATATTATTGGTAGTTGAACATTCAACTATTTTATATTTAGATAATATTTTATGTCTTTTTATCAATATTTTAAAGTATATCATCCACATCATGATATATAACATCACATTAATATAGAATAAATTATTGTATAACAAACAAAAATTTATCTAAAAAATATGGAATTTCATAATTCATCTCATACTAGACCATATAGTGAATTTATATAGTACTTATTTCCTTTTTCATTGAGGGATTATGCAATCATCGTATATTTCAAGGGTTTAGAAATTTCATAAAGATCATTTATTTTGGGTTACTAATTTATATTTTCATATATAGAGAACTTATTTTTCATGTTTATATTTTTAGTATATTAAATTTACTTAACTAAAATTTAATTGAATATCTTTTCAAATAACAAAATATTTCGAGAATTATTTATTTTCCTTCTCTAAAAGATTATATTACATTCCATTATTCAAAAATTTCCACTAGTTTTAATCAACTATGATAATCATCCATGATATAATATCAATTAATTAGACTACCTTTCAATGATTTAGTCATCATTTTAGGGGTTAGTTGTGTTTACTGATAAATTTGTTTTATAAAGATCTTGGGTTTCCAAAAAGAGGTGTTGAGGAAGTTGGTGAAGTCATATACATGCAGACTATGATGTCATGATCATGTAATGAAAAGTGTTATCTTCAATTAAAGAAGGGAAGCACATTATTACCTCATAATATGATGTTACATGGCAGTAAATTATCTGTCTTTACATAATGAGTTCTCTGACTACAAAGTCATATTCATGGACAGAATAGATGGTACATACACCACGAACGATGTTCATATTTATACTTCCCGAATTATGGGATGTTCATAGATTGGACATAAATGGATGAGTGAAAAGTAATTTTGTAATAAATTTAATTTTTTAGGTATATGTTTATTTCTAAACAATTAGTTTCCACAAGATCTCAATCAATATAGATAGTGTATATTTATAAAATGTAGTCCATAGAAAAATATATTTGGATTATATAGTAATCAATTAAATTGTGGAATGGTTTATCCAACATGATCTTTATAAAAGTGATGTTTTATAAATCCTCACGTGAAAGGTAGGGAAAATTGTAAACATATATAAAAGAAAACTCAAATGTATAAGACAAGAAATTGAAGGATTTTTAGAATGGGTATGATTACTTGCGGATATACATTAATGAAAAAGTTTAGGTATTCTTTGATCAGGTAAATGTTTTTGTCGATGAAATTTTGGTCCTTAGTGAAACTCTTGTTGAACTGTAGATTGCCTTTCACACATTTAGATGAATTACTCCCTATTTCAATATCAAAATATTTTTTACATTAGAATAATTAATCGAGGGATATTAATTTGGGTACTTATAATGTAACTCAATGACTATGTGATATGAAAAATGATGATAATGAGGATATGGGAAAGGGGAATTATAAGAAACCAGCTTTCCAGGCCTTGAAGAAGCTCACTATATCAGATTTATTTGAAAAAAATGTGGTGGATAAAATATTTCAATTAAATAGATGATATATAAAAAATGTAAAATTAATGTTTAAAGATAAATATCATTTTTCTAGGCTTTGATGTGAAAAAGTTGTGAACCAATAAGCAAAGTGTCTGAAGAAAATTCAAGATTATGATGAGGATGATGAAATTCACATTTTTAAGTATTCGAAAACATTTTAACGTAAGATGAGCACTAAGGATAATTTATTTAATTAAATGAAACTATTTTAATAGGAAAATGATAATTCTAATGAATGATATGTAGAATAAATCATATTTTTCAAAGACCATAGAGAAAATGTTACTATAGATATTGTTGGGTATTATCATATAAGGGAAGAGATATAAAATTTTAAGGGATAGATAATTTCTGGATTTAATTAGTGGAATCCCTTTAGGGATATATATTTGTAGAGGAAAAATAATGAAATCCAATAGAGTTTTTCCTGATTCCAAATGTTGTTTGTAACAGCAAGAATACATGATATTTGAGATAGAGTCATGAATTAAATCCTCAAATATATAATGGAAAAAATAATAGATGTTCATTGTGTTCATTATTAATGATGAAGCACAAAACATGGTTATTTATGGTATCAATAATATAATAAATGATATATTTAAATCTTCTAATAATTTTGAGGAGAAATTTATTATCCATCGATGAAAATTTGATGAATAGAAGAGATACTTGTCTCATGATATGACATAGGAATAGTATATTTCCCATGAAATATAAAAATGGGTAGAGGATCAAAAATATCCCACAATGTTATATTTATGAAACGAAATATTATACAATTTTCATCAATGATTGAAATGGGATCGAATAGGTTGTGTTCATTGCTCAGAAGTATAAGGTTCATAAATTCATAACAACAAATATAAGTGTTAAAAAAACATTACTGGATAGAAAATTATAATAATATGAACCAGTAGTGGAATTGATTTTACCCATTGTTTGGAGAAGTATTATCTTGAGAAGCATATGGTATGTTATTATGTTTTAGTAGTGATAAAACCATATAAAACTAGAGTGGTTAATAGGATAAATATATTAATAAAAATTATAAATAAAATAATAATTATTGGAATGAAGAAATGAATTTATAAAATTAAAGAGTATTACTTGAAAACAATCTATAGTAATAATATATTTCTACTTTTTCTGAGAGAATAAAAGACTCACTATGAGCTATTGTATTGAAAGAAGCCATCATTAAAGTACATTGGAATATTCATATATAAATTTTTCATTCTCAAAAAGGTAAAAACATGATGTTTTAATGTTATGAAGATGAATGGATTTACGATGGTCAATATAGAAAACCATTGTGTATCAATTCATTAAAAAATGATTAATAAATATTATCTAAAACTATAATGTCACTATATGGTAAAATTTGTAGAATCATTAAAAAATAATGTACGGTTTCCATAGGATAGTGTTGAATCTCTAATAAGCATATGGTTGTGGGGGACATGGATATCAATATAATTTAAAAAAGACACTTGTAATGAACTGGACATAGTAAGACCAACATCAATGTAAAACTGAAATTAAAAGATGAAATTAATGGCTATAATTTCATTAATGATCAAATAGTGATAGTTCTTATAATGGGAATGATGTCTACAAAAAAAATGATAATTCATATCTATGATAAAAAATATTTTTTTAAGTATGTTTAAAAATATGATAATTGTGACAGGAAATGAACGAAGAGATTGTGAAAATAGTGAATAATTAGACATGGGTTTTTTCAGTGTTGATAAATAAGCATAACGTATGGGAAAATTTTTTGATTCATAAAAAATGGATGAAGAAAAATAGATACTATAAAAAAGTTTTAATGGTTTGTATGTTATATTTCCAAATTGATAAAGTTGATGGATATAAAAAAATTCAATAATTTTATTGCTGGAGACCATTGATCAATTTAAATCTAAATCTGTGAAATGAAAATTCCAAATTATCTAATGGATGTTAATTTATCATGTCGAAATAGATTTTTATATGAATATCTGTATATCAGAAAATCAAATTCTTTTATTTTCCGTTAATATGAGAAATTTTTTCAGGGAATAATTCAATTAATGAGACAAAAATAAACTAAGAGAATGGTATTCATTAATTAATATAAATTTTAAGATCCCAAAATTATTAGGGGTGGGGTTGATTATATTCTATACATTAGTAAAGAGAGTAACAAAATTATTATTTTACTAGTGTTTGAGATGATATAATATTTAGTGTATTTGATGACACATAATGAAATAATTTTGTATCATTGATGAAGTATGAGTTTGAAATTTCATTGATTGGTGAGATGATGGTTTCCATTTCACTGGAAGTTACTCAAACACGAAATGGTACTATAATTTATTAATCTTTGTATGTTATTGTGGTTTTTATAATGGTTAGAATCGGGTATCATAATGTTATAAATGGTTTTCTCTTTCTACCTCAATTATGATTATAATATATAATGATTACAACATAGAAAATGATACTCAATATAGGAAGACCATTGGGTTCTTTTTTAATTAACATAAACATGACATGAAATTATATTTTCCACAATTCATATGTCACCATTAACATTAATCATAAACCACACATTCATCTAGTAAATTGAATAACATATTTATCAAAATAAAACTTGTTTCCCACTTTTTTACAATATACAATCTAAACTACAATTACTGGGATATAAAAAAGATCATGGGGCCAATTTAGAAAATGAAAAAAAATATTCATTTGGTGTTGTAATTTACCTTGTAATTTTTTTAATTTCTTAATTAAGAATTCCATAAAAATGCTTTTATCTAATCATTGTAGAAGAATAATATATTTCTTCTACTAAATATTTAAAATAACTATTGTGAATGAAGTGATAACTAGAAGTCACGGGAGATTAAGTGATTTTTCTAATAAAAATCAATTGTGATAAAAAATGGGGTTTTAAAAATAGTATAACTATAGTTACTTATTCAATGAAAAAAGATATTTAAATCAATTATCAATTTATATAGGAATATTTTGAGCATGTGTTTTTGTTGTTGGATATGATACTATAAAACATTACGTCATAGAAATCCTAAAAATTACCTTAACACAAGAATACTTTGATCAACATAAATTGTCCCTTAGATCCCTATCCAACGCCCACAATTAAAGATTCTGAATGTTGGTCCCCCACTACTTTAGGTATTGCATTCTTCACCAAATACAATAATATAAATTATATTCCAAACAATATACTAGAGGAGTGTCACCATATGTTTTTTTAAATATTTGTGACATGTCTTGTCTATGAGATAGAAATATTATTTTAGGAGGAAATAAACCATTATAATTTAGGGGTTTCTTGTTTAATAAAGATGATTTTAAAACTATTCATTCATTTATAAAATACCACGACATGAGTGTAAATTGAGTGGACTTGTAGTTTTATTGATGAATATAGTATAGAAATTTTCGTTGAAGGAATTGTCTTCTTTTATGATACTCTATATTTAATAGTCGGTATCAATAAACAATATCAATATTTAGTCGAGATAAATAATTAAACAACTAGTGGTATCATGATTATAGGGAATCATTGATGAAATATATGATCCAATGTTGTTTCTCACACTGAGAAAGAATCATGTGGTCTTAAAGTACATGTTGAAGATGTAAAAATTCACTATATAGAGTACTATTAGTAAAATTGTAGTTAATGAAGATGATACACATATTTAAAAAAAATATGTTTTTTTATTATTTTCATTAAGAAAAAGGGAAAGATTGATGTGAAAATGTATTTATCATTTATTAATTCATTTTTTGTTTTTTTTTTGTTTAAAATATAATCTAAAAAGTTATTTTACTTCCTGAAAGTGGTGATAAAGATGGTGATTAAATTTTACATAGTTACCAATATTTTTTAGTGAAAAAAAAATTCTAAGGGGAAGATAATTTTTCTTTCATATTGATTTCATTAACTGTCAAGTATTTTATGTAGACCATAAGGTTATGTTTAAAGACTAAAAACAATTTTTGTTAATCAAATAAATGAAACTCATGGAATCCTCATCATATGTAATAAGAAGAAGTCAATTTTTATAGAACCACAATAGGACATCACATATCATGAAGTATTGTTAACATGAAATAAATATAGTTCTTTCACTTAAAAGGTTGTTCAAATTAAACAGATACACTGTGAAGAAATGTTTATCGATGACCCTCAATCTAAGGAGTTAATTGTATGATTATGAAGTATTGATTTTTTAATATTATTATTCCTTTTTTTGGAAACACATGTCACTTAATTTTGAATAGAAAACGAAAATATTATATTAATGAATTTCCAAAGGATAATTTTGTCATGTAGATGGATTATTTATACGGGTGATTATAAAAAAGTCGAAATAGAGAGTACCTATTATTATGGTGGTGGTTAGATATGTGAACATGGATACTATTGCTGTATTTATTTTCCAGGCGAGGATTTATAAATAACAACATACAGATGATGTCGGTAGACCGAGCGACTCATGAGGCTGGTCATGTATAGGGAGTTAATGGAGGCGTTTCATGAATCATGCTCATGGAAGAATATGATTGTAGGGTTGACCATACATTGGGAGTATGTAGTGATTTTTCATCAAAGTCCAAGTATATAAAGGATAAGATTCTAAAAAAAAACTATGATGAAATTTTACCACTAATTATAATTATATAGTAATTTTTACTTTTTCTCTCATGAAAATGTGTTTCATGTCACACCCATTTATGTGTGAACACAACTAGAACTGATACATATCAGTTGAGAAAAAAATGGTTGATACGTGAATTCACATTAGTAGAGAGAGTAATGATATTTTAAAGTGTTACTATTTATATAATAATGGTAATCTAGGACTTCTCTAAGCATTCTTATGGGTGTTATCTTTTTTTGTTTCAATACATTGGTACATTTCCGGTGTAATGACCTTCGACTAGGTGAGTTATGGTGAACCAGTATCATTTTTATATCATTTTAATTATTTATTTTATACTTATTTAATTGGTTGGTATAAGGAGATATAAGATAGTGTTATTTATCTAAATAGAAACATCAAAAGGGGTTCATGTTTTATTCCACCATACCACGATTAACACATTCTTAGGGTTTTTAACCTAGTGGGTCCAATTATATCATCATTAAGTGCAATTTATTTTTTCACTCATAGAGTTTACAAGATCATTAACCCCTTAAATTTATAAAATATTAATCTTATGTTTTAATAATATTTTTAACATAATATATAGTCTGGAGATTCTACATACTTATTTACATAACCATGACGTATTCTTATATTAGTTTTATAGTGTTGATCAATTTTATATTATATAGAAAATCCAAAACACAAAAAATCATACATTTTAATTGTTTATCCATTTCATATTCTCATAAATAAGATACCCTATACCTAATTAAGAAGTAAATTTAACTCTAGGTGATTATGATATGTATTATAAATTTTTCATTAATATATTATAGTTTCTCATTAGGTGTAGTTTTCTTTAAAAAAATAATTTTTTTGGTTTCTATGATATAAATATGGATTCTAACTATATTAGTAGTTTTATATGAAATCATAAAACATTTGACAATCAAGATAAAGTATTTTTATAGAATATGAAACATTACATTCTTTTCTCCATCATATTCATTTGGAAGATTAGTTCTGGAGAAATTTATGGAAATAAGTGGATAAAAAATGCATGTAACATACATGAAATCAGGATAAATTTATTAACATGGAATTTCAGAAATTTCATCAATTTTTTTATTCTTATCAGACCAATTTTCATTGTTTATTAATTATTCAATATCTTATAATGATAAAATATCAACAAAAAATTACATTGTAAAATATTAAATTTAAAAATTATTTTTTAAAATGAGATGTGAAATATAAAGTGTGCTATATTAAATATGTGAAATTCTATCGAGGTCCTACATACTTTATATATGTGTTTTTTCCATCCATTGATCTCAATTGATATAGAAAATCATATATCATCCTATCAAAATAGTAATGGAAAATTATGAGAAAAATTAAATTGAATATTACTTTTTTAAAAATCCACATACCTTTTGAAATAATTAATTATCAAGAAATAAAATTATATATTACAATTTAACAATGAATGAAAATTAATGTAAACAACTAGTTCATCATAAATATAAAAATATATGAATAAACTAAAATTAATATAATGTTTGTTATCTTCTAATGCTTATTCAATCTTCTGCTTTTAACTATGGATCTGATGCTTGTTGTAAAATCATGGTCCATCCTCTATAGAAACAAATGGTGAGATAAATTTATCCATAAATATTATATTCATACAAATAAACCTAAATGAAATAGGATTTTATTATAAATAAAAACATTACAAATATAATCTGATGTAAAAGTAATAAAAAATATAATAAAATTAATCGTACAACATGTAAAAGTAATGTGTTATGTGAAAAAGTATAAATTCTAATTTACTCTGAAAACATGAACGTGAAATTATAACTTTTAAAATAAATTCATTTAGGAGTAAATGTTAAATGCTACCATGTATAGAATACTTCAGATTAGATATTTTTACAAAAAATAAAACTCTTGATTGAAGAATGATCATTAATATCAAAAATGATTCTGTCTGGAGGGATAAAAATAATTAAAATTACCGTAACAACATTCATTTCAATCTATTATATTAAATGGTAGTATTATAATTTGATAGAAAATCCATAAAAGATATAAAGGATTTTATTTTGTTAATATAATCCATATTAATCGAATTCCAGCAAATCATGAAATTTAATTGGATATGGGATCACTTAGGCATAAAATAGTATGAATGATAATGGTTTCATATAATGGATTCACAACCAAACTACTGACTTTTTCTATTAGGTCTCATATTACATGAACGTTTTTATAATTGCTTAATTCAAAAATTAATGATAAATAACAACTACCTTATGCTTTCAATTTCAATATTTCTATTAACATTTATGCTTTAAAATTTTGATGATGAAGCTAATATTGTTTTTTTTGACTATATATGTAAATTAAAAAATTCATATTTTGTAATTATAATCCTAAAATTTAATTTTCAAAACATAATCCTTATGTTCTAAAAACATCATAAAATAAATAATGAGTTATATATTAGCCTGATAATTTCTTTCTTTCACCCTCTTTTCTATTTTTTACAATGTAGATACATATCTATACTTTTCATTTAATTGATTGTTTTTATGATCATTTTCTTCTTCATATAATAAATTATGTGTACATTCACGTGATATATTAGTATGGGACAAAACATTTAATATTACCATAAAAGAAAATTTCATTCAATGGTACATTATAAAAGAATCTAGTTATATTTTAGTTATAATCGATTTCTGACCCACTACTGTAATTCCACAAAGATGATCCATTATATTCCTTCTAAATAACTTTTACTCAAGAACAATATTGTCTAATTTGACATCAATTTTAATCATACATCTAATCACGAAAAATGTATCATCCCTTATATTCTTAATTAAATATTATTATTCTCTATCATTTATATGAGCATCATAAAAGTCATTCTTTCCCATATATCAATCAATATACCATGTAAAATAAATTAATCTTCCATTCCCTATGTTTTAGGAAACTATTATCTAAATTATATCTTGAATTTCTCATGGATGCACTCAATATCATAAAATTTGTTCTAGTTGTTAGAGCTATTGAATTGTATAAAAAAACTATACTATTCATATTATCCTCTACATTTCTCTTTAATTTAATCTCATACTGAATAGAGTACTAAATTATAAATCATTAGTATGGTTTGTGATATGAATAATTTTATCCATCACAATTTTTTTAGGCTCCCAATCATTATGTAAGTGTGTAATGAATTATTAAATAAATTTTTCATCATATAACTTTCATTCTATGATATATTTTAAACCATTAAAATCTATTATAAACCTATCTTTCATTTATATAGTAATTTATCCATAATGATATAAAATGGTTTAAAAAACATCTTGAAGAATTTCTTTTTTCATATCCAAATATTTTGTTGTTCCAAAATGAGTTTCGTATTGTTAATTCCATATACTACAAGATGTTCAATCAGTTGAAACGTGATGGTAAATATTACATTTATTAACATATATTTGGGTTTTCTGTATACAAAATTTTTGATTAAATTATATCCTCAATTAATTACTAAAATTCTTATTTTATGTCTAATGAATATTTTTTTTTTCATTACTATCAAAAATTATCTACACCTATATTTCTAATATAGATATACTAATTTTTACAACAATATTCATAATGGACAAGATAAAAAATATTTTCTTAATTTGAATTATTAATTTCCAATATTCCAATAGGTAATGATCTTTCCATAATTAAAAATAGATATATTGGATACATTGTGTTCTAATAAGGTACCTTATATGAGTTCCAATAAATAATAAAAAAATAGTTATGTTCCAATATAATCAATATTGAGGGAATATTAATCATGGAGCATTTCATTTATGAAAATTTTTCTACCAATTGGTTAATTTATAAAGTCTTCAAGAGGAGATGAATTCAATTCAAAATCACAAATTTTAATTTTTATCCCTAGAAAAACCAATTAAAATATTTAATTTTAAATCATATAGATCATAAAACAAGTTATCGAATATAATTCAAATGAGGAGTAGAAAAATAATCATTATTATGTTAAACAATTACTAAAATAGAATAATAAAAATAATTAGAAATTAAAAAATATGATGAATTTTACAAAACATAGTGTATTGATTTATAATCCAAATAATCATAAAAATGATATTATATTATAAAAAAATTCCTCTTAAATGAATTATTTATATTTATTTCAAAGTTGTAGATGTTTTGATAACATAAATAATGATATAAAATTTCAAAAAATTGGTACTTCTTCAAAAAATGACATCTATGAGAATAAACCATAATAACAATAACATCATTAATAGAAAAAACAGTAGAAACTAGATCTAGTAACAAAAACATCTGTGATATCCTTGATTATTAACAAGTCTAATTACAAAAGATGTTATCAAAATAAACATTCAAATTTAAAATATTGTGTCCCAAAAAACTCATTTATCTTTATGAATAGAAGCTATACATTCCAATGTGGATCTCATTAATTGTGAATATTGGTTGAATACTTATGACAATATAAATCATGATGATTGAAAAATAAAAACATCACCCTGATAATGCTTTGATCACATAAGAAAAGTATAAATGTGGATTCACTCTTGGGAAATATGTTGATTTATAACATCACTCATTATTAACTATATATGAATTCACCCACCACTCCGAATTCCATTATGGCCTCATATAAACATATGAGAATAATTATACCAAACTCCATCAGTAAAATGCCACATAAATATTATTTTTGTTTCTAATACATCATAATAAACAACATCTTCTAATAATAGTAGTTGATTACAATGTGAAATTATCATTTACGACGTTTTAGAAGTTATGTGGATTACTTTAGTTAACATAAAATTATAATTAGAAGTAATAATATATAAATAATAGAATTCATACCCAAAAAATAATGTATATTTAAATCTATACATGTTGTATTGTCATTTGAAAAAAAGGGTTTCAAAGAATTCATTTCACTTTATTACTCCATAAAATTTATATTTTTAGTTTATTTATTAATCATGAATATATTTTTTATATATTTCATGATTTTTTAAATAGTCTAATAAATACTTTTATTATTCATTAGAATTATATTATTTAGTAATATATGATTCTTATAGGACCTATGATTATATAATGTTCTATGAAAATTTTATATATCATAATACATTCTGATAGGTTGTAGTGGTATTCATTTATTATATTTATAATCATTTTATTTTTATTTATACTTATGTGGAAAACCAATGAATGAAATTTTTTGGAATTTATGGGTATATTTATTAATCAATTTGAAAATTTTTATATTTATATATGCTCTACGTATTGTTAAAATCTTACAAATTATGAATATCAATATAAAAAAATTATTATGATCTTCATGATTGAAGATTGATTTCCCCGTAAAAAATTATTAGATCATACATTCCTTTTGATTTATATCCCCTATGAATTATTTTTTTATAGGATTTTTGTTGGTTATAAAAAACTATAATAGATAGATAATTAAATTTCTACAAGGCCATAATGATAAATCATACATTATTTACTAAATCGAAAAATAAAATAATCCTATATATTATAGGTTCTTAATTGCGATATATTAAGGTATAATTTTTAAATTAAATTTTATTAATATTATTTTTACGAGTAATTAGGCATTAAATTTATTATTGGGGATAATTTAATTTATTTTTGGATGATTAAGTAAGAGAATAAAATAATAATATTTTAAAATATTCTACATGACAAGACCATTTAATAATGGAGAAACAATATATAGTCTCAAGTGAAATCTAAAATCATCATTGGCCTAAATCTATCACTAATGATTAAATTGGAAAGTGTGGGGAGAAAAATACTATATAATTGGTCAACACTAATAATGTAATTTGTAAAAAATGTGTCTAAATGTATTCATAATAATATATGTATTATAGAGAAAAGAATTTTGTAATCTCATTAAATCATGAATATGTCATGAACCCAATATGTAATAACCTAAGGTACAATTATATGTGTCAAAATAGATTATAACTAGAATCTGACATGAAATAATATACAACCCATAGATACTTTATAACTCTACAATAGTATAAAGACCCCACCATGAAATTTCAACACAAGAAATCCCATCTCTAGGGGACAAAATCCTAATTCTCATCATTATTGAAAAAAATCATATAAACAGAAGCTGTGAACATTAAATGTGTGATAAAATATCTCATTATAACGCTTAGTGAAACAAAAAATAAATGGTGTTTAATATTCTCATATGTGATTGGTGTAACAATATATATTATTTTTATCATTCCAAAACAAACATTTATAAAATAATTTATTTCTTACCAAACAACTATAATAATACATTTACCTACTTTGATCATTGATGATGAATTATTAGTATGGATGACAATGTATGTCTTATAAAAACATATGTCTCCTATCACAACAGTTCCACACACATGGAATATATCTTAACTATAACATCCTTATGTCTCATGTCTTATCCATTACAAACATGAAAAAAATTTCATCTTAGTCCTTCATAAGTGATCTTAAATCCTATGGAATGTAATATTTCATGGTCTGAAATAGTTCCTAAACATACCAATTTTCCATGCATTTAAATAGTTGATATATCACAATATCATACACCTCATCATATATCTTTTCATGTAATTAAATTATTAATTATACATAATATCAATATATACCATATAAAACCATATTAAAAAGTCATTCAAAATTTATCATCAGAAAATTATATTAATTACATTATAGAAATATTTTAAAATATAAACAGTTGTTATATATCCTCATTTTTTCAAGAACTCTTTTATCTACCCTTAAATTAATCTTATCTTCCTGAAATTTTATATTCTAAAAATCAATCCCAATCACATATAACTATTTTAATGCTATGTTTTCAATAATAATAATTCATTTTATAATCTCATTTAAATACCTCAAATAATATTTTACCATTTTAAAACATGAAAAATAAATTTTTCATTAATATTCAATGTTATTCCTAGAAGATAATAATTCTATCATACTTATATCATGTGGTAAAAAAAAATACCTGAAATAAACAAAAAAATAAAGGATCATGCGAAAAAAAAATATTTTAACATGTAAATGGATCTATACTCTCTACATTTCATTTATAATTAATGTAATAAATTTAACGCATGAAATTTTTTCTAGTAAAGAAACTAATATAAATCCCAATATAAATTTCCATTTTCACTTATAAATTTTGTAAATTCTTTTAATATATTGGAGAATATTATATCTAAAACAACACCATGAGTTTAATATAATAGGATTCATTTTCAGGTAGAAAATGAAATTTCATGAAAATGATAAAATATTAAATTATTTTACAACTCAAATTTATAATTTAATAAAATCACATAATCTCTTATAACAATTATTTAAGTATTAAAATACACAAATCAACTGAAATTTACTCTATTGAATTGACACAAACAATTTATAGCACAAAAATATCATTATCATAATATTTAATAATGATGACACCATTCTATTGTCTTTTTTCTCTAAAATTATTTTTTATTAATTAATATACTTTTACCATGCACTTTACAAATATTTTTACATTACCGATTAACATGGTTTATGTATATTAATTGTTCAATTATATATATAATGAATTTAATTTTAATTTTCTAGAAAAAAACATGTACCAAATCACAAATATCATACACATGAATTACATGAAAATATATAATTAAGCATAAAACAGATGAGATAGAATACAAAATATTTATTTTAATCAACGTTCTCATATGATATGAACATCCAATAAAAAATAAATCATATAAAAATAATAATTTATATCAACTTGAATAATAATTATTAATTTGATGAAAAAATTAATAAGAAAATTTATTCCCTAAAATCAAAGGACAAGGAAAAGAATCCTCTTACCATCTTTGTTATAACATCACCAATAGATCAAAATTTAATAAAAAATAAAAGAAAGTTTCCCTAGTAGTGTATATATACATTTTTAAACTTTTCAGAGGCTTAGAATCCCATGTTATAAATCAACATCTTGGGAATGAAAAAAAAATTAAACAAAACACCACATTATTAAAAAAAATTAATAAAATTCCTCATTTAAATTTGAATGGGAAAATTGTCAAGAATCTAGTTAATAACCATTTGAAATATTGTAAAATCCCAAACCACATGGTGGTCCCCTCAAAGATAATTAATCCATAAATATCAATCATTTGGTACATAGTTCCTCTAGCCAAGTAACTAGTAGAGTCACCAACTGGGTTACATACACAATACTTCTATTTTGCAATTCAATCATTATCTTTATCCCAAACATCACAATTATAACAAAAAAACTCAGCATATAAATTTATGAATAATAACTAGAAAACTTTCACTTAACAAAGTTTTTATAATATTAAATCAAACCATTGGTATAAGTAAGGGAATCATAAGTTAACGAATATTAGAGATATTGGATTATATCTTCATAATATATTATTTTATCTATAAAAACAATTTTAATTAGATTATTGATATTAATTTTATCAAAATCTATTTTCATCATAGAAAATTGTTAGAAAGAAGCTAAATATTGCATGAAAATAATCATATGTAAAATTTGAATATTTTCAAATTATTTATTAAATATTAAGAGGACCCATACATAATTCATACACCCCAATATAAAATCAGTTTCCCATAATATAGGGGTGGACATATAGTACATCATTCACAGGGGAACATAAATTTGTTTTGATGAAGTGATATCTAAAAATAGATATTTGGTGATTCTTATAATATAAACCATATCCACCATCATACAAAAATAGAAACCATCTCTATTTTCATATTTAGGGTAATCATGCATTTTAATTTTGGAGTTTACCCAACAATCTATCTTCCCCTTCTATTTCTAAATTCTAGCAATAAATTAGATATCGTGTTATATATATATATATATTAAATTAATTCATTGGGAAAATTAATTTATGATTATTTTGGAGAATTGTTATAACCCACCCCCACTGGAATCCTCAGATGCGAAGGTAGTGAATGTGAGAGATACCACTAAAGTCCGCCACTAATAGGATCTGAGATGGAGACTATCTTCAAGGATATAAAACTTGTATATCTGAATAATTAACAACATATAACTTATGAATACATAAATTAACCACTTATATAATAAATTAAATAAAAACCCATGATCTAAAATAATCCCATAATTCATGAATACTCAAGACAAATTAAAACAAAAAAAGGAAATACCAATAAATTAAAAGGCAGTAACTCCACATTCAAACTTGAGTTATAAGCTAGTACTGTACAAATCAGACACCAAAATCACGTGATAAATATTCAAAACTCTTTATTTATATATAGGTGATAATAAAATGTAATCTCTATAAGATTAATCTGATGATCAATCTTAAAATTATGTAAGTATAATGGTAATGTGATCAACGATAAATTGAAAAAACAATAGTCACCAGGTAGGTCAATTAACCACATCCCCAATAAGTCTCTCTCACCATATATCAAAGTCAAGAATAATAAATAAATAAAAACATAATATATAATTATATATACCCAAAAGAACTTCCACATTGGGGTTTCAATCTTATAACCTAGAACCAGACATCATGTGCTTCCAGTCCCTTCTATGAAAATGACCCATCATACATTATATTAAATCCAATACAGTTGGGTAATATGAACATTATTGAAATAATCCCCATTACATTCAAATAACTTGGAAAACCAAAACCATATAACCCCAAATGAACATCAACACAACACATCTATTCCATACCCTATTGGGTATACTAGTTCACCCATTACATATTCTCATCTCAATACCAAATAAGGTCTGCTAGTCCACTTATAACATCATCATTACAAATACTAAATTGGGTCTTCCTATAAATCATGTACCTATACATTAATACATTATATACTTTTATTGTGCACCACATACTATGGTAATATGATTATACCTTACTTAGATCTATACAAATTCATACTACACTTGGATCAGAATAGAAGAGGGAGAAATTATCAAGTAATTCTCTCACGAATATAGATATTTTGGGGAAAAAATTGTACAAATAAAATTTTTTCATTTATTGGGGTCTTCATTTTGAGTTTCATACATATAAAAATCTTGAATAAAATAAAATAATAACTATAGACACACCATAGACTACCCCAAAAGGGTCCAAAAAACAATATTAACACAACATAAAATCATTACTACGTGAGCATCACCACCCAATGACAATACTACTAACTATCATACCATGACCATCCCCAATTTTACCTAAAATTTCAAGCACAAACATCCAAATAAGGCCAATTAATCATAATTTTTTCACATTTCAGGATTCATCATTACAATCCATGTCACATTTATTAATAAATTCAATTACAAAGTTAATTATAAACCCAATTTCATCAAATAAAAACATTAATTCCTAAAATAAACCAATTCATTCCATCATTAAATTTTTTCCTATATTTCTTTAGTAATAATAAACTTCCTTTTGTAAATATCTGGATTTTCCATGTAATTATATAATTAAATGGAATTATTACATATCCGAAAATATTGATGGTGTGTTATTCAGAGGCATGGTGTGACCAGAATGAATTTATCAACATTTTTTAAGGTACGTTTAGTAAACACGTGATCATAATTTTATAACTTTTGAAATGGTGATTAGATTAAAAATCCAAGAGAACAGTTGAATCTATAGTGTTTGGATTCTCTTGAGAAAGGCTTCAATTTGACCGTAGTAAGTCGGGGAAAAAAGATAGATTTTAGATATTTAAATGAATAAAAAAATCACAACGTTATTTTATTCCTCTTTTTCTTTTCTGGAAATGGACATGTGGCTGGGACGGGACCAACAACATGTCAATCCATTAATTGGATTTACTCCTCGATCTATGTAACTGCACCATTGGAATTTGGGAGGATCATTCATTAAATGAACCTCATAAATTCCCAACGACATTACTCCCCCTCCCATCTCATATTTATATGGAGCTTAGGGAGATGTGTGGTCATGGATTCACCAAGAGATGAAGCTCTAGAAATGTACTGCAATGCCAACCACTAGAAGGATCGAACCAGTTCCAGCAAGCGGTGATGAGGGCCACCGAATCACAAACTGATGAACACTGACTCTTCTGCAAACACGGACGTTCTCCAATGATATTGAGGTATGGTTTATTTCCTGTATAATTTCAAGAGTTTTTGAATCATTATACTACCATATAGCTCTCAAGATAATATAGAGTGCTCGAACCAAATGGACAAGGACCGGACCCCCCTCCTTTGGTTGAAATTGGACTTATTCTTCACGAATGATTTATTCAGGTTAGACGTAACCCAGAACAATGGGTTTAAAGAGGAAGAGGGTATCCCAAGAAGTCTATTGGAATCTTCAGATGGACAAATTGACCACCATAGCTCACCCGGTGACCCACAAAAGAACATCGACAGCCAGCGCTGTCAGAGAAGGTGATGGCGGCGACCGTCACCAACCGATTGCGGAAGAGGACGCAGTGCGCCGTTGCCACCGGCGAAGAACGTCGTGGACATAGCTGCAATGGGTGAATATGGTTGTTGGATTAGGATGTACATAGAAGTTGAAGTGGAACACAATGGCATGCTTCAAGAGAGAGTGCCGAAACATATAGTTGTGGCAGACAGCGGCGGGCGGCACTGGCCAGTCACGGGTGGAGGCGAGCGACGAGCTATTGCAGGCCACTGAAGAAGACTGTGGCTTGAAAGCTGCGATAGAGAGTCGGGACCCACTCACTGCTGGTCCAACGAGCGACCTAGAGGTGCCCTGTGGCACTACTGCTCTAACTCTGAACGGGGGAAAACACCCACCTGTGGCAGCTAAGGAAGGCCCCACTCTAGTGGGCCATGCCTCTAGTGGGCCGCGTCCCTCCGCGGGCCAGGCCGCGCCAGTCTCGTGGGACTCACCAACCAGGCTGGCCGGGGTGCTTTTCATACCATCCCATCCAGGCCGAGTCATACCCAGCTTGGTATGGGTCAACCGATACCGGGTCGGGTCGCACCAGACCGAGACCCTTTGCGGCCCAGTTTTGCTGAAAGAGCCCCAACATGTGAACCGAGAATCCATTTGACGAACCGTCAACGGTGATGGGATACTTGGAGCGAGTATGTACTTTTGGTATACTCCACTTGAGTATGTTATAATGTTGGAGTATGACTGGTTTGGAATGAACCCAAATCTAACTGGGCCCTCGGTACTAAAACGCTTATAAGTCACAGACCAAGCATCCGATTGACACACTGTCTGTCTCGCAGGATCCCTTCCGACATAGAGGTCATTTGGGATACTTTATTGTGAAACATAGTGGTGGGTGAGGTACGATTTATTGCTTGAAAATTATATCCTCCTAGAATCAAGCGTTCTTAGTGTGAGAATCTCATGGCAGGGAGTAACGTGAAACAAGGATTTTGATCCTATATGGATCATCATCTATTGATTACGTGTGGTTCATCACTTAGTGATCCTATGTGGGTCAGTATCTATAGATAATGTGTGGGTCAACACCTAGAGATACTGTGTGGGTCAACAACTATCAATATAGTGTGGGTTAGTAGTAGAGCCTCTCGATATAATAAGTTGATCTAGTTTTATGATGAATCACATGTACTTATATACATAAGTTATATACATGGCGTGAGAAGATTATTTTACCATCGTGGTATTACCTTTATGGTCTAAATTTTTTGGAACTTTTACCTTCGTGGTGTCACATTCGTGGTGTTACCTTTGTGCTTCTTTTAACTTCATGGTGTTACCTTTGTGGTGTCACCTTTTTGGTACTTTTAAATTCGTGGTTTTACCTTCCTGATGTTACCTTTGTTGTATTCTTCACTCATGGATCAGTCGTAAAAATGGATTAAATGTTGGAACCTTAGGTTTTATCATGTATGAGATGAGTATATTTTGATAACATAGGTATATGTATGGGAATATAGCAATGTTGAGTTGATGACTACTACTTCATGATTTGTGATTAATGTCATGCTTTGTGGTTTTTACATTGTAGATCTTTGGGAGACCTTCATGGGTCTTGGGGTTCCAATTGGGTATTTCTATACTCACCCCTACATTGGCTATGCCCGTACCATGTTGTGTCTTATGTAGACGACAAACAACCTAGATCGAGGCAGAGAGAGCCAGGAATGGACAATACTCAGAGGTGGACGATCTGATGTGACGTGCTACTATGACTACTGATTGTGAGAAATACCTAAACATCAGGAAGGATCCACGGAGGATAGTCCAAGAGTTGTTTCCTCTTTTAGATGTACTTGTACTTTACCATTGGGATTGTATTCCGACCCCTTTCCTTTTATTACAATTTTTACTATAGCAGATTACTTTTTGATTGATCTTATTGTGTTCTTGGATAGTGTGATATTACAAGTTTAACTGAAAATACTTCCCGTTATTGGGATATGCATGTCTAGTGCTTGTCGCCAGCCCCTAGCCTATGGAAGGTGGGATTGGGGTAGTCATGGCACAGGCCTCGAGAGACGGGTCGTGACAAAGTGGTATAAGAGGAGTCAGTTCTACCGAATATCTAGGACTAGGATATTTTCAATGTGGAAAGAGTGTAAAGTGTTATGAGTGTGGTTGTCAAATTGGGGAATCTGTTTTTGGTGCGACAACTGAAGTATCCATACACAAAGATACTGAATTCTGATTTTCGACTTGGAGCCTGAAAACACTGATTGCGTGTGTTTTGGAAGTGTTTTACTTTTGATCTCTTGTGTCAAATCACCAGGTATAACTTATAGACTGTGGAAAACCTATTTTCTTTCAGGATTCCTCCATACAGACAACCATCCAGGATTCCAAAGAGGGTAAAATACGATGGCCAACTGAGGGATGAGGTTTCCATACAGGGACCTCTTACGATGAATGTACCACCGGGTGGTGTACTAGTAGCACCACCACCCATTGGGCAGTAGATGCCACCAGCCCCACTAGTAGAGGATGCACGCCGATTGAGCACATTGAATGAGTCTCAAAGGAAGAGGCCCTTGAGGTTCTGAGGAAAGAAAGATCTCTAGGCGGTGAGGACTAGATAGAGGCTCCTGCTAGAGTTTTTCACAACGTTGGGACACCAGTTGATCTGTTTGTGGTCCTAGCTGCCAATCTCTTCCAAGAAGAATCTGGGAGATGGTGGAGTCTACCAAACTATTTAGACGATGAGGAGACCTTCAAATTGGTGGAAATTGAGGGACCTTTAAGGTTACATTTATTCCCAGCAACCCTACGCTCAGTGCGTAGACAGGAGCCGCTTCATATACAGTAGGGCATAATGTCTATGACCGAGTACTCTGCGAGGTTCACTGATCTCTCCTTCTACTCCACCGACATTATATGAGACCCTTTTGTCAGGGATAATACCTTTATTCAGTGTCTATGATGGGAGATCAGATAATCATTGATATCACTTAGCATTCCGATGCAGGAAGGGGAATTAGCACGAGAGATTTTGGTGGAGAGCTTCCTAGCTGTACAGGAACCGACAAAGAGAGGCCCCACTAGACATCAGATAGTAGAGTCATCCATATGAGGAAGTAGATGGATGATATAGGGGACCAAATAGGCCAGGTCTTCTGGTGGACTACCTCAGGATATAGGGTATGTGGTGAGGGGTTCACGGGATAGAGGATGACAGATATGGAGTAGGTAGTGATACTCATGCAGCAGTTAGGGTCACATGGATCGAGACTGTCCGACTCTCCATTTAGATGACCATCAGATGGTCGAAGGATCAATGAGGTTGAGGAAAATGATTATTGAGGAGGTCCGATGGTAGCATAAAGACATGGCAGAGGAGCTGGCAGTGCAGCAGGCGATGGGCATGGATTTGAGGTTCTATCACAACCACAATCAGGTGGTCCACCCTGACCCCAGGGATAGGTGTATAGAGATAATCTATGCTCTAGGAAACCGATGCCTATGACCACGATGCTTCAGAGATAATTCAAGGTTCGATCTGTGTCTAATTCACCCATGTTGCAGTACTTCTAGACACAGTTCATAGTCACAATTTTATTACCACGGGCCTTGTTCGGAGCTCGGAGATACTGATGGAGCCTTTGGCTCGATCCTTATGGCTAGAGACTCATATAGGAGGGGAATAAAAAATTAAACACTGCTCCCGAATGTTTGAGCATAATATCGGAGGTGAGAGTTTCAACAAGGGTATTCTATTAGTGGTGTTGAGACCTTATGACGTCATCTTATGTATGGATTGGTTAAGCACAGTCCATGCTCAGATTAAATTAAATAGGTGCAATGTGTAGTGTTTCTGTGAGGTGGGAATAGGCTTTATTTCCCTAGTGATAAGGTATCATTTGTAGCACATTATGGACTTACCTGAATAAGGGTGCAGTTGATCACACATCATTTGGCAAGCCTTACCCTAGGAGAAATTGATGTTGAGAGTCTGCGCTATCCTCTAGTGGGGGACCAGTATGTTGATGTCCTTCCAGATGATGTTACGGGACTACCTCAATGCATAGTGGCATACATTTACATTGACCAGTACCCCAGGATGTAATTGATATCAAAACCATCATATCAGATGGCTCCATCAGAGTATTGTGAGTTTCGGGCACAATTGGAGGACATGCAGAGGAAGGAGTTCATAAAGACTAGTGTTTCCCCATGGGTAGCCCCGATTGTGTTTTCTAAGAAGGTAGATATGAGTTTGAGACTCTTTGGGGTATTATCTGTGCCTAAACATGGTGACCGTGAAGAATAAGTATCCACTTCTAAGGATTCATGATCTTTAATATTAGCTGAATGGAGATCAATGGTTTTCAAAGATAGACCTCAGACCACGCTATCATCAACTCAGGGTACGAGAAGAGGATGCATAGAAGAGGGCCTTCAGATGTTGGTATGGAAACTATGAGTTCTTGGTTTTTCCATTTGGGGTGACAAAATCCCCTACAATGTTCATGGGACTCATGAACAAGATCTTTCAGTCATACCATGATCACTTTGCGGTGTTCTTCATCAACAACATCTTGATATACTCAGTATCGGAAGAGGAGCATTCCTATCATCTACAGATAGTTATGTATACACTTTGATATCACCAACATTGTTCTATACTCCAGAAGATCCAGTTATAGATATAAGAGGTCTACTTTCTCGGTCAAGTTACCTCAGATGCAAGAGTTGCGGTAGATCCGGTGAATATAGAGGTAGTGCTTTCTTGGGAGAAACCTAATAGTGTGACCGAGGTGTGTAGTTTAATGGGATTGGTTGGGTACTACTAGAGATTCATACTTGACATTTCTAGTGTTGTAGAACCCTTTTCATCTTTGACAAGATGGGAAAACCCTTAGTATGGATGGAGAGATTCTATAAGAGTTTCAAGAGTAGAGGTAGAGACTAATGAGTGCCCCATATTAAGGTTAGTAGAAGAGGGAGTTGGGTATGTAGTCTACTATGATGCATTAGAGACCAGACATGGATGGTTTCTGATACAGGATAAAGTAGTGTTCTCTTATGATTCAAGACAGCTGAGAAATCATGATCAAAACTACACAAAAAATTTACTAGAGATAGTAGTAGAGGTCTTCACATTTAAAATATGGTTACACTACTTCATAGGCGAATGATTTACTATTCAATCTGATCAAAAGTGTCTCTGTTATATATTCTCTCAGAAGAACCTCATACTAAGACAATGATGTTTTATAGAGTTCCTCCAAGAATATTACTTTGATATAGTATACACATTTAGGAAGTAGAATGTAGTTCCAGACACACTCAACATGAGGTCTAGTTTACATCTGCTGAGTGGGGAGAAAAAGTAGCTAGCTGCATTGCAGATAACCTTTTTGGATACAGATGGAGCAGATTACCTCCATTCTTTGAATATCACACCACAACTTCATCAGCGTGTTCGGGATGCTTAACATTGGTACATTGACTATGAGGCTCGAGGTTCACAGATATCCAAAGGACATGAACCATATAGATTTTTTGAAGGTGGGGAGCACACCATCCTCTTCAGAGGACACACCATGAAACCAGTGGAAATACGAGAGGAGGTATTGAAGGGGTTCCATACATCCCCTTTGGAGATACATCAAGGTGGAAAAAAAGATGTACCAGGACCTCCGACATCAACACTGGTGGTTAATGAGGATGAAATCATTTGCCGATTTTGTTTCATGATCCCTCACTTTTCACCAATTGAAGACCGAGCATCAGGTTTCATCAGGCTTAGTGATGCCAATAGAGGTACCGAACTAGAAGTGGGATGGTATCTCAAAGGAATTTTTGATAGGGATCCCACATACATCTAGGGGATATGATTCCATCTAGGTGACCATTGACCGACACACCAGGTCACCCCGCTTCCTACCCATCCGAGAGTAGGGATCAGTATAGGGATTGTGATGCCTCTACGTATAGGAGATTGTAAGACTTAAATGGGGTTACTTTGATGATCGTCTCTGACTATGACACATGTATTACATCCTAGTTGTGTAAGGGATTATAGGAGGCTTTTAAGACACATATACATTTGAGAAATTTCCTTCATCCATGGACAGATGGTCAGATGAAGTGGACAGTTAAATCACGGGAGGAAATGATTTTTTCTTGCATCAAAGATTTTGTCCACAGTTGGGAGGATCACCAGCCACTAGTGGAGTTCATATACAACAATTGTTATCACTCAAAAATCAGTATGGAACCATTTCATGCCCTGGATGGTTGACCATGAAGGTCACCTCTATGCTGGAAAGTCCTAGGGGAGTCAATGCTTCTGGGTCTTAATATGGTACGAGCTACCACTGAGAAGGTTCAGATCATCCGGGAGTAGATGAAGACTACACAGAGCAGAAATAAGTCTTATTCTGAGAAGATATAGAGACCTATAGAATTTGAGGATGGAGACCAAATCTTCTTGTGATTTCCCCCTCAGCCAAGACTACGAAGATTTCGAAGAGGAGGAAAAATCTCACCGATGCTTATAAGACAATTTATTTAACTTCAGAGGATTGGTGAGGTGGTATACCAATTGGCACAACCACCGTAGTTGTAGAGGGTTCATGATGTCTTCCACATATCCCAGCTGAAAAAGTATGTGCATGACCTATCTCTCTTCATCGACCATGGCGAGATGGACTTTGATGGTGGGGCAACGTTTACTGAGTTTGTAGTAGAGATTGAGTATCGATAGGATCATTTACTTTGTCGATGATATATACCTATGGTGCATGTTCAATGGAAGAATAAGAACCTTTGATAGAGAACATGAGAGTAGGAGGATCATATAAATTCCCAGTACCCCTTTTGTTTCTTTAGTGTATGTTCTGGATTTTTGGGATGAAAAGATCTAAGGTGTGGAGAATTTACAGGCCTGGATTTTCCATGTAAATTTTTTAATTATATGAAATTATTACGAGGCTATGAAAATTGAAAAAATATGATTTTGAGTACTGGTGTTCTGGGAATGAATTTCTGAAAAAAAAATTAAAGTACATTCAATTAATGTGGGAGTGTAATTTTCTAACTAATGAACAGGTTCTCATATTAATAATATGAGGAAACCGTTGAATCTGTAGCACCAGGATTCACTTAAAGGAGGATTTACTTCGACCATAGTAGGTCGGGATAAAAATATAGATTTTTTACTTTCAAAAGAATAATAAAATAACAATGTTATTTTATTCCTATTTTTCTTTTCCTCCAATGGACTAGTAGCGATGGGGAGACCAATGACATGTAAATCCATCAATTAGCATGACTCCTCATTATTAGGAATAGTACAATTAGAATTTGGGAGGTTAATTAATTAAATTAACCTCAAAAATTTCCAACATAGTTACTCACCCACCCCCTATCGTATTTTTATCGACCTCGGGGAGGAGGGGAGGCACGATGTCACCAAGTGACGATGCTCTAGAAAAAAACTGTGATGTCAACCACTTGGAGGATGGAACCAGTTCCATTGAATGGTGATGAGTGCCACTAAATAACAAACCGAAAAACATCGACTCTTCCTCAAAAACATACTTTCTATAATGATCTTGAGGTAGGGATTATTTTTTATAAATTTCAAGAGTTACTGAATCATTATACAGCCCTCTTTCTATCAAGATAACACAGAGGGAACATGCCAGTCGAACAAGGACCAGACCCTCCCCCTTTGGAGGAAATTTGATTATTTATTCACAAGTGATAAATTCGGATTGGTCGAAACCTAGAACGAAGGGTTTAGTGATGAAGTGGTAATCCCAAGGATTTCGTTGGCATGTTAGGTTGGTGAAACAGGCCACTATAGCTCACACGGTGAACCAATAAAGACCTCCGGAAACTGGCACTAGCGAAGTAGGTAATGGAAAGGAACGACACTGGATGACCATGGAAGAGATGGTGGCACACCATTGCGTGCCAGTAGTGAATAAATTTGTGGTCGTAACTGAAGTTGGTGAAGATGATGGATTCCTCTGGCCAGTTGCGGAAGGCGGAGCAGTGAAAAACAGTGTGCCACCAGAGATATGGTCGCATCATATATCTGTGACAGAGAGTGGAATCCAACACCAATCGGTCATGGGGGGAGGCCAGTGGTGCATTGTTGTTCACCAATGAAGATGGACGTGGCTCAAAAGCCGTGACAGATTGTTGGGTCCCATGGGTGACCTAACAGTTCCCTGTGGCACCACTGATACGACTCCAAAAGGGAAAAAACGCACCCCCCGTGCCTGATACTGTGGGCCCCATTTCAACATCCCTCGCCTATAGTAGGACATGCCCCTTAGTAGGACATGCCGCACGATCCCAGTGGGCTGCGCCACTATGCAGGACGGGTCGCGCGAGCCCTGCGTGTCGCGCCCCTCCCAAGGCCTGGCTGCGCCAGCATAGCTGGCCGCACCGCCCTCGATGATCTGGCCGATCTGTGCCCCAAGCCATTTCATGCCAGGCTGGGTTAGACCTGGACCAGTTTGGGTTGAACTGAACTGGGTCAGACCAAATCCGGACCATTTCAGCCTAGTTTCGCTAAAAGAGCCATAACATGTAAACCGGGAGTCTGTTTGTCAAACCATCTACACTGTTGGGATCCTTAGAGTGAGACAGTTCTTTTGGTATACTCCACCTAAGAAATGGAGAATGTTGGAGTATGTAAGGGTTGGATTGAACCTTAATCCAAACGGGCCCTCGGTACTAAAACACTTATAAGTCACAAATCAGGCATCCGATTGAAAAGCCATCTGTCGTGTTGGAACCCTTACGATAAGTATGCCCATTGGGATAATTAGTACTGTAAATTAAAGGTAGTTGAGGTATGATCGATGGATTGAGGATCATATCCTCCCTAAATCAAGTTAGCTTGGTGTGGGAATCTCATGGGTCGCTATCACGTGAAGAAAGAACATTAGTCTTATATGTGTCGGTATCTATCGATCCTGTGTGAGTAAATGCTTAGCGATTCTGTGTGGGTCAATATCTATAGATCTTATGTGGGTCAGTGCATAGGGATCTTGTGTGGGTAAGAATCTATGGTTCCTGTGTGGGTCTGTAGTGGATCCTCTCAATAGAATAGGATGATTTAGTTTTACGACTACTCAACTTTACTTTTGTACTTAAGTTATATACCTGGTGTGAGATGTGTCTTTTACATTCTTGGTGTTTACATCATGGTTTAACCTTGGACGCACATTTACCTTCATGGGTTTACGTTTACAGTTTTACTATTGTGGTACTTTTACCTTCATGGTGTTACCTTCATGATGTTTCCTTTTTGGTATTCTTCCCCTATGGATCATTAGTTAAAATGGCTTAAAATTTGGAGCATTATGTTTCATCATGTATGAGATGATTATATGTTGATATAATTGGTATATGTATGGTGATATACCTTATTAGAGTTGATGAATGTTTTTTCATGCTTTATGATTGAGATCTTGTTTTGTGTTTTTTCTTTTGTGGAAATCTAGTAGACCTTCGGTGCCTCGGGGTCCGTACTAAGAATTGTTATACTCACCCCTCCATGGGATACTCCCAGACCAATCTTTGTCTTGTGAAGATGAAGGAAATTTTTGATCAAGGAAAAGATATCTAGGAATTGATGGTGCTCATAGGAGGATCATTTGATTTGACGTTCCATAATGACTACTGATCCTGAGGTGTACTTACCCTTCAAGTAGGATCCATGGTGAAAAGTCTAGGAGTTGTTTCGTTTTTCATTTGTACCCGTGCTTTTCAGTTGGTCTTGTATTCAGGAACCTTTACATTTAGTACACTCTTTACTATAGTAGTTTACTTCATGGTTTCTTTTTTTTGTTCTTGCATTGTGTGTTTGTAGAGGTTTAAAGGCAATACCTTCCCGTTACAAGGATACACCTTTCCAGTGTTAGTCGCCAGCCCTATCATTTATAAGAAGGGCTTGGGTAGTCACAACATGGGCCCCTGGGAACAGGTTGTGACACTATCAGAACATCACCTCATGTCATATCATCATCAATGTAATATCATTATATTCCTCTTGTTGATAATAGGTAAAAAAAGAAACCACCACAACAGAAATCTACATCCTTATCAATTTCATTTTATACCCCTATATCATTTTCCACTGAACTGAAATTGTGTCTCACAATGAAAAACCAACATTTAAAATTATTCCACTGAAAAACGAGCCCCAACTCATTCTATAATATCCGGTACATTCCCCCTACCCAAAATATAAACCACACCATTAAAAAACAACCCCTCTTTACATCCATGTAATGGTTACTAAAAAACCATTTTAGAAAGATCACAGAAAACATTAAAGAGATCATATAATCTAGACACATGAATTAAGATTTACCAACACTCAGAATGAAAATTCTTTTACTAAGTACTAAAATATTCTACTATATCCAAAACAATACTTTACATAAATTACCTCCTTTACCGGAATTGGTTGATTTCCATTTTCAATTTTTTATCCTTTTATGTAGCTGGTTCACGTAATGATATTGTAGTAACAATAAAATAGTCTCAAAAACATATATGATTTTTTGTAATTATAGTGAATAATATCAATGTTCTAGAGAAATATCATGAAAATAGATAAAAATAGGCAAACATATTCTTTTATCATAAATTTAATTATTTATGATTAAGTATATTTATTATTTCAATCTATGATAACCATCCAGGGAATAAAAATGATTCTAATCTCACAATTTACTCAATCTTAAAGATAATTCTCAACTCCCCTACATAAATAGGATTCATGGATGGTCAGGATATAGAAAATGTGTGAAACAAATATGATATGAATTCCCAAGTGAAATGAAAGGAACCTAAAAAATTTTGATCAAAATATTAATCATTTTCTAAAAACAACATAAACAACTAGCCACACCCCCACAATTATCTTATGGAGAATAATGAGAACACAGAAGAAGGAAAATGAGGATGAAAAAAATAATATGAAATAATTCTCAATTTTATTTCACCAATGATCAAAGGTCATCAATGGGGACTCAAGGTACTCTAAAATGTTCACATAGGTAACTAGTAAATGTATTGAGAGAGAATGAAATTTGGGAAAATGAATTGGTAGAAAATGTACATAGAATATAGAAAACATATCAAAACATTATGACATACATTAAAAACTCATTTCCAGAAAAGAAAATACAAAACCTTAATTTTGGAAGATGTAAACAAGAAATAATGGGTTAATATCATCTAAATATAAAATAATCACAGCTTTAATACCCCTTATCTATCTCATTTTAAACTAAAAAATAAATATAATCTTATTCTTCCAAAGAAGGATTGCTCGGTAACTCAAACCACCATGTTAAAACAGCAGTTGAGATATAATCAGCAAGGTATTATACAGAAAATATTCATTATGTTACAGAAAGAGTGATGTTGAGAATTTATTTTCTATAAAACATAATTTATTCAACCCCATTATTTGGTTTTTAATATATATTAATGTTCTCCTAGACCCATTTATAGAAATAATAT
Organism: Viscum album; assembly: GCA_963277665.1. Taxonomy (NCBI): domain Eukaryota; kingdom Viridiplantae; phylum Streptophyta; class Magnoliopsida; order Santalales; family Viscaceae; genus Viscum; species Viscum album. The sequence continues at coordinate 536,832,015 of OY728141.1, read as the reverse complement.
AGCTATTCTAAGAACCCTCCACACAATGAATCATCCATTTTCTCCATGACCACATTCTTCCTGCTAAATTTAAATCTTTAATAGAACTATACATCCAATAACCACTATCTAGAACCCTCATCTAAGAAAATCTCATAATGTGGTTGGTTAAAAAGGCCTAGTTTGTTTCATTAAATATCATTGAAGAAATTCATGTCCTACAAAATCAAATCCAAAACCAAAATGAGAAGCCAAATAAACTTCCTCCAATCACTACTTGAGAGATACCTATCAAACGAGATGATACCACCACATAATCATTAAGTAATATGTGGGAAAAAACACAAGTTAATGACCATATATAGTCACAAAATTAAACTTTAGACATAGTCAAACAAGTAACAAAATAAGATAAAATGAGACAAATATATTGTGGTACTTCATGTTCATCTTGATTCAACACTCTTATGTAATCAAGTCTATTTTCCCCTTCTCCAATGATCCATGACTAAAGGGATAAAATACATAGAAACAACTTTTTCTAATGATCATGTATTTTAATTAGATACCATAATGGTTCCATAATAGACTAAACATCCAACACTATCTAATCGATAATGTGAGTATCACCATGATGAATTTTATAAATATCGGACATATGGAATACAACATGAACCTTTTCAATCTATATCGGATGAAAACAAATATTATCCACTATTCCAACATGATGCAAAACCTCAAAAGACTAATAAATAGAGGAGATAGCTAACTTAAAAAAACAAACCATCACTAGCCTTTATAAGGGGAATCGTCAAGAACATGTGATCATAAAAATAAAAATATAATGGTATCGACTACCAACTAACATTTGATTTTTTATTGTCTTAAATTTCTCTAATGCAGCCTTAGATAAGATAAATCATTTCTCTCATATAATGACTGACATCTATTTTAAGGGGTTCTAACTCTCCAACATCAACCATGTACAACAAAGATCACAATGTATTCCCATTAGAATACTTAAAATGATATTTTATAATGGATAAGTGATAAATATTATTATATGTAAAATCTACCACGATTAGATTTTTCACCCACACTCCACTGAATTTCAATATACATTCTCCTAATATATCATCCAATGTATGGAAGGACTACTCTATATGCCCATCTATTTTGGGGTTGGAAAAAAGTATTATGGCATAACTATGGAGCTCAATTATACACTAATCCTATCCATTATCAAATGAATACCAAAGGATCTGAACAAATTATAATGGTAATGGGAACCCCTAAAATATTCACTACGTCATCCATATATCCCCTTGACAAATCCTACAAAGCACAGAAATCTATAATTACTAGGAAGTGTGATAACATCATTAATCTATCTATAATTACCACTGAAACATTTAATCCTCCCTATACATGTGGTAAATTTGTGTTGAAATCTATCGAGACGTCCAATCCTTTTTACATGAGTACATCACGTTATTGGAAAAAAGATTCTTGAACTCTATTCTCTACTATTAACACGAGAATGAAAAATAACCTAGAAAAAAACTCATCAACATGGACATTTATCTGATGATTCAAAATATAAACCATCAATGCATGAAACATCTTCAATTATCTATTATTTAAATCCACTATAATATAATAAAATCATAAATAACCTCTATATACCCTACTATTACAATAATAAACCTCCCAAATTACATTATCCAATGTCGATAGACCTCTAAAAATCTCTATGAGAAATCACCATTGATGGAATGATCATAAATTACAAAAACCCCTAAATTTTGACTCCTAGTCTCTTCCAACCAACGTATCATGTATGGATATTCTATCATATTAATAGTAAAGTTGTACGTCTAACCTCCTCTTCATTTTGATACACCACTACCTGATAAATCATCACCCTCATGAATCCCCACACAACCGAATAAAATTTCCCAATATATTTCATCTTAGAATATTTGATATAGCATTATCCTTACCCAGGAAATATTATATCTAAAAATCAAAGACCCATAGAAAATCCATCAACCTCCATTATCAAATATTTATATCCCACTATGAGAAAAAAAATACCTCACACCCTTGTGGTATATAAAGAACATAATGTTCTCACTAATGAGCTACCTCTATTATAGAATTTTAGATAAACCATCACCACTAACATTAGATCATCGGTAGAACAATAATTTTAATTGATACATAACTATTAGTACCTATGTAATATCATTTCTATTGTCGAAATTAATTAATAGAAAAAATAGTGTAATAAATCACATAACTACTCAAATATCACACCCTCCAATAGATATAAGTAATAATATTACATAACAACCTCTCTTTTGAGATAATAAATGTTTACTATGATAATACATTTATAGGAATCCATGCTCCATTATTGCCAGGTATGTTAATGGATCCATGACAAAATAAATGATAGATAAAAACATAATATAATAACCCATGATAATAATAAATAAATCGATTCCTTTATAATTATTAGGTTCTCCTAATGAGAGAAAATCATTATGATTTTATAGAACTGCTATTACTCTCTAATGAAAAACCATATTCCATAATAAATCGACCAATCACATTAAAAAATACAAATGGATATCTTTCCCGAATGTTCAAAATGTCTAATTACAGTCATAATAGCCCAATTGTTATCAACTTTATCCACATATGTCCATGACTATATGAGTAATTAATCCATTTATAAAATCCTAATATAGTCTTGGGTCTCAAAAGATATGTAGTTCACATGTTTCATAAAACAATTATGGTGTTCTTGACACTAAACGAAATAACCTCAAAGTTAATGTTCACATACAAAAACAAAAAAAACATATTAGGGATATCATACTACATCTCAATCATATGATGATATATAAAAATGAAATAATCCATTGAATACCAACTAGATACCAAAACCTAGTCAGTCAAACCATAAACCCAATGATAGGGTAATAGTTCTGAACTGTAACCCTAATACGACCATTAATAGTCCAAAAATAATCACTAACCATATTCTTATTTTTACAATATAATAAAGGGAAAACCTATAACAACAAACTTGTCCAAAAAAATTATTATATATTAAAATTTTTAAATGAAACTTTCTTTATTGAAACAATTTTTTAGCCATTCAATAATGATACATAAATATTAGAGAAGGGTTGGGATGAAACATTATCTTGAGCATGATATCACACTGAGTGTGTATGAAAAAACATTACCATGAAAACCCTAATATAAAAAATATATGAATTTTTAAAACAAAATTTATTTCACCAATATTTAAAATAAATTCAACGATGATAACAAAAATATAAGTAGATATATGAAACTATGACTCATATGATGTTTTCTCTCACTAAAAAATACCTCACTCTATTCCCCTTCATCACACAATACTAATATACTCTGAATGTAATCAATTATGAAGAATAAAAAATAAAAAACACAATTCTAAATATGTCATCATATAATTATGATAGATTAATAAAATGGAAAATAGAGAGAGAAAAGAATCATTTAATTGTTTATTTCTATAATATAAACCCAATCTGAAAATCTAATTTCAAATGATGTTGATATTTGTTTTATTTATTTTGAGTTTGCGAGGGAAAATTTTAGAATATGACCCAAATATTTTCATAGTGGTTTGAGGCACAAAAATTATATAGTCCTCTAAAAAACCTTTATTTATATGAGTATGATGATTTACAGTAAGAGAGGGAATCTGATATAGAGACGTATAAAAAAGATTCCATAAGGTTAAAACTGAAGAACAAGTCATGTTATTTTATATGGTTCTTTGGAAAGTATATCTTTGAACACGATTTTTAAAATCCTACAAAATAGAGAAATATAATCTAATATATCAAGAAACCAGATTTTTTGATTTTTTGATAAACATGTTCATATTTTCGTTGCACCAACAATTGAATAAATAGGATATTCATCTTCACAGATAATATTCTTCATGAATGAATACCTAGAAAGATATCACTATTGAAAATTATATTAAATAAGAGAAATCATTATCATTTAAATTTAATGACAACCCAAGAATATCATAACATGCTTTAAAAATTAATTATTTAATATCTTGAATAAGGGTATATGGTATATTCTTCTTTATAGATTTATACAATATTATATTTCTGACAAAACGTTTTATGAAATCTAAAAAATGATCACTAATTAAAAAATTGTAAAAAGGTTAAATGTATGGTTTCAATGAATATAGAAAATCTAGATGTGTTCAGCTGAAAACAAAATATAGTTTCTAAAATATGGGGTCATGAACCATTAACTAAGTAAAAATACGTAGGGTAGCTAATAAAATTATGGTTTCCAACCCAAAATTTTTCTTAAAATATAGGTTTAAGAATGTAGTATCATTTATGAATATAGATTTGTTTGCTATTATGATCACATAAAACATAGGGTTACGATAATTAATTGTAGATTAATGTACAATTAATAAAATAATTTATAAAAACCGAAATTCACATGAATTTAAAAATAGTCATCTTCCAAAATAAAATTAATAATCCATTAATTATTATTTTAAAATCCACATAATGAAATCTTGATAGTGAAAAATATTTGGGTGTTTTAGAATCAATATAATTGAGCAATTATTGAAATTTATGGATCACCACATGCTGAACAATATTCCCCTTTTTGTGGATCACAAAACCCACAAACGAATCTTATTAAAAATTTGAAAAACATGAAACATATATTGGGGTTAATTTATTAAAAAAATTTATTAAAAAAAATTATTTGGATGATGCAAATTTCATATAAATCCAAATTCACAATTTATCTTCATTAATTGTAATTATATTTAAATATATGTACTTTTAATATAATATATTAACAAATAAAATTCGTTATTCAATATTCTCCCCCTTCACTGATAAAAAATGTTTATGTATAGACTAAAATTCTTTTAAAGTGCCACTACACTATAGTGGACCTTTTGTTATGCTAGAAAAAAAATGTTTATAAAATAGTTTGAGGTATTTATAAAAAAAATAACTTAATAATTTAGAAAAAAATAATTTCATTCAATAGTAAATTATTATTAGATTAAAACATTATCTTAAAGGTAAATAATTTACATTTATAAGTGGGAATAAGGTGAATGATGTGGTTTAAATGATGATGCTAATATTTGTAAATCAGGAATAGTTTGGCCAACATCTTTGAGCTCTACTATTTACCTCTAAAAATTCTAATTTAACATATCTTCACAATATATCCTAAAAATAATTTATTCATAGAAAATATTTAGATAGTAAAACAATGTAACATTCAATAATAAATGAAAAATTATAGATGTAAGAAAAAATTTATCTAATATTTTCCCACCTCTTTTAAAATATAGAAAATAGTAGGCTATGAGGATGTTACCCTTAATAAATGATTTTTTTAATTTTCTATAATAGTGTGAAGTGGGATTCAATCACACAATAATTTTTGAATTATACAACATATAATAGAAAAATTATACTTTATGGACTCAAATATTCTTAACAAATTTGGAGACATTGTGGTTCTTTAAGTAGAATCTCTTCTTTGTCATGAACATTCCCTATTATATTGAAACTAACTACCCAGATACTACTACAATACTCGAAAATATGACATTTAAATGGATTGAGATATAATAAATATAATTTTCTATTCCCTATCATTGTATATACATTAAAATATAGTTTAAAAACTACATTTCATTTCGCACATTGGAACTATTCTCAAGCTTATTCCAACTCTATTATAAGAAAAATGGAATATCATAAATATTTATTATATTTTCTAAATCATTCCAGCCACCCTTATAAATGAATATTTTTATAAAATAATAACATTTAATTTATAAATCATATCTTAATGAAATCATTACAATAATCATAAGATTATTATTTTGACTTCCTTGATGAATTGAAAACTATAGAGAAAGAAAGGTATTTTTCATCTAACATTTCATAGGATGGAGGTTATAAATATCCAGGATCCATAGTCTAATCACAAGACTCATTAATAATTATTTCAAAATACACCTGTATAATAGAATGATATTTATCTCCTAATAACATATTTGATTTAGTTGAGGGAGTTTGAATAATCTCATCACCTTGAGATTTTTCATTATTTTTCTCTTCATTAGAAGATATTTCCTCTTCGATATGAGACACTTTCTCATCCACATTATATTACTAATAACAATATGAGATTCACCTACAATTTTATTTGAAGTGTTAGTATTATATTTTTCTATAAAATCTTCTATATTATTTTAGTTTACTTATTCAATCAAAGTATTTTCTTCTTACTATATAGGCCCTTTATCCATTTCTTCATGTGTGTGAAATTTCCAATCAAATTCCTCTAACATAATAGGTGGAACGTTTTTAAAAGTTATTTATTTATTATGTATCCAATAATATGTTTTTCACCATTTTAATCCTGATAAGGTTCATAAAAATATTTACGGACTTGATGATCTTCCTATGTGACCATTGGATTGGTCACATGAACTCGTAGCCTTATTCATAGAGATATAGGATTGTTAGATGTTCAATGTTCTATAATTTTTATCTAATACTATATATCTATCAATTTTATATTCTTCATCATCATTATCTTAAAACCTCAAAGATCCAGTAGATTTGGAAATGTTTCTCCCATTTATCCCCATCCAGTGATGGTTCTTCCTCGCCGATTACAATAGCTAGTCACATTCTTTTAAATTAACACCAATAAAATAAAAGATTTATGAGCATTGTTGGAGATATAATTTTTTAGTGTTAATGTTTTAATATACTGAAAATATAAATGGATTTAATTTTATTATAAAAAAATCCAAACTGTCAATCTATAATTATGAAAGAACATCTGGGTATATTTTTTAATGCAAAGATCCATATAAATAAACATAAAAGGAATAAAATTAAACATGATGTCAATTAACAATAATAACATCACATACATGTCAAGGAAAACAATCTTCTCTTATTGTTATATTTTAGGAAGTATATCTAATTAAATAAACATTATGGAAATATTATGATATTCATGTGTATATATTACTAACATTTTTATAACATCGGAAGATCCCTATATAAAATAAATTGTGTCCTATGACCGATAAAAATTGTCTCCAACAAACTAAAATGTAATTTGATACTACCATTGATGGGGAACATGAAAATTTGTGTGAGGTATGAAATAGGAAATGAAAATACATTATTTTTTTTACCTTTTTAGAGATAGAAACATCCAAATATCCCATTCTATAATGATAATTTTAATAGAAATATTTCAATTGTTCCTAAAAAATATACTCTATATGTTTTCTCTTGAACCATAACTCTAAAACATGAAGTGATGTATAAAGTTTCAGAATATGTTTCTTTTGGAATGACAATTCAGGATTTATATCTTTTCCATGAATTACTCTCATGTCTAAACAACAAACCTTAGGATTATTGGACATAGAAGGACCCACTTCAACAGTTCTCAAGAGTTTTTCCATATTTGAAAATAAGAAGGTTCATGGATTAATGATTAGGGTAAGATGAGAGATTTAGGACTCATGAGGTTTAAATGGTGTAATATCGATGGTAAGAGTGAGTGATATTATGTCTGTTGTTTTTAGGGAATCTTTATAGTTTATCAACTCATAAACATAACATAATAAATTATTGTTTCAATTTTTAAATGAAATATTGGAATGATAAAATTATTTAATTAACATTTAAATAATAAATTTTGATAAATCACCTAAATTCAATAAAATGTAAATATTACCAATAAAATACAATTTCAACTTATAGATTTCAAATAGATACAATAAAAAACTAAAAATTTAAAATAAAGAAAAAAAATCAAGTATAATAAAATTGTGAAGAATGATATGGAATTTACTTAAAAATAAATAAACCTAAATACATCTTCATAAAATAAAACACCTTAGGAATAAGTCTCTCTAATATTTTTGAATGATGATATTTTTACTATTTATTAATTCTAAAGATATTTCACATTTCAATTAATTAACTCATAGAAATTGATTCCCTCTATTAATTTTAATAATCCTTGAGTGACTCGAATGATCATTTCAAATATTAATCAAACATGTATTATCAAATAGAGTTGGAATATAATTAAAGTAATGTTTTATGAATAAAAAATATGTTTTATCTACCAGAAAATTACATATAAATAGAACGATGAAACGTATTTTTCATCTACTTTTGAATATACAACTCGACATTACTTCTTACTATATCATGAAACTAGAAAATTTATTAAAATGTGATAATATCCTAAGGTTATTTTTCTATGTAATCAACACCCTAAAATATCAGCATCTGAATATTAATTTAAATTGAAACAAAATTTTTTTCTAGAGTATGTATTGAAAAATAGTTCCATTTAAATATATAACATTTTAACAATAATAGGATGAAATTATTTAGGATTAGATTGAAATATTTCACAATGATTGGAATTGACCATAATCTCTAACCGACAAGAATAAACATATACCAAAATACCCTTCATTACTTAATATATCCAGTTTTGAACTATATTTCTAGATTAATTCAAAATTAGATTTATATTTACACATATGGGGTTTACATAAGGATTATTAATATTAATTAAAATATTCTTCAATAAATAAATAATATATTTTCAATGATTCAAAATATATTGATTTTTAAAAAAATTTGAAATCCAAAAATGAAATTTTATTTTCTCAAAATAGTCATTATTAATTCCTTTTTCTTATGTTTTATGAAATTATTAAAAATAATTTAATAAGTTTACCAACACATAACATTATCTATATAAATTTTCATTATTTATTTATAAAAATATTAATTTTAATAAAATAAAATATGATCTTCTAATACTACATAAAACATTATTCCAAAATAAGTGAACTTAATTATTCATTCTATGGACATGGTTATTTATAATCACATAAGGAGATTTAGTAAATTTAAAAATACAATGTCATAGATTGGGATTTTTAAATTCAAGAGGATTCACAAGATAAACATGTTTAATTAAATATATCTTAAAAATGTATATTTATCTTCCCTGTGATATAAATTAAAATTCCTAGAAGATGTATATTATAAAAGATACATAATGTAATCTTATACAGAAATTCAGGAATATTTTTCATCATTATCTATTCCTTTGTCATGGTATTTTCCTTTAAGAACTACTATAGAATTGTTTCTAGTAATTATACCTCGGTAAAATTTGTTATTTTTAATATACCAATTAATTATTATTTAGAGATGATTTTGGGTCCTACCAACTTATTCCCAGCCAATATTTATCTTCAACTAATTTATTTCATCTTTTAAGGATATTATCTATCTTAATCTTTTTAGTCATCATATACAGTGTAGGGCTCTCATAGGGGTAAGAAGGTAAGTTTTTTTTCTAGGTTTCCAAAATTCATTAATGGCATAAGTTATATGTCAAGGTCACTTATACCAGTATCTAATGGATTTCCTTTTAAGGTTGTAAGTTGTCTCGGTAAGAAACTTTTATGTTCTCAAGATTCATGTTCATATGAATTGGACTGAATTTCCACATATTTGAATTTGTTTTCAATGAAATATTTAGAATTATTAAGTCTCATGTTGTTAAAATATTAAAAAATTTCATCTATTTGAAATTTATAGTGAAACAATTGATCAAATTCATCAAATATTACATGAACATATTTATCAACTATCTGTGACCTTTAATTGAACACACTATAAGATTTAGAAGTAGCTAAATTTCAATTAAATTTTACATCATTAGAATTTACAGAAAATTTACAATGGTTTAACTTGTATTAAATACATAAAATTTGATTCCATATACATTAATGTTTCCATATATAGGTTTTCAATTATGTTATAATTCATAAAGTATAATTTTAATAAGGGGTCTCAATAAATCAATATTAATTATATATAATACTCAAGATATATATTATGTTAAGAATTAGGTAGAAAGAATCTATTCATTTAAAATAGTTCATGATATTTCTTGAATATCTCTGTTCCTTATTTCCATAATTTCAATTCCTATAGTTGTTCATGTAGTATAACAGATATGTTTAATACCTTCTATAAGTAATAATTATTAAATTCAAAATTACTAAACTTTCTTAAATTGAAACAACATAATGTAATTATGTGGGAATATTATTCATTTTAAAAAATTTATGAAATTCATACAAAAAATATAAAATGGCTTAATTATATATTACAGTAAATATTCCCAATAAAATCTTGTTGAACCATCAACTAAAAAATTCATATGACTTCTAGGAAATATTAATACTATTGATGGTCTTATCAAGTATATTTTAATAAGATCTATGGGTATATATATAGAAATCGTATTATAGATTTAAAAGACGAATTACATTATTTTCCTATTTTCTATACAAAATGATGTCTTATAGTAGAAAACACGTTTTTGGGAAAATTAGACACATAAGGATGATTATATAAAATATGTAAGGAAAAACCATATCTATTTTGTCAAATAGTTAATTAATTATCTTTTTGTTTTCATAACGAACTATCATTCAAAATTTATTCAGGTTCTATAATTTCTATTAAAATATAAGTACTTTGTATTTAAATACATAGACAGAGTAGATTTAAAAATTAGCATGAAAGTGATCATAATAAATTTGACGGAGATACATATCAAATTTTTATTTAATCATTATAAATATATAATTATTTTTATTAGAATCTAATTTTCAACACCATCTATTATAAATCCATCTATATTTCCTTTAGTGTTATCCCTATATGTGAAATATTCTCTATCAACTTCTGGAAAATGTATTTAATTTTTTAATTACTCTAATAATGATCCTTGAGATGAAATAATAAGTATAAAATATTTAATTTTCAAACCTATGTATTATTACCTACAAGAATCATCATAAAAAACTTTTTTTGGTACAAAAACATTTTTCGGTTGAGTAGTGTTTGTAGGTAATGATCTATGAAAAAATGTATACATTACTGAAAAAAAAATTGCATAATGTAACTTCTGATATACTGGTAGATAATGAATTTGTATGTCTCCAATGTGTTGATCTGATGAAAAAAAATTTTAGATTATAGGAAAAATGTCGAAAATAAATACAAATTTAGCAGTATGATTATTAAATAGATAAAATACATGTTTGTAGCATTATTGTATATATTTTGAGAACTAAATTTGGTTTCCCGAATATATATGTATATATCTATTCTTGTGATGAAAAAAATATCATTATTTAAATATAAAAATTATTTAAATAAGTTCATAAACTATGTAGAATCTATCCCTAATAAATCATAATCATTTATGTTTATGTATTCCCCAAGAAAATTGTAACTTCCATTATAAATATGAATAATTTAATTTATTATATAAATCCTATTTAATATATTTTTAACAACCTTAAATGGAAAAATAAATATAAAATCATTACATAATTCTTAGAAATAATACATTTTTCAATTCTTAATGAGGTTTTGGTAATTTTTTTTGTTTCACCACATAAATATAATTTTTAATTTATGGTTGACTATGTGTGAATGATTCTAAAAGATTAGTTAATGAATAGTAATCTAAATAAAAAATGTAGAGTAGTTGAAAAAATTGTGGTTCCCAAACATTAAATTTACAAAAAATACATTTTTATAAAGGTAGGAATCATTAAAAAAGTCGTATTTTTGATCCTTATGTTCACATAAAGGATGAGGTTATGAACAATGATTCCAGTGTAGTTTTAAATTCGTTGAATAGTTTTAAAAAACAACTTAAAACTAAATTTAAAAATAAATTCCTTCAAAAACAATATAATTTTCATATTAATTTTTATACCTAAATCCAATTAATATATAGTTTTACAAGAAGTATAAATAAATACCCAGATGAATGAATGTAACCCATATTTTAATCACAATCCAATAGAAATTAGTCAAAACAAAATTGCTAATAATTGTTGTAGTCAAGACTAAAGGAACTATAATAATCTCTACTTTGTATCCCAAGAAACATGATAGTGTTATTTAAATACAGATGAAAATTATATATACTCAAATAAAATACAAGGCACAATATTATATAACAAAATGGTTCCTCAAATGATATCGAGCACCTCTCTTGCGGGAATGTCTAAATCATGAAGTCGTATATCTTTGGATCCCTTGTATCACTATTTATGACCACCTAAACTATTATAATCTCTAATATAACCCTATAGAAGTTAGATATCACTATAATAACCTCCAAAAACAATGTATCCTCAAATAATAACATGACACTATTTTACATATTGCTGGTACACCCTCTGAGGGAACTACTTCTTTTAGGATGACACTGAAACCGACCATCTACACCACCCTAATCCTTGACCATCATCTAGTTATGAAATTAAATATGACCACATATATAAAATAAAATAATTCTAGTAAATAATCATAAAAGTTTCCTTTGAATTAGTATCTCTAGATTAATGTGAATACTGTTACAGATATAAAAACCATACTAGAATCATCCTCGAAGGCTGAGATGCAAGTGATCCACCATTGATATCCATTCTTATTGAGTGACCCTAATGGATCCCATCATTATATGAACCTAAATAAGAATAAATAATCTATAAAAATAGTTTTTTAAATACACATATTAATATAAAACCTTATGTCAATGTTACACAATAGGTTATTCGTTACACAAATTATAAATTTTAATTAAAGGGGAATTTTGAAAATGATAGAAATGAATAAAAAACAATCAAGGAGCCAGTAAAAATGGATATCAAGAGAATAACCAAAAACACTATCAATACTACCTAAATTAAGGGAACCAATGCTTTCAAAATATGTGAGAGGGATCTCTATATATGCCTTTGATTCAAGAATGTTATCGATTCTTTATCCTTTAAATCATTTTTAATGAATCCCGATTCCATTTTTTATGAGGGACACAATGTTAAAAATTACGTACTTGATTTTCCATGTATTCGAATTTATCCCTTTGAGGGAGCCATAACTAATAATCGAATCCTATTGAACTGTATTCAATTAAAATTTTTGTAGAGGAAAAAAATCATTACAAAAATGGATTGGAATTAGCTTTTTCTCTGAGGGAGTCACTATTTTCCATAGAAAGGGGCTTAATGACATGATCACCAAATTAGTGGAATCATGAACCACAATTCCTCTTTTTAGCCCCCCTGATAACATGAATTCTGAACATTATGTTTGATGTAACTAGGAGGGGGAGTCCATTGAAACCAATGACCCAATAGAGAGGTCCAATGAGAAGGTGTGGATGAACATGTATCCAAGAAGCATCGTAATTTGTGAGCCTACCTCTAGTTCTTCAGGAGGTACACCAGATCCACCATGAGACATTCAGTCCATAACACAAATATATTATTATAATGTAGGGTTCTATTATGTCTATATTAATTCATTGCATCCCACAAACACCAACAACTAGCTACTAGATTGGGATAAAAAACACATCTTCTCATGATTGTATCATGCTACCCCACTAATCCAATGTTGAAGGAACACGTCAAAGTACTCAATATACCTATTGAAATCTATAGAATTTTCAATGTCTCTCCACATCTTCTATACCCAACTACTTTGGAAATATAAATTCATTATAGATTCTTATTTATGGTTTGTAAAATAATTATTTGGAAGATAAGGAAAAACCATTATTTTTTACACTATATTTGAGGGGATTTCTTGATTTTAATTTATCCATATTTGAATGGTGATATTAATCATAATAAACAATGACCAAAGAATACGTACTTAGATTAAAATTTTATAGAGCCAAAAAAATAGTGATTCTTTAATCCTTTGAATAAAACCTACCTTATGTTGATCATATGAAGACACATTCATCCAAGGTCTAATTGATCCTATTTCCATTAAGAATCTTTATTTGAGTGTGATTCAAAATTCTATTAGTGAATAAGGGTTTATGGTAATATTTCCTGATGGATAAATCTTGTGTGGGGTACCAAAGGTATCTCAACACCTCGCCATCCCAATTACAATACACCAAGTTAATATCAACATAAAAATTTATACAATGATAGTGGTGTTGAAGCATTGAAATATGACATTGAATGAAAGTCTATAAAGTGAATGGTGGACCCGGTGATGCTCTCTAAGATTTTAAATTTTTCTGAAAAACAAAATTTTCCAAGGGGAACTCCCATGAATGAACTCCCAATCCAATTTTCCTTGATGAAATTACATCATCTTTATTATATTCCCCATGTCGAGGCCTCCATTACCAACATGTCTAGAAATCCTTTTCTAGGAGGCCAAGTGGTATCTCCCCTACCATTGGTCATCACAAATAAATTAATATAATAGGTTGTTGGTGTAACTGAGAATACTCTTTGGAACCTTGATAATATATTTGATATATAGGTGAATATAATTTATGAAACCATTAATGAGAGTGATCCTCATAACAAATAAAAGAAACCTATTTTTCAAATTTTTGATTTGGATAGTGATTTTTCCAACCATCCCATCAATGTTTCTGATACAAATTCTTCATGGGGAGAGAGGTGAACCATGGTAGATCGTGTGGAATATGTACATTGGATTTAATGTAAGTATTTAATTCCTTTATTGCACTTATCGTATCCTGAAGAATGAAAATAGACACAACTTTCATATCAATTCATATTTTTTACACTTTATATAGAATATTGATCCATTATGTTGTATAATTATGTAACATAAGATCAGTGGAAATTTATGAAGAAGCTAATATAATCATAAAAGAGAATATGTGAAACTCTATTAAAGTGACTTCTAACATTGAATGGGGTGAAGAATTAGAATATTCTTCTTGGAGGCAATGATTTTACTAAGGGTATCCTTGATAATGATTAAGATGGTAGGAGGTATTGGATTGCATTTTTTATCCCCCACACTAATTTTAACAATCCAAATTTTCCTCCCCTGAAATTTATGATGAACATGGGTGAGCAGTAATAATGAAAAAATAGACCATTAGTCCATTTAAAAACCTTATATGCCTCATATCACATAGACAGTAAATAAAAACCTTGATATCCTTAAAAACATAATAAATACATGCATGCTTCGAATTTCTTAAAGAATAATTACTAATACAAAATTATTATATATATCATGATTCTAATAACAAGAGTATCATTGATAAAAAAAAATAACAACATATATCATGAGCATAAGATCACAAATACTTAGTATCAACATATGGGTGAATTTGATCCTTTTTTTATTCCCTGATAAAATTCCTTGACTCATAGGAAATTTATTTCGATTGTCCCCCATGCCACTATAATCAAAACATTGAATATATTTATTTTAAATATTCCCTTTTCATTATTTTTCATAGCGACCCTTTTCTCTGAATTTATAACCAATATTGAATCCTTTATAACATTTACCAAGGTAAATCATTCCCCAGTTATCACATGTGGGAATATACTT
The DNA here is from genome assembly GCA_963277665.1 of Viscum album. NCBI lineage: Eukaryota > Viridiplantae > Streptophyta > Magnoliopsida > Santalales > Viscaceae > Viscum > Viscum album. The sequence continues at coordinate 536,816,443 of OY728141.1, read as the reverse complement.
CTTTATCATTTTCCCTTTATCTTTCATTTTCATTGTTGTCCTTTTCTTCTCTTCCTTCCCTCTTATGATATGAATCATTGATATTATTTCTCTTTCTTGATATAACATGAAACTATATCCTCGTATGATGAGAAAGTTTGTGAGACTAGTGCCATTTAAAGTAATTGATTTATCCCATAAATGAAACAATCAATCTTACTCCCTAGTTTATGTATGCTATCCCCAACATTCGTTTCTAACATTATAATGGTTCCTTCACACCTATCAACATTCGAATCCTCATTTTCCACCGACTCACAGATTTCCAATACAAATCCCATCGATGATTGTAAGGGATGTATTTTTCCAAGAAAACTTACATAAATTCCATCAAATCTATGTTTTATATTTCTTATTCCTCCTTGATGTTTTGAATCAAATCACCACTAATGATCCCCATTTCCGATGATAAATTAAACATCCATGATAATGTTCTCACTTTCATTACTTAAAAAATTTGACAAATATCGGATCTATGGAATATATCCATTTATAAACTAAAAATTGATGTTTAGAACCATATAATTATGGATCTTTTTTTCCCATTAAGCGTTCCGGAATGGTACCTACTCATTGAGGATCCAACTACTCCATATGGGTATAGTTATTTCTCAGAACCCGTGTCTACTCCCAAGTGTAGTTATAAGTTAATCAGCACTATTTGATGCTCTATATTCAAGATCAATATCTTTCATAGAATGGAAATACCTATATGGTATATGTTCATTGATATGTTTTTCATTCACTATACTAGGGTCCATATCAAAAATATGACATACACTTGACTGAATCATAACATTATGAAAGATAAATCATTAACTCATAGAAAATTAATCATTGAACATAAATTGAAAATTTTGGTATAACTAATATATAAATTAAAAAATAAGTTTATTTTTAAATATATACAGTCCATATTAGAGGGTTTAATTTTATAACATATGTATTCCAACATCTAGTTCCCATAGTTTCAACTAATAGTGCTCTGATACCAAATATAATGACCCCAACCCCTGTAGCCCAGAGTTGTTGCCTTCATTCATTATATTGGAATAATATAAAATTATTCCCATCACAAGGGGATGAACAATTTATTATTATTGACAAAATAGATATATACTAATAATCCACATTACATATTGAATCATAAAATAAAAAAAATAATTTCATCGAGTAGATCATTATTTCTCCTTGGTGTAATCCTGCATATCAGTCCTAATATACTTCTAGAAATCTGATATAAAATGAAAAATATAAAAGGGGTGAGATAAAATTCTTAGTAAGGGAACGTGTAAAATGGATGCAATGAGAAAAATCGGTAAAATAATATCAGAAGGTAAATAAATAAAAAAAATTCAATTTATATAATCACAATAGCTATAAAACATAACCACTAATATTTAATCTAATCAAATAATCACATAGATTAATAATAATTCCAAAATGAATATTGATGTACATATAGACTATCATAATCTATCCTCAACATTGTCATATTCAAGATGTCTCCCAATGGATGATTGTGTTTTTGGTTATAAACCCATCGTATTTTTGTCATGATCTATATTAATGAAAATTAAAAATTGCATAGAAACAAACGTTGGGGTTTTGAGTCCTACTAAGCTCATCTCATGGTACCTACCAGTGCATCGATGGGCTATATTGGGCCTCTCCCATAACTTATAATGTCAAATTAATTCTAAATATGAATGGGGTGAAATATAAACAAAATAAACACTCGTATTGAATCCCTATAATAAAATATGTGAATACCTTACAAATAATCCTTGAATAGTATCCAAATAACACACCAATAGTAAAAATGATCATAAATCATAAATAAAATACAATATATTTGGTTTTATAACAAATCATCATCAATGAAGTATAATATTAAACAATATATGTTGACATAGTTGATAATAAGGTAAATTATTTCATTGAAATTTTATTGAGGAAAATAATCATTAATGATTCCAATGTATCTCAAACCACTTTGAAACATTTAAAATATAATAATCATTATGTAATAACAATAATTAAAAATAAAATATCTTGATTAAAAAAATATTCATCATAAAAAATTCAATGGATAATATTATTCCCAAAAATATAATAATAAGTGGTGAATAAGGCATTTATCTCAACAAGTAAAAATGAGAGGCGAAACCCATTTCCATGCTATTTACTTTAGTTGAATTTTCATTAACCTATATTATAATGGGTTTAATCTTGTTATTAACATATCCAGAACCATATCCAGATTTATAATATCACATATGAACTTTTTATAACATCTCATAACCATTTGTTAACAATCATCAATTATTTTCACTATTTTGGATTTTAATTACCTTATTCTTCATGTATGTTTTTACTTTTTTACTTGTGGTTTTATTTATTAGATCGTGATTTAATCCTCTCTAAAATGAAAAAAATTATTCAAATATCATATAAATAAAATATATATGTATTTATGACAATCTATAGTATGTTTAGAGAACCATTGAAATGCACCATTCATATATATAGTAGGTCGTAGATATCTTTGAATGCTACATCCATTTCATTATCATATTTAAAATAATGAAACATAAATGATATATATGTAAATTATAATTATAGTATCATATCTATGTCATATATGTAACATATTTTTAATTAAAATCATACTTAATACATTCAATATATTGAGCAAATGAATCACATCACTTTGAAGAGGTAATAATCCCCAAATCATCAAACGATGTTATCGTATTCCCACAAATTGAGGGCTTAATTGTATGAGTTATATAAAAATTAAAGATTAATTATACAATTATAAATACTATATAGATCATATATAAACTACAATTCCATCATTAAAACTTATTTCTATGATGTTAACTGAAGGAATGAATGTCATTAGTTAGCGAAGTAGTAATCTTTCGTACACAAGAACACTGATTTTGTAATCCATTTCTTGGAAGTGTGTGTCAGTGTGGGTCTAACCCTTAATATAAAAAATTATCATAATATTTTTTTATACTTATTTTATTATATAAACATTAAATAAACAAATTTTAAATAGTTTAAAGAAAAAATAAAACAAAAATGTTCATTAATTAATGTTGCATCTTCTTTGGGAATCTCCATTTGATTTCAACAATGGACTTATTTTGTTGGATTTGTTCCCAAATTAAGGATTATTAGATGAATGGAGGTACCTTGGAGGATTATTTGGTAAAATATTCTATGAAATATAAGGATCCAAGTGGTGTGAATAAATAAGGTATGAGGTTACCTTTTATAACTGATGTATGGGGAACTTTCGGATAATTAGAAAAAATTAAATAAATATAAATTTATTTTCTGATGAAAATGGATACAAAAGATTTATTTAAAATATAATATGAAAATTGGTATAATTAATCTCATATAATAAATTTTTTTTTGATTATTTCATAATATTATCCATATCTTATTGTTATAACAATCAGTTAAACACTTTAACTCTTATAGTTACAACCTATCTTTTTTTTGTGATTTTTAAGGGTTTATATTGTTAGTATAAAATTATAGAAGAACAATAAATGAGTCATTTATGTGATCTTGGAACTTGTCATAATAATATTTATGATTTTTATAATTTTATTAATTATATATCCTTTAAATAAAAATTATTTTTTAAAAATATCATTAATGTCAATTTTGAAAATATTCATTCGATGACATTTTAACAATATCAATATCGAAGATAACATCAAAATAAGACAATTAATAAATCTATATTATGTATTGGTTATCAATAAAATTATTTCAGTACACGAATTATATCATATTATATTTTTTGAAATATATTTTATAAAATTTATTCTATATTCCCATTAAATAATAATTAGTTTATCATTATTGTGTAATCCATTAATTTAATAAATGTTTCTACAAAAATTAAATATAAATTTTCAGGGAGAATAAAAAAAATTATCATCCCAATTAAAATTTTCATTGGATGATATATTCTTTATGACCACATACAATAATATAATAATAATTAAAAACATCAGTGACATATTGGCCTTCTCTAATAATAACTATATTAAAAAATGAATAAAGGCATCTATGTGGCACCAAGATGCCATAAAATCATCCCATAAATGATTTTGGTCATTACTAACTCATCTAATAAAATGATGAAACATTTTAGGGTAATTTTATAATACATATAATTTAATTTTTTCCGTTAATTAAATGATTTACTCTTAACCATGGTAATTATAAAAAAATTACATTTAATATTCATATTTTTTAAATAACAAATGGAACATTTTTACCAGATTTGGACCCAATGATTCAAAATATGGATTCAATTCATCAAAATAAAAAAACATTGATGATGTAGTAATTAATTTAAAATTAATTTTGTTGATCAAAAGGGAAAATGGGTTTTAAAGTGAAACATTCAAAAGATTAATTAGTTTTTATATCCAAATTCAACGTGAAATTGATTCCAATGAGTTAAATTTAATTAATTGATAATATAATTCTATAATTACACTTTAATGAATCTTTAATGTATAATTTAAAAGTATAAATATCGTAGATGAAAAATTTGTTTTTAATAATAATTCCAGATTTTTCAGTATTCATCAAAACATAAAGCATCAGACGAAAATATAAAAGGATAATATAAGTTATATTTTTAAATCCTCATTTCAATGAAAAATTTTATCATGGTAAATATATTTTATGAATGTATTAAAAAAATAAATTTAAAACAAGTGTTCAATCAAAAGGCAGTAAAACTACCTTTATAATATCATAGCCTTTTAATATATAAAATTGGATTTATTTTTATCTTACTCATATTATTTAATTTTTACAAATTTAAAAATATTGGATTAAATATATAATATATAAAAATAAATATTTGAATAAAAAAATTCATTCTCGTTATTGTAATTTATAGGTAATAATGGGCATGTTAGAATAAGGATAATTAATTATTTAAAATTGTTCATTTAAACATGGTGTTGTGCGCAATGGAACATATTAAAGAGATTAAATTTTAAAATAGACACAAAAATTTTTGGGTTTTGCAATATACATATATATATATATATATATATAATATAAACACACACATATATATATATAGTATATCAACGCACACACACATATATACAACATAATATAATCATATATATAAACATAAAATATAAACATAGAAATATATATAACGTCATATATATATATATATATAATATAAAACAAATATATATATATATTAGATAAATTTTTGAAATACCAAAATCAATGCATATGTTTATATTTATTTATTTATTGTAACATTATACAATAATATTCTCATATTTATCATAGGTTAGTTGGTTGGTTCATTGGGTTTGGAGGTGGATGAGCATTGTTCAAATACTTAAAGTGGGATATTTTTTGCAAAACTGGTGTATAGGGAATAGTGGGGGAGTTTTATATCTCATAGGGTGTAATGGTGTTGGGTGGTGTCGGTCAGATGACGGGGGAGGCGTGCAAGTTGAGGGTAGTTATGGGTGAGGGATTGAGTAGATGGTATTGGGGATTGACGCGCAAGGTGTAATTTTTGAAATGTGTTGGAAAGCTGGTTGGTGAGGGTAGAGTGATAGATTTTTGTATATTTTTGAAGAAATATTTTTCTAAGAAAAAAAATACTGTAGTGAAAAGGAAATTAAAAAAATAACAATACTTTTTGAAATATCATTAAGCTTGTCGCGAGTTACCGACACATACAAAAAATGTTATAAAATAAGGTTTCATTGATTAGTGAGTTTTATAAACATCACTAATTTTACAATGTTTATAAACATCTCAAAAAAAGTGGTAAAAAATGACTCAATAAAAATCCACATTCTCTAGAAACAATTGTAAATACTGTCTTGACCCAACCCAAGTTGGGGCTTGAGGAAAAACTACCCCAAGCCAGCCTCCATAGGATAAGGGGCGGTGACAAGTATCGATGGTACCACTAAAATTGGATTCCCTTTCCCTTATAACCTCTACACACAGATAATAAACTAGAGGCCACGAAAAATAGGGAAATAAGTAAAGATGAAACACTACTATAATGTAAACCAAAAATGCATTAACATCTTGACAGTTCCAATGTATAGTATATTAATCTAAATTCAAATATTTATAATTATACACCGAAAATTAAATTGGTTCTAAACTTACTAAAAATGGAAAATTGATCAGGTGAATGAGAGCCTAGCCCTTGAATCCCATGATATGACTACCGTACATTGTCCAAGGACCAAGTATCTCAAATAATCTCTAATGTCATGGTCAACATTTCTTTCGTCATCATAAGAAAGGAGTCATGTGAGAAATGTTTATGTGGGGGTGAGTATTAACATACCTAGTAGGATTCATTAAAAGATCTAGGAGTATTAAGATATATAATTGAAGATAAATATAAGAGATTCAACATGTATAGTGAAATATTATAGCATAACACAATATTGAGTGAAAGAAAGATCATCCAAACACAAGGGTCTAGACACAGTTAGTAGAGGAACTACCCAACAAGAATTAACCACCTATACTAAAATATTAGGCTCATCTTACCAAATAATCTAGACCGGTAAATCATGTGGAACACCCTGTAAGTCTTAACTTCTCTTGTGAGGAGAGAATTTAAATCCAAATGGTGGATATAGAATAACATGTGTACAAATATTCTATGTCAAAGGATCCCAATTAAGAGAGTATGTGGAGTGAATCTCACAGATATCCCCAATAATAAGAGTTTAAAATAGTTCCAAAACTCCATAAATTATTCTAAAATACCCCCATGTCTACCATGATCAATAATGATTAAGGAAATATTTCACCACAGCATGATATTATCCACTTTGGGCAGTACTAACTCCCTCACTCCGTTTTAGGTCACGTCACAAAAACAATTCTTGGTGGGGAAATTCGTCCACTTCCTTGTGAGTCCAAATATACTTCAAAACATTACATTTCACTTTGACACAATGTCTATTGGCGATATAATATAGGTATAGGACCCATACTAGGTACAGTAAGAGGGTTCCACTCTGTTAGTTGAGGACCCATGTCCAACACAGCGTGAGGTTTCTACTCTGAGACATTGATTGTTCATTCATTAATTCTACAAGAGGGTTCCACTTGTGAGGTCAAGGAACCATTATTGACCTAGATGTATTGTTCCACTATAATATTCATTATAGTTCTATTCTCATCCAAGCAGGAGGGTTCCCCTCGAAGTCATTTAGAACCTAAGTCATGATACTACAAGAGGTTTTCAGTCAGTTGGTCGAGGACCCATGCCTAGCCCGGCTAGATCGTTCCACCTTAGAATCCAAAATGAAACCATTCCTAGCATAGTTGGAGAGTTACACTTGAGAGTAAGAATCTCATGATCTTTCTGGATTACATACATCATCGGGGCCACCTCATAATATGTCGTGCCCAGAACATGTATGATCGTATTTCATAATCCACATCTGAGGTCACTATCACATTCTATGTGGAAGACCAAACATGATAGGATACTCTCATGAAAAACATTGATTAAATATAATATATATATGAATCTAGGATATTTCTTAAATGTAACCAAGGGGATTAGAAAACTTGGGAGGGGCCCCACATGACATGTGGCCTCACTTCCTTGCCTTGTCGGGTTCCTAATCAAAACATGTGTTCCAATCTGTGCAGTTGTACACACTATATTGGTGGGATACATAGAGTTTCCAACCTATATGGAGATTGGGCTATGTGCTTATAGTGTTATCCATGTACTCGGACCATGTGTCGGTGTACTACTATACACAGTGTGTTCGGCTATACGAGATGTTTCTCTTGTTGTTTGGTCATGTCCATGTACTCATGACATGATATCTTCTTGGCCCTAAGACTTGTGACATGTCTCACTCAAATGTAAAAGGCAGTACTATGTGTGTTAACATGAGTACACATCGTTCCATCCTTATGGGTTTCCTAAACCAAAAATTCATCATTAAAGGGTTACACACCACATGATCATCCATGAACATGGCGTGTAGTCCGGTATCTGGAAGAAACATTATATGATTAGATCTATCCATTACACCTCAAATTAGGCCACAACCCATACATTCATCCTCAACTTATCCCAAAACACATGGATATAGTTGTGATTCAATCTTTCTATACATCATTTTCCAGAAATCGATTCTGATTCATCAGGGGGGTATCATGTTCTAGAAACTTCCACTTATTTTTTCCTCTTGATCTATATGATTCAACACTGAATCAATCATTGTGTCATTTAAATAATCCCAAATATATGCTTGGTTAGTAAAGCTATTGTCATTACCTTGACTTTTCATGAATATGGTTGTCTGATCGTGCTCGTAACCTCTACGAAAATTCAAGTCAGGATCATGGGGATCCAACCAGTGTGGAAGATAATGAATAAAGGGAGATAATCACCATAAACATTTTTATTCAATCAGTGAACAATCATTATTGGAAAATAACCATGAAAAATGACTATAGATTATAAAAAAACTACATAAAATTTATATTTCTGTACATGGTAACATGAACATGCTACAAAAGAGGTGCAGATTGAAGAACAACTAACGATCAAATAATTAATTAAAAAATGGAATAAATACATAAATATATGAGTCATGACCTTTTTTTATATTTCATATATGAGGAAAATGTTCTCTATAAATTTTCAAGGATTCATTTCATTTTATGCATCCAAATCTTCTAGATTATGAAATTTTTTCTTTATTTGGTAAAAGGTGCAAGATTGATCTCTTGCTAGAGAATTCCCTATATTATTGTCCATACCTGATAAGGTTTTCTATGGTGATATACTAGTAATATTATCTTCTGTGTTGTAACAAAATAAATAATTTAATTCATTAATTCATTAAATAAACCACCAATAATCATGGGGTACGAATGACCTACACCAACTCATTCTATGCCATCCCAAAGCTAAATATCATGTTCCATAATCAACGATGGTCATGGATTAATTATCTAATATACAATTTAAATGATATCTCATTTTCCTTAACATTTTTTTCCTTTACAATATAAAATTAATTTAATATTTTTTATAAATATTTCCAGGCACTTAGGGCCTCCGAATTTAATGTTTTTTACTGCATAGTTCATGTAATATATAATAAAATATTCCAATGTCTTGCCAATTAAAAATATTGTCTCAAAATCAGTCCATTATACATAGATTTTTTCCAAAAAAAACTATGAAAAAATCATTAGATACAGAGCTTACAATTGGATCTCTCACTCTTAGGAACTCTCCTGCACATTTCTATACTACCACTACACAAAAACCAAAGTGATGGTCCATCACTAACTACTCCACTCCAACCAATCCTCTATTTCCACCAGGGGTTAGCATAATTAGATCCATCATTCACATCTAAATCTCCCCAGTAAAGGGTTTGTGTGGGGTCATGCATGTATTTTATTAGCTGTGACATGTGGAATACATCATGTGTCGGCTCTAGAAGTGGGGGTATGGTGAGTTGTTAGGAAACCTCGTCACCCCTCTCCATGACCTCAAATGGAATGATAAACCTCAACGATAGATTTACTCCTAGACAAATCTCCACATTCATCATTTTTGGGAGACGTGTAAGAATATCTCGTGTAAGGCCCCAGCCTTAAACCTTACTTAATCTTGAGTTATTACAAGATTACACATTGAGGATCCTTTCGGGTTTAGAGTTTTAGAGAATTAGATCATAAAACATGCATTACATTCCTCATATAAACAAAGTGGTTACATAAAGATAGTATTCTTCATTCCCATCAAAGGAAAAATATTTAAAATAAAACATGGATTCATTCTTGAAACTTCCTTGACACTATCATAATATCATGTACCTTTCCCTTGACCTGTGAAAACATTTCAAAAAAAAAACTTGGGATGAGCATAAAAAGCTCAGTATGGGTTATAAAAATATGGAAAGGAAACATGGGTACATATGTACATAAGGATGAGATCATACATTACCCATAAAACATAAGCACTTTAACATACCTCATCAAATCATGAATAAATCATAGAAATCATAAGACATAAAGGTAACTTGAGGCATTCATAACATTCTTACGTATGGAGTAACCCTCTTGGTAACGTTTGGAATACCCATCACAGTATATTCCCTCAAATCTCTTCGGAGAAACCTTAATGTTTCACTCCTTCGCGTTACCCAATGCATTGGAGAGCTATAACGGGCTCACCCGCCCTTAGTTTATCACGGAACCACCCATCTTCATAATAATGCCCAAGAACCATAACATAATCATATCACATAAAACATGCATAAAGGAAACATAACATTTCAACATTTCAATCACAAGATATCAATACAACACATTTATATAATAAATACATTATGAAAGCCATTTTCAATACCAAAGTAAAACATGGTATTTATTTTTCGTTTTAAAAAAAGGTATGGCTTGTAGAGGAAGCCGAAACTCAAATAAAGGTCACGACGGCAGAGAAGTCATTGTCGCCGCATACGTACGACAAAAACATTCCCTTTTGTCATTTAGTAAACGCTTCGTATAAAAAAGATTCCTTTTTAATAAACGTAAAAGTCAAAGGGGTTTATACACCGTATAAAATAAATTTGTGTATAAAATAAAATATGCCTCAATGAAAGGAGATTGAGACGAAGTCCCATACTTCGTATCCGACTTGACCCGAACGTTCTTTAATCTCTTGAATAATAAACTTTAGTATATATCTACTTGCTTAAGAACCATTTTCAAGTTCATTATTCCTTTTATACAATGTTATGGACATCATGTAATCATTTAAGTTAATAATGTTCATTTTTTCGGTATTTGGTTCTTAAGTCAAAAATAGACTTCTTACACTTACATGTTGTTAATTTGGTCAAAGGTTCATTATAGCCAGAATGATATTAATGTTTTGGATAACATATACATCATATATATTCAGCATATACATGTATTTATAATATTACATCACATTTAGAGGTAAGAAATGAAATGCACCGTTCGTGGAAACGGTAAGCCGTACGTACGCATGAACGCTACTTCCATTTCTATTTCATATATTTTTTTTGGAATGGAATCATAATTATATAAGATTATATAATAATTAAAGTATAATAACATATATAATATCATTAACTTTATCCTTTACACATCCCACATATGGTATTAACGAATCAAATCACTTTCAGGGGGCGGTAGTCCGTACTTCCTAAAATGAAGATATCGTGTTTACCCATAATGGAAACCATAAAGGTATGCCCAAAATGAAAAAAACAGAAGCTTAAAGAAAACATAAACATATCATATATCATATATAAAAATAGTTACATCATAATGGCCACCTTTGAAGGTGTTAAATGAGTATTGAACAATCAACGTTTCGGGAGGCAGAATTTCGCCATCCACGGAAACCGTATGTTCTTTAACCATTTGATGTAGTTGTGTGAGAGTGTAGATCAAATAAATCTTATAACAACATCCTAGTATATTAAATATACTGGTTTTGTTACAAAATAAGTAAATAAAAAGATTATAGGGGGTTGGAGAAGCAAAATAAAACAAATGAACATGAGAGAATGAATTACCTTTAAAAGTGTAACTCCTTTTGATTTGAGCCTAAAGGCTTCCTTTGAAAGGATTCTTCCCAAAGGTAATCCTCTAGGATGAGGAGAGGGATGTGGAGAGAGTGAATGGGCAGGGGTTGGCCGAGCCAAAGGCTTTAGGAGTGTGTGAAATGAGGTAGAGGTGGGGGCCTTTTATAAGAGGAGAGGAGGGGCACTTTTGGAAAGTAAAGAAATATTACATAATTTGAAAATGTGTTTCGGTTTCAAAAGGTCCCACATTGATATAATTCATGGATAAGGTGATAAGGGTTCGAAATCCACTCATCCAATTGGTTTTGGCCATGTGTAGTTCATAGATTTTACATTGTCTTTCCATGTAAAAAATTGTTTCCGTAAAACATATTATGTTTGTGTCATTTTTACCTTTACATTAAATAAAAATTTATTTATGTCATTTCCAAACCAAAATGTCTCCATGGTGTCCCAAAGTTGACCCATGGATTTTCTGGGTCGGTAATGACACAACCAATAAGGTTGGGACATGTGTCTAGGTCATTTCATATTATTAAAGCATTATTTATACCTTAAACTACACTAATTACCACTAATCGCGATTAAGAACTTAATAAGTTACTATTCACCAAAAATTATTATAATCTCATTGAACCACATTTTACTTCTTAATGACAACCATGTATGTCGGATTTTTTTGAAATTCAAAACACAATGATGGCAAAATTTCATTTAAACGGAAAATCAGTCTTTATAAGTACCACTTAGTGGTTTCACTATTCATCAAAAATTGGAGTTTTTCAGAAAATTGCCAAAAATTCACCCTAAGATATATTTGATATTAGGAATTCAAAAATGAAATCTATTTTACAAAATTCAAAACATATATGTCACATTAATTAATTTAATAATTAATTCCCGCTGTCAGAGCAAATAGCGTGTTTTTATAAAACAATAAGTATCAAAAGATTGATACTAGTTTAAGTCCAATTTCAAAGTGAAATTGATTTCAATGACCACCATTGGATAAAATGGTAAAAATATATCCTAATTTCACTTCAAAACCAATTCAAAACATAATCTAATCATATAAATAAATTAGACTAAAAAGCAGTTCTGATGTAAAATGCGGTATTTTTCACTATTCATTAAAAAATGAACATTGTCAGAAAAATACCAAAAATTCACACAAGGTAAATTTTGATGTCCCAATCATAAAGAATAAGTTTATTTTGACAAACATATTTTATAAAATTGTCAAAATATAGATTCAAAAATGGTTTGCCATCAAAAGGCAGTAAAACAATCTTTTAAGAATACTAGTGTATTCCATGCATAAGATTGTATTCATTTTCATTTTAATCCTCTATAACACTATCTTAATCATTAATAGACATAGATAAAAATATCTATTATTCATTACTTACTTGGGATGTTACATCCTTCTCCCCTTTAAAAAATTGTGTCCCCGCAATTTATTTACTTATCGAATAAATGGGGGTACTTATCCCTCATTGCATTTTCAGATTCCCATGTTGCCTCTTCAATCGTGTGGTTTTTCCACAAAACCTTTACCTGGTGAATCACCTTATTTCGTAACACTTGCTCCCTGTGGTCAAGAATCTGGACCGGTTGTTCCTCAAAAGATAGGTTCTCTTCCAGCTGAACTACCTCTGGACTCAAAACATGAGATGGATCTGGCATATACTTTCTCAACATCGAAACGTGAAAAACATTGTGTACCTGAGATAAACTCAGAGGTAAAGCCACTCGGTATGAAAGTGATCCAACTCTCTCCAGAATTTTGTATGGTCCAATAAACCCTGGACTCAGCTTTCCTTTCTTACCAAATCTCATCACACTTTTCCAAGGAGAAACCTTGAGAAAAACATGATCACCTATCTCGAAAGATAGATCCTTCCTCTGGTTATCCGCATAACTCTTCTGCCTGCTCTGAGCTGTTCTCATGTGTTTCTGAATCAGCTGAACATTTTCTGCCATCTCTTCTACCAATTCTAGTCCCATCAACTTCCTTTCACCCACTTCATCCCAGAAAGCTGGAGTTCGACACTGCTTCCCATATAATGCCTGAAATGGTGCCATCTGTATACTGGAATGAAAACAGTTATTATATGAAAACTCAACCAAAGAAAGACGTTGGTCCCAACTTCCCTGATAATCCATAGAACAAGCTCGTAGCATATCCTCCAATGTCTGAATTGTTCATTCTGACTGCCCATCTGATTGAGGATGAAAAGCTGTACTAAAATTTAATTCAGTACCCAACGACTTCTGAAGGCATTTCCAAAAGTTATAAGTAAACCTGGGATCACGATCCGATACAATTGAGAGAGGAACTCCATGTAACCTGACTATCTCATTAAGATACAAACTGGAAAGTTGATCAAGAGATAAAGTATCTCGTATAGCAAGGATATGATCAGATTTGGTCAAGTGATCAACAATAACCCAGATTGCATTATTACCTCGAGATGTCTTTGGTAATCCAACAACAAAGTCCATGGATATATTCTCCCATTTCCACTCTGGCACTGGTAATGGCTGAAGCATCCCTTTCGGTAACTGTCGCTCTGCTTTAACCTACTGACAAGTCAAACACTTCATAGTAAAATCAGCAATATCTCTTTTCATTCCATCCCACCAGTAATACTCCCACAGATCTCTATACATCTTAGTACTGCCCGGATGAACTGAAAACAAAGAACTATGAGCTTCACATAACAACTCTCTCTTCAACTGTGAATCACAAGGCACACACAATCTCTTCCCAAATCTCAAAACACAATCATTATCAATGTTGAATTCAGGCAACTTACCTTTCTGAACCAGCTCTACCCTTTTCTGCAACTCACTGTCTTGCTTTTGTGCTTGCTTGATTCTATCTAATAGAGATGATCTCACTGATACCTGAAACAAAATAGAAGGACTTACTACACCAACAACTTCTATGCCAAAGTTCATCAAATCGTTAACCAAAGGATCACGTTCCAACCGCAACATTGTTAATGAAGCATTACTTTTTCGACTCAAAGCATCAGCCACTTTATTTGCTTTTCCCGGATGGTAATGAATTGTACAATCATAATCCTTGATTAATTCCAGCCATCTCCTTTGTCTCATGTTTAACACTTTCTGAGTGAATATATACTTTAAACTTTTGTGATCGGTATATATTTCACACTTTACTCCATACAAATGATGACTCCAAATTTTTAAAGAAAAAACAACAGCAGCTAGTTCCAAATCATGTGTAGGGTAATTTACCTCATGAGTTTTCAACTGTCGTGAAGCATAAGCAATTACCTGATCATTCCGCATTAGGATGCAACCAAAGTCCTTTCAATGAAGCATCACTATATATAACAAACTCACCATTCCTGGAAGGTAGTGCCAAAACTGGAGCATTCACCAATCTTCTTTTCAATTCCTGAAAACAATCATCACATTCTTTTTTCCAGATAAACATAACACCCTTCCGAGTTAGCATAGTCATTGGAGTAGATAACCATGAATAATTTCTAACAAACCTTCGGTAATAGCCAGCCAAACCAAGGAAGCTTCGAATCTCGGTTACATTTGTGGGTCTTGGCCATTCTTCCACAACTTTTGTTTTTGCAGGATCAACAGTTATTCCATCTTTAGAAACAATGTGACCAAGGAAAGAAATTTGTTGTAACCAAAACTCAAACTTGCTGAATTTCCCTTACAGTTTCTTTTCTTTTAAGGATTGCAAGATAAACCTTAAATGTCTTTCATGCTCCTCTTTACTTTTAGAAAACACCAAAATATCATCAATGAAAACCACCACAAACTTATCCAAGAACTCATGGAAAATTATATTCATTAAATCCATGAATACAGCAGGTGCATTGGTTAGCCCAAAAGGCATTACTACAAATTCATAATGGCCATATCTCGTACGGAACGCGGTCTTCAGAATATCTGCCTCCTTTACCTTCAGCTGATGGTACCCCGATCTCAAGTTAATCTTTGAAAAAAAACTGAGCTCCCTGGAGCTGATCAAACAAATCATCGATATGAGGCAAATGATATTTGTTATTAACAGTGATATTATTCAAGGCTCTATAATCAATGCAAAGTCTCATAGAACCATCTTTCTTTTTAACAAATAAAACAGGAGCACCCCATGGTGATGTGCTAGGTCTAATGAAACCTTTCTCTAATAAATCTTGCAATTGCTCCTTCAACTCTAAAAGTTCAATTTGTGCCATTCGATAAGGGGGTTTTGAAATTGGATTAGCATCAGGAACTAAGTCAACAGTAAACTCAACTTCCCGATCTGGTATTATTCCAGGCAACTCATCAGGAAAAACATCAGGATACTCATTTACCACTGGCACATCATTAATCTGAACAGTTCCTTTATTTTCAACGACGTGTGCAAGGTAACATTCATTTCCATATTTTACAAGTTTCTCACCCTCTTGATATGTTATCAAAAGTAAGGGTTCATTCCTGTAAACAAACTGAAAGTCTTTCTGAAAAGAAACTTCTTTAGATCTATAGTCAATCTTATCATGGTAAATAGAGAGCCAATCCATACCCAGGATAACATCAAACTCTACTAGAGGTAGAACAATAAGGTTTGCAAGTAGGTTCTTTCCACAGATAAGGATAGGATGATTCTAATAAATTCTTTTTGCCTCGACATTTCCCCCAGGTGTTTTTACCAAAAGTTCAGGAGTCATTTCTTGAGATGGTATTCCCATTTTACTAGAAAAGGTTTCAGGGATGAAAGAATGTGTAGACCTCGAATCAAACAACACACTGGCATAATCTGAAAAAACAAACAAAGTACCCGATACCACTTCATTTGATGGCCCGACATCTGCTGAAGTAGTTGCAAAGGATTTCACCACCCATTTCTTCTTGTAGTATAACTGCTTCCCATCACTCAAGCTCCTTGTCGTACACTCGTTTGCATAGTGACCCATCTCATTGCACTTATAACATTTCACTAACTGTAAATCAAATTTTTTCTTACCTTCACCTTGATCCTTTTCAGTGCAATCATGAGCCTTATGTCCCATCTTACCACATCGGTAGCACTTCCCAGAATTCAGAAGACATTCCCCAGCATGTCTTTTGCCACATTTATCACAAACTAGAAACTTAGTTCTCTTACCATCATACTTTTTTGAAAAATTCTTACCTTTCTCATGCCACCTCGGTCTCTTCTTCTGCTGGTTTTTATAGAAAACTTGGTCATCGGCAAACTCCATTTCCACCTTCTCAGCACATCAAACAAGCTTTTCATAACTTTTAAACTCACGAGAATCTAATTCCCTTCGATATTTTGGCTTTAATCCTGAGTAAAAACGATTGATTTTACTATCAAGGTCCCGGATAAAATTTGGAGCATACCTTGCCAATCGAGTGAACAATTCTTCATAGGCAGCCACTGAGTGTTCCTCTTGCCTCAATTCCAAGAATTACTTTTCCATACTAAGTGGAACAGCCTTAGGAAAATAATTCTCAAGAAACATACCTTTGAATTCATCCTAGTCAAGAGCATCAATCTCATCGGCGTCCCGGATATCTTTAACCACAGACCACCACTGATCTGCTTCACCCTCCAAACGGTAAATAGCAAGACTAACCTTTTGATTGTCTAAACACCCCATGACATCAAAAATCTTCTCCAGTGCTTTAATCCACCCTTCAGCTAGCACAGGGTCAGATGATTCTCTGAATGATGGTGGATGTTGCCTCATGAAATGTTCCACCACCGACATGTTCCTCTGCGGTTGATCTGGCTGATCTCGTGTATGGATACCACCGCTGTTTATCGCTTGAGTCAACTGCGCCATTACTGCAAAAAACTGTTCAGTTCAAATTCCGACCATTTCTGGATGCTGATTCGGAAGGTTATTTCCTTCTGTATACCTTCCTAGCACTGCTTCCCTGTTTCCTCTGCGGAAAACCATTCTGAACAAACATGTCTTAGATGAAGCAACATGGTAATCATTAAATGATATATTATTTCAAAAAAAATATTTTTGGATAATCATTTAATAGAATTATAACTCCTAAAGTTATCTAAACCGACCTCTAATACCAACTATAAGGCCCCAGCCTTAAACCTTACTTAATCGTGAGTTATTACAAGATTACACATTGAGGATCCTTTCGGGTTTAGAGTTTTAGAGAATTAGATCATAAAACTTGCATTACATTCCACATATAAAAAAAGTGGTTACATAAAGGTAGTATTATTCATTCCCATCAAAGGAAAAATATTTAAAATAAAACATGGATTCATTCTTGACACTTCCTTGACACTATCATCATATCATGTACCTTTCCCTTGACCTGTGAAAACATTTCAAAAAAAACATTGGATGAGCATAAAAAGCTCAGTATGGGTTATAAAAATAGGGAAAGGAAACATGGGTACATATGTACATAAGGATGAGATCATACTTTACCCATAAAACATAAGCACTTTAACATACCTCATCAAATCATAAATAAATCATAGAAATCATAAGACATAAATGTAACTTGAGGCATTCATAACATTCTTACGTAGGGAGTAACCCTCTTGGTTACGTTTGGAATACCCATCACAGTATATTCCCTAAAATCTCTTCGGAGAAACCTTAATGTTTCACTCCTTCGCGTTACCCAATGCATTGGAGAGCTATAACAGGCTCACCCGCCCTTAGTTTATCACGGAACAACCCGTCTTCATAATAATGCCCAAGAACCATCACATAATGATATCACATAAAACAAGCATAAAGGAATCATAACATTTCCACTTTTCAATCACGAGATATCAATACAACACATTGATATAATAAAAACGTTATGAAAGCCATTTTCAATACCAAAGTAAAACAAGGTATTTATTTTTTGTTTTAAAAAAAGGTATGGCTTGTAGAGGAATCCGAAACTCAAATAACGGTCACGACGGCGGAGAAGTCGTTGTTGCCGCATACGTACGACAAAAACATTCCCTTTTGTCGTTTAGTAAACGCTTCGTATAAAAAGGATTTCTTTTGAATAAACGTAAAGTCAAAGGGGTTTATACACCGCATAAAAGAAAGTTGTGTATAAAATAAAATATGCCTCAATGAAAGGAGATTGAGACGAAGTCCCATACCTCATATCCGACTTGACCCGAACGTTATTTAATCTCCTGAATAATAAACTTGAGTTAATATCTACTTGCTTAAGAACCTTTTTCAAGTTCATTATTCCTTTTATACCATGTTATGGACATCATGTAATCATTTAAGTTAATAATGTTCATTTTGTCGGTATTTGGTTCTTAAGTCAAAAATCGACTTCTTACACTTACATGTTGTTAATTTGGTCAAAGGTTCGTCATATCCAGAATGATATTAATGTTTTGGATAACATATACATCATATATATTCAGCATATACATTTATTTATAATATTACATCACATTTAGAGGTAAGAAATGAAATGCACCGTTCATGGAGACGGTAAGCCGTACGTACTCATGAACGCTACTTCCATTTCTATTTCGTATTTTTTTTTGGAATGGAATCATAATTATATAAGAGTATATTATAATTCCAGTATAATAACATATATAATATCATTAACTTTATCCTTTACACATCCCACATATGGTATTAACGAATCAAATCACTTTCAGGGGGCGGTAGTCTGCACTTCCTAAAATGGAGATATCCTGTTTACCCATAATGGAAACCATAAAGGTAGGCCCAAAATGAAAAAAACAGAAGATTAAGGAAAACATAAACATATCATATATCATATATAAAAATAGTGACATCATGATGGCCACCTTTTAAGGTGTTAAATGAGTATTGAACAATCATCATTTCGGGAGGCAGAATTTCGCCATCCACGGAAACCGTATGTTCTTTAACCATTTGATGTAGTTGTGTGAGAGTGTAGCTCAAATAAATCTTATAACAACATCCTAGTATATTAAAGATTCTGGTTTTGTTACAAAATAAGTAAATAAAAAGAGTTTAGGGGGTTGGAGAAGGAAAATAAAACAAATTAACATGAGAGAATGAATTACCTTTAAAAGTGTAACTCCTTTTGATTTGAGCCTAAAGGCTTCCTTTGAAAGGATTATGCCCAATGGGAATCCTCTAGGATGAGGAGAGGGATGTGGAGAGAGTAAATGGGCAGGGTTTGGCCGAGCCAAAGGCTTTAGGAGTGTGTGAAATGAGGTAGAGGTGGGGGCCTTTTATAAGAGGAGAGGAGGGGCACTTTTGGAAAGTAAAGAAATATTACTTTATTTGAAAATGTGTTTCGGTTTCAAAAGGTCCCACATTGATATAATTCTTGGATAAGGTGATAAGGGTTCTAAATCCACTCATCCAATTGGTTTTGGCCATGTGTAGTTCATATATTTTACATTTTCATTCCATTTTATTTAAATCGTCAAATAATGATTTCATCGCTGCATCATTATTATGTCATAAATAATTTAATTTATTTAATGTCTAAAATTAATAAAAAAATACTATGATGTAGGAAATCTTTTTAGCTTTCCAATTACTATTTATAATCAAATATCTGATCTTTATAACCCCATGTAAAAAATTGTTTTCGTAAAACATATTATGTTTGTGTCATTTTTACCTTTACATTAAATAAAAAGTTATTTATGTCATTTCCCAACCAAAATGTCACCATGGGGTCCCCAGGTTGACCCATGCCTTGTATTGGTCGGACATGACACAACCAATAAGTTTGGGACATGTGTCTAGGTCATTTCATATTATTAAACCATTATTTATACATTAAACTACACTAATTACCACTAATCGCAATTAAGAACATAATAAGTTACTATTCACCAAAAATTATTATAATCTCATTGAACCACATTTTACTTCTTAATGACAACCATGTATGTCGGATTTTTTTGAAATTTGAAACACAATGATGGCAAAATTTTATTTAAAAGGAAAATCAGTCTTTATATGTACCACTTAGTGGTTTCACTATTCATAAAAAAATTGAGTTTTTCAGAAAATTGCCAACAATTCACCCTAAGATATATTTGATATTACGAATTCAAAAATGAAATCTATTTTACAAAATTCAAAACATAAAAGGAAAATTAATTAATTTAATAATTAATTCCCACTGTCAGAGCAAATAGCGTGTTTTTATGAAACAATAAGTATCAAAAGATTGATACTAGTTTAAGTCCAATTTCAAAGTGAAATTGATTCCAATGACCACCATTGGATAAAATGGTAAAAATATATCCTAATTTCACTTCAAAACCAATTCAAAACATAATCTAATCATATAAATAAATTATAGTAAAAAGAAGTTTTGATGTAAAATGCAATATTTTTCACTATTCATTAAAAAATGAACATTGTCAGAAAAATACCAAAAATTCACACAAGGTAAATTTTGATGTCCCAATCATAAAGAATAAGTTTATTTTTACAAACATAGTTTATAAAATAGTCAAAATATAGATTCAAAAATGGTTTGCCATCAAAAGGCAGAAAAACAATCTTTTAAGAATATTAGTGTATTCCATGTATAAGATTGTATTTATTTTCATTTTAAGCCTCTATAACACTATCTTAATCATTAATAGACATGGATAAAAATATCTATTATTCATTACTTACTTGGGATGTTACATGTGGTCTCCCTTCTTGATCTCTAATGGCCTATGATGAGAATATTCATTAGACTTTTTCATCTCTAGTTTGCCCTCGTATGTTCAAGGATTTCCTAGACATTATATGTTTTTCCCTGCCCCAACTCTATTCCCACAAGGAACGAATCATCAATATCTATCCAGCACAAGGATGACCTATATGGTCACCCGCATAGGGCCTCAACAATAATCATTCAGATGATAGAGTGGAATATGTCGTTGTATGAAAACTCTACCAAAAGAAGTGATCCCTCCAGCCCAAACCATAGTATAAAATTTAGTCTCTTAGTATATCCTCCATCACATGGATAGTTTACTTGGTTTACTATCCAATCTCATAGTGAAAGGTCGTAATCATCCATAATTGGGTCATAAATGACTCTTATAAGCCTCTCCATAATTGTGACATACAACAAACATAAATAATGGATACAATCATCAATGGTACCATAGAGATACAAATGTTATCTCATACATACAACTACCACAATATCACCACTAATCATTTCTCCCTATTAGTAAGGAGGTGAGAAAACATTGTGATTCCATTAACTATCACTCAGATGGAGTCATTTTTCATAACAATTCATGGAATCCATTTGAAAAATACCATGGATTTTTCATCCCATTTCCACTCCTGTATTTAAGGGGGATACACTAAACATTCCAAAACATAGTGCTCATCTTTTACCTGCTATCATGTAAGGCTCTGACAAGTGATATTAGCTTTAATTTTTCCCATGTTGAACCACCAATAGACCACTAATGTTTTGTATACATCATCACCACTCTAGGATGTATAAATTAAGGATAAATGTGGAACTCGCACACCTAATCCTCCCACAACATGACTGGAAGTACTAATCTCCCATGTAACAATATTTCATGAGTCCCTAAATCAAAATTTCTATTTGTAGAGTCTCTTAGGGATATATGATCACTTTAGACCATGATATGCCTATATATTGGACATTTTCACATGCTCAATGAGTCAATAATTATACACCATCATATAATGAAAATTTATAACCTCCTAGTCCACCAAGGTAAGTTTTTGGGATACTGACAACATTGAAGATTCCATCACTATGTGAGTATGGGACATCCTGTGAACGGTTTCTTCTAAATCCATTCAAATCTATGGATTATAGACTATCTCAAAGTTGCAGTCCTATAGGAAATCCAACCTATGATGTTGTATTAGGGTTATTTATCTCTATGAAATGATTTAATGGAGATTTTTGTGGTCCAAGTAAACCATGAAACACTCTTCCAGAAGGTAGTTCCTCAACCTATTTTGAGATAATACCACCATTACAAGGCATGGGTTGTGAGATATATAGTTCTTCTCTTGGGGTCTCAGATGGTTCAAAATTTATGTGATAACTACCTGTTGTTTCATAGACATGAAAATATGGACATCTCTTGAGGAATATAACTACAAGAGGAACAAATTGCCTTCCTCTAGTAGTATCAATAGAAGAAAAAATTTCAGCCTCTTCCCTAAATCCTCAACGGCCCTCTGGATGTACTCAGACTAGGTAAACCACTGACCTTTCAATGTAAAGGATGTTGATGTGCCTTCAATTATGTAAAATTATTTCACAATATTTATATAGTACCCCACTAATCCATGTAATCTCCACTCCTTGGACATGTTCTTGGGTGGTTCCGATGAAATAAATTCCTTTATATTTTCTATATCATAGGATAAACCTATTCCATAAAGGAACATCCCTATAAAGTGATCCTCGTGAATCCAGAACTATAAGATAGAGATATTTCTATAAATCTAGTTCTCTTGAAACATGTCACGAACCGTCATAATGTACTCTGAATGCTCCCTACATGATTCATAGTAGAAAAGATTATCATTAATAAAGTCAACATTTAACTGGTCCATATATCTCTGGAAGACCTGCTTCATCAAATCCATGAACAAATCCTAGAAATTCACCACATAAAAGGGAATCAATGGGAACTAATAGTACCTCGAGTGACATCAAAGTTCCATATTTGGAATATCATCCTTGAAAATCCTCTTCTAGTGGTAGTCAGACCGATAATCGATATTCAAGAACCAACTTATACCTAGAAACTGAACAATGAGGTCATCATTCCTCAGTAAGGGGTAATTTTAATTTATTATGCAATGGTTTAGGTTATAAAAATCCACAAAATGTCATAATCTCCCATATTCCTTTTCATAAATAGGACTTAATGTTTCTAGTGGAACACATTGTGCCAGATGAAACCATTCTCATGAAGTTCCTCTAATAACAACCATCGTACCTAATTATTAGTAGGTTCCATCTGATACTCCAAATTGTATATTGGCATAGTCTAAGGATGCATGTCAATTCAAAACTCCCTTTCCCACTTCGGAGGTATTCCAAGAATGTGTTCCGAAAATATTTCCCTACAATCCTCCACAACTGATGGAACCTAGATTGATGAAGAGAGAACTAGACCATGGGATATACTCTCTAACTGATGGGTGATGGGATTCAACCTCCTCCTAATATAAAAAATTCTCCCTTCCATGATATCTCTCTCATCCAAAACGAATAATCTTGACCCATCATGTGTGTAGGAATTAGAATTTATATGTTGACAATTAATCTGGGATCATATCTTGTGTAGTCAATCCAATCCCAAGATGATGTCACATGGTTCCATCACAACAAAAAAAAAAGGTACCAAATGAACCTATCTCCTCTATTAAATATCACATACATCTAAAATATAAATGATAAAGAATAACATTCTCTTGTAGAATCCTTTTGTTGAGGTTGTAATGCTAGAACCTCGACTGGGAGCTCCGACTCTCACATTAGGAGTACATAGATGAAGGAATGATAGGAAAATATGTCTACTATTACTATAGAAAGAGTATAATTAACAAATATAAAACCTATTATGAAATTATGTGCTACAGGATCATATAAATCCAAATAACTCACTTATCTAGGCCCTTGGAACCAGCTCCATGGGGCTAATGTTCGATAGCTAGTGGTAGTGGTGACAAGATATCATAATAGAGTCCACCACCCAAAATCTCTTCCTATTCCTCCATCATCCCCATTTTTCTGGGGACCACCCTATCCATGCATGGAAGATTCATGATCATGGTGTTGCCTCTACAATGGTGGTATATCATATAACTGCCTCAGCTACTCAGCTCATATGTTCGGGTAGTTGTATTCCATGTGATCACTCTATTCACAAGTGAAACATCACCCCTCTATGGGCGTCCTTATTTCTCCACACCTCCTCTGACCACATTTTAGACTCTATCCATGGAAGGATATCCTATGCTGAGATCCTAGTGCCCATTTTTTACTTGAAGTTATATACAACTAACCTATTTGGAGATGACATCCAACTCCAATTAATTGGAATCCCTATGATAGAAATATTTTGTTCACAAGTTTGTCCTCTAACACCCCTTTATTGGTGTTTATGAATAATGGAACAATGCTAGATAAAATATCTCTATGAAGTCCCTAATCAAAAATTTATTCATATATGTTGAATTACCAAATAATATCAATAAAGTGATCCATATGGTCTGAGAACCACAATGTGTACTCTTCCACTATAATCCCTCATTTATGTAGATCCAGATGCTCCTAGATCCAGACTGAGCACAAGGAAGAGGCATAGTACTCCTCACATTATAGCTGTTGGAAGTCATTTCAAGAGAGTGTCAACTCATCATGCCTTTGTGTAAGAAGACTCCACCAACACCCCAGTCAGAGGGACTTCATCACGAACCATAACTTGTATCCGAGCTACATTTCATCACAGAGGCATCCTGAACAAGATCAAGGAGTACTGTAGTCAGATGAGCATATATATTTATATATATCCACAATAATGGGGATATTACTCAATACGGATTTTAAAATACCCAATGCAATATGATTCATGAATTATTAATCGCTACAACAAATTTAAGGGAATTCAGAGTTGACATGTGGGTCGTCAAGGTCCTATTAAAATGATACGCCAAGCAAATACCCATCACTAGATTGGCTAGCATGATAGGTCCACTCAAGACCCATTGAAACATTTTCCAAAAAACCAACCAATATTTTTATGGGGTTATTTTGTAACTACGTTCCATGGAATGGAATTTCATTGATACAGATCTGTCATGAGCCATCCCAAGCTGGGGCTCAAGCTACAACTACCCCAAACCAACCTCAAAAATCCGATGGTGGAAATAAGGTCCGAAGGCACAACTATCTCATTGAGGCCATTTTCAAAGAACCGCTTCACATGCACAAAACTAGATCATGTAAAAAGTGAAAAGGTAAATAAGAAAAGATGCAACACTTCTTTATTTTATACCAAATATTTAATAACCTCCATACAGTACAAAAGTAGTGTGGTGTAAACAAAACCAAAAATGGAAGAAATGCATGCCCATCCAGAACTAGGTCCGAAACAAACTAAAATACTGGAAATGTATATAGCTGAATTTGAGCCCATATATTGAAACCCAAGCTATGACCAACTTATGTTGTCTAAAAACCCATTATATCTAACATCCTATACTTTCACATTCAACTAGTCTGTCATCTTCCTCAGACATGAGTCATGTGGGAAATGCCTTTGCAGGGTGAGTATAAACATTCCCAGTAGGGTGCCCTAAAATACAAGGTGGGGGAGTAGTAAGGGATACAGTAGAAGAGAAATATATTTAATACACCAGTTAAAGATAAATATAAAATCTCAACCTAACAAAGTGTGAATGTTAGGTTGTCTAAATACAAGGGGATAAACACCGTGAGTAGATTAACTACCTATTGATACATCACCACCTATAATAGCAGAGTACGATCATCAAACCATAAGAACATAGGCACACAAATCATGTGGAAAACCGTCCACATCTTCATCACTCCAAAAAAAAGAGATTCCAAATACTAGTGGTGGCCACATAAGAATGTGTATTTATATATATGCCCAATCAAAGAAGCCCAACTGAAAGAGGAGTGGTATCTCAATATCATATCTCAGCCTAAGAATATGTGTACAGAATAGTGCCAAAGAACATCAAGGACTTCCGAAATATCATACATCTACCAAGAACACACATTTCCGAAGAACATATTCACCACACCATGATACTATCCACTTCAGGCATCACTAACTCACCGACATTGTTTTATGTCTTGCAAAGAAATGAATCTCAGTGTGGAAAGTACCCATGTCCCTTGTGAGTCCAAATCTATGAAAAACACACATTTTCAATATTCCTCACAATTTAGGGGCCACAAACTCATGGTTTAGGACCCATTCCATGGTACAAATGAAAGGTTCCACTATAGTAATCTAGGTCTCATGCACATCTCATGTGTAGGGTTCCACTCTACGTCATCAGGGACCCAAGACCTGATACTACCGAAGGGTCCCACTCAGATGGTAGATGACCCGTTCCCATCCCTTATATAAGGATCCCTTCTGATATTCATTGAAGACATATTCCCAACCCACATGGAGGGTTCCACTATGAGTCATCGAGGACCCATTCCTTGATAATCCATAGGATTTCAACTCGAGTAATCCACGACCCATGCCCAGCCTAGCTGGAGAGTTCCACTCTAGAATCCATTGATGACCCATTCCAAACCCAACTATAGGGTTCCATTCGACAGTCTGAATTGCGTGATCCCACCTAATCACTATATTTATAATTTTCAAATCAGGATTTTTATACCAAGATTATTTAACATCTAATATCAAAATCCCAAACTAAGATAACCATCCTGTTATAAGATATAAAACACCTAAGATAGACTACACACTGTGAACAAATATGAGTACAAAAGAAGGAGATTTGAATCATTAACTACTGTTGAATTGATTAAAGGGGTACAAGGAATCTGAGGGGGGATACGTGTCGTGTTTCCCCACTTTAAAACCTGACAGTGCCTCGAATCATTACATAGGATCCTGTCCATGCTGTATTACACATCATGGAGGTAGACTACATGGCGTGACTAACCTATATGGGGACCGGACCATGGGATGCTTATTGTTTCCTTGTACTTAAACCTTGTGCCTCTATACTAACATACACATTGTGTCAAGCTATATGGGATTCCTCCTATGTGGTTTTTTCTTGTTTCTGTACACGGCACTTGGCATGTTTTTGGTTGTTTGATCTTGCACATAGCTCACTGACATGTGGAAGGAAGTAGAAAACATGCATAAATGATTATACGCCATGAAAATCTGATGGGTTTCCAAAACACTAGCGCTGCCATTGAAGGGTTACACACCATGTATTAATCCATGAACACGGTGTGTAGTTGGTGTTTCCAAAAGAAACCTTATATCTCTATATTTAGTCTTTATTCCTCGAATTAGGCCATAAATATTTAGATTATACCTCAATTTCTTCTAAAAGATAGTTATCTCACCACGATATTTGCTTATCGGTGGAGACTCATCTGAAATCATCTCTGGTCTGGTGATAGGGTTTTACCGCATGTTCTCCATGTTAATGATCTTCTGTTTATAAAGATATTTATTATTACAGACCTAATAAGACACCCTCTCCTTTAAATGTTCTATTATTTATTCTTTTTTCTTGAAAAAATTGCAGTATCATTGATTCTCTAAGAATATGGGGGTCTGAATGAGATTGGTACCTCTTAGAAAAGTCATGTCAGGACCGTGGGGATACAATGGGAAATAGAAGAAAATAATCAAGGGATAAATTTACCATAAGTAATGTTTAATAATCATTGACCAATCATTCATGGAAAATTACCATGAACATGGATTTTAGATTACAAAACATGTGACAAAAATTGATATTTGAGTACCTGGGTGCATGAAAAGGCTGCAATAGAGGCAAGGATCGAATAATAATAAACGATCTACCTAATAATTGAATCAAGGTAATAAAAAATTTAATTTAAATGTTCTACCACTTTCTTGCATCGATCTCTGCTATGGAATGCATTAAAAAGATATTTGGGAGGAGCTGTTATGATTGGTACATCCTGATCAGTCTGATTCTGTAGTTTTTCATCATTTGTTAAAGGGGGGAGGAATGATCTATCACTGGGGAACACCATAAATTATGAGACAACCCAACCATGCTTATCCTTGGTGATATACTTATAATATTATCTATTTCACTGAATATAACTAAATAAATAAATTCCTTTATTTATTAATTCATTAATGAAAATATCCACTAGTGAGGGGTCTGAACATCTTAGACCAACTCATTTTATATTACAGATTTGGTAAACACCACATTTCAATGTCAAATGTAGTCCTATATTTATAATTTGATGACCCATTTATGAGTTATTTTTCATTTCAATTTGAATCATCAATCACAAAATATATAATATTTTTAATATTTTTATAAAACTAATTTCACACACACACTGGGTATCGAAATAACATATCGTCTTAGAACTAAGCACTAGAAATATATAGAGATATATTTGAATGTATTATAAAGAAAAAGACAGGTCTCTATAGATGCATTGTCTTTAATTTTTGATGTTTATATATGTTGAAAATTACTGACATTGGTAAATGACTCTGAAATAGAAATTTTTAAAACAATTTATAAATTTGGAAGACCACATATACTAATGTTTTTTTAAAATGTATGTAAGTTAATTATACATGTGTTAAAATATTTCTAATGAAAGTTAATTTTTTACAAATATATATTTTCAATATTCTACATTACAATCTGTATACATTTCATAAATCTTATAAGTATAATTTCATAGGTAAAATTCCTCTATAACATAATATTTGAATTCAAATACGGAAATGTTTTATGAATTGTTCTTCATTATTAAACCATTTACTATGATTAAACATCTAATTATTTAATACCTCCTTTATTTCATATATTATTTATATTTTCTTAATAATAACTAATATAACCAATACCCATCAACCATGATTATTCTCATCAAATAATTTTCCCCTAAGACAACGATTTTAATAACACCAATACTATCCAAATTTTAAAACATTGATCTGTCTATAATACCTTTAGTAGGCCTTTATTAATATTCACCACATTAACGAAGAAATTATTTTTTCTCTAGAAATTAATTCCATTATGTCCAAAATCTAAACAAATAAAACATATTCATATAACTTTGAGACACACAATTGGGTGGATCATTGATCATTTCATACATGAGGTAAATCAATCCACAATTCTTATATAGTCTCTACTGTTTATTTACATAGTTGAATCCATCATTCACTTTTATTGTGTGTATTTTATTTTCTTAAGATTAGATTTATTAATCATATATTGTGATAAATGATTTTTAATATCCTCAATATCATTCACCACATTCATTGTCCCATTTTATTCCTCATCAAAAAAATTACCACCACATTTAATGTCAATCTAGTTCCATCTAGTTCCAACCATTGAAAAATATAATAATAGAGTGAGAAACAATAATCATATTTCGAAACCATATGATCCCAATATTCCAAAAAAAGTATAGGATATTATCCCATAAAAAATCTTATCATCTATGTTAGTCTTTGGGTTCTGTTTTTTAATCTATTTTTCCTATATATGCATCCCAAAATAATTTATAAACATCATCTAATACCTACACTACAAACCCAGACACTAGAAGACAAAAATTTGATATTATTTAATTATATAATAATAAGATACATGGATTAAAATTTCAATGATCAAATAGTTTAGTAGTCTTAAAAAACTAGATACATAAATGGTACACTAATTACACTATTAATTAAACTGATAACATAAAAACAGAATGCAATTTTTATCCTTAAAATCAATCAAACGAGTATTCTTCATAACCTATAAAAATAGCATAAAATATGGGTGAGGTGTAATTCTATTTTACCATTATATAAAAAAAATCACTCTTGAATCAATAATGAATAATCAAAATAAAAATTTAAATAACATAAAAAACATTATATTTAATAAATAAATTTTCTATCAAGAGAAAATAAGGAAAAATCATTACGGATATGTAAATAATTAGAAAATAATTTCTTTTGATCAATTAATTGTGCTCAATTTTAGTCCACATATAATATCATTTTAAAAAACTAATGTATAATATTTACCAAATTCTTAATGAAGGAAATGCTTGATAGAAGACTACATGATCTCAGATATCATATAATCTACACTATCAAGACCAGTCACAAAAAATTTTAATCATTATGGTTAAAAAGAAAATTTAATTGGGAAAACTGATATTTTTCCTAAGGGATATTGATACATTGAGGTGATTTAAAATTCTAATCTCCTTGTGTCATAGTATGTCCAAAGCATTCATCATATATCAGTTGACTACATTAATTTTTAAATATGTATTCTAGGGAATCAAGTATCTGTATTGACTCAAGAATAATAATTGAATTATATTTCCCTAGTTAATAAAATAACATTAAAATTAAATATCATTCAAAAAAATTATATTGTTTGTGAAATAATCATATCCATCATACAAGAATATGGATATTAAAATTAAATATAATAATAAATGGTAAAAATTCATAAATAATTCAAAGTTTGATATCAATAAAACATATACCATTTTGTGACAAACTAAAATTAATTGTTTTATTCTTTTATTAATAAATTTTCCATTAAAAGGTTAGTCAAAACATTATTCATAAACTCTTTAAAAGTTAATATATAAAAAACTAAATAAATAAGATGGAAAAAAGTTTTCATTGAAAAGAAACATGAAAACATGTAATAGCTACCACAATGAATTAATCTATCACGATAATGGGAAATGATTCTCCTTTTTCATAAGATAAATAAAAAATATTTCTATGTTTTCTTTTCAGTAAATTCACAATATATCTCATTTGGAAACCAAATAGTCTATATTCATTCCATTTTTTTAAAATTTAAAAAATCATTAAAAAAGATTATAATTTTTATGAGACCAATAAAAACACTTTTGAAAATTTATTTTATAAAATATTGAAATGGAAGAGAAATATTCCCCAGTGGGGACATATATAAATAAAATCATGAATAATGAAGATATTTTTAAATAAACCCTTACCAATTTGGTAACATTTATTTCATAAAACAAATATAGAATAAAATCCAAAGGAAACCAAAATATAATTAATATACAGTATATCATGATGTATCATGTCAAATTTAGGTATAAACACCACCCTAAATAAGTATGCAGTGAATATGTAATATGTCTCAAAAAAATAAAATTGAGACTAAAAATCTATTTCCTCCAACTTCCCATTAGTTGAATGTTCTTTTACATCATATATATTGGTTTTAAACATGTTATTTATTTATAAAAGAAATAAATTTATATTTATAATATAACATAATATCCTTTTATACAATATGATTATCCATTTGTTAATAATATTTCATCATTACCCTTCTTTCAGGTGTTAACAACCTCATTTTCCCCTGCATGTTTCCTTTTGTTTGTTCATGTTCATGAAAATTAGATATATTTATATCACTTTTGGAATGATACTAAGGTTATAAATATCATATTTATACATTATATTCTTTTTAGAGTCATTCCATAAGGTTATAAATATAAAATTAGTCGCATTGCAACATGGGGATTGAAATTCATACATACACTCGAGCATCAATTTCATTTATAAATCACCGAATGGGTAAGGATGTGTATGATGCATTAAATTTACATAATCAATATCATTCCACTTTTTTAATATATATATATCCATTACTTACACCATTATAACCTTTCAATAAAATTTGCGAGGAATTTTTTTTACCTGTTCATGAAAATGGTAATTCTAATATTTTCACACATTATGCTATCATTAATTATTATGATAGATAATAGGTGGAATATACGAATATCAAAATCATAATAAAAATAAATAGGTATGTGATAATATATTTATTAATTTAAAAGGAACAAAAACATGAATAGTATGTAGAAGAAGAATTAAACATGATAGTGTTGGGAAAAACGATTACAGATTCTTCTATGGATTTCCATTATATAACTAATTAATGGATTGATTGTTGGTCTTTTGGAAGTAATAACACCTAAATAACATGTAATATGAGGTTATAAAGATGAATTTTTATGTTTAGTCGATATATATGGCTCTATGGGATGTAAATAATTGTGTTAAGGAGAGTGTTTCTCATTTATAATTAACCTGAAGGGCACTATTTCAATTACTCAATATATTAAAATTCAATAAGCCCATTTTATCACCAATTAGTTAAAAATCAAAAAAAAGAACATGGGATGAAATTTTAGATAATATTGTATCATATTGTATCTTATTTAATATTTTAATGATATTTATATAATTTAACAAAATATTAATAGTATAAAATACCATTATCTTCAATTTTAATTTTTTTTCATTAATTTAACATTAAATATCTCAAGACAAAAAGAAAAATTATAATAGAAAATTTTATTATATTCTAATAATTCCATTTTTATATATAGAATTTTTGGATCACGTAATGTAAATTATCTTGTATTAATTATATGTTTTAATTTTTTTAATTTCATTTTTTTTGAAAATGTAAAAAATATTATAAAGAATTGCACAACAATATAAGTTAATTATATAATTTATAAAAATATAAATAAATTTTTGTCATGTGGAATTTTTATTATAATGAAAATTCCCATTCATTTTTGTTAAATATTTAATTTAACTCAAATATATACCTTTACAACACTTATAATGTGTTATCTTGACTTTTCTATCATTTCCCATGCATTGTATAAGAATTTGAAAAATACATATATTATTTTACTATAAAATTCGTTTCTTACATTTAATATAATAAATAATACAAAATAGGTGACGCCCTAACCCCAGAAGCCCAGAGTTGTTGAATTATTTTTATACATTGGCATGATTACAAGGAATCAAGTCCCGAAGGACCGATCAGTTTTGCAGTCTTGGAAAATTGATTACATACATGAACTATACATAACACATTAGAAAATTAAACAAAATGTAAAATATTCTTTCAAACCACCATTATTCCCCTAGATTAACACTTCTTATCAATCATAAAACACTTATTGGAATACATGGAAAATAAAACATATGAAAGGGGTGAGCTCAAACGCTCAGTAAGCATAAGCAATACATAGGATGATAACAAAAATATTAGGCATGGTGAATAATTAAAAACACATACCTTTACAAATAATAAACATGAACACTTTTAATGGAAGAATATGATCTAGGTAAATAATTCCACAATAAAACAAAGTCATGGGTATTATACTAGTCTAATAATCACATGAACCATCAATATAATATTCATAATGAGGAAATATATAATGCCAGACATTTTGAAACATTTCGACATGCACTCGGCCAAGACGTCTAAATATGATTTAGTCCTTATCCAAAACAATATATCAAATATGGAAAGGCCTTAGCCAATTATTTATCTAATTGTCTCATGAGACCTACAGATGCATCAAGGAACTATAGCGGGCTCCACCCATCACATACTATTTCCAATACATTCCTCATAAGTAATGGTTGAAACATAACATAAACATTCGTATTAAAACTAGCATACAAAATGTCAATACATTGACCATAATCCATGAATAGTATAAAAATAACACATCAACATTCAAATATATCAGAAAAACTTCAATACAATAAAGAATATTTGTATCATAATAAATCAGGTTCAACATGTTTAAAATCCATCAAAGGATGTTGACATAGATGAAAATGATTTGTAAAACTATTTGAGAGAAATATCCATTTTTCATGAAAACATGTAAAAGTGAAAATTTAGAATGGAAGAAATTTTAATGAATTTTTGAATCAAAATTTCCTATACCACTTGGATACTTTTGAATGGAATTATCATTTTAAAAACATTCATTTCCATATAAATAAATCATCAAAAACCATTTTTAAAACAAGGACATTAATGAGAATGATTTAGAAGAAAAAATATTTAAAAAATTTAAAATGGTGTTTTAGAAAAATGTCCCCTAAAAGGAATCCATTTTAAAACTCTTTTATAAAAGAATTACATGGATATTAAATATGTCCTAGTAGATTCTTATGTAAAAATAACCCCGGATAATAATTAGATTGTGAAATTAACCATTACCTTGAACTTTCCTTTTGTCAAGGGTACATTTAACATCCTATTTAATGAACATAGTATGTTATTAAATTATACTAGAACTGTATTCATATTTAGTATATTATAAATGATTCATTTATGACTTTATACTACACTTTTAATAATGATTTCCACATTAAATTAACATTTTGGGTAATAGTCTCTTCTTTATCGTATGTGTTTCAAAATTGTTATTCTTGATCATATCACTTAGATCATTATTTAAATGATTCCCGAATATAATACTTGATTCATATATCATATATATTAAGGATAAAAAATTGATAATATATGTATATATGAAATGGAAGACACCGTTTATAGAGATGGTAGGCCATACGTACGCATAAACGTTGTTTACGTTTTCATATCGTATTGAAGGGATGTAAGTGAATAAGATATATATAAGTAATTACATATAAATATTAAGTAGAATTATTATGTCATATATTACATAGTTATTAATAATATATATATTTTTATAATCATCGTTGAATGGTGAACATGTAAATGAATCCCATCACGTCGTGGAGATGGTAATCCGTACATATGCACGAGTGACAATATCATTATATTGATGGAGAAATAGTATGTAATTGGATGTTATATAATATATAAAGAATCATTAAAATGTAATATTTATTTTTTACATCAGTTATACTCATTATTATACCAATCCAAATAATGAAATGTTTGAATAACAAACTACACCACTACACGGACATAGTAATCATTACGTACACATGTTTGATGAAATTATCGTTTATAGGATGGATATAATAATGAATATGGTTGTACAATTTTTATAATAAAATAACACTATATAAAATATATAGCATTTATTATTTTATAATGGAAACAACAAAGAAAGAGGCAGTAGAAGATGTGAAGAACTTGAAATAGTTGATGGAATATTTACCGCTTCATTGGGTTTTTTCTTTTGACTTGATGAAAAGGGATTCTTATGATGGATTTTTTACCAAATTATGGCCTCTAATATGAAGGTATGAACACTGGTAGCATATTTGAGTAGGTTTTGGCTGAGAAAAATGGATTTGGAGTTATGATCTTTAGATAAGGGGATGTTCCCTTTTATAACAGGGAGAGGGTCACTTTAGGAAAAGATTAATGTATTAATTTATTATACAATAATATTCGATTTATAATGTCTAAAAATGAATTTATTTCGAGCCTTAGGTGGTTATGGGTCTAAATCCACTCAACCAATATGGTTTAGACAAGTTTAGGTTAACATTTTAACCTTATCTTTTAGATTTCACTCTTAGTTGAATAGTTTAACTTTTACTATGTTTTCTTGTATTCTTACCCTATATGATCAATAAACATACTCTAATATTCCAAGATAACCTCAAGTGGTTCATTAATGAAATATATAATGTTATTAATTCCCTTTGGCATAACCTTATATTTTTAGGAATATTTTATCAACCAATAATATAGTCTTTGTTTTGAAAAAAAATTATGTCAATTTTGACACTATTTAGTATTTTTTTCTTGTTAAAATCATACCAGCAAGATTATTTAAAAAAAATTAATTTCATCAACCCTAACATGTCATATTAACATAATCGTTTTTTAAAATTTATCAAAACTCTCAAATTACCTTTATTTGGGTATTTATAATATCAATTATGTTAATCTTTAATTAATATGGTAATTACTACATCATTATTGGGTCATAAATAAATTTAATTATTTATTGTCAAAAAATTATAAATAAAATACCATTACATAGGAAATATTTATATATATATATTTATAGTCGAATTTATCTTATTTGTAAACCTATATTAAATAAAAAGTTAGTTATGAAAACTGGAATTTGACACTTTTAACTCTTCTTTAAATTAGATAATATTAAATGTCTAAATCTAATACAAATGGACCTAAAAGATAATATTTTATTCCTAATATTTATTTTGGTAGAATTATATTTATCCAGTAGAATAAGGACATATGTTAGGGAAATTATAATATCATTTTTACCCTTAATTTCCCTATATACTTTTAACCGTCGTAAGTAAAAGTCAAAAGTTACTATTCACCGAAAATTATTTTCATATTATTGAAACATATGTTACTTACTGATATTATCCGAATCTCTAATTGTTTAAATTCAACTCACAGACGAGGTAAAATTATGTTTTATGCAAATTGGAAAATGCTCCTAGGATGTGGGTAAAAGACGGTAAAAAGTTCGATAAAATTTTATATATCTAAACTTATTATAAAATGACTCTAATGAATTACATTGAACTTATATAGGTATTATATATCTATTTTTACTTAAAATAAATTAAAATTTAATAACTAATTATTTATATAATATGATGGTTTTAAATAATAACGCAATGTTTTTGACTATTCATCAAAAATTGATAGTTTTTAGTAAAAATACCAAAAATTTACCATAAGATAATTATGATATTCCGAATTCAAAAATGAATTATATTTTACAAAATTAAAATCATAGAAGTTTCATTTAACAATTGAAAATTTATTCTTATTGTCAAAACAAAAAAGCAATTTTTTTAAAAAGTAAAACATTTCAAAGATTGACATGTGTTTATGTCATATTTAAATGTGAAATCACTTATAATGAGAAACATTGTATTAAATGATAAAAATATAATATAATTATACTTCCAAACCACTCCAATGTATAATTTTACACTATAAATTATTTTGATAAAAAAAGTTGTTTTCAGTTGAAATTTATTAGTTTTCACTATTCACCCAAATATGAATGTTATCAGAAAAAACAACAAAAAATTAAAAAAAACTATAATTTTATGCCCTGATTCTAAAGAAGAAGTTTATTTTGTCATATTTGATATTTAAAAGTGTCTAATATTAGATGTAAAAAGGGTTCTCTATTAAAAATAGGTAAAATTGATTTTTTTGATAAATACTTCTTTTATCTGAAAAAATGAATGTGTTCTTAAATTATGTCTAAGAAACTCATAATATAGATTCTAAAATTATAAGGATTATATAAAATTCAAAATTCAGATAATACTATTAATAACAGCTTTTGAACGGCTTGTTTGGTAAATCGTGGTGTGCTCAAACTCGGTGTTGCGTGTAGCGCACGCTATTGAATTACTTCAAGGAGATAATGTACTATGAAATATTAGGGCGTTACATTCTCCCCTACATCAATAAATTGCATCCCTGCAATTTGAAATTTTTCTTCAAAAATAAATGTTTACAAATAGAAAAATTCCTTTGTGGAAAACCCTCATCGAGAATTGAGTTCATAATATTTAGTCTTAATAAGAGTGAATGGTAAATTAAAAAGTGACCACCAAATTACGATCTCGACTAGGAGAACATTAGAGGCAATTAAAGACAGTTAATTATAGGGAAAACATAAATATATATAGGGAGTGATTGAGTTCATCAATTCGAATATATCATTTAAATATATTTACATTACAAATCCATTATCAAAACCATTTTCAATACTTAAATATGTAAAAAGAGTATATGGTATTTATTTTATTTTTTAAAAACACTTCGGCATGTAAAGGAAGACAAAGAAAAAATGAAAATCGTTATGGTGGAAAGGTCGTTATCACCACTTACGTTAAAAATAAACATTCTTTTTTAGTCGTTTTGTAAAGTGATTCTTAGAAAAAGATTCCCCTTGAATGAAAGTAAATGTCAAAGGTTTTTATACAATTTATAAAATAAATTCATGTCTTAAAATAAAATATTCCTCAATTAAAGGATATTGAGATGAAATCCCTTAACTAATGTTTAATAATTAATTTATTCATATAATAAGAGGGAATATATATATATATACATATATATATATATATATATACCAGACAAGTAAAGATACATCCTTTAACAAATTTCTACCTGAAACACATCTTTCACTCTAAATTATATTAGAACGTAAAAATATTATATTTATCCTAATTATATAGGGTTTCAAATATAATGAATTTATAATTCATTTTTCACACTATTTAAAAAAAACTACATTATTCATGCCAGGAAATCACGTAGGCCAGTGGTCGGTGATGCCCCCTGGCCACCCTTCGGTTACGGGTTCAAGTCTCATAGCCTTGTTGGATGAGACAGTTTTTTTCCCGACCTTTAGATTGTCCTTCTGATGAAAATCCATAAATAACCATAACAAATTATTTAACCTTAACAATATAATCCAATGTCAAAAATAATCGATTACAACCTTTAGACTTATAAAAAATACTTTCATCTAAACTCACAGTCTAAAATTTATAAGGAAGGTAAACATAATGATGATCATTTTTTCCACGTAATAACATGTAAATACCTTCATCATGTATTCTATTAAAACATGGTAACACCATGAAATACCATAAAACCTTTTTGATTACATTCATTCACCCTTATTCCTTATAGAATATTGGATATACTACTTTTATCCAAAAATGTTTCAAACTCCAACAATGACGGAAAAATAAACTAACTGTTAACCAGTTCCCAGGATGTCAATAATATCCAATATAATAAATAAATCATCTCTTATTCCAAAATCAATAACTCAGTATTAAGACAATATTAATGTTTTGTCTTTCCTTTAACCATTTATTTTCCAAAAAGATATAATTTCTATTGAGTCACTTTTCATGGTTCCACATAATCTCAAGTCCTTAATGAAATATTACTATAGTGCAATCCTTATATACAATATAATACAATACTCAAATGACACAACAGTTTAATAAAAATATTAAAATATAATCATTCATCTTCATCTTCAGTAGTGTCATAACTTGATTATTATATAATAGCAGGATTTGGGGTATACTCAGAGGATTTGGACATTGATTCGTGTAGTGTCCCAAATCCTTTTAGTTGAAGTATTGTACATTTGAAA
Source organism: Viscum album (assembly GCA_963277665.1). Taxonomy (NCBI): domain Eukaryota; kingdom Viridiplantae; phylum Streptophyta; class Magnoliopsida; order Santalales; family Viscaceae; genus Viscum; species Viscum album. The sequence continues at coordinate 536,777,006 of OY728141.1, read as the reverse complement.
CCTTTTTCTTACCCTTTAAATCAAGTACATGGTGTAATTTTTATGCACATTTATAAAAAACTCTCATTCTCTTCAAGAATTTACCAAGGTGATTCTTTCCACAGTTATCACATATGGGAAAATCCTACTTTCCCCTCTTATATTTATCCACCTTTCTCTCTTCCATCATTTACTTTTCTTACTTCCCATCAAAGCCATATGACTCAGAAAATTCATTACTAATCTTGTTAACACATGATATTATTTCTTCATATGTTGATAATATGTTGGAGACTATTTCCCTTCTAAATGTTGACTTAATTCCATGAAATATGTGATCCTTCTTACACTTTGGATCAAACATATTATTGGAGTTCTCATTCCGTCTACTGGGTGCCAATTCTAAACCATGCCATAGACTAGGTCTATTTATGAATCGTAATGAATAATTCCAAACTAGTAAAATACCAAAAATAAATTGAACAGTTTATGGATATAATACATAATAAGAAAAAAAATTCTTGGAGGGAGTATTTACTCCTAAATCCTTCATAATGGCTTGTAAGGAAAATGTGAATTATCCTATGTATATCCCCCAGGACTATCGTAACCAAGAGTGCAGCAAGGCCCATTGTCGTGCACCAGTTCCCATTCGAGTTTAGCTCAAAGAGGCGATTTTTAGTTTTACCCCTAGGAACATCTGTGCAAGAGCCGCCACTACCTGCTCGTATCCAGATGGAGTTGTATTGCATTAAAAACTCAAAAAATCTCTACATTACCAAAATTCTAGGAAGTTCTTCTATACTAATCCAAGAAGTATCTCTTACGGTAGTGTTCTTTAATCAGAGTTTATCTAAATCTATTTCCAATTTTGTTGCTAAACTTTCTCTGATACCAACAGTAATGCCCTGACCCCAGAAGCCTAGAGTCAGTGCATTATTTTAATACATTTCCATTATTTCAAGGAATCAAGTCCAAAAGGACAGATCCATTTTTTAGTCTTAAAAAATATATTACATACATGAACGTTAGATTACACATTAGAAGATTAAACACAATGTAAATGATCCTTAGATACCGCCATTAATCCCCTAGCTTAACCATGCTTATCAATCGTAAAACACTTCTTTGAATCCTGGGAAAATAAAACATAATAAAGGGGTGAGATCAAACGCTGAGTAAGTGTAGGCAATACAGTGGAAGATAACATAAATATTAGGAATGGTGAATAATAGAAAATTCATTCCTTTAAAAATAATAAACATGAACACTTTTATGGAAGGAATACGAGCTGAGTAAATAATCCAACAATAAAACATAGTCATGGGTATTCTACTAGTTTAATAACCACATGAACATTCTATATTATTTTAATAATGGGAACATTTATAATTCTGGGCATTTTGAATCATTTTGTCAAGGCCTCGGCCAAGACGTCTAAAAATGAATTAAGCCTCAGCCGAAACCATATATCAAATTGGGAAATACCTGGGTCAATTCCATGTCTAATTGTATCATGTGACATACCTATGAATAGAGGAGCTATAGCAGGCTCCACCAGTCACATATTATGTCCAATACATTTCTCATATGAAAAGTTTGAAACATAACATGAACATTAATATTAAAACTATCATACGAAATGTAAATACATTAACCATAAACCATGAATGGTATAAAAATAACTCATCAACGGTCAAACATATCACAAAACCTTCAAAAAAATATGGAAAATTTGTATCATAATAAATCAACTTCAAAAATTTTAATATCCATCAAAGGATGTTGACATAGATGAAAAGGATTTGTAAAACTCTTTGAGAGAAATATATATTTTTCATGAAAACATTTTTATGTCACAAAATTTAGAAAGGAATACATTTAAATATATTTTTGAATCAAAGTGTCCCATACCACTTTGAAACTTTTGAAAGGAATTAACATTTTAAAAGAATTCAAGTCCATATAAATTAATCCATATAAACCATTTTGAAAACAAGGACATTAATGAGAGTAATTCAGATGAATAAATATTTAACAAATTTAAAATGATTTTTTAGAAAAAAATTAACTTAGAAATAATCCCTTTGAATAATATTTTATGAAACAAGTATATGGATAATAAATATTTCCCAGTATATACTTACAAAAAAAACAACTGCAGATACTAATGAGACTGTGAAATTAACCCTAACCTTGCACTTTCCTTTGGTTGAGGGTACATTTAACCTCCTTTATAATAACCATAGTATGTTATTAAATTATACTAGAACCATTTTAATATTTATTATATCATACATGATTCATTTATGACTTTATAAAACACATTTAGTAATGATTTCCATGATAAATACACATTCTGGGTAATACGTACTCTCTTTATAATTTGTGTTTTACCCTTTTATTCTTGATCGTATCATTTTGATAATGATCTAAATGATTCCATAATATGAAACTTGATTGATATATCATATATATTGAGAATAAGAACATTTATAATAAATGTATATGTGAAATGGAATGAACTGTTTATGGAGACGGTACGTCGTACGTATGCATAAACGATGTTTTCGTTTTCATATCGTATTAAAGGGAAGAAAGTTAATAAGATAAATGTTAGTACAAACACAAACACACACACTCACAAACAGAAACATATATATTCAGTTGCATTATTATGTCATATATTACATACGTATTATTAATATATATATTTTTATAATAATCGTTGACTGGTGAACGTGGAAATGAATCTCATCCCTTCGTGGAGACGGTAATCCGTATGTAAACAAGAGTGAAAATATCATTATATTGATAGAGAAATTGAATGTAATTGGATGGTATAACATATATAACGAATCATTAACAAGTTATATTTATTATTTTAATCAGTTACACTCATTATTATACACATCCAAAAAATGAAATGTGTGAATAACAGACTACACCACGACGTGGAGAGAATAATTCGTACATACACATGTATAATGAATTTGTCATTTATAGGAGGGATAAAATAATGAATATGGTTGTACAATTTTTATAATAACATCACTACATATATAATTTACTGGAGTTATTTTTTTAGAATGGAAACAACAATGAAATTGGAAGTGGAAGAAGATAATAACTTGAAAGAGGTGATGAAATATTTACCTCTTCTTTGGGTTCTTCCTTTTGACATGTTCAAAAGGGATCCTTAAGATGGTTTTCTGACAAAAGGAATACCACTATGATTAAGGGCGGAAATTAGGGATGATATTTTTGTAGGATTTGGCCAAGATAAATGGCTTTGGAAGTGTGATTTTGAGTGATGGGGAAGTTCCCTTTTATAAGAGGGGTGAGGGTCACATTAGGAAAAGATTAATGTATTAATTTATTCTAAAAGAATATTCTATTTACAATGGATCCTAATGAATTTATTTTAATACTTAGGTGGTTAGGGGTATAAATCCTCTCAACCAATAGTTTTTAGACAAGTTTAGGTTACCATTTTACCCTTCTATTTTAGATTTAACTCTTAGTTAAATAGTTTTACTTTTACCATGTCGTCTTGTATTCTTACACTATATGGTTAATAAACACAATATAAAATTCAAAGGAAACTCAAGTGGTTCATTAATGAAAATTATAATATTATTTTATCCTTTTTCTAGGACCACAGATTTTTAGGAAAAAAATATCAACAAATAATATAGATTTTTTTTTAAAAACTATTTTATGTCAATTTTGACACTATTTGGAATTTGGGTTTTGTTAAAATCATAAAAGAATGATTACTTCGAAATAAATTGATTTAATCAACCCTAACATGTCTTATTAACATATAAAATTGTTATAAATTATCAAAAGTCTCAAATTACATTTAATTGGGTATTTAAAATATCAAAATTTTTACTTTTTTATTAATAAGGTAATTACTGCCTCATTATTGTGTCAAAAACAAATTTAACTATTTATTTTATAAAAATTAAAAATAAAATACCAATATATAGGGAATCATTATATATTTATAATGAATTTTTATTTTCGAATTTGTCTTAAGTATTGACTTATATGAAAAAAAATTACTTATGAAAACTTGAATTTAACACTTTTAACTCTTCTTTAAATTAAATAATAATAAATGTACTAATATAATCCATGTGGACCTAAAGGATCATATTTTATTCATAAGTTTTATTTTTGTCATCTTATACTTATCCAATAGAATTAGGACATGTGTTAAGTTAGTTGTAATATCATTTTTACCCATAATTACACTTTTTTCTTTTAACCGTGGTAAATAAAATTCAAAAGACAATATCTAAGATAAATTATTTTCATATTATTGAACCAAATTTTACCTACTGATATTAACAGTTTCTCTTATAATTTTTAAATTCATCTCATAGAAGCAGTAAAATAATGTTTTATGCAAATTTTCAAATGCTCCTAGGAGGTGGGTAAAAGACGGTAAAACATTCGATAAAATTTTATATATCTAAAATTATTATAAAATGAATCCAATGAATTAAATTGAACTTATATAGGTATTATATATCTATTTTGACTTAAACTAAATTAAAATAAATTAAGTAATTATTTTTAAAAAATAGTTGGTTTTAAATAATAACGTAGTGTTTTCACTATTCATCAAAAATTGATAGTTAGCTGAAAAAAATACCAAAAAATTTCCATAATCTAATTTCAATATTCCATATTCAAAAATGAAGTATACTTTACCAAATTAAAAACACAGAACTTTCATTTATTTATTTAATTAGTTATGGTTTTCAAAACCAAAAAACGGGGTTTTTTAAAGAAGTAAAACCTATCAAAATTTTGACATGTGTTTATGTCAAATTTAAATGTGAAATTACATATAATTACCAAAATTTTATTAAGTTATAAAAATATAATCTAATTATATTTCAAAACCATTCAAATGTATAATTTAATAATATAAATTAATTTGATTAATGAACCCGTTTTCTGTTAAAATTTAGTATTTTTCACTATACACCCAAATATAAATGTTCTCAGAAAAACAACATAAAATTGTCAAAACTAATATTGTATGTCACAATTCAAAATAAGAAGTTTATTTTGTAAAATTTAATATATAAAAGTGTTAAATATTGGCTTTAAAATGGGTTCTCCATTAAAAGGCTATAAACTTTCATTTTTTGAAAATTACTTCTTTAATCGAAAAAAATGAATTTGTTCTTACATTATGTCTAGAAAACTCATAATATGGATTCTAAAATAATAATGATTTTATAAAATTTAATATTATACTGATAATATTCATAACTTTTTTTGATCATCTAGTTTGGTAAGTCATGGTGCGCTCGAACATAGTGTTGTGTGTAGCGCAAGATATTGAATTACTTTAATGAGATAATGTACTGTTAAATCTTGGGTTGTTACATTCTTACCACCTTTTATAAATTGCGTCTTCATAATCTGAAATTATTCTTATAAAATAAATGGTTAAAAATATAAAAATACCATTATGGAAAACCCACATCGGAAATTGGGTTAATAAAATATAATCTTAATAAGAGTGACATGGAAATTAAAAAGTTAGCACAAAATTATGATCTTGATTAGGAAAACATTGGAGGAAATTAGAGACCCATAATTTAACGGAAAACATAAATATTTATATGGAGTGATTGAGGTCATCAATCACAATATATCATTTAAATATATTTAAATAACAAATCCATTATCAAAACCATTTTCAATTTAAAAATACATAAATAGAGTATATGGTATTAATTTTCATTCTTAAAAACATGTTGGCTTGTTATGGATGCCAAAGATCAAATAAAAATCGCTGCGGTGGAAAGGTCGTTGTCACCACATTCATTAAAAAGAAACATTACTTTTTTTCATTTAGTAAAATTCTTCGTAGAAAAAGATTCCCATTGAATGAAAAGAAAATTCAAAGGTGTTTATAAAGCCTATAAAATAAAGTGGTCTATTAAAAAAAATATGTCTCAATTAAAGGATACAGAGACCAATACCCTTAACTAATGTTTGATAATTAATTTAGTTATAGAATAAGAGGGGATATTTATATATATATATACTTGACAGGTAGAGTTACATAATTTAACTAATTTCTACCACAAACTCCACTTTCACTCTAAAAGATAATAGAACATAAAAATATTCAATTTATCCTAATCGTATAAGGTTTATAAATTAATTTATTTATAATTCATTTTAAGACTATTTAAAAAAAACTACATTATAGATTGTAGGACATCACGTAGGCCAGTGGTCGGTGATGCACCCCGGTCACCCTTCGGTTGCGGGTTTAAGTCTCACGGCCTTGCCGGACGTGATGAGTTGTCGTCTGACCTTCGGGATGTCCTTTCTATGAAAATCAAAAAATAATATCCATAAATTATTTAACCTTTACATTAGTATCCCATGTCTAACTTAATCGATTCCTTCCTTTTGACTTATCAAAAATACTTCTATCCAAAATTACAGACCAAAATTTATAATGAAGGTAAACATAATGATGATCTTTTTTTCCACGTAATAACACGAAAATACCTTCATCATGTATTATCTTAAGACATGTTAACACTCTGAAATAACATAAAACCATGTTGATTACATTCATTAACACCAATTTTTATAGAATACAGGATATACACCTAACAAAATGTGGTAATCTCCAACAATTACGAAAAAAACAAACCATTAACCAGTTCTATGTGACTTAATATTATCCAATATAATAAATCAATCATCTCTTATTAAAAAATAAATACATCAGTATCATGACCATAATAATGTTATATCTTTCCTTTAACCATGCATTTTCTAAAAAATTATACTTTCCATTGAGTCACTTTTCTTGGTTCTACACAATCTCAAGTCCTTAATGAAATAGTACTGCAGTACAATCATTATATACTCCATAATAAAATACTCAAATGACACAAAACATTACTAAAAACATAAAAATCTAATCATTCATCTTCATCTTCAGTAGTGTCGTAACATGATTATTATCCAATAGTAGCATTTTGGGAAAACTATGAGGATTTGGAAATTTATTCGTGTAGAGTCCCAACACCTTTTAGATGAAGCATTATACATTTGAAACCTTTTTATTACCTTTTCAATCACATAATTGGTGTTATTTTACTCTACACATATAACAAACTCTCATTCCCTTCAATCATTTACCAATGTGATTTTTCCACAGTTATCACATATGGTAAATCCTTCTTTCCCCTCTTCCATTTATCTATCTTTCTCTCTTCCATTATTTTATTCTCTTGACTCCCTTTAAAGCCAGTGGACTCAAAGAATTATTTACTTATCTTATTAACACATGATATAATTTCTTTGTCTGTTTATAATATGTGGGAGACTATTTCTCTTCTAAATGCTGGCTTAATACCATGAAAGATATGATCATCTTACTATTTGGATCATACGTATTGCTGGAGTTCTTATTCCTTCTACTAGGTCCCATTTCTAAATAATGGCATATACTAGGTCAGTTTATGAATAGCAATGAATAATTCCTATATTTTAAAATACCAAACGTAAATTGAATAGTTTATGGATATAATCCATAATATGGGAAAAAATTCTTTGAGGAATTACTTACTCTTAAATACTTCATAATGGATTGTAATGAAAATGTGAATTATTTTAAGCATATCCCTCGAGAGTGTCGTAACCAAGAGTGTCGCAAGGCCAGTTGTTATTCAACAGCTTCCATATGAGTCTTTCTCAAAATGTTGTTTTCAGGTTTTACCCCTAGGTACATCTGTGCCAGAGCCTCCTCTACCTGCTCGTATCCAGATGGGGATGTATTGCTTTGAAAACTCACAAAATCTCTACATTAAAAAAATTCTAGGAAGTTCTTCTATACTAATCCTCAAAGTCTATATTAGGTTAGAGTTATCTAATCAGAGTTTATCTAAATATATTTCCATGGTTGTTGATGAAATTCCTCTAATACCAACTATAACACCCCAAACCCAAAATCACATATTCGGTTCATTATTTTAAAACATTTGCATGATTACAAGAAATCAAGTCCCAAAGGACTGATCAGTTTACCAGTATTGGAAAATAAATTACATACATGAATGTTACATTCCACATTAGAAGATAAAACACAACATAAATGATTCTTCAAGCCCTCCATTAATACCCTAGCATAACCCCAGTCACATAATAATCCCAATACATTCCTCATACGAAAAGGTTGAAACATAACAATAACATTCATATTAAAACAAGGATAAAAAATGTCAATAATTTTATAATAAACAATGAATGGTATAAAATAACACATCCAAAATCAATCATATCACAAAACCATAAATACATTATGGAATATTTTTATCATAATAAATCATCTTCAACAAGTTTAAACTCCATCAAAGGATATTGACATAAATGAACATGATTTGTAAAACTCTTTGAGAGAAATATCCTTTTTTCATGAAAAAAAATTAAAAGTCACACAATTTAGAAAGGAATACATATAAACACATTTTTGAATCAATGTTTCCCATTCGAATTTGAAAAATTTTATTGGAATTAACATTTTAAAAACATTCATGTCTATATAAATAAATCCTTAAAACACATTTTTAAAACATGGACATTAAGGGGAATGATTTAGAAGAATAAATATTTAAAACATTTAAAATGATGTTTTGGTAAATAATACCATAAAAAATAATCCCTTTGAAAAATCTTTTATGAAACATGGACATGGATAATAAATATGTCCCAGTAGATATTTACATAAAAACAACCTCGGATAATAATGAGATTGTGAAATTAACTCGTACCATGCACATTCCTTTGGTTGAGGGTATGTTTAACCTCTTATATAATGACCATAGTATGTAATTAAATTATACAAAAACCATATTCATATTTATTATATCATACACAATTCATTTATTACATTATACTACCCATTTATTAATGATTTCCACATTAAATTATCATTTTGGGTAATACTCGCTCTCTTTGTCATATGTGTTTTAACTTGTTATTATATATCATATCATTTAGATCGTGATTTAAATGATTCCAGAATATAAAAATTGATTTATATAACATATATATTTTTAATAAAAATATTTATAATCGTTTTATATATGAAATGGAAGGCAACATTTATGGAGACGGTAGGTTTTACGTATGGATAAATGCTATTTCCGTTTTCATATAGTATTGAAGGGAAGTAAGAGAATAAGATATATGTAAGTAAATACATAAATATATATATATATATATATATATATATATGTTCGGTATAATTATTATGTTATATGTTACATACTTATTTATAATATATATATTTTTATAATTATCATTGAATGGTGAACGTGGAAATGAATCTCATCGCGTCGTGGAGATGGTAATCCATACATAAGCATGAGCGACAATATCAATATATGGATGGATAAATCATATTAATTAGAAGTTATATCATATATAAAGAATAATTAATATGTTATATTTATTATTTCAATCAATTATAATCATTATTATACCCATCCAAATAATGAAATGTTTGAATAACAAACTACACCACGATATGGAGACGGTAATCCATATGTACGCACATATGTTTGATTTTTCATTTATAGGATGGAGAGAATAATGATTATGATTTTATCATTTTTATAATTATATAATTGTATATATAACTACTAGAGTTATTATTTTGGAATGGAAACAACAAAGAAAAAGGAAGTGAAATAAGAAAAGGACTTGAAAGAGGTGATGAAATATTTACCTCTTCTTTGGGTTTTGCCTTTTGACTTGATCAAAATGGCTCTGTAGGTCTGCTTTCTAGACAAAAGGAAGACCACTAGTATTAAGGGAAGAAATTTGGGAGGATATGTGGGCTGGGCTTGGCCGATCAAAATGGATTTGGAGGTGTGATTTTGAGAGAAGGGAAAGTGCCCTTTTATATGAAGGGTGAGGGTCACTTTAAAAAAAGATTAAACTATTAAATTATTATAAAATCATATTCGGTTTATAATGGCACAAAATGAATTAATTTCGAGACTTATGTGGTTATGGGTCGAAATATTTTCAACCAATAGGTTTTAGTCAAGTTTAGGTTACCATTTTAACCATGTCGTTTAGATTCAACCCTTAGTTAAATAGATTAACATTTAACGTGTTGTCTTGTATTATTTCACTATATGTTTAATAAACATACTCTAAACATACAAGAGAACCTCAAGTGGTTCATTAATAACATAAATAATATTATTAAATCCCTTTGAAAAAACCGTAGTGTTTTAGGAATATTATATCAACCGATAATATAGTTAAAAAAAACAATTTTCGATCAATTTTGACACTATTTGGTATTTGTTTTTTGTCAAAATCATAAAATCATGATTAATTATAAATAAATTGATTGAATCAACCTTAACTTGTCATAAAAACCTATAAAATTAGTATAATTTATCAAAAGTATTAGATTACATTTATATGGGTATTTATAATATCAATTATTTTAATCTTTTTTAATACGGTAATTACCGCATCATCATTGTGTCAAAAATAAATTTAATTATTTAATGACTAAAAATTATTAACTAAATAAAATTATATAGTAAATCTTTATACCATTCTAATGAATACTTATAGTCGAATTTATTTTTTTTATAACCCAATATTAATAATGATTTAGTTATGAAAACACGAATTTAACACTTTTAACTCTTCTTTAAATTAAATAATAATAAATTTCATAATCTAATACAAGTGGAACTAAAGGATCATATTTTATTCCTAAGGTTTTTTTGGTCTAATTACACTTATCCAATATAATTAGGACATGTGTTAGGGTAATTTTAATATCAATTTTACCTTTAATTAACCAATTTACTATAAACTGTGGTAAATAAAAGTCAAAAGTTACTATTTAAAAGAAAATATTTTTTATCTTATTGAACCAAATTTTACTACTAATATTAACTTTTTTTCTCAGATTTTCGAAATTCAACTCACAAAAGCGGTAAAATTAATGTTTATGCAAATTTGCAATTTCTCCAAGGAGGTGGGTAAAATACGGTAAAAAGTTTGATAAAATTTTATATATCTAAAATTAATATAAAATTACTCAAATGAATTACTTTGAACTTATATAGGTATTATATATCTATTTTGATTTAAAATAAATTTAAATAAAATAAAAAATTATTTAAATAAAATGCCGGTTTTAAATAATAACGCATTGTTTTTCACTGTTCATAAAAAATTGAATGTTTTCAGAAAAATACCAAAAATTTACCATAAGATAATTTTGATATTCCGAACTCAAAAATTAAGTCTATTTTAACAAGTAAAAAACATATAAGTATCATTTATTTATTTAAAAATAATTCCCATAGTAAAAACCAAAAAGCGTGTTTTTTTAAAAGTAAACCCCATCAAAAGATTGACATGTGTTAATGTAAAATTTAAATGTAAAATTTCATATAATGATCAATATTGTATTAAATGATAAAAATATAATCTAATTATACTACCAAACCATTCAAATGTATAATTTAACTCTATAAATTATTTGGATTAAAAAAGTTGTTTTGAGTCATAATTTAGTATTTTTCACTTTTCACCCAAATATGAAAGTTATCAGAGAAACACAAAAAATTTATCGAAACTAAATTTGTATATCCCGAATATAATGTACATGTTTATTCTGTAAAATTTAATATATTAATGTGTCAAATATTGTATTTTAAAAAGATTTTCCATTAAAAGGCGGTAAAATTACATTTTTTTAAAAATACACCATTTATCTTAAAATATGATTTTTTTAATAAATTATGTATAATAAATGAAAAATATGGATTCTAAAATTATAATGATTATATAAAATAAAAAATTCAGTTAGTACTATTCATAAACACTATTGAACGGCTAGTTTGGTAAGTTGTGGTGCCCTCGAACTCGGTGTTGCATGTAGCGCAACCTATTGAATTACTTTAATCAGATAATGTACTATGAAATCTTGGGGTGTTATAAAGTATTTAATATAATATTCCAAAAAGGGATCATATCAACCAAATTATTATCTTTAGGATACCAAATTTGACTTTTCTAGTGATACACCGGCTCAATATCATCAGTGAAAAATTATTTTCATATTTGTTTTTGAATAAATTATAATATCAATTTTTTAATATTTTTAAATAATTTTTAAATTTTTATATCAGAATTGAGTCATAAAATTTATTTTGTAAGATTTTATATTATTTTTATGTCTTTTAAATGTCATAAAATGTTCTGTATTTGATATAAACAATATTGTTTAATATTCCCAATAAAATCAACTTCCTCAAGAAAACATTAAAAAAAACTCATCCAATGATTAATTTGGATTTATAAATTCAAAAATATATTCCATTTAATTTAATTAATTTCCGATAATTGATATAAATTTATTTTAAATTAAGTGTCGAAAAAAATTAAATACATTTTTTAGAAAAAAGTATTTTTTAATTAAAAATAATTGTTTATGTATAAAAATAATTCTATACTGAATTCAATTATAATGTAAATTATAAATAACTTAATTGAAATAATAATCTTGTTATAAATTTAAATGTTCCATGATCCCACTATATAATAAAATAAAACATTGTAAATGGTTGAAACAAAAATAATGTTTTTAATAAAAATCTATAATTTTCACTATTCACTGGCAAGTCATGATTTTCTGAAAAATACAAAATTTGAATTTTTAGATAATTTCTTTATTATGATATTAAAAATGATAGTATTTAAATAAAATATACTTTTTTTAAATTCTAAATAGTAATTAAAATATTTTCCCACCAAAATAAATACAAATCAATTTTCAAGAAAATATATTTCTAAGGAAAAAAATAACTTTACTAAAAAATAAGTACATATATCATAAGAATTGCTTAATCATTTTTTATTGACTATGTATATTAAATATATATTTTTTTATCTGTACTATTACCCTATATTTAACATCTAGGTTAAAATAGTTTTTTATAAATAAATATATTACATTATTCATTTTATTGTATTGGTTTTTTTAAATCATGGTGTGTTAAATAACAGATATTTTTAAAGAGATATTATTATAATCTTCATTAAGTTTTTAAAATATTCTAATCCTATATGTGTTCTAGGAATATGTCTTTTAAATTATAACTTTTTATGGTTTGTACTGAATCTGTTCATAATGATACAAAATATATCAAAATAATAATACTATTATGTTCAAGGCTTATTAAAAATGAAAATGTTATAAATTGTAATATGATATATATATATATATACTCCCAAACATCAAATAATAAATAAATTCATTTTCCTACAACCATATTTATGGTAATTATTCAAGTAAATTAATCTAAAAGTTCAATTTCTCAAAATGTATATTAACCATGGAAAACTCATAACACCACAAATCCTTGGAAAATAATTCAAATAAAAAATAACTAGACAAATATAAAACAATTTTTTTACTCCCATGGAATTTTTAGTGCCCTTATATAACTATTTACTAGAATGTAACGTGAATAAAGGATCATTAAAATTGATTTTGTGTCCCGAAAAATTGGAAAACCCCATACACTTTCAACAATTTTATTTACATTTTACATACATTATATTTTAATATAAACAATTATACACATAAAACCATAAATATTAACATGATCATATTGTAAATAACTAAATTAAAACACACACAAAATCCTTATAAGAATTTTGTTTAATATGTCTCACAAATATTTTATAGGCTTCAACAAAGCCATTAGTTTACATTTAAAATTACATATTATTATTTTTAACTCTAAATAATTTACTTCATGGATAATATTCCCATAAAGGCCCGTTTAAAAATTTAATCAAGTAAATCCTTTTGAAATATATTATCTACATTTGGTTTATCATGAAAATGCTTAGCAAATTTATAGCACCCTGACATGGAATTTTTTAAGGTATTTGAGATCCTCAATATAGATTTATTTAGGTTAAACAAATAATTACTGCTTAGGTATTTTTGTAATTGAAAACAAATTCAAGATGCCAATGAGTTCTAAAATGTGTGTGTAGAACCAAATGTTTGTAATCAACTCCCTCTATACCCATCCACTTTTCATAGTATTGATTATAATTTTTCACAATACATATGCCCCACATGTATTTCTATTTATTTTAATTATCGTTATTTGTAACTATGTAATTATATATGGGAAAATTATTCACCATATTCTTATATTAATTCATTAAATGAATGTAATTAATTATAATTTTAATAAGATGGTAGGAACACCTACACAGAATAAATAGAATTATCCATTAGATGTCAAGAACCAAAATTTTCTATTGGATGTTGAATAAGTAGTTATGACTGATTTACATAGGGATTATCTTGAGACAATCCTTTTATTAAAATAAATTTTTTATTGGAACCATCGTTCAAAAAATGAGGATTTTTTATCCATATTACATGACATTAACAAAACAAATTCTAGGTCATGCTCCAAATTTGATGGTTCCCTCTAACACATTTTTATTACATTAAGATTTTCGGAATTTACTGAATTTGGTTATACGTTATTTTGAATATTCTCACATAACAAGAAAATGTATTTTTTAATTTTTTTTTACAAAATTGATTTAGATTGATGGAAGGTAAATTTTAATTAAGAACATTAAATAAAATATAAAATTTCCCGAATAAATTTTCAATGGAAATAATGTTTTTTAAGGAGTAAAATAATGGTTCTTTGTTAGCGATTCATATGCCAAAAAAGATCCAATAATTTAAAGGATGTCTAAGAATGGTTATACATTAAGTAGTAGTGTTATGGTGTATGAATACATCCAGACGACTGGAGTTACTGGTCATGAGAATAGATCCAGGGAGGCTATATCAGTGTTAATCAACCATAGTGTTGTCGGCTTAGAGAGAGCAGGGTAGATTATTGATACTCAGTCCATGTTTCTTACACCACGATTGAGTTTGGATTATGAGGATAGATCACTGATGTCAATGATAAATGAGAGTTGCGGAGAAAAAATAACATTCCATATAATTTATTGTTTCTTCATTTGAGTGAAGGTCAAAGGGGAGTGGTGGGCGAGATTAACTTCCACCATAGTATGCACTGTGATGGGGGAAATCAATATTTTTAGGTTCTATTAAAATGTTCAAGAAAGATTTTATCAGCGCATTAGAACCAGCACAAAGAAATACAAATTTTATCAGGTCTAAAATAATAACCATGTATAAAATAATTCTTTATGAGTGACTATTTAGCACTGATAAAGAAATCTCATTATGATCCCTAAAGTAGTAGAGATAAAATATTTATTGATCAGTACTAATGTTTTACAGCTGATAAAACATATATTATTAATTTGAGTTGTATAATTTATTTATTTTATAATTTTAAATTTATATAATTATAACTAAATATATAAATATAAATGTTTATAATTATTAATATGTTTAGAGAAATTTAAATATTTTTTATATAAATATAATTATAAATATATATTTATATTTATAATTATATATATATATATATATATTTGTAAATATATTTTTAAGTATATTTATTAATATATTTAAAAATAACTTTATAAATAAATACATATTTAATAAAGTTATATAAATATAAATATATTAAATATACTCATTAGTTAAATATATATATATATATATATATAATTTTTTATTATTTAAATATATATTTATAAATATACCATTATATATATGTACATTTTAAATCCAGGTTAATAAATTAATAATTAGTAAATATATTATTTTATAAATATAGTAAATATTCATATATTAATATATTTTTTTATAAATTATTATTTAAAAATATAACTTTCATAGTTTTAATTATTATATAATGATAATTGTGTGAATATTAAAAATGATTGGAATTAAATAACTAAAAATGATTCGACATTAAAAATAAAAAAATTGATAATGTATATTCATTACATAAATTACTAAAAAATAATATATGGATATATTTTTAAATGAATATGAATACATTTTGAAACAATTAAAACATTATAAATAGATATATATATATATATATAAAATATTAGAAAATGAATAAATTTTGAAAAATAATTATTATTAAAAATGTATATATAATAATAAATGAAATAATATAAAAAAATTTCACAATTTTAAACAATATATATTAAATTGATTATTATAAAAAATGATATTCTAAAATAAATATTACAATTTTAATTAGCTATATAAATATATTTTGTGCATGTTTCTATATATTCTTTATTTAATTTTGTAAATATTTTATTGTGTGATGTTAATGCATATATATATATATATATTGATATTTGGTTAATTGAAATATGAAATTATATAATATGTGTTGTCTATTTGTGAAATAAATAATAATAAGAGTGAATAAATATATAAATTCAATTACTCTTATTAATTATATATAAATTAAGGAAAACTGTAAATGAATATTTGTAAATGTTAAAATGAAAATGAATAAATTTAAATTATATAAATTAAAAAAAATTAAAAATTAAATATTATTGAATAATAATTGTATATAAATATTAGAAAATGGATGAAATTACAAAAATATTGAATAATGAAAAATTGAAATTGAATAATTTTACACCTGGTGATTTTATGATTGGAACATCGTGTTCTATATCATGTATGACATATAACACAATTCAAATATTGGAATATACCATACCAAGACATTATAATATGTTTATTTTTTAATAAATTCATTTTCTTTAATAGTCTTCAATGCATGGAACATCGGTTTTGAATGATTGTGATACTTTAAATATATATTATTATTTAAACATGACCATTACAACATAGATTTTAATGTACCTACCTGATCCATGAAGCATGGTGTTAGTTCCTTAATTACATTGATATAATTAAAAGAAATCAAATCTTGATGGACCAATTAGTTTATCTATTTCAGAAAATAAGATTACATAAATGATACCAATATTTAATTATGAAATAAAATATAAAAATGTTATATAATAATAATAAATAAACTATATATATGAAATACCATTCAAATATTTCTTCTACATATACTGGTTAATGGAATCAAAATTAGGGTGAGCTCAAATCCTCAATAAGGGTATGCAAAATGGAAGCAATAATGAATCAATTATAATGATTATCATGTTATTGTAACAAAATGGGAAGACATTCCATTTAAATATCATGATTATTAATAGTAGATATGTCACAATAGATAAGTGAAACATGTTCCATTTAATCAATAAACATATAATGAAATGAATCCATTGATAATTTCATAGAAAAAATATAATGAAAATAATAAAAACTAAATTCTTAATAAATAAAATCATTAATTGTTGGACATCATGTTTCCCTGGAACATGATAACTTCACTGTCATGATCTATCCTAAATGACACATTAAAAAATATTAGGTTAAAACCTATCTAATTTGGCTAACTAATTTAATATCATTAAACTATTGATCCCTCAAGGTGTTCTCATTAACCGGACCACAAATTCGTGTAGTTCAGGTCAAAATCATTTCTCATATATTGAATAATCTATTTAATTAATGGACAAAAATTCCATATAATAAAATATTGGTAGGGAGTAAATTATACAGATATTTTTAATAATTTCCAAATTAATCATATAAAATTTAAAGTGAATAACATATATATAAAGGATATTCATCTTAGTAAATAAAAAAATCCATTTCATAAGAATATGGAAATTTAA
Organism: Viscum album; assembly: GCA_963277665.1. Classification (NCBI taxonomy): domain Eukaryota; kingdom Viridiplantae; phylum Streptophyta; class Magnoliopsida; order Santalales; family Viscaceae; genus Viscum; species Viscum album. The sequence goes on along the minus strand of OY728141.1, from coordinate 536,759,231 downwards.
GTTAATTTTATTGTACATAATAATTATTGAAATAATGTGATTATTTCTTGATAATTCTAACAGTAATAACATAATGTGCAATTGAAAATCTAAATTTTAGAACTTTTTAATTTTCAATTAATGTAATGGCCTGGAAAATGACTCATAAAAGAGTTTTCCAAAAACTCGATTCCATCAAACAGTTCCACTAAATCGGTGGCACCAGTCATGGTCGCACACCTAAATGGTGGCACCGCCTATGCTGTTCCACCGTGATTGTTGAACTATAGTGGTCAATCCCTCACGGTCACACACCAAAATGGTGGCACCGTTGATGGTGGCCCTATAAGGGTGGCATTGTGAGGGTGGCACCGTGGCGGTCCCATCATCATGGTCGCACACCAAAATGGTGGAAATGTGAGGGTGGCACCCTGACAGTGACACAATATCAGTCACATCGTCAGGGTCGCACACCAAAACAGTGGCACCTTTTACAGTGGCACCGTTTATAGTGGCATTGTTACGGTGTCTCACCAAATGGTGTCCCACCCTTTGTTATCTTCCCAGTTTCCCGAGTTTTCCCGGTTCCTCCCCCGCAAGGTATCTTTTGACATAAAAGTGTTTTAATACCTCATTCAAAGATATTAAAATCCCATAAATGATATCTAAAATCCCTCATGATCCGGGAGACCCTTCACTTACCAAAAACTGTGGCTTTTTCAATGTCACCACACCATTTTCTTATACATTCCAATTCAACCCCTATTATGCATGTCCCTCAAATTAAAGGAAATTATTTAACACACAACTATTATGGACACCTCTCTAATGATATTTATTAAATAAGAATTAATTCTATTGTGTGTAACCATCTAACCATGTGGTGAAACCACGATCCTAAATTTAATCCATTCAAAATTCATATCACGTAACACCAAGATATGAGCTTTTATTGAACGAGATTCATTATTATTCCTTTTGTCTTGTATCTTTTTATTTCCTTGATGCATTTGGAGTCCCCCTTCCCAAGACTAATTGTTCACCTATTCTGGAGCCTTTCATGCTCAGTCATGGAGACCCCAAAGTTCCACCCTTGCAAGTCGCACATCCCTAGTTCGTGGTACGGGGAGAAAAACATCAATCATTGATCATCAAGGTAGATTTTCTTCCTTAGTCTCTCTTACTGTGTATCATCCAGGGTGGGTCTGTTATGGTTCCTATGAGATGGACGAAATCGAACATTAAAGAAGAAAATAAATAGTGTTTTAAATAATGATGGGGTGTGTTTGATGTTTCTTGTATACTCTTTTACCAATGCTAATATGTTTTGCATTGTATGGGCTTCTTCCCACTAAAAATTGTCATCGTTGGTGGCAATTTCATTCGCACAAATAAATCTCTGTTTTTTTGGTAAATTCTACGATGATTAAATGGATGTAACATGGAAATTGTTTTATCATCTAAACTCGGTTGAATAAATGAATATCCAATGAACAATTATCTTCATTCGATGAACGCGGTTAACCAAATAGAAATATAGAACTAATGGTATGGTGGGAATGAATCTAGAATCTCCCTTACTCTGTCTTGGTAAAATGGGTGGTTGTTCAGCTTGTTGCTTGTGGGGTCATGTGGATGGGGATGGGATCCCGTATTGTTGTGAAGTTGTTGGTTTGTGGATTTGAGGCCATATGGGGCTATATGTTGGAGCCTGGTTTGGTTCTAGTACATCGAGGGATCTCAAGGTTCCCTTTTGTTGTTGCGACATTACAAGAGAACTGGGTGTGATTGCTTAAATTGCTACTTGGTTGTTCTTCCTAGGCTTGTGATTTTTCATGTTATTTTCCCTTTAAAGAATAATTATATAAATGTAATCACTTGAATATGATAACACAAATGGGTTCAATAGGGAATTTTTTTCTAGGATTGAGTTGTTCCTTGGTTGTAGGTGTTGTGTTTTTTATAAATGAATAGTGACAAGGGTGTTTGTGTACGGGAAGATTTTGGAACCCTTTGGTTTGTAAGAGTGATTGTCCACCTATATGTATAATTTATTTCTTATGTTTCTTATTAGTGCCCCATCCAAGTGTATTACATTGTACTGAACACCCTCATTTCATGGGGGAGGGAGTTTTTTGCAACACTCCTATAGTTGGTTGGTTATTAGCTACTTTTTTGCTCCCTTTTCCGAGTAGCCCAAGACTCTTCGGGGAGGCTGTGACGACTTGAGGTCCATTATAGCCCAAGATTCCTTGGGCAGGGGATGTTGTAGTATTTTTCCTAGGCCTGTACGGGCAGGTTGTTTCCCAAGTGTATTTGGGATGAGGCCCAAGTGTCATCGGGTGTGGAAATAGTTGTTCGGTCCTAGGTGTCAGTGGTCATGGTTACGTGTGATTGTTTTTTCCCAGGTTTTTGTAGGCAAGATTCATGGTTGTTGTATCCATGGTGTGTGTGGGCGGGGTATTGCAGTGGGACTGCAATGAGAATAGTGGGAGAGTATTGATGCATAGGCTGTCTTCAATAACCAGTGGGAAAGTGGTGCAGGGTACCCAATATCAATGTGCTAATAATATTACATTACATGAATTATGTTATTTGGGAAGTGTGCATTGGTGAGTTTGGGTGGACAATTACCGTGATTGGTGCTTTGGTTATCTCCTTTTTCCAAGTGGGCGTAAGAATTCCTCCCCACTTCTGCACTGGAGCTTTTGGTTTTCCCAACTGAGTATACCTATATACACACCCTACATATATAAAACTACTTTTAGGATTCTGAGAGGACTTTGAGGTCTCTTCCAGACCATATTATCTTGGATGCCATGACTGTTGATGTCATTTCATTTAATTTATTTTGGTACTTTCCTTTGGCATTTTTGGAATTTTTTTGTAACACTTATTATTGGGACATACATATTGGAATAAATTTGTTCGTCTTTACTTTTACATATTGTTTAGGTGTTTTGAGGGATTTACTATCTTATCTTCCAATCCTACTAAATAAAAATGGCAATGCCTTAAATTTTATGTGTGATTCAATATAGATTTGGTTCTAGTCACCACTCCAGGGTCTATTAAAGGCAGCTATCAGAGGTCATTAACTCTCCTTCAACTTGAGGAGGAAATTTTTTGGAAATCTGTTGTCCCTTCCCTCATCTTGGTATATGTGGGTCGTGATAGAATAGTATTAGAGGAAAATAGTTTAGAGATAAGATTGAGTATGGAGTTAGGAATAGTATGGATCGCATGGGATTGCAGAGAACCACTGTTATTAAATCATGGAACATGAAATAGGCCAGGGAAGACTGGATGGGACACGAGATTTTATACCCCCCCCCCCGTGATCCATTAAAGGACATTGGAAATACTGAAAGACCATGTGAGGAAACATTGATTATGGGGTAGAGACATTAGGAAAGGTAAATGCATCATAATGACTTGGGTTCATGTGCTTTGGGGTCTTTTTTGTGGTTTTTAATATATAAAAAGTCAAAGAAAAATTAAAAAGCATTCTTCTACACTACTCGATATTAGTAATTCCATGTTTACCTCGCAGCTATGTCACACATACAGTGACCACATATAGTGAGGGTGATCAGGGCCCAAGATGATGATTTGACTAATCAATATAGGGATGATCGAGAGGAGGCGGATGACCATTGGTAGAGGACACTTTTTTCCTTTCAGAAGAAAACCATCAAAAAGAATGGGGCTACTTCTCAAACACGAATATGATGAGAAGGATCGAGGAGCTGCTAATAGCTTCCAGCTTGATTCTAGCTCTGACAGAGTACTCGGTTCCTTTGGATATAATCCAGGTGCAAGGAGCGGAAAATTAGTGGTGGAAGCTCTATCTTGGTGAGAAGAGGGAGGATGAGGTTTCTTCGACTAACATCAAGAGGGAGTTCCGGGAAGAATTCCTCTCTTCCACAATGAAGGTGGATATGAGTCAGAAGCTACTCTCCCTTCAAAAGGGGAGTATGTCTGTGAGGGAGATGGGGATCAAGTTCAAGGGTATCCCTATTTTTTCTCCAAACCTCATTCCATATGAGGAGTATCGGGCCTAACGATTATAGGAGGAACATTGACATTCTATCCAGTATGTTGTTACTCACTTCAAAGTACCGACTTAGTGGGAGATCAAAAAGAACGATGAAGTGGTTGAGAGGATACAAAGGATGAGAGGTGTGTCACGAATGGTGATCTAGTTGGGTTCATCAAAGGGGAAGGTCATTAGCATTAGGACTTCAGTGTTAGGGCCTTCCAGGTTTCAACCAGCAGGGAGCACGCCCCATCACTTCTAGTTTTGATCTCATGGTCCTCAACCCTTCTTTTCAGGCACAATACTGAGATGTTTCATTTTTGGAATTCATGGGAATCATCAGAACCAGTGCCCGAACCAATTGTAGTATACTGGGGGTGGGCCGGTTTAGCACCCACCTCAGCAGCAATAGTTTCCATCCAGGCTTATTCAGCAGCAGCAGCAGGGATAGCGAGCTCCCGCTCCTCCAAGAGCAAAAATTTCACGAGGAGGCCAACATCAGGGAGCTCCTTGGGGACCTCGACCAGGGGATGGTCATGGATGTGGACAACAACCTAGGGGTAGAAGATCTGGGTGTGGGAAGTTGCACACCATAGAGGCAGTATATCCATCTGGCCCAGATGTCGTTCAAGGAATGATGAACTTGTATAGTACTCTTGCATTCCCCTTGTTTGATTCATGAGATTCACACACCTTTTTCCCACCCAGTCTACTCCATGCTTTGGGTCTATACACAAAGAGAATTTCTATAAGCTTGGTTTTGAGAATGCCAGTTAGAGGATAGAATAGCTTGTCTCATGTTTTCCAAGGATGTAGACTGAATTTGGGACCACATCAGTCTTGTGGGGAACTTCTAATGTTGCAGATAAATCCATATGATGTCATTTTATGCATCACCTGACTATTCTCTATGTGTGTTGTTATCAATTTCTTCTGTATAAGGGTTGTGTTTTTAGATATGTTCGGTTGACGTGTGACTTTTTTCAGTGAGTGGGGTTGTGAGGAGAGAAGCTGGAGTGTAGATCCCTTTCATTCTTTGTTAGCTGATCCGCCAGTGGAAGCTGTGGAGTAAGAGATGGAGGAATCTTTTGGGATTGTTGATGTGTTCATGGACGTCATCCCTACAGAGGTGGTGACTCTACCCTCTCGATATTATGTTGAGTTCATGATAGACTTATAGCCCAGTGTCGGTCCGATTTCATTGGCTCCCTATCAGATGGATCATTTTGAGTTGCGGGAGTTTTGGATTCAAATTGATGATATGATGAATAAGGGTTATGCCCGACCAAGCATGTCACCAGGGGATTCTCTAGTCTTTTTCACAAAGAATGTAGATGGTGGTCTCCAGATATGCATAGACTACTAAAGACTGAATTAGGTAACGGTAAAGAACTGATACCCTCTCATGAGTATAGAAGACCTTTTTGATCTATTGAAGGGGGAATGAGGGTACTCTAAGATCAACCTACAATCAGGACATCACTAGTTGAGGGTGAAGAAGGGTGACATCTCGAAGACTACCTTCAGGTGTAGTTATGGGCACTTTGATTTTGTAGTCATGTCATTCGGCGTTAGGAACGCACCAGTCATATTTAGGGGGCTCAGGAACTCCATCTACTAGGAATATCTGGACCGATTCATAGTTATGATTATTGACAACATCCTGGTCTACTCCAGATCATAGGGGGACCACACTAAGCATCTTAGGATGGTTTTAGGGTTCCATTGACATCACCATCTCTACAGAATGTTTTCCAAAGTGAATGTTCAAGACACGAGAGGTGCACATCCATGGACATGTGGTTTCTGAATAGGGGATAGGAGTGGAACTAAAAAAGGTCAAGGCTGTTATTTCTTGGGAAGCACCCAAGAACATGGTAGAGGATCTTAGTTTCCTAGGTTTAGGGGGTTACTACCGAAGATTTGTGCCAATCTTTTCTTGAGTTATATCACCCTTAACATCCTTTACAATGAAATATCGGGATTGAATATGGAGCGATAATTTCTAGGAAACCATTATTTATCTAGAGGGGAATTTGGTTAGTGACCTAGTACTAAGGTTTCTAGAAGGAGTGACATTTGTGGTGTTCTGTGATGCTTATGTCCAAGGCATGGGGTCTGTGCTGATTCAACAGGAGGGGTGATATCTTATGGGTCTAGGAAGTTACGTCTTCTAGAGAGTAACTATGACACCCACGATCTGAATCTTACAGTGGTATTGTTCACACTAAAGATATGGCGGCTTTACCTCATAGGGGAGTGCTTCTTGGACTTTTTAGATCATAAGAGCTTGAGGTATATCTTCTCCCAGCAGGATCTGAACTTGTGATAGTGAAGGTGGATGTAGTTTTTTCATAACTATGACTTCGAAATATATTACACTGAAGGTATGGGGAATTGGGTTGCTGATTCATTGAGTAGTAATTCGTAGAAAGATGTGGTTCGAGAGTCGGTAGATGATCTGATGGCGATGGAGGAGTTGGCTACCCTACTCCTACATGCAAGGGTGGAGGATGGTTGAGGATGTATATTCTAGATGAGAGTGTAGTACTCTCTATTTCAGTAGGTGGAGGAGTCATAGTGGGGGGTATTAGAGGTTTGAAGTGATATGTGATTGTGTTAGACAGGGTGATGCTCTAGGTGGATGGTTGGATGACAGGCAGAATCAGATGTTGTTTCCTGGAAAGTTGTTCGTCCCTATGGGAATGTGCGGGAGAGTTCTTAGTGAGTTCCACAACACACCACTAGCAATATACCCAAGGGTTTCCCATATGTACCAAGGCACGAGGTTCAGTTTTGGTGGCTCAGGGTGAAGTAGACAATGGTATAGTTTGTGGAAATGTGCCTCGTGAGTCAGTAGGTGAAGGCTGAACACCGCATCACATGAGGTCTGTTACAACCACTAGATGTCCCTATGCGGAAGTGGGAGGACATCTCGATGGATTATGTCACACCCATGGGATTATTGAGGTTGTGATACTGTATGGGTAGTGGTCGAACGACTAAAGAAATTATTCCACTTCATGGAAATCAAGGAGTCGAGTAAGGTGGATGCCTTAGCATATTGGTACATGGACAAAGTGGAGTGGTTGCATGATGTTTTGAGGTCCATTGTATCTGATTGGGACAACTAGTTTACCTCACCGGATTGGAAAGGTTTGTCACATGATTTTGGCACCCAGCCATGCCTTATAACTACTTTCCACCCCCAGATGGGAAGACACAGTGCACCATCTAGCCATTAGACGATATGCTACAGGAATGTGTTTTGTACATTCAAGGATTATGGGTACAACACTTTCCTTGAGTAGAGTATTCCTAAAATAATAGAAATAAATCATCCATTGGCATGGCTCTTTTATAATAATTTTACGATAGGTCATGTCACTCAACCGTGTGATGGAAAATTGATAGTGAAATAGGTGTTCTTGGCCTGGAGCTGGTACAGTGCATGGCGGTGAAGGTTTAGCATATACAAGAAAGGATGAAGGAGGCTTAGGACCGGAAAAAGTCATATTCTAATCATAATAGGAGACCCTTGGAGTTAACGGTTGGAGACCATGTGCTCATGAAGGTCTCCCCTTGGCGTGAGAAATAGAGGTTCGACAAGGGGAGTAAGCTTTCTCCTAGGTTCGTCGTACCCTTCGAGGTATAGCGGTATGTCGACGAAGTGGATTATCTGATAGAACTACCACCACCACTGCTGAGGATTCATGGCGTCTTCCTTGTGTCTCAGCTCCGTTGGTATCTAAAATATGATTCTCATGTCCCCGACCGGGGGTAGCTGGATATCAAGTATGATGTGATGATTGTATATGGACCAGTGAGGATCGAGGATCGTGAGGAGAAGGTGCTTTGTGGATGAACCATTCCATTAGTTAGTGTGTTATAGAGGCGTTGTGGGAGAGATGACAATACCTAGGAATGGTAGGCACAAATTCACACTGAGTACCGAGAGTTGTTTTGAGTTTTCTTCAGTTCTGTTTTGTACTTGTTTATGATGTAGTGATCGACCTTGTTAACTATGAAATGGAATGTTTCCCTTGTTATATAGATGCGTGTGAGGAGTCCTAACTATAGGTAGGGGAGTACCTGATCCCTTATCAAGATGCATTAATGTGGATACGGTTAAACCCGTGCGAGCGAGTCAGTTCCGCCCAAAGAGGATAGTATCCTGACATGGAGGTAAGGACTCCCTAATCCATTTGTATGTATTGTATGACATTAAATGTTCATGGGGATAATTGAGAGAGGGGTGTTTCTAAAAATAGAGGTGGTTTACTCAAGATTAGTATCTTTTGAGGTGGTTTCCTAGACCCCTCTCTTTTCTTCAAGTATAGTTTTGATTATTGAGGGTGATAATAGTTTGGAGGTATCTAATGTAAATTCCCAGACAATGACTCATTAAGGAGTTATATACAAATCTGATTACATCAAACAGTTCCACTAAAATAGTGGAACTTGTCATGGTTGAACACCGAAACGGAGGCACCATAACGTTGGAACCAAATTAGTCACACTATCACAGTCTCACACTGAAATAGTGGAACTTTAGTAGTCACACCACCACAATCTCTCACTTAAATGGTGGAACCACTTACGGTGACACCCTGAGGGTAGCATCATGAAGGTGGCACCGTAGTGGTCACACCATCACGATTGCACACCGAAACAGTGTCACTGCTTATGGTCGCTCCGTGACAGTGGTACCATGATGGTGGCAATGCTACGGTGTCTCACCAAATTCTATCCCAACCATTTTTTTCTTCCCAACCTCCCGCGTTTTCCTGATTTTTCCCCATAATGTATCTTTTGATGATAAAGTGTTTTAATACCCATTTTTATGACATTAAAATACCTTAAATGATATCTGAAATCCCCAAGAGCCGAGAGTCCCCTGACTTACCAAAACATTTATATGTTTCCTCATTATCACACCCGTTTCTTGTACTTTCTAGTTCCAACCCTATAACGCATTTCCCTCAAATTAAAGGATATACTTTAATGCATAGCTATCATGGCCACCCATCCTATTAAAATTGTTAAATAAAAATTATTTCCATTTTGTTTAACAATCCAACCGTGTTCTAAAACCATGATCCTCCTTTTATGCCATTCAAAATTCAAATCCCGTAACTCTAGGATATCACCTTTTATCACACGCGATTCATTTTTCTTCTTATTTTCTGGTATTTTTTTATTTCCTGGATGTTTTTGGAGTCCTCCTTCCCTTTTCTAGGGGTGCGCCTATGCTAGAGCCTTTCTTGCATAGTATTGAATCCCCAGAGTTCTTCCCCTACAAGTCGTGCATCTCCAGTTCTTGGTGTGTGGATAAAAACATTGATAGCTGATCAAGCCTTTAGGGTTTTTCCCTCATCTCTCATACTGTGTATCATGCGGGGTGGGTATGTTATTGATCATATGGGATGGAAGAAACTAAACCATAATGAATAAAATAAGTAATATTTAAATAAATGATGGTGTGTTTTTGATGTGGATGGTGTAATCATTCATAAATTCTTATATGTTGTGAATTATAAGGGCTTCTGTATGTTGAAAATCATGTCCATTGGTGGTTTTTTCATTCTCACTAATGAACCTCTATTTTCTGGTAAATTCTAGGATGATTAAATGGTTGTAACATGGAATGTTTTTAACCACATAAACTCGTTTAGTTAAATTAATGTCTAATGAACAAGAATCCTCATGTGACCACCCTGGTTAACCAAATTGAAAGATGGAACTAACAGAATGGTGAATAAGAATCTAGAAACTCCCTTACTCTATCTTGGTAACATGTATGGTTGTTTTGCATGTTTCTTGAGGGGTGATGTGTATGGGGATGGGATCCCCTGTTTTTGTGATGTTGTTGGTTTGTAGATCTTAGGCCATGTGGGGATGTATTTTGGAGCTTGTTTTGGTTCTTGTACATCAAGGAATATCACAAATCCCTTTTTTGTATGTTTAAAAGTGAACTGGGTGTGAATGCTTAAATTAATGCTTGGCAGTTTCTCCTTGGCTTGTGGCTATGCCAGTTAGATGCTCAGTATTGAAGAATTATTGAAATGGAATCACATAAACATGATAACAAGAATGGTTTCATTGGAGAATTTATTTCTGACAGTGAGTTATGCCTTGGTTGTGGGTGTTGTTCTTTTTTATGAATGAATAGTAATTAGGGTGTTTGTGTATGGTCTGATTTGGGAACCCTTAGTTTGGTATGAGTAATTTTTTACCTATATGTATTATTTACTTCTTTTGTTTCTTATTCCTGCCCCACCCGAGTTGTGTACTTTATGCCAAACACCCCTATTTCATGGGGGATTGTGTTTTCCCCAACAATCCAATATGTGGATTCTTATTAGCTCTTATACTGCTCCCTTTCTTATGTATCCTAGGACTCTTCAGGCAGGCTGTGATGGACTAATGTCCAATATAGACCATGATTCTTTGGGCATGGGATATTGTAGTAGTTTTCCCAGGTGTGTGATGGCAGGTTATTTCCTATGTGTCTTCAGGATGAGGCCCATGTGTCCTTGGGCATGGAAGTAGTTGTTCAGGCCTAGGTGTCTGTGGGTGTGGTTATATGTGGTTGTTGTGGACTAGATGTTTGTAGGTGGGATGTGTGGTTGTGGTATCCCAGGTGTGTGCGGGAGGGGAATGGTAGTGAGATTTCTGTGAGAATGGTAGGAGAGGTATGATGCATAGGATGTCTCCAATAAATAGTGGGAACGTGGTTCGGGGTACCCAATATCGATGTGCTATTACTATTACATTAATTGAATTTCTTTATATAGGGAGTCTGAATTGGTGAGTTTGGGTGGATAGTTTCTTTTCTAGGTGATTTGGTTATCTCCTTATACTCACAAGGCAATAGACTGTCATCCCAATTGAGCATGAGAGCATTTTGTTTTCCCTACTAGGTATCCCTATATACTCACCCTATGTGTATAAAACTATTTTTAGGTTTCCAGGACGACATCAAGGGATGTTCCAGACCCCATTAGCTTAGATGCCGAGACCATTGACGTGATTTATTTTATTTTCTTTTGATACCTACCTTTGGAGTTTTGTGTATTTTTTTGTATCACAAATTATTTGTACATGTATATGGGAATTGATTGTTTTGAATTTACTTTTACATTCAGTTTTTGTGTTGTTTTGGATTTACTATCTTATCTCGTGATCCAACTAAATATAAATGGAAATACCTTCCATTTTACATGTGATACCATGCTCTTGGTGCTAGTATCTACTCTAGGGCCAAACGATGGATGGTATTAGCTGTCATTATCCTTCTTTTATCATGTGGAAGGAAGGGTTTGGCAATCTGTTATCCCTTCCCTTAACATGGTGAAGGTGGGTCATGACAAGTAAGATCCCCTATGTTTAGATAGTTTAATTTGAAATATAAAGTACTATGATTTATTAGTGAATCATGATTTTAATTATCATAGGGAATTTATATACTCCACTTTAAGGAAAATTGGTTCATAATAATAAATAAGTCTCAAGGAAATGTAAATTGGGATGAAATCTTTTAGCTTATGATTTCTTTTAGTTGCATGGTCATTATCCTTCAGTAGTGTGTTTTAAAACATGTTACATACCTATAACAGAACCTTATGAATATTTATAATATCATATATGATATATAAATCATGATTTACATTTTAGAAGTATTTAAATCACGATATAAGTGATAATAATATCAAGAACAACAAGTCTAAACACGTACGATAAATAAAACGATTTTACCCAAAACGCCGCTTTAACATTGAATTTACAAAAGAATGGGTAATATAATGTCATAAGTGAACCATATATGATATCATAACAATAAATTTGATTCTATAATAAGTCAATGACATTATTTAAATAATTATACCGGAGGTTCGAATACGTACGAAGCATATCAGACCTAAGGTAAGGGATAATTTTTCAATCTCATTTTTTCTCTGAGATTGATTATATGTAAGTATTTACGGGGGTTATATTTTTCATCCATGTCCATAAAATGTTTTTTATACAGTGTTTAATATTCTTCCATTTATGTTTAAAGTCATGTTTACCCATCTTTTAATTTTACTTTGTGTTATGGAAGGAAACTTTCTTTTGTTTACCATATGTGGTACTTTTTGACTTTTCCGTTAAAAGTACGAGGAGAAAGTTTTTTTAAATTATACTTCATGAATGTATTTTTACGGTTTCATAAAGCATTATTTTAAAGAAGCTTACTCTACAAGATTTCAGGTCGATTTTCAACAAAATCATTTTCTTTTAAAATTGCATTTCATTTTGTGAATAGAAAATGATTTTGATGAAGGAAGGATATTTTCATCAAGAATTCATTTCATGTGGTTTATCAAAACCATTATCCATCTAAGATGAAATTATTTCATACGTGTATGTTTCAAGTATAATGTCTCTATGATTTAAATGGTTTTAATTTTATTATTCTGAAATTATATCCATTTGTTTTACATGGATTATGTTATGATGGAATGATGTTTATGAAACCCATTTTATTCTTTGGTTTATGATGAATGATTTATGTTTATATTGTGGAACACATAAGAATGATTTAATTATGAGATGGATGAGACCTATATATCCCTCCAATGCATTGGGTAAAGATTTATATCTCATTAGATAGACATGGATGGAACGAAATGTTAATACAGTTCAATGTTAGAGGACTAGAACAAGTAGTGAACTCGATTCAAAAAGGGACTTTTTCCTCTAATAATGTCTCGACAGTAATGCCTTGGCTACTATGGAAATCATATCACATGCTTAATGGTTTTCCACAATAACATGTTTTATTCCCATGATATTTTATCATGATTTATGATCCATTATGATCTATTCCCTATGTACTACCATGTTTCCTGTCATTTCTCATGATTTTGATGTTTAAATATTAAGTTCATGTTTTGAAGTTCAAATGTATATAGTTCGTTTTATTTTCTCCATGCTTAACCTTACTGAGCATTTGAGATCACCCTTTATATGTTTTCTTTTCCAAATGATACAAATAAAGGATTTAGGTAAGAAAAAAATTACGATCTCTATGAGAGATATCGAAGATCTTTCACCAAGATTAAAAGATTATATTATGAGTTTCCAAAGACACTAAACTATTACGGTCCTTTGTTGTCTGTTTTTTTATGTACTAAATATTCTGAAAAAGTAATTTAACGCCTATGTATGTCAAGCTTTGGGTCTCTACAGGTAAATAATAATGAAATTTGTTCTAGAATTATATGAACTAATGATTTTTTTGAAGTGTAAATAAGAGGGAAAAATGGTTGGCCTTTCATAAGTACGAGAGATGACACACGTGAAATTTTTAAATGAAAAATCTTTGCCAATGTGTTACAAAGTCCATAAAGAATAAAAATAATTCCTTACCTGACCATAGATGTTATATGGTCAATTTTGTTTCTATAAAATGTTGTTTGGACATGTTTATAGATTGTTATACACCATAACATTTTATTTTATCCCCATATAAACTCAGATTTTCCTTAAATGTGATAATTAATGGTATAATATATTGACTATTTATTTTGAAACTAAATTATTATTAAATTATTATAGAAGGTATATTTTTATTATTCGAAAATATAAAATCCAATTTAAAAAATACCATTTATTGAATTTGTAAAATTTAATTTAAAATTAAACCAGTATATGAGATGAATAAGCAATTTTCAAGAGATCATTTTCATAAGTAGGGTATGTTTTAATTCTAATATTAAATATTAAATTTATTTCAATGAAATAAATTGGGTTATTAAATATATAATCTAACTAATTTTATTTTTAAATAAATCATAAAATAAAATGGTGGTTACAAATATTTAAAAAAATGGAATTAAAAAACAACAATTTTTTATAATTCATTGTTAAATTTATCTTTTTAGAAAACTATTAAAAAATAATTGAATATTATAATTTTGTGTATATATCAAAATTAAAGTCTAATTTTTCAAAAATATTTTTTGAATGTTTCCAACTTTAAATTTTAATATGTTCATATAAATTGCAATTCTTTTTTTTTGAGAATGTATTCTAAAATTACATGAAGAGTTAACTAAAAATTAAGTATAGATTTATATTTTGTTACTTTATATGGAATCATTACAATTAATTTTCAATATTTTTATATTAATACTAATAATAGACTATTTAATGTCTAGATAATAATGGTAATATATTAGAAATAATAATAATAGAATAATCTGGTTCATTAAAACTCAGTGTTACGAGTAACACATGATATCAAATGAAATTAATTTATATGAAGGAATGTATTTTGTAAAAAATAAATTTGTTACAATATTACCTCCACAAAATTTATTTTTCATAAAAAATTCATCAATTTATTATTAAAAAATGTTCAATGCATATTCCTTATTGCTTCCTTATGTTCCCATGCTGCTTCCTCAAGGTGTTGGTTTGACCACAAAAAATTTCCCGTGTCAGTTGAATTTTTTTATAAAAATATCTCTTTATGATATATAATATTCATTGATTATTCCCAAGAAGAAATATCTTACTATAGTTTTATGAACTATTATATGAGAACATTTAAAGTATAATTCATGTTCATGCTTCCTGGAATACATGGAGCACCTCAGGGACTCAAGAGAGGTTCAGTGGAAGGGCTAATTCATAATCAACCATCCTAATATTATCAAGACTTTTGACGTGGAAAATATACCAAAGGATTATTTTTATATTATTTTTAAATATCACAATATTTTTTCAGAGGGAAATTACTATAAAATTCATTTTATTAGCTTCAAATTCCATATCAGATTGGTGATTTTTAGAAGAACTTTTATACTAACTTTGTGCTGAACTAATTGATGCTAAATGTTTATAAGCTTCTCTGAAATATCTTAATCCAAATACATTCCCAATTGATATCAATATCCAACTTTTTTCTTGTTCATTCTAGTTATACACTTCTATCCAAATAAGTATTCATATGGAGAAATCCAAATGATCAAGTGAATGTTAATGTTTTATGACATGTTATCTTGAGGAAGGTGTTGATCCAAACCAACATTGAATTCCATATTACCCAATCATAAAAGATATTACATTGCATTAACTGTTCACTCATACCGACCATCTATCTAGGAATGATATATAATGATAAAAATCAACTTTTTATCAAGTGCTTATTATAGACTTCAATAGAAAATCATGGTAAACACCGGATCTCATTCATATATGATAGAGTGTGGTACTCTAGGCATACATTCTGCTATCATATTATATAATAGAAAGATAATTAAAATTGAAATATTCTATCATATATATGAATTACGATGGATTTTTTTGTTTATCAATAATAAAAAATATATAATTATTGACTTTAGTCATTTTGGGTAATCCATCCACAATATCCATGGTGCTGTTCCATTTTTACCGTTATTTTATGGTTAATGATTTAAAAACCCCAAAAGAATTTTGTATATCACCCATAAAACAATAATATTACATGAATCAAAATAATTATCTTAAAAATATCTACTAAATCCATGATTAAAAAATACCCATTCACATATATTTATAACTTTGTACACCCAATTTGAATATAAAATAAATAACAATAATCCTCTTCTAATATCTCCTTCAAATTCTATGTGGAAAAAATACATATACAATTATAAAATCTTATCATTCCATCGTAATAATTGTTTAACATAATAATATATCTCACCCTTTTATCCAAATCCACATCATCTTCTTGTTCCACATTAATATTTACATTGACAGATGGTTGAAAATTCAGTTTAGAAAGAAAACACTTATTTCCTCGCTTAAAAATATCATGATCTATAATTTGAAAATCTAAATATATTAGATATTTTTGTGATCCTCATCAATTATAAGATGGTATGATATTTTTAAAAAAAATCATACTCTACCATATACCCATTCGTAGTGTGGTATTGTATTGTGAATTCAAAATCATTAATCATCTCTTTACATCTTCTCTGGAATGTGAACACCTCCTTCTATGAGAATATATAATTCAAAATTTTGTGATTAGTATATTTTCACACCTTCCTCTGTAATGATAATACTAACAAACCAATAATGACAATTTAACAACATGTACTTCCAAACCATGAGTTAGGTAAATTTTCTTAGGAACCATCGATTGCTGATAGGTAAAATCTATAACCATGTTATTCGTCATGATAATGATTCTATGATATTTACATTGATTCATCACTGTAGATTAAAAAACCATCTCTTTTATATGTTTGGGTAAGCTTTAGTGCAATGACTAATCATCTCTTTAGTTATTTGAAAATTTCCTTGCATTCATCATTCCAGAGGAGCATGGATCCCTTCTGAGTTAACTAGGTGAGTTGATTAGATATTCATGAGAAATTATCCACAAAATATAATAGATATCTATCCAAACCAAGAAAACATCGTTACATAGTTATCATGGCCATCCTTGGATAACTATAATTATATTTTAACTTTGATGGATCTACCAATACACTATGTATTTGTTTATATTAGACAAAAATGTATCATCTTATAGACAAAAATCAAAAAATATAAATTTTACATAAATATTCTAATTCCATATGAACTTCAGTAAAATTAGAAAGTGATATTATTATCCTCATTTATCATTGAATATAAAATATTATCATCAATAAAGACAATAATAATGGATAAATTTAATCTCTAAAGACACAATTCATTAAATAAATTATGATAACAAGAGAATTTGTATGACCATATGGTATCACAATATACTCATAGAGTCTATACATTATACAGAATTCTATCATGGGTATATGACCCTTGATTCTATTCAAATAATAACAAAAAATAATTTCAATAAGAGTGATGTATTGATCTATCAATATTATATAAAACATCCAATCAATATTCGGTAGAGGTTACTTGTTCTTGATCATGATTTTGTTCAGCTCCTGATAATCAGTGTGGAGAATCATCAATCAATATTTCTTCTTAACCAATATAATAGGTAAACCCAAATGTTTAGCACTAGGTCTTATAAATACTTTACCAAAATTCCCTAGGTTTTTATTGTTCAATTCGTTGAAATCAATTAGGCCTATTCTTTATTGGTTCTCTCATATGGTTGTAATTCCATGTAATAGTTCAATTGACAACTCAACATCACGATTTAGTGGATAACTATGAATCTATACAAGAAATACATCCCAATAACCCAAAAATAATAGGCATGTATTTTATGTCATGATTCTTCTAACATATCAATGAAAAAAATTCCTCATGTATATGAATTAATACCCCAATAATCGAATTAATTCCAATTGGAATTTTTTATTTATCCTCACACTGTTAAATGAGCCAAGGTTCATTTCGTATACAAAATGTGACATCCGGTCATAAGAAATTGTTATGGTCCCCATATAATGAATGATAATCAATGCTAATAGTCACTTAATAGTTAACTAAATGGATAATTACTAGATTATTAGGAAGCATGTTCCCATAAACAAAAATTGGAGTTAAACTATAGTATTTTGTTGTAACCATAATACTATTAATATATTTTACCAAATACATAATATCTATTCTTTTTGTGGGTAATTAAATACCATTTTCAAATTCCTTATATTGAAATGTGTGGGTAGAGATAGAATCAAATAAGACATTATCAATTTTTGTTTGATGATAAGTGTAACCTTCACCACACCATTCTTGTAACCCACTTTGACCATCATGATCACATTAGATTTCCATTTCCATTTGGTCAAAGGTTTTTATTAATTGTGATCATCAGAATGATTTAGAATAAATAATTGTTTTGGTATAACAACTATACTCTTAAAATTAGAATCATTTCATAATACTACCTCCCACATTTCCATAACCACCATGTTCTACTAAAATAGTTCACATGATTAATCTTCCCAAATTTCTATCATGTATCTGGATAAAACTTCATTCAACCTTGTGATTTATTTCACTTTTCATGAGAATCGATCTTCCATTTCCCATCAAAATGAATGTAATGGTGGTAATATCCAATTCCAATTTCGATCTTGTTAACACATGAGAAATTTTTTTCATTGATAATAAATCCTCTTATAGATAATTCCTTTAGGAGGATTATGTTCAATCCACAAAAAATATGATCATTATTTTATACATGAAAATTCAAAGAGAGGAAAACCCAACAAACCCTTTAAAATTATATTTATAGGCACTAGTAGATTAATCATCCTTTTTCAAAATGTCATGGTATTCATTTACCATCCATCAAAAAATGTTAATGTCAGTGACTATATCTTACTGATATCCCATCAATATAAAATCACCCTTTACTGTTACCGTGTTATTATTCATTTTATAATGGTTCACTCCATTACAATGTGAATATTATATAGTTTATATGTTATTCTATGGACATTAAAATATATAGTTATATTTTTCCTTTCAATGGTGAAATATATATATTTAATGAAACCAATATTTATATACATAAAAATATTGATTACATATCCTTGAAAACGAATTTAGATCCTTAGGGAACATTATGATAATTGTTTTTTCAATTTTAAGCATTAGATATATGCATTGGATATATTATGTGATGAGTGAGAGATTAAATTATATAGCCCCTTGATTCATCAACATGTTTCATTAGAAATACTATTTTTGTATTTGGTGTAATCCAATCCAATTTACATATAATGCATTGTCACAAGGTCTTAATGATATTTTTATGATGTATACCATTATGAATTCCATCACTATGTGATTAGTTATTCCTAACTATGAATTTATTTATTATTAGGTATTACTTGGATATATTATGATAGCTTCTCCATTTTTATGAATTTTTATTATTCCGATCAAATTATTGATTACATGGTAAAATAAAATAGAATTAATTATATGCTACCCCATACTAACCATCTAATCTAAACCCATTATGTTTTTTTACATTATCCTAAATAAGCCATGTAGATTAAAACATGAGAATATCAAATTCTTCTAGAGAAAAAATAAATTATCATGTATTTAATTAATGTATATTATGTTTTTAATTTAATGTTATGATCATTTATGAATGTAGATTATGGGTACTGTAATACTAAAAGATCATATATATTTTGATCTATGTATTATATATCATTTTAATAAAATATCCATGGTCTTTGAGTGACTAGAATTTTGGAATTACATTCAGTCATTATCAATAGATGTATTCCGTTATTCAAACTCAATAATTTCATCAAGAATGTATAAGATATCTTGCATGAAATATTTCTCCACAAAACATACATAAGAAAAAAATTCCTAAACAAATAAAAGAACTTCCATTTGTAAAAAAACCGGTACTAGAGACTATTAACATAAGATGTATATTACAAAATAATTAATTCATATTCATAGAACATAGTAGTTTAATATCTAGTAAATTAAGTGCACCAACTCATAAAAAAATATTCATGAGATTAATTCAATATTCCATACACATATCATATTAAAATTATTAATAAAAATCAATATTAATTTATAGTAAACATATAGTTAGTGACTTAATCAATCCCCTGAATTTAAGTCATATTATTTCATAAAAAATATACAAATAGAAGAAAATTTTAATTTTGAAAAATTAATATGAATCTAAAAAAAATTATGAATTAAAGAGATAACAAATATAAAATTCATACGAAGGGATTATATAAATTCTGTAACACCCCACCCCTACCTCATTTGATTAAGGAGGCGGTGAGGGTTACATGGCCTTAAGCGACATTACCAAGATGCAAATGGCTGGAAATGAAGGCTGAGGTCTTCAAGATCTGGTTGGGGAATGATTTTCCCTTAAGAAATAACCAACCAAACTATCCACTAATACCCACTATATGATGCATTTCAATTCAATTACGCAAACATACATTCACAAAAAGGCAACCAAGTTGTTCCACAACACAACTCAAAACCAATACAACTAGACATGTCCACACTACATCAAAGTACCCTGTAGAAACTAAACAACCCAACACCACATGCCATGACACCATCACAGCTCCACGCCAAGCTCCATGCTCCAAGCTCTACCAAGGGATCACAAATCTCCACTAAAGGTGGGAGATACCTTACCTTTTCCCATGTCACGATACACAACATCTGAAAAGACACCAAAGTTCGAAAGAAGGTGGTGAGTAATAAAACTCAGCAGGATTTCCCCAAATGACTTCCCTATACCCGCCACTAGGATAAAACCATTAGCACATTTATATAAAACAGTTTATATAAAATAATCACATGTGAAACCATTACTCTAAGCCAACCATGCTCTTACCAAGCCCTCACAGCCAACCTGAGAAACCAAGGGAAATCCCCAACAACCATGACACAAACCATTTCATCATTTACACATTACCACAACAACTTTCATTTTGAAATGAAATGCATAACAAACAACCAAAACAACCAAACAACCTAACGGTGGAGCTTCCGTCTAACCCATTCACCCAATCACACTAAGTGGTAATTCTCGTCCACTTACCATTGAAGGTGGCCCTTCCATCGACTATCCATCCCCTTTTTATAGTTATACTTCCCTCCACTTCCAAAAAACATTCAAACAAACCAAATTAAAGCATATAACCAACCTAGGTCACAACCACATGCAATCAACCAATTCCATTGCATATCCATCCACTTTAATAAATCTCCCATATTTTGAAAACCATTTTCTATGCCAAAAAATATTTCAATAAAACAACACATTTATTGAGAACCATTTCCATAAACCATTTTCACAATCAACCATAACATACCCTTTTAAAATATTTATTTTAAAATCCTCAAGAAAATCATTTCACCATAAAACCCGCCTTTTCCAAAAATCCCCAAAACATCCCCAAAGTATTTACAACCAATTTAGAATAACAATTCACAATTAAATTTTTGCAAAAAAATTAATTGTAATAGGGAACCAGTAGTTCTAACCAAGTGGAGTCGAGAGTGAATCCACCTACCTTTAGGTTTCTTGAGAAATCAGCCCACGAACCATCGCACCTCAAATCCAGTGAACACACCACTGAAACCTCCCTAGATCCCCTTCCCTAACATTTAAAAGCCTTCAAAACATCATCCAAGGCAACATAAACCCTAGATATACTCACAAAATGTGTATATATAGAAAACCACGAAATAGGGAAAAGCAGATCTAGAAGAAAACACAATGAAACCATGAGAGATGACTTACCTGGGAGAAACCACCTTCAAACTGTCTTGAAACCCCTTTTAAATGCTTCCAAATTGAGTGGGAGATCACCCTTAACCCAGGAGAACCCAAAATCCCGAGTGAGGGTTGAGTGGGAGGAATATTGGAGTCAAATAGTTTAATCCTGAGGGAGACCAGAACCTATAACCTTATTTTTATGTGGCCACACGGTTAGCCCGCATGGTTTCCCAAACCGTGCGCTAACCGTGCACACACTACTACCTTAGGAGCAAGGGTCCGCACGGTTTCCTCGCATAGTTTGGAAAACCATGTGCAGGCCATGTGAAGCCTACTATCTCCCTTGAACGGTTTCCTGGGTAATCCGCACGGTTACCCCTAACCGTTCTCAAACCGTGTAGCCCTTTAAAAGCCTCCAAAACCATCCAAAACCATTCCAAACTCTTACAACCTCTCCCTAACTCATCCTATGCACTTTAAACACATAACAATTAATAAAAAAAGGCCACATACCTCAAACCGAGGGTTCTACATTCTCACCACTATTATACATTCCTTCCTCAGAAAGTAGTGAGCCCGCCCTTTACCGAAATAGCTCAGGCCACTGCTCGACCATCTCATTCTCTCGCTCCCATATCTCCTCTTGAATCTGTCCATTTGCCAAAAAACATGAACTAAACCGATGATTTTACCACGCAAGACATTATATTTCCTATCCCCAACCCGCACTAGAACGTGAACCAAAGAAGCATCCAGTTCTAGCTCAACATGATCCCATCGAATCACATGGTCATGATCCGGCTGATACTTTTTCAACTGTGACACAAGAAACACATTATGCACTGCACTGAACCTAGGTGGAAAATCCAAACGATAAGCCACCTCACCAACCCACTCAAGAATCATAAAAGGCCCAATATACCTCGGAGATAACATTCCCTGCTTTCCAAACCGATAATGTCCTAACGTAGGAGAGATCCTCAAGAACACATGATCACTAAAATTGAACGACAACAGCCATCAAAGATGATCCGTATACGATTTCTGACGACTCTGAGCCGTCTCTATTCTATTCCTAATCAACTTGGTCTTCTCCGTCGTCTCCTGGACAAGGTTCTCTCCAACCATCGAGGACTCACCCGTTTCAACCCCAAAAAAGTGGAGAACAACATGTCCACCCATACAACACTTCAAACAGAGCCATATGTATGGATGCCTGATAACTGTTATTGTACGAGAACTCCACCAATGACAAGTGATCCTCCCATGAGCCACCAAAATCCATGACACAGGCCCACAACATATCCTCCAGAGTTTTTTTTATCATCCTCTTGGATTAGACATCTGTCTGAGGGTGATACACCGTACTCATGGTCAACTTAGTTCCAAGGGATTTTTGTATGAATTTCCAGAAACGAGATGTAACCCACAGATCTCTTTTGTATACGATCAAAACTGGAACACCATGCCTCTTTACAACCTCCGGAATATTGATTTTGGATAGATTTCCCACCATACGAGATTCACGAATCAGGATGAAATGGGCAGACTTCGTTAGCCAATCCACTATCATCCAAATGGAATCATACTTTCTGACCATTATTGGGAGACCTGTAATAAAATCCATTTATATTTTCTCCCACTTCCAAACAGGGATTGGTAAAGACTGCAATATTTCTGATGGCCTCTAATGTTCTGTCGTGACCTACTGACAAGTCAGGCATCTTAAAACGAACTCAACCACTTTTCATTTCATACCAGCCCACCAGAGTTGTGATTTCAACGCTTTATACATTTTCTGAATTCCAGGATGAAAAAACCACCTGGAATGATGATATTCCCAAATAAGATCCTTCTATAAAGAAACTTGTACAATGATCTGATTCCGAGAACACAAAACTGAATCTCCATTCAGTTACAAACCCTCAATGCTCTCCCCACTATTGAGTCTCGACCCCATGGTCACAATATCATAATCGAATATCTGGTCCTTTCTAACTAGGCCTACCATGTCAGGAATCAACAAAACTGGAACATAGAATGCACTATCGCCCTGGTCCTCACATTCCACCCGCATATCGGCTATAACCGACATCAACTGCCACTGGTCTGATGCCTGTTTTACCACCTGAGAATATGATTTTCTACTTAATGCATCTGCCACTGAATTTCACTTTCATGGTTTGTAAATTAAGTAAAAATAAAACATCTGGAGATATTCCATCCATCTCCTTTGCCTCAGTTTCAAAACACATTTTGAGAAAATGTTCTTCAAGCTCTTATGATCTGTGTATACCGTGAATTTCTCACCGAAGAGATAATGATGCCACACTTTCAAGTCATGGACCACTGCTTCCAATTCAAAATCCGGAGTTGGGTAGTTCTTCTCATACACTCTCAACTGCTGTGAGTCATTCGCAACCACCTGATTCCCTTTCATGAGAATGTACCACAACCCTGATCCTGATGCATCGCAATACACCACGTACCATTTTCTGGGTTCTAGCAAAACCAAGATTGGTGTTGATGTAAGAAGACCCTTTAGATCTTTGAAACGCTACTGAAACTGTTCATTCCACTGGAATGGAACATTCTTTCATGAGAAAGCTATCATCGGTGAAGCCAAACGAGAGAAATCGTGAACAAAATGTCAATAATACCCAGGTAGACCAAGGAAACTCGGTATCTCAAACACATTCTTTGGCGGTTTCCATGAGTTAACAGCCTCTATATTTTCTGGATCCACTAAAACACCTCTTTAATAATGAAAATGGCCAAAAAAACCAACTTCCTATATCCAAAAGAAACACTTTGATAATTTGGAATATAACCGCTAATCCCTCAAGATCCCCAGCACTATCGCCAAGTGCTTCTCATGCTCCACCCTTGTCTATGAATACACTAGAATATCATCTACAAACACCACCATAAGTGAATCCATATATCTCTGAAATATTAGATTTATCAATGCCATAAACACCACTGGCGCATTCATTAGACCAAAGGGCATAACCACATATTCATAATGGCTATATCTACTACTGAAAGATGTTTTAGGAATATCCTTCTTCCTCACCCAGAACTAATGTTATCCCTTCCTCAGGATGACCATGGAGAACAACTGGGCTCCCCTCAACTAGACGAAAAAATCATCAATTCATGGATGTGGATATCTATTCTTTATCATAACATGGTTATGTCAACAATAATAAACACAGAGCCTCAAAGTTCCATCTGCCTTTTTCACAAACAACACCGGTGCTACCCACAGAGATGTGCTAGTCCAGATAAACCCTTTGTTTTCTAACCTTACTACTGGACATTAAATTCCCGCAATTCAGCTGGTTCCATCCGATAATAAGGAAGTGAGATAGGAATGGTCCCCAGAAGTAGATCAATCATAAAATCCACCTATCTTATGAGAGGTGGCCCAAATAATTCTTCAGAAAAAAAATCCATGAAGTAATCCCCCACTGCTGGAAGAACATTCAGCTCAACACCATCTACCGATTCCAATGACAACACAACCAACTGATATGATAATGTACCCACTACTGGTGCCACCAAACCCATTTCACCATGCCTTTCATTCCTCTCTCCTCTAAAGAGATGTCTAAAACCATCGTGTGTCGTAAAATCCACTATTCGTGCATCACAATCAATGTGAGCCTTAAACACCACTAGGGAATACATTACCAGGACTAAATCATACCCATCCATCTCAAGCATTGAGAAATTCTATAATATCTCTACCTCACCCATAATGATACAACATTATCTACACAAGAAGGTTCTCCACTCTCTTCGACCCAGATGTGTTTGATGTTTTAAAACCAAGGGCATCATTTCTACCCTTAAACCCAT
Source organism: Viscum album (assembly GCA_963277665.1). Lineage (NCBI taxonomy): Eukaryota > Viridiplantae > Streptophyta > Magnoliopsida > Santalales > Viscaceae > Viscum > Viscum album. The sequence continues at coordinate 536,734,104 of OY728141.1, read as the reverse complement.
CAAATCAACCACACATCCAGAAAACAAATAGTGTGAAGCACCTGTATCATACAACACTTTCAACAAGGTTGAATTTAAAAGAATAGTACCTCGCATCATGGATGGTTCCGACTGATCATCCCCCACAACCTGCTCAGCTCCTAACACATTTTTTCTTGCCACACTCTGCTCTTTAATGCCCTATTGAGGCATCGTGGTATTTCGAGAATCACCTTGACCCTCTTTACTCGGCTGCCGAGGGGTATGTTGATGTCCCCGCCCCGTCGAAGCATATGACATCTGCGATCCCTAAGGAGTGTCATACACACTCGACTGTGGATCATCACGACAATAACGCTACATATTCCCTATCTGCTTACCATTATTACATGCTCAGGGTTGTGTTGTACTATCCCACTTGATGTGGCTCGTAGAACCACACTGAAAACATCCCGGCTTGCTTTGGGGATTTGGAGGAAGATTTACCGATCCTGTCGTCAGTTTATATTCCATATTCTTTCCCTGGGAATAAGTGTTCCTCTTTCGCTTGAACCTAGGGTTAGAGTTCCCACTATTAATTATGGGTACCACAATGCTTCCTCCACCGGGAGAGCCCAACAAATCCCTCCCAGTCCCCAAGGATCTATTCACCATATCTATGTAATCATCTATACACAACACCTCTATCTTTGAATAGATTTCTTTCCGTAACCCCTCTTCAAATATCCTTTCCTTCAAGGATGTGCTACCTACTAGCTCGGGTGAAAACCTTACTAAGTTCATAAACGTAGCTGCACACTCCATCACAGACATAAGATCTTACTTCAAACTGAAGAAATCAGTCATACGGTGAATTCTAAATGTATGTGGGTAGAATTGTTTATTAAACAGTTCCTCAAATCCTTCCCATATCATACCCTAGTCCTTCCCCGCTTGGACTACCAACTCCCACCATTGAAGGGAAATATATTTCAACATATACGTCGCCAAAATCACTTTTAACTCTACTGGAGTTCCCAAGAACATGAAGATCTTGTTCATTATATTCAACCATGTTTCTGCACTCTCCGGCTCTGAATCACCCCTGAAGATAGGAGCATTCTTCTTTTGAAACTGAACCGCATGATCCACATGTCTTGGTTCATCCATTTTATTTCCACTATTCACAACATGGAATGCTTGCACTATGCTTTTCACTAACTGTTGGTTCACGTGAGGCTTAGATGCTACCATATTTTCAGCAGCCTCCTCTGGTTGGTCTATACGATTCCTACCCGGTTCCATTTCTATAAACAGAAAACAAACAACCATGAGTCTCACTTCTATAGACATCACGAAATCCCATTTCAAATCACATTACACAACCCTATTACAACAATTCTTTCCACATTTTCTACATGTGCCATGTTTCACCATTTTGAAAACCAAACCATTTTCAAAATATGAATTTATTCACATCACAATTTCACACATTCATATCACATTATAAATCATTATACCCCAATGAAATATGCATCCTAGTGGGAAGTCATTTCTACCATGCATTACATGCTCATCTCATTGGCTACACCCACAACAATGATATATCCAATTCATATAAGTGTCTCTAAAACACTAACTTACCCAACTCCCAGGTTACTTTAATTTAAACATAAAAGTGTTAACTACATCCTTTTAGGCTATACATTCCACGTTCCATCATTCCTACACCTTGATACCATCCCAACTCAAGGAATGTAACACAAAAAATGTGAACACCAAATCCTAGAATCAACTCCAAAGGACCGAACAAACTGATACCACTTGTAACACCCCACCCCTACATCATTAGCCTGAGGAGGCAGTGAGGGCTACATGGCCTTAAGCGGCATTCCCACGATACCAAATTCTGGAAATAAATACAGAGGACTTCAAGATCAAGTTGGGGAACGATTTTCCCTTAATACAAAACCAACCTAACCATCCACTAACAGCCACTAAATTATGCTTGTCAATTCAATTCCCAACCATACATTCCCCAAAAGCCAACCAAGTTGTTCCCTAACAAAAATAAAAACCAATACAACTAGACATGTCCACACTACATCAGAGTACACTGTGAAAACTAAACAACCCAACACTACAATCTATGACACCATCACAGCTCCACGCCAAGCTCCAAGATCCAAGCTCCACCAAGGGATAAATAATCTCCACTAATGAGGGAGATGACTTACCTTTGCCCATGTCATGGAACACAACATCTGCAAAGACACCAACATGCCAAAACAGCGGGTGAGTACTAAAACTCAGTAGGGTTTCCCCAAATGGCTTTCCTACACACATCACTAGGATAAAACCGTTAGCACATTTATATAAACCAGTTTATATAAAATAGTCGCAAGTGCAACCAATAACATAATCTAACATGCTCTTACCAAGCCATAACACCCAACCCGAGAAACCAAGGGAAAGACCAGGCAACCCTGCCACAAACCATTTCATAATTTACATGTTATCACAATAACTTCGATCTTGCAAAGAATGCACAACAAACAACAAAAACAACCAAACAACCAAACGGTTGAGCTTCCATCCAACCCGTTCACCCATTCATACTAAGGGTCCCTTCCCGTCCACTTACCATTGATGGTGGCCACTTCCACACAACATTCAAACAAGCCAAATCCAAGCATATAACCAACCAAGGTCCCAACCACATAAAATCAATCAATTCTATTGCATATCCATCCACTTCAATAAATCACCAATTTATTGAAAACCATTTTCCATGCCAAACAACATTTTAATAAAAAACCCTTTTATTGAAAACCATTTCCATCAATTATTTTCAAAATAAACAATAGAATCCCCTTTTAAAATATCCATTTTAAAATCCACAACAATAGAATTCCACCATAAAACCACCTTTTTCTAAATATCCCAAAAACATCCCCAAAGTATTTCTGACCAATTTTGCATAACAATTCTCAATTAATTTTTAGCACAAGAATAAATTGTAACAAGGAACCACAAGTTATAACCAATTGGAGTTGAGAGAGAAGCCACCTACATTTAGGTTTCCCGAGATATCGACCCATGAACAATCACACCTCTAATCCGGAAAACGCCCCACCAAAACCTCTCTAGATCCCCTTCCCTAACATTCAAAAGCCATCAATATATCATACGAGGCAACCAAAACCCAAGATCTACAAAAAAAGTGTAGATCTAGAAAACCAAGAAAGAGGGAAGAGCAGATCTAGAGGAAAACGCAAAGAAACCATGAAAGAAGAGTTACCCATGAGAAACCACCTTCAAACCGCAATGAAACCTTTTTTAAACGCTTCCAAATCGAGTGGGAGAGCACCATTAACCCCGAAGAACCCAAAATCCTGAGTGAGGCTCGAGTGGGAGGAAGATTGGAGTGAAATAGGCTAAGCCGAGGGAGCCCGAAACATATAACCCTATTTTTAATTGGCCACACAGTTAGCCCACACAGTTTAGAAAACCGCACGCTAACCGTGCCCATGCTACTGCCTCGGGAGAAAGGGTCCACAAAATTTCCTCACACGGTTTCCTGGGGAATCCGCACGGTTTCCACTAACCATGCTCAAACCGTGCACCCATTTAAAAGCCTCCAAAAACCTCCAAAAGCATTCCAAACTCTCTCAACCTCTTCCCAACTCATACCATGCACTTTAAACACATAAAAATGCATATAAAAGGCCACATACCTCAAACTGGGGGTTCTACAACCAGGTTCACCTTTGAGTTATTCATTCCACATTTTAATCAGATATAATTATTCACTGTTTTTTTCAATGATTCTATAAATCATAATAGGAAAATAAAAGAAGAATAAGTGTCCATTAGGTCATACTGATGAATATTTTGATCATAAATTAAGGATAATTAATTTTTTATCCATATAATCAATCATGATATCATCATTTGTAGTGTTAAATATAATTTATTTTAAAAAATAATGTATTGAATAATATATGGGAACTATGTTTTTATTGTAATTCCACAAGGTCACTCTTGTGATCCAAAAAATGGATTTGATAAATAAGTAATTTTGATACTATGTCAACTACATCATTCTAATATTGAGTGATAATATTGAAATATATTATAAATCACTAAAAAACATGAACAATATTTATATACATGAAAGGTAAAAATTATATAAACTAATGGGAAAAGAACATATAACAACATGAGGAATGTATGTGGATATAATACCCTTTAGACATGATAAAGTTATATATGTGGGTATAGATTTTATATTATAATATTCATATACACATGTTTCAATATGTTATATTTCTTATTTTTTATAGGAGGATGGATGATAGATCCCATAGACACATGCAATGTACTCCCAAGACTATATGCCTTACACCCAACCCCTATTTCCACTGTCAAACTAGACTGAGTCTATAGGGCCTTAAAAACAATCCCTAGATACATGGTTCTAATTTATATTTTCTATATTATCACTTACTTACAGAACCTAGAAGAAATGTTTTCATAGTTCGTTCTACGTGACCCATGTAAACAAAGTCATACTTTATCATGCCTGTAGGATCTTTCCAATTACCCCTATAGTTGTCATATAGTATGAACTTGATTATAGGTCCTTAAACAAAACCTCTATAAACATGGTAAAACTGGACTGTGTCTATAGTCACTTGAAACTATCATTTATAGCAAAATTCCAACTTGATGATCATTATTGAGTTCTGATAGTCACATGAATATCTTCCATGGCTATAGGTAGTTTGAAAGCAATTTTTTTAAAATTTTCATAATAAATATTATAATAAATGTTTATTTTCTTTATATATATATATAACTATTTAATACATGTAATATAAAAAATTTATATATAGTGACATAGTATTTTTCAATTAGAAATTGGAATACAAGAGAAAATGTTAGGAGCTAGGAATTATTTAATTTTTTGAAATCTATATCAATGGGAAAATTCCCAGGACTATAAGATCATGTAATAGCCACCAAAACTCTGCCTATTTCTATAGTCAAATAATTAAATAAGAAATATCATGTCGCTATAATTGAAACATGGAGTTTTTTCTTTGTCGTAGTTGATATATACATGGTCACTTACCATTGATATCGCCAAAATATTTTATCTATGTTTTTTCACCATAATCATTATCCCCATGGATATAGATTATACCCATGGGCAATGGGGATATATCCAGAGACAAATCCCTAGAATATATCACGTTTTTCAACATTTTATACAAATAAATAAAGAATGAAGTATATATTCACATCTAATTAGATGAAATTTTCCAATTGAGACAGAAAATGATAATGAATGATTTTGAATGTTTAATGAATCCTATGATTAAAAGGTAGAAATGGTTCCAAATGTTCTCAGTAGTTTATGACACAATACCTTATCTATGAAAATGATTTAAAGAAACTGAATATTTAAACATATGTAACGGTTGAACAAGTATATAGTAATTACATAGATGAAATATGGTCTTTAACGAGAAAAATATTCATATTAAAGAAGATAAATGTGTTATAAAAGATAACTTTTTATGTTTTAAATGAAATTAAAGGAAATAAAAATGGGTCAAATCATAATATATAACATGAATAAATATAGAGTTATAAGATCACATATTCGATTATGCATGTTATTCATATAAAATATAAAGAAAAATCAAATTAATGATTCATGTTGTTCATATTTATCTATTCAAATTAGAATAAAAAATATGTATGAAGACCTCTATAGAAAATTTTATTGCGACAATTACTGTAATATTATCTCATGAAAACATAGCCAAGAAAACATATTATGAAATGACTATTAAGTGGTAGACCTATGTTGTTCCTAAAACATGGAAACTATTTACTAATAAAAATCTTTTAAATTATTATGATTTATAAAATAATATGAAAAACAAAATTATATATTGTTGATTTTGTGTAAATTAATTATAAATGTTAAAAAATTATAATGAATGTAGATATGAAACAAAATCATAAAATCGATGAAGCTACTCATAAAAATAGTACCTCCATGATTCTTTAAATCAGACAAGATATTCTGTCCTTCTTACTCATTTTTCATAATACATCATATGTATGATTATCCATTACTGAAATATGAATGGTTATGAATCCCATCAAATAAAATGATCATTGAGTTTACAGTAAATCCACCTATTTAAGGTTAAAAATTTAAAATAATCTTTAATCTAAGGAACATCACTATAGTTCTTCTTATATCAGATCACACATCATGTTTATTTTTTCTCATATTTTACATTGTATACTGGTGAAATGTTATAGGATGTAAAATAAGTATATTTTTAAAGAATAAATCATATTTCAAAAAAGGATGAGAAAAACTTTCACTAAACACCCATTCTCGAATTTTTTTTGAATTTATATAGTTTGACATGATAATGAATTCAAAAATTAAAAGGACATGTTAAAAAATAATCCTCTTCAAGGGAAAGCCTCATTTTATTTTGACATTATCACATAATTATGAGTTCATTATTGTGAAAAATGATAATAAAACTATGGAAATATGATTACAATACCATAATAGAGTGATGATATTAAAAAAATGTAAAAAATATCTAATAGGGAGGATCTATTATAGATGATTTCAATTATATTTATACAATATCAAATTCAATCAAGCTTAACTTCAACATGAATATCAATACCCAATATTATTCCATTCTCCTTATCTCATTATTATACAATTCTTATTACCTATCTTGTTTATTTAACCCTTATTTAATTAATAATGTACATATAAAGATTCAATTTTATCCCCATTGGTTTGAATACCTTGAAAATTAATCCATTTTTATTATACATTATAGGATTATATCTTAACAAGAATGACCAAAATTGTTACATAATAAAACCTTATCTATGAATTAGATACACTTATATTGGTTTTAGTTAAAATTTTGTATATTTTATATATTAATGTTATTTTTATGTGAGATTTAGTGTTTTTTATTTAATATTATATAAATATCAGGAAAATCCATTATAACCCATAGAAACATACAAATATCTTATTCATAATGTCTATTTATTGGGTTACTATGAAGTTAATATAATTTATTTGGATATCACATATGGAAAATTCTCATTAATCATATGGGACAAAAACACTCTCTAATATTCATTAGAAAATAGTTTATTCCCATAGTTATTATGTTCCATACAATACATTCATATGTTTTTTTATTAGTAAAAATGGTTTTGGCCATGTTACATGAATGTTAGTCTTACATTTCCTTCATACCTTATCTTCCATTCATACGCTACCAGGCTACTTACAAATATACAAAAATTTGAAAATATAATTTCTCATATGTGTTCATTCTAGTTTATATCTATATAACCAGAAAAACAAAAATAAAAGCATGACCATAAAAATTAATTATATAATATTTTCAATTTCAATAAAAGGACAAAAATATTCAATTTTAACAAATAACCCCAAAACATTTTTATTTATTGAAAATTTGATTTATTCCCAGATTTATTGAAAATGATATGGATATATTCAACGAATTATAGAAAATAAATGTGAAAAATTTATGATATGTCACTTAACTGAACATTTTTTGATTTCTATTATGGAAAATTATTTATCCTAGTTTAAATTAAAAACCAAAATTTCATGTTTGAGATTTTTAAATTTCATTACAAAATGATCATTTATTACATATATATGAATTTAATTATGATAGAATTTATTTATCATAACCAAAGGAAAATCATGATTATATATCTATTCATTCAGATTTTATTTTGAATCACTTAATAAATTTATTATAACTCTCCACTAAGTAGAATTGTTATATTTAGTAATGATCATACATATGAACATTCATTGTTCTCTATAGATTTAGAAAAAAATTGAATTTATCTACAATGATGATAGTGAAAATTTAATAAATCATGATTTAGTTTTCTGTTATGCTATATTTCTTAGGTTTACTTGGAATACTCTTAAAATAAATAGTGAAAATGTGGAGGCATTAATTCAAAATATATTTCGATAAAAATAATTTAAATCCATGGAAAATTAATCACTCATTTACCTAACATGTATATCATATCTAATATCTTTCCCAGTTGATTGATAAACGAGCCACATAAATTACGAATAATGAAAAATTAAACACACACTTACAAGATATTTAATTTTTTACACATTTATTTATATATAAATTTTAATAAACATTATATATATTTATGTAAAATGGGATGAATTGTGTAAATAATATATATTACGTATGACTATTTAATTTTTCCAAAATTCAAAAAAAAATTACACCACCCATATAATAACATACAAATTTAAATCTTTCTAAATGAAATACCTCAAATATCATTCTCGTACACAAATAAAATTTTAAATTTTTGATATATTATGAAAAATAGTTGAATTTTATGTTCTATTAGGGTAAAAATTTGTTTTTATTAAGGCTTTCATGTGAATAATGTCGTAACATTCTAGTAAATATGTTATTGAAGTGGTAAATATATGCATGGGTTATAATGGAAGCCTCTAGAGCAAACAACATCTACTTCCATTTTACCCTATCCCACATGTGCATGTTAATAACATGGTGGATAATAAATCTTTTGAATTCCCCAATGAGGTTTTAAATGGACCAGTGGGAGGGAGTATATATGCTTATAAAATTGACAGTAATAAACTAATATAACTCTTCCACCAATAACTATATGTTTTTAAATATTGTTAATATTAAGAAAAGTATGTAAATCACAATATTCAACCATAAGTGAATGTCCATGCCCTTAAATAGAACTAAATTCCATCACCACTGATCCTAGATGATAAGGAATGTGACCAACCCATGTACATAATTATGTTAGAACAAGATCACATTGTATGAAGATTTAATACTATCTCGACTTCTTTGCAAGACCTCATGTTCTCCTAATCCACCCCACCCAGCCACGTAATCCTATATGGGTGTTTGGGATGAGGTTCACCGAAAATATATAAATATAAGAGAATATGATACTCGACTGAGGTATTTAGAGAAGTTCACTAGTTCTCAACTACCCAACACTAAACTAATTGTCATGTTCTCGGACCATATTCTCTATGTCCTAAATCACCCATTACCCAAAAAAAATACAAATATCCACCATATTAATATAATAAAAAATATTCCCAAAATATGGAACCAAACCATCAGAAGCTTCTCAATAGACCGATGGTGAATAATAATGCATACATATTCCTTATGATGTTCTAAATGAACCTAGACCAATTACTGTGAAGAAAAAATATTTTCAATATGTTAAAAACATGTATTATTTCTACAGTTTCATTTTGATTCCAATTGTGTGACTCTATGATAATGAAAATTATCAGTCAATATATTCCTACGCTGAATATTATTAATATGTCATACATTTTTTGAATGAAATTACTTCAAAAAATGGCCATTTCCAACATATAAAACATTTATAACATGTATAATTTGATTAATATTGGTGGTTTGGTAGGAACCATAACATGAGGGAGGGAACACATAGTTAAACACCTTATTAAATAAGAATATATTAGCATGAATAAATTTACAATCCATATTAATCACCACATTAGAGAAAAAAATGTTATACATTAACTCTTGGAATATCATTCGATTGTATTGTCATACAATAAAGAATAATAAACAACCAATACCTTTTCATCTAAAAATATGTTATTCCAATTCACAGAAATCCATGATGAGTAATTATTAATAACCTAGAATGTCTAAAATATCATGTCTAATATATAAGTGTTCTTTAATATTTTATTTCCAATGTACACTATTGTTATACCATAACAATTCTTTGTAACTTAAACTAATAGGATTCTCTCAACTACATGTCCAATGAATCATTTTCTAACAAGTCATACATCAATTCCTCTATAAATCATATATTAATACCTCATTGAAAATTATTTTTCATCCATTATCAACTAATCTTGTGAAAAATCCCCTCATGATTGGCATCCCATTAGAAACTATATTAATATTTTTTATTATCCATACAATATTTTTTGGAACACTTTTAAATTATAAGATATCAATCTCCATTGAGGATAAGACACTATTTTAAAGACCAATCATATACCATAATAATAGATTCCATATATTACAATTGAATATTTTTATTTTGATTCATTCCCGCAAAGAGAAGAAAGGTTATACATGTATCCCCCCAATAGAATATTGGGAACTGATATAGATAATTTTAAATGTTCATTTAAAAAATCCATTCCAAATAAACTTATGTTTAAAGAGTTTCTATAAACCACATATTGATTTCAAAATTTTTATTTTTTTATTTTTAATTTTTTGGATTCTATTCATTAAACATTTTTTCATGATCTACAAGAAATTGTACATATCATTATGCTAACCATTGAGGAAAAATAACATGTCAACAATAAAAAAACATATGAGATATACTTATGGGGGTGTACATTAATAATTTTGGAGAACATCCCATACACTGAAACATACAACACTCATGTATATATTATTATAGTTAATGGTAGTTGAAGTACTCAAATATTGAAGTATAGATTAATCCTAATAGGATACTCATGGTAAATTGAGGATAAAAAAGGAAAAATAAAAATGTAGGTATCAAGGATAATGTTTTATATCCAATGACTAAATCAATAATGTTGAAAACATTTCTTGAACTAAAAATCATTTAAATTGAATAAATAAATATTAACATTTTAAAAAAATCCTCTTTTATCTCATAAATTTATGGGTAATAGGAACAAAATGTGTAAATTTTATTAGAATCACCATAGGATATGAATTATAGTTTGGCTCAGTTACTCATGTGGTTGAAAATAAAAATCCATTTTAAATCCATGAAAATGATTGAAAACAAAACCCAATACATATTAAAATAAATATACATGCTAAATAATATAATATCTCAAAAAAACCATAGATGCTGAAGTGGATTTTCTATTTTCTTTTTATCTAATTAAATTATGAAAACATACTAAAATAAAATGTACAAACAAACAAAAATATCATATAATAAGTTTTTATTTAACAAAATTTATGATTTTTCTAACCATAATAAATCTCAATCATGAATATGATGTTTTCCGTATAATTTGTGTTGGGTGACATAAAACTAATGAAATTAAATGATATAAAAACCCTGTATATGTCACAGCCCACCTTCACTAAATGGTGGGATGAGACAACAGATTTCCAGGCCCTTCCTTCTTTTTGTTCAAGGAGAGATAATGACCCCTTAAACCCGCCTTGAATAGGTCCCGAAGTGGTGACCATCACCAAGGGTATAGAATGTCACACAAAATGGAAGGAATTACCCTTTTTATTTTTATAGGATCAAGAGATAATATAGAAGCCCCAATAATACCAAAGTCAAAAGTAAAGGTAAATCCAAAAATAACCCGTTCTTATATTCATGTTCAACAGTAAATGATACAGGCCACAAAAACTCCATTGAAAAGTACCATGAAAAAGGAAAATGACAACAAAATCTACCCCAAGGTCCGAGCTAGTACGGTCTCGCAGCATCCCTGACATCCTCCTGGAAACTTTAAGTTGATTTATATACATAGGGTGAGCATACAAGTATACTTAGTAAGGAAAACCAAAAGCTCTCGTGCATAAGTGGATAGGCATTCTAATGCCCTATGAGAAAATAGATAACCAAAACATCTAGTAGGGTACACTATCCACCCAGGCCTCATCAAGGAACACTCCCCAAATAACGCAACTCAAGTAAAGTATAGTAATAGCAAATCGATATTTCAGTACCCCATGCCACTTTCCCACTACTTATTAAAGAAATCCTACACATCGAACCAATCTTGCCATTCTCACCGCAATACCACTGATAAACCCCACCTGTACACACCTGGGCCACAACCTCACCGCAGACCCACTACCAAACCCCGCCCAAACACACCTGTTCCATAACCACCGTGTGTAACCACACCCACAAACACCTGGGTCAGATCAACTACTGCCACACCCGAAGACACCTGGGCCTCATCCCGATGACACTTGGGAAACAACCTGCCCACAGCCACCTGGGCTAACCACCAAAACTACTCTTCCCCAAGATTCTTGGGGTAATAATGGACTTCAGGCCATCACATCCTGCCCGAAGAGTCTTGGGTTATTCAGACAACAGATCATAAATGAGCTAATAACTAGCCACTCATAGGTGTGTTGGAAAAAACACACTCCCCGTGAATTGGGGTTTTCAGTAGTAAGTGCTCAACTTGGGTGGGGCGCGAATAAGAAACATAAAATCCTCAGATATATGTATATGTAAAAGCACTCATCCCAACCTAGGGTTCCAAAACCTAAGCACAAACACCCTTGTTACTATTCATTCACAAAAGAAGCCAAGACACTCACGACCAAGTCTCAAATCATCCCAAAAACCAATTCCCCATTTAAACGAATCATTTTTTCACGTTCATGTGATCCCATTTAGGTGGATTCTGCACTACCGGGAAACTAACAGGCATAATCAAAATATAGGAAAAGAGAAACAACCCAACAACAATTTAAGCATTCACACCCGGTTTTCTTGTAAAGTTACAACAATAAGAAGGGGATTAGTGAGATACCTAAAAGTACTGGATCCAAAGGAAACCTCACAAAATGGATAAGTGAGATCACTCGAAGTACTAGAAACAAAGAAAACCCTAAGACACAACCCCATGCACCAAAAAACAGGAACCAAGAATTTTTCAACAATAGAGGATCCCACCCGAGTTCGTTTCTCATCAGAGCAACCACACAGCTTCAGATTCAGAACCAACATCTATACCACAACGGAGGATCCCATCCTCCCCCACATTATCCCATAATGAATCAAACATAACAACATGCCTACTACCAAAACTGAGGATGGAAACATCCAGGTTCAACAAATCATTCATTAGGTTCATTTCTCTGTTTGTTAACCGGGGTGATCATGCAGGGATTCTTGTTTTACTAAACGTCCGTTTAACCATGAAAGTTTAAGTGATTAACCAAATTTCATGTTAAGTAATTTAATCATCACAAAATACATGGTTAATTTGTGTGTAAGGAAATACCCCCAACGACCATGATTTTTAGTGAGCATAGGCCCACACAATTCACAATACATATCAATATAAAAGAGTACAACAGAACATCGATCACACCGACCTTCATTCATTAAATGTCCATTCATTATCTTCATTATGTTTGGTTTCATCAATTCCCACAGAGAAAAAAGTGTACCCACCCCACATGATACACAGAAAGGAGATGTGAAGGGAAAAAATACCGACTTGATTGATCAATGAACGACGTATTTCTCCACGCGCCAAGAACAGGGAATGCACGACTTGCATGGGAGGAATTCCATGGACTCTTAGGGGTGCATAAAGCTCCACCAGAGGCACACCACACGACACAGGAAGAAGGGGCTCCAAGCGCACCAGGGGGAATAATGAATCCGACTAAAGGAAGAAGAGGAAAAATAACTTCCCGTGCGATATATAGATTAGATCCCGTTGTTACTAGATATGGGAATTTTGAATTCCTGGAAAGTCGGACCGTGTTTTCCCAAGTGGGTTGGTAGTTATCCACGATGGAATTAAGTTATTATTTAATATCCCCCATCGAGGAGGTTTCTTGGAATTTTTGAGAATTGATTATGGGCTTTAAATGGCTTTAAAAAGGTTAAAATAATTAATTTACGTCAAAAAAGACGTTGCGGGTGCGGGACGGGGAAACGAAAATAGAGGGATGGGTGAGGACACGCTGCCACCGTGACTAGTGCTACCATCATGATGCCACTGTTTCGGTGGATCCTTATTTTTGAAAAGTAATGGGCCTAGAGGGTTTGGGCCATTACATTAAAAAACACTCAAATTATTCTCGCCCTCCAGAATCAAAACAAACTAGAAGAAAAGAGAGGGTCTGAACAACCACCTCAAAAGATACCTCTCAGAAGTGAGCCTCATCATCATATAGAAACACCTCTCCCTCAAGAAACCAGGAAACATACATAGTCAAACTGCCCAGTCATATGGGTTGGGGTGTCTCTTCCTCAATGTCAAGATACTATCCTCTTTGGGAAGCACTGGCTCACCCGCACAGGTTTAACCGCATCCACCTTAATGCATCTTGATTAGGGATCGGGTACTCCCCTCCCCACATTTCAAGACACTTCACACACATCCACAAAAAAGGAACACCACACATTACATTGATTAATAAGGAAAAAAGTGTTCCGTAAAAAAAGTACAAAATAGAACAACACAACACACAAAACAACTCTGGGTACTAGGCACGTATCTGTGCTTCCCGTTCCTAGGTGCTTTCCTGAAGCCCACCATGCCTCCACAACACAAGAAACAGAGGAATGGTCCATACACGAAGTACCTTCTCCTCATGACCCTCGAACCTCACTATTTTTACACAAAGGTCACATCGCCCTTGATATCCAGCTCTCCCCAGTCGTGGATGTGTGAATCGTCGTGCATATACCGATGGAGCTGGGACACCTGGAAGACTTCATGTATCCTCAGTAGAGGTAGTGGTAACAATAGCTGATAAGCCACTTCTCCAACCCTCCACAACACTTTGAAGGGTTCGAGGAATGTGGGAGAGAGCTTGCTCCCCCTACTGAACCATCATTGTCCACACTTAGGGGAGACCTTCAAAAACATGAGATCCTCGACCCCGAACTGCAATGGCCTCCTCATATTATCTGCATAATATTTCTATAGGTCATGTGCTGCCTTCATCCATTCCTGTATAAGTTTAACCTTCTCTTTCGTGCTCTGCACTTCTTCCTGTCCAAGAACACTCGCTCCCTCAACCTCAGTCCAACACATGGTTGAGTGAAACGACCTCCCATACAAGGATTCAAATGGATCCATGCCAATAGTAGAGTGATAGATATTATTGTAGGAAAACTCTACCAGAGGAAAGTATCTAACCCATGATCCTCCTGAGTCCAATACAAATTCCCGCAACATATCCTCCAAGGTCTGGATGGTGTACTCTATGTGTCCATCTGTCTGGGGATGGAAAGTAGTGCTAAGACATAATTGGGTGCCAAAATAATGCTGCAATCCTCTCCAGATTATTGAGGTAAACCATGAATCCCTATCAGAGACTATGGATCTCGGAACTCCATGTAACCACACCACCTCATCCACATACCTTCGTGCAAAAGCATCCACTGCACCCAACTCCTTGATCGCCGGAAAGTGAGCCGATTTCGTCAACCAGTCCACCACTACCTAGATATTGTCGCAGCCCCCTTGAAACATGGGTAGTCCCATTATGAAATCCATTGATATGTCCTCCAACTTCCACTCGGGGACATCTAGAGACTGCTACTGACTTCCTAGAACACGGTGTTCAGCATTCACCTACTGACACACAAGGAACATTGCAACGAACTCAGCTACTGCCCATTTCATTCTGGGCCACCAAAACTGTCTCCTCAGACCCTGGTACATCTTGGAAACTCCCAGAAGCACCGCTAGGGGTGATTTTTGGAAATCATTAAGAACGTTTCCGGGCATCGCCTCTGGAACAAACAGTTTTCCTCAGAAAAGCATCTGGTTCTGACCATCCTACGACCACCCTTCTGTAGCATTTCCCTGGTCAACTCGGTCATGCATCACTTCGCTTTCTGAGTATCCCCATTGGGGCTCCTCTACCTGCCGCAACATAGAATATTTCACTGTCATTTGATACAGGAAACCTCTACCACCTTCCATCTTAGCATCCAGGTGCTGGGGAACCAACTCCTCCATTGCCTTCCATGTATCTGCCGACTCTTGAACTGCATCCATCTACAACTTCTTGCTTAGGGAATCGACCACCACATTCCCTTTTCCTAAGGTGTAGGAAATATTGAAGTCGTAGTCCTGAAGGAACTCCATCCACCTTCACTATCGTATGTTCAGGTCCCATTGGGAGAAGACATACTTGAAGCTCTTGTGATCAGTGAAGACAATGAAGCGCTCCCCGATGTGGTAGTGTCGCCACAACTTTAGTGCGAACAAGACTGCTGGAAGCTCTAGATCATGAGTGGCATAATTATTCTCTTGGGGGAGTAACTTCCTAGACCCATAGGAGATCACCCCATTCCACTACGTCAACACACATCTGGGGCCTTTCCCTGAAGCATCAAAGAAAAACACATATGCCAACCCATTTTCTTGAAACCTCAGCACTGGGGCACTAACCAACTTCTCCTTCAGATGGCTTAAGGCTACCTCGCACTGCTCATACCACACGAAAGCCTGGTTCTTCTCGGTCAAGGCTATCAAGGGTTTCGCAACTTGGGAGAAGTTGGTCACAAACCTCTGATAGTAACCAGTCAGACCAAGTAAACTACGAACCTCTGTCACGTTCTTTGGTGCTTCCCAAGAACCAACCACCTCGACCTTCGATGGGTCCACTGCTATCCCATGTTCAGACACCGCGTGCCCAAGAATGTGCACTTCTCACAACTAGAACTTGCACATGGACATATTCCCATAGAGTTGGTGTTGTTGGAGGATCTCTAAAACCATTCTCAGATGCTCAGCGTGATCCTCCTTTGATCTTGAGTAGATCAAGATGTTGTCAATAAACACAACTACGAACCGGTCCAGATATTCCTGGAATATGGATTTCATGATCCACATGAACATATCTAGTGATTACATAACGCCGAACGACATGACTACAAACTCAAAGTGCCCATATCTGCACCTGAAGGTAGTCTTTGAGATGTCTCCCTCCTTCACCATCACTTTGTGATATCCAGACCACCGATCGATCTTCAAGAACCAACCTGCTCCCCTCAGCTGGTCAAAGAGATCGTCTATCCTCAAGAGAGGGTAGCGATTCTTGAACATTACCTGATTCACTCTTCTGTATTCTATGCACATCCTTAGACCAACATCATCCTTCTTCGCAAACAAAACAGGAGCACCCCACGGTGACACACTTGGCTGAACAAAACCGTTCTTCATCATATCGCCAATCTAGATATGCAACTCCCGCAACTCAGAAGGTGCCATCCGATAAGGAGCCATCGAAATTGGATGGGCACTAGGTTGCAAGTCCATCCAGAACTCAACATCACGTCGAGAGGGCAGAGTTTCCACCTCTTCAGGGAATACGTCCATAAAATCACTAATGATTCATGGGACTTCCACCATTTTTGAATCCACCGAATCCATTGATAGCTCAGCCAGCAAGGATAGGAGGGGTTCCCCTCACTTGCTGCTTCCCTGGAATCTTTGCTCACCGATAAAAGTCAACCATCAGCCGCCCATGTCTGATAACAAAACCCATTATCAAAAGTAGTCAATGACAACACATAAAAATAACAGCCAGTAAAAGCCATGGATGACATCGTATGGCTATATCTGCAATAGTTGAAGATCCCTAACTGACTGATGTGGCCCTGTCATTAGTCTGTATCCTCAAAAGACATAAAATAAGTCTTTATGACCTCCGACTGGTGTGCTCAGCACCAGGGGTTGTGGAATTCACTAAACGACTAAACCTAGAGCATGTGCCAAACTGGGTGTAACAAAGGAGTTCGAAACTCCTGTATCGAACAAGGCATATGGAAGGGTACTAAAAAAGCTTATCATACCTCGAACGAACTCTAGACCTGCTGGAATTGCTTCCTCTACGGCGTGCAACTGCCCATGCCTAGCTACTCTTCCTCTTGGTTGTCGGCCACCTCCTCGACCACGATCATGTAGAGGACCTTGAAGAGCTCTCTATGGTCGGCCTTCTCCTGCAACGTCGGCCCTTGACGGTGCGGGAGCCTGCTACCCTGCTGCTGCTGTTGAAAGGGCCTAGTCGGGCACTGCTGCTACTGAGGTGGGTGCTGGACCTTCCCACTGACACTATACTGTACTCTATCCCTACACTGATTTCAAAGATTCCCATGGCTACCACAGATGAAGAACCTCGGTCCCGGGATGGAAGGGAAAGGGTGAGGACCGGGAGAATGGAACTGGAACTACTGCAGCCTGGTCCCTATTGGTCGGAACCTAGAGGGCCCTAATGCAGGAGGCCTGATACTGACATCCTTCCCCATTGACGAGCCCAAATGGATTCCCTATCATGACAGACCTCCCAACATGCGAATCCTCTATACTACTTCATCCTTATTCTTCACCTCTAAGCATGTCGGTAGGGTGAAGGGAGTAACAACCTACTAAAGAGAAGGTCAGAGTGCCTTCCCTAAAAATCTCGATAGAGACTCCTCTTCTGGAAAGAGGTCCGGATCAAAGAAAATGAGATCCCTGAAATTGATCCCCAACACTCTCACTGACATTCCCCCCTGCTGGAGGGAGAGTAGCTCCCGCCTCTTCTTGGCCTTCATTGTGGAAGAGAGGAATTCTTCTCGAAACTCCTTCTTGAAGTCAGCGCACACAACCTCAGTCTCCCTCTTCTCCCCCTGATAAAGCATCCACCACTGACGCGCTACTACCCGCATCTGGCTGACGGCCATAGGAACCCAGTAATCCGTCGGAGCCTTAATCAGGCCGAAAGCTTTCACTTGTTCCTCGAGTTAGCTCTTCGTGTCCATATCTGAGGTGCTGTCCTCGTACATCCTGAGGGTTTGTCACTGAAAGGCTCGAAGCGTCTTCTACCACCGATCATCCTCCTCCTCTCGATCGGTCCTCTACCAATCGGCCAAGCCAACCTCCTCAGCCTCGATCGCCCACACCACTCATGGTCGCCTCCTAGGTGCCATAGCTACAAGGTAAACAAGGAATGCCTAAGCCCGAGTAGTATAGAATATTATTCTTAAATTTTTATAGTATTCATTATTTATTTTGAATCCCCGAGACACTCATGAAACATAAGAACACAATTCATTATGATTCATGTACCTTTCCTAGGGCCTCTCTCCTGCAATCAGAGTAGACTCACATGGTCGTTCGGTAGGTCCAATGTTATTGCATCAGATCACGAGGGGGGGGGGGCTAAAATCCTGTGTCCTAGTCGGTCTACCCTGGCCTAATTCACACACCATGGTCACCCAACACCATTTCCCTTCCACCCCATGCAATCCTCATTGTGCCTATCTCTATACTCATTCCTACCTCTCAACCTCCCTTTGATACCATTCTATCACGAACCGCCTTCACCAAATGGAGGGATGAGACAGTAGATTTCAAGGACCTTCCTTCTTTAAGTTGAAGGAGAGATAATGACCCCCGAGACCAGCCTTCAATAGGTCCCAGAGTGGAGACCAGCACTAAGGGTATAGAATCTCACACAAAATGGAAGGCATTACCCTTTTTATTTTTATAGGATCTAGAGATAAGATAGAAACACCAACAATACCAAAGAATAATGTACTGGTAAGCAAAAAATAACTCGTTCCCATATGCATGTTCAACAGTAAATGATACAAGCCACAAAAACTCCAAAAGAAATGTACCAAGAAAAAGGAAAATTACAACAGCAACTGGCCCTAGGTTCTAGCTAGTACGGTCCCGCACGATCCTTAATGTCCTCTTAGAAACCTAAAAGCAGTTTTATATACGTAGGGTGAGCATAAAAGAATAATCAGTAGGGAAAACCAATAGATCTCATGCACATATAGAGAGTCATTCTAATTCTAGGTGAGAAAATAGATAAAAAAACATGTAGTAGTGTAAACTGTCCACCCATGCCTCACCAGGGCACACTCCCCAAATTACACAAGACAAGTAAAGTATAGTAATAACACATCGATATTTGGCTACCCCACGCCACTTTCCAATTTGTTATTGAAGACATCCTATGCATCGAACCAATCCTGCCATTCTCACTGTATTCCCATTGATAAACACCGCCCACACACACCTGGGCCACAACCTCACCAAAGTCCCAATTCCAAACCCCGCCCCCACAAACCTGGGCCACATCCACTGCGCGTAATCACACCTGCAATCCCCTAGGATAGAACAACTACTGTCACGCCAGAAAACACCTAGGCCACATCCCGAAGACACTTGGGAAACAACCTACCTATAGACACCTGGGCCAACCACCACAACTACCATGCTCGAAGATACTTGGGATTATAATGGACTTCATGCCATCACAGCCTACCTAAAGAGTCATGGGATATTCGAAAAATGGAGCAGAAAAGTGCTAATAACCAGCCAATCATAGGAGTGTTGGGAAAAACAGCCTCCCCATGAAATGGGGTGTTTGGAACTAAGTGCTCAACTTGGGTGGGGCGCGAAAAGGAAACATAAAAGCTTCATATATATGAATAGGTAACAAATAGTCATCCCAACCTAGGGTTCCAAAACATAAGCACAAACACCATTATTACTATTCATTTACAAAAGAAGCCACGACACTCACGACCAAGTCACAACTCATCCCAAAAACCAATTTTCCATTTAAAACATTCTTGTTTTCATGTTCAAGTGATCCTATTTAGGTGGATTCTGAACTACCTGTCAATTAACAAGCATAAAAAGAAGCCATGAAAAGGGAAACAGCCAAAGAACAATTTAAGCATTCACACTCGTTTTTCTTGTTAGGTTACAACAACAAGAAGGGGATTAGGGAGATCCCTAAAAGTACTAGAACCAAATGAAACCTCACAAAAGGTATAAGTGAGATCCCTCTAAGTACTAGAAACAAAGAGAACCCCGAGACATAGCCCCATGTCCCCAAAACCAGGAACCAACAGTTTCTCAACAATAGAGAATCCCACCTGAGTTCGTGTCACAGCAGAGCAACCACACAGCTTCAGATTCACAACCAACATCCGTACCACAACGGAGGATCCCATCCTCAACCACATCACCCCATAGGAAATCAAACAGAACAACACACCTACTACCAAAATAAAGGAGGTAAATATCAGGGTTCAACACATCATTAATTAGGTTCTTTTCTCTGTTTGTTAACCTGGGTGATCACATGAGGATTCTTGTTTTACTGAACTTCCATTTTACCAGCCAAGTTTAAGTGATTAACCAAATTCCAGGTAAAGTAATTTAATCATCACAGAAGACATGGTTCATTAGTGCACAAGGAAAGGCCACCAACATCCATGATTTTTAGTGAGCATTGGCCTACACAATTCAAAACATATATCAACATAAAAGTGTACAGCAGAACATCAATCACACCCCCCTTCATTCTTTAAAGGTCCATTCATTATCTTCATTTTGTTTGGTTTTATCAATTCCCATAGAGGAAAAAGTGTACCCACCCTTCATGATACACATAAAAAAGAGGCGATGAAAAAAATCCCTAGTTGGTTGATCAAGGATCGACGTTTTTCTCCACGCGCCAAGAATAGGGAATGTGCGGCTTATATGGGAGGAATTTTGTGGACTCCAAGGGGTTAAGAATGGTCTAGAAGAGGCACACCATAAGACACAGGAAGAAGGGACTCTAGGCGCACCAGGGGGAATAACGAAGCCGGACAAAGGAAAAAGAGGAAAAAGAAATTCCCTTGCGATATATAGATAAGATCCTGTTGTTATGGGATATAGGAATTTTGAACGCCTGGAATGTCATGTCAAGGTTTCCCACATGGTTTGGCAGTTACACATGATGGAATTATGTTTTTATTTAATATCCCTCATTGGGGAGGTTTATCAGGATTTTTATTAATTAATTATGGGCTTCAAATGGCTTTAAACATGGTAAAAGAGTTAATTTACGTCAAAAAAGACGTTGCGGGAGTGGGACGAGAAAATGAAAATGGAGGACTGGGTGAGGACACGGTGCCACTGTGATCGGTGCCACCTTCACGGTGCCAGCATGACCAGTGCCACCGTCACGGTGCCATTGTGATCGGTGCCACCTTCATGGTGCCAGCATGACTGATGCCACCGTCACGGTGCCATCGTTTCAGTGGATCCTTATTTTGGAAAAGTAATGGTCCATGAGGGTCAAGGCCATTAAAATATGGGTAGAAAACATCCCAATTATTAAAATTGATCATATTATTTACAAATGTTTTTCCTCCATGAAAATACAATAAGAAAATTAGTAATTATAATAAAAAATAATAAAAATAAAAATAATGAAAATGAAATATAGTTGGATAAAATTTTTATGTCCTCCCCCAATAAGTTATTTAAATTGACTACATATATCCATTTCATATTTATTATTTCATGCTCAATCATATTAAAAATGGATATTATGAGATTGTAATAACCACATTACCTTTGATAAAGTACCTTTCAATTTTCACTACATCTAGAGAAACTCATTCATAGAGTACATCACGTCCCCTAATTTGAAATATAGTGCTTTTTAAAATATAAATGTTGGTATAAAATATAGTATTGTACCCATTTATCAATAATTTATGGAGTAGAATCCATATTTTTTTACATTTCAAAAAAGTATATTTTTATATTATGTATTATATTTCGAAAATAATCTCTTATTTTATAATTTTCTCTACCATCATCATCTTCTATTCTAAAATACCATATGGAAAACACATATATCCTCACTTATAAATGGAATAAAAATCCTATTGAATTATCTGTTGGATCCTCCTATTCAAGAGGTATCCAATTTTGTGAATCTATAATTAAATAAATTAGATGGGTAAAAATTATCTCAACATTAATTAAAATAAATATAGAAAATTTAAAATAGAATTATATAATTTTATTGATTCAATTTGAATCACTGATTCATCAATTATTTCTAATAGAATTAATATTGGTTAGTAATGTATTGAATGATCATCACGTGCATCCTCATGCTCGAGGATCTCCTTATATATAATATAAGAATAATTTAGTGGATTTGTTTGTTTAATTGCAATATTTTAGAAAAATTATGGAATATATTCTGTTATCAAACTATGTTTAATGATGAATGATTGAATTTATTGTGGTTATATAAATTCATTTATACCCATAATGAGTTCCCAAAATTCCTCATCCTATTATACAATATTTAAAACTCACCGTACCTCACTAGAAATTAGTGTATCATATTCAAAAAATAGAGGTGAGTCCCAAAAAACATTTTTTTCATATAATGTATTTTCCAGATCACAATAATAATGAAGAATATAAATAATTGGTTCCTCCTAAGAAGTGATTTATAATGGATTTATGAGTTCTCAATAAACCTATTTTTAATATAATTTTAATCCCCAAGGTTCAACCAACTATATAATTGGGTTTCCTCTTAAGGTGGAATACTAAAATCAACTAAAAATATTGTCTCTTATTATTATTTAAAAAATAACCTCAGAAATAAAATTAAATGTGATAGTATGTGATAATATAATGTATAGAATAAAAAAGTGAATACTTTTATAAATAAAAATTTGTTGACGTGTGGAAAAAACACATATGATTAGTAATAACAAGCTCCCTTAATAGCACACTAATGTTTACCTAATTATCACTTAATGTGCATACTCTATCATATAAATGTCATACCATATTATAATTTTATTATTTTGAAACACAAAAACATCATACGATATGTGAATGTACTATACTACCACCTCCATTTTGAGTAAAAAACATATACACGTTAATTGATAGAATGTTGAACCATTACCCTTGGTATGAGACGACACAAAGATATTTTTTCTCACATATGACATCGCATACATAAAAAATGGTTGGTGGTGGGGAATTTGATTAGATAAGGGAGAATAAATCATATATGAAATAAGAATTAGAAGCACTACTGCCAACCACACATCCCTATAATATTCTGATTTCTTACATATGAAATTTAATAAAAAAATTAAAAATGTATAACTTCTTTTGAAACTAATCACACCTCTATTAGAATAACCTTTACTCTAGAAGTCTATATTATTGGTTATAATATTGTATGTAATAGGTAAAATTGAAATTATAGGTGGGAGAATTTATTTTCATACATAATTTTAATCAATGTTATAAAGTACAATTTTTTAACACGGATGAATTAAAATAATTTATAAAATAATAAATTTAGATTCAGTTATCCAAAAAATTAATCATTAATATTTATAGAAAATAAATTATAAATATAAAAAATTAATCCTTTAATAATAGTGTTTTTAAATATAAAAATAATGATTTGGTAAATCTCACCCACTCATGAAGGCATGGTGGGATTATATTTCATCATTTGTATTAATATAATTCATGAATAAAAGAACCATAAAATGGAAACCCTTGATTTTAATTAACATAATCAACTGAAATAATTCCCTTAGTTTTATGAGAAATTTTGATACAATAACACTTATTTTAATGTTGGTGAGAAACTAAAGTGGAATATGGATTATATAGAGGATTTCAAAAACCCCATTAAAAGGAGCATAACTCTCTCTATAAGATTTAGATAAAAGGTAATGATTAATAAAGATATAGATTTGATATGAAAGGGACATACATTACCAAATTCAAAAAATAGATAAATTGTCTCTAAAATAAATATGAAATGATATTCAATTAAATAAATTGCATACACGTTATCCTTTTGAGAATTGGATGTCCTCATTGGAGGTGATGTAAACATTTATGGCATGGACATATTCCGATGTAATTTGTCATCATATAGGATTACTTTTATTCATACATGATATACATGCCTATTGATTTATCTATTTGAAAACATAATTGGTGATATAAATCTTATATAATTTTCTGAGATTGATTGATTGAAAATGTGACTTGATTAATATGATTTTGACTACAATGAATGCACATGTTGAATTCCTACATGATTAATTTTAGTGAGTGAACTATCAAGTCAACAAGTGAATATAATTTTTCCTAAATATATATAATAATTATCCATTTTTACATGACTTGAATGAACCTGAATGGCATAAAAAATTGTTGTACAATAATAAACAGTATCATGAATCCCCCAAAAAACAATTCGTAATATAGATGATGTTCCCTATAAATATTCATGATTTGAATGATGTTTTACAACAAGACATCAGTAATCATGATATTAAATAACTATAATTAACTCCATAAAAGATTACATAACAATTAAGTTGGCGTGATCATGAAGACACATTGAAGGTTCTACAAAACCTCCCTTTGATGTGCAAAAAAAATTATTTCTAATTAAACTAAAATATAATAGAACAAATAAGAGCTGGGGAAAAGATAAATGATAAATATATAGAAATAATATTTCCACGAAATTATATATCTCCCAATTGGATGAATACCCTTCTATTAAAGATCTTCCTCATATTTTAATTTTTTTTCTATTATCACCATAACATTAATACTTTCTCCAAAAAATACATTATGTTATTATTGATGAGGAAAATTAATTATATCTCCACCCTTGTGATTAAAAAATGCATAAAAATAAAAAGGGATTGATATATAATAGATAAAATATTATATAATCATGTTTATCATAGAACCATGATTTTATATATTTGAACATGATATTTTCGAAAGGAGAAGATAATTTACATGATAAATCATTTTTCGGAAAAATAAAAACATAGAAAAGAATAGATGAATAATATTATTTTCAAGAATTATATTCTTAATTATTTATATATAATTAAAATGATCTAATTAAATAGGTTTTTGTAAAGATATTGGATAGTGGAAGTACCATGACAATGTATTCTACCACGATATCTCATTTTCGAAAGTGTTCTCTCAAAAAGTGATGATGAATATCAACATGGATTGTTTATGGATACCAAATAGGGTTTATAAATATTATTATATCCCATGAAATGACACATTTTACTAGAAAATGAATTAAATTTATCTCAAAATATAAGATACTTTGTTTCAGGGATAATATTTTGGTGAAAAAACTCAATGTGGCAATATATTCCATTTCCTCTATAGAAAGAGAAACTAATATTATCTATTTAACACTCAATGAGATTTTGGTTTTTTCTAAAAAACATAAAAGACTTAATTTACATTTTTTACATATTTTAATATACTAATATATGTATATATATGAATATTATATATATATATGAATATATTAATATATTTTCATTTCGGATGAAACTACCCATGATTTTCAGAAACAATTAAAAATGAAAAATGCTTTTATGTGTTTTTAAATGGGATTCATCCTGATTATCATGAAAATGTGGGAAAGAAAGAAAAGTAAATATAATTTCTGGCTAGGTTGACAAAAGTTTAGAAAGAACATAAATCATACATCTATAACGATTATTGTCTAATTATTTACCATCTTCATAAAATGTTATCTTATAATAAATACTCAGAGGTTTATTACTTTCTTTACCATGATTATTTACAAAAACATAAAGTAGTTCATTAATGTATATAATTTGAACAATAAAGAGTCCATACTTGATTGTTGATATTTCAAAAGTAGAAAAATTAAATCACCCATAAACATAATTTCTAATTTAATCATCATTATATTCAAAAACACTTTTTAAAGATATTCAATTTTGGATATGAAAATTACATCGTTGTCATGGATTTAGTAAAATTAATGACCATTTGAAACATTTTTTTAGAAATATGTACAACTATTATATTTCAAATTTAATATAATTTGAGAAAATAAAAAAATTTAACCATTTAATCAACAATCAAGGGAATGTTTGAAACTATATAAATAATTGGTTATCATTATATCCTATTTTTTAGTTATCTTTTCTTCAAAACCAGTTGGTATTTGAATAATAAAATTTAAAATTAGTAAAATTTATTAAATGACATTTAACAACCATTTGGATAGAATAAAAATTATCATTGGTAGTAAATTAAAGCATGATTATTTGGAATTTTAACAATGAAGTGGTTATAAAGGTTTCACCATATTAAATGACATATTTATCATTAAAGTATTTTTATATGTATTTTCATTTATTAGGCGTGATTTTACCATGATCATCTAAATTATATACAAAACCCCATTTTTATGTCAATAACGAGATTGTCACATACATGAGTTATTTTAAAGTTAAATTTCATTTAATTTTCATTTATGATTTGTTTTTGGGGTTTGTCAAGCTTTTATGGTGGAATGGGTTAGTTTTCATGAATTGGGCCAAACCGTGAGCCCAAATCCAGATTTAAAAATAAATTTTGATTCTTTTATAAATTTTTAAATTTTTAATATTTTTCACCCATTCAAGTTCCTAACTGGTCTACCCTGATATAGAAACCCCACCATTGTAGTTGGGAGCTTTTAGAAAACCATAAACAAGTTGTATATGGGTTTTTATTTAAGGGATTGGGCCAGCCTGAAAGCCCAATTCCAGTTTTAAAAATAAAATTTGTTTAATTAATAAGTTATCCAATATTAAGGCTTTTTCGGGGATTCCTAGACCCAAACACGGCCCTTGAACCCAGCCGCGCGTCGAATATCCTTCCACCCTCTTTGCAGCTCACTTGCATCGCGGTTTAGGTCGAAAATTCTGAAGAACTCACATTTCGGGAAGATTAATAAAGGTATTTTGTTTCCTTCATAAATCCTTAAATTCTCACTCTTTTTCCCCATTCAAATTCCTAAATGGTCTACTAATCATTGTTCAAAACTACCTTAAATGTTTGGCTGTTTTAAAATTCATCTACTAGTGTATGTGAGGTGATTTATACAGGATCCCTCAAGTAAGTTGGTCTTCTTCATTCTTCATTCATTTTGCTTAGGGTTACATTCCATATATTTCGGGTTTCATACCTTATCCATAAGGTTCCTAATGTCCCAGTGTTAGGCTTAAATCCTAGGGTTTTATATCTTGTCTTTTGTGTGAAATATTCTGGTTTTAGGTTGGATTTCAATTCCTTGAGGTGCGGCGGTGGTGCGGTTTATGCTTCACACCATGTTTTGAGTGTTTCGACATAAAAGGTAGGTGATTCCATGTATAACCATTTTATGATGAGTTAGCTTTCTTGGTTTATTAATTTATTATGTTTCAAATCTGTTTTGTGTGGTGCAAAAATGGATTTTGTGATGGATTGAGTTAAGTGTTAAATTTTTTAGTTTCATTATTGCTTGGTATTGGGTGCTTTTCATGCGTGGCTCTTGGGGAAAGATTTGGGGATATTTATAAGATGTGAAATTGATTTATTAATGTTTAAAGGGATGAAAATTATGTTTTTTTAATGCCTTAATGTCATGTTGGCCTTGTAATGGGGTTTTTGAATGGTTTTAATGTGTGAAACCATGTTGTACTTCTTGAACATGATTTGTGAAATCATGTGTTTTTCATGTGTACCTTTTGTGGTATTGTTTGAGGTATTTGTATTAAAGTTTAGGGTGGTTTAATAAATGTTTTTAGGGATGCCAATTCTGATTTAGATTGTTATTAGCATTGTTTTGGTCTTGAATTAGGTTTTTGAAATGGGTTTTTTATGCCAACCATGGTTGCACCTCTTGGGTTGGTTTTATGAAAATTGTAAATGATTTAATGAGTTACACAAAGTGTGAAATGGTTGCTTATGTACTGTTTTCATGATTGTATGTTCCTAAAATGAGTTTTTGAAACATAAAGTGGTCAGTTATGTTGTAAAACATTTTGGTAACATTTTGTAATTTGTCGAGGTGATTTATAAATTGTGATATGGGTGTGAAACGTGTTTTCAGGATGTTTTGAGTGAGTGTGATGTGCAAAATGGACTTTTTTTATAAAAATGGTATTATGTAATATGTGAGTGGGCTATTATGTGATGTTTAACATCTTGGGAAATATTTTATAAAATTGTTAATAGAATTCTTTAATTGGGAAAGATGTGCAAAATGTGATGTGGGCTAGTTTTTGTGTGAGTATGATTTCAAAATTCATTTGAATGAAAAAGTGTATTTTTAGACTTGTGTGGAATACATGTGGGATTTTTGGAGAACTAGTGATTTGAAAATGATATTTTCATGTGAAAAGTATATTTATTGACTTGTTGAACTTATCTGAGAACAAGGGGAAAACCCGGGTATCTAGGTGGGTGGACGTGTACTAGTATGCTAGTGAATCCGTGGGGTTTGGCCTCAGTTTCACTTAGAATGATTAACAATTGCAACTCTAACTAAACAATTATGATGATGATTGGGGAACACTTGGTTATGGGTACGTTCCCTACTAGTGGCTCGTGCACGATAACAAAAATTGTGATGGTTACTCTCACCGAGATACGAGGTACATGGGAACCACAACGAGCTAGTGCCTAGCGGTTATTTCCTATTTCTTGTGCTCATTATTCACTTTGTACTTATCATGAAAATATGGTATAGTTGTCTGGAAAATTCAGTAGTGTTGAGATTATTTTTAAAATTGTTGATTCTTAATGATAGCCCACTTGAAAACTGTTTTTTTAGTTTCATCTTTTAGAAATTGTAACTAGCATTTTCTATTTATGAAAACTTGCAAGATTTTTCTCTTTGAATGTTTATCACATGGAATCTCTTAGTGGTGGTATCCTACTGGGAATTTTCTCACGCCCTACAAACACCCTTGGGTGTAATTAGATTTGGTTATTTTGTTGTTACAGGTTTGGATACCGTTTTTAGTTCTAGTGGTTCGGGTTTCAAGAATGTCCTTGGTGGTGAAGTTTTGTATAGATGGATTGAGGGCGGTTCCCCTTACCATGAGGGTTCTTGGGCCATTAAAATTTGATTTTGTACCTTTTTTTATAGTCTTATTCTGTTGTTTTAAAATATGTAATTCAGTTCTGAATTTTGTAAAAGATGGATTTAGTTGAAAAATCCAGATTCGTTTTATTGAGTTGGTTGGTTGATTAATGTTTATAAACTTGGGTAAATCAATCCCAAACATCATTTTATGACACCCGGGCACTTGTGCCAGCCTAGGGGGATCGGGAACGCCCTTCGGGCCTTGTTACGGGCCGGGTCGGGTTCCGGTTTTGATGGCGACCAGATTTGGTTCAGGACAAAATGGTATGAGAGGAGGTTCTCTCTCTTTGAGTCATGTTATTTGGGGAATATTTGGGATAGTCTGAAGTTAGGAATTTTGGGACTTGGAATTTCGATTATGAGTAGTGTGGCTGATCACCACACCTCATTATGGGATTTAGGTCTCCAGGGGAAGTCGGGGCCTTTCATAGTCCTTTGGTTTTCTTGGTTTAATGATGATTAGGGGAAATGAAAAGACAGTTGGGTTAATAGTCATAGTGAGCTCGCAGGGCCTGGCAAGCCATGTGGAGCCAGGGATATTCCCTAGAACACTCTCTGTAACAGTGAAGTGATTGGAATATGGCTGCCAACCACATGTCCAAGTCACCCACGGAAACTAGTTTCCTCTCGCATTTTCTTGTGTTCTTTAATTTTGAAATCTTGGAACTTTGGTTTTAAAGTGACTTGGTTTTAAGAAGTGTAAAGTTTTTGTGAAATAATTTTCAAATAAAGATGGAATGGTTTGATTTATGAAATGGTGGAACTGAATTTTCAGAATTATATTCAAATGGAAAATGGTGTGCTTACAACTCTTTTTAAAAGTAGAAACTATACTGAAGCTAGTTTTGAAAAAGTGTTTCCAATAGAGTTTTCTAAACCATAAAAGGGTGTTTTAATGGGACAAGATGATATGAAATTGATGTGAATAACATGAATGTAATTTCTTGTCTAAATGGTCTAGTCTTTCTGAAATGTTTGGTAAGATTTGAATTGGGATTTTGATCTTTTGGTTAGTGGTTTTGAGAAAAAGGATGTGATGGTTGACCGTTTCGGTTTTGAAAAGTGGAAAAAATATTTGTTTTAGCCTTTGGTATTTTCTTGAGACACCACATGCATGTGGCTATATGGGATGATGGATGGTTTATGGCATGACTGGATGAGTGTCAGAATGGATATGAGGAGGGAGCCCGGTGTGGCACCAAAACATGCATGTGTGAGCCCCATGGGGTACCATTGGTGGATACACTTACCGTTGAACTGTTTGTTTTCAAGGAAATGATTTTAATGAAAAAAATGATGTCTTGATAAATAGTTTGGGATTGTGTGTATTATGTGTTTTTGAAAAATTTGATGTTGTGGGATGATTTGAGTTCAAGAACCCCTCCTGTTTGAACTATGTTTTGGGATTTAGTTTGGTCGGTAAGTTGTGTTGTATGGACGGTTAGTGGTATCTTTGGAAAAATGTTTTGGGATGCCTTTAAGGTGGTTCCGTTCATGTGTTTGGATTTGGTTTGTGGAATATCTTGACCAATGAACCGTCTTGGTTGGGTCCTTGGGTTCAATCGTTGTACAAGGTACACCCCATTAAGGGTTAGTGCACAACTGAAGTAAAACCCAGATTGTTTCGCCATTTGAAGACCCTCCAGTTGATCAATATAAGGAATATTTTTCTTGATATTTTTTGATTGAGTCTACACCCTTTCCATTCTAGTTTCTTTTTATCCTATTACAGTGGGAGAGTGATCATGGAAGGTTTCAAGAGACTATATCTTCTTATGTTTTTAGATTTTCCTAAGGTGGATGTGGTCTGGGGTTGTTAGCATGGATGAGTACCTGGATGGTGTCTAAGAGGTCATATCGGTCCATGGTAGTCTCTTAGAAGAAGTAGTACACAATAAACTACCATTGTGGGAAATGTAGTCACAAGAGGATATTGTGGCCACTTTCTATAATTTTGTGTTGTTTGGGGATGTAGTATAAGGTCCCTTTATATTAATTATTTATATTAGTCACAATGGCCATGCTTGGTGACTCCTTATGATGTCATGGGCTCGATTGACCCTAAAGGTGAAATTCATGAAATACTTTGAGAGTCTCTGTTATGTTGGGAGAATGTATCCCGTGTAAAAACATCAAAATCATCCATTTTTTAGAAGGTGAGTATAGGTTTTATTTTCTTCTATTGTTTCTTACCTGAAGAAACAACGTTTGATTTGTATTCATCATTTAAGCCCTTGTTTCATTGAAATATTGGGTTAGTGTAAAGTGAGTTTGGAATGTGTTATGTCTTGGAAATCTTATCGGGGATTGCAATGTAGTTTTTGGTAGCACAGAAAGAATAATTCTCGTTAAAGGGGTTTCCAAGGACTAACTGCGAGGCTGAAGATGCTTCGATCATTTGAGCTCCAGCCATAGGTATTAGAGAGAAGATGGATCGTAGTTAGGGAAACTCCTTGTGTCATTTAAACCCTTGTACAATTTCATATCCTCGGTGTGAAAGATAGGATGTGTTTAAACCTATGGTAACATCGTATTCCTTCTGTTTTTCTCATTCGGTGGAAATAGGTGATGGGCCTTGTACCCATGTCATCTCCTAATGGCATTCCCTCCCTCGTTGGTTTCCATTGACTCATTACATAATGGATGGAAATTTAGCTAGATAGTTTGACCACACATTTTGTGCACGATTAGTAGTGAAAATGTGCTAGGAATCCACGTGGAAATAATGATCTGAATTGTTAGTTCACGGTTCCCAAACCGTGCGGACTGACTCTGTGCCCTTCCCAAATCTTTAAGAAAAATTGGGTCTTTCTGTGTCGGCCCATGCAGGTCTGTTAAGATGGTTGGTTCTTATGGTGGGGAGACCCACAATTATTCTCAGTTAAATTCCTTTTTAAACTGTGAATGGAATTCTGCCCTTTGTACTAGGGAGTTAGTTTAGGCCTCCCCTTGTTAGTGTCTTCATTTTATCTTGGAAAATAATATAGGTTTCCGCTTATGGTGGGGTGCCTATTTGTGTTCCCCCAAAACAATAGATCATATTTATCCACGGTATTGTCTTGGTGGTAGGTAGTCTCATTTGGAACTATCTAGATACCAATATATTCCTTGAGTAAAAGTTTGGATTGGATATCTCCCAATGGTTTAGATAATGTTAGGTAAGTGTAACCTTGTTCCAAGTTGTTGTTCGTTTTGGTTAATTGCTTGAGTCTTGTTCGGATAGCGTTCGAGGAGTTTCATTTTGGGATAATGTATGAATGTGATTGATCATTTTAGTAATTTGGTGTAAGTTTGGGTTGTAAGATTAATCATTCTTTAATTGATCACTGGAGGTGTTTTGGCCCTTGGGGGCAAAGCTTGACAAAGAATTACATATTGGTTTATCGATTGGGCGTGGTTTTGGTATCTAGCCTTGTGGTCGCTTTCCGGGGGTGGAAATTTTGCATGGTGGGGAGAATTGTCACATATATGAGTTATTTTAAAGTCAAATTCCATTTAATTTTCATTTATGATTTGTATTTGGGGTTTGTCAAACTTTTATGGTGGAATGGGTGAATTTTCATGAATTGGGACAAACCGTGAGCCCAATTCCAGATTTAAAAATAAATTTTGTTTCTTTTATAAATTTTTCAATTTTTAATATTTTTCATCCATTCAAGTTCCTGACTGGTCGACCCTGATATAGAAACACCACCATTGTAGTTGGGAGCTTTTAGAAAACCCTAAACAAGTTGTATATGAGTTTTTATTTAAGGGATTGGGCTAGCCCGAAAGCCCAATTCCAGTTTTAAAAATAAAATTTGTTTAATTAATAACTTATCCAATATTAAGGATTTTTTGGTGATTCCAAGCCCCAAACACGGCCCTTGAACCCAGACGCACGTCGAATATCCTTCCACCCTCTTTGCAGCTCACTTGCATCGCGGTTTAGGTCGAAACTTCTGAAGAACTCACATTTCGGGTAGATTAATAAAGGTAATTTGATTCCTTCATAAATCCTTCAATTCGCACTATTTTTTCCCCATTCAAATTCCTACATGGTCTCCTAATAATTGTTCGAAACTACCTTGAATGTTTGGCCGTTTTCAAATTCATCTAATGGAGTATGTGAGGCGATTTATACAAGATCCCTCAAGTAAGTTGGTCTTCTTCATTCTTCTTTCATTTTGCTTAGGGTTACATTCCATGTGTTTAGGGTTTCATACATTATCCTTAAGGTTCCTAATTTCCAGAAGTTAGGCTTCAATCCTAGGTATTTATATCTTCTCGATTGTGTGAAATCTTCTGTTTTTAGGTTGGATTTCAATTCCTTGAGGTGCGGCGGTGGTGCGGTTTATGTTTCACACCATGTTTTGAGTGTTTCAACATAAAAGGTAGTTGATTCCATGTATAACCATTTTATGATGAGTTAGCTTGCTTGATTTATTAATTTAGTATTTTTTAAATCGGTTTTATGTGGTGCAAAAATTGTTTTTGTGATGGATTGAGTTAAGTGTTAAATTTTTTAGTTTCATTATTGCTTGGAATTGGGTGCTTTTCATGGGTGGCTCTTTGGGAAATATTTGGGTGTATTTTATAAGATGTGAAATTGATTTATTAATGATAAAAGGGATAAAAATTCTGTTTTGTTAATTCCTTAATGTCATGTTGGCCTTGTAATGGGGTTTTTGAATGGTTTTAATGTGTGAAACCATGTTGTACTTCTTGAACATGATTTGTGAAAACATGTGTTTTTCATGTGTACCTTTTGTGGTATTGTTTGAGGTATTTGTATAAAACATTGGGGTGGTTTAATAAAATTTTTTAGGGATTCCAATTCTAATTTAGATTGTTATTAGAATTGTTTTGGTATTGAATTTGGTTTTTGAAATGGGGTTTTTATACCAACCATGGTTGCACCTCTTGGGTTGGTTTTATGAAAACTGCAAATGATTTAATGAGTTACACAAAGTGTGAAATGGTTGCTTATGTACTGTTTTGGTGATAGTATATTCCTAAAATAAGTTTTTGAAACATAAAGTGGTCAGTTATGTTGTAAAATATTTTTTTAATGTTTCGTAATTTGTCGAGGTGATTTATGAAATTGGGATGTGGGTGTGAAACGTGTTTTCAGGATGTTTTGCGTGAGTGTGATGTCCAAAATGGAATTTGTTTATAAAAATGGAATTATGTAATATGTTAGTGGGCTGTTATGTGATTTTTAACATCTCGGGAAATATTTTATAAAATTGTTAACATATTTGTTGAATTGTGAAAGATGTGCAAAATGTGATGTGGGCTAGTTTTTGTGTGAGTATGATTTCAAAATTCAATTGAATGAAAAAGTGGATTTTTAGACTTGTGTGGAATACATGTGGGATTTTTGGAGAACTTGTGATGTGAAAATGATATTTTTATGTGAAAAATATATTTATTGACTTGTTGAACTTATCTGAGAAGAAGGAAAAAACCGGGTATCTAGGTGGGTGGACGTGAACTAGTATGCTAGTGAATCTATGGGGTTTGGCCTCAGTTTCACTTAGAAAGATTGACATTTACAACTCTAACTAAACTATGATGATGGTGATTGGGGACCACTAGGTTATGGGTATGTTCCCAACTAGTGGCTCATGCACGAGAAAAATATTGTGATGGTTACTCTCACCGAGATACGAGGTACCTGGGAACCACAACGAGCTAGTGCCTAGGGGTTATTTCCTTTTGCTTGTCCTCATTATTCACTTTGTACTTATAATCAGCATACGGTATATTTGGATGGAAAATTCAGTTGTGTTGACATTATTTTTAAAAGTGTCGGTTCTTAATGATAGCCCACTTGAAAACTGTTTTTTTTTAGTTTCATCTTTTAGAAATTGTAACTTGGATTTTCTATTTATGAAAACTTGCAAGCTTTTTGTCTTTGAATGTTTATCACATGGAATCTCATAGTGGTGGTATCCTATTGGGAATTGTCTCACACCCTACTTACACCCTTGGGTGTAAGTAGATTTGGTTTTTTTGTTGTTTCAGGTTTGGATACATTTTTTAGTTCTAGTGGTTCGGGTTTCTAGCATGTCCATGGTGGTGAAGTTTTGTAGAGATGGATTGAGGGCGGTGCCCCTTGCCATGAGGGTTCTTGGGACATTAAATTTTGACTTTGTACCTTTTTTATAGTCTTATTGAGTTGTTTTAAAATATGTAATTCAGTTCTGAATTTTGTAAAAGATGGTTTTAGTTGAAAAATCCAGATTCGTTTTATTGAGTTTGTTTGTTGTTTAATGTTTATAAACTTGGGTAAATCGTTCCAAAACATCATTTTATGATACCCGGGAACTTGTGCCAGCCCGTGGGGATCGAGAACGCCCTTCGGGCCTTGTTACGGGCTGGGTCGGGTTCCGGTTTTGATGGCGACCAGATTTGGTTCGTGACAAAGATGATATTTATTACATTCCACAATGGACAAAAAATTAATCATTTTAATTGGTTTAGTTCAACTTCCATAGAACGAAATAAATTTTTATAGTAATTACAACATCACAGTTTCATGTTTTTGATAAATAAATAAATAAATTATGAATAAATTAATTTAATAAATAACACTAAATATGTGAAAGACATTGAAAATGTTTTATAATATTTCCTGATGAATTGTCTTTGGAAATTTTCATATCTATTGGTAAAAGGATAAAATTTGGTTTACCTTCAATATGATATTTAATTGAGGTCATGCCATTCAATTAAAAAGGTATGCGGCGATTCATATATTAAAAATAGAATTAAGGCTAAAGAATATTTTTATCAAATTTGATATGAATATATCATAAAGTGATTTTTGTTTCTTAAATTAGGAGTCTATAGGATTTACATGAATTTGGGTACCCCATAGAGATTACTTTATCGAATTATGAATCAAATTTATCTAAGTTGTCTCTACTATTACAAATAAAAAATAGGCCTCTAAATCATTTGAAAATAAAACATTCAGAATTTTATTTTTCCCATTTTCATAATATGCATTTTTGATAAAGGATAATGTGAGATAAAAATGTGTGATATAACAAGTGTTATTAAATGATTCATCCCGAATGTATTGAGGGAGTTTAAAATCATTTAAGAGGGATCATGATATTTAATATAGTGTTAAATTTAGTATTTAAACAACCCTATTTACTTATTGTTTACTTGGAGCATAAAAAGATATGATTCTAACATTATGCTGACAATAGTTAAATAGAATCTTTGTTATTGAGCACTCTTACAAGGTCACATCAAAAGGAATTGTATTGTTTTTATTTTTGGAGATTCTAAAATCTTGTAAATTCATATGAATATGTTACAGAGATATTATTTGGGTGTAAATAAAAAGATGAATATTAATCTTGTAAAGTCAAATATAATCACAAATAAATAACATTTCTCTCTGATACATTTGACATGAGTTGTTCCAAAATGACAATTGTGTAAAAAACAAGGTATTTAGAGTTTGATACTTATATTTCATATTTATAATATGTTTTCTGTTTATTACCAATTAAAAAGATTCGTAAATAAAATTTTCACTGTAATGCATTTTTTAAAATCATATAATAGTTAATACAAGTTTATAATAAATATTCATTGCATGATGAAATAACCAAGGTGTCTATGAAAAATACAATACCAACTATCGAGAATGGTCTAGAATTTAATTTTTTTAGAAGAATGCGATTTCTAAATAATAGTTTACATATTCTAAAACCTTAAAATTCTAAAAAAATGTTTAACATTAAAATTTAAAACATTAATAAAATCATTTTAAAATTATTTCTTAAAACCATTGTCTTATATTATGATATTGAGTAAAAATTTTTTAAACATAAATATATTAAAAATATTTTATTAGAATTTATTTTATAAAAATAAAATTGCACCAATATAAATGAATTTACATTATGAATTTTCTTTAAAATTCATGTATCCTTCTTTGAGTTTTTTAGGATTATTAAAATTGGAGTAGTCACCAACATGCATCGAGACAATTAAATAACCATATTCCACATTTAATTTTGATATTTACACATTATTCATGTTTCCTATAAAATTATCAAATTATGGTTTTTTGTACCTATATTATTGTTCCACATACATTTTTTAATATTGATTATATTTCAAATTACCAAATTTCATGGTGAAAATATTATGTTATAAGATATTAGTTGAAATAAATATACATTTTGGTCTATCATATCGATTATTTTGTCAATTACATTCTAGAGTTAAATGTCTAGTTTTATGAAAATAATAAAAATGATGTTTTAGTGATATTTCACTTACCATTGTAATATATTATGATGAAAAATAAATAATAAAAAAGAAGAACCATAATATTTTTTAATTTCATTATGAACACAATATTTCACTTATAGTTCTTTCACCTTGGTAGAATATAAGAATATATTTATTGATGTCATCTATATTTTATTAAAAGTCAGGAAAAATCGGTTGATCGTTTAATTTTTTCGATATTTTGCCTTTTTCCAGCATGATTATCTTTCTCTTTATGAAAAAGATTATATTTATTTTTATTATCATCATAAATTGATTATATTTTTCAAAAACATTATTTGTGTTGATAAAAAGTGTATTATAGATCATCAAAGAATAGAGGATTGGAAAAACAATTTTCAGAAGGAAAATTTGATGATGAAGAAGGATAAAATTTTGAGTTTACATCCATAATGACCTAAAATTTAGTCATGAAACACTTGGAGATATTGTAACATGATTCAATTAAGTAGGGAGAATAATTGAAATCAATGTTTAATGAATCCTTGAGTAGTTTTTACTTTATTCTTATTCTCTTGGGTTTTCATCATGATCACGTGTCAATATATCCTTTTGTATTCCTTTTTTTATTCAAACCACCATAATTAATACTAAATTTGATCATCCCCCATTTTGGAAAGTTTATATTAAATATTTATATTGAAGAATCAATTTACCATCATGCCTATATGATACCATTCATCATCATTATACCATTATTTATTAATTTATTTGATAGTAATCACATTTTCACCTTGAATTATTTGGATTTGTTATAAATTTTTAATATAATTTTGATATAAGATGTCATAAGGGATATTATTTACTCATTTAATGATATGATCATGATGTAATTCTTATAAAAAACAATCCCGAGTCAAATGAAAAAGTCACCTGATCGGGCACATTACAGTGGTGAGGTACAATAGGATAACAAAAAAAAGTCTTGAATATAAACAAATATATATCTAAAACTAGTGAACAATGTAGTATAAAGAGATACGTCTACAATCTATAAAATCCAAGGGAAAATGGATAAAAAATAATGTATTAAATTGAAACATTCACATGTCTCCATTTGACCATCCATTACCTCTAAACCATCCCATACCAACGGTTGTAATGACAAGATAACACAATACGCTAAATTACAACCTTCATATTTCTAGGATTCTTGTACTACAATATCTAAAATCAACCATAGGAAAAATTAAGGATTATATAAAAAATAACAGTAGGATTCCACCTTAGAGTCAATAAAAAGTCCAATTTCATGAATATAACAGTT
This sequence comes from Viscum album, assembly GCA_963277665.1. Taxonomy (NCBI): domain Eukaryota; kingdom Viridiplantae; phylum Streptophyta; class Magnoliopsida; order Santalales; family Viscaceae; genus Viscum; species Viscum album. The sequence goes on along the minus strand of OY728141.1, from coordinate 536,694,879 downwards.
CCACCATAAAAAATTATATAAAATTTTTATAAATACAAACTAACCAGTAAATCATTTTCTTGGGTTTTCATACAATCCAATCATATTCTCAAATCTATACATATTAAAAGTAGAACATATAGAATAGGAAGGAATATCCATACATGAAGAGGTAATCCAATAAACATATATCTATGAAATAAAATATCATGTCAATCCATGATTTGCAACCGCATATAAGAAACTGTGACAAAAAATACATGATAAAAATGATCATGATATAAATAACGATAAATAAAAAACAACTCTAAATTTGGCACCATATCATTAAAATATATACAATAATTAAAGTATGTAATAATAGGAACACATTACTACTAACCAATATCTATTCCTACCTTAGTCCGTAAATATCCAAAATGTAATCCCTAATGGTGCCACACTTCCTATGGTCACCAATGTCGATTTATCAACACAAATAAGGTTCCTAATGTTCCATTTTGAAATATCCATTTTAATACATTTCTCATATTTAATAAAAGAAATTAAATCAGTGGGAATAAATAAATAGTGTTGAAAGCAGATTTTTTGGGCATACCACTTTAAAAAAATTCATTTCAATAATCCTTTTTTTACAAGAAAGATGTTCAACATTGGGAAAAAACCAAAGCACAATTTGAAGAATGATGTGAAATTCAAATAATTAATCCATATTTTAGAAACACATACATTGTTATTGATGGATCTCTATCCATTATTGATGATAGATATTCGATGAGAACGATTTAACCATCATATGAAAAGGATCAATAAAATGCAATAAAGGATCAATAAAAACAAATCACTCGAAAATATTAAACATAATCACAACGAACACTACATCAATGTCCATTGATAATTATGGAATAAAAGGAATGCTTACCTGAAATAACACACTTCCACTACAATGATAATCAATCTATGAAAAAAATTTCTAGAGGGAGAAGAGATCTAAAAAATAAACAAAAATTGAATATGTGTTTAATAGGGATCTTTTGAGAATAAATGAAAGAAAAAAAATGTTTTTCATTACCTTAATAACAGAAAATATTATAATTACATTGTTTTTAATAAAATTTTACAACATTTAATCCATGAACACCCTAACAAATAATAAACCCACTACCTCAAGATAAAAATTTTGAGACTACCATTATATGGACTGAAATCATTTTGTAATGTGTAATCCTTTCATTCCATAAACATAATTCCTAATATATTTTTAGTAACCATTACATGATTTGTATTCCAATTACCAGGAATGTAATCTCTTGTAGATATTATAAACATCACTCCATATATAAATCCTCTTACCCAAAATTTATGTTTATTTTGTCCCAATAAACACATTCTAATTCCATTTTATCCTTTATTCCAGGAGTACCTTTATTAAAAAAATATCAATTCCTAATCTTTAGGTAATTTCCCAGTGAAGGATCTATATTCCAATGAATTCCTCGATGCACACAAATAGAAATGGGAACAATGAAGTCTATAAATGGAATGCATGATGGAAGAGAATGAATTGTTACCGTTTCCACATCATAAATGATTTATGACCCCAATAAGATCGTAAATTTATAGAAATATAAAAATGTAAAGTACACTAACACATCATTACTAATCCCCACACCCATGAATCATCGATATAACATCAATACAACCAAGTACCGAGAATAGAGAAACCCATTTAACAAATTGTTCCTTCTCTTTATGAGATATTATCTATACTTGCTACTCAACCACATTAGTCTCAAGATCAAGATCCTCTTCCTCCAATCCAATTACAATGGAAGGATCCAAAAGGTACAACCTCAAATGGAAAATCTTAATCTTATTGTTGATAGAAGTTAAAATAGATTCAAATTTCAATTGATAGTCTACCTTTCTCATTCATCTAATGATAATGAATGATTTCAAAAACCCCAATACCAATATACCATGCATACTATACTAATGATGTCCAATGCGATGTGAAACTCTGAAAAAACCCAATCACCCACTTCAATATATAGTGTCATTAGGTATTAGTTCACATATAAATTATGATGAGTCCATGACATGATAAATTTATTCACAATCAAATGCACTATCTCTATCATATTCATAACATGTTCTTAGGAAACAAATGGCTTTGATCCTTCCAACTAGCCAGTACTCGAGTGGTAAGGGCTCCTTCTTGGAATCCAACAGACCGAGGTTCAAAACCGGGTGGAGGTGAATTTCTAAGGGTATTGTAGTAGTATTGTAGCAGCACTGTACTGTACTGTAGCAGTAATGTAGTAGTTACTATTTGGTACTATATTAGATGGAACTATTCACTCGATTTGGGAATTTGAGGCCCCGGTTTGGGCCTACGTGTCTCAAGTGCCTTCAGTTCATCAAAGGAATTCGAGCCATAGAGCCCTTGAACCCCAAGAGACCATGGAGTATCAGAGTTCACATCGAAAAATCCCTAGAAGAGGATCCGAGAAACCCAATTAGTAGCCACCTATATGAGAGCTAATGAGATAGGAAGATTGAAAGGGTTTCCAGCTGCCATCAGGACTAGGCACCGTGCAGATTTTTACAGGGCAATGCTAGCTGATCAGCAATGAAATTTTGGAAGATAGGTGATCAATGATAAAAAAATATGTGGAGGGTCAGTTCTAGTGGGTTTGGCTTATGGGTCATGTAATGGGCATGGTATACCCTTAGGCCTTTAGGTCACGTATTGCGGGTCAGTTGGGCTCTGTGCCTTGGGCCTACTGGTCATGTACTAGTTCCCCTTCAACCCTTAAAAGAGGGATTATCCATAATAAAATAAAAATAAGGCCTTCGGGACATTCATGCAAGGACTTTGATCCCTACTCTTCTTAGTACATGAGATATTTACATGACTTCCTATACAATGAATTAAATGGAAAATTCATTATCATTTCCTGAAAACATTTATTTTAGGTAAATTCAAAATTTGATAAAGGATTTTCCCAAGGTCCTCCTTATTTAAGAACAAAATAATGAGGAATCTCCTTAAGGACCTAGATAGAATAGATTTTATATCCAGCCATATACAGATAATTAGTTCCACTCAATTTCACTTAGGAACCCATCACATTATGTAATCGTTTCGTGAAAATGGATGTGAAAATCAGGTCCTAATCAAATATAACCACACAGGGAACCACAATAAGCCTCAAAATCTCTCTGATATACAATTTGTGATGCTGTTTCACATTCAATGTCTCCTTAATAGGTTATAATTTTGATTATATCATGGGTCAATCAATTATTACTCAAATTTATTCCCTCACACTACGATTCATTGGTAAAATAATAACTAAATCCAAAGAAATATCATCCAACATCGATATCATAATGGATAAGGGATACACAAAACAATGTAGGTATTTGGTGTTCCTCCATGATTAAATGAGAAGTAGAACAAAATGATAAATAATTAAAAATAATCCATCTCATTATCTCCCACCAATAATGACATTTCAAATCATGACAGAACTGGGAAACATTATGGTAAATTGAAGCATATGACCAATAATGAATGTCCATTAATAACTACCTCTGAAAAAATGAATAACCAATCTATTACGGATGCACAAAGTGAAACTGGGTGTTTGAGACCACTCACTCATGGTGTCAGAATCCTATTTTTTTACTCAGGGGTCATAACATAATGTCTATAACCTAGTCAAGTTGAACTCTATCATGAAAACATTAGAAAACCCTAATCGATTCAAATTATGACGTTCAAAAAATATACTCTACTCCCATAGTAATCTTAGAATGAAAAATAGACCAAGACAACCCCTTAAATTATTACTTTATTTCATGTGTTGATAATTTTCTACTCAACACATCATCTACTGTATTCAAATTTCTATGAGTGTACAAAATAATAAAACCAAATTCATGAATATGATCCACCCATAATCTATACCACATGATCATATCAATCTATGTAAAATTGTATTTCCTGATGTTATACTCATATGATGCTATAAATCCCACCATGGCACACTGAAACCATATTTTGAGTGCATTAATGACTAATGCCAACTCATGATAGTGGGTATGGTTGTTCTTATCATGTAGTTTTAAATACCATGATACATAGTCCATTACATTATTTTCTGCATCAAGATGCATCCTAAAAACATACAAAAATAATTGAAGAAAACATTATATCGTAATTCAGATTATGGAAGAATAAAAAAATATTCTAATGTCAACAAAACCATCATCTCCAAAATAGATCTCTGAAAATTATTATTCCAATAAAATTATACCCCATTATGGGTTAATGTTTTCCTCAAAGATACAAGGTTGGATTATTATTGAAAAACCCTTCTATAGTAACCATCAAGAACCATTAATTTTGGATCTAAAACACATTTATTGGATACTCCCATGACACAACTACGTATAACATTTCAAAATAAAATGAGAAGCCCTTTTAGTATAACATTATATTAAAATTTTACTTCCTAGATCCAAAAATTACATTTCTTAAGACTACCATACATAAAATATTAATTCAATGTTCCGTGAATAAAATCTAAATAGTTTATAGAAACCTCCTCTATATTAGAGTATAAAAAAAAATTCATCCATGAATTGTTTTTTCAAGAATCGATTAAATATTCATTTCATAAAATACATAAAAAGAGTATGAATGTTTCAGAGACCATATGGAATAACTAGTAACATTAAATTCCAAAACCATCCTCTAAATAAAGAATTTTTTATATCCCCTTTATCATACACTAAACTATTGGTACCATAACTGAAGGATAATAATTAAAGACCAACGTGCCCCTCAAAGCTGGTCAATAAGAAATATAATATTTGGAAAATGATATTTTTTTCATTACGGTCACCCGATTTATTATTGGATAATCATTAAAATCCCTGAAGATCAAATATTACTATTTAAATAAGTGTATTAGAAAATCGCATGGTCACACAGTTGGATAAGTAAATCCTTTAGTGTATAGGTCCTTAAGATAGACCTTACATTCCAAAAAACTCAATATGTTCCATTTAATAATATTGCATGGATATGAGATTCTAGGAAAGGATGTGATCTATATTAATATTGATATCTCACTTTGGAGGTAAACTAGAAAAAAAGTCATGAAATTAATCTATGTATGCACCCTCCACTACGTGAAGTTAACCACACAATCAAGGGTTAACTACATTTGGATGTATATTTCACTACATACCGAAGATTATTCAATTGTATGTTAAAATATTACCTTTCCTTATTAATCTAGAGTCCCACTAACAACAAAAAACATTAGTGAATCCATTAGAATATAAGATATGATCTCAATATTTATAATCATCTATTATTTCATTAACAATGATATTCTAATCCAAGTTGATTGTCATACACAAGGTGTAAATTTATTTAACTAAAATGCTGCATACCTCCTTGTAGCTGTCTATCATCACCTGATATGTTGGGAAAATAAAACCCTATTCAGACATTTTTTCCAAAGGAAAGGAAAGATCCAAAAAGTAATAGATACATTTTGACTTTTATCCCAACACATCAACTAAAATTGACTACATGAAATAATGAGTATCACTAGTATCAAGAAATTTTATAATCATATAACACTAAATAAACAATGTACCACTAATGGTGTCTAGGTAAACATCATATTCATATATAGAAAAATCTATTTGATAAATATGTCCAGTCATAGCAACATTAAAATAATCATTATTCTAATGAATAGACTCACCACCCTTGGATGCATCAATAAGAGCATGAAAACTCTGGGTGAGAGTTGATCGTTCTTTAATACTAAATGATATCCTTTCAACAAATGATATAGATAGACAGTTTTTTCACAAAGTTAAAATTTATTAGGAGCCTCCAAAAAAAAATTCATTGTAATACTAGGCTACATATATTGATAAAAATAATCTCCATATATCTACATGAATCCATTTAAACAAGGAATGGAGAAAGTTTTTTATCTTTTCACTTCCATTTATATCAAGAAGATATATCATGGGAAACAACTACACCTACCGATGTTCCACCCAAACATGTATTCGATGTTATATCTGCCTCTTCCAAATATTCTTTGTTGACCACCTAAATAATGATCCGAAGTCACATGAGAATCAAAATCGAATTAATATCAAGACATAGTTAGAATTCAATCCTCTAAGACATTATACTCTCATTAGTGATAATATTTAGAACATGATGTACCCAGTTAGAAAATGGGTGGAAGAAAATACTGGTACACTCTCCAACTCTAATGATAGAAACTTCTAGGTATTCACTACTTCTATTATCTCAGGGTAATGAAATTTATAATATTTCTTGAAGGCTGTCTAGGAAAGGACCTCAGGCACATTAACATTCATAATAAATTCCATCCATATCCTCCTAGTACCTTAAGAATATACCTGGAAGACCATACCCTAGAGTCTTTTGGATTCTTCATGAAGATGATGATCCTCTAAATCTGAATAATCAATTCACCAGTTTCATATATTCTTTTATCACCACATAAGATGAATGTAAGATTCTTTGTAAATTTAGATCATTGATCTAATAAATATCCTATATTCTTGAAACCAATATAACCTAGAGTCTATATAGTGTGAGTTATATCTTCTACCAATGAGCAGTCTATAGGATTGTGCCTTTATCCATCCTACCTAACAAATTCATCTCTCCAATTTGGAAAATCTCATCTTGGATGAATTTTCCAACAATTACAATTCAAAAAACAACCAACGATGAGAATTTTTCAAAATAAAATTATGAATACTAGGTACCAATATCAATTCATTAACATAATAAGAATTCAAATAGATTATGTTTCCTACCGAGAAAAAGATAACATATTTGGAAGGAACTAGACCATTTAAAGTAACATATCATATACTTTATTCTAATGAACTCAATCACTACGAGCCAAACCATTAAAAATATTTACAACCACCGATGGTTACTCGAGTTTAGACAGGTTAGTGAGCTATATGGGAACCCTCCCACACATTTAAACAAATTTTTATGGTCATAAATAATTCATTCCTAATACATAGAACCAAATTCAAGAATTTTGGACACACTTTTATATAAGAATTCCTACAGTACGAAATTGTAACCTACCAAACAGAGCCAACTGACAAATCCACCAGATCTGACCTTTTATGTTTGTGATGTGAAATTTTATAATAGAAAACATGTTTTTGAATATAACTAAAGAAAACCTATAACTATTGAAAAAGAGAAAGAGATAGATAAATAAAAAGAAAATTCTATCAAATCTTATATGGAATACTAGATTATATTAAAATACAATATCAACAATCACAATGTGACCAAACCGCACCTATAAACCATTTTAAATTAATGTTTATAATTGTAAGAGAACCCAATAAGAAACATGATTTCCTTCCCTATACCAAGAACCATATTTAAAACATGTTAAACTGCATAAATAAAAATTTAAGGTGTGTTTATACAATGTCTAATATTTGGAATGAAATCTTTTTCTCATTTAAAAATGTTTTTATATTGAATTTTTATATATATAGACAAATTTTATTTAATCTTCCACTAATTTTCTTAAAATCCATTAATATTACCAATTCTACAATGATTACAAGTAAAAGAGGAAAAAAGAAATCATATCCATACACCAAAGGTAATACAATAAATAAATATCCATGAAATAACCTATCATACGAATCCATGCCCTAAAATATCATATAAAATTATATGAGAAACAACCCATGATAGAAACAATAATTCAATAAATAAAAATAAATGAATAATCGATTCATAATGGGCCATAGCTAGTGGGACTACATACTAAACGTTAATGATCCTATAATTGGGATACATTGGTACCAACCTATATTGATTCAATAAGTTGTTTAATAATATCCCAAATGTATCCCCTAGTGGTGTGCCACTCACAATCTCTAACCATATCTATTTCTTAACGAACCAAAGGCTCTTAATGTCCCACTACTAAAAATCCAATTTACAACCATTGTCAAAATTTATAATTTTTTTAAAGAATATCAAAAAAAATGTGGTAAATCCTCCAATTATAATTCATTGCCTCATTAAATACATTTATGTTTTAAATAATTCCCTTAAATACACAAATAAAATCAATTTAGTGGTTATACGATTAGATATTTACAATTATGGTAATAAATTAAAATAAGTAAAACATTTTATGGAAAAACCCCAAAACAATTTCAGAAAAATCTCCAACAACAATCACTATGATTATAAAACTTTTTATTGGCCCTCAGGGGACAAGGAAAGGCTTGAAACTACAAAGGATACAAAACACAAATTATTCAGAAATATGAACTACAACCGCATGTAATGCTACATTCATGACAAAATATAAAAAAGGAATTGAATTAATTCTTTCCCTAAATGATGAATCACAACCACAATGTTGATAAATTTTCAAATGAATGGTTTGGATATAGTATAAATCTCCCAAATCACCCAAAATCACATAGAGGTTTGAGAGGGAGGGATTTAGATGGAATTCTTTGAACATAATCCTTCTAAAATCATAAAAACCTAATCATTGAGCATTAGACTCCTTGAAATCCTATTTCACATTTTTGAATCATAAAAATCTGAAAATGTGTAAAACATTGTATCCTTGCATTAAAAAAACAAATTTTCCCATCACATGAAGTGAATTTTTTTCCCAACATATCAAAATTTCATGCACTAAAAAATATTAATGTAATATAACTGATGACAATTAAATTAAATGTAAATCCATTCTATAGTATTTAGTCACCCAACATACTACATAATTTGTAGCTCTTGAATAAATCCTTTGAACCCAAGATTATGTTTCTCTGGTCCCAGGGAACACCTTTTAATGACATTAATACTTTTATTACTTAATGACATTAACTAAAAAATCAAACATCCCCAAACTAAATACAATTTTAATTAAAATTATATCCATTAACAATAATCTCATGATTATACTAAATAGAATGTGAGACCAAAAAATTAAAATAAAACACATACCCGATGGAATATAATGGGTCGATACTCTTTTCATTAGGGATATTCACCACATAAACTACTAAATTTTTTTGTAAACCCCACAATTTTATACTCACTATAGTATTTACCATAATAGTTTTACCATGAGAATTCCTACTATTTAATAAGTTAATAACTCATTTAATTATATAATTATTATATTTAATTGGATTTATAATAAAACATTAACATTATTATATATGTATATAATGTATAGTATCATTAATAGTATTTTTTCTTTATTAAGTATCTTAAAAAAGTTTCCATATTTCGTGATCCATTTTTCTTATAGAGAAATGATAAAATTAATTTTAGTCAAAAAAATAATTTTTTGTGTTAATATATTAATCATCTTATTCAAATGAATAAATAGAAATAAATTTCAATTTTTCATAATTTTCTCCTATATGAATATTACCATGAATAATTATTTTTCACATTAGATAAGCAATAAAATTAATAAATATTTACAAATAAGTATTTTATATACTATAATTACAAAATTAAAAATATTTTGCACACGCTATATATTTCCCTTCGTTTTTACAACAGTTGTTTGAAAAACAGACCATTTAAAATGTTTAACATTGATATCATGTAAGAAATTGAAAAATAAATTATTTAAAAAAAGGATATTTTCTGAAACAAATATGACGATTTTACAATATACAAAAATTATGTAGAAGAAAAAATAGTATTTTTTGGGGGGTTATTTTAAATGGATTCATAACATGATTATATAAAATAATATCATTTAACGAGATATTATTGTTTTAGAATATGATATTCAAAGTAGAAAAAATATTGTTTAAAATGAAAATTATGAATTTATGACAATAAATAGTGTAAATTAGAATAACCTATATTGATAGAATAATTTAAAATAACTTAATAATTATCCAATATATATCTTCCCCCTATTAATTATTGATAGATTAATATTATTGCATTGGATTAAAAGGAAACCAGGAGCCAATGATGAAGAATATAACCCTTGGATATAAGAAAAAAATAATATAATACAAGTCCCATGATTTTAACGGTATCCAAGAACCAAGAACCAAAAATAATAAAATTAAATAAGTTTATTACATAGATAATATGATTTTGAATATAGTGGTTTGATTTACAAACCCTTAACAAATAAAACGTTTCTCTCTAGATGGTTTAGAAAGATGAAATTTTAAAAGGCGAAAAAAGAAGATAAAAGAAATGATACATTTTGAAATCACAAAATTATATATATTTTATCAATAATATTAAGAAATAATAGATTTAATTAAATTTATTGATTCCATATTTTCCTTTGGTGAGATAAAACTTTTATTTGGAGACCACTTGAAATAGAACATCGTGGATTGATTTTGATGAAATTAATCATTATAGATAATTATTTTAATTTTTAATTGATATAAAATACATAATATGTTACAAATTATATCATTTATTTGTATTGTTAATCTTATATAACTCTTGTTTCTTCATTTAAGTGATAAGAGACCAAATTACTAAGATTTTGACTATACTAAATGACGATTTAGACTGTTTTCCAGACTTTTCTCACTATGTGAACAATAAATTCTAGAAATGAAGATTTTCATTTTATAAATCATGAAATAATAATAGATGATATATCCAAATTAAAAAATAAGCTTCATGTATTAAAATTGAGTTGTATAAAATTAAACACCATCACCGCTCCCCATGATTGAAATTTGTGATGTGAATTAAAAACTCTTTTAAACATAACAATGCAAATAATTTTTCCTGATGTGGTGTAGTTATTAATGGTGTGACATAAAATTAATAAAGTAAAAAATGTTATAAAACCCCTTATATTATAATAAATATAAAAGATTATTTTATTTTCAAAAATTATTTCAGGTTATGAAAAAAATAGATTAAGAAGAAAATTTGTTTACAATAATATAAGAGATTGAATATCATGAAATCAATGAAAAAAACACCCAATGTGTAATCCCCATTATATACCTTCCCCATTATATGTATTGATAGTTCAATAATGTTTACCATAATGATTGGATTCTGTTTAAACACCCACGATTATCTCTTCATCTTCCAATATCCATGATCAGCCTCATTATTAGACCAAGACATTTTGATTCCTTTTTTTATTCTATATAAATTAAATACAAATTTTTTTATATCTTGGAAAAAATAAGTATTATATAGGATAAAATGTAGTGTTTTGGGGGAACATAACATAGTGATGGGATATGTAGGGATAGATGTGTTTAATATTGGATCAAGATCGTCCTGTAGCTGTGGGGCATAAGAAAATATACTAATAAAGGTGTTTTTAGAGTATACTTGAGGGACACTCATATGGACTAAAATATTCTTTATGTTTGTCCATATTTTTTATATGAACATCAAAATTGCATTATCTCTTCTGAAATGTATATATATCTTGAAAATTATTATTTACACCCTTCATTTTGCATCATTCCATGGGTTATGATGATAATAACATTATGAGGTACCCCTAAACCAAATTTCAGGATCATATGTAAAAAAATTAACACTAGTTTTCATATAATATGATAAAACCAGAGTAATGTTACATATATTTTAAATAATTTTGCTAAATTAAACATTACATTTGTTGATAATATCACATTTATTGTAATGGTTGATTAGTTATTTTGATTACTAGCTACATAAGTTATATATTTTACAATACTTGAGATCATTTATCCATAATCAAACCATGATAAGTACTATTCTATACTCTATATAGGCTACAATCATCTTCATGACCTAGGAAATGAAACCTAATAGAGAGGTTATATCAAATGATTAATAAGTGGAACATTATAATCATATTAATATTTTTAAATTAATAATAATGTGTAAAAACATGTGTTTGGGTGACATATCATATGAAAAAAATGGAACAATAAGAGTTTTCAAAATATCATGGTTAATGAATATGTAATATCAAATGCAAAAACATATATCATATCATTATATTGTGAGTGAATCATTTAGAAATAGAATAATGGAATGATATCATGTGTTCATGAAATCATATATATATAAAAACAATATAAATAATGAAATCACAAGTATAAGTAAAGGTATGCTACCAAAATAAAATACTATAATGTTCTTGGCTGACTACCCAATTAAAATACATTGTTTCTCCTGAGATGAGAAAATTATCCAATTCATTTGATGACAATCTGATTAAACTTCCACGAATATTATAATGAAAATATTATATATTTGTTCCATAAAATTAATCATAATATCAAGAATCATATGAATAAAAAATGGGTTTCATATTCATTTCTAATGGTATCCCATATGGCTTTTTTATAATTCATCTAAATATAAAAACATTTAATCCTATTGATATTGAGTTTTTAGAAAATAATATTAATTACTATTTTACATAAATACAATTAAATATAGTAGGTGATGTATATGGTATTACATAATATAGAAAAATGGTTTACGACTTAGTAAATAATATCCCTAATAATTCAATGTATGTGTATCTAGGTGAACACCATTTGATGAATGTAATGAAGCACATGGTATTCAAGAATGAATTAAATAGGAAGGAAATCCATATATATATATATATAGTGATTTATTATGACAATTGGAATGGTGGATAATTTCTATTTTATAAAGGATATAGAAGCTAATCATGAATACTATTTTCATAGAATGTATTTTTAAACTAATGTGTTAAAATGAAGGATTTTCAATTCAATTATTAAAAATAATTATTTTATGAAGTTGAAGAGAAGAATTAATAAAACAATATGTTTTAATAAATTCATATAACATAACCAAAAAATTAAATAAAATTCACTGAACAAATTTGTGGCAGGGGATGAATATATGACATTAAATGAATTGACATTTTATATTTAAAAATGTATTTTTTATACCAATATCATTATAAACTGTAATAAAAAATTATTTAAAAATGTTATACGGTGAAATTTAAATAACTCAAGAGATATAAGATGTTTGGGATCTATTTTAGTAATTTATAACCTATTGAGAAGGGTAAATATATAAATGGGTTTGGAAAAGTTATTATATCGAATCACTTTTAACCCTAACTATATCATAACTTTTTGGGAGAAATCAAATAAAGATGACATATTTTATTAAAATAAATAGTGTACTATAGTATAAAAATAGAAGATTCGATATATTATAGAGATATGATAGGATAATGAATCTTTTAAATTAATATATAATAAAGATTGATCATGGCCCAAATGAGAATATATTTGAGTCAACAAACGACTTAAGACTTCATTATCTTTAAAATAAAAAACCCCAAAATATAGAAAATAAAATGAATTATTAAATACCTTATTTTAAATTAATAGTTTTATTAAAATAATTCCATGATAAATATTTGCATCAAAAAATGGAACAAGTGGTTAATATAAATCACATCATAATGAAAATAAATTACGATTCTAAAATATTACATTTAATATCATATAGACAACATTCTATAAACTAGTTGATGACAAAAATATATATCATTGAAAAATATTTCAAAATCAAGAGCATATAAATAATTTTATAAAATCATTATTTTAGATATTTATTACAAATATATTAGTTACTTATATTTTATATTTATCATTAAATGTTGTTAGATTTTATTATTTTTTAGTTCGAGTTTCTTAATAGTAGTGTTCATTCATGTTTATAGATTCAAATTTCATCATTATGTGATTATTATAAGAAACCAATTTTTGTAAAGGATTTTTGTTTTTTAGTTTCATTTCCAATGTATTTCTGTTATAATTCATTATTGTAATGTTGGTGAAAAACTAGTTTCAGAAATTTATAACAACCAAGAAGGCAGTACAAGTGTAATAAGTCGAATGTTGATATAAAATATCCAAAAACCGAAAATAGAAATTATTTTCATTGTAATTTCACAGAACATAAGTAAATATGTTTTCAAGGACATACATGATATAAATTTATAAACTTGTTCATGTAGGTAGTAAAATCTATGAACACAGGTACAAGCCATCATATATGGGTGAGTATTGTTAAGAAAGTGAATATTTAAAATAGAATAATTATTAAATAATAAATATAATTTTTTTAATATGTTATACTGTTGTTATCCATATATAAATATGGTTTTATTAGGGAAGCATTACATGATGAAAAATGAAATACATCACTTTCAGGATGTTGATGGCCAATATGTACAAAAGAGTGAGGCATTTGTTTTATAGTACAGATGGAAAATAAGTAATGCTTTATAATTTAAGATTATAAATAATGTTATAATATCATATTAATCAATTAAATTATCTATCTTAATCATATAAAAAATGGCCATATAAATACCAAATCACGACTATAATAGAGATGGTAGTATACATGTAACTCAAATTACATTTAAAATTTTTAAATTTTTGGGTGGAAGATATAAAAAAATTATCACATAAACTAATTAAAATATTTTTAATGTTGTGATACAGATTGTATAATTTCAATATAGGTTTTTAAATTTTTTTCTGTAGATGAATAAATAAATGATACAAAATTAAAGAGATGTAATTGATAATTTTACCTTACTCAATGGAGGAGTTTCTATGAAATCATGATTATGGATATAATTAGTTGTATTTTCATAATACTAGAACATGTATGTATTTTTTATGATTTTATGGGAGTTATTTAAGAATATTCTATCAAATATAAGAGTCATAGAGTGTGAGGATATGTGTGGTGGTGATTATGATTTTTATAAGATGATGATGTAGTATTGTTTTAATAAAATAAACGGAAAAAAACAATATTAAAGGGACATGTGGATCGAATAATTTTTAGATGTAAGGGATATGATCCATAAATCATCATCCACTAATTTTTAGACAAATGTTTCTATGTTTTTCTATCATTTACTATTATATTGTGAACATTTATAATTTTTATTTTTTACCATGGTATCCCATTTCACTAAAGTTAATTTACATTTGATGCATTAAAAAAATGGGACTTTTTCCAAACATTGTCTCTTAATAACTAAACATATTACATTCTTTTTAATATATATTTCAATCCATGATAAAAATTAATTTTAATATTATAAAAAATAATGTGCACAATCATGTTTATTGAAAATGTGTAATTTTTATGTATAAAAATCATATATATCATAAAATTATATTTCTTTTTATTTTAATGAAATTAATAAATTTATTATTTACCGAAAATAATTTAGAAGGATTCTAATGAAATCTGATTATGATTAGACCATTTGAAAAAATTATAAAAACTAAAATATAATTTTTTAATGGTAAAAGATTACTTTTGTCTGAAAATATAAAACATTGGTTTTCTAAATTGAACATAAAATTATAAAATAAACAATTTTACTCCATAATTACATTTCTAGCACTGAAAATATTATAATTTTTTTCTCTCATTATTAGAGAATGAAAATTTTAAAAACTCCAATGTATTATTATTTTAAAGACCAGTAAAATTCACGGGAATTTTTTTCTTATTTTTCTGGAGAATTTTACAAGAACGCAGTGTCTGACAGCACCTAATTCTGAGGCCCGGTGTGTCCAGGATCATTTTCCAAAGTATATCTCGAGTACATTCAGTGAACGAACGAGCGGGTTTTTCTATCTTTTGAACCGGTGCTCGGAATTGAAATCTAAGGACACCGATGGAATCACATCGCTGGTAATTGCTTAGAAACACCTTTTCCGGAGTTGCGTTCGCTCGGGTGTGGTTTTTAAATTTTGGGGTTATGTAAAGGAATAAAATAAAAGTGGTGAAACCAATTTTATTTTATTTTTGTTTAACCTAAGCTATGTGGATGAAGTGGGACCCACAATATCCTACCCATTAGGTAGGATAATTGTCAGGTGGGACCCACACGAGCCCCACCTTTTCTTTTCTTCCTAAACCCCTCCTTTAATAAGGTAACGCACCCGCACCCCTATTAAGTGGAATTCAACCCTTGCGTTTTTCTGTTTATGAAACGCCCCAATTAATTTAGCGGTTTAAACATTGCAATTAATTCACTTAATTGATTGTTTCGTTTTTTTTTAATTTCAAAACATTTGTTTGTTTGTTAATAAAATAAGACAAGTCTTATTTTATTATAGGTTGGTTGTGTGAGAGGGTTTGGGATAAATCTATCAAGCCGTAAAGAACTCCTTACGTGAAGAACACGAAGAACGCGAAGAACGCGAATAACGTGAAGAACGCCGACCTCCGACGAAGGTCGACGACGCTTGAGGTAGGGGTTTATTTTAATTGTTTGTTCATGATTACTTCTGCCGCAATCTTCATTTCAATTTGAGCCTCCTGATATTGCAATAACGGGAGGAGGTCGGACCGCACGAACACGGGCGACCCTCCTCCCCCTTGTTTGTTTGATTTTGTTGCATCATGTGTGAGGCGACGTGGTGCCGTTGCACCGCACGTAATCTTTGAGATTTGGGCGAAGAAGCGCGGCACCGTCACGCCGTGCCATTGAAGTCAAATAAAGGCGTGGCACCGACGTACCGTGCCGGAGGGACACAAAGGCATCGCGGCCGCAGCGGGGCCGCAGCGGAGCGGCGCGGCACCGTCGAGTGGCGCCGGACGGACCAAGGTCGCGACTCAGGCCGCGACGGAGCAGGGAAAGGTGGCCGGTTCCGGGCCGCCGGCGTCGGAGTAGGGGGACCAGCCCTTGCCAGTCCCGTGGCAGTAGCAGCTGGCCAGCCGAAGGGGGCTGGCCAGTCAGAGGAGGAGTGGGGAGTTACGACATATGGCTGGCCGGACAAGAGAGGCCCCCACATGGGGGTCGCGGTTACGAAACAGGGGGGTAGCGCCCCAACCCCCCCATCTGCTCGGCTGAAACGGCCGAGCCACCTTGCCACCGGGACACGCCAGCGCGTCGGGCCGTGCCGCCCAGGGTGAGCCGGGCTGCACCCAAGAGAGCCGGAACCGGACCTGGGTCGGGTCGACCCAGTTTGGGCCGACCCAGGGGTCTCGGGCCGGATCGGTCCGGGCCCGAAACCCCCACTTCCGGACCCTTTGGGTCTTTTGCCCATAACATGTGCTGCAGACCTCTAATCGACACACCATCAGCTTCTATGCGAACCTTGGATCGATACGGTCGTTTCGGTATATTACACTCAACATTTCAGAGTACTTTGGGTTCGGTCGGGTTGGTTCATACATGAAACCAACATGGCCATCGGAGCGTAAACACTTATAACTTGAGTTCCGGACGTCTGATTGACGTGTCGTCGAACTTGATGGATACCTCTTAGTGAGATAGACCTTTTGGCTTACTCTGCTCGAGGTTTGTACGTAGTTGGAGTACGGTCGGGTTGGTTTTGACTTAAAAACTAACCAGTCCCTTGGGACGAAAACGCCAATAACTCTCAGACCAGGTGTCCGATTGACGCTCCGTCTATGATGTTGAGTTACTGTTGACAATACAAAAAATTTGGATACATCAAGTCCGGACATCATGTCAGTTGATGTATCAGCCCCTCGGCTCATGGAGCGGACCCTCCTGAATGAGCTTGCTGTGTGCAGGAACCCTAGAGCTAGCTGCGACTGCGACGACGATGACGACTGTACAGAAATCCTCCGTGGATTCGATGATGACGACTACAACACTTAGTGATCCTACATGGGTCAGTGCTACAGATCATGTGTGGGTCAGCGCTCAGCAGTCCTGTGTGGGCCAGCGCCTACATATCCTATGTGGGTCCAATCCTGTGTGGGTCATTGTGGGGGTTAGTTACCTATCGATCCTATGTGGGGCATTGCGGGGGTTAGTTACCTATCGATCATGTGTGGGCCATTGTGGGGGTTATTTACCTATCGATCTTTTGTGGGTCATTGTGGGGGTTAGTACCTATCGATCCTGTGTGGGTCCGATGTCTTAGATGAATCAGTGGCTACATTTGATCATCTCTATCGTCATACGAAGAAGTATACCTGTGTGAGATGAATCTTGACATTCAATATTTATCTTCAATATTATTGATTTCCTTTCCTGTGTGGATTGTGTTGTGCTATCTTGTGTGGACGTGATCAAACTTGGGCTCGGATTTTGGAGCCGAACTGGAATTGGTGACTTAGGTATATATATGGGCATATACCTAAGCAGTGTCAGATGTTACATCGTGATTGAATCTTTTTTTTTGTGGATTATCCTTTGTGGATTCAGGGAGACCTTCAGGGGTCTCGGGGTCCCTACTGAGTAGTTATACTCACCCCTGCACGGGCTATGCCTGCACTACGTTGTGTTGGTTGCGGATGACAGACAGCGCTGATCGTGGTTGAGGCTTGCAGAGCAGTCGGTACCTGGATATGGACCACTGGGCGACACGTACACGGAGCGGATGGCCGGACCCGAGGATATGAGGTGGATATCTGTACCCACCCTTCAGGTGGGAGTACCAGTGGATGGCTCGCCATAACAGCTTTACTTTTCAGTTTCTGTACTCCCTTTTTTAGTTGTACTTTACTTTCAGTTTGGGTTTGTATTCTGGCCCACGTACTTTTCGGCACACACTATTGTACCCAGTTTTTACTTAGTGTTTACTTCTGCTTTCTTTCTCTGTGATGTCTATTCACTTTAAAAAGAAAATTCCTTCCCTTTTTACCGAGAATTATTCCTTGGTGCTAGTCTCCATCCCATGGCCTATGGAAGGCGGGCTTGGGGTAGTCACGACATGGGCCCCGAGGACAGGTCGTGACTAATATAAATATTTATAATCACCCTAAAATAAAATCTTTTTATAAATATCTAAATCATTCATCCCAATATAATTTTTTCATTATTAACTATAAAATGATGATTATTTTATGAGAATTATATTTTATAATTTATAAATTTATCCTTGAAATAAAAATATATAATATGAATACATATATATTTTTTATAAATGTAATCTTGTAAATGTTAAATGTTATTATTCTTCTTCCATGAAAAAATATAATTAAATGAATTTAAATATATTAGTTATAAATTATCAATATTATATTAATTTTATTTTAAAATATACAAATTTTCTTTATTAAGAAAAATTATTATTACATTAAGGAAACATTTTCTTTGAAAACAACCCTTTCATTGTTTAGCAGTTGTAAATCACATTTATTTAATATATTAATGCAAAAGAATTTTATTTAACCAATACAAGTATCATTCAATAAAAAAATACAAATTTATATTGAATTTAATTACTTTATTTCTATAATAATATATTTATTATCAATTTATTTTCTTGAAGCATTATTATTACTTTGGTTTTCATATATATGTTTCATGCCACAATTCATTTTCATAATATGATGTGTTAAAGATTGATTTTGTTTTGTGTATTGAATGAATATATTATTCAATATATTATTTAATTAATGAAATATATATATATATATAAATTAAAATATTACGGTGCTACATTATCCCTCTTTAAATGAATCGTTTCCAAACAATTTTATTTATCTATCCCAATAGAATTAAGCTAAAGGATCCAAATGAAAATGAAGATATACTTTTTACTCAGATATAAACCTCATCATCTTAGATATATATAGACACATAATTTCTCAAATACATGGAATGTATTGATATTTTCCTATATATCAAATTTTCCATATATCATTCCATTGATTCTTAAATGTGATTATAGGGACATTTGATTCACAACATCAATTTTATGATCTTGGTATATAATGACTAATGAATCATGACTATTTTCGATACTATCCCAAAAAATAAGACTAAATGATCATATTGATATGAAAATTAAATCCAATTATATAATTTATTAGGACTATTTTTTCATATCCTTTGATGCTTTCTGTTCAGTTGACTTTCATTTAAGTTAGTTTTTTTTTCAATTCTTAACATTTTACCAAAAATAAATATCAATAAAATTATCCTGAAATTTTTTAGATATTATACACATAAGATTAATTGAAATTATTTATCACAAAAAAAACATACCATTTATCAAAAAATACCAATTAATATATACCTCATATTTTTTTACTATATGTTTACTAAATGAAATTATATTAGTTTTTATAATATATATATTTTAAAATACATAATAATGGTTCATATAAAGATATGAATCATCAAATAATATCCAACGATAGAGAATAGTCTGGTGTGAAATCATAGTTTCAATCCACATACAATGATTGAAGATCATGTTGTTACATAAAAGTCCTTTTTAGAAAGATTACTCTTTGGTGCACTATTTCTATAACTTCATCGGCATTCATGTATACAAATAGAAATATAATTACCTAGAATAAATTAAACACAAAAATATAGAATAAAAATTTGTTTTATTACTATACATAGACATATACATATGACTTTTAGTAATTATCAATCATCATAATCCCAAGAATTAACAAAAAAAATCTTAAAAATACTAATTTAACCATTCTCAATTACCATATAAGGCAGCCTAGACCCAGAATCTAGTATTTTTTCTAAACCATATTTATTAAATAATAAATTATAATAATAATTAGATAACCCATGACAAGATTATTTATATTTCATAAGATGTTCACATCATAACCTTAACATGTTTTATTAATCTCAGAATCCCATAGATGAATGTATTTTTGTATTTTTAGACTGAGTACATATGAAAATTATTTTATAATATATTAGAATTATTCTCCATATTAGAACCACTCTATTTTCCCATCTATTTTCTTCATAGGTTGTACAAATCATCATAACCTCTGGAATGTAAACATAATAAATAGATAAGATCAAACACTTCTTAAAGAGAAACTTATCAATATGTAAACAATGGTTGTGTCCATAGTACATGAGACAATTTGAGTAGCTGATAAATATGTCACTAAAAATAATATTTTACTTTAGACTCTTCCGAGTTTTTTTATTGTGTAACATGTAATTTGTAATCAGCAAACATGTTCCATGGATTATGTTTTATAGATAATTATGGAATCATGGAATATGGTAATGAAATACAAATTTAATTGATTAAAAAATAAGTGTAAACAAAATAATGCATGATATCAATAGATTATTCCATGACTTACGGCCAAATAAATATAACATATTATATGACACTAACTACCAATATATCATATATTGTATTTCATGAGATTAAAACATTAACCAATGATAAAGAGAGATATATAAAAATGGTATCACTCAGAACATAATTAAAACCATATAAATTCTTCTCATATGATTCCATTAATAATATAAATAATCCAAAAAAACAAAATGGTTTTTTTATTATTTTCAAATGTTTCTCCATTAGGAAGAAGTCGTAAATTATCAAATATTCATAACATGATGACGTATTGAAATTGGGGGGGTAAAAATGATATTATGTATCCTTTTAGGTATATATCCAATAATGTATATTTTGATGTGTATGAAATATACCTAGTACAGATAAAGGTTTTGTGGTTAATTTAGTAATTCCACCAATCAGTAGATGTATAAGTATCTATGTTAAAATCCTTCAAGAAAAGAAATGAAACCGGAGGAATTTGTAAAGGAATATTAATGGATGATTAAACATGTTTTCAAATTTAAAATGGTTATCTTATAAGTATTTTTCATTTTAACAATTGGAAGAGAAAGCATTTTAAAAATGGGAAATACGGAAATTAGGGATAAAATTCATTTATAAAGGGAATGTATTAATCATAATAATGTCATAATAAATATAAGGAAATAAACCAAAAAAATTATTTAAATAATTAATTCTCTAAAATAGAAATACAGGATTTAATATATAGAAATTATAAAATAGGAAACAAGGAAGCATAAAAATTAATATCCACAAATGATAGATATATACCCAAAAAGAATAAAAATTGTGTCAACATGCTACTAATGAATTATTTATATTTCCAATAAAAATTCTAATGGTAGAACATGAAATTGATTTTTAAAACAATTACATTTGATGAAAATTTTGATATATGGATATAAATGTTAAATGTTTATATTACAAAACAATATATCAATTGGTGAATATAAATCATATCTCAGTGATGAAAAATTATTATATTGGACTCCATAAAATAAATCATGCATAGTTGAACCAGATACAACCTCTTATATAAACATATACAATAATAACATATTTCAAAACATTATTCATACCTACTATAATTTAAATTTTTTTTCATAGAAACATTTTATGAATATATTAGTATGTTTTATTTTCGTTTCATCATTACATGTTTTTAAATTTGATTGTTTGTTTAGTACTAGTTTCACACTAGTGATGTTGATTATTATTTATAAATACAGATTTATTCACTCTATTATTTTTATAGGAACCATAAAATATATTTTAAAATTATTTATACTTCTCAAATTGTATCTTAAATATATTTTAGTTATAATTTATGAGATTAAAGATGTCGAATTTGTTACTTTATTACATTATAACAAATGAAAAGGGAGTTATAATAATGAAAAGATAAATTTTAATGTAACTATTGTTAGACATTTAATTAGAAATATAATTTAAAAATTAATTTATAATAACACCATTAGATAATTTTTCACATTCATCCATCATAAAAAAATTAGCATTGGTTAGGCATACTGTTAAACAATCCCAAAGAAGAACGAAATGAAATATATGATTAAGTCTAATTATGAAGGTGATTACTTTGAAATAATATAATTATTGTAGAATCATAGTGATATTATTTATATTTTTAGCCTAGTGAATCTTATATTATGATAAATTTATAAAGGGGACAAATTAAATTAAAAACAAAATACATAACTTTCGTAGATGTGGTTGTCCACATATAGGCATGATTAATGCGTTCATTTACATAGATCTAGAGAAAATTGGGAATAATTTAAAATTTTATTTTATTTATTATGATTTAAATTTCATATTAAACAATTAAATGCTCATATTTTACAATGCATGCATTCTTGTTTTGAAGAACGAATCTCAATTCGTATGGAGGCGGTCATCCACATGTAACACATGAATTTTTTGGAACAGATTAAAATAATGGGATATTGTTTTTTCTATATACATAATAAAAATTAATTGTAATTTTTATAATAATTTATGAATTTATAAAATTCTATATTAGACTCATATGAGGTATAATAAATAAAAATAGAAATTAATTGAAAGGGAAATAAGCCAGAATTTTACATTACACCATTGAAGAGGATCATGGAAAAATTGATTATGACTTCATATTACATACATTCGGAAGACCAAAAACTATATTTCATGGATCAGATAATAAAAATGTTATTGTGGTATATTTTGGACAAATTTGGATTGTATGGGTGTGAGAATAATTTGGGTGGTGAGAGCACTTTTAAATGATGAACTATTGTTTAGGGTAGTGGAACACGTTTTTTCTTTGAGCATGTGGGACATGCATTTTTTTGGGTAGTGGATCATGTAATTCATTAGAGAAGTGGACCATATGTTACATTAGATTAGCGGATCAAGTGTTTAATTAGACCAATTGTCCATTTTGTAATTATTTTCATGTTCACAAAAGGTAATAAATCTTTCAAAAAACTGTATCCTACAGTGGATGGTACATTAATAATTTTGAATGTTAATGAGATGAGTATATTTTCATAAAAGTATTTTTCATTAGTCTTTTCCTTCATATGTCACCACATTATCCCATCCATCATCATTATTTTTTTATGTTACACTAATTTTTCAG
The DNA here is from genome assembly GCA_963277665.1 of Viscum album. NCBI lineage: Eukaryota > Viridiplantae > Streptophyta > Magnoliopsida > Santalales > Viscaceae > Viscum > Viscum album. Next base: position 536,671,052 of record OY728141.1, on the reverse strand, counting down.
GGTTATGCATTGTAGTCATGTTGAAGGTTTGGAATACCATAATAGATCAAATGAGAACAATAGAGACCTGAGATAGAATTTGATGTGACCTCCAGAAGAGACTCATAGGCGGCGTAGGGCAGCTACAAAGGTGTGTCAGGCACTGAATTATTGATTTCATGTGATGAAAAATCATTATGTTATGTATTCCAGTTGTTTTAATCATTGTGACAACAATATGAATTTCTTTCTTTTTTGATGATTCATTTTTTTAATAAGAGTTATATTCTTCAACTATTTTTTATGATTTCATTATATTCAATGTAATAAATATTAATTTAGAATTTCATTCTATTAGGTGATTATTGTTGTTGATCCCTTCCCAGTATTCTTACGGTCTGAGTCCCTCACAACTTCTATATCAACAGCACTAGAAGTATCAAAATCATGGCTGAATGGATCTGTATACAAGGTATTTTTACATTTCCCTTAATCCTGTAAAAAATCCACCTGGAAACCCTGTATGTTTTTGAGTTAAGATCCTCACCAGATATCATTGGGAGTGAATGAGAGGTATATCCATGGTAAGAGAGAGACACTAACTCCCAATTATTTGGAATATCCTTATCAGCCTGCAATTTAACAGGAGGCAGATCCAATCCAGACAGATTGAGGGTTTCTACAGCCCCCAATCCCAAGCTAGGTTTCTTTGAGTTTGATTCCACCATGTGTAGGAGCTGCAAAAACATTGGTACTTCCTAGAGTAGTCTCTGCCTCACTATGTTGGATAAGGCTTCCCCCATTATACCTATTCCTGGTCTTCTCAGTCTGAATAATCTTATTCATGCCCCCTTTTTTCCATCTCTTGTATAGGATATCGGTGTAGGAACATCTGTATTATCCACTGAGAGTTTGATCTAGGCCTCAGAGACCACAATTTTTTCAACATCTATCACTTCATATCAAGTCAATTACCCCTTTTTTTATATCTTATATACAAACGGTTATTTAGTAGAAGTATTCACTTGAGTTCCAGTATTATGTTTGTTGACTGCACTTTTTCAAGACTTGATATTCTGAGAGGCCTCACTTGCAGTTGTAGTTTTTCTCCCTAAGATAGACCCCCTTTCCTCATCATTAGGGGAATTGATACATCCTATGCACCACTAGAATTCTATAACTTACATTGAAAAAGTGAGAAATCACTGATCAAGGTCGAGATTCTCTTGCAATTGTTGTTACTAGATTGTATGGAATCTTCCCCACGATGATCAACATAGTCTTGACCCCCCCTTTCTCACATAGAATCACTTCTACCCCTTGGATTATAACCCCTGTGATGTCCAATTTAAATGGGCATTTAAAAGTTCATTCCCAGCATCCATTTCATGCAACTCCATATGAACAACTGCAATTTCAACAGAGGAATCATCAGAATGATTTCCCCATAAAATAGGCTCTCTAAATGTTGACACAGGAGGTTATCCTCCACCGCTTCCCTTTAAATTATCTGGATTTAGTGTCGTGTTAGGGTCAACCATAATAATAGCTGGTAACATTGTATTTGAAGAAAAAATCCAATTCTTCAAAAAATTAGAATTAACAATGGGTGCAACATCTTCTATTCCAACAACCTACCATACCATCCCATGTTCCTTGACCTCCTTCCACATCATTATAACAAATCACTCCATAATGCATTTGGAGTCATCGTTAGTTGGAAATTTGAAATTACAGTTTCACCTTGTCTTGATACCTTTGAATGTGTTCAAATGAATTATTATCTTTGTGCCCCATTTTATTCAGGTATAGGTGGCCAATTCCAAACTCATGGTTCAATATTCTTGGAACATGTAATGATTCATAGCAGTACATTCAATATTTAGAAATATTGCAGATAATTTGACGTATGGTATGTGAATTATTTAAATTATCCATTGCTCATATGAATATTTTTCTTACCCATCCTTTTTTTATTGTATCATTATTTTTAGTGGAAGAGGTACCAGTATATTATATTGCTTGTCTCCATTTATTAGAGAATCATATTGCTGTTGATCATCATCCCAAATGCATTTTCAGCAGAATGTTATTTTACTATAGGGAAATACTGGTTCAATATGAGTTTGACAAGAATTTATGTCTTCCTGATTCTTTTCATGTAAGGATCTTAACGTTTTGAAGAAGATTTGAATTATAAGTTTCATTAATGCCAAAAAATGTTTTTAAATGCATCATGTCTGCTTGTCACTATATGTGTTCACCGGTATTTTCTTCATATTAGAATATTCAATAAACATGAACCTTTTCATACATTAATTATTACAACTGCTTCATTTTTTTCTATGTTTTGAAAACTGAATAATTTATAACTAATGATGAATAATAATTAATTGCTTGTTTAAATTACAATAATTTGATCGAAACAAATATTTTTTGAAAATATTCAGTATATATAATATCTAAGCATGGTTTCTGTCAACCATAGATAGTTGCATAGACAACTAAAAGTTGAAATTGGAGAATCACACTTTCCTGGAAGGCTTGTCCAATGCTGAAATTGTAACACCCCAGAATGATAAAGGGTTAAATGACTAAATGATATGACTCATGTCAACAAGGTGAACCTTCTTTTTCGGGAGCTTACCTGATTAGAACTCCACAGTTAAGTGTGCTTGTCCTGGAGTAGTGATCAAGATGGGTGACCTCATGGGAAGTTTCTTAGGGTGTGTGTGAGTGAGGACAAAGCACACTGGAAAGGACATGTGTTGGATTGTGGGGACAATAATTAGTCAGATGACCCATTTAGGCATGTGGGTGGGCCCTAGGGTGGGCCCCACATGTATGTGGGGCAACTTGTGGTACCTGGTGGGCAAGGACCTGACGCCCATGTTAAGGCAGGGTGGTTGTGCTGTCACCGGGACCCGGTTGTCACATTTGGTATCAGAGGAGGAACCCAGCCTTAAGTGCGGTGCACTGCCTAGGTTGAGATGTAGGGCCAACAACGAGGACATTGTGATCTAAGGGGGGGGGGGGTGATTATAACACCCCAGAATGATAAAGGGTTAAATGACTAAATGATATGACTCATGTCAACAAGGTGCACCTTCCTTTTCGGGAGCCTACCTGATTAGAACTCCAAGTTAAGCGTGCTTGGCCTGGAGTAGTGATTAGGATGGGTGACCTCCTGGGATGTTTCTAAGGGTCTGTGTGAGTGAGGACAAATCACACTGGAAAGGAAACATGTTGGCCTGTGGGGACAATCATTAGTCAGATGACCTGTTCAGGCACGTGGGTGGACCCTAGGGTGGGCCCACATGTCTGCGGGGCAACTGGTGGTACCTGGTGGGCCAGGACCCGACGACCATGTTAAGGTGGGGTGGTTGTGCTGTCACCGGGACCCGGTTGTAACAGAAATTTCAATCAGTGAGTAAAATTATATTGTTTCACTACATACTAATGCTTGTATTTACTGCGAGTTTTCATTCAAATTTTTTAAACTGCTTTTTATGTATCCTAAATACCCTTATGGAATTTTCTATCAGGTTGAAGTACCATACCAAGATCGGGTCTACAATAGGAATGGAACGAAAAAAATGCATGCCTCTATACAAAGATCCAAACATTGGCAATAAGAAGGATTCCAGAATTGGCATTTATGATGGAAAAACATTTGACGGAGCTGCATGTTTAGCACCAATGTACACAAACTCTAAAACCATTACCCATTTTTAATGTTGCAAATGTTATTACAAAGAAATGATTATCTATAGACAAGTTCTTATTTGTCATTGGTTACAAAAAATTTTGTAAGATGTTTCCATCACAATTTAATTTTTAATGATTCGATGGTGGTTTTCAATATTTCTTATTTCAAATTTCTGATACAACATTTTTATGATTTCTCCAGGGTGAAAATAATGTCTCATTCCCTTTGATATATAATTAATGATATATCTTTTTTTGTATCTTTTTACATCATGTAATTTCATTTTCATTCCTTTTCATATATATTTTTTGATATATGTTTTTATATTTCATTTCATTCATTATAATATATCAATTAAGCTATAATTTTAACATATTCTATGTAATTTAATTATTAATTACTCAAACTATTAATACATTTTTGGAAATTATATTTGAATAACAGCGTCGTGCATATGCACGAGTTAGGTACTAGTATGATAGAACGTGAGATATTAAAAAAACATACATTTGTTTGAAATCCTCTTCATACCATAAATATCAGAAACTGATATCATAATCCCATCAATGGGATGTTTAGTGTCTTTAAGAACTAGAAACATATGAATCCTATAACAAAATATTTGAGAACATTTTTCTATAATAAAACCACACTAGGCCCCTTTAAAGAATCTTTATTTGTTAAACATGCCTCTATGACAATGGAAATTGAAACGTATGAAATGGGTGATATCTAACAAAAAGTAATAGAAGATTTTATGAACATGTTGAAAAGGGTTTTATCATGAGGATATTATAAAGAATGAATATTGGACAGATATATTAGAAAAATATTTAATAATAATAATTTTATATAAATAATCATGACTAAACATGTAATCTCAAATGAAGAGTGATTTATTATTTTAAAAAGGTGTGAGATAATAATGGAATCAGGGAGAAATAGGATGATATCAATGGGTTCACAGTGTCAAAAATATGTGGAAATAACATTATTAATGACATCATAAAAATAATGCATCAAATAATACCAAGAAAATATAACATAGTGTGTTAGTATAACTACCCATGCATCATATATGATATATCATAAGATGAATGAATCACCCAATTCAGGGGGGGTTATAATGTTGGGACCACCATTATAATTACTAAAATAATACATTTTCTAGAAAAAGGATTTAAATTTTAATATTTGTGAACCAATATAATTTAAAGAGTGTTTTATATCAATTTATATTGTAAAGCGTAAAGAAAAATTTATAATTTTACAATCATAACATTACAACCCAGGCAAATTGAATGACTATCCAATAATATTCAGAAAAGCTATATGAAAATAAAAATTCACTCTCTCAATGAAGTATATGGTATTTACAAAATATAGATATATGGTAGATGGATTAGTTAATAATTTCCTCCATCAATCAGTGTATTGGTTTCTTAGTGATCTCCCTCTAAAAATGGAATAAAACATAGGTGGTTCCAAGAGGGATGTCATTAGAATAAAATCATGTTTATACCTAAAATATTTTTTGGTAAAATAGAATTAATAATGGATCATTTAAATTGTAACATGAAAAGAATGTAAAATCACAAAATGTTATTTGTAAAAATAATTTTATAATATCACCATACAATGGAAAGATTATTTAGGGGATGATCATAATTTTTATAGAAAAGATGAACTGGATAAAGTAATTCTATAAACAGAATCACATTGTTTGGTCAAATTGGAGACATGACTTCAGGCATGTGTCCCTATATGGAATAAATAGTTAAGTGGTAGTGAGTGTACAAAAAGTGAAGCGGGGAGACTAGAGTCTCACTACCAAAATCCATATGTTAGAATCATATAAAGAAATATTAAATAATATAAAGGGGAAGAATATAACTGAATAATAGAAATTTTTTAATAAGAAAAAATTTCATGTATGTCAAAGTCATATAACGTAATAAAATAGGACCCCAATTTGGTTGGGCAAAGAAGAGTATAAAAAATAAACAATAACATAATTAATGGAATTATAGAAACACAATAGTGTTCATCCTAGTGTTTCCGCAAAAAAAATTCTTCATCTCATAAATTCTCTATCAATGAGCTCAATCCCATTCCCCAATACCTAATCATGTCGACTTTATACCCCTCAAGATGTCCATCTGGGTTTATAGTATAGACCTAGTAGTTCACCACCAACGCTACCATACCAAATGTGTATATTCACATGAATTCTATTACATGAAAATTAGTAAATGAAAAAGGAAATAATAAATCAATTAAGTGATAGGTGATCCTGCTCTTACCAAAATTCTCTCAATATTTATCATAAATTAATTTTCCCTATGATTGAAGAAAAATCATAACAGATGTTTTAAAAATAGGTCAGCCTTAATGTCGTGAGCTATTTCCCAAGGAATCCTCCATTTCAAAATGTACTATTTTTGGAAAAAAATGTATCATGATTCATATATATTCTATGTTATAACATAAGTCTATTATGCCAAATCTATGATTTGAGACAAAACAACTTTTGTATCCCACTAGTTCCTTGATCTATACATCATAGTCTTTTCACCCATATCTTTTGTCTTGGTCCATTATCATCATTTTCACATATCACATATCCTACCCCTCCAAGGGTTATCCAATAATTAATTTTCGACCTATTTCACACCAATTGATGAAAATCCTCCACATAAAATACATTGAAATACAATTTTATTTACACATATGTTCACTAACATATCATATAAATCATGTGTCACCATATCCACACACACACATGTGATCATTATTGAGAATTTGTCTCACGGTGTATATAAACACTTATATGTGATTATTTTTCAAAAAATATCCACAGGGATATATAAAAATATCATCAATATTAAGGGAATACATTTATACAATGTATATAATTTTAATGAACTTCTATATTATGAGTGATGAAACACAAATTTGACCCAAAGAGTCTAAATGTGATAATGGAATATCTCTTTACAAGACAATCATTCATGGTGAATGAAGACCAAAACATGTAGGAATGGATCTTGGTATTGAATTATGGGGAAAACATAGGAACAAAAAATGTTACTCATGTAATCATTAAATGATACAGAAATTCCATATCCCATATCTACAGTGCCTTGAATGATGTATAGTTAGTCATAGAAATATTAGGATTTTGAACAACAACTGGACCAGTTGCATGCTCGGTTACCCAAGATCCCCCACCTTGGATCTCACCAAAAATGATATAGGAAAATATTCCAAATATACATAGGGAGATTAAAAAGGAAAAGAGGGGAAAATTTTCATCTCATTAATATTTATGATGGGAAATAAATGTGTCACTTCATGAACACATCATATGGATCTTTCTCGGATAAATCATACAGATCTAATCTCATCAACTCCTATGACTCAGATAAATGGGGAATCCTTATTTTTCACAATGAAATATATATGAAATTCAATTTTTTCATCTTATGTATCCAAATGTTGGTGACCTCCAATTATGAAGTGGTGAAGCAGAAGTGGGTTAACATTGTTTCAAAATGATTGTGTTGAAAACATCCAATGTATGAGTTGAGAACCCATTTATTTTTTTATAGTGGGTTTTCAATCGCAGTTCATAGCTGTGTAGGAATGTTCATGGGAGTGATGTTCTTGCTTATTTAGGATGATAATGTCTTTAATATTAGGTTATAAGGTACTGGAAACAATAACACCGAGAATAATAAGAGACCCATTGTATTGATTGTAGGGTGATGGTTTATTTGGAAGGGAAGGAACAAAGAACCAATAGAGGTATCTCCAACTAAAGGATTGATTTGGTATACCAAACTAGGTCTAAGGATCCATACCTGGGTGTAAAGTAGATATAATTACATGATGATCCATCCATTTGACAACTGAAAAAAGATACTTATTGCATTTAGGGTATCCAATGCTGCCTTATCATGTTCAGTGGATATGATGGATGCCACAATGAATTGGGATGAATCATAATATAGATGCCACATGTCCATGGGTACAGTTAGGGGTGTAGTATTGTTCTGAACTTGATAGTTGTCACATTTTCTTCCTTCTCTGCCTATGTCAATTAAGGGAAATATCTTCATGTAGAGTCTAGTGCTTTTCACCATAGAATTAAATTATGTATTTTAGATAGAATTGATATGGAAGAGGATGAAACACATAGTATGATTTTTACATAACCTTAAGAGGCCTGATCACCTATCCATTGACTATTACATATCATACCATGATATGCATGTCCATAATCCGTAATTAGATAATCCTACAACACTCTTGGTGAGAGGTAATCAAGGTGGATGATTTTATAGCTAAGATTTACTCTATTGAAGTGTAGTTCATGTATTAATCAATAATGGGATCTCTTCCTCCATAATCAATGGTCATCATTAGAGTATATTATTTTTACCCGCATTACATCGTACCACCACTAAGTCTTCTCAATTTTTTTCTTTAGGGACTTTATAATCCCTTGCATATGTCTCTCCTCCTTCCTTACTAAAAATAGAATAAATTTCAATATCTTTAATATATTTTTAATTACAATCTGAATAAATCTTACCACGAATGATCCCCATTAAAAATAAAAAAATAATGGTTCTAAAGTTAGTTAAGAATCAAGAATAAATTTTTTAAAAATGATAAATGTTTCATCCATGGTATATTGATAATATAAAAAACTTTTTCCTTCATTAGTATATCCTCATTTACTACATGATTCAGCAATTTTCTCTGACCATAACCCCTTCCCTTGTGAATGATTGAGTTTAAATCCAAGACTAAGGTATAAAATCCAAATACAAGAAGAGAAGAACTCTTCAAGAAACGACAGTATTTGACACTCAATTTCTAGTGTTTATAATGATAGTTTGATGGGTGGATGTGATCATGATGATTCACTAGAGTCACCCATGTTTCCAATGGAAAGACATTTAATCTTTATGGTTCTATGATTCATATGAATTTATAACAGATATAGAAAAAATATGTGTCACCAGATTGTATATTGGTCCACTCCATTAATGTTTTTCAAACAAGAAAAATTAGATGTAATGGATATGGTCATCCCAAAATTGTCCATAGAGAAAAAACATGTTCGTAATTCATGTGATGTAGAAAATATTTATTCTATAAGAAAATAAATAAATAATGAATGAAAAGAAATTATAAGGCTATAATATCCAATCCCTCATAATTATACACCAATGTAAACACCCTATACAGTGCAGTAATATATAATATTGAAAAACTTATCAAACTAACCCTTTAATGGGTTTATATTACTTCCAACAATATACACAACAACTATTACTATAGAACAATTTCAATCATATTTTACTTCTATAATACTTTATCCTACCAAAGTTGCAACCACATCCATCATGAAACATAATATAAAACACATCATGGAATGAAGTTCTTTCAGGTAAATTATTTTCATGTTACCTATTAATACTTTAAAACTAACCCAGGTCTATTCAATTAAAACTAGAAAAATTATAAAATAAGTAAATTATTGAACAACAATGCACCTTACAATATTATTGGAATTAAATATTAAAAAACTGAAATACGTCTCATCCTTGATAATCTTGTATAATACACATGAATGAATAATGTGGACCATTGCAATGGAACATTAGAAACTCACTCCCTAGTATCCTCCTAGATTCATATATGCTTCAAGTGAACATAAAATAGTGGTACCATGTATTCAAACAATAGTTTCTCACTATGGTCAAAAATATTTACCATTATATCCACAAATGATGCATCTCGTTCCAACACAATGTCCTCACTATTGAACATATGTGGAGGATCTAGTTATTATCTTTATAGATGAGACACATAGAAGATGTCATGATTACCTTGATATCATGGTGGTAGTTAAAATCATAAATCCACGATTCCAACACATTTTATGATCTAAAAAACATGAAAACTATTATTCAAACATCCCTTCGAAATATAACCAATCTTGCTCAACCATGGTGGAACCCTTAATAAAATACAGTCACCCACAATGATCTCCAATGTTGATATCCTCTAGTCTCCATATAATCAATTTCTACTTTATGAGATAACTGATAGCTTCTTGATCAGATGGAAACTCTTTGAGGTATTTTGATTAATAAGAAACCCACCAAAAACTACCTCTCCCACCTCATTCCAACATAGTGGAGATAAATATTGTTGATCATTAAGATCTTCATGCAAATACAAATGAAATAAATATTTTTAAATTTTATTGTACGTGAACTAAATCATGGACATATTATCATCCCAGGATCTACTCTAGTCTATGATTCATCGCAAAATAATATCCTATATGATCTATTTCACCCAGTCAAGTTGTCTCGTGGTCCACATATAATACCCCAAACACAGTTTTAATTAATTCTCAAAAATCATATTATAGCCCCTACAAAAAAACATTAAAAACACTTATATATTAGCCTAATATTTCTATAATATATATGTGTTTATAATAATATGATTTCATTGATGTCTTGAATTACCTACATCACCAACTTAGCGTGTGTTACACGTAATACAGAGTCTCTAAAAAACATTAATTTTTATTAATTAAATATAAAAATAACTTAAATATTAAATTAGATTTTATGAATAATATTATTTATATTAAAAAAATTATATCATTTATAAAATGAATTTATTATTTACTAATAAATTATAAATGAAAATTAATACAATTTGAATTTAATGATAATATATTAATTTTTATGCTCCAAAAGTGGTTTTGAATTTATAAAATTAATTAATTATAATTTGTGAATGACAATAATGAAATAAATAATTTATATATTCGATAAAATATAATTTTTATTCATCCAATATATTTTTTATGCGTAATATATGAATAATTCTAATGTTATGAATAAAAAGATATATTTTTCCAATTGGTTATTTTAACGCCTTTTAATGGGGAACCAAATATAAATACAATTTTTTGAAAACTTTATATACAGTATTTGAAAAAAATATCTTCTTTCAAATCATAATATAAAAATTTCGATTGGTTAATTTTTTGATATTTTTATACAATGTTTTATGTTGTGATGAATAGTGAAATACAAGTTGTTATTAAAGATACTATATTTATATTTAAAATATTTACATGGTCCAATTATATTTTAGAATAATTTTAATTTTTAAATAGACAATTTTGATTTCAAATAGTCTAATTATACTTTTGGAAATCTTTTATACAAAAATTTATAATAAAATCATTTTATTTTTTCAAAGGGTATTTTACAAAAAATACTATTTTTCATGGATTTTTCTCGTTATAAATTAAATTAAATTTTGGTACTTTATTTTTTTAAATTTTGAAAAATGATTCCAAAATTAGATCAATAAGGTATACATTTAGAAAATAGCTATCTTTTATTTTTGGACAACATGAATAGTATCCATGGTGGATTTTATTACCACATTAAAGGGTAAATTATGAAATTTAAGTAAAAATTATAATACAAGGACTATATAATTACCCTAAAAAATGATAAACATTTATTATATTAAATAAATTAGACCCATAAAACTAAATTATATAAATTCAATCATATAATGGATACTTATCCATGAAAATGACTACGATAGTATTTAAATCAATGAAAGACACAAAATATCATTTTTTTGTCTTTAGTATCTATTATTTGCCCATATGGGAAGAAATGAAATTTGTGAATGAAAATTAATATTAATATTTAATGTAACAAGCATAGTTTCGTTATATATATTTATTTTTTATGTTTTGGGTCACTTCAATGATTTTTTAATATTTATAATAATTTTTTAATAATAATTTAAACATGTCATATTCATGTCTGAAATAATATATCATTTTTAAAATAATGATATATAGTAGATAAGTTCAATTATAAATATTATTATGAAATATTGAGTATTTAAATTCATAGAGATATTTTATTATATATTTTTTATCTTTTAATTTAGTTTATTAAATTATTACCGAATATAGATGATGTAATTATTATTTCGATGGAAATAATGAATAAATATTATTAAAAATATAAAAATAATTAATATTTGATATAATTAATGTTATTAAAAAAATTTAAGATTACTTATACCACATATAGATATGGTAAAATTTTTGGATTGATGTATATATTTTATCCTGATATTTTTAAATATCCAATATATAAATAGTAATAAAAATTTCCCTATTAATATTTTTTCAAAATATTGTTTTATTTAATAATTTAAAAACAATCAAATATATATGAAAATACATAATATTTATAAAATTTTATAAAATTTTATAAATTGTTTATTTATTGCTAATTTTAATCAAATAAGTAAAATTAATAGTCTTTTAATATTGTAAATGTAGTTACCATAGTAAAAATTAAAATTAGTTAACAAAGGGATAATTAAAATGATAAATTTTAAATGAATAAAAATCATTCCTATTATCTATTAATTTATAATATTAAGACCATATCTAATCTCGTATTACAATATATGAAATTGTGTATTTATTTAAAATTTTATTGAATTTATTATAAATTATTATTTTTAGAAATTCCAAAGGAGCCCCCAATATCAATTATAAAAGGGAACCTCCTTTCTCATTAATTTAAGACACATTGAGCCTTAATGGTCAGTAATACCCTTTATATTTCCCTTTTCAACATCCCTATAAACATTCAGTGGCGTTGGTTGTCTAAAAAGACCGACTATATTTTCCCTATGAGGAGAATTAGAGGGAGCTTGCCAATGAAGATGTAATCTTCTTTACCGACTCTCTCAAGATCATTAGTTCTTCTACATCATATTATTTTTTTTATTTACATTATAAAGTAATAAAAATAGTATAAAATATATTCTATGATTTTATTATGATTATGGAATAATAATATTCAAAATTCATTCCATTTTATGAAAAACAAAATCACCACACATGTGTATATGCAACTTAATGTCACCATACCATGGGGTAATATGTTTATTCCTAACAAATTTATATCGATGGGTGTAATGATAGAAATAATAACTATATATAAATATTATAACATGAAAATTTTTCTATAATAATATATTCATTGTCCATATCAATACAATTTCATAATTAAGAGGATGACATCGTCGGTCTTGAATACGCCTGACCTACCTTCTCCATGACGCAATGTGATTTATTCTCCATGGTCACCATTAAAAATTGATTACATAAATGTAAATAATGAATAATATAATATGTATTACCCTAATATAATTTTAAAAATTACAATACTATATTATATGTGCCCGAAATAGAACTTATACGATAATAAATGTGTAAGAAAATGAAATTGTTAACACCTGGAATAAGTGTACCAATGAAATATTATTAAAAGGGTTATAATGTGATAATATTTGATTTGTAAATATAAATATTGTTCTGAAATAATTTTATAACGTTATTTAATGCACTATAAATGGGTTTTTGATACTTATTAAGGAAATTAGACCCATGGTAATGGAATTTTGTATCACCTTTACATAGGTGAGACACATTCCATAAACACTACTTCTTTCTTATAAGTGGTGTATATACTGTCTGTGATTGTATATTATGAGAATTACATAGAATTTTATTATATTTTATATCATTATTTATTTTCCTTCATGATGGATATTATTCAATTGATTATAAAGGGATGAATATTTATTTTACAATATATTTAATATTTCGTATTGCCTCGTTGTAGGTATTCATTGGAGAATATTTATCATTGATTTACATGTTTTCTAGAAATTAATTTAAAAATATTTTAATATTATTATAAGGATTTTTGAATTAATTTTTATCCATTAATTAATTTTTACTACATGAATTGAAAATAATCCAATTACATTTTCAGAATAAGTTACTTTTTGACATATCCAACAAAAGTAAGAGAAGAATGTGTTCATTTAGCTTATATGGAATAAATGGATTTTTATTCCCTCATGATTCCTCATATCCTTGAAGATTCAATTTTAATTTGACAGTGTTATTTTTGATGAATTTTTTATTTTATATTTACAATTAATTGTAGGAATATAAAATGTTTTCATTTAATAAAGTATATTTCCCCCCATAATTATATTCATGAGATCATTCAAGATAATTTTACAAATAGAACAATATTATTTCATATTATCTATATTTTATTAAGATATAAACAAATGATACCACTCTTATTATTTCACCAAATGGCATGTTATTATGAGAGATTGATATTTGTGAATTAATTTTTTTAATGAGTTATTTTATGATGAAATGTTTATGAAACCCATTTTTATGGGGATTGAAATGATTAATGTTTTATGTTCTTCACGTAGACATATATATATTTTTCATTATGTTTAGGGTGTGACCTATATCTCCCTCTAATGCATTGGGTAAAGATATATATCTCATGAGATAGAGAAATACAGAATAGGAAATGATTTCAGTTTAGTAATATAGGGATACAATGATAATTAAATCCAATTTAGTAACATATGGATAGAAAAATGAGTCAAATCAGTTTAGTAATGAAATATTTCCACTATGCTGGCCTTATAAAAGATCATCAACTAATATGGTAATGATTTTCAATTCTTATGTGTTTTCAAAAATTCCATGTTTTATGTCAATGTTATTTTTCATGATTTATGTCTTATAAATTATTATAACTAAATATTATGATGTTTGGTATGCAGTGTATAATTTTTATATTCTCAAATAATAATTATTTTTTTTATAATTCATATCTCCCTTATTTACCATTATGATGAATCTCAGCTCCCCATTTTCTTATGATTTATTTTTCTCCATGAAATAGAGAAAGGATTTAGGAAGAAATACTAAAAGGGAAGATATTTCTAAGAACAAATTAGGATTTTACTCCATACAAATAGTATTTGTTAAATGTTTCCAAATACAATAATGTAATATAGTGTTTTGGAATTTGTTTTTTTAATTTATGTGTATTCCAAAAATATGATTTAACATCCATGGGCATCAATCTTAGTTAATTATAGATGGCATCAAAGTGAAGGTGTAGATAACCTCTAGAAGTGAGGATGAGAGATAATTAGTAAGGTCTCTATGGACATGTCTTTGTATATGATACAATCATTGAATTATGGTAATGATCCGGGATAGCATAGGATTAAACATACAATGTTAGAGATTGAAATTACATTCCAATGATTTTGTGGATTTACAATTGGATATATTTTTCTCACATTATTATTCCTGATATTAGTCAATGATGGGAACTAGAGGGAAAATGGTTTTCATTTAATGTTTAGAAGTATAATGTGTTGGAATTATAAATATTGCTTTTCTATGTGGATGTCTAATGAAGAGAATCATGAAGATGGTATGAGTATTTGTCATTCTATTCATGATAAAGAGATTCTGAATGACCTGTTAAATGTATGTGATGATCTAACCATATTATTTATAGTAAACATAATAATCTTGATTAGATTGAAGTTAAGGAACCTTAACATGTAATTAATTTTTCAAATTATTTTAATTAATATGTTGATTAATCATGATTAATGTTTTAAGAATATAGTTTGATAATTCAAGTGCATATGTTTTGGAGTCTAAGGATTTTGTAACGAAAATAATGAAATAAATAAGTATTTTGAATACATTTTTTCATTAATGATTAAATAGGATATGTTGGATGGTAATAAATAGTTAGAAACGCGTTTTAAGTTAAATTTGAAATTTTTATTAATGGAAGTTAACCCTTGATGTATTTCTGGTGATGAGAAAATTGTGCTTTTAATATATAAGTTTATGTAGGATATGAATAGGTAATTTATAAGATACTTGTTACCTTGGAAATAAATAAATATTTGTTGAAAAGTGGGTTATGAGATCATGGATGATGTTTAAAATATTTTTCAAATAAGGAATATATCCAATAATTTTTGGAATATGGAAACATTCATGTTTTCAATAACGATATGTGGTAATTCAGGATGATACCATGTTTCAAGAGAATATATGACGAGGGTATTCACATTTTTTGATGTGAAAACCAAGAGATAAAATATGATATATGAGAGAGAAATTACATGAATATTTAGTGAACTTCCATCTAATGTTACAGATTTTAAACCTCTGGATGGATTTTATGGTAACCCAATTATGGAATGTTAATGTTAAAACCAAGATTAAATTGGAGAGATTAAAGTATTATCTCAATATTGGTGGATTATTGAAAATTTGATAACATATGTTAACATATTAGTTTTAATAAATAGAAATATAATGAACTATCTTTCAATATATTAATATGATAACCTACTACTGTATTAAGATTGAAAAATTCAACATCATTTCTTTGAATAAGAGATGAATTGGAAATTGATCAAAGAACATCAAAGTGTTTTTTATTCCAGTTTTCATGTAGATATATTCACATGTCAAAATTCATCAAAATTAAGAAAATGATATTGAAATTTGGAGTTTTCTTGTAATCCTAATTATTAATGATTTCAATGACCACTTTCAAGCGTTTTTAATTCATGGTATTATGATTGTTAACTTTCAATGGATCACCTAATTTCATGTGATATGGGATCTTTTTCAATCTCAATTATAATTTAATTTTTTCCTATATTACCAAATTCTCACATATGTTATCCTATATTGAATCCTAGTAATGAGTTACTATATGTAACCATTAAATTAAAACTTTTCATTTTTAAAAGGAAGTTTTAGTATTTTTGATTATGTTTTGGGTATCTATGAATGAAACTATAAAGATTTTGTCCATTGATAACCATGAAGAATTTTGTGGGTGAAATTAATTTAAAAGTAGATAAAATATTACACCTGATATGTTTATTATAGATATATATTTTATAATAATTTGATTTATTTAATCTATTGCGTTATATGAAACACCGAAATAGCTTCTATTAAACGCAACACTGACATTCTATGAAAAATAATATTTATAATTATTTAAATAAGGAAATAATATAGATGATAAATTAGTGGTTATGAATATTATTAAATAACATACCATAATATTGAGTTTATAAGATGAATTTATTATTTACTAATTTCATAGAAATGAAAATGCATACCAATTGAATTTAAAGGTAATATTTTTATTTTTGCACTCCAAAAATAATATTGTCTTTTAAAATTAAATTATTTACAAATTGTGAATTATAATAATTATATATATATATGTCATATGTTTAATATAACATTTTTTAGTTATTTCAATATACTTTATATGCATTAGTTAAGAATAAATCTAATTATATAAATAAAATGATATATTTTTCTAAAAGGTTATTTTAACCCATTATATGGAGAATCCATTTGATATAAAATTTGTAATACTTTTCTATATACTATTTAAAAAAATTATAATTTTTATTTTAAATTGTAATATAAAAATATTCTTTAGATAAATTTTAATATCATTTTGGTATGTTTTATGTTTTGATGATAAGTGAGATACATATATTTATTAGAGAAACTGTATTTACATTTAATGTATTTGCAAGCTCAAATTGTGTTTCAAAATACTTTTAGATTTAATAAGTTCATTTTTTCCAAATAATCAAATTCTGGTTCTAAAATTTTTTATAATTTTTTTTATAAAATCATTTTTGGCTTTAAAAGTTCATTTTTCCGAAAAAGTTTTTTTCTTTGAATTATACCGATTTTATTTTAAATTAAATTTTGCAACTTAAATGTTTTGAATTTTGAAAAAAGGATTCCAAAATATAATCCATGTGGTAGAAATTTATTAAATAGTTATCTTTTATTTTTTCAAATATTTATAGTAATTATGATAATTTTTGTTTCAAAGTTAAAGGGAAAATTTAGAAAATTTAGTTAAAACATAATATTAAGACAATAAAAGTACCCTAACAAAAAATAAATATCTATTGGATATATTAAATTTAACCCTTGACACAAAATAATTGAAATTATTTAATATAATATATAATTATCCATTAAAATGACTTAGATAATATTTAAATGAATGAAAGACGCACAATGCCATTTTCTTTTCCATTAATATCTCTTATGTGTCCACATGGGGAAAATGATTTTTATGAATCAATATTTTCATAAATTTATAACCTAATAAAAAAATTTCTTGATAAATTTTTTTTTCTAACGTTTTAGTTCACTCAAATGATTTTACCATGTTATTAATATTTTATTTAATAAGAATTTATTCATTACATATTTATGTTTTAAAAACATATCATTTTTAAAATACGGTTATACAGTACATAATTTCATCTATAAATATTATTAATAATCCAAGAGTAGTTATATTCTTCAATGTATTTTATTTTATAATTCATGGAGTATAAATGAGTATATTAAATAATTAGACAAAGCTGATGTAGTAATTATCATATTAATGGAAATATCAAATAAATGTTCTTAAAAAAATAAAAATAAATAATAATTGATATAAGTAATGTGATGAATGAATATTCAAGATTACATAGACTTCATTGCGGTATAATATAATATAATTTTTTTTTCTATTTTTACTTGTTAAATTTATAATTTTAATAATCCATAAAAAAGTGTTGTCAATTGTTTGAAAACTGATATTTTATCTAAATATTGTTTTATTAAAAAAGTTAAAAATATTAAAAACCATATAAAAATACAAAATAATTATTATATGGAAAAATGTTCTAAATTTAATATTTATTAACTAATTTTTATCATATTATTAATATTTAATATCTTGTAATATTGAAAATTATGTTACCATAATTAAAATTAAAATAGGGTAAATTTGGGATATTTTAAATTATACGGTTTAAATGAATCAATAATCATATCTAAAATCTAATGGTTGGTGATATTACAAGAAAATAACATATTATACCCTGATATATTTCATTTTGGTATTATTTTTAACAATAATAAATTTATTATAAACTAATATTTTTAGAAATTCAAAAGACCCCCCCCACATCAATCAGAAATGGGTTTTTGCTCCCTCTTTTTTTACATCTTATAGACCATTAAATCTCAAACATACCCTATACATTTCCCTTATAAAAATCCAAATAGAAATTTAATAGTTCTTATATTCTCAAAATATCTTATCTAGTGTCCCTAAGAGGAGAACTAGAATGTTCTCTCTAAAGGAGAGGTTATCTCCTTTACTAACTCTCTCATGATAATTTCTTCTTATACTTTTTATTCCATTGTTTTTTCAATTATAATGTAGTAAATATATAATAAAATATATTCTGAGGTTATATTATGATTATGTAACAACCATATTCAATCTTATATCCATTCTATGGAAAAATAAATCACCACATTTGTGTCCGTACGACATACGTTCTCCACGTAGTGGTGTAATCTGTTTTTCCATCACCACTTTATTTGTATGGGTGTAGTGATGACAAAAAATAAGTTATTATTATAACATGTTAATTATTGTGAATTAATATATACACCATCCACTTCAATACCATATTTCAATTAAGGGAATGATATTGCTGCTCATGCAAATGTACGACCCACTATCTCCACAACATATTGAGATTCATCATCTATTATCACCATTAACTAACGTTAATATAAATTTATATGATAAAAAATATTATATATATTACCTCAATATCATTATAAAAATGATAACACTATACTATAAGTTAAATAACAATAAAATATACAACAAATAATGCGTAAGAAAATGAAGCAGTTAACACCAGAATAAAGCAGAATAATGAAAGATTATTATAAGGGTGATAATATGATTAATTTTTATATCATAAATAAAATTATGGTTCTAGAATGAGAAAATGAAATTATTTAATCAATTATATAGGATGTTTAGATACATAATAAATAAATTAGACATATCGTAAGGAATTTTGGTCTCAACTTTACTTCTGTGAAATATAGGCCTTATATACTACTTGTTTCTTCTACAGGGTGTATATAATACCAATGAATGTATGTTATCTTTAGAATATATAATATTATTATTATTTTTTATATTTTTTTTCATTAATGAAGAATATTATCCTACTGATTATAATGTTATAAGTATTTACATTACTATCATTTCAAAATTTGGTAGAGTTTCGTTTTAAGTGTTCATTAGGGAATTTATATAATCATTGAAATTGTTGTATAAAAACATTTTAAAAATTATTTGAATATTATTTTATTGAGGTTTAAATTCTTTTTTACCCATATATTAATTTTTTTCTATGCGGTTTGAAAAAAATCATTTTTTCATTTTTCAAAGAATGAACTTTTTAACTTCTCTCTCTAAATTATAAGAATAATGTTTTCTATTAATTTATATATCATGAAAGGATTTTGACACGACCACGTGACATAATTTTATTGATGTTTATTTTATATTTTTACAAAGTTATTTTCGAAGATTTTTTTTTAAATGTTTGACTACAATTTACAAATAGAAAATGTTCTCAAAGAAGAAATGATATTTTAATCAAGACTTATATTCACGGGGTCTTTAAAATATATTTTTCATCAAAGACAACATTATTTGATATTAAATATGTTTTACTAGGATATAAACCAATTATACCATTCTAATTATTTATCCAAATGATTTATGTATATAGTGGATTCATGTTTTTGAATTATATTTCATTTTAATGACTTATCTTATAATGAAATTTTCATGAAACCCAATTCTCTTTATGGGGTTTCAGATAATGAATGATATATGTTATTAAGGAACATATATGTATAGTTTTCGTTATCTGATTAGTGGGACACATATCTCCCTCTAATACATTATATTAAGATTTATATCTCATGTGATAGACATGGATAAAATTAGAAATGATATCGGTTCTGAAATACATTTTTGGAATGAGTAACAATATTGGATCAGTAATACAGGAATTTAATGGGAATTAAATCCAATTTTGTAATAGAGTTATGCAAGGAGTAGTTATCTCTATTAAAAAATAGAACTATTTCCACTATTATGGTCTAGGAAATAATCCTTCAATCATATGGGAATGGTTTTCTATGTTTTTTTTATTTTATAAAATTTCATGTTTTGTTTCAATTTTCGTTCATGACTTATTTTTTATGAATTTATATGATTCATGATTTTTATATTTGATATGTAGTGTATAATTTTTAAATTATTTTACCATTATGTTTATGCTATGATTCATATATCTTTTTTCCCTTACTAATCATCAGAGCTCAACCTTTTCTTATGTTTTTTTAACCTAGTTTATAACGAAATGTTTTACATATAATTACTAAAGGAGAAGATCTTTTTGGGAAACCATAAATATATTTCAGTAGAATTTATATACATGTTCTCTGATTTTAGAGGCAGTAAACTGATACAATATTTGGGAATGTGTTTGGGTAAATAATTTGGATTCTATAAAAATGATGTAATAACCATGTATGTCAATCCTGGGACATTATAACTACTTAATCTGATATGTTACTATTAAAAACTCTATGATGCCACAAAATAATTAAGACATAAGGTATGGTTAACTCCTTTACTGTGTCATTTTATCATATTTATATGAAATATTCCACTTTCATTAGATGATTATCTATCCCTCATATAACATCTTAACTTCTGATGGTACTGTGTATCCAAGTCATGAATTTTATTGTCACATCTCCCAAAATCTACATATACTTGGAATGTCCCTAAAGTAAAACTATAGATCACTAATTGTCTATATTTTTTCACTAATAGGTCACAATGTGAGAAATTAAAAGGAGAAATATATCTATTTATTATCTTCCACTTGATGGGTTCCATAATATATAGACATATATTTATCAAGAATATGTGAAATGACAACCATGTGGATTTGGATACCATCAACATGTCTTTCTTCATGGAGTTAGGAACAAAAACACTCCCATTAACATTGATCACATCATCAATTTCTATTGATGATAAAAAAATCACGTCACAACCTATGAACCATTCACATTTACTAAGAATTAAGGATAAGACTCTTTTCTAGTGTTTACATGTACCACAATAATTTATATGACAAATATGGATTCAAAGGACTTCAATATGATATTTTTAGATAATTTCACCAACCATTAACCCAAAAAGATCATTAACCATGTTTAATACTTTAGAGGAATATATCCATTATCCAATGGGATTTTAATGAAAAAATAAACAATAACATTTCCTTTCCCTAGACATAGATTTGTCTCCAATCCAAATGTTTGTAGATAATCTACTCAATTCCACTATTATATATTAAATTATCACTAAGAGAATATGTAACAAATATTTTTTAGTTTGATTTAATTGACAATAATAACATAGTTTAGCTACATTTAGTCAATAAATAACTGAATATTATCATTTAAAATATTTGAAAACAACAGTAGACCACCCCTGGTAGATGTTATCAGTAAGATAAAACCCCTCACATCCAAATCCTTATGTTGGATCCAATGTTCATTTAAGCCTACAAATTTCATAATATATGGAGTATTTTATTTTATTTGAAATTTTTTATGAGTTCAATGTTATAATAAATAAAATTATATAGATAATTCATTAGTAATATTCTGAAATGACTTGATCATATAGGTCTACTATTGTGGGAAAAAGGAGGGAAATAAAACCAGATCCACCCCATGGCCTATAGCATCAATATCCTAACTAAAATTATTCATCTCTCTAATTATTTATATCAAAAGATAATCCCACTATATAACTATAAAATCTATAATAAATTCATAGAGATGTCGATTAATACCCACAACTATATCCACCTTCATACTTTTTTTAATTATGAATCCCATGAGAAGCACATATAGATATATCATTATGACATATATCCTAACATTTATGGATTATTTCCAAATAAAGGACAACCATATTTTTTGTTATTTTCGTAACTCACTTACAACCATGCAAGGAATGAAGTGATCTATCTCCAGGGTAGGATTAATAAAAGTGGAATCTAGCATCATTCCTTGATGTTGTTCCATAAAATTCAAATTGTCATCTAGATTTTCCACAAGAAGAAATAACTTCTCAAATAAAATATTCGTGATGGTTTACCATGTATGACACTTATGTATTCTCTCCATGTTCACATTACCCAATGACTATCTATCATTTCATGAAAATTGATTTCGTAGAACATTACTCAATGGTTGTCTCTAGTATCCACTTGATTAATGATCCCCTCAATGACATCAATATAATCCATAACATCCTATGGACCACTAGTTTACTATATAGACGGTGGATGATAGAGATGGAAGTTTTGGGAATAATGATCCATTATCATGGGAACTCCTACACCTTCAACATTTAAAGCTAGGGGTGTCCTCCTTTGAGAGAGAGTTCTAACATTCTTCCATGAGTGGCACCTGTAAACATATTTTCTTTTTAAATAAATCTTATTCCTATATAAAAATTTACCAAAGGAAGATTTCCACAAAAGTAAATAATAACAGTACTGGCTATACCAACATTTAAATACATGTTAACTATATATTAACATTAGTAATATTCATATATATATATACATATATATATATATATATTATAAGGCCGCATCTTTAAACATTACATAATCCTGAGTTATGTCAAGAATTTAAATTGAGGATCTTTTTAGGTTTATAGTTTTAGAGAATTATGTCATAACTATTACATTACATATCAAATATTATAAAGTATACACTTCTACTCAGTATCCATTTTTTCATAAAATAAAATCTCATAAAAGAAAAGATAAATTATTTTCTTGATATGAAACATATTGAACTATTCCTTTCACATACTATACCTTATATCCTGTGAAAAACATTTCCAAATAATGGGATGAGCATAAAAATCTATTTAAGGGTTATAAAATAAAGAAATAAATCATTACTCTATCAATACATACAAAACATAATCTATTTAAAACACCTTCTAAAATCATAAGATTTATGAATAACACATAGAAATCATAAATCATAAAGGTAACTTGTAGCATCCATAACATACATACGTTGTATCTTTCGCACCTATATATAGAGTTACATTTGGAATAATCATCACAGTATATTCCCTAAATCTATTAAGATAATTATGTATGTTTACATTAGTCATGTTACGAAATTCATTGGAGAGAAATCTCAAGCTCACTAAACCTAGGTTTATCTTGGAAACACCCATATATGTAAACAATTCCCAAGAACCATAACACAAAAAACAAGAATAAATGAATGATAAAATTTCCACATATCAATCACAATATATCATTTCAAGATATTTAATTAATCAATACATTCTCAAAACCATTTTCAATACAAAAATACATTAGAAAGGTATATGGTATTTAGTTTCCTTTTAAAAACACTATGGCATGTTATGGAAGCTAAAGATCAAATAATACTCGCGGTGGAAGAAATGTCATTGTCACTGCGTACATTAAAAAGAATGAATAATTTTTTTTCATTCAGTAAAACACTTAAAATTAAAAGGTTCACTTTGAATTTTATTAAAAGTTAAAAGGGGTTTATAATCCTTATAAAGGGAAGTTGTGTATAAATCAATGTATGGATCAATGAAAAGATATTGAGACGATGTCCCTTACCTCATGTCCGACATGACTCATTAATTCAATAATCTTCCGAATAATAAACTAAATTTAATTTATTTCAAAATCATTATCAAGTATGTTCTGTATTTTATATCACTTATTACCACATTATTAACATTACATAGTCATTTATCTTAATAATTATTGTTTTCTTGATATTTGATACTTGAGTCATAAAATAAACATCTAAAAATTACAAGTTTTCCTTGTGGTCAAAATTCAATTTTCTCAAGAATGATATAAATGATTTAGATATCACATATATCATATGTATCCAGTATAATTATATTTTTATAATATTAAATTTCATTTAGATATAATAAATGAAATGAACCGTTCTTGGAGACGGTTAGCCACCCGTAAGCTTGAACACTACATTCATTTATATTTCATATTTAGTGGAATAGAAATATAATGATATATAGATATATTATAATTATAGTATAATATCATATATATCATCATTAATTAATTCCTTTATAAATTCTACAGGTTTCATGAATGCGTCATATCACATTGAGTGGGCAGTAGTGCTCACATCCTCTAATGAAATTATCATATTTAACCCATTATGGAAACCATAATGATATTCAATAAATTAAAAATAAATAATAATATAGAAAACATAAATAAAATATATGTCACATATAAATATATTTCCATCATAATAGACACACTGAGAGGTGGTAGGAGATAAATGAACAATCATCATTTCGTGTGGTAGTAGTTCACCGTCCACAGAAACAATATGTTCACATCAATTAGATAGAGTTTTGTTATAGTGTAGATTGAATAATTCTCATAAAAACATCCTATTAAATTTAATATACTGGTGTTGTTATAAAATAATGTAATAAGGGGTTTTTAGGGGTTTGGAGAAGAAAAATAAAACACAAGAACTTGCGAGAAGATGTTACCTTTAAATTAGGTCACTCTTTTGGTTTGGACCAAAAGGATTTATTGAATTGCCTTTTGTCGAAAGTAAGGCTTCTTGGTGGAATAGAGAGAGGATGTGACATTATTATATCATATTTTTGATGATTCAAGTGGAATTAGAGGTGTGAGTAATTGGTTAGGGGTGAATTTCTTTTATAATAGGGGGGAGGGGCACTTTAGGAATGTTTTGAAATATTATTTTATTATAAAAATATCTTTATTTCCAAAAGGACCAAGAATCATTCAATTCGACGACAAGATGACTATTGTTTGTAATATTCTCATCCAATAGGATTTATACATGTTTTTATTTAATATTTAACCTTTTCATTTAGTTTTAACCCAGAGGTAAATAATTTAACTCTTAAAATGTCTTCCTATATATTCATATAGTACGGTTAATATAGTTACCGTAAAATGACAATAGAACCACAAATGGGTCATTATTGACATTATCAACCTTGTCTAAGTTATTCGATCAAATATTATATTTTTTTGATTATTATATCATTTTATAAAATTATATTTGTTTTAAAAAAACATTTATGTCAATTTCTATACAATCCATATATAGAATTTTTAAAATATCTAAAAAAAACCTTATAATTCTAGAAAATTCCATTTATTGAAAAATAAAAAGACATAATTATCTCTAAATTTAGTGGATTGAATAAAATTATTCAAAATGATTTTTTTTTATTTTTAAAATAATTTTTTAAAACATTCCTTAATTAGTTAATCATACATTATAATTGTGTAATAAATAATTTTTTTTATCTGAAGACTAAAAATTAAAAATAATATACCAATATATAGTAAATAATTTTATATTTATAATAAATATATATATATATATATATATCACTTATATAACCCCATATAAAAACTTCTTTACTAAAAACAATATTTTTATGTTACATTTTGTTAACTATGAATTAATTTATAGAAAATGTCATTTTCAGTTACAAGTTGATCCATGGGGTCGCAAAATTTTCACAAGAATAAACCATGGTTGGACATGTATCATACAATAGGGTTAGGACACATGTTATTGTAATCAAATATTATTATAATATTTTTTTACCCTTATTACCAGATTTACCCATTAACCATAGTAAATAAAATATTTACTGATGTTAATATTCATAATAGATAAAAATAAAAGATACCAATTTACAAAATTTAGACATTTTCATTCCAAATATGGATTAAATTTTTCAAAATTAAAATAAATTATATTGGAAAAATTAATATAAAATTAATTCCTATTGTCAAAAATAACAAACATGTTTTTACGAAATTATAACAATTAAAATATTGACATGCGTTTACGTCCAATTTCAAAGTGAAATTACATAAAATGACCAAAATTATATTAAATTATAAAATTATAATAAATTAAAATTTAGAACCAATTAAATGTACAATATAACTATATAAATAATTTATATTGAAAGGAAGTTTTGAATTAGAATTCGGTATTTTTCACTATTCATTAAAAATTAAACATTATTAGAAAAATACCAAAATTTTACCAAAAGTAAATTATTATGACCCACATCTAAATAAAGGGTTTATTTTTTCAAATTTAAAAGATAAAATAGTAAAAAATTAGATTTAAAAAGGGTTCACAATCAAAAGGCGGTAAAATGACCTATTAAAAATATTAGTATTTTCATGCCGAAAATTGTTTTCATTCTTATTATAAGGCTCTAAAATTTATCTGATAAAAGTAAAATCATTTAACAAACTTGGGTAGTTGAATTGTTGTTAGTTCCGTTATTTCTCCCTAATACAATGGTTAGGTGTTAACTACCATTTAAAATAACAATAATGTTATACTATTTTTCAGTATAACTCCATGTTGAGTGCTACATAAGATTTCAAAAGAAACCCATTGTTGCTTGTTGAGTACGCTATTGAACAATATGTACTGTTTAACTTAAAATTAATATCTTATTCATTAATATTAATAAATTTGAAAAACAATTATTATTCTATAATTATCTGGGTTGTTATATCCCTCCCCATTTTGGAAATTGCATCCTTGCAATTTTAAAATTGGGCTTTGAAAGTTCATTGAAAGTCTCACAGTGGAATAATAGTCAATAAGAATATCACATTAAAATTAAGAAAGGTAAATAAAATGGTCACTCTAGATAAACCAAACTAGGATTCCTTAAATACATGGATTTTGAGGAGAAAACAAATGTCATGTTTTGATGGAGAGAGATGGAAAACATGATCAGGTGAAAGTTAACCACTAAAAAACCACAAACCTGTGAGAGGTTATGTAACACCACAGGTAAATAAAGAGTATGAAATTTTCACATTTATCCATATTTGTGAGTAAAATATTAATATTACTTTAAATGGAACGCTATGCTCGATGAGGTATCCAATATGCAACAACAAGTTCCTTTGAAATCATACGTTCCACTCTAAAAATAAAGTAATTTTATTTTAAATGGTAGTTAACACATAGTCGTTGTATTGACAGAGATGAATATAAATAACTAATTTACGATTAAATATGTTTTTTAAATGTTTTTACTTTTATCCAATATGTTTTATGTAACACCCCAGGTAAATAAGGAATTTGACATTTTCATATTTATCCATATTTGTGAATAAAATATTAATATGACTTTAAAGGGGACGCTATGCTCGATGGCATACCCAACACGCAACATCGAGTCTCTTGAGAATCTTACGTTGCACTCTAATAATAAAATAATATTATTTTAAATGGTAGTTAACATGTAGCCTTTGTAATGGCGGGAATGGATAGAAATAACTAAAATATGATTATATATGTTTTTAAATGTTTTTACATTTATCCAATAAAAGATAAAGTCTTAAAATACAGAAAGAATTCAATTTTAGGCGTATATGCCCTAGTTTTCACTAAAGATTCACTTATCACCTTTTGATGTTGAACCATCATTAAATATAGTTTTGTTCACTCTTAAACATTCTTTTGGACCAAATAAAACTCTTATTAATAATCGGGACATCAAAATTTACTTTGTGTAAATTTTTGGTATTTTTTGGATAAAGTTCATTTTTTAATGAATAGTGTAAAATGTTGTATTTTAATTCAAAACCTCTTTTTAATCTAATTTATTTATATGATTAGATTATCTTTTGAATTGGTTTTAAAGTGAAATTAGAATATATTTTTACCATTAAATCCAATGGTGTTCGTTGGAATTAATTTCACTTTGAAATCAGACATAAACTAGTGTCAATCTTTTGATACTTATTGTTTTATAAAAACACGCTATTTGCTCTGACAGCGGGAATTAATTATTAAATTAATTAATGTGACTAATATGTTTTGAATTTTGTAAAACGGACTTCATTTTTTAATTCGTAATATCAAATATAGCTTAGGGTGAATTATTGGGATTTTTCTGAAAAACTTCAATTTTTGATGAATAGTAAAACCACTAAGTGGTACTTATAAAAACTGATTTTCCATTTAAATGAAATTTTGCCATCATTGTGTTTTGATTTTCAAAAATCCGACATACATGGTTGTCATTAAGAAGTAAAATGTGGTTCAATGAGATTAAAATAATTTTTTGGTGAATAGTAACTTATTATGTTTTTAATCGCGATTAGTGGTGATTAGTATAGTTTAAGGTAAAAATAATGCTTTAATGGAATAA
This sequence comes from Viscum album, assembly GCA_963277665.1. Taxonomy (NCBI): domain Eukaryota; kingdom Viridiplantae; phylum Streptophyta; class Magnoliopsida; order Santalales; family Viscaceae; genus Viscum; species Viscum album. Next base: position 536,642,090 of record OY728141.1, on the reverse strand, counting down.
GATGAGCTTGACACATGTCCTAACCTAATTGGTTGTGTCATGGCAGACCAAGACAAACCATGGGTCAACTTGGGGACCCCATGGATCCACATTGGTTGGGAAATGACATAAATAACATTTTATTTAATGTAAAAGTAAAATTGACACAAACATAATATGTTTTACTAAAACAAATTTTAAGTGGGGTTATACAAGTCATAATTTTTATTATAAATATTAATTGGAAATCTAAAAATATTTCCTCCATCATAGTATTTTTTTTTATAATTTTTAGACATTAAATAAATTAAATTATTTATGACATAATAATGATGCAGCGATGACATCATTATTTGACGATTTAAATAAGATGGAAAGATAATGTATAATCTATGAACTACACATGTCAAAAACTTATTGGATGAGTGGATTTAGAATCTTTATCACCTTATCCACGAATTATATCAATTTGGGACCATTTGAAACCGAAACACATTTTCAAATAAAGTAATATTTCTTACTTTCCAAAAGTGCCCCTCCTCTCCTCTTATAAAAGGCCCCCACCTCTACCACCTTACACACACTCATAAAGCCTTTGGCTCGGCCAACCCCTACCCATTTACTCTCTCCACATCCCTCTCCTCATCCTAGAGGATTCCATTTGGGCAGAATCCTTTCAAAAGAAGCCTTTAGGCTCAAATCAAAAGGAGTTACACTTTTAAAGGTAATTCATTATCTCTTGTTCATTTGTTTTATTTTGCTTCTCCAACCCTCTAAAATCTTTTTATTTACTACATTTGTAACAACACCAGTATATTAAATATACTAGGATGTTTTTATAAGATTTTTTCGAGCTACACTCTCACACAACTACATCAAATGGTTAAAGAACATACGGTTTCCGTGGATGGCGAAATTCTGCCTCCCGAAACGATGATTGTTCAATACTCATTTAACACCTTCAATGGTGGCCATTATGAGGTCACTAATTTTATATATGATATATAGTATGTTTATGTTTTATTTATGCTTCTGTATTTTTCATTTTTGTCTTACCTTTATGGCTTCCATTATGGGTATACACGATATCTTCATTTAAGGAAGTGCGGACTACCGCCCCCTCAAAGTGATTTGATTCGTTAAATACCATATGTGGGATGTATAAAGGATGGAAATATGATATTATAAATGAAATTATACTGGAATTATAATATACCTTTATATCATTATTATTCCATTCTATAAAATACGAAATAGAAATGAAAGTAGCGTTCATGCGTACGTACGGCTTACCGTCTCCATGAACGGTGCATTTCATTTCTTACCTCTAAATGATTATGTAATGTTATAAATTCATGCATGTACTGGATATATATGACATATATGATATCTACATAATGAATACAATTCTGGATATACTAAAAATTTGGCCACACGAACAACATGTAATTGTAAGAAGTCCACTTTCGACTTAAGAACCAAATATCAACAAAACAATCATTATTAACTTAATGATTACATAGTGTTTATAACATGGTAATAAGTGATATAAAAGGAATAATGAACTTGGAAATGGTTCTTATGGAATTAGAAATTAACTCAAGTTTATTATTCAGGAGATTAAAGAACGATCGAGTCAAGTCGGACCCGAGGTAAGGGATCCTACAACTCTCTTTCTTTTTAAGTACACTCTTTTATGTCATTTCTTTTAAGCTCATATTTCTTATGATTGGGATGTTCTTTTATATTAGTCCTACTGTAATTTTTATGTTCATGTGATGAGAGACCCTATTCTCTCTCATCAATCCATTTTGGAAGTTTTGAGTGGCGCCGTTAGGCTGCCGAACTTTTGTAAGAGATCTAACCTCTCTCTTTCTTTTCACGTACTCTCCTTTATGTCAATTCTTTTAAGCTCCTCTTTGTAATGTTGGGGGATGTTCCTTGGTATTCCCATTTCTGTAAATTTTATTTTAATGTGATGAGATACCCCATTTGATCTCATCAATCCATATTCGTAAGTTTTATGTGGCGCCGTCAGGCTGCCGAGTTTTCGTAAGGGATTTTCATCTCACTTTTATTCCCGTGAGATTTATGCTACATTTGCCACAAATTCCATTGAGTGGTGTATTTACTGCCCATTATTCTACTCTTTGTGTAATTTAATTTCGTTTATGAGTATTTACGTCAATGATCTATTGTCCTTCTTTCATGGGGTGTATGTTTTGAAAGATACCCAAGTCGGTAAGGGAACCTTTCACCCTCCTCTTTTTTAAAAGACTTCTTTTGTTGGGTCTTTTAATTTACATATTGTTATGTTGGGATATGTTCTCATATATCCTTATTGATGTAAATTTTATGTCGAAGTGATGATATACACTTTTTACCTCTCATCAACTCATTTTGATGTGATGTCGTTAGGCTGTCAAGGGAACTTTTTAACCCAATTTCGATTTCTTTGGGTTCAACATGTAGTCATTGAATATGTCATCCATTGAATATGTGTGAATGACCTTTTATTGTTTTACACTTAATATCCACTTATATTGGGTGTATTAATATTTTTCACACATATTTTTGAGATTTATTTGTCCTTAATTTAAGGATACTTTCTTTATAAGGGATTTCATCACATTTGACATTTCTATTGAGGATTCATTGTTGTTATGCACCAATTAACTCTTATATGGTGTATATACTATCCTTTGGAGTATTATATCCTGAATCCTTTTATTCTCATGATATTATAAAGTTCTGACTAAATTTTATTCCTTGATTATTGTATTCAAGTGTCTCTAATTTTGGTAAAACCCCTTTAACCAAAATATCGTTTTAAATGTTTTAATTATTTGTTCTTATTAATATCCATGTTTTCAAAATGGTTTTAAGGATTTATTTATATGGATATTAATGGTTTAAAATTTTAAAAGCTTCAAGGTGGTATGGGACACTTTGATTCAAAAATCTCTTTATTAAATGTTTTAAATGGTTTTGGAAATGGTTTCTTTTTGAATGGATTCATTATTTCAATATCCTAAAATGTTATATTGTGATTGAAATGTGGAAATGTTATGTTTCCTTTATTCATGTTTAAGTGATACGATTATGTTATGGTTCTTGGGCATTGTTATGAAGAATGGGTGGTTCTGTGATAAACTAAGGGCGGGTGAGCCCGATATAGCTCTCCAATGCATTGGGTAACGCGCAGGAGTGAAACGTTAAGGTTTCTCCGAAGATATTTAGGGAATATACTGTGATGGGTATTCCAAACGTAACCAAGAGGGTTACTCCCCATGTAAGAATGTTATGAATGCCTCAAGTTACCTTTATGTCTTGTGTTTTCTATGATTTATTCATGATTTGATATGCCTATGTTTTATGGGTAAAGTATGATTTCATTCTTATGTATATATGAACTCATGTTTCCTTTCCATATTTTTTTCATAACCCTTACTGAGATTTTTATGCTCATCCCATGTTTTTCAAATGTTTTTCACAGGTCAAGGGAAAGGTACATGATGTGACGATAGTGTCAAGGATGTGTCAAGAAAGAATCTGTGTTTTATTTTAAATAGGTTTCCATTGATGGGAAGAATGAATATTGTCTTTTATGTAACCAATTTGTTTAAATGTGGAATGTAATGAAATTTTCATGATCTAATTCTCTAAAACTCTAAACATGAAAAGATCCTCAATGTGAATTATTCATTTAATTAAATATTAAGTAAGGTTTAAGGCTGGGGCCTTATAGTTGGTATCAAAGGTCGGTTTAGATAACTTTAGAGGTTAGGGTATTCTTTAAACATAAGTGACAATTACCATAATGGTTAGGATTTTAGAAAGAGTCCTAGTTTTAGATAAAGTGAATGAGTAAGTATATATTAGTGTTTATCTTACTCATTAGTACATGATGGTTATGTTGATATACTCACACTGACCTTTTTGGTTTTAGTAAATGGCTAGATCTAGTAGGCACCAATGTGACAATGGGTTTGAAGGAAACTGTGGTGGTTCTCTGATTAAGAGACTGGATGAGATGGGGGATTCAATGAGGAATCTCATGGTTGTTATAAACCAACTATCAAGGATTCATGATCAACCACTTCAACCTTGGTGAGTTCTCTAATGCATCATGTACGAGATGGCCAACTCGATGTGGAAATTCAGGTAATAATTATTAAGGTAACCACTAGGGTTTATATGATCCTCACTTTTTAGGTAATTATGGGTTACTCTATGATATGAGGGAAAATGAAAGGCATGAGATAAACTTGAGGTTAAAATATGAAGATTTTATCTCATTTTGGGGAATGTTTTAAGAATTATATAGTTTTAGAAAAAGGACAACACGCAGACCGTGTGACAACCCGTCGCGTCGGACAAAGCTGCGGGAATCGAACCCACAACCAAAGTGCGACTGGTATTTATCGCCTACCACTGGACTACGTGAAGTCCCTGGTTAGTTTGACTGATTCTTTATAGTTATATTATTTTATGAATTAAGAGTAAGTTGATTTTGGGTTATTTATGAAAATGATTAACCTATCATGGAGGATATGTGATTAGGTTAATTACTTTTCAATACGAGACTTTAGGGGCAACTGATGTTGTTTGGAGATAAATGTTACGATTTAACTTGGAAGACTATGTGACTAAATCCTTCAAAAATTTGGGTTTCAATCATATATTGGTTTACTTTGAATAATTTTATGGACAAATTGATTATCTAATGTTCCACGTTGAACTTTGGGTTTTGTTGGACAAATATTGGAGGTTAAGAATAGATTTTCTTTTTATAATCGGTTATCCTTTTTTGGGTTATCTGATCTTGTAATAATTTTTTGGGTTTTGGTTTTGGTTAAAGTCTAAATACATGGGAAGTATATAGTTCTCTTTTGTGGATTAGGTGATTCTCTAGAAGTTGATTATAGTACTCTTAATGTGAACAAGTCTTTCTAAATACTCGTCTTTTGGAGAAAATATGAGTTTGTGTAAGGAATCTAATAAAAGTTGAAAGTCAATATGATAAGTGATTATGTTGCATTATGAATAAATTCCTCAATAAAAAGTAACTTAAAACAAAAATGTTGTCTATTAACTTTTCCTGCTGGGGAATAGAATACCGTTTAACCCATCACAAGTTTGTGATTTTCTCGTGGTTAACTTTCTCCTAAACATGTTTTCTATCACTCTCCATCAGAACATGACCCTATGTTTTCTCCTCCATGTCCATATTTTCATACTTAGAATCCTAGTATGGGTTAAATCGGGTGACCTTTGTGCTTATCTTTCTTTATTTTAAAGTGATTGTTTTACCGACTCTTGTTCCGATGTGGGACGTTCAAGGATGTTTCCAAGTGCAATTTTAAAATTGCGAGGACACAATTCCCAAAAGGGGGGAAGGATGTAACACCCCAGGTAAATAAGGAATATGAAATTTTCATATTTAACAATATTTGTGAATAAAATATTAATATGACTTTAAAGGGGACGCTATGCTCGATGGCGTACCCAACACGCAACAACGAGTCTCTTGGGAATCTTACGTTGCACTCTAATAATGAAATAATATTATTTTAAATGGTAGTTAACATGTAGCCGTTGTAATGGCGGGAATGGATAGAAATAACTAAAATATTATTATATATGTTTTTAAATGTTTTTACATTTATCCAATAAATGATAAAGGCTTAAAATACAGAAAGAATTCAATTTTAGGCATATATGCCCTAGTTTTCACTAAAGATTCACTTATCACCTTTTGATGTTGAACCATCATTAAATATAGTTTTGTTCACTCTTAAACATTCTTTTGGACCAAATAAAACTCTTATTAAGAATCGGGACATCAAAATTTACTTTTTGTAAATTTTTGGTATTTTTTGGATAATGCTCATTTTTTAATGAATAGTGTAAAATGTTGTATTTTAATTCAAAACCTCTTTTTAATCTAATTTATTTATATGATTAGATTATCTTTTGAATTGGTTTTAAAGTGAAATTAGAATATATTTTTACCATTAAATCCAATAGTGTTCGTTGAAATTAATTTCACTTTGAAATCAGACTTAAACTAGTGTCAATCTTTTGATACTTATTGTTTTATAAAAACACGCTATTTGCTCTGACAGCGGGAATTAATTATTAAATTAATTAATGTGAATAATATGTTTTGAATTTTGTAAAACAGACTTCATTTTTGAATTCTTAATATAAAATATAGCTTAGGGTGAATTTTTGGGATTTTTCTGGAAAACTTCAATTTTTGATGAATAGTGAAACCACTAAGTGGTACTTATAAAAAATGATTTTCCATTTAAATGAAATTTTTCCATCATTGTGTTTTGATTTTCAAAAATCCGACATACATGGTTGTCATTAAGAAGTAAAATGTGGTTCAATGAGATTAAAATAATTTTTTTGTGAATAGTAACTTATTATGTTTTTAATCGCGATTAGTGGTGATTAGTATAGTTTAAGGTAAAAAAATGTTTTAATGGAATAAGATGAGCTTGACACATGTCCTAACCTAATTGGTTGTGTCATGGCCGACCGAGACAAACCATGTGTCAACTTTGGGACCCCATGGATCCACTTTGGTTGGGAAATGACATAAATAACATTTTATTTAATGTAAAAGTAAAATTGACACAAACATGATATGTTTTACTAAAACAATTTTTAAGTGGGGTTATAAAAGTCATCTTTTTGATTATAAATATTCATTGGAAAGATAAAAAGATTTCCTCCATCATAGTTTTTTTTTAATAATTTTTAGACATTATATAAATTAAATTATTTATGACATAATAATGATGCAGCGATGACATCATTATTTGACGATTTAAATAAGATGGAAAGATAATGTAAAATCAATGAACTACACATGTCCAAAACTTATTGGATGAGTGGATTTCGAATCCGTATCACCTTATCCACGAATTATATCAATGTGGGACCTTTTGAAACCGAAACGCATTTTCAAATAAAGTAATATTTCTTACTTTCCAAAAGTGCCCCTCCTCTCCTCTTATAAAAGGCCCCCACCTCTACCACCTTACACACACTCATAAAGCCTTTGTCTCGGCCAACCCCTGCCCATTTACTCTCTCCACATCCCTCTCCCCATCCTAGAGGATTCCCTTTTGGCAGAATCCTTTCAAAGGAAGTCTTTAGGCTCAAATCAAAAGGAGTTACACTTTTAAAGGTAATTCATTATCTCTTGTTCATTTGTTTTATTTTGCTTCTCCAACCCTCTAAACTCTTTTTATTTACTTCTTTTGTAATAAATCCAGTATCTCCAATATACTAGGATGTTTTTATAAGATTTATTCTAGCTAAACTCTCACACAACTACATCAAATGGTTAAAGAACATACGGTTTCCGTGGATGGCGAAATTCTGCCTCCCGAAACGAAGATTGTTCAATACTCATTTAACACCTTCAAGGGTGGCCATTATGAGGTCACTATTTTTATATATGATATATAGTATGTTTATGTTTTATTTATGCTTCTGTATTTTTCATTTTTGTCTTACCTTTATGGTTTCCATTATGGGTATACACGATATCTTCATTTAAGGAAGTGCGGACTACCGCCCCCTCAAAGTGATTTGATTCGTTAAATACCATATGTGGTATGTATAATGGATGGAAATATGATATTATAAATGAAATTATACTGGAATTATAATATACCTTTATATCATTATTATTCCATTCTATAAAATACGAAATAGAAATGAAAGTAGCGTTCATGCGTACGTACGGCTTACCGTCTCCATGAACGGTGCATTTCATTTCATACCTCTAAATGATTATGTAATGTTATAAATTCATGAATGTACTGGATATATATGACATATATGATATCTACATAATGAATACAATTCTGGATATAATAAACATTTGGCCACACGAACAACATGTAATTGTAAGAAGTCCACTTTCGACTTAAGAACCAAATATCAACAAAACAAGCATTATTAACTTAATGATTACATAGTGTTTATAACATGGTAATAAGTGATATAAAAGGAATAATGAACTTAGAAAAGGTTCTTAAGCAATTAGAAATTAACTCAAGTTTATTATTCAGGAGATTAAAGAACGATCGAGTCAAGTCGGACCCGAGGTAAGGGATCCTACAACTCTCTTTCTTTTTAAGTACACTGTTTTATGTCATTTCTTTTAAGCTCATATTTCTTATGATTGGGATGTTCTTTTATATTAGTCCTAGTGTAATTTTTATGTTCATGTGATGAGATACCATATTCTCTCTCATCAATCCATTTTGGAAGTTTTGAGTGGCGCCGTTAGGCTGCCGATCTTTTGTAAGAGATCTAACCTCTCTCTTTTTTTTTTCACGTACTCTCCTTTATGTCACTTCTTTTATGCTCCTCTTTGTAATGTTGGGGGATGTTCCTTTGTATTCCCCTTGCTGTACATTTTATTTTAATGTGATGAGATACCCCATTTGATCTCATCAATCCATATTCGGAAGTTTTATGTGGCGCCGTTAGGCTGCCGAGTTTTCGTAAGGGATTTTCATCTCACTTTTATTCCCGTGAGATTTATGCTACATTTGACACAAATTCAATTCATTGGTGTATGTACTGCCCATTATTCTACTCTTTGTGTAATATAATTTCGTTTATGAGTATTTACATCAATGATCTATTGTCCTTCTTTCATGGGGTGTATGTTTTGAAAGATACCCAAGTCGGTAAGGGAACCTTTCACCCTCCTCTTTTTTAAAAGACTTCTTTTGTTGGGTCTTTTAATTTACATATTGTTATGTTGGGATATGTTCTCATATATCCTTATTGATGTAAATTTTATGTCCAAGTGATGAGATACACTTTTTACCTCTCATCAACTCATTTTGATGTGATGCCGTTAGGCTGTCAAGGGAACTTTTAACCCAATTTCGATTTCTTTGGGTTCAACATGTAGTCATTGAATATGTCATCCATTGAATATGTGTGAATGACCTTTTATTGATTTACAATTAATATCCACTTATATTGGGTGTATTTATATTTTTCACACATATTTTTGGGATTTATTTGTCCTTAATTTAAGGATACTTTCTTTATAAGGGATTTCATCACATTTGACATTTCTATTGAGGGTTCATTGTTGTTATGCACCAATTCACTCTTATATGGTGTATATACTGTCCTTTGGAGTATTATATCATGAATCCTTTTATTCTGATGATATTATAAAGTTCTGACTAAATGTTATTCCTTGATTATTGTATTCAAGTGTCTCTAATTTTGGTAAAACCCCTTTAACCAAAATATCGTTTTAAATGTTTTAATTATTTGTTCTTATTAATATCCATGTTTTCAAAATGGCTTTAAGGATTTATTTATATGGATATTAATGGTTTAAAATTTTAAAAGCTTCAAGGTGGTATGGGACACTTTGATTCAAAAATCTCTTTATTAAATGTTTTAAATGGTTTTGGAAATGGTTTCTTTTTGAATGGATTCATTATTTCAATATCCTAAAATGTTATATTGTGATTGAAATGTGGAAATGTTATGTTTCCTTTATTCATGTTTAAGTGATACGATTATGTTATGGTTCTTGGGCATTGTTATGAAGAATGGGTGGTTCCGTGATAAACTAAGGGCGGGTGAGCCCGATATAGCTCTCCAATGCATTGGGTAACGCGAAGGAGTGAAACGTTAAGGTCTCTCCGAAGAGATTTAGGGAATATACTGTGATGGGTATTCCAAACGTAACCAAGAGGGTTACTCCCCACATAAGAATGTTATGAATGCCTCAAGTTACCTTTATGTATTATGTTTTCTTTGATTTATTCATGATTTGATATGCCTATGTTTTATGGGTAAAGTATGATTTCATTCTTATGTATATATGAACTCATGTTTCCTTTCCATATTTTTTTCATAACCCTTACTGAGCTTTTTATGCTCATCCCAAGTTTTTGAAATGTTTTTCACAGGTCAATGGAAAGGTACATGATGTGAGGATAGTGTCAAGGATGTGTCAAGAAAGAATCCGTGTTTTATTTTAAATAGGTTTCCATTGATGGGACGAATGAATATTGTCTTTTATGTAACCAATTTGTTTAAATGTGGAATGTAATGCAAGTTTCATGATCTAATTCTATAAAACTCTAAACCTGAAAAGATCCTCAATGTGAATTATTCATTTAATTCAATATTAATTAAGGTTTAAGGCTGGGGCCTTATATTTTAGAGGCTTAAAATACAAATGAATCCAATCTTAAGCATTGAATACACTAGTATTTTTAAAAGATTGTTTTACTACACTTTTAATGGAAAACAAATTTTAAATCAAAATTTTGACAATTTTATGAGCTCTATTTTTCAAAATAAACATATTTTTTATGATTGGGACATTGAAATTTACATTGGGTTAATTTTTGGTATTTTTCAGACAATGTTCATTTTTCAATGAATAGTAAAAAAACTGCATTTTACATCAAAACAGCTTTTTCATATAATTTAATTATATGGTTACATTATCTTTTTAATTAGTTTTAAAGTGTAATTAGAATATATTTTTACCATGTAATCCAATTATTGTCATTGGGATTAATTTCACTTTTTAATTGGGCATAAACAAGTGAAAAACTTTTCATTAATATTGTTTCTAAAAAACCTTCTATTTGTTTTGACAACGGGAAGTTTTTTTAAATTAATTATTGAAAATTATGTGTTGGTAATTTGGTAAAACGTATTACCTATTTGGAATCAGAAGGTATAAATTATGTAATTAAGACTCTTTTGTTTTTTGACATTATGAATAGTACCGACGGTAATTATCTTTAATTATCTTGATTAATGAGTAATCGGGTAGTTAAAGATAATAAAATAATATCACGACAATAAAAAATGACCACAACATGTGTCTTAAGGCTACTGGATGTCTCATGGCCGACCATGGGATGTCTTGTGCCAAACTTGGGGGCCCCATGGAATCACTTTTGTGTCAAAGTGACTTTTTATCTTTTTATTTTTAAAGAATGTTAAATGTAACAAAGAATGTATCACCTAAGTAACATATTTTTAATTTTGTCTAAATAAATGATATTTTGGACTATAAATATTCATTAGAAAGCTAAAAAAATTTCCTACATCATTATATTTGTTTTATAATTTTTAGAAATTAAATTTAATAAATTATTTAATACATCATGATGATGCAGCGATTACCTCATTAACAAATGATTTAAATAAAATGGAACGATAATGTAAAATCTAAGACCTAAACTTGTCCAAAACCTATTGTATGGGTATATTTATAACCCTTATCACCTTATACTCGAAACAAATAAATGTGGGGACATTATAATTGGAAACTCATTTGAAAATAAAGTTACATTTTATACCTTTCCAAGAGTGCCTCTCCTCTCCTCTAACCACCTCTACCTCCTTACCCACACTTACAAAGCCTTTGGCTCGGCAAACCCCTACCCATTTTGTCTCTCCACATACCTCTATAACTCCTTTTAGCCTCACTTTGTGCATAAGTATTCCCAAGGAAGCCTTTGAGCTCAAACCAAAGGGAGTTACCCAATTTTAAGGTAATGTCTTCACTTGTGTTCTTTTGTTTTATTTTGCTTCTCCACCCCCCTAAACTCTTTTTATTCATTTATTTTGTAACAACTACAGTATCTTCAATATACTAGGATGTTGTTATAAGAATAATTTGAGCTACACTAACACACACCTACATCAAATGGTTAAATAACATACTGTTTCTGTGGATGGCGAATTTCTGCCTCCCGAAACGATGATTGTTCAACACTCATATAACACATTAAAAGGTGGCCATTAAGATGTCACTATATTTATATATGATATATAATATGTTTCTGTTTCTGTTTTTTTCTTTTTTGTCATACCTTTATGGTTTCCATTGTGGGTAAAGACGATAATTTCATTTTAGGAACTGCGGACTACCTCCCCCTCAAAGTGATTTGATTCGTTAATGCCATATGTGGGATGTATAAAGGATGAAATTAAAGTTATTATATATGATGTATGATACATATAAATGATGAATATAATTCTGGAATTAAAATATACATAACTATCATTTGGTTTTAATTCCATTAATATGACATAGAAATTAAAGTAGCATTCATGCATACGTACGGCTTACCTTCTCCATGAATGGTGCATTTCATTTATTACCTCTAAATGATTATGTAATATTATAAATACATGTATATTCTGGATATATATGATATATATGATATCCAAATCATGAATATAATTCTGGATATAATGAAAATTTGACCACACGAACAACATGTAATTGAAAGAAGTCCACTTTCGACTTAAGAACCAAATATCGACAAAACAATCATTATTAACTTAAATGATTACATAATGTTTATAAAATGGAAACAAGTGATATAAATGGAATACTGAACTAGAAAAAGGTTCTTAATAAAGTGGAAATTAACTCAAGTTTATTATTTAGGACTTTAAAGAACGATCGAGTCAAGTCGGACTCGAGGTAAAGGATCCTACTCCTCTCTTTCTTTTTAAGTACACTCTTTTATGTCATTCCTTCTAAGCCCATATTTATTGTGATTGGGATGTTCTTTTATATTACTCTTACTGTAATTTTTATGTTCATATTATGAAAGACCATATTCTCTCTCATCAATCCATTTTGGGAAGTTTTGAGTGGCGCCGTTAGGCTTCCAAATTTTCGTAAGAGATCCAACCTCTCTCTTTCTTTTTAAGTACTCTCCTTTATGTCACTTCTATTAAGATCCTCTTTGTTATGTTGAGGGATGTTATTTTGTATTCCTATTTCTATAAACTTTATGTTGATATTATGAGAGGCCCTATTTCCTCTCATCAATCCATTTTGGATGTTTTAAGTGGTGTCGTTAGGCTGTCGTGTTTTCGTAAGGGATTTTTCATCTCACTTTTATTCCCGTGAGATTTACGCTACATTTTCCATAATTTCCATTGAGTGGTGTATTTACTGACCATTATTTTACTCATTGTGAAATATTCTGTCATTAAATAGTATTTACATCATTGTTGTATTGTCATTCTTTCACAGGGCGTATGTTTCGAAAGATACCCATGTCGGTAAGGGAACCTTTCACCCTCCTCTTTTTAAAAGACTTATTTTGTTATGTATTTTAATTCACATACTATTAAGTTGGGATATGTTCTTATATATCCTTATTGATGTAAATTTTATGACCAAGTGATGAGATACCCTTTTTATCTCTTATCAACTCTTTTTCTTAATTTTGATGTGACGCCATTAGGCTGTCGAATTTTTCAAAGGGAACTTCTTAACCCAATTTTGATTCTTTGGGATAAACTTGTACTCCTTGAATATGTCATTCTATGATTATGTGTGAATGTCCTCTGATTGTATTACACTTAATACCCACTTATATTTCGTGTTTTCGTTTGTCACACATAATTATGTAATTGATTTATCCTTAATCCAAGGATACCGTCTTTGAATGGGACTTCGTCTCAATATCCATTTATTGAGGCATAGTTTGTTTTATACACAACCATCTTTTATACAGTGTATATCCCCTTGGACATTTACGTTTATCCAAAAAGGAATCTTTTTTATACGAAGCGTTTACTAAATGACATAATGAAATGTTTTTTTCATACGTATGCGGCTACATTGACTTCTCCGCCGCCGTGACCATTATTTTAGTTTTGGCTTCCTCTACAAGCCATACCTTCTTTTTAAAAGAAAAATAAATACCATGTTTTACATTTCATTTATTTTGGTATTGAAAATGGTTTTCATAATCTTTTTATATCAATGTGTTGTATTGATATCTTGTTATTGAATGGAGGAAATGTTAGGTTTCCTTTATGCATGTTTTATGTGATACGATTATGTTATGGTTCCTGGGCATTGTTATGAAGACGGGTTGTTCCGTAATAAACTAAGGGAGGGTGAGCCTGATATAGCTCTCCAATGCATTGGGTAACGCAAAGGAGTGAAACGTTAAGGTTTCTCTGAAGAGATTTGGGGAATATACTGTGGTGAGTATTCCAAACGTAACCAAGAGGGATACTCCCTACGTAAGAATGTTATGAATGCCTCAAGTTACCTTTTATGTCTTATTATTTCTATGATTTCGTCATGATTTGATGAGGTATGTTAAAGTGCCTATTTTTTATGGGTAAAGTATGATATCATTCTTATGAATATGAACTCATGTTTCCTTTCAAAAATTTTATAACCCTTACTAAGCTTTTTATGCTCATCCCATGTTTTTGAAATGTTTTTCACAGATCAAGGAAAAGGTACATGATGTGATGATAGTGTCAAGGATGTGTCATGAAAGAATCCATGTTATATTTTAAATATGTTTCCATTGATGGGAAGAATCAATACTATCTTTTATGTAACCATTTTTTTTAATTATGGAATGTAATGCATGTTTCATGATCTAATTCTCTAAAACTCTAAACCTGAAAAGATCATCAATGTGTAATCATGTAATAACTCAAGATTAAGTAAGGTTTAAGGCTGGGGCCTTATAGGTTAAATGGTCTTTGATTCCCCAGTTGAAAAGTAAATAGACAACATTTGTTTTGTTTTAGGCTACCTTTTCATAATTTTGAGGAATTGTTTTATGAGATTGAACTAAGAACTGAAGGTAATATACTTAATTTTCAAGTAGAGTTTCATCATTTAATATGTTTCTACCTAAAAATAATCATTTCTACAAATGATGAGTTTTAAATATTACGTAGTCACAGCTTAAGTGAAGGAATCAACATTTCAATTATCACATAATAAAAAAATTTAACTATATATTTCCCTTGTCTTTAGACATTAACAAAAAAAATAGTTACTTCAAGATCTGATGATCCCTAGAAAGGATAATCCTTTATAGAATGAAATACTACTATTAATCTGTAAAATTCAACAAACAATAACCAAAGTTCACCAATGACCATTTAATACACAATTGTGCTTGAAATTATTCAATGTAATCCAAAATATTATTTAAACCCAAAACTTAGGAGGATTTGATCACATAGACTTCCATGGAAAATCATAATATTTAACTTCATATAACATCAACAACTTCTAAAGTCTCATACTGAGAAGCAATTAACTTAATCAAATATTCTCAAAAGATCGGCTTATCTTTTCCACAACTAACCCAAGTAGCTATAAGTCAAAAATAAAAACATAGATTTATCCGAAATAAAATTTTCAAAATCACTCCACTAATGAAATACCATTATATTCTATTTTCATCCGGAATTTAGTGTTTCCCAAAAAAAGAAAATTCCTTCCAAAAAAACCTTTATCATATAATCATGAAATCATTTTCCTATAATAAGGATATCCATTTTATAGAACATAAGTTCCCAAAATCAACATATTCTTGATCCACAAATTCATTTAACTAAAAAGAATAATTCATACTAACCAGGGACTTCACGTAGTCCAGTGGTGGGAGATAAATCCCAATAGCACATTGGTTGTGGATTCAATTCCTACAACTGTGTCCGATGTGACTAGGCGTCACACAATATGTGCGTTATCCATTTTAAAAAATTAGATAATTTTATATCATTCTAGAAAATGATATAAATTCCTAAAAAATAACTGTAAAATATTTTAACCACATATTGTATCTCACTTCTGGAATTTTCATCCCAAAAAATAATTACATGTAATTTACTCCAATTTATGGATCATATAAACTGAAATGGTTATCTATAACTACATCCACAAATGATAATATAATTCTTCCTTGAATAAAATTTTCACATATCAATCATCATGGTTAATCATTCTAGAAAAAGTCTTCTAAAGTTATCCCATCATCAAAAGAGACTTGATATTTTTAATCATTTCATCATCCTAAAATCTAAAATAACTCTTGAATCCATTATATGTATGCGTCTTACTCATTCAATGTTCTTCATGATCCATTAACCATTATTTTCAATTTTATTTCATAATACTACGTTCCTACAAACAAAATCATGAATAATATACTACGATTTGATAATTTCAAAACCTCATCGAAGAAATAATCCATAACATTAATTGGTCATTTTCAGTTACCTCATCGTCAATTCGGATCACATTAGGTATTGATAAACATATATTTGTATGGTCCTGCTAATCCAATTTGTGAAATATCACGAAACAAACCAGATCAACCCTAAATTGGTTACCCAAGCCAGTACTACACATGTTTTGAGGGGTGTTCCTGATCCATTTGGGATAACAACCTGTGTCAGGCATCAAAATATACAGGAGGAAACTATTTATTTCCAAGAGATAAAACTATAACCAGATAAATAAATAGAAAAAATAAATCATGAAACAAAACAACAACTATAACTTAAATAAACAAAGAACATATCCTAATACAAAGTATCACTAAAATGAAAAAACTAGAAACAAGACCCTCCTACAATGATATCAGTGTAAACCCTTGGTAACCTCCAAAACAAATCACAAAACTGCTCTGACATGAGCAGTCACTAAGAAATTTTTTGAATAATTGTTGATCCTACAACTGAAATGGTAACGGATAGGCATGAGCATAAAAATACTCAGTTGGGATGAAAAAAGTAAACCACTTAATCCAAGTGTTTCCTTACCCAATGTTGTCCAATGAAACATGTTTGGAAAGACAATTATAAAAATAAGGTTTTCCCATTTTTACAAAATAACAACTCTTTCCCACTATAAGAACCAACTCACACCATATATTATTTCAAATATAGTTTACCTTTTATTAAATAAAACCAAACATGTTATATTAGGGTTGTGCAAAAGGGAAACATGTAAATAATAAAAGATGAAA
This sequence comes from Viscum album, assembly GCA_963277665.1. NCBI lineage: Eukaryota > Viridiplantae > Streptophyta > Magnoliopsida > Santalales > Viscaceae > Viscum > Viscum album. The sequence continues at coordinate 536,625,258 of OY728141.1, read as the reverse complement.
ATAAACCAGTGTAGCTGAAAATAAACAAGCAATAAAAGCTGAAAATAAACCATTGTACCAAAAAATAAGAAAGCAATACAAGCTGTAAATAAACCAGTGTACCAAAAATTAAGCAAGCAACACAAGGTGTAACCATGGGTGATCCTGAACATAACTAGAAAACACTTGGATGCACTCGGTTTGGAATGACCTATAAGCATTTGGTGAAGCCCCATAGTCTATAACACACAGATCGCCCTTGCAAAAAAATTATTGGAAAATCCCACCTAGCCTCTCAATCTACTAGGGGGCACCAAACCTTCTAATCAGTGCTTGTGAGTAACTGTCACTTGATAATCTATAAGAATCCTAGGAACCCATGGTAATTATAGTAATATAATGTAAGTAGAAGGCACTCACACGCATGACTCACCTGACGGCACTTTCCTACCTCAAACACGGACAACAATATAAGATAACCCCTATTGGATATCCATCATATAATGGTGCCCCAAATTTATGTACCTACATTTAATATCATAAGAAGGATCCAACCAGGCTGCTATAACATATATACATTAAAAAATTTTAGAAAATGATTAAGGATTCCAACCAGACACACACATTTATTCAAAATATCTTGCAAACACCATTCATACATTTACAATTCGAAATGGGATCGAATGTTCTAAACTGACATTCAAACACATAAAAATTATCAATCATGATTTTACCCTTTTCCGACCCACACCAAAACATGTTTCAAACTGAATATCCAATCCTTAAAGAACACATTATAAACCAGGATTTACAAAACTGTTAATGAAACACCAAAACCACATTTAAATTAATTTTTAGAACCCACTCAAGTAGAAAACATTATTTGAAAACTAAAATCCATTTAGAAAACTTATATTCCAAGAAAACACCATTTTATTTAAAACCATAGCTGGTAACATACTTTATTTATAAATAATAAAACATTCCAAAAATAACATTAAACCCTTTCCAGCACATTTTATCATGTTTATCATGCTTTACCAAAATCAAACCATACAAGCCCAAAATCCTCTTTCAAAATGAAACACACACCAAATTTTTTTTTAAATATTTTCCCATAAAATCACTATTTACCCACATTATGTTAAAAGAACAAAAACTGAAAACATTGAATCCATTAAACCCTTACAAAAGTGATTTAACAAAATAACCAAGCCATAACACAATCAAAATGAGTTCTTTAATAAAAAATGTTGTTGCAACATAATATGCACATTCATTTCATAAGGGCCCAAATACTTCTTAAAGAAACATAAGAAATTCAAAAAAGCTTTTAAGGTATCATAAAACTATGAAATATACAGTAAAACTAATTTAAAACAATTTTTAACAAATCAAATAAATTCCAAATTTCTGTAATAATTTAATTAAGTGTGTCATAGTGCTGGGAAACAATTTAATAAATTTATTTAAAATTGACAACATCAATGGAAAGACATTAAGAAATTAAAACCTGTAAACACGTACCAAAAAATTATCCGATTGGAGTGAAACTTCAATGAGAGGAATAACGACCCCCCAATGGACATAACGCACACCCTAAATCTAAGGAGATGCATGATGAAATGACAGAGGGGAGGAGGGCAGGTGTGAAGGTGTTTAAGAGGAACAGGGGTGTGTGAGGGTAGGGGAAGAATGGGCGAGCCCATGAGATAAAAAAATTAGGGTATATGTGAGATAATAAGGTCAAATGGGTTATAAGTGAGAGGGAATAAAAAAATGAGGGAAATAATGAAAGAGATGAATTCATAGGGAAAGTGGGGTGATGCATGAGGGATAAAAAGTTGGGAGGTGTGATTGGAAAGAGTGGTAACTGGAGCGAGGGATAAGTTGAAAAGGGAAAATAAATGGGGAAGACGGGGTGCGTGAGAGTTTAAAAAAGAGAGGGATGGATGAAAAAAAATGATTAAACCCCTTTAAATAAATAAAATTAACCAAAATTACAAGTAACAAAATAAAAAGATGTTAATAATAAAAATGATAATAAAAATGTTAATAATACTACTAATAATACTTTTTATTATTATAAGTATTATAAAAATTTAAATAAAAACAATAATTACAATGTTTTAATGACACCATTTATAATAATATTAAAAATTATATATTCATAACAACAACATTAATTTTCTTAATGATAATAATAAAAATAGTAATAATAATAATACTAATAAAAAACTAGTAATATATATAATAATAATAATATTATTATTATTATTAATTTTATTCATTATTTTTTAAATAATAACAATGTTTATTACAACCGAATAATTATTATATTTATAACCATTTTAATGATATTAAGATCATTAGCAATTTTAATAAAAAACATTTTTGTGTAGACAATAATGTTATTATTGTTATATCATAAATATTTACATTATTTCATTTCCATAATGTTTTATTATTATAAGTAATGGGTAACCACAATGGAATCCAGGCCGACCACATGGTTACTGCCAACCGTGCGGTGCCTATGCACCAATCTAAAACCCACTAAAAACATCAAATATAAAAAATTTTAAACATGAACTCAACCCGCACCATGACATGAATAACTGAAGGAAAAAAATAATAAAATAAAATAATTTAAATGTTCGGGGTGTGACAATTCTCCCCACCACAAAACTTTATTCCCCTAGAAGGACATCTAGATGAAATAAAACCATAACTTATGCCAATTCCTATCATAAGTTGTTGGAAAAAAATTATGCCTCTAACTAACTATTCACGCTACAAGTTACACCCTACTAACTCAAAGAGAAAAAAAAAGAACAAAACAAATGGAGAACACGAGAGGGTTCTACCCCCAAAATAATTACCCTAATGTATGAAATAGAAGTCAAACAAACCACAACTGGGGGGGACATATAATCTCATAGCCAAACATAATTATTTCACCACATGAGTTAAGAAGAACCAGTGAGACTTAAACGGAAAACAACTACAAAGCCATACCATATCATGGCACCGAATTATGTAAATCCCTATAACAACACCACTAGAACTAAGAATTACCCACATCGATCTAAAACTCCCCAAATCCTCAAATTCCCCTAAAATCACTAATAATACTAGGACCAACCCACACAATCTCCATAACACTTTTAAGAAAAAATAACCATTCTAGAAGTCAAAGTCAGAAAAACGCAACTACAATGTTCAAGAAAGGATAAGTTCATCGCATTATCACCCCAAAATATGAACATACAATAATATGAAAACAAGGGATAGGGAATCCTGAATGTTTCTATTCCAAGACGAAATATAAAGAACCAAGAACAGGTATCACATGACTAAGACACGTTGAATGTGCCTGAGTTTCACCTCGAGACCTGAGGCTGGGGTTCTGATGGCTGAAGAATCTTATGCCACATAGTCAATTATTAGAATACCCTAATCAGAACACCTTACTCAGATGATGCTTCCCACAGAACATCCCCTGGTGACCAGAATGAACACAATGATGATTGGACTTTGGACGGATGTTGCCTGATGGCTTGGAATGCCTGAACAAACCATATTGATGGATAGCCCAAAGGAATTGTTAAGAACATGGTGCCAAGATAAATAATAGATAACCTCTTAGGGAACATTCCATCAGCACACAATCCTCACCAGAAAATGAACCATAACAAAAACCAAATATGACCCACTACTCCCCAAACTCTAATGACAACAAGATAACCATCCTCAACCGGTCATAAACTGAACCGTAAATCAAACTCAAAACAGCACAAAACATAACAACCTAGTGTGTTTATAACCACCCAAAGACACAATCCACTTCTCTCAAGTCATTCTACCACTTCTAAAAGACCTCCAACACGTTAAAGGTAAATGACACTTAAAAGAACCAAAACCTGGTCATGACTCTTCGACAAGACTAGGGACCTTTCTAGATAACATAAAAAGAAGGACACAAGAAACACAAAACCGAAGCATGTCTAGAGAAAAAACACAATAGAAATAAAACCCCAATCCAAGTCAACTTGTCCAGAAGATAATCATATATAAACACATCCAAACCCCTCTTTTCCAAAATCACAATTTTCATTTACATTTCAGAACTTCCTTATACAAAGGTCATTTTTCACATACCAAAACAACTTTTAACAAGCCATAAAAAATCCACTCCCCATAGAAAAACCAATTTCCAAAACCATTATATTTGAAACTGCACCCAAGGCATCCAATGGATCATCACATGGGTGTCCACCAATTTTCATCCACATCAACCATAAAAAAGTTCCCCCACACAAATATCATACACACTGATAGACATGTGATCTTCTATAAAGAGTTCCTTGGGCCACATCCTTTCCTCATAAAATCCCATGAATTTACCAAAATTATTAGAATTTTAAAACCCCCTTTACCAATTTCAAATCATTATAGAGAAAAAAAATTCATTTAAAAAACCCCACTTACAATTCAGAATGCACTCTTTCACCAAATAGAACCAAACGAAGTACAACATACAAAAACCCACCAAAATGAGAAACTTGCAGTTACAGTTAATGTGATTACATGGTAGTGAGCTGTGACCAGAGTATGCTTCAACAAATAGGAGGAACTCAAATAGTGCACTCAAACTCCACATTGGTCACAACTCTATGTGAGGTGACGACGTGACACTAGATTGCCTGCGTTTTCATCCCTCAATCAAAAACAAATACACAAGACTCAAATCATAGACTACCCTTGGTGACTCGAGGTTCAGAATGAGAAAGGTTTCATGACACCGTTATTGTATATAACTCTCGAGCCCTAGAAGTATTAATCTCTATCTACCAAACACACCACTTAACAAGGGCCTCCTTTGATACCATTGTTTCATGAACCAACCCGGATCGACCTTGAACCGGTCACCCGAGATAGTCTGTGACATGTCCGGAGGGGCATTACCGACCCCCCAGGAGGGATACTAGTGTCTCGAATCAATTTATACACGGGGGAATGATTTTATCCCAAGAGATAAAACCAAGAATAGATAAATAAATTGAACAAACAGATCATGTTGAAAAATGTCAACTAAAATGTAAATAAACAATGAACCGATCCATATATAAAGTATCACTAAAAATAACAAAACCAGAAACAAGGCCCCACTACAATGATCTCTATATGGCCCCTTGGTCACCTCCAACCAAAATACAAAAACAAATCTCACACGAGTAGCCACAAAAGAAATCATGAACAACTGCTGAAATTGTAACTAAAATGGTAAAGGATAGGTTTGTGCACAAAAATGCTTAGTGGGGATGCCAAAAGTAAACCACTAAATCCAAGTGTTTCAGTACCAAATGTTGTTTGATGACACATATATGGAAATATCGTTATAAAAATATGATTTTATCTTTTAAACAAAATAACACATCTTTCCCACAATGAGAACCAAATCACACCATATATTATTTCAAAAATAGAATACCATAAATTTTATAAAACCAAACAAGTGATATCCGGGTTGTGCAAAAGGGAGATAGGTAAATAATACAAGATGAAAATAATATGGTGTATTAGAAAATAAACAAGAAATATCAGCTATAAATAAACCAGGGTACCAAATAATAAGAAAGCAATATAAGCTGTAAATAAAATAGTGTACCCAAAAATAAGAAAAAAATTCAAGCTGTTACCATGGGAGATCCTGAAAATCCCTAGGAAACCCCTGGACGCACTCGATTTGGAACCAACTGCTAGCGTATGGTGAAAAACCATTCACTATTACCCCCTGATCATCCTCGTGTCAAAATCAGCAGCAAATCCCACCTGGCCTCTTTATGTACTAGGGTAAACATCCCGTCTAATCAGGGCTAGTGAGCAATCATCACTCGAAAATCTACATGACACCCAAGTACCCATGGTAATTATAGTAATATTGTGTAAGTATGAGGCCCATGCATGCATGAATCATCTCACCACACTTTCCTACCCCAAACACATACATTAATATATAATAACCCCTAAGGGATATCCCTCCTATTTATTTTCTCCACATTTAAAAATATACATTTCATATCACCCGAAGGTGAAAAACGGACTGATATAACATATAAACATTAAAACATTTCTGAAAACGTTTAAGGTTTCCAACCAGACACGTACATTTATTAAAATATCTTGCAAACACAACTATTACCTTTACAAAGCTAAATGGGACATTAATTTCTAAACCCACATTCAAACACATCACAACTATCAAACATGCTTTTTCCATTTTCCGACCAAAACCAAAACATGCTTTGAACATAATAGCCAAACATAAAGAACAATTTATAAACCATGATTTTTAAAACACATGATGAAACAACAAAACCTCATTTAAAATAATTTTTAGAAACCAACCACGGGGATGAAAATTATCTGAAAACTAAAATCCATTTAGAAAACTAAACTTCCAAGAAAATTACAATTACCTTAAAATAATAAATGGAAACCTACTTTATTTATTTAACATAAAACAAGATAAAGATAACATTAATCCTTTTACAATAATCTTTAACGTGTTTATCATGTTATACCAACATCAAACCATACAAAACCGTAGTCCTATTTCGAAATAAAATGCACACCTAGAAAATTTTCTAAAACCTTTCCCCTAAAATCACAATTTACCAACATTATTTTAAATGAATACCAACTATAAACATTGAATACATTAAACCCTTACAAAATTTCTTTAACAAATTGACCATGTCATTACACATTCAAACCATCTTCATTACTAAAAAATTTCATTGCAACATAATAATAGAGATGCATTTCGTAAGGGCCCAATTCCTTCTTGAAGAAGCAGAAGCAATTTTAACTGGCTTTCTAGGTATCATAAAACTATGCAATTTACACTAAAACACATTTCCAACCTATTTTTAACAAATCAAATAAATTCTAAATTGCTATAATAATTTAATTAAGGATGTCATATATATGTGAAACCATTATATACATTTATTTAAAATGGAATTATTCAAAGGAAAGACATTATGAAAGAAAAACATGGAAACACCTACCGAAACCTCATGCGATTGGAGTGAAACATCAATGGGTGGAAGAATGATGCCCTGCGGACAAAACACAAACCTGAAATACAATGTAAACCTGAGATACACATTAAAATTAACATTTTGGGTTTGGAAAATGAGAAACCCCACATTGAAACACAATAAATTAAGTGAAGAGAGGAAAATTTGGGAAGAATACCTACCACAAGGAAGCACTGGAATGGCAAGAAGCCGCTAGAAGATGTGTCGGAAGGGAGGAGGGCGTGTGTGAAGGTGGGTAAGAGGAAGAGGGGTGTGTGAGGCAGGGTTAGAAGGTGTGATCGTAAGAGACAAAAAAATTATGGGATTCATGAGATAATAAGGGGATGTGAATTATAAGATAAAAGGGATAAAAAATTTATTAATGGTCGGGTGCATGTGAGAATTGTGTTATTGGAGAGAGGAAATTAAAAAAAGAGAAGAATTCATAGGGAAAGTGGGGTGATGTGATAGGGATAAAAAGTTGGGAGGTGTTATTGGAGAGAGGGGTGAGTGGAGTGAGGGATAAAAAAATAGTGGAAATAAATGGGGAGAGTGGGGGTGCATGAGATATAAAAAAATAGGAGGGTTGAAAGAAAGGGATTAAACCCCATTAAAAATATAAAATTAACAACAATAAAAAATAACAAATTAAATGATGTTAATAATAATAATTATAATAATAATTATAATAATACTTCTAATAATAATAACAATAATAATAATAATTTAATTCATTTAATTTAAAATAATAACAATGTTAATAAAAACTGAATAATTAATTTATTTATAACTGTTTTAATGATAGCAAGATCATTAACCATTTTAACAAAAAACATTTTTGTGTACACAACAATGTTATTATTACTAAGTCCAAAAAATTTACTTTATTTCATTCTCATAATGTTTTATTATTTTAAATAGTGGGTAACTACAGGGGCATCAAGGTCGACCACAATGTTACCACTAATTGTGCAGTGCCCGTGCACCGATATGAAACCCACCAAAAAACATCAAATATCAAAAAATTTATACATGTAATCAACCACACCTTGAAAAGTCAAAATGAAGCCATGAAATAAAAAAAAATTCATTTAAATGGTCAGGGTGGGACAAGAACCTTCTTCATAGGAAATTTATTTTTATAATGTCCTTGAAGACAACATTTAAGACATTCAATTGATCCTTCAGAAAGAACTTCTCTCCATTTTCTAGAGTCTATAGGATGCTTCCTTTTTTCCATGGATGGTTATTGTTTTATATCCTTTATTATCACATCTAAAACATTTTACCATCTCTTTGAATAATTTTCCAAGGTGTTTCATTCTTCATCTTTGACACATAGGTTTTTTTATATACTTACCTTTATGGATATTACCTGAACTCCCATTGGGAATCAATTGTCACAAATAGGATGCCTTATAAAAATCACTAATGATCAATTGTTAATCATGACTTCAAATAGTTTCTTGAGAATAACCACTGGAGTTGTCATTATATCTCCCATTTCATTTGGATTCACATACAAAAAAACACCATAGTTTCCTTCACATCCATTGTTACTTTACTACCAGCTAGATCCATCCATTTACTAAAACAAAAAAGATAAGTGAGAGTATATCAGAAAAATCATCATATATTATCTTATGGAGAGGGTAAACTCTAAGATATACTTATTCATGTTATCTTAAACTAATTTACTTAATATAAAATGACCATGAATCATTATAATATTCTAACCAATATGGTTATGTCACTAATGATTAAATAACACCCAAACCACTAAATTTATGTAAAACAGACTTTGATACCAACTGTAAGGACCCACCCATAAAACATTACGTAATCTTGAGTTATGTCAAGAATTAACATTGATGATCTTTTAAAGTTTAGAGTTTTAGATAATTAGGCCATAACTATTACATTACATCTCATAAATTACAAAGTATACACTTCTGCACAGTATTAATTTTTTCATATAATAAAAACTCTTAAAAGAAAAACCAGAATTATATTGTTGATATAAATATTCTTGAATTATTCCTTTGTCTTACCCTACCTTATACCTGGTGAAAAACATTTCAAAAACATGGAAGGTGAATAAAAATCTCTTTATGGTTTATAAAATAAAGAATGAAATCATTAGTTCATCAATACATACAAAACATAACACACCTCACGAAATAATAAGATTTATGAATAACACATAAAAATCATAAATCATAATTGTATCTTGTAGCATCCATAACATACTTACATTGTAGCATTCACTTAAATGTAGTGATTTACCTTTGGAATACCCATAATTGTACATTCCATACATATCTTAGGTGAAACATTAATATTTACATCTTTCACATTACTTAATGTATTAGAGTGCTATCATAGGCTCACCCGCCCAAGGTTTATCCTAGAACCACCCGTATATGTAAAAAAATTCACAAGAAAAATAACATATAAAACAAGCAGAAATGAAAGATAAAATTTCCACATTGTAATAAAAATATATCATTTCAAGATATTGAAATAATCAATGTTTTACAAAAACCATTTTCAATACCGTAATACATAATAATGGTATATGGTATTATTTTTTATTATAAAAACACTATGAATTGTTATTTATGCCAAAGGTCGAATAATACTCATGGTGGCAGAAAGGTCATCGTCACTGCATAAGTTAGAAAGAATGATTCCTTTTAGTTTTTTAATAAAACACTTCATAGAAAAATATTCCCTTTGAATTAATTTAAAAATTAATTTTTTTACACCGTATAAAATAACATCATGTATAAATCATATAATTTCTCGTTGAAAGGAGATTGAAATGATGTCCCTTACCAAATGTCAGACTTGACTTGTTTGTAATTTAAGCATCTGAATTATAAACTAATGTTAATTTCTACTTTATTCAAAACCATTTCCATGATTAGTATTCCTCTTATATCACTTATTAACACATTATATACATTACAATATCATTTATGTTAATAACATTTATTTTTTCGAGATTACGTACTTGAGTCAAAAAATTAACATCTTATAACAATATGTTTTTCATGTGGAAAAAATTCCATTTTATCTAGAATGATATCCATTTTATATATATCAAACATATCAAACATATCTATTATATATATATATATAATAGTACATATATTTTGGAGATAATAAATTAAATGCACCGTTCATGGAGACGATAAGTCGTACGTACGCATGAACGGTACATTCATTTCTATTTCATATTCCATGGAATGAAATTTTTTATGATACATAGATATATTTTAATTACAGTATAATATCATATATAATGATACTAACTCCATCCTTTATATGTTCTATGTATGGAATGGATGAGTCATATCACTTTGAGGGGGCGGTAGTCCACACTTCCTCAAATGAAATTATAATGTTTACCGATTATTGAAAACCTAGTGGTATTATATAAAAGAAAAATAATTAAGCATAGAGAAAATAATAATATCATATGTATCACATATAAGTAATGTTCCATCATAATGGCCACTATGAGAGGCGGTATGAGATAATTGAATAATAATCATTTTGAGAGGTAGTAGTTCGTCGTCCACATAAAGAGTATTTTGGTATCCATTAGATGGAGGTTTCTGAATGTATAGTTTGAATCCTTCTCATAGAAACATCCTAGTATATTTAATATATTGTTCTTGTTATAAAATAATTGAATAAATAGAGTTTAATGAGTTTGAGAAGGTAATTTAAAAAAATAACGTGAGAGAAGAGGTTACCTTTAAATAGGTTATCTCCCTTTGGATTGAACCAAAAGGATTTATTGAAATGATTTCATCCTAAATTTAGGCTTCTAGGAGGAATAAAGGGTTGTTGTGGGATTATTAGAAGAATATTTAGACAATCCATGGGGCTTTAGAGGTTTGAGTAAAGGGTTAGAGGTGGAGTCCATTTATAAGAGGGAAGAGGGGCACTTTAGGAAAGCTTTGGAAATATTATTTTATTATAAAATTATATTCATTTCAAAAAGGTCCAAAACTCATTAAATTTTAATATAAGACGACTATTGTTCAAAATCCTCCCAACCAATAGGTTCTAATCAAGTTTTGGTTTCATTTTTAAACTTACCATTTATTTTTAACCATTAGTTGACTAATTTAACTCTTACCATGTCTTCTTATATATTTATACTATTTGGTTAATATAGTTACCATAATATGACAATGGAAACATAAACGGTTCATTAATGTCATTATAAACCCTATATAAGTCATTTTACCAAATCATAATTTTTTTGGAATATTATATCATTTAATAATATAATATTTGTTTTAAAAACACATTTATTTCAATTTATATTCTATTCATATTATGAAATTTTAAAAAATCCTAAATAAACATTATTCATTCAAAAAATCATCATTAATTAAAATATAAAAAGTCATAATTATCTCTAAAATTTTTGTATGACATAAAATGTTTCAAAATAAATTTATATTATTATTTATAATATCATTTATTTAAAACAATAACTAATGAGGTATTAATTACATCATCATTGTGTCATAAATAAATTTATTTTTCTGATTTCTATAAATTATTAATAAAATAACAATATGTATGAAATCATTTTATATTTTTAATGATTATTTATAGTCTAATATATCACTTATATACCCCCATATAAAAATTATATTACTAAAAGGTTTATGTTTTTGTTACATTTTCCATAACAATAAATTAGATTTTATAAAATGTCATTTTCACCTAAAATTATTTCCATGGGGTCCCAAAATCTACCGAAGGATGCCCATGGTTGGACATGTCTTACCAAATATGGTTAGGGAACTTTTTAGGGTAATTTAATAGTATTAGTACATTATTTTATTCCCTTATTTACAATATTTACCCATTAACCATGGTAAAAATACTATTTACTAAAGATAATATTCATAATAATAAAAATAAAAGATACCTATTTACAAAATTTTAACTGCCTGATTCCAAATATGGAATCCATTTTTACAAATTGAAAACAAAAAAATTTCAGAAATTAATTTAAATTAAATTCCCGTTGTCAAAATCAAAAAGCATGTTTAAAAATATATATATATATATCAATAGATTGACATGTGTTTATGTCCAACATCAAATTAAAATTACTTTAAATGACCAAAATTAGATTAAATGATAAAAATATAATTAAATTACACATTATAATTTATTAATCTCATATTCTAACTATTTAAATAAATTATATTAAATGGAAGTTTTGAATTAAATTTTTTTATTTTTCACAATTCGTTAAAAATGATCTTTATCAGAAATATTCCAAAATATATCCCAAAGTATATTTTGAAGTCCCTATTCTAAAGAAGAAGATCATTTTGTCAAATTAAAAATATAAAAGTGAAAAAAAATATATTTAAAAAGTGTTCACCATCAGAAAGCGGTAAAACAACCATTTAACAATATTAGTGTTTTTCATGCTTAAAATGAGATTCATTTTTATTTTAAGCCTCTAAAATTTATCAGATAAAATTAAAAACATTTAAAAAATTAATCATATTTTAGTATGTAATTTTAATTCCCTAAAATAGAACTTATATAAGTAACCTACCATTTAAAATAATAATAATATTATATTGTTTTTCAGTATAACTCAATGTTTTGTGCAACATAAGATTTCAATGAAACCCGTTGTTGTGTGTTGAGTACACTATCGAAGAAAGTTTCCTATTTTAAATAAAATTAATATCTTATTCATAAATATTAATAGATAATAAAAAAATTTATTCTATAAATAAATGGGACCTTACATATATAGATTTATATATAATAATGAAACATTCATGGTCATGTTCATGACTTGTAAATATCATCACAGCATACCTATAAAGAATAGATCAATACATTTATTATGTGAAATACCCTTAATGGAATGTAATTAAAATATATAAAATTTTATTTTATATGCATAATAATGATGCATAAATTTCCCCAATACATAAAACTATAACTATAATAAATACATATAGTCAACATGAATCTATAAAACCATAACATTAATAGTTGTCGCATATCAGGTAACTCAGAGTTTCATCACATAAGGGATAAGATGAAACATATTCTTATCCAATAAAAAATTTTATACACAACCTAAAACCATTCCCACTTTCCCTAAACATATCAAAATAAAAAAAAATGGATCATCTCATATAATTCCCCATTTTAATTCCCATCCCCAAATCACCCTGTATAGGCTGATGAGATACATGACCTCATCTACGAGTCCCCATATACAATAATATTATTTATTGTAAAGGGGATCTAAATAATATAGTGGGGATACTATATGAGATTTTCCATAAGATGAAATGGTAGGTCAAAGTAAAGGGTAAGGTGTGAAAAGAAAATAAATAAATATAGTTTATTATTATTCCAGTGTTAGTCCCAATACCTCCTCTGAGAACTATTTTCTATCTCATTCGCTCACTTTCACTAGGATATTAACATTTCATAGGTCCCTAATCATTGAATCTGCTTGTGAATCAATTTAACTATATAGGGTGTGATTATAAACCCATTCAGACATAACCATTTCATTCTTAACATATGTCCACGTTTATAAGTGGTGTATTTTATGAAAATAATTGAATTCATAAGTAAACACTAAACAATCATTTTTCAAATGGTCATGCACAATTCAACCAACCATAAAATATAACTATACCTACATCACTTCATACTAGAAGAATAGTCATAACTGAAATAATTAAAATGGCCATTCCACAATGCCAAAACATATATATATGAGTTCTTGTTGGAAAATAATTATCACGTCATGCTATACAGAATTTTGAGCACCATAAATATCAAGGGCCAAGACTCAAGGCCCTTGGACACTATATCTTATTCAGGTCGGTCTATAAGCCCAACAAATCCCATGAATACCACACCCATGGGAAAATAGTATATCCATTTTCTTCATTATCAAATGTCACACATCATCATCCTCCAATGTATAACCAATACAAGGCTATCATGTAATATCAATCTATTAGAAGAAAATCCTACACTTCTTATTTATTCACAAAAAATTCACCTAACATATATAGCCACAAAACATAAAATATCTTGCATGAGTTCTAGTAAACATACAAAAACTCAATTTAATGATATTGTGTATAGTTCTCATTAGCATTACATGAATTCACATGTGATCATTATTAAAAATTGGATTCATGAAAAACACAAAAGAAAATATAATTAATATCAAATAATTATATTTATAAAAAGGTAACTATTATTACGAATATTCTTACATAATATGTGATGGAATCAAAATTCCATTAATCGCCACCATGTTGTTTTTTGACTTAGATGTATATAAATTTCTCCAAATATATCATTAAAAAATAAAATAAGATAAAAAATAAAAATATTAATTCAATATATGTGGAGTAAAATTGAAAAATAAGAGTTTAAAAGAAATTTTTTTTAAATATAAAAATAAAATTATTGTAACATAAATTATTAAAAAGAATATTCTAGAATTCATCGAAAAAGGGTAACAATAAATAAAAGTATTGCATTAGATAAACATATACAAGGGCTCCAAAATAGAAATTACGTGCACTGGATGGATGGGAAAATATAAACAATATGTGAAATACATAATAAATAAGGTGTGTTACTCCATTCAATTTAATATCATCAAATAAGAAATCTATGAATGGTGAGTTATTTTAATTAATAATTTAATTTAAACTAAATGAAATTATTATTTTCCAAATATAAATATGTAATGGATGAATAAATAATCTATTAATTTTATTTTTAATAATTATGGATCAAGACCCAAACAGAAAGAAAATTTAATCAAACACATTCTTATAAAATAATTATACATTGAATTAAAACCTTACAAAGGTATAACACCAAATTGATTTGTAAATCCAATATATTTCTAGAAAAGTATGAAAACTCATATCCAATTGAAACACTTACATCCCGATAAGGTAATAATTGGTGAAGATAAATCATATCATAATTAAGAAAAATTGATATAATAAACCCCTATAATTCTTCATAGATAGGCGATAGTGCTCTAACCTTATGTATAAAAACACTTTTTTATAAGATATTTTTGAAACTTATTCAATATTATAAACTATTATAATCATCATTTTTATCATAAATTAGAAATTTATAATACTAAATTCTATTTTACTTACACCATTGGATGATATTATCATTTAATTTTTTTAATAGATTTGTAAATTCTTGGTCGACTATTGATTATAAATTAAAATATCATCATTCAAAGATCATTATAGTAACTGTGATAGATGTCATGTAATTATTTATAATTAATTTTTATCATTTAAAAATACTTTTAGTCATGATTATTAAAGATGATGTCAGTGATGAGCTTGAGTAGATAATTAATATGTAACAAAAAATAGTGATACAATAATAATAAGGTACATATTAAAATAATATTTATCGAACCATAATAAAATAATTTCTAATAAAATAGAAAATTCTTCCAATGTTATATATCATTGAATATTATATCATTGTTCATGTACATTGTTTAACTGACCCTAACAAAAACAATCTATAATATATGTGTGATCATGGTTAAGAAAATGATAATTTGAAAATAATATCACTATTAGAGAAGAGTAATGATATGTTGTACATTTTTATATGGTTGGCATATATTTTATGTGATTTTTGTAAAGGAGAAATTAATAGAGAAATGAAATATGTCACTTCCTTAGATGTGATAGTCAGCATATATTCTTGAGTGACACATTTGTTTAAAAATAAGTAGTGGAGAAAAAGGCTTGTTTTTTAGTTATAGAATAATAATAATGTAATAAATATCATATTCATATTTGAAATATCCTTTTTACCATCCATGATAGATAATTATGAATTATGTATCACTTCACATATAGAGGTGGTATTTTTTTTAACACAAGGGATGTTATTTTTTTCAAATGGAAAGAAGTAAGGATAAAAAAATTAATCCTAGATGAATAATTACATTTTTGAATATTTATGATTATAATTCAATTATTCCAATATGTGTTGATTATATTCCTATCTGGTTGATGAATAAATAAAAGGAAAAAACAAAAGGGGGTAATTGATAAATTTTTATTAGTCCTTGAATGATGTCATTTTAAAATAAGATTAAGTAGTTAAGAGATTGAATTTGGAGAAGAATATAAAATCTAGGTTGTTTATATGATTATTATAGAGTTATTTTTGGAATTCCATAGATGAATTTTTGGGGCATAGGGTATGAGTAGATTTTGGGTCGTGATGACTCATTGTATAAGTAATACTTGTGGAATTTAGGAAATATTAATAATAGGATAAGTCATTATTCATAGTATAATAGAATATAATAATGTACAATATTGTAGTGGTGAAAGGCCATGGTAGAGAAATTTTGAACAATTAATTTTCACACTTGTTTTTAACATGTTTTTCTATTTTTACCCTTATATCTTACAATTTTAAATTTTTTTTTGTTACTATCATACCTACTTTTTCCAACATAATACCACATTAATAACTAAAATCAAATGCATATTAATTTATAACATTGAAAAAATGATTCTAAATAGGGAATCATTATTTAAATAAAATTATTCATTGTGATAACAACCCAAAATATAATTAGTGCGCATAACATATAAAAACAGTTTTTTAGAGAAATATAATTTTAGAAGAATAAAAATTATGTTAATCAAAAAATTTTAAAATTTATTTATTTTGATGTTCATAAGGACCAATTGGATTAATGATTTTTGGGATTATCAGAATAAATTTTATGATTGTATTTACATTTTAAATATAGTCACTTGAATCAGCTAAAGATCTCAATCCACTTAATGAATTCTCATTGCCTTGCCCTGTTTCTAGTAAATAAATGAAAATTACCAATGCATGGTAATTACAATTTTAATCAAATAATCCAAAACCTTACCATTATTTTTATAGACACCTTCAATTAATATCCATTATGTTGAATAATTATATTAAAAGGGATAATCTTATCATAACGACTTAGTGTCCACACTATTCCGTTCAACAATTACCCACAACATAAAATCCATTGTGTTTCCAAGACATGATGATTTCAATGGAAGAGAATTCATATATAAATGATGATCCAAAAAAATATCATTTTGATCTCTTATACTTCCAATAAACAACTAGAATATATTAAAATCATCCGAAATTTGTTTGATTCAAAGGTTAGTATGTTAACATTATTAATAACATTAGTGACAGTGTTGGTCTTAGTAAATCTAATAGATCTCCAGATATCCTGATATTATTCAACATATTTGTTCTCAATTTCATAGATACCCATCATAATCTCTTCTTAATCTCTGAATTATATTGCTTTTATGAAAGTCACTCATTAATTTTCAAGTATAGGAATTCCTCTCAAACATACTTCTATGATACCAATATTTGTATGGAAATATATATTTAATGATATTTCAATATTAGAGATATGGAAATTAATTTAATATCGTATGTAGGTTATATTTTCATTCAAGATTATGAGATATGTCTCTATTTTTAATTCTCAAATAAAACCAATTTTTACCATTGGAAACCTTCTATTTTCAATTGGATAAGACTCGGGTTTTATTCTTCTTTGAATTCTTTCTTCAATATAATTTTAAATAAATGGTAGGTTTTGGATCTACATTCCATTTAATATTTGTTTACATATTTTCCCACACAATATTTAAAATAACATTATCCAAGACTTATTTTAATATCCCTATTTCCTTATATAAATTTATCATTTATATGGATGACAAATTCTGTACACATTCCCTCATCAAATGGAATCATCAATTGTGTAACCTTATTATTTCTCCCATAACTAATTTACATAATGTGTATGAACTGAACATGAGACATTGAACATAAATATACATTCATGTCTGAAAAAATGAATATTGTGTTTACATTTGAGTGAATATAAATTGATGTAAATCACATAGAAGGTTTATACCTAGTTCCTCCATTGAAGAATATAGCATATCTAATACGACATTTCATACAACTCATGTGGATGGAAGTATCCTCCTTGTGATATGGCATACCTCGCTATAATATAGAACATAATAAATATTCATGAATATCATATTTCTATTATAAATTGGGAATTCTAATGGAAATGAAGGAATGTAATATATATGCGTATCAAAACAATCATCCACAATAAATAAATGAATTTCAATAATATGTGTACGTTATGTCTTGATATTGGTTGAATCAATCTCATTAAAAAAGTAACATATCCTAGATAGATACTCAATTTTCCATGCATTCCAGTTAAACTCATTATTATTTATGAAAAATGTAATCCTCATGTGGTAGCTCAACACATGAAATATAATCTTATTTATGCATTAATTTGAGAAAATATATTATTATCCATCACATTGTATGTTAAATACCATTCATGTAGTTAATTATTTTCAGGTTTGTAGTATCATTGGGTACTCCTAATATCATCATTTCCACTTCATGAAGTTAGTAAGGATAAATTAATATGGTTGATTTAAATATTATGATAAGATGAGTTTGTTTAAGAAACACAATAATTGAATTTTTTGTGGTTATTTCAAATCATACCTTGTGGTTGGTCACATTTTATTCATGAAACATTTTTTAATTTATAAATAATGGTCAGTTGGTTACATTGCATTCATGTGATTCAGAGGAGGATGTTAGATCATGAGAGAGACTATAAAACATGTGTCAATTAGAATAGATGAACTATGTTTTTTTATATCATTCAAATGGAGAAAAAAATTGACATGGTATGACTATCCCATATCTCTATCCCAATCATCTACTAGATTCTAATAATATTGGACGCTCTACAAACTACAATGTCGTGGTACCTGGGTCAGATCCTGACACACAGACACATACACTTGTCTCTTGTATCACAACACATAACACCGACTCACAGGAACCCTTTCGTGTTTATAAATGTAAACGTCTCATAAAGATTCCTCCCGGTGTGTAGGTATTCACCAATTATGATACTTATCTATTTCACTGGTTGAATAAACTTCATGTCTGTGGTTAGACCACATGCCCACCAATGTAGTGGATTCACATGGGTCCTATGGATAGCTACATCTTAATATTTGGGAATCTCATGTCCATATTACATTGTGAAATTACTATACATGGAATATATATTATTTCTGAATTTAAAAAACTAATCATCTCTTCAAAGTATGTTTTCCAAGGGAAACCTCAACCCATATTAACATTGTTAATCAATATCGACACATACATTCACTAAGAAATTTCATTTATAATATATATAATTAAAAACAGTTTCTACACAAAAAATTTCCCTTTTTATTTTCTTTTTAATAACATGAAAAACAATTTAACACAAAAAACAGGATTTATTTTTCTCTCTCACCATTTTTATCAATTAAATGAAATGTGAAATTGATGGTTCTTATAATTTCTTCATATTTATATTGTAAATGTAAAAATATTCTCTTCTCATGTTTTAGTTAAAGAAAATACAACATTATTTTCATATCTATGGAGTTTTAATTAAACAAATACATTTCTATTTACATCATCCTACTATTGAAAAAAATATTTTATAACCTCAGGGATGACCATTTTCTGTAAAAAATCATACAAGTGATGACATAGTCAAAAAAATATCTTATATGTAAAAAAAGGTATGTCCATTCTAAATTATCTTTAATAGAATATAACATGAACATTTCTTAAAAAACATCACTATAGATCTGGTTCTCATCATAAAATCTAGCACAATATCGTCCTTTTATTCATCAACAACCCCCTATATTAATAGATTACTATATAAAGAACAATGGAAATATGTGTTATTATCGACCCTCAAATTTACATTTTATATATTCTATATAATCTATAGAATTATATACACTATATATTTTAAAATATTTATTTCTAATACCCCCTCAAAGGATGCCACTTTTTGTTTCATTTCATGTTAAGTAGTAGGATCCTTAAATGATCAAATTTTTCTTTTATAAATGTGAAAAACTCACTATTCATGTTCAATTTCTTACATGTCAATAATATATAATCGGATATAAAATATATATAGTCTTATTTGCGTCTTATATACAATGTTCTAGTTGATAAATTTGTCTCATCCCACACATTATTTTCTTCTAATCATAGTGTGATAATAATTATTAGGGCTCATCAATTTTATTATAGTATCATCTACATTATTATCTTAATTATACTATTTATCATTTTCTTTATCTTTAATAGGTTTATTCATAAAATTATTCTAAATAATCAATTTTACACATGTATATAACTTACCATAAACATTAAACTCTTATTATGAAGCCTCTTTATTTCAATTACCATTATAAATTTCCATCTTCATGGACAATTAAAACTGATCTTGAAAGATTCAATATAAACCCTTCTTCATATGAATATTATTTATGGACTTATCATTTATATTCATGACATATTTAGCAATAAATTAAGTTATATTCATTTATATTTTAATTTTTTATCCCCTTCACTTTTTAGGAAACCTCTCATCGTTTCTCGTTCTATCATATATCAACATAGTGATAATCTAGTCAACATCTACAAAAAACAACATCTAAAAATCATATCTATTATTCATGTTTAGATTACATGTTGATCTACACAAAAGTTGATTTATTCTGAAATTAGTACCCTATTTATATCAATAACTCCCCTATATTTCTTTCCTATTTCAAAGTAAAGTGATGTTGATCAAAAAAGAATGGGATTTGTGACCATACCTTCAATAAAACCAATAATTTCCTCTAAATCGTTATATTCAAGATTGATATTAGATATATCCAAAATATGTTGGTTATTTTTCTCTACATTATAAGACATAAATTGCATGGGTTTATGTTTTATTCATTAATTTCTCTCTTTAATTGATGGGAATGTATGTATCTTAACTGTATTCACTATCCAACCTTCTACATGTTTATCTTTTGGATATGAACAATCAAATAATGAAAATATTATTTTTAGTATCACATATGATCTAATTATTAGAAACAATAAAATAACCCAACAAATATTATTTACGATGTACCTCTATTTATTTTTGAATATTCTTGGGATTTATTCAACTCGTGTTGATTTGGGATTTTTATACAATGTGTTTCCTATTACTCTTATTCTTATAGATTAACCCATTCTCCAAGATCACTTATAAAATTTTATTGTTTAGACATCCCAAACTTGGGCATCTTAATCTCATAATAATAGAATATTTTTTTATTGATTACCTTTATTCCATTTAATTCCCATTGTTTTTCAATATAGAATCACTCTCAATTTCATTTATGAGATTTGAAATCAATGTGTTATAAGATTCTTATTAGATATTTATCTCCCACAAAATATTTGTTCTTTCTTCTCCAACATCACTAAATATTGAGTAAAATATATTATCAATAATATAAAATATGTGACATCAAATCATGAACTACTAAATATGTCATATTTTTCATTATTGGTTATGAAATTTCTTCTCTTCAATTTGGTTGTATTTTTCATAATAATTCCACTTTCATAATATTTAATTTTCCTATCATTAGTATCCTTATTACTATTCAAAATATTTTTCTTTGGGATTTTTATAATGTATATTGAACCATAGTATAATCATTAAATCTAATATAACTATTAACATTTCCTTCCATTTCCACTTTTTGAGTTTTTTTATTGAATTGATATAATTTTAATAAAATACACATGAAACTATTATATATGAAGCTCATGATTCTACATCATCTTCTTATATGATTCTTGTATTTCTAAATTCCTGAATAGTTAGTTTATATTTTTCATTATTCATAAATCTGGATCCATAATAATCTTATATGAAATGAGTACATTTTTTTGTCCCTTGACTGTCACATCATATCCTTCATCCATGTATAAAATATTTTAATTAAATCATTCATTAAAATTTCTCTGAACCATACTGATAGTGAGATAATCATCCAGCTACATTGAAAACTATCAACTATTACACATAATCTCATTTAATCTATTTATGTAAATTAATATGTTCTAATGATCATCCTTACTTATTTCATCAAAAATTTTCCTTAATTTTATTTATTATCTTCCTTAAATTTCATATTAAATTTATAACAACTCATAAATTTTTCCAAAATCACTCTGATAGTTCTCTGTCCCATAAACTTATGTGATATTTTATCTTAAATAAATTTCCCAATTTCATTTTGAAAATTTTCTAAATTTTCTATATTTTTTTATTGTGAGTACAACAAGTACATATTGAAATATTTGAAAACAAAATATAGAAATATATCTAACTTCTAAGACACATAAATGAATTAATAATAGTGTTATAATGTTGGATCTATGGTAGTTTTTACAATAGACAATATTTACTTTCATTACTAATCATAGATACTAGATTCTCAATCTTAAAAAATTCAACCTTTGATCATTAGAGGATACATTAGGATAATTAATATGAATTGATACACTGAAGGATAGGATGGATCAATGAGAGTTGTAAGGAATTCCACTATCTATGTTTCTCGAATTTCTACATATTTAAAATCCATTCTCTTGAACTACATAATTTTCCTGATACAATCAATTATATATAACTACCTCACATGGTTTGATATAAATAAATTCTATATTTCAAGAGATAATATATTCATGATTGGGCCGGAAGAACATCTCTTTTCATTAGTAGTCATACCCTCAGAAACTGATCATCAATTATCATAATTATTTTTAAAAAAAATTGTATTACATTAATATCAATAATATAGTAGAATTTATTAACATTAATAAGTTCCTCTAAAAACATAATCCACTGAGTTCTAATTGCATCTAGAATCCACTAGAATATACCTACTATATTCATTATGTATCCCATATAGAATGATATTGTTCTTTTTATTGGTTTATTATACTCCGTATGGATATTTTATCTTTTTCCACTTGTAGATAGATCATATAGTGTTCATGTGTACCTATCCATGAGGTTTAATAACAAATCATGTCTTGATATTTTCTATAGATCTCGAGATATCATGATATTCCCCATTTTCTCAAATACACTAGTTATAGGTTACAATTCTTAAACAAATCTTATTCTATTATTAATACATGGTGCATCAAACCCAATCTATAAATATCAATGAATAGAGTTTAGCTGGCACCATCATTTTTTTTTGTAATTTCATGAATTATTCTTATACACATAAAAACAATTATTGAATGATACTACACTATTTTAAAAAATCAAATTTATTAAATTTTGGAGGGAGAAAAATATTTTATTAAAACATAATTGATATTTATAAAATTTTATTTTTTAAGTAAAACTATTTTAAAACTCATTAATCATTATCATTTAAATATTCCATGATTCGGAAATTTTTATTCATTGAATTCTTTATTCAATCCTATTTTATATAAAAATGGTAATGTACATCCTTTTCATTTATTATAAATTTCAATTTTTTCTCTCACATTTTTTAAATAATAGCAACCATACATAAAAAATATGTATATGTATCCTTATTTATATATCATAATTCTTTTTGTCATATTCCTTCTCCACATGACAATTTCGATGTTACCATCTCTTTATTTTTCCCCTTCCATCATCACTTGACCAACTTGAATTAAACCAGATACATGAATTATCACAATATATTAATAAATGATATTAATATATATGAGATTAAATTTCTATTGAATATGAATGATCATCCACCAATCATCATGTTTACACCACATTCTTTCATTTTAGTATGTTGTATGCATGCCACTGTACTTCAGAAACCTCTCATGCATGGATATATCTTCATTATGACATGGAATATCTCATTTTAACGTGTAACTCATGACATATTTATGAATATTTGCTTTATAAATAAAATATGAAATAACATGTACGTAATTTATCAAATTTCTTGTTCACAGGAAACACAATTCTGTGTGTAACCACACAATATCACTCAATAAAATGATAACATCATGATTTGAGGCTCAAGGAATATATATAATATTCAATGTATTAAATCCGAAGAGGATAATATATTTTTCATTTACTTTATTTTTACTAAATATTGCTAATAACCAATCACATTAATCCTCATGTTGTAGCTCTACACTTAGGATGACATATTCTTCATGTGGTAAATATATCAACCATATAAATATAATAAATGTAAAGGGTAAAATATATATTATGAGGATAGTTTTAATATAAATTGAAGTTTCTTGATTTCATTTGGTTTTCATTTTGGATTCATTATGAGGTTAGAAAACCACTATTCATATTGTTAATTTTAATAAATTTATATAGTTAGTCAATTTCAATAACATAGTCAGTTCGATCTTGTTTGTTAAGTCAGTTCAATGATTCAATTATTCTAGGTTATGTTTACGTAATATTATATAATTATATATTATTATCGGAGTCAATTTTTATCTTTCCATTCACGAGATCCTAATGAAGATGATGACTCATGAGAGGGCTGTGATTTCTTGGGTAAAATAGTTAAGAAGAACTATGCTATTTTCATATCATTTAAATGTATGGACAATGTTTTAGGACACCACAATCTCAATTTTATTGTTTCACTATCAACATAATAATACATTATATTGGATTTTATATAAATGGTTGATCCATGATAGTAGTTTTAGGTCCTAGAAGAACACATAGACAACAGACCCACGTGTTGGGCCTCAACGACTTGTTCGAACGACACCACTGTATTCCTATTAGTGAATCCTATAGTTCCAAAAAACAGATTATGTATAGGATTTATTACATAATTATATACCTCATTTTAACCAATTATATAAATGGGATAGCTATGATTAACCTTAGTTTCTACATACTTATATATATTCTTTCACTTTATTGATAGACCAGGAATAATTTTTCGGGAACACAAATATAAAATATATAGTAAAATAACATAGTACATAAAAATCATATTTTATAAAATAAAACAACTCATTATCTGTTTTATGAATTTTTTTATTATGTAAGATTCAAACTCCCCTATCATTTTTTCATTGAAATACATATAAACATCAATAAAATTCATTTGAAAAAAAATAAAATAAAATATTCTTTGGAAAAAACACAATTCATAGAAAATTATTTGTTGTTAATTAATAAAACAAGAGTTATATGGCCTCACATGAAATCTATAATTGGATTCCACCTTGTGAAAAAATAGTTAAAATGAACAGAAAAATAAATAAGTTTTCATTTGAATAAATGGTTTCCTATGTCTAAAAATGATAAAAATGGGTTTTAGAAATTTAGTATAGTGTATTTAAATTAATCCTTTTCTACAAAAAAATTAATGATCATGAAATTTTTTTTGAAATGAATTAAGGAATTCATAGATCAGGATAATTTCAAAGAGGGTACTATATTAATAAAAACAGAATGTGTACTTGTTCCCAAAAAAATCAATCATTTTAGAGAAATCTCAAAAAAAAAACGTAATAAAATTTTGATATAAAGAATTCAAATATGGTGTTAATTTAATAAAATTAAATTTTATAAATTTAAATTTTATATTTTAAATGAAAATAAAACATAAAATAAAAAATTATGTTTATTTTTTAAAAAAATTAACTGTAATTGTCCATAACAATACATAGTATCAATTTCAATTGAAATTTTATTCCATATATTAGCTCCACAAATTACATATTTTTAATTAAAAATTATATGTTATAAATTCAATTCTCTTGGAAAAATAATCACCAATTTAATACATTTGTTCTTTAGAGAATATCCTAATTATCATTTAATAGTCTTAATTTGATTTATTGAATTATTTATTCTATAATTAATATAATTAAAAAAATAAATAATTAGTTATTTAAAAAAATATGTAATTTGAATGATATATAAATTGTACCTTTAAATAATAAATCATTTTATTAACATTTCATTTACTTTATACTTTATTTTTTTAACATTTTTATTGATGTTTCACATCATGCTGTGTTATATAAATATTGTATATCTATGTATGTTTTTGTTTGGTTTTTTTGTGAAAAAATCAATTCAACATAGTAATTAATTAAATTTAAATATATATACTAAAACTTCGTGGTGTACCTTGTAAAGAGTGACTAAATATTTATAATAGGTAAGCCCCACTTGTATGGGATTCCTGTGTAATAATTTACTCTGATATATGGGATATATCCTGTTTTTGGTTCCTATAATTTTTGAAATATTGAGTGAGAGAAGTAGCGCACCATTTTTGGGAGATTCATCCCATAGTGACGAATTAAAAATTTTAGCGTCACACTATTTTAGGATGTCCATGTTGTGGATATTAATCATGTATATTAAGTCCTATTGCATGATACAGTGAATTCTTTGAGGAATATTGACATGTAATAGAAATGTGTTTTGTGTTAACGTGGGGGTTTCTTGGGTGAGGTCAAACCATATGACTATCTAAGTAATATTTTTCATGACTCGAGAAAATGAGCTTCATAGTTCTTTCTAGGTGTGATGCTCCACTCAATGAGGCCAGGGGGTTATAAAATGAAATGACCTAATAGGGGAGCGACATAGTGTTTAGATGCGGTGTGTGATAAAGTTCATGTGCACAAATTTTTATTTAATTACTATCAATTTTCAACAGTTTAATTAGTGAAATATACTTTAGGACATTATTTTCTCCCATTCAATCATCTTAATATATATATCTATAGACAATAATCTACTTCTATCGTCCCCAGATTAATAACCCTCACTTAAATTCTCTGTGGATTCATTTAATGTTATTTCTGAACTAATTAGTTTTTTTACATCTACTATCCATATACTTCTATATCATTTTAAACATATCTTCATTGATTAATGTTTTAAAAACCATATATGGAGTGTTCAAATTTGTCTTTTTATTCTTATTATATAGGGAAAAAAATTTCTCATGTCATCTTTTTCAAGTAAATGAGATCTTCACACCATCCCTACCTAATTGTGGTTGGTATTTCTATGTTATTATTATTTCACGATAGACCATGTCATTTTTGTACATTATAAGTAATTTTTTTCAAATAATTATTCTTTTTTGGTTATCATGAGTTAATAAATAATTTTTTGTCAATGTTTTGTGGTTTTGGAGACTAATATAAATACGGAATATATAAAATCATATTTTTATTATTTTATAATAATTTATTATTCAGATTATATGTTTGGAGAAATTCCTATGATTGTATTGTCTTGGAAATGATAACTAAAATAATGTTTCAAACCAAATATGATTTTTTTATGGATTTCATGGATTGTTTTGGTGGTATTTAATTATTAATGGATTTTGATATGTTCCTTTAGTTAATTAATATGTTATTTAAAACTTTTCATATGATCATTTTAATGAACATCTTTTCAAATGATATTTTTTCATAAATATATAAGATATTGGACATATCTTACCATGGTTGAGGTTTCCCTTTATTTCAATTGAGACTTTAAATAATAAATAGTTTTAAAATAGTTTACATATATATATATATATATGATTTACATCATATATCATAAGGATTTACTAAAACTATACATTAATGTTTTCTTATATAATTATCCAAAACATATTTTTATATACCATGATATCAAATTTTTTGTGATCTAACGAATCATACAAATTTAATATTATTTTTATTAGTGTTCAAAAAAATAGAGATGAGCTCTTGTCAAAAACTAATTATGGGGGATGGGTGAGGAAATTATAATGTGATACTTTATAAGAGATCTAATATTTTTATATGATTTATGTGTGATAAAATTTACCACACCTCTAATAACTAACTTTATAGAAGCCATGGTATATAAGTAGTAGATCAAGAAATAGTTGAAATTCTTGTTATGTTCACATACCAATTAGATTCTTTAGTTAAATGATATGTTGTAAATATAGAGCATACCACAATGCTAGACAATGATTTAGTAATCATAAATGTTATATGTTAGTGATTTCATTGATAGGTTGACAAGTGCATTGACATGAGAAAAACTATTATCATATTATTGATACCAAAGATGATATCCATACCTATGTTTTCCTGTACATAGTTTTCTTTCTACTTCACTTTGATTATGATCATATTATATTTCTCATTCATCCATATATCAGGATGCATTCCTATTGACTGCATCTAATTTATGACAGGATTAATAATTTATTTTATTATTTTTTCACATTCTAATACATTCCATTTATATATATACGCTTAAAAATAATTGTATTACATGATTTTCCATTTATGAAACTTTTTTATCATAGTTATTTTAATATATTTTATATGGAAACATAATATATAATTTTTTACTAATTTAAAAATGGGATTTGATAAATAAGAAAGGTAATAGTAATTTCAAATTATTTTACTTATGACGGATATAATTTTTTCCTTTGCAGTATCACATTATTTTTTGAATAATGATTTTAGTAATGATAATGGGATGTTATTCATAAAATATAAATACCATAAATTCAGTTATTTAATTGTAAACTATAATTTTTGGAAATTTTTGTTAACATAAAGGCATTGAATTTTTTATTACTATAATCCCATATTAATTTTTTTATGACACTCAACTTATACTACTAGGATTATATAGACTTATTGCCTTTTTCATGTTCAATTTTAGTATCTTGAGGATTCCTTTCTATAGACAATGTTAAATTATTTACTCATAGAGCGGGTTTGATGATGTAGTTTAATGGATACCTTTGGTAAAAAGAATATTATCAATTTGGTATTTTGTTATTTTGTTATTTAATTTTTTATAATTTACTTTCCAAAAATTTCATTCATTCATTTATTTTTGGGTATTTCATTAGATAGTTCAAATAACCTTCATGTTATGTTGAATTTAATTTAGATTATTACTATCAAATCTATATTTTGGATTGTTTTCATGGTTATTTAGAACAATTTATTTGTATTTTATCTATTTCCAATATCATGGTCAAATGTACACATATATAGGCTGAAGCACATGAGAAGAGTCAGTGTAGGAAGAAAAAACCTTCTACTCAAGGTAAAAGTTATGTACTTTCTATATAAATGTTTTGGTCCCTATTCTATACAGTGTAGATGAGTTTCCATTTAGTATGTTCCCTCAATCAATACAAACAATGGTATAGTGTGTAATCGCTTCCTAAAGACATGATGTGATCACCCTATGGGATTGCATTTCGAATGAGTTTCAAGAATCCATCCATATGTTATTGGGTGGGTTGTCAAATCAACATATTCTTTCATATGTAGGATTTTATATGACTTAGAGTGACTAGAATAACCATTTTTTGATCCCCTAATAAGACCATTATTTTAAAAAGGTTACGGTATACCACACCAGACCAGTGAGAGATCCCCTATCAATGAATTGATCACTTTTGAGTTATAGTGTCTATTTATTAATCATGACACCCTATTAGTAGAATCACTCAATTGAGATCCATTAGTGTTATCATAACAATAGAGTGATATCCCTCTGATGATCATTTCATATAACCCCATAATGAGTCCATGATACAAGTAATATTTTGAAATTTCCATGACACGTAAATTGAATATTGATTATATCCAGATTATTATTGTTTTATATCATATTTTTATTATCATTATTTTGTGTTGATGAGATTACTACTCTCATGGTGATTTATTTTTAGTGATTTCAGGTTATCATATTAGGTATTGGTGTACTCTCTATTAAATGGACTCTTCCTGCACAGAAAATGTATTAGGTAGATAAATGGTAATTTGATGAGGGGTAGAAGGTGGTCCAGGACTAGAAATAACGTAGTGGTGCTAGAAAAATTATGGATTATAATAGGTTTTGTATTTGAAAGTATTCCCCACCTTTTATTTTGTTGGAATTTAAAATATTTTTGGTATTCTATTAGGACTAATATGATTTATAGTAATTTATAATACATTGATTATGTGAAATATATGTCTTCATTCATTGGGTATCAGTTTTTTATCATCTAGTATGGGTTACATGGGTTGGAGATGTGTACATGTGTACATGTATCTTATGATAAGGCCTCCCATGATTGGGATAGTCTTAATAAACTATTATAACCATCCATTATACTATTGAATGGTAGATTGCGGTTTAACATATAGATCATCATCTTTCAAGTTAGACCATTTTGGTAAGGTCTTAGAAGAGTTGTGTTAGATGATTTTTATTCTAGTACTATAGATTGGATATTATATATGTATAATGTTGGAATGGTAATTAGGGAAACAATGAAAATTTGTTATTAATTCATCTCTTAAGAAATGTAATCTAGTGTTGGTGAGGTGACTAATGTATCTACTCACCAAGACTCAGATTATATGATTGTTGACCTGATATATACATGTACTTGAAACATGGAAAACATCATAACATGAATCACATAACAATGGGTTTTAGTTTCCTTACAGTATGAGTTAGCTGCTTAGATATGTTATTGATGGTGCTATATATTTTCTTTTTCAGGATTCCTCTAAGATGAGTTCTCATTTGGATTTTTAGATTGATTGAAAGGATGTTTCTCATAATGATGAAGCATTCATATTTGAACCTTTTTAAGGGGTGGTATATCTTAGTGGTTTTTAAATATTACCACCACCCATTTAGTATTAGGATATAAGGATAGTAGTAGTGGATGAGGTGCATTGTCTTAGTGCAATTTTTGAGTTTTAGAGATTGGGACCCCCAAGGTTTTCGCCAGATCCAGACCCATGGGTAGTTGAGAACTCTCCTGAGGTAGATACAAGAGTTTTCCTCTAAATTATTTATCCACAATGAGATGTTCATGTCTTGTGGCACTAATTTATAGAACATGGACTCTTTCAGGGAAATATATTGAGAATATTTTTATAGATTATTACTCTCATGCTATGATTCAAGTTAGTTACATCCTAGAGATTTTATAGGATCAGTATCGAAACAATACTATGGAAGAGTATTTTTCATGTTTTAAAATCCTCTCACAATAGTATATTGAGAATGTTCAAGTTGAATAATTCCCAATATGGTATTTGTTGGATATCCTCAATTAACATATCTAGGTTAACTTAAAACCTCTTTTTAATTCATTTTGGATGGAGTGGTCAATTATGATAAGGTAATGGAGAAATTTTTGGAAAAGATGATACTGAAGGTTAGTGGTGGTACTGTTAACATAGGATTTAAGACATTAGAAGATTCTAGATAACAATAGACACACTCACACACACACACACACACACACATATATATATATATATATATATTCACGAGGAACATTATGAGAAGGTATCAGGATAGAGGATATAAAATTTATGGACCTATTTATGCTTATAGTTTTCCAAGAGTGGGGTGGTGATACACTTATCATACATAGTGACACATCAAACAAGATTTCCAGACCCACTATATGAAAAATAATTATGTTATTGATGGGAATATTAGTCTCTAAATATTTTTTGATCGATTAGGTTGATAACCTGCTAGGTGTTGTTAATTCTATAAGGTCACTGAATTTCTAAATTTATAAAAAGAATATAAATACCAAGAAACAAAAAGGTATTATAGGATATGAAATTATGATGTCAAGCCCATATATACAGTGTTTTTGGGAATAGAAATATAAATAATGAAGACTTAATTATTTAAATAATAAAATATAGACTAATTATATTTAGCAGACAATGGTGGACATATTTTATTTTATAAAATATCGAATCAATTCCATGAAATTAAAACACTAGGATCATGATTGATTATAGAATAAACTAAATAAACAAAGATAATGTTTTTTTAAAATTGTGTTAGGAGAATCCAATGGTCATGTTAGAAAAATCTGAAATCATTCATGTTCCTTTTTCACAATGGTGAAGTTACTTCATGTTTTGGATGACCTATTAGCTTAAAAAATATTTATGTATAGTTGAATTTCCACACATTGTTCTAGTGAGGAAATCCCAAATGTCAACGAATAAAAATTATCGCTCACTCACAAATCATGTAACTGTCTTGAATAAAAATGGTGAAAAAGATAATTTAGAATTTAGTGTTTGGGAAAATGATCAAAATGAATTTTATTCAAAAATTTAAAATCATAAACGAACTATACAAATTAATTAAATTATTTTCTCACAAGTTCTACTCACATATTCTATTCACAAGGGTGTAACTAAATAATAAACAAATTTTAATCAAAAATTCATCTATAGTCCTTGATCCCAGTGAAAGTTCCTCCTGAATGAATGATATTATTGAAACCTATCATCTCTTAGTTATTGATATTATGAGGCTCTTCTTTCATTTATGTTTCGAATAAATGTGGTCATTATTATTCTCATGTATATCCCTGTGTTTAATGGATGCATGGAAATTTAATTTGAATCTTCCCATTAAAAATCCCATCTAAAGAGTTATAGGTGGGTCTGTTTCAAAACATTAAAGGTGAGAATTCGATTCACAATTAAATTAATTTAGTTTATCCTTGAATTGAGTATTCATTACTTCATAGCTATAATTCCTTTCAACCCTTACAATTCTTTCATTATGTATTAGGAATTCACAATTTGAACCATTAATTCCAAATATGGGACCACCATTTAGCATCATTTATATAATTTTAGGCCATATAAAATCCCATTTATATCCAACATCATCGAATGTTTTATATTATTTTATATTTTCCTACCTGATTTATTTATTTCATGGTGGTAAGTCTCTATTATCTCCAAAATATTTCTAATTTTTATCCTTATTAAAATATTATTGGTTTCTGTTGAATAATCCTAAAACAAGTTAAAAATTTTAAAAACTAAAAGGATTTATCAATATAATTACAAATATCGATGTTCTATAACATCGTAAAATATATTCATGAAACCCATTTATTAGAATACAAGCACAAATGAATTTATACTAGTACTCAAGGATATAATCTCAAAATCCTAGAAAAGAAAATTCACCTTACCATTCTTAACATTGAACTTCAATAAATAAATGAAATAATTTTTAAAATTAAATGATCAAGAATAAAATATTAAAATTAATTAATTTTTTTCAATGATTACAAATCATTCAATTATTTTACTTTTCACCTTTAAAATAGGCACACCATTTCATTTAGAAATATTAATTTTTAATTTTTTTATTGATATAAATGCCATTTATAATTTACATTACTTGAATTTTTATAATCATCACTTGGATAAACATTTTAATAGAATTTAGCAGATATATAAATAATATATCAATAACCTTAAGATTTAATGGTATTTAGTATCTCAAGTGAATAATTTTTGAGATCATAATTAATCTCAAGGGATTCACCATTTTGGATCAAATGACTCTACGGAATATGTCACCAAGGTAAATGATATAAAAGAATTTAATATCATCAAAATAGTTATGACACTAAATCATGGTGTATGATATATAATTAACAATGACAAAAAAATCACATTTTTTAGATATATTCTCTCTCTTACCCAAATAGATCAATGTCACTTCATGATACATGTTATTAAAAAATAATCAACACATATTGATCATTTTTAAAAAAAAAATATTTAGGTACGATCTTAGATCCACCGCAACAACCTATATGATTTTTCATTAGAATCATCGGTCATGTATGAATGATGTTTGAAACACCCAAATTACATATTTTTTTAGAATATTATTTTTGTGAAAAGATAAAATGAATCTACCTTCCCAAAATCACAAAGAAAATATCATATCAAAGTCTTCCAAATGTAGTACATCCCGACCACTATATAAATTATCTCCACCATACATATTCTTTTAAATATAATTTAATATATAATAAGTAGGTTGCTAGTGGATAAAATTTATTTGTAACATGGAACATTCATTAACAAGGATGTTCGTTAGTATTATAGGAATATATAGGATTTATGAATGGATGTTCCATGGTAAAAGGTTTAAACAAAATATTTATCAATCCAATTAAAATTTATTCTATACAGTAATAGATTTTATATGATACCATGCATGTTCTATAATAAAATCTAACTAGGTCTTACAATAAATATACAATATATAGAATTAGAAATATATTTTCAAAAGGATTTATTAGGAATGTGACAAATAATAGGGGAAAATACTCAGAAAAATGAATACATATATGAAAAAACAAATGAAAATATCAAAAATATCAAAGCATAGAAAATATCAAAAAACATATATTGAAAAAAATTAACATGAATCACAAATAAATATATGTCTATTTGAAATCCACGAGTTTATATATAATAAATATTTTCTCCAAATATTCTCATTCAAATTTATTTACATGATAATTTAAATTCTAGACATGGAATATTTCCAATGTTGTTTATTTCCCAAAGTTTAATTGATTAATGATAAAAATAGAATTTATAAATTCAATTAATAGTTGAATGCATTGTATAAATGAAATGTGTAGAATATAATAGAAAATTTAGAATTGATATCATTACTCTCTTTTATCGTGACATTTTTAACTCAACTGTATCAGTTCATACTATATTAGAATCCTGATATATCTATCTTAATGGTGTGTTTTCATTATTTCTTATTATTTTAATGTAGCCCATGATGTGAATTTGTCATCCAGATATGTAAATATTTTCATTCTAATGATTATATCATGGACCTAGAAATTAATAAATTACAATTGAATGTATATTGCATTAAATAATGATAAAATAAATATTTCCTCCAATTTGATACTATTTTGTAATGGTTTTTTAGATTGAAAATCCCTTAGATAGATGAAAAGAGTTTGTTATGGTGATTTACTCCCCTTATTAATCCAATTATATCATTAAAATCCACCAATCTTTTCCTAAATTCTATTTCATGGAATCAGAATTTGATACTGAGGTGGTGAGTAAAATATAGTTTGTATTCCAAAATACTACATGGATCATGGTATCAGTACAGAATCTATAAAATTCATCCTTTTCCACTACTATCAGCTTGTTTAGAATTTTATAAACGATCACTTTGGGTTTCATATCCATATCCACACATCCTTATGTTTACACTGATTATTTTTGTTTCAATGCATATCCAACTCAAGGTGTAGCTAGTTCTATTTCCACTTATTATGGTATTAAGTCATATTATTTTATTTCTGTTATAATTTTTTAATCCATAACTTTCTCCTCATCATCCTATACATCTTCTCATAATTGTTTTCCCATGTTTTAAGGGGAACCATTGTAGCATATATGTGGATAGTTTACTTTTTCTTTTACTTATTCATGTTCTTTTCATGGTTATTCTTGTTTATATTATTCATATATTAGTTCACTAAATTTAATGAATTCTCCCTCAAGATCCACATGAACTATATTGTCTTCATATTCATCCAAACCAAAAAAAAACAAAAGCATCGTGATTAGAAATAAGTCCCACATAAGAAGTGGAAAATATCTCTAATTGTTTATCCATGTATCTTCTATCATTGAAATCATTGATTTATTATGGATAATTGCTATGGGTTATATATATATATATTTCTTGGGTACAGTAATGGGTACCCATCAGATTGATTTTTCATTATTCTAATTTCATTGATTTGTTTTATCAATACCTCTAGCAAGATGTCAAATCTATCTTTAGTATTCATAATTACTTTTTCTTGTATGACCAAAAAAAAATTACTCATTATTATATATATATATATAACTATTTTAATATTTGGAAACATAACATATGGGAAAATAAATTGTCTAAATTATGAAACTAATAAATTCTTTTCTATAATTCCCAAAAATGTGCGTGAAAATTTGATATCAGTATGGGCATTTTTAGATACAAAGG
The DNA here is from genome assembly GCA_963277665.1 of Viscum album. Taxonomy (NCBI): domain Eukaryota; kingdom Viridiplantae; phylum Streptophyta; class Magnoliopsida; order Santalales; family Viscaceae; genus Viscum; species Viscum album. The sequence goes on along the minus strand of OY728141.1, from coordinate 536,589,225 downwards.
GTCTCTGAATATGGAATTTTCTAACATGTATCAAAAAAAGACTAAAATGAATTGTAGTATAGGTTATTAATTTACAATTCTGAACCCATAGAGATAGGATTAGAGAAAATATTATTTTAAATAATAAATACCAAACTATTTAATAAAGGAAATCACGAATACTTCCGTTGAAGAGGAAACAATGTTTTATTTAATTTAAGAAATATTAAAAATGTGATTTTAAATTGAAAATATATTTTTGTGATAGATTATAGTTTATTATAACTAAATACAAATCATATGGTGTCAGAACAAAATTTAGTTAAATCCAATGGTCGTGGAAGAAAGACCAAAAATCACTCATGTCCCCTTTTTACAAGTATCATGTTTCATTGAATTATTTATGTTCTATTAACTTGTAATCATATTTAAACATAACATAATGTTCATTAAATTTTCCTGATGAGGATCAATCATTATTCAATTTAATCAAATTATTAATCCCTCATAGATAACATAAGGGTCGTGTAGAATAAAAGTGATGAATAGAATTTAGAATATAGGATTATAGAAATGACACAAATAAATTTGATTCAAAACCAAAATAACTAAGAAACAACCCCCACCCCATCAATAGAATTTTTTCATTAAAGGTATAACCCCTAATTGCAATCATGATGAGGTTGGAAAATCTGACCCCTATTTGAATTGTCACAATAACATACATCCTAAGTCCCAGTGGTGAAGCCTTAATAGAACACCTGATTTCTTATTTATAGAGATGAGGTGGGACGGGTTGAATTAATGATTCTAACAAATGTATCCATTGTGATTCTCATGTTAATTCCCATTTTCTAAGGTCCACTTGAGAATTTATTTTTTATTTTCCCATTTAAAATCACATATATATAGTTGTATCCAAGTCTTTATCAAATTTTTCATTTAATGAATTAGATTCATGACATGAATATGTGGGATGTACTCATATTTAATTCTTTGCACATCATTAATTGAATTCAATTTCGTCTCCACAACATTTTAATGATGTGTAATTCATTAAAAACATGAATATTTAATTTATATCATCAATAACTCTTCTTATCCTTGGTTCTTTATTTATAACCTTTGGAGAATCTCATATGTCTCTAAAGACATGGGGGGACTTATATTATTTTCTAGTATTGTTTCAGGATTCCTTGAAATAGGGAACATAGTCTATTAGGTATTGAAATTACAATTTATCCAAGATCAAATATTAATTTTTTCCATAAAAAATCACAAAACAAGGCTAACAATTATATAAAAATTGAAAGATTTATCAATAAAAATAAAAAATTCAATGCAAAAAAACCAAAAAATCAAATACATGAAGGAATCCAATCATATTATTTTAGATTGGTTGTTTTGGAAAAGAACATAGGATTGGAGCATGAGGTGGAAAACCAAATGATCTATTTGATGTACAACTACTATGAGGTCCAAGCGATGCCATACGAGATTGTGAAAAGTGAAGAGGATAATAGACAGATCTAGATGCCTATGGCTTGATGGTCTATATATGATTACTGGCATGATTTATTCAATTTATTACTTAGTTATAGTACAGAAAGACATAGGCATGAGCCTCAATTTTCGTAATTCTTCCCTTTTTCAATACCACGAGATTTTAGTTGAGCAGTTGGCTCAACCATTATATTTAGAAACTACTACATCATTAGATTTACAAATCACAAATATCTAATAACACTGTGACTATAATATTATAGGTGATGCGTTTATTTGGGATTTCTTATGTTATAGAAGATGAATTATGGAATCATAAATATTATGAATTGTCTGTAAAATTTTCCTGAAAATATTCACTACATCTAATCATGGATAAAATTTCACCACCGTGATTGGATGAGGTTATACATAATTATATTAATGTAAAACAAGAAAGATTATGATGGTCTCATAAATTATAATATTATACCATTTACTCGGTAGTCACATATTATCACCATTAGAGCAATTAATTATATAAGTAATCAGTTTCAAGCAGTGGTGGTAGAGTATGATGATTTATACTCTAAGGATGTGTTAGTCTTACCTTACCACTAGTATATTGGTTTATATATAGTCATGAACCAAGGCAATAACATGATTTTTAGGCTAACAAATATGCCAGATCTCATAATGCTTCATGAGATGTAGTTTTAGAAGGAGAATTTGGTGAGAAATTGTCTTTTTGGACCCATTATTTTAAATTGGTAAGATCCAATAAAGATTACTTAGAAGGTGAGATATATCATTAGGTTATGTGAATATTACCATTTATTGAAAAATGTGAATATAAATAATAATTATACAATACAATGGATCGATGTCTTGTTATTCTAAATGAATGGGGAAACATGGTTTTGGAAGATTAACATCGGTTTGGGCTATTATTAAATGTTATTTAAAGACAATGATATATAGATGATGAAATTATTATGTCACTATAGTCACTATTAATTCCTCAATATTCCTTTCTATGTGACCAATATCCCTTCTCTATACATGGTTCCCATGAAATATATCATTCACACATTATTTTCTCAAATATAGTTGTTCTCTATCGATGATATCCTAGTGTAATCAACATCCTAAGAGGATTATACAAGAATCATGAGGATGGTCGCGGGAATAATATAAATGAACAATCATTATTGGGATATCTTAAAGTGTTCATTATATATTTGAGTTGTCCAATTCCAATGAAAATTCATCTCTTAATATGGTGTAGTAGTCGACCAAGAAAGGTTTAGGTAGTGCTCACTTGGGAGCAACCTAAGAGAATGAATATGGTATAATTATTTTCTGGTTTTGGTGGATACAATCAAATATTCATAACCATTTTCTATATTATTTTATCACCCTTGACCACATTGACTTGAAAAGGTATGAAATTCTTTTGGGTGGAGAGGTTTCTTACTAATGACTAGGAGCCGCGTCAATGTTTGATGAGAATCACCAATTGAGATAGAGTAATTATCTAGAGTTCCCCAAGTATTGTGACATTGAGATATTCTATATTCTCTAGAGCATTAATGTGGTGGATTATTATCTTAGAAGGATATATTTTTTTCAAATGTTATGAAATGAAATAGATTAGTTACATCATTGTAGTTCTCCATAGTAGATATGGATTATGTACCTTACGTCTAGTAAATGGTCCCCATTGATTCTTTAGAATGTTAATGAGGTTCAGTGTATAGGTATTGATGGTACAACCTTGTGTTTTTAGGCAACCTATAGATTTTATACAACATAATTTTCTAAATTTGGGGATAACACCATTCATTTTTAGGATGAACCATGGTTTAATAATAATTTACAGAGTAGGTTTTGGGAGAGTTTCATACATCACCATTAACAATTAATCCATTTGTGTAATGGTTGTATGGAACCTTCATTGTCTATCACAGTGGTCTGAAATAAAGATGAATATAGAATAGTTTTTCTCTTGATCACTTAATTTATAGTTGCTATAAGATGAGAACTAGGTTACAGCATGTTTTTCCCAACCCATTTAGTTTCTAGTGTTTAAGTGGGATGGTATATCTATGGAATTATTTATGGTAATTCAATGGTCATTAAGAGGACATGTTTCCATCCGGGTTACATTAGAATAACTCAACATTTTATCATATTATATATATATCTATGAGAAAATGTAAATCAAGATACTGAAAACCCCTTTATGTACATGGGATGTTATGGGTTCATGGTGTTCCCATAATGATTGATTCGCACCATGATTCATATATTAGGTCATTTTAATGAATAATATTAGAGGAGGACTTTGGAACTCACTAAAATTTTTTCATAATTTTTCTCCCCTAGAAATATGACTACCTAGAGAGAACCATTTGTTTCTCAAGGGAATTATATGGGCATATAAGTTGGATTATTGTCATAGTTGGGTGAATCACATAATCATTGTTATTTTTATTTAAAATACTAGATTAAAATTCAATATAATTATTGAATCATTCAAATCATTGTTTAAGAGTGCCCTTAGGTCGCACAATGATGGAGTTTCTTGAGGGATTCTCATAGAGGGGGCCAGATTCGGTGTGAGTATCAAAAGGGATGAAAATAATAATAATTAGTAGATGAATACCACTCAGAGACATCATATAATTTTTTTGTACAAATTAAGGAGGCCATTGGAGTTAAATAATGGGGACCAGGTGTTCTCCATAGTATTACATTGGTGACTATTTTGAATATTTTGTTGTGATGGAAAGTTATCTACGAGGTCTTTCGGGACCTTTTCGGACACTATGTTGTCACGATGAAGTAGTATACCACTTAGAACTTCCATTTTATATTATTCGAGTACAATAACTCTTCCATGTGTCGATGCTAGAAATTTGTGTTCATATTGCATCCCACTATTCTATTACATAACATTACATAAAATTTTACAAATATAGGATCTTTAGAAGATTAGTGTATTGGAAATAAGGTACATAATACATTGAAACAAAAAACATTATCTTATTAAACTGTAATGGATTCTTCAAGGTTCATCAAATGTACACATTTTTTATATCATAACCTCAAGTTATATATTAAAGGAAATGTGAGAAGACGACCTAGTAATGAAAAACAAGTGAAATAATTCACATGTGAACATCAGTTATATCAATAAGAACATGAGGAATATCACAATAGAATGATAAAGTGTAATATATTAATAATAATATAGTGAATAATTCCTTTAAAATGTGTGTAAATTTTCTAATTTTTACAAATATAATAATATCACCATGGTCCATACCAAATGTTTGATAAAAAAATTTACCAAGTCTATACACTAAGGTATCATAAAACTTATCACTTCTAGAGATTAATTTATTTATCGAATTATTTAGAGCCCTACCAGGGAAAACCCTTAGTGTGTATTAATTTTCATGTGATACACAAATATCTTAATCAATCATTTCATAAAAAACCCATACTAAATAAATAAATGGTTTTAAAATCAAAATCACGGTGTTTTTAAAAGTGCATAAAAACATTATCATTATGTGATTTATAACCCATGGAATGCGAATGGGGGTTTTATGTATTTAAATTCAAGAATAAAATTATAAAATTTAATTAATTTATGAGTAAACTTGTAAATGAAATAGGAATGGGTGTTTACATAATAAAAATAAGAGAAGTTCATGAGAAAAAGATACATATTTTGAGATAAAAAGATTGCAGCAAAATAGGTATGAAACATTGTTTTATAAAACAATAAACAAAGATGGTAATTTATTAAAAAACATAAATTGATCATAATAAAATAATGGGACAATATAAAATGTAAATAAAAACATGAAATGGGAATATTAATGCATAACACATAAAAGATATCTTGAATGGAAAAAAGATGTGGGGAATTCCCTTACTTTGAAGAGTAACTTCTAAAACTATATGATTGATACCTTATGGGAATAAGGACACCTTGGGTGGAATCCATGGGTGGAAAATCTAGTAGAACATCATGGTGGAATATTTTTTAATGGATATAAACGATGTCATGGTTAGGTAGAGATATTAAAACAGAGAGAGTGTGTGTTTTATTAATTTCGAAGTACTCCTCATTATTGTAATTGAAAAAGCATGGGGTTTCCCATGGTTTTTTCTCATGGTATTGGTCACATGGGAAACCTCATATAATATTTTATTTCACAAGAGTTGTCTATAATCTTATATTACTCATTATAGTGTTTTTATATAATTATGATTTCATTAATCAAACAAAAAATGTGAAACTATATTTCTTCTATTCATGGAAAATTAATCTATTTTAGAATAATACAAAAAAAATCACACTAACCATTTTTTTGATGAGTAGAATATCAAAAATAACCCCATTTTATAAAAAATAACCTAAATTTAAATTAAAATAAATAAACAAAATATTAATACATATCTAATAATTCCTAAAACATTTATTTACTTTTATGATGATATAATTATATATCATTTCCATTTAAGATTAAAAAAATATATTTATATGTCTTTATGAGAGGTAATTATTTTATTGGTAAAATAACTATTCATAAGGGTAATATTACTATTCTAATGGGTCAAGGTACTATTCAATAAGAAACTATATTTATCCAATTATACTCCAAATATCATACAAATCATAACTGTGTTTTTCCATTTTCAGAAATAATTACATAGAACCTATTATTTAATAATTATATTTTTTTAATATTAAAAAAATAACAATATTCATAAAATACTAATCATAAAAACACAATTCATCAAATACTATTCATAAAAAAATACAATTTATTAAAAAAATTAAACTTCTTAGAAAACTACTTTAAATTCTCATTAGATTAATTCTGACATTTGAAATTAAACAATGATGCTTATTTTACCACAATAATTCTATATGAATAATAAATATATGAAAAGAAAAAAATTACACCTAAAATCAATTTATCAAATTTTGTTCAAATAATGATACATTTTATTAAGTAATTCTATTCTTAAATAGAACTGATGAAATAACACTTTTATTAAAATAAAGGGATTATATTTAATGTATCTGAGTCCACAAAACAAAATCCCATTAAAAAACCTCATAATGAATTATGGTTTGGTGTGTGATAGTGATAAACTCTTGGGGAGGCTCGGATAACATTGCCCTAGTTGTAATATCCGCTAACATGAACTTCTCTAATAGGGGATTTCGTTCATTCTTAACATTCTGATGCTCAGTATAGGCTTGGTCTTGTGTGAATCCTAGTGACACTACCTCTTTCCCAAGATCTATCAAATAGGATTATATGGCCTCAGTCTACAGGATTAAGTCATCAAATCTAAATTATGTATTATATACCCATTATAATTTATATTTATAAATAATAAGTATAATGCTAGGAAATTATAATTTTTTCCAATGATCATATAACGGTCCAATCCCAATGGTCACATTTCATTAATAGTTCTATTTATTATTAAATAGTAAGACATACATTTTTAAGAAACACCATATTGTTGAAATGTCTGGGTATTTACAATTTAGAACCCATATCATGTTATCAATTGGGAATAGAGGGACATTGAATATTGAGCTACCTCTATAGATTATCATTTAGAGATATATGATTAGAAAGAGAATATTCATTGTGGGGGTATGAGCATATTTTTTTATGTCTGGTGGAAGTAAGAGAATATCAAATAGGGAACCATAGAGTGGGAGAAATAGATGTGTTCCTAGTAACATTATACTTTTATGAATCATTTTTTTTTTTTTTGATGAAAACATTAGTTGGGGGGTTAATTTAATCACATGGATTTTCTATTGTAATGTTTTGGAATATTATGATATATTTTACAAAAATTTGGTCATAATTCAATATGTGATTCTGGGTTCCAGGGATAATCAGTTTAGATATAAATAAAATATTAAAATATTATATCATGCAACCATAATATTGATGAAATAAAGTAATAAATCCCAAATGGAGGCTTGTAGGGAATTATGAAAGAACCATTAAATTTATTAAATTCATTTTATGATTTTCTTAGAATATCCTTTGTTGATATTATATAATTTTTAAATGAGATGTTTCATGATGAAATGACTTATGTAATAAAAAATTATTGATTTAATATTCAATAATTGATATCTTATCTCCTGATATAAGATCCTAGTTATTTAAATCCCCATAGGTTATTTATATAACCTAGGTTGTCGATAGGGGTGTTTTTAGAGGATATTTCCCAAAAACAATTTGTAACACTCTGAGATTTTATGAGATAGATTCATTCAAATTTCATTGATGTATTGTGTTGTACAAAATACCATGATTAGCTTGAGTTATACACAACACTGTATTATCTCACAGTATACCCTACACTCTTCTTAGCTTTTGTTACACACAATTTCATGTTCTTTTGACAGATTTCATATCATCAAACATTTAGTTTTGAATTTTTTCAATGTATAAAAGAACTAAGTTTGTATAATTTTATATGCAACACCAAAGGAAGAATTAACTACATGCACCACACACTTGGATTACATTACACATGTTCTGTATGATCTAAATAATGATGTCAATGCTCAATATATAAGGGGGGTGAATTGTATCCATTAATAAATTCCTTTGGAAATTTTAATGTTGATATAAAACAATCTATGTTTAACGAAGTTAAACAAGGTAAATTCACAAGACCACTTAAACATTATATGTTATAGATATTTTGGTTCTAGGAATAAAACATAAGAGATGTTTTCAAGGAAAAATATTCTACCTTAAAAAGTAAAGAACTTACAAATCAGTGTATACAAGTATGAGAATGTATAAGATAATTATACATTCCTTATTAATCAAAATAAAGTGGAAAACAAACTTGAAACAACACATGTAACAAGTAGGAAATATTTTAACCCAAAGAGTAGGGTATCCAATAACCTTGGATAAAAGACCCTTGATTTATACATTCAATAAAGTATGTCTTAACCCCACTAGGGTAATACCTCGATAGTAATATCATAGTTTGTCTTGTAATCGCCACAAGCCCTCGGACTTCAAGGTAGTCAGTACCTCTTTCTTCCTTATCAATGAATTCCTCGATCATTATGGTAGTCAACAGATCTGGGTTCCTTTCCTCAGAAGCCCTCGACTGTACACAACAACAATCGTAGTTGAACGAAGTAATTTGAACATGATATTCATTACACACTAGGCATGAGATAATCTCTCTCTAGAAATCGCTTCAACAGCATTAATCTGAAGAGTTCGAGATCAGTATTGAGCTTGTTAAACTGAGCTCCTACTTATAGGAATTTCTCAAACAATCTACTCCCACATCCAATGGTAATATTTTTTATTGAATCTCGAAGGGACGTGTACACATGTCACTCAAACAATGCTTAGTTAGAAACAGAATGCACGACATCATTTCATAACTATAATAGGGGTACATAAAATATTATTTCTCAACCAATTCAATTTTTAAGATTCTAATGAAAAATAATGTTCTTAGTCTATAGAAAAAATAATTGAAATCAATATTTCATGAATATTCAAATTCTCATATTCACGGAATTTTAGAATAAGAATTATATAGACTTTAGAGTCTGGATTTTATGGAATTAGGAATAAGAATTCAGAGTAATTCGTAGACTGAATTTAAGGAATTTAGAACCTGAATTTCAGATAATTCGGGATTTGAATTTAGAGAATTCAAAATCTGAATTGACATAATTCAGAGTCAGAATTATGAAGAATTAATACTCTCATTTTGAGTGAATTCGGAGTATGAATTTCAGAGAATTCGTAGTCCTAATTTCATAGAATTAAGAATATGAATTTCAAAACCTAAAAACATAATTCTTTATATGTATGTATTTATAGGATTCCATGGTTTTAGAAATGATACTGAATCATATATTTGAAATAATAATGGTTAGTTTTAGTGAAACTAAATCATGAATAATGAAAACAATAATTGGGAGAAAATTTCCTTGGTAAGGAAAACATTCCATAAAGAGATAAATCCTATGGGAAATGAAATTTTCCTTGAGATAGAGGTGTTTAGATTTTCAAATCATAAATAAATGGAAAGGTCATAAAGAATCCTTGTTGACTCAACAATATCCCCCTTTTTGGAAAGCACAAACATCCATACTAAAAAATATCTATGGACATATAAATTTTATGGTATTAATATAACTTATCTCCCATTACTTATGGATCATAGTAAATATGACTAACTTACCTTTTGGCTTTGGAATCACTAAAGATCATATTCATGATTTCCGGAATGATATTTTTCATTTTATTTATTCAAAAACATCATTGATAAGAACTTTATTCTAGATGAACTCCTCCTTACATAGGGAAGTCTCTTCATTACGTTTTAATATTTTTATCTATTATTTCTCCCCCATTCTGATTTTTAAAAAAAATAGAGGGAATAGAAAAATTGGTACCTGATACATTAGTACTAAAAAATATATGGAGAACCAAAAAAATCTTTTTGAGTCAATGTATTTTAACAATTAAGAAAAATACAAAAAAAGATCTGAATGGAACGAAATTATCCTTCTTTCTCCTTCGACATCAGTTTCTTCACAACATTTTTTAGCTTCTTCAGCTCATTGTGATCCTCTTCTGTACACTTTAGCAACTGATAGTGATCGTCACTTTTCTTCTATAAGGCTTGGATTTTTTCTTCTTATGCATTAAGCATTTCTTTGTGAACTTTCAAGACTTCTTCTTGTTTAGCAAGCTTCTCTTAAGTCTATATTCTGAGATCCATTTCCCTCTTCCAATTCATGTTCACAAAATTTATCTTGCCATTCAAATCCTTAACTTCCTACTTCTGAGTAGTGTCTTAATGGATTAAATTTTCCTCAGAACTATTTTAAATTTCCTTGATCTTACCATCTTCAGTATCAAATGCATTATTTACATTATCATGAAATTCATCAATGATTCTCATATCTTCAAATGTCTTCTTTGATGAGATTTTCCTCTTCTTACCTGATCTATTATGAGCCTCATAACTAATGTTTAAGGTCTTGATATCTTCCTCTAGTTAAACACATTAGTTCATCACCATGGAAACTGAATTTGATTTCTGATTTATCGAATGATAAAGCATCTATGATCTTGAATCTATACGTGGGAATAAATTAATAGTACCAACCATCTATTTCAATGACTAAACAATGAATTTATATCTGAGGGAAGATGATTCTAATTCCGATTGTTTAGTTGGTGAGGATTCTTTGTATATATCCTCATATTTACTCTTTGATGAAGCACAAAAATATATCTTCTTCACAATAGATTTACTATATATATCTAATTCAACCTGCTTTCCCTTGCCAGATTTCAGAATGATGTCCTGTTCTTTGGGAGAATCATGGACACTATCATATATCTGAACAATATTATCTTCCACAACATTTTCTTTCTCTACATCAACCACTAGATCTTCCGGTTGAATTAAATCATGATTACTACTTTCATCATCTATTTGATTATTCACTTCTTCTTTAACATTCTCATCTTTTGCTAGTATAGGAAATTATGAGGATTCATATTGAGATTTCAAGATTTATAATTTTATAGATGAACTTTCTTTATTATGTTAGTATTCAACATTCTTTATGATATCATCAATTTCATTTCCTTATTCTTCTTCATATTCTTCTTATTTATCTTCTATTTCCTCTTACACTTATTCTTCTTCAAAAATTTCTTTTTCATGATGTTATTAAATAACCTTCACTTTTATTCCCAGAGTATCTTGTAATGAATATATAAAAAATGATTCAGGTACATGAATTTTTTCAAATTATTTCTTATCATATTTGAGAAGTGATTATACAATCTCAGCTACAAATAACATCTTCCTTTGCTTCTTATATTTCTGTTGATTCTCTAGATTCTCTACAGCCTCCTCCCTCAATGATTTTGCCTCAGTTGTGTCCAAAAAAAACATAGGCTCCACTTCCTTCTAGTTCTTCTTATCTTCTCTCCACATAGACTCTACTTCATTAGAATTATATTTTTGCTTATTTAGCTACTGTGGTGCTAACTGAGTTTGCTTGGCTACAAGAGTTTTTCTTTTATCTTCCAGTTATTTAGTCTTTCTCTTCATTCGCCCATTCATAGAGGTTTCACCCAATTCCATATTCTATGAAAAATATTCCATTTCTTCCATATATTGATTGTAGAATTTTCTAGATTCATTGGAAAATCTAATTTTCATTCCCCTTAATGTGTCATCACTCAGCTACCTCACATTATAATTTCTTATCATGTAATTTCTTGAGATATTGAATGACTAAAGGAAAAGAAAAATAATCTTTGAAATAATAGTTGGATACATGATAATTTGAGACTTAAGATTTCTATTTTTGAAATTCTGAATCTTCACCAAGATATACATAACCATGTTTATCTTCCCGAGGTTTACTAAAAAATCTAATATATATATATATATATCACTATTCTTTAGAGTATCTTTATCCTCTTTACATTGAATTATAAAACCTTGAATCCACAATTCAAGAATCCACAAAATTTTAGAGTGATGAATGATATTCAGAGTCTTCCCTCCTTTCAAGACAAGAATCTTTATTTCATTTTCCTTATCAAAAGATCCGGATTCATCATGTAGTTTGTGAGTAAAAAAATCTACCACACCATCATAATGAATTCAAATCATACTCGCTTCCAGGATTTATAAAATAAATTAGGTCTTTCCATAACACTTGAATTAAAATTTATCATTCCCTCCTTCATTGTAAAATCTAATTGTTTCATAAAACTCTACCCTCATCTCTGGATAGACCGGATCATGTGCTCTTGGTTTTGATACACTTAAACTCTCACAACCATTCAACATGAAATTATTATATATGATAGAGGCATACATCTCATAAAACATCCTATTGACCAACCTTTCTCTGTATATCTGAAACTCGGAGATTTCCTCAATAGTTGACATTTTTTTCTAAGAAGAGGCTTCAGCAGTCATCCAGAACTGAGGGAATGTTTGATGATTCAGAACAACTTTAAGTACAGAGATAGGACTTCAGCATGTGAAAGCTTGAAAAAATAGTGGGGGAAAACCATCAGGGTTCCGTTATATAGGTGATTGAATTAAGGGCTCATCTTCCAAGGTTGATCCAAAGGTTGAAAAATATTTTGATCAAATCTCATGGTTGACATGATAACTGATGAAGGATAATGATAAGTTCCAATCTTTTGACGTTTTTAAGAAAACCTTTCAGATTTAAGAAAAAATGAATCCGAAAAAGTTTCCTAAACAATATAAAAATACTAACATATAAAAATATGATTAAAAAATATTAAGAAAGAAAACATACCTTCCATATTTCTAGGAAAATTATTCATAATGAAGAAAATTCTTCTAGGATATGAAAATTTTGACTATGAAAGTTTTGACTACGAAAACCTTTTGATTACAAAAAATTTAAATTACGAAAAAATTGTGATTACAGAAAATATTGATTATGAAAAAAATTTATTACTATAAAATTTGACTACATAAAATTTAGACTACAAAAATATTAGACTACGAAATATTTAGGCTACTAAACATATGTACTATTCCTAAGAAATAGAGTTTCTTACTGTAAGGAGATAGGTTTCAACAAGAAGTTAATATCAAATATTACCTTATGGTTATCATTCCTAACTTCTATTTAATATATTCAAATCTTTTAGAGGGTAAAAATTTTGTAAAAATATCAGCAAGTTTATCTTGCAATCCGATAAATTGATGAATGATATCTCCTTCTTGTGTGAGATCCCTAAGAAAGCGATTACTAATATCAATGTGTTTTCCACGAGAGTGATGTGCATGGTTTTTACTTAATAAAATTGAACTACTATTATCACACAATATTTTATTTTTGTTAAAACTCATACCATTGTCTGTGAGTGTGTGTTATATCCACAACAATTGAGCACAACAAATTCCAGCTACTACATATTCAACTTCCATAGTGGAAAGTGCTACTGAGTGTTTATTTTTTCTTTTACAAAAAAAATAATGAATCACCTAAAATGAGAAGTTTTTCGGGTACCTTTTCTATCCATTCTACATCAACCAAAGTCAGCATTCGAATTATTTTTTAAAACAAAATCATTCCTAGAAGTATGAAAGGGTCCTAAATCCATGGTTTATTTGAAGTAGCGAAAATTCATTTTAATTAAATTTAAATGAGATTAATTAGGATTGTATTGACAACATGCACATAAAAATACTAAAAATATTAAGTATGGATGATTATCTATCATGTAATGTAGACTTCCAATCATACCCCTATAAGATGTTTGATCTACTAGTTTCCCTGCTTCATCAGGATCAACTGAATTTGTGGTACCAATGAGAGTACTTATACTCTTAGTTTTTCTCATATCCATACTTTTTAAGATGATATTTAATATAATTATGTTGGAATATATAGATTCATTTTGGTTTTTGAGGAATTTTAAAACCAAGGAAAAATGTTAACTCACCCATAATACTTAGTTCAAAATAAATTTCATTAGATTTACAAGGGAATTAGTTATAGATTGATGAGTTGAACTAAATATAATGTCATTAACATAAATTTGAACAATAAAAACATTTTTTATCATTATTTATTAAAATTCATGGCTAAACATTTCCTTTCACATAATTTTTTGGAATAAAAAATCAAGTAAGTCTATTATACCAAACACTATGGGCTTGTTTATGTCTATATAATGCTTTTTTACGTTTGAAAAAATATTCAGGATGTTTTGTATCTTCAAAAACATTATGTTGTTCAACATAAACCTCACCTTGAACATAACCATTAAGGAAAGCACATTTAACATCTCTTTGAAAAAGATTTATGTTTAGGAATACTGCAAAGGAATATAGGATACAAATAGATTCATGTCTAGAAACTAGAGAATAGGTTTCATTATAGACTATACTTTATTGTTGATTATATCCTTTAGCGACCAATTTTTGCTTCATTTCATACTATGATTCCATTCTCATCACATTTATTTCTGAAGTCCCATTTACTCCAATAATAGAAGTTTCATTAGGTCTTTCAACCAAGGTCTAGAATTTATTACTATCGAATTAATTGGGCACATCTTCCTAGATTTTATCCAATCATCATCCCCTAAAGCATTATCAATGCTTTTTAGTTCTAATTGGGAATGAAATTCTAGATGATCTAATTCATTTATTATGGAACATTTAGTCCGTACATGTTGATTTACATCCCTAATGATACTATCATTGGGATTATTCTTACGAATTAATTGATTTGAGTTTTGTAAAACCTACTCATTAACCTATGGTAGAAAATATCCCAGGGTAAATGCTTTATAAACATTTTCTTGAAAATTTTTCTTATCAGAAAAATATCTTATCATGTGTTGATAATCAATTTTCGAAAACACATAAAAAGATGTTGGTTTAGGTTGTTTAAAAACACATGGAATAGTTTCAACAAGTTTAACATGTAATGTTTATTCAATATTACATGTATTTTTATTGAAAACTCTATAAACCTTATAATATTTGTGGTATCCATATAAAATTACATAATCAAATTTTGGTTAGAATTCATGCAGATTATCTTTAGTATTTAGTATGAATACATTGCAACCAAAAACCATGATGTGGGAAAGTTTAGGTTTTCGACCATTCCATAACACATAATGATTTTTATTATGAAAAGGTCTAATCAAAACACAATTTATAGTATAAAAATAAGTACTTACAGCTTCAGCCCAAAAATGTTTAGCTACCAAATATCCACTCAACATGATTATTTTTATCACTTAAAGAATTCTATTTTCTCTTTCAGCAACACCGTTTTTTTGGATTTCTTAGGGCGGAGATGTTATGAGTAATGCATTTTCTACAAAAAATGTTTCTAATTCATAGTTTTTAAATCCTCCTCCATGATAACTATGAATAGTTATCAAAGAAAAGTATTTCTCATTTTTAACCTGGTCATTAAAATTTGGTAATTAGAAAAAGCATCAGATTTCTCTATTAGAAAATTGACCCATTTAAATCTAGTACAATCATCAACTAAGAGAAATACATAATATTTTCCTTCAATGGTTTCTGTTTATGTTGGACCAAAAAGATTTATATGAATGAACAATAAATCATCAATGATTGGGACTTCACCAACTGATTTAAAACATGATTTATGTTTCTTACCATATTGACAAGGATCCAAAACTTTGGAAGAATCAAATCTAATCTCTGGTAGATCCTTAACTAGACTTTTCATAGAGAGTTTTCACAGGTTCATAAGGTTACAATGTCTTAACCTTCTATTCCATAACCAATAATGGTCTTCCATTTCACTAAGACATGGTATAAAATGACTCCTAAGGTCATCTATGATTAGTCTGTAAACATTTTTTTATGGGCAGAAATAATAAGCTCTTCCTTTGAATTGTGTACAAAACACTTTTCATTCCTAAAATTCATAAGGTAACCTTCATTACATAATTGAATTATACTAATAAGGTTGTTCTTGGGACCCTTAAAATAAATCATTTGAAATCAATGTTTTTATATGAAAAACAATATTACCTATACCAATAATTTATCCTTGAGCATTATCTCCAAAAGTTACTTTTACTCTCTTCGTCTTGATAATATTTCAAAGAAGTTTTTGTTACCAATCATGTGTCAGGAACATCCACTATCCATGTACCATGTATTACTATTGGTACCATCATTCCATTCCGGAAAATAAGAGTGTCAGATTTTCAGAACCCAAACATTCTTAGATCTTGAAACATTAGATAGAAAAAGTTTAGGAACCCACATTTTTTTGAAGAATAATCATTATGAAAACTTAAATACTGCGTATTTATTTCCAATGCCCACCACAATGACTCTTAGTGCAGAATGGAGCACTTTGAGGAACAAAATAATTATTACTATAAATTAGTTTTGAATGAGTATAACCAAATCCAGAACTATACGTTAGATGTCAAATTTGGGAATACAAGTTTTCAATTTTCCCATTCCCAACATAATGTTTGATAAACACTTCCTCAAGGAAAAAATTTCTGATTATAGTCTAATAACTAAATTTTCATCCTAAAAAATAGTTTTAGTACTAGAGTTAGTTTCTAAAAAAATTTCATAGAAATTACTTTTCTTTATCCATAGAATGTTTATCCATCTGAGAATTAACTTCCTCAAGGGTTTTTGAAACATGTTCAATATCATAAATTTTATTACCAATATATTTAAAATGATCTGATACTTATTTAGTATGATTTTAAACCCTATAATTTTCCTTAGCAAGATTTTTCTTGACTTTAGAAATTTCATTCTAAAGGAGCATAAAAACATAGAAACATTTTCATAAGTAGGTAAATTAATATATTCATTATAAATTTTTTTCATCAAATGATTCACAATATTTACTACCACTATAATTAGCATTCAAGGATACATTTTTCATGGATTAATCATAGTGTACCTTGGTCATTAAACACTGATTTTTAATAGGCAACATGGGAAGAAAACCAAGATTCTTCTGATCAGAATATTCATACTCTGAGTATTCATCAGAAGAGTCTCCACCACTAGCACTACATGTGTCATTAGATTTCCAAACATTCTTATCTCTAGTTTGGTAGTACATTTTTATATTTACCTCATAATGCTTTTCCTTTCTATACATTTTCTTAAACATAGAACTATCTGGCCTTATGTGCCCTACTCTCTTACATTCAAAACAAGTAACTTTAGAGTCTTTCTAGTACTTCCTTTCTTTCATCTTATATCTATACTAAAAGTCTTTCTTCCCAACTCTCTTGTTCATCCTTCGAGCCAAATTAGCTAGTTCATTCATAAAATGTTCACATTCACTTAATTCAGGTAAAACGGTAACCTTGTTCAACTTAGATCTGGTAACCCTGTCAAGAAATTTTTCTTTAGTATTTTTAAATGCTAAAAATCTATTTCCATTATTCTTCTTATTTAAATCAACAAATATATTCATTATTGCCTCATGATGAAGAATAGTTCCAAATATCTCATCAATTGTAATCTAAGATACATTGAAACTCTCATCAACAGTTGTTCTATTAGATTCCCACTCATTAGGAATGATATCTATTATCTTGTCCACAAGGGCCACATCATCAAATCATTTTCACCCAAGGATTGAAATTTTTTAACAATAGTCATAAACCTCTGTTGTACCTTGTACACTAGTTCTCCAAAAGGAAATGGAAATCCATGACACTATGCTCTAAGCATAGATCTTATATTTTCTATAACTTTGGATGTACCAAAATGAGTAACAAGAAATTTCATTAAAAAACTATTTGTAGATTTGCAAGACGAAATATGGCTATATATATTCATGGTCATTGAAGACAATAAAGTATTTCTTACATTGTAGATTAGTTGATATTTGACTTTTCTTGATAGGTAAAAGTTCTGACCTCTCTTTCAAGAATCTTGTAATCTCTGTTAAGCATAACAATGTTTTCTACTCCAGTATTAATATGAAAATTCTTCATACGATATCTCCAATATTCGTAAACATTCCCATTAAATATAGGTTGTCTGGTAGGATTAAGATTTTCAATCATACCAACATTCATTTCAGCCATTTATAAGAATGTATCTTTACATAGACACTATTTAATAATAAAAGGTTGTAAACAAGGATAAAAATCATAAGCAGGAAAAATATAGAACAATGAAATCTTGAGAAAGAGAAACTTATATGTGAATATATTTATTTCAAATAAATCCTCTGATACCAATTATGGGATCTAAATAATGTTGTATATGCTCAATACACAAGAGGTGTGTGTATTGTATCCTCTAGAAAATTCCTTCGGAACTTTTAAATTTGATATAAAACATTCTATGTTTAACAATGTTAAACAAGGTAAATTCACAAGACCTCTTACTTCTACGAACATTCAATGTTTCGTAAATATGGTTCCAGAAATGAAACTTATAAAAAAATTACAAGGAAATATATTCTACCTTAAAGCGTATAGAATCATACTAATCAATGTATACCGGTACAAGAAAGTATAAGATAATTATACTTTCCTTATTAATAAAAATTCAGTGGAAATAAACCTGAAACAATATAAGTAACAAGTATGAAATCTTTTTTCCCAAAGAGTAGGGTATCCAACAACCTTGGTTAATGGTCCATTGATTTATAAATTCAAGAATTTCTATCTTACCCACACCATGGTATGCCCTTGATAAGAATATCAGAGTCTATCTTGCTATCCCGGAAAGCCCTCGAACATCAAGGAATTCAGCACCTCAGTCTTCCTTATCAGGGAAGTCCTCGAACATTAAGGTAGTCGACACCTCTGTCTTCCTATCCCTAGAATCCCTCGATTGTACACAATAACAATCAGAATTGCATGAAGAAATATGAACATTATGTTTACTATGCACAAGGAATGAGGGAATCTCTCTCTAGAAATTGCGTCATTAGCATTTAATCTCTAGAGTTCCAAATCAGCATTGAACTTGTCAAAATGCCCTCCTATTTATAGGCATTTGTAAAACAGTCGGCTCCCTTCTTCAATGATCATATTTCCTTGAATTTTATAGGGACCTCCACACGTGTCACTCAATAAAGGGTTAGCGAAAAACAGAATTCACAAAATCATTTAATTACTTTTACAGCTCTAAGTAAAATATGGTTTCTCAACAAATTCAATTTTTCGGAGTCTAAGGAATAATAAATTTCATAGTCTAAAGAAAAAATATTAAGAATCTATATTTCATGAATATTCGGATTCTATTTTTCACGAAATTTAGAATCATAATTCATAGACTTGAGAGTCTGAATTTTTAGGAATTATGAACCTGAATTCTAAGTAATTCAGAATCTAAATTTTAAAGAATTCGAAACTTGAATTTAGAGGAATTCGGATTTTGAGTTCTCATGAGTTTGGAATCTGAATTCTAAGGAATTCATAAATTGAATTTAATAGAATTCATCATTTGAATGCAGAGAATTCGGAATCTGAATTATTAGTGAATTCAGAATCGAATTTTAGAGAATTATGAATTTGAATTCAGAGAATTTGGAGTCTGAATTTCAGAGAATTTGGAGTCTGAATTTTTGAGAATTCGGAGTCTGAATTACGGAGAATTCATAATCAGAATTTCAGAACCAAAAAAAATAATTCTTTATATCTATGTATTTATAGAATTCCGAGGTTTTTTGAATGATACAAAATATTACACTTATAAATAAAAAGAGTTAGGTTATGTGATACTAAATCATGAACAATGAAAATAAAGATTCGTAGAAAATATCATGGGAAGGAAAATTTTCCATAAATAAGATAAATCTTATAGGAAATGAAATTTTTTATGATATAGAGTGTTTGTGATTTTCGAAACAAAATGAAATTGAAAAGTCATTAGGAAGCCTTATTAACTCACTAAGACATACCACCCTTGATAGCTTGCATTGCACGCAATAACGAGTATCATAAACAATGATATATAGTTAAAATATTATAATTTAATGTGATATAAACTATCCCTTATAAATATTATTAATCAAATTTTAAATTTTATATAAAATTGAAATCCATCTTATATTTTTTATAGAACATTATATACAAAAAAAATTAATTTTTATGAGATAAAAGAAGTACTTTTTCAAAAAAAAAAGATGTTTTACCACCTTTTGATGTTTCACCCATTTTATATCTAGTTTTGACACATTTATAAGTTAAATTTTTCAACATGAACATATTATTAGGAATCTAGACATAAAATTTGTCTTAAGTTTATTTTTTTGTAATCTTATAATAAAGTTCATTTTTTTAATGAATGTTTAAAAATAACGCATTTTATGTCAAAATTGTATTTCCATATAATTTATTTATATTGTTACATTGTACATTAAAACGTGTTTAAAGTTTAATCGAATTATATTTTAATCATTTAATCGAATTTTGGTCATTAAATGTGATTTTCACTTTTAATGTGGACATAAACACATGTCAATATGTTGATAGTTATTACGTCATAAAAACCCACTTTTGGATTTGACAACCGTAATTAATTTTAAATTAATGACTAGAACTTTTGTGTCATGAACCATCCCCCCGGTCCTGTGACCTAACTACCCCAAGCCAACTTTCCAAAATCCAGGGGTTGGCAACTAGCACCAGAAAGAAATTTCCCATAAATGGGTACACATTTACTCAAAACCTATAGACACACAGATTGGGTATACTGCGCACAAGTAAAACAAAATGGAAGAAGAAAGGTGAAACCACGACTAAAGACCACCACATAGTGTAAAAGTGAGTACTGATGTAATGGAATCCAGAATAAAATACCTATTGAAAAGGAAATATAGAAAAAAGGGAAAATAGATCATAAGGTCGTCTTACAAGGATCCAACCTGAATGGTTGGTAAAACTCATCATTGTGCCTCTCAACGTCTACTGATCACCTCTGTACACCGTCTGTCAATCACCGTCGAGCCTTGTTAGGCCCTGACTTCGTAGGAATCAGTCTAGCTATCAGTCATATTCACAAGACACAACATGGTATTGGAGAAGCCTGTGTAGGGGTGAGTATAAAAATACTCAGTAGGGACCTCGAGACACCCATAGGTCTCTCAAAATTCCACAAAGGAATAACCACAAGGAATGATCTCAAAAACAAAGCACAAAGAAAAAGTCATCTCACACGAGTTATAGAACACAAAGATCATGACTAAATATTATCATTCTGAATTATATATCATTTTATTCCATTAGGATGTTCCACAAATGAACCATGTTGAATTTGTTCCATTTTCAATCCACACATGGTTATATGCCACTGATTCAGGAAGGGCCACTCTAAGGATAGTCCACATCCTGTCCCTCACTGCTTATCCACATAGGGTCTCCATGATGTTGTTCCACACATGGTCTTTATGAATTTTTATCCACACATGGTTTCTAAGATGCTTATCGACACAGGTTCTCTATGATGATGATCCACACAGGGTCCCTATGATGCTTATCCACATAGGGTCTCTATGATGTTTGTCCACTCTGGTTCACTATGGTCGTAATCTACATAGGTTTTCTAGGATGTTGATCCACCGCGGGTCACCATTATGTTGATCCAAATTGGGTCGATATGATGCTGATTCACACAGGGTTGCTATGATGCTGATGGTTTCTTTTCAATTGACACTAGCCACAGGATTCCCCGCTCTCGTTGTGCTTGAGTTCCGTAGAATGTGTTCCTAAAGATATTGGTTGGGCCTCAACTAGCACGATGATCAAATAATTAGTAACCCAAATAAAATCCATGTCGTAAGGGTTCCAACGTGATAGAAAATGTGTCAATTGGACACCCAGTCTATGAGTTATAACCATTTTAGTACCGAGGGCTCGTATGGATTCAGGTTCAATCAAACTTGGCCGTACTACAACTATTTTCAAAATTTACGTGGATTATCTCAAAAGTAACATCTGTTTACAAGGTTTCTGGTATCGTAGATGGTTTGCAAACAAATGTATGTTTTGTGAGATACTGTCTTTTAAGCTTATCTGGGCCGAAAAGGGTCAGGGTCTGGTCTGGGTCCAAACCAGGTCTGACCAAGCCCTATCCAAACCAGTTGGGTCGGCCTAAGTTGGTCGGTCTATGGAAGGCTTGGCCCACTGTGTCGCTGACTGGCCCATGCCACCTACTAGGTGTGACCTGCGCAGGGGTCGCTCCCCCTCTCAAAAGAAGTATTCTATATTAGGTTTGAAATAGAGGATCCACATTTCACTGCACCCTATCAGTGGGTCCTGTGGGCCGTGGGACCCTTCCACCATAGCTGGTATCCGAGGCCTCTGTCTGTGGTGCACAACGGCATGCTTCCCTGCTTCAAATGTGGCCGTCCCAGGACCATTCACCCCTGTTTCCCACCATGGTTCCTTCATCCGATGAAATCCACTGTGGCCGGTGATAACCAGCCACCATCATCAGCCACTCGCACCAGTTGCCGGCATCTCCGCACCGGTGCCACACTGTTGGGGCTTTTTCTGCCCCCCCCCCGTGTGAGCACCAATTGTCTATTTTCCCTTCCGATAGCGCCAACGGGTCTCTCGGAATTCTGTCGTCACTATGTGGCTCCATGATTCATGATTTCGTCAGTTAAATTTATCCCCCCCATGAATGCGATAAAATCTGAAGTAGTAGAGGGTCAAGGCATTGTTTGTTTGGACCCACCCTCAGAATTTTCAAATGGTTAGTAAAGAATACATCACATAGATAAATATTAACCCCATTAAAACTTTTCCCTAATCAATCTCTGGTTGTTTCATACGTATGGAAGATCAACTCAATTAGGTTGATCCGCGTTCCTCATTTTTTCTCTATAATGAGGGTTTGAATTAATAAAAATTACTTGGATTTAAACAAAAACCTCTCCCACGAGTTCCATGGAAGAGGTTGTGGAAGATGAAGGAGTGTTCATTTCTGAAGATGTTCATCGACATTCATCGTCTCCCATTGTTTCCCCAAACGATCATTGCTCGATAACATTTTTCGTCAGTACAGATAGTCTTCGGTACTTCGACAAAGAATACTCTCATATCTATCCAAAATTCAAATCCTGAGATCAGATTAAATATAAGAAAAAATAGTATTAACAGACCAAAAAATAAATGAGGTTCATTGATGAGTTTAATTAATGAACCTATTAATTTTTCCCAAAGGCACTATTTTAAAACCTATTAATAAAAATCCCAACAGTGTGATTACAGAAATTAAGGGTCAGTCAATTAATGGTTTGATGTTTCCAGGTGGTCCTACCACTATTTTTCCAATGGTTTCAAAAAAAAACCTTTAGTTATTTTATTATTTTTCTTGTAATGTCCAAAAATTAACCTTTTCATCTGACCCATTCCAGTTGAAATTGAGTTTTCCATAAATGAATCATGGAAAAGTGAATTCAATGGCTCCCTCTTATAATTAATTCGAGAATCGATTTAAAAGATAAAAATTTCCGCCCACACTTTTTTTCAACGTACCATAAATATTGTTCAAAAATTATTAACAGTCACCCTTTCCCCACGCCTGTGAGGTTAGGCTCTTCCTAACTGAAACAAGCCCCCATGAACTTAATGGGACCATCAAATTTCAAATCTGAGTTACTATTTAGGATTTATAGAGTTCAACAATAGACTAAATGTTACTTAATTATTTTACTTGCGACCAAAAGCTAACTTCTACTGTTGTCATGTGACGATAAATGTTAGGATCTACCTATGGAAATAATACCATCATGGGTTCTACTGTGGTCTCATATTTTTAATCGAATTCACTATTAATGAGTTAAAATCATTTGAAAATAATATAATTTTATTTAATTATTATATTTATAGTTTTTCCAATTTTGGGTTTTCTCACTCGAGGCTTGGGCCAACTAAGCATAAGTCACGCCTTGGGTAAACCCGCCATCCTGAACACAACAGAGACGTCATATTTCTAATCTTGGAAACCATTTAAGTATAATTTCACTTTTTCAGGAAAACAAGCCATGCATGTTATTTAATGGTAAAGACCTTTTCAACATATCATTATAGACACTCAAGGCCATGGAATCACGTTTCGTCCAGTTTTTCATACTCCAAATAATTTAATTTAATTTCAAAAAAATTACATGGAATTCTGAGTCATTACATATTGTGTTTAGAATTTGGAAAAATTGATTCCATATTTATAATCTAAAGGTTCAAATTGTGTTAATAGGCACCTTTTATTTTTTGATATTATGAATAGTAACTTTAGTAATTATTTTATTTACCATTGTTAAAGGGTAAATCTTGTAAATAAGGGTAAAAAATAATATTATAATAATATTAAACTACCCTAAAACATGTCCTAATCCTCTTTCATGAGATTTATCTAAACATGGGAATCCATGGGTTGATTTTCGGACCCCATGGAACCAGTTGGATGTAAAATTGACAATTTATAAGAATTAATGTAATATAAAAAGAAATATGATATAAAAATGTATATTCTTAATTAAAAAATTTTCATATGGGGATATAAAAAAATAAATTGAACTATAAATTTTCAATGGAATGGTAAAACAATTCTACATCATTTTAATTTTTTTATAATTTTTAAACACCAAATAAATAATTTTATTAATGACACAATAATGATTTAGTGATTACCTTATTAATGAATTTTTTAAATAAATGAGATTATAAATATTAAAATAATTTTATTCTGGGATATTTTATGCCATATAAGAATTTTATGAACTATTATGACTTGTTACATTTTAATTAATGATGTTTCTTCAAAAGTATCAAGTTGTTATGGATTTAAAAAAATCCATGGTATGAATAGCATAAAAATTGACATAAGTGTGTTTTTAAAACAAATATTATTTTATTAAAAGAGTTAATAGTCTTAAGTATATACAATATTGCTAAATGACTTAGATAATGTTTAATATGTTATTACATAACCACTTGAGGTTCTAGTGTGATTTTATAGCAACAATATTAAACATTAGTATAAATATCAAAGAATACATGTTAAGAGTTAAATTAGATAATTATGGGTTAAAGATAAAATATAATGATACATTGGATACCAAATCATATATAAAACCAACATTTTGAGATGATTATTAATAGTACATAATATATATTCTAATTAAATGTATATTAAAAAATTTGAAACTGATAATCATTTTATAATAATATAATATTTTAATTCCTTCATAAAGTTCCCCTCCTCTTCTCTTATACAAATCCATCTCCTCCAAAATTTCCTCACAACACCTTAACAATTATAGCTCAAAAAAACCCTTCACAATTATCCTATAAAAATCCTTAGTTAACTTTTGTTGGTCTTAGTCTTCCAAAAAGATTATCCCTACTATCCCTAAGAAGAGATATGAGGATAGTCCAACAAAGAATAGGTAATTTCTTTTCCAATTCAATTCAATTTATTTTCTTTTTCTAATACCTCATTCAATGTTGATTCCATATTAAGTTATAAATCTATTATATTATACATTCTTATATGTTATTGTAATTATTGGACAACCATATACCTCCTTTTATACATCATACAAATAACAATTTCACCATGTGTGTGTATGTATGCTTTACTGCCTCCACGGTGTAGTGTCATTTATTATTAAAAATAAAATAATTAATTATGATGGGTTTAATTATGTGTATAATGGATTTAAATAATTAATAAAACATGATTAATTATTAATTTTAATTAATATAACCTCAAATTACAAACCATTTAACCATTAAAAGAATGATATCGTCGCTCGTGCATATGTACGACCTACATCTCCATGACGCGGTGAGATTTGTTCTCCATGTTATAAATTAATTAATGATTATAAAATTTATATGTTGATGTAAAATAATAACTATGAACATAATTTAATGAATAAAATACATCCTATACATAACAAACATTACTTACAGAGAAAAAACAAGAATGGGAAAATGAAGTAGGTAACACCCAAAATAATGATAATATTGAAATAATTTTTAAAAAAATTTATAAAAGAATCATATATAATATATTAAATATGGATATGTTCCTAGTATAATTTAATAACCTTATTTAACCATTATAAAATAGCTCTCCACACACTCTAATAACAAAATGTTCAAGGTAATGGATAATTTTTCTATCTCATTTATTTCTGAGATTTTTTATACATAATTATTTACTATGGATAGATTTATCTTCCATGTCTATGATTTCTAAAATTTTATCATAAAATTTTTACAATTATTATATGTAGATTTAAATTTATTTTCACTCATTTTTACTTTTACTACATGGTATGGTATGAAACTTTCTTTTGTTTTCCATGGGAGTTACTTTATGACTTTTCTGGGAAAAGTATGAGGAGAATTTTTTTTAACTTATACAACATTAATGAATTATTATAGTTTCATGATGCCTTTCTTCGATGAAGCTTCCTATAAACTATGCCATGTTTATTTTAAAATAAATTATATTATTTTAAAATTTTATTGAAAATTTAGAAAATAAAATATACTTTTAAAACAAAAGATATTTTCCTAAGGAATTAAGTTCAAGTTTTTTATCAGAAAAATTCCATATAAGATGACACTCTTAAATAGTGTTATATTTATATCCATATTTTCAGTATTAATTTTTTATTATGATGTAACAATATTTTATATAGATTATTTTATGATGGTATGATTTATGATAAAACCAATTTATTTCATGGATTATTCTATGGTGCGTGTTTTTTTATGTTTTGTGGGACATGTAAGAATGATTTCATTTTGAGATCAGTAGGATCTATATCTCTCTATAATGCATTGGGTAATGATTTATATCTCAAGTGATAGACTAGATTGGAATGGCATGTAAATCAGTTTCAGTAATTCATGGATGGAATGCCAAGTAAACTCAGTTCAGTAATGAACATGGTCCACTATAATGGTATTATCAGAAATTCCATGGATACTATGGAAATCATAATATTTGATTATTAGTTTTCCAAAATTACTTGTTTTATGACAATGTTATTCTTTCATGGTAATTGATCCTTTATGATTTATTCATTATGTACTGCCAAGATTTATTTCATTTCTCAATATTTAAATGCCTAAAAAATATGTTCTAGATTTTATTTTAAATATATATTGATTATTTTATGTTCAATATGTTTACCCATACTTTGAATTTGAGATCACCCTTTTTATGTTATCTTTTCCCTAATATATAAAGAAAAGTTTAAGGTAAGAAAAAGGGTAAATCTTTATGGTAAATATTGATGATATTTCACCATGATTAGAAGATTATGTTTTGAGTTTCCAAATACACTAAAATAATATGGTCATTGGGTGTTTATTTGTGTCTAGTATTAAGTATTCCAAACATGAAATTTAATTTCTATGTACATCAAGATGGGTTCGTTATAGTTTTTATCATAGTGAATTGTTTGTTACCCAATGGATTCATGGATGCAAAAAAATTAGGGTGATATCAAGTGATATTTCTATGGTAGGATTAGGGATTTCACTTAGGGTAAGTATAAGTATAGGTAACAATCATAGAATTGTGATTAGGATCATGAATAACATTGGATTAAACATATGATGTTAGATATTGAAAAACTCCCCCTTTAATTTTTTTTGTTTTCATATTATGATTTTTTTCCTCTCACAGTATTTTTTGTGTTTTAGATTATGGTTGGGAACTGATGGAGCAATGTTTATGATGAATGCACTAGGAAATTAAATGATCATCCTCCTAAACAACCAAATGTTATTATATATGGAATGAAAAATCTTATTTCAATACATACACAAACTATGAATCATTATTGAGTTCCTAATAAGTAGACAAGGGAACAATATTCGATTGAGTGCTTCATGAGGCAACGTCCACCATCATTCATTGCGTCTTATGATCCACATATTGTTTAACAATGGATCAATACAATAGAAAATATATTTTCTATCATTGGATATTTGGAACATGAAAATTTCATTTGGGTTGTTTATCATTTATAAGGTGAAACAGACTTGTTGTGGAATAAAATTTATAATACAAGGAAACAAGAAGAAATAGAATACATGGAATGGGATTAGATCAATAACTTATTTTTCAATAAGAACATCACTCGTATTCTTTAAAAATGATGGAAAATGAGTTTATTGAGCATAAGAAAAAGGATAATTAATGTTCTGGTACATACGGGGAGAATTTTACAAGACTTGTAATGTATGATTGTGGCTTTATCATCCAACCTGAAAGTAATGTTAATCAATTATTCAGTGGCTTAAAACATATCACCAAAGGGAATATGTTATAGGATAATTTATATTATATGAAGATATTATGTTTTGTGATATCAAGGTAGAATAGGAAGTTGGTGTTACATATCCATATCAGAATTTTGACATGAAACGAATGATGGAGTTCAAGGGAAAATCTCGAAATAATAGTGAAAAGATGATGGATGTTTTATTATGCTCATAAGGTGGAAAGAATCTCGACATATATTTTCTTAAAGGGGTTGGAAAATAATTCAAGGGTGGAAATGAACTTCATTGAGCATTTGAGTGCCGATGTAGTGACAAAATGGTTTCTAAAGATCTGAATAGAGACAAAACAATAGGGAATGCACCACCAACACTTCAATGCTACAACTACAAGGAAATGAGGAATTATGCTAACCAACACACAAATCCAAGGGTTGATGATGGTGATTGATGTCAACAACCTCTTAAATCTAAATATAATGTGAATTCATTTTTTGATCACTATTGGTGATGGTGAGTTTGATAATAAAGTGGTGGAATGATTATGTTTCTATGTAATGGGATTACAAAATAATGTAGTGTAATCTCATTTATAGTATTATGGAACATTGGAATATATATGTTCCAGTTAATTGTGGTTTTCAATAATTATATGGTACGGATAACCAGGAAAATTGATTTAAATATTTTTGGAATGCACATGATAATCACATAATAAAGAGATCAGAAAAATAATTATATGATTGATAGTATTAATGGGCCAATGACTGATATAAGGAAAAAGTGGTATCATGGTTCGAATTTTTTGTATTTTAAAAGAGTTAATTTTTATATAATTCTTGTTTTTAGTAAGGTTATTTGAAAATTAATGTTATTAAATTATTTAAAGACAATATATGATTAATTTATTCACATGTTTGGAATGTGGCAACCAAGAACAACCAAATGAGATATGGGAGACAAATCTTAACTCGATTTAGTTTACCCCCTTCTAACGTTTTATATTTTCAGTTTTTGAATGGATTGTAATGATATATATTTAGGGAGAGTATACATTATATTCTGATTTATGTTTTTTAGATTAATGTATCATCTCACTAAAGGTGGAATTTACTATTGGATAACCTATTATAACATTTTTGTTAAGATTTATGGAATGACCAATCCTTCTATCACATGATCATCTAACACATCAATAGTGAAAAAAATCAACTTCATGTATTTAAATAAAATATTATGTGTTTAACGACCTAGAAATTTCAAGGAATTTTTTTCATAAATAATTTTGCATTTTACGAGTCTGTGGCTTCTGACAGCACTTGATTTTGAGGCCGGGTGTTCCCGGAATCAATTTCCAAAGTTTAGCTCTGGTACGTTCAGCGAACGAACGAGCGGGTTTTTCAATCATTTTAACCATTTCTCGGAATTGAAATCTGAGGGCACCAATGAACTCGCAACATTAGTAATTGCTTAAGGGGACCTTTACCACAGATATGTTTTATGCGGGTTGTAAATTAAAAATAGAGGTTTAGTTAAGATGTTAAATAAAATTGTTGGAATAATTTTATGTCTTTGAAAGATAATCCCTCCCATGGGATGTTATTGGTGGGCCCACAACCACCCAACTTCCCATGTGTGGATATTAGAGAGGTGGGTCCCACACGATCCCCAACCATTCACCTCCCCCGAAACTCCCTTAAACTCCCTTCAATAAATTGGCAACCCCCTTAATTAATGAGACTCTTCCTCTCCCTCTCTCTCCCCCTGTGTTTTTTCCAACATATCTTAAATAATGAAATGAACCTGTTCTTTTAATTAATTAAGTGATTTGAAAATTTGAATTGGATTTGTTAATAAAATATTATCCAAGCCTAATATTTTATTTTGAGAGGAGCTTTGTTGTGTTGGAAAAACTTTGGGAGAGAGCTCTTGAGAAAAGAGAGAGGAGTATTCATCTCTTCAACGAAGAACTATTTTCTTCTCCGATGAAGAACACTCACCTTCAAAGAAGGACCACTCAGGGAAGAACGCTCCATGATTCTCCTATCATATACTTCCTCCGCATCAAGGGAAGAATTACAACCATGGGGAACTTGCCAACATCGATGGTTCTTTTCCGGCATTGACGGAGCGACATCTCTTCCCACGTCTACGACGAGTGAACCATTTTTGAGGTAGGGGTTTAATTTGAGTATGTTTATATTCCCGTGTTCTTCCCTTATAAAAAAAAGAATGTGGGTCAACTCACTATAAATGTGATCTACATATGTTTTCTTTTGCGGGTTGGGAATATTTATTTATAGGGGGAATTTTAGGGTGGATTGTTTCAATTTTATTTGAATAAAAATGTAATTAGTTCTACGTGAAACCATGATTATCTTGGCCAATTGATAATGCCTAATGTGGAGGGTGCAAGCCTATCAAACACGGCCCAAAAACCATCCTCTGGTTGTTTTTTTGTGTGTGTATTGACGGGTGATGAAGAAACGGGACCACAACGGAGATTTGAAGCCGTCGCAGTGAAGAACAGGTCCCAGGAGAGCCGTAGGTTTAGACGGTGGGCGAATTGAACCACCGAAGCACGTCCAGTGGGCCGTGGAATGTGGATCCAGCACGTCGGTATCCAGAAGCAGTGATGTGCCTCCAGAGCAGACCTCTGTGGCTGAGCCGCGATGGTGGGGGAAACCCAGAATGGTAGAGCCGTTCCAGTGGTGAAGCGGCGAGGCATTAAGTCTCACCAGCTGGGGGAGGTCACGCCCCCAACGCTAGGCCAACTAACCAAGCTAACGTACCACCCAAGTCGGGTTGCGCAGCCGGGATAGGCCGTGCCCAACTAGGCCGGACCTGGGCTCGAGTCGGGTCGACCCGGTTCGGGCCCACCCAGGGTAGGTTGGGCCGGGTCAGACCGGGTCCCGACCGCCCTTTTTCAGACTAGATTCGCTTAAATTCCCATAACATGAGCTACAGAACTCCAATACATGCACTGTCTATTGCATAGAAATCCTTGGATAAATACGGTGGTTTTGGTTTATTACACTCAAGGATTTTGTTATGTTTCAGTATGGCTGAGTTGGTTCGAACCCGAAACCAACCGGGCCCTCAGAGCGGAAACACTTATAACATAAGGACCGGACGTTCGATTGACGTGCCGTCAATTACGTTGGATTCCTTATGATGAGTTTGTTCATTTGGAATACTCCAATTGTGTCTTACATGATGTTGGAGTACTGTCGGGTTGGATTAGCATAGAAACCAACTGGGCCCCTAGAACGGAAAAGCTAATAACTCTCAGACCGGACGTCTGTTTGACGAACCATCAGCGACGTTGGTAATCTCATTGAGAAACAGTTTCATTATGTATATACCATGGGGGTTAGGGGTATAGTTGAGATATGTTCGGGTTGGTTCGTACACGAACCCAACTGGGCCCCTAGGACCAAAAGGCTAATAACTCACAGACTGGGCATCTGATTGACACGTCGTCTATTGCATTGAGATCCCTATGTCGTGAATAATATTTGAGATAATTTTCATGGGAATTTGTGAAAATTGGAGTGTAGACCAGTACCATGTGGAGAGGATCCTCCCAAAGATGAGCATACGGAGTACAAAGACCTAGTAGCTGGCTGAGACTTGACGACTGTAGATCGATCGACTCTGAGTGATTCGGATGGCCCAGTGGGGTGCACTTGGTTATAGCAGTAGTCTCACGGTAGAGGACTGCTTGGTTGTTGTGGCAGACCCACGGTACTCAACAGAAGGAGTTCCTTTGTAGGCTGTGAGGTGGTGCACTTTGTTGTAGTGGCAGACCCATGGTGGGAAGCACATGGTTGTAGTAGCAGGCCCACAGTACTCGACAGGTGGAGTACTTCAGTAGTACAAGGTTAGTGGGAAGCGCTTGGTTGTAGCGGCATGCCCACTGTACTCGACAGAGGAGGAGTTATCCAACAACCATGGTTTCGACATCGTGAATAAAAATCCTGGTTTGAGTTGAGTCAATTACCTTTGTATTTTCCTCTTGATTGATATGGGTTACTTGATAACATAAGTATATGTATAGGGATATACATAATTAAAGGTTATCTATTAAGTTATTTCATTGTGGTTTATCCTTGTTGGATTTTATGAGACCATGAGGGTCTCGGGGTCCTTACTGAGTATCGTTATACTATCCCGTTTGCGGGCAATGCATACACCACGTTGTGTTGGATGCAGACGACGAACATCATAGACTGAGGTAGAGTTTACGAGGACTGGACGGTACCCGAAGGTGGAAACTTGGCATGATGGCTCACGGAGCGGACGATAGATGCTGAGTGTTGAGGATGACATATATACCTACCCTTCAGGTAAGAAACCGGAGGACAATCCTAGAGTTGCTTCACCATTCATCTGTTTGTCTTTTCAGTTGTAATTTCTTTCAGTTGGAGCTATACCTTTCTGTTGGACTTGTATTATGGCCCCTTCATACTTTCAGCACACTTTTTTTACTACTTTACTTAGTTTTTTCATCAGCTTGTACTCTAGATGTGTGTTTTTACGTTTCAATAAGGCAATGCCTTCCCTTTTTATCGGGATTTACGCCTTTGGTGCTAGTTGCCAGCCCCTGGCCTATTGAAGGAGGGATTGGGGTAGTAATAGCACGGGCCCCAAGGACGGGTCGTGACAATGTGGAAATTGTTTAGGGAACGACCAACATTGTTATTGTACTGAAATCAAGTATGTATTTATCCTCGGGAAAAACCCACCATCTTTAGGAAAAGGATCTTGAAACCAATAATTTTATCCTAAAACCTTCTTATCTGATGAATCTAATAATCCAATTAAATCATCACTGATTTGTGGCTTCCTGGTAGTTAACTTTCTAAAATCATTATTCTCTATGATTATCGATTAGGACGTAATGGTTATATTTCTCTTCCAATTACATGTTTTCACTAACCATTCTTGTTCTCCTATGTGGGAACCTAGTGATTATTACATTTGTGTAACCGTTACGTTTATACTATTCCAATTTGAAATGATATTTAATATTCATTTTTACGATGTGGGTGTCCAAGAAAGAAACATCCAAATACAAAACAATCTATAACCACAACAAATTTCGGGGAAAAATTCATTTAAGAAGGGTAAAATGTAACACCACATGATTTTATGTGATATATTCATTTTAATTTCATTGATTTCTGATGTTCTACACTACACCATGATTTTCTTATGTTAGACGCCACACCATATAAGCTTGCAGTATACACAAAAATATTTTTATCTTGTGTTACATAAAATTACATGTTCTTTTGATTGAATTCATTTCACCCAATATTGAGTATTGATTTTACTAGATGTATAAAAGAAACATTTTTGGATTATGTTATTAAGAACACCAATGGAAACATGCACTATTTGAAACATTGGATTAAATTGTGTTACACAAGAGAAACCATCCTCGATTGCCTAGGTTGTGCACAATTCCGTGTTTCACTAAACAATGATATATTATTAAAATATTAATTTTTAATGGGATATAAACTATCCATTATGAGTAGTATTAAAGATATTTTATATTTTATATAACATTAAAATTAAACTCGTATATTTTTTAGAACATGATATAAGGACAAAATCATTATTTTCGAATAAAATAACAACAATAAAAAAACGATTTTAATGCCTTTTGGTAGTGCACCCATTAAAAATATCGTTTTTAATACTTTTATAATTTAAATTTGACAAAATAATCTTATAATTTGGAAATGGGAAATAAAAATTTACTTATCATTATTTTTTGGAATTTTATGTTAATGTTAATTTTGAAATGAAAAATGAAAAATACTTTATTTTAAGTCAAAACTTCATTTTCTTATATTTTATTTATATTTTTATATTGTAATTTTAATTGGTTTTAAATTTTAATCAGATTTTAGATTACTAATTTAAAAAATGGTTGATCATCGGAAGTTATTTCACTTTAAAATTGGAAGAAAACACATTTCAATCTTTTGATAGATATTATTTCATAAAAAACCAATTTTTTGGTTTTTAAATGAGAAATTAATATTAAATTAATTACATAAACTTATGTTTTCTAAATATGAAAAAATTTATTCCATGTATGGAATCCTAATATTAAAATTGTGTAAATAGGTACCCTTTATTTGGGGGAATTATTCATAGTAACTTGAGTAATTATTTTATGTACAATGGTTAAACTGTAAACCTAGTAAATAAGGGTAAAAAATAATATTATAATAATATTGAACTATCCTAACACATGTCCTAATCCAATTTTATGAGATATTTTCGACCATTGGCATCATTGGGCCGATTTTGGGATCCTATAGAACCACTTCGATGTTAAAATGACATTTTATAAGAATTATTTTAATGTGAAGGGAAATACGACATTAACTTGTATCTTCTTAATAAAAAAATTTAATATGATATTTTCCAAGAAATTAATTGGAATATAAATCTTCATTATAATGAAAAAAATATTTCTTATATCATGGAATTTTATTTATAATTCTTATACATAAATAAATGAGTTTATTTACGGCCCAGTGATGATGTAGTTTCTTTCTTTTTTAATGAATGATTTAAATAATTGAAATTATAAATATTAAATTAATTTTTTTTTTGAAATTTTTTAGGCCATACAATAATTCTATGTATGATTATGACTCGTTATCTTTGAAATAATTGGGATTTTTTCTAAAATATTCATGTTGTTATGGATAATTAAAAAAATCATGATAAGAATAGTATAAAAATCAACAAAAATGTGTTTTAAAACAAATACTATTTTATTAAATGATATAATAGTCCTAACAATATATTATTTGGTGAAATGACTTATATAATGTTTAAAATTTCATTAATTAACAACATGATGTTATATTGGAAATTTTATTGCAACTATATTTGACCTATATTATGAATATACATGAAGACAAGGTAAGAGTTAAATTAGAAAACTAAGGATTATAATTACAAGATAAGGATTAATTTGAGACTGAAAGATGTTTAAAACACAATTTTTTATTCTATTTAGAAAAATAGTCAACTAAAAAATTAATTAACTAAGTTTTGTAACTTTTGTAACGGAAAATAATTTTATAATAAAATAATATTTCAATAAATTCCTAAATTACCCCTTATACTATCATTTTAAAATGAATCTCCCCCACATTTCCTCACACCACCATGACCCTCATAGATTAACCAACCCCTACTCAATTCTTCTATAAACATTTTTAGTTAACTTTTAGAGGTCTTGGTTTTAGTATAAATTTATCCCTAAATCCCCTATGATGATATCTAAAGGAAGTCTAATGAAGAAGTGGTAATTACATTACTAATTCAATTCTATTTCATTTCAACTTCTACTTACTCTTTCTATCTCGATTCCTTAATAATGTAATAACTCCAGTATATAATATATTATGATATCTAATTATAATTATCTGGAAAACATATAACTCCTTTTATACATCATAAAAATAAAAATATCACTATAAGTGCATGTGTACAACATACCGTCTCCACACTATAGTGTAATGTGTAATTAAAAAACATAATTTATTAAGATTGGTATAAAAATCAGTATAATGGATATAAATAAATAATATAACATGAAAAATGATTCTGTATAACTAATATAACCTCCAATTACATACAATTTAACCATCACGAGAATGTTACTCTCGCCCGTGCGTATGTATGACCTACCATCTCCATGTTAAGAATTCAATAATGATTAGAAAATTTATATAATAAGTGAAAATAATAAAATTTAACATTATTTCAGAAATAAAATGAATCCTATATATAATAATCTTGACTTATAGGGCAAAACAAGAATGTGAAAACAAAGTAGTTAACACCCGAAATAATTGTAATATTGAAATATTATTAACAAAATGATATAATAGGATCATATGTGAAATAATAAATATTAATATAGTCATATAATAATTAAATAAAGTTATCTAACCATTACACCGGATGTCAACACACCCTGTAATAATGAAAAGTACAATGTAATGGATAATTTTTGTAATATAATTTTTATCTGAGATTATTTATACTTAAGTATTTAATGGGGATATATTTTTCTTCCAAATACATGGTTTCTATAAATGTAATCATTGAATTTTTACTACACTTTTATGTATGGTTAATATCATTTTTATCCATTTTTAAATTTATTACATTTTATGGAATGAATATTTATTTTGTCTACCATACGATGTACTTTTTTACTTTTCCAGAAAAAAGTAAGATGTTAATGTTTTTAAACATATACAACATGAATTAATTTTTATGGTTTCCGGAATCCTTCGGTCGATGATTATTCTTATAAACTATCTCATGACTATTTTATAATAAATTATTTTGATTGAAAATATCATTTCATTTTTAATAAATAAAGTATTTTTGAAGAAGATAAGATATTTTATTCTCGAATTAAGTTCAAATGTTTTATCAAATTTATTTTCCATGTAAGATGAAACTATTTAATATGGTAATGATTCTATCCCTATTATTAATATGTTTTGATTGTGTTAATTATTTAAAGTTATTTTTTTATATTATTTTATGATGGAATGATGTTTAAGAAAACCATTTTATTTCATTGGTTATTCTATGGTGATTATTTTTTATGTTTTGTGGCACATGTTAGAATGATTTTATTATGAGATGGGTGGGACATTTATCTCCCTCCAATGGACTGGGTAAGGATTTTTATCTCATGATATGGACATGAATAGAACAGTAATTAAATTTGGTTCAATGATACATTGCTGGAACAAAATGTAATATTTTTTTAGTAATGGACTTTATCAACTATGAGAGCCTTGGCAGCAATGCCTTTGACTATAATGGAAATCATAATATGTGCTTATCAAATTCCAATAATTACATTATTTATTCCAATTTTATTATATCATGGTTAATGTTCCCTTATTACATATTCCTTATGTTCTAACAAGATTTATTTCATGACTCATGATTTTATATATAAACATTGTGTTCATTCTTTTCAATGAAAGGATTCTGGTTTCCTTTATTTTCTCTATGATTACCCTTACTGAGAATTTTATCTCACCCTTTTTATTTTTTCTTTTCCCCAGGATATAATGAAACTTTTTAGGTAGTAAAACAAAAAAGGGAAATCATTATTGGATATGATGAAGATCTTCCACCATTATTAGGAGATTCTGATTAGAGTTTCCAAATAAACTAAACTAACATGCTCTTTGGGTGTCTATTTGTGTCATGTGTTAAGTATTCTTAAAAATAAATGTTATTTCCATGTACATCATGTTGGGGTTGTTATAAAAATACAAATATCATTACTTTGTAATCGGTCTTCAAACAGAGCTCATCAATCTCACCAGGGATAGTGTTAAATAACAATTTTCCACATATTATTGATCAAATTTTTTTTAGAGAGTGTGTTTTATTGTCTTCATCGCAATATGTAAACTCATGATGAACACGAATAAACCAACCTAATTTCTTTCATTGATCGATGTATGATTAATAAATTTTTAAATATATACCTATAAACAGGATTCAGTCTTTATTTTTGGATTCTTCCATCTAGTTAGTGTTCATCACAGTCTTCAAAATTGAATGACGGAAATTAAAAAGGAATGTAAAATGATTTATCCTCAAAATTTTTTTCTCAAATTGTATCCCCACATTAATTATGATATCATAGTTCAAATCCCATTTATTCATTGATATGAAAAATACCCCCAAAATTATCATTACATATTGGATATTTAATGTGACATAACATTTCTATCAGTGCATTTGTGAGATTTTGGGAATGATCTGGGAACGATGATGCCTGTGAGTGATCCATGTGTAGGATCGACTATTACTATACACTATTTGTAGTATTTAAAGAGTTCTGAAAGTATGAAGGCGTATTTTGTGTTGAATGGGTGGATGTAATTTAGACACCATCAATGGAATGTCTCGATCAACATTAGATATAGAATAAATATAGAGAATCATGTCTGGATTTAATACATCAGATGACTGGTATGACAACACATGGAGAACCCATGGGTCTATCAATTCTATTGAATTTATGGATTATGGTCTAATGACCACACATCATGTAGTACCATTGTTTTTTTAGCAAGGTAATTAAATAAAATAATGTATCAAACATCATATAGAACCCACTACATAATGGGTGATGTAAAGACCCAGAATTTCCATGTTATTTTATTAATTATATGAGAATTTTACGAGTCCGCAAAAATTTACGGCATGTGATTCCGAGGATCGGAGTGCCTAGAAAGTATTTGTGAACATTTTTCCATTAGATTCAGTAAATTTGCAGGCGGTTTTTGGTAACTTTTGAACCGGTTCTCAGAATTGATATTCGAGGACACCATTGAACTCACTGCGCTTGTAGTCACATAAAGCGACTTTCACCTCGATGGTAGTTGGTCAAAGGTGAATGTTAGTTTTTGTTTTGTTCAGGTAACACTAAAATAAAATAAAATTGATTAAAATTTTTATTTGTAGAAACATCCCACATATGTGTTTTGGAGGTAGGGACCATAGAT
The DNA here is from genome assembly GCA_963277665.1 of Viscum album. Lineage (NCBI taxonomy): Eukaryota > Viridiplantae > Streptophyta > Magnoliopsida > Santalales > Viscaceae > Viscum > Viscum album. The sequence goes on along the minus strand of OY728141.1, from coordinate 536,550,278 downwards.
CCTAAAACCCCCCATTTTGAATTCCTAAAGATGCTGACCACCTAAAAAATCTTAATGGGAGAAACCCATTGAACTCAAGAATTAATTGTTTTAGCCAACTAAGAAATTATTTAAATGTGTCATCATTTAATTATGCCCACATTCTTTTTTGTGTGAAAGTAATTTAATTTGATAAAAATAAATTAATAAGTTGGATATTTCACATTTTAGTGGAATTGAGAGGAAAGGGTTGGCAAGAGGAGAGCATTTGGAGTATTATTCTCTCCAATGAAAAACACCTCCAAACGATGATCTTATTTGATGAGGAACATGCCATATTCTCCAAAAATGAATGCGCCACCTCCAACATGTGACGTCTTCACCAATGAGCAACTAATGTCTGTCCTTCCTTCCTCTCCGATGTTGACAATCCATCGAGGTAGGTTGGTTGTTTGAATTTTTCCCCCTTATCCATTTATAAAGACTCTTCATAACTCAAGAAGGAATCATAGCCACTTGCTACCTCTCTAATGTGGAGAGTGCGGGCCAAACAAACATGGCCCTACATCTCCATAATTCTGGTAATTATTATTTTTTTCTTCACAACGTAGGCGACATGGTGACAATGCTGTTTGATGGAAGGGAACCGAGGCTTGTGTCACGGCGGTGAAGGAAGGAAGGCTGGCTGAACCGGCTGCTGACAAAGGTGTGGCGCGTGACCGCACTGTGTGGATATGAAGTCTAGACATCCGTCCAACCATGGAATACCGCCACACCACATAAGAATCACCGCACCACAACCCTCTCACTGGCCCGCGGCCACCAGGCCACCCCCGGACCGCCCCGCAGCCCCGGGCCGCCCCGCCGCCGCACACCGCCCCACGACCCCCTAGCCGGATCGTGGCCACCGCACCATCCCATGACCCTCGATCAGAACTGCTGCCCGCACACTGCCCCGCTGCCCCTACACAGCCCTGTGGCCATCACGCACTGCCCCACCGTACCCACAAACTCAATGGCTCCAGCGCCACCCCACAACCCCCGCGCCGCACCACACCACAGCCCATGCACCTCCCCGCGGCCACGCTGGGCCACCAATCACGGGCCGGGTCAAACAGAGTGGTTCGGGTCGAACACAGTGGGTCGGGTGGGACACAATGGGTCAGGATGGTCCATGTTGGTCTGACCGGGTCGGACCAGACCCATACCATCTTCGACCCATTCCCGCTCTTTTGGCCAAAACCTTGGCACAAATTGTCCTTTTGAGGAACCGTCTGTGGTGCTAGAAATCGTGGAGCGAGACGGTCCTTTTGGTATACCCCAATAGAGATTCGGATAAATTTTGGGAGCAATCGGGTTGGATTGAGCACGAATCCAACCGGTCCCCCGGGACTAAAAGTATAATAACCTACAGAAAAAGCATCTGATTGCTTCTCAATCTGTTGCGCATAGACCCCAATGATGTGGCGGTCCGTTGGGATACATTTTAGTTGGTTTTTCATGGTTGTTGGAGTATCGACCAGTGGATTGAGGAGCAGAACCTCATTGAGACAAGCGATCGTAGTGTGGTAATCCTTTAGCTTGCTTTGACGATGTACTAGGATCATGTATGGGTATGACGACGTACTGATGATGTACTAGGATCTTGTGTAGGACTGACGACGTACTGATAATGTACAAGGATCCTCTGTTGGTCTGACAATGTACTAACGATGTACTAGGATCATCTGTGGGTATGGCGACGTAATGATGATGTACTAGGATCATTTGTGGGTCTGACAATGTACTGACGATGTACTAGGATCCTGTGTGGGTCTGACGACGTATTGTCGATGTACTAGGATCTTGTATGGGTCTGATGACATATTGGCGATGCACTAGGATCCTGTGTGGGTCTGACAACGTTATGACGATATACTAGGATCCTGTGTGGGTCTCACGATGTACTATGTTCCATTGTGGGTCTGACGATGATTTAGGATCCTTCGTGTGTCAGCCTATTAACAGATTAAGAAGATTCAGTAGTTACATCTAATCAACTTTACTACTATAATGAAGTTATACCTGGTTTGAGAAGAGTCTGTACCTGTGTGGAACATTCCCATTGTGGTAATACCTTAGTTGTATTCTTCGGTGTGGTGTACCTGTGTGGTACAAACCTTCTTGGTACACCTCCCCGTGTGGTACAGTTGAGCATGGGTTTTTGAGTTGGAATTTGTGGTTCTTCATGATTGATATGGTCATACTTGATAACATAGTTATATGTATGGGAATATACCTATGTGGGGTTGTCAGTTGATTTCATGCTTTTGGTTTATCCTTTATGTATTTTGTGAGACCTTGAGGGTCTTGGGGTCCCTACTGAGTATCATTATACTCACCCCTACATGGGATATGCCCCCACATAGTTGTGTTTGGGGTAGAAGACAGACATCGTTGATTACGGACAAGGGTAGCAGGACTGGACGGTGCCTGGAGGTGGCCCATATGGCATGTCAGTACGCAGAGGAGATGGGAGGATGTGGAGTTAATTGGAGGCGATTTGTACCTACCCTTCAGGTAGGAATCATGGAGGATGACCCAGTAGCAGTTTTTCGCTTTCTTCAGTTGTATTTTATTTCAATTTTACTTTTTCCTTTACTGTTGGCATTTTATTCCAGACCCTCTTACTTTCAAAACTCTTTTTTGAATAAAGTTTACTTGTGTTGGTATCTTGCTGTTTTCTTGGTTGAGTGTGTTTTAAAGTTATAAAGGCAATGCCTTCCCAGTATTAGGGAATAATCCTTTTGGTGCTAGTTGCCAGCCCCTGGCTTATGGATGGCGGGCTTGGGGTAGTCACGGCACGGGCCCCGAGGGATGGGTCATGACAATTTGGTATTAGAGGAGACCGTTCTATTGTATAACATAGGACTCTAATATTTTTAACAGAAATATTATTATGTGTAGTGAGTGTGGTTATTAGTTTAGGGAATCCAGTGTGGGTGCTGAGGCTGACCTATCCCTACACTTGGACCCTAATATCTGATTTCCAACTTAGTGTATGAAAACAATGATTGCATGTGTGTTTCCAAGAGTTTTATTTGTGTTCTCTTTGAGTCTGCTCACTAGGTATATCTTATTGACCATGGAACACCTAATTATTTTCATGATCCCTTCATGCAGACAAGAAGCCTGGGTTCTTGATATAGTATACACTGATAGCTCACCGAGTGATGAGGCCTCAGTGCAGGGCCATCTTCCAGTAGAGACACCAGTAGTGGCACCAGCAGTACCATTGCCGGTTGGTCCACTGATTCCCCCATCCCCAGCAGTAGAGGGTGCACGCCACATGAGCGCATTTCACAAGTTCCAGTTCTAGAAGCCACCAAGGTTCAGGGGAGAGACGGACCTGCATGCGTCTATGGATTGGTTGGAGGCCGTGGTGAGAGTTTTCCGACTGGTAGGGAAACTAGATGATCTCATGGTGATCCTTGACACCATTCTTCTATAGGAAGCAGTAGGCAGATAGTGGATCTTGATGCTCTGTTTTCACGACAAGGTGATGCTTCTCTGGGCAGACTACGAGAGCCTATTTCAGGAAGAGTCTGTCCCAACAACTCTTCATGCAGTGGGCATACAGAAACTTCATCATCTACAACAGTGAGACATGATTATGGCTCAGTACTCAGCGAGGTTCACTGACCTTTCATGCTAATCCACTGATATGGTGCAGGACCCATTATTCAGGGCCTTGACCTTTGAACTTGGGCATAGAAAGGATATCAAGGATTCTATTACTTCTCTCAACATCCCAATGTAGACTAGGGTGTTAGATCAAGTCCTCTTAGTGAATAGTTTTCTAGCTAAGTAGTCGCCAACAACGAGACCCACCACTTGAAGTCATGTATAAGAGTCTTCTACAGCTTGAAGTAGATAGATTTCACATAGGTACAAGAAGACCAAACCTACTGGTGGACGACTTTATGACTCAGGATCGGTTGTGCGGGGTACTGAAGACAGAGCCAGTCATGCGAGGAAAAGGTAGTGTTTCACATGCAGCGGGCCGGGTCACATGGCTCGGGACTACCCGAACCACCATACGGATGATCAATAGACTGTCGAGGGACCTCCCAGGTAGAGACATATGTTCGATCCAAGAGGTTTGCAGGGATCATGTGGACGTGGAGGAGGAGTTGGTCTTGCAGCTGGTAGTGGGAGACGATTCGAGATGTTACCACCACCACCACTAGGTGGTCCACCACGAACACAGGGAACATGATGACAGGAGCGAGCTCATCTCCAGGATTTTGAGTACTAGGATCACGAAGCGTAGTATATGATACGAGTAATGATCTATGTCTAATCCACTTTGGCCAAAATACTTTTATTAATAGGTGCAAGTCATTATTTTGTTCGCACTGCCATCGTTTGGAGCTCGGAGATTCCGATGGAGCTGTGGGCTCGATCCTTACAGCTAAAGACTGCTTTGGGAGAGGATTCGATTATTAATCACTAGTTCCAGTAGTTTTATAATACTCTAGGAGGTGTGATTTTTTGTTGGGATCTCCTTGAATTGTGTGGAGGCCTTAGGATTCCATCTTGGGTATAGAATGGTTATCTACAGTCCATGCTCAGATTGACTACATTAGGCGTAATGTGCGGTGTGTCCGCACTTATGGGGAAAGGTTTAGCTTCAACGTTTAGAAGGGTGCCTTTGCAGTAAAGGATGGACATACTCAGAGGAGAGTGTAGTTGATCACTCATCAGTTGTATAGCCTTACCCTAGGAGTGGTTGATGGGGAGATTCTAAGCTATCTTGTAGTGATGGAACAGTAAGCGGATGTTTTCCCTGATGATGTTTCGGGTCTACCTCCTCAAATAGATGTGGACTTTTTCATTGAATTTTACCTATAGATGGAACTAATATCTACACCAGCATATTAGATGGCTCCCATGGAGCTCCGTGAGCTGTGGGTATAGCTGGAGGACTTATAGGGGAAATGGTTCATTTGACCTAGTGTTTCTCCTTAGGCAACCCTGATTTTCTTCACCCAGAAGACGGATGGAATCTTTAGGATTTGTGTTGACTATCAGTGCCTGAACCAAGTGATCATGAAGAACATGTAACCACTCCCAAGGATTACCAAGCACTTTGATCAACTAAAGGACGCATGATGGTTCTTGAAGATAGGCCACAGATCAGGCTGTCACCAGCTTAGAGTGTGAGATGAGGATGTGTAGAAGACAGAATTTAGATTTCCGAAGAGCCATTATGTTTTCTCAGTTATTCCATTCGGCATAACCAATGCTCCAACAGTGTTCATGGGACTCATGAACAACATCATTCATCCATACCATGATTGCTTTGTGGTGGTCTTCATTGATGACATTCTGATCTACTCAGCTATTGAGGAGGGTCATGCCTATCATTTTTAGATATTTCAGGATGCACTATGACAACACAAGGTTTATGGTAGTCTCTCGAAGTGAATGTTCGGGATCTTAGTGGTTCACTTATTAGGAAAAGTCATATCGGATGCTGGAGTATAAGTAGATCCAATGACAATTGATGCAGTACTTTCTTTGAAGCCACCCAAGAGTGTGGCGGAGGTACAGAGATTCTTGGGTTTTTCTGGATACTACTAGAGGTTTGTAGCAGATTTCTTCAGAGTTTCATCACCTTTATCAACATTGACAAAGAATTGCAAACCCTTCGTTTGATCGGAGAGATGCCAACGGAGTTTTCAGGAGCTGAGGAAGAGGCTAACTAGTGCCCCCTTTTTGAGGCTTCCATAGGAGGGAGTAGGGTACGCAGTCTTCTGAGACACATCAGGGATCAGGCTCGGATGTGTCTTGGTGTAGTATCAACCAGTGATCACATATGGTTTTCAACATCTGGGACAACATGAGCAGAACTATGCAACCCATGACTAGAAGTTGGTAGCATTGGTATTCACCATGAAGATGTGATGATAATACTTGATGGGAATGCATTTTACAGTGTACTATGATCACAATAGTCTATGTTATATATTCTCTTAGAAGCACATGTACCTGAGACAATGATGTTGGTCTGAGTTCTTCTCGGACAATGACCTCATGATAGTCTATACTCTTGGGAAGGGGAACGTAGTAGTATATGCACTCAAAAAGAGATCTAGTATATAGTTACTAGGTGAGGCGATAGAGAAGATGACCGCTTTGCAGATATCCTTTGTGGATCGAGATTGATCATCTTTTATTCAGTTTCCTACAGTCACTCCCCCAATTCATCAACGATTCATGGAGGCACAACGTGACAATACTGAATACGAGGCACGATGTTCCCCGATATCCACAGGATAGGAACCTGATAGATTTTATGAAGGTGGGTAGCACTATATCTTGTTCGGAGGACGTACCATGATACCAGTGTCTCTTCAGGAGGAATTTTTGAGGGAGTTCCACAAATCCCCACTAGTGGTATATCCAAGAGTGGTGATTATGTAACGGGATCTCTGACGATAGAACTAGTAGCTGCGAATGAAGAAAGCAGTAGCAGAGTTTGTCTCTCAATGCTTCACTTATCATCAAGTGAAGGCAGAGCAACTTGTACCAACAAGCATGGTTCATCCTTTGGAGTTCCCAGAGTGGATTTTGGATGGGATATACATATACTATGTGACAAGACTTCCACGTACATCCATAGGTCATGAATCTATCTGGGTGATTGTTGACTGACTCACCACGATGGACCACATCCTACCTATCCGAGATCAGGGTTCCGTATGGTTCTTGAGATGCCTCTCTGTGCAAGAAATTGTGATACTACATAGAGTACCCTCAACAATTTTCTCTGATCATGATGAATGTTTTACATCACGACTATGGAGGGTGTTGCTAGTGGCTTCTGGGATGCAACTTAATTTGAACACCACCATCCATCCCCAGACAGATGACCAGACTGAGTGGACCATTCAGACTCTCAAGGACATGTTGCGTGCTTGTGCCCATGACTTCGGTCGCAGTTGGGAAGATCACTTGCCCTTGGTGGAGTTTATGTACAATAACAGCTATCACTCCACCTTTGGGATGGAACCTTTTGAGGCATTGTACGTACGACATTTCTTATTAACTTCGTGCTGGACTGACCCAGGGGAGTCCGCACTAGTGGGACCGTAGATTGTTCGAGCTACCAACTAGAAAGTGAAGATCATCTAAGAGAGGATGAAGACTGCAAAGAGTAGGCATAAGTCTTTTTCTGACAAGATATGGAGACCTATGGAGTTCGAGGATGGAGACCTCGTCTTTCTATGGGCCTCACCCCAATATGGATTATGGAGATTTGGATGAGGTGGAAAGTTATCTCCAAGGTTCATTGGACCCATCTAGGTCTTCAGTAGAGGTGGTGAGTCGGCTTACCACTTAACACTTCTCCCTCAGTTGCAGCGATTGCACAACGACTTCCACGTATCCCTTTTGAGGAGATACATGCATGACCTTCCTCACATCATCAACCACGACGTGTTGAACGTCGACGATGGGGAAACTTTTACAGAGGTTCCTGTAGAGATTGAGGATCGACCAGAGCGGATTCTTTATGGGCAGTTGATACCTCTAGTGCATGTTTGCTGTCAACACAGGAACCTCCAGGATATCACAAGTGAGAGGGAGGCTCAAATTCATCCTCAATATCCCCACTATTTTTTCTTAGTTTGGGGATTTGTCTTTCAGGGATGTAAATCCCTTCGGTGGGGAGAATGTAATGATACCAAATTTCCTTGTATTTGTTTTAATTATATGGTAATTTTAAGAGTCATAGAAAATTTATGCCTCGTGATTCTGAGGGAGAGAGTTCCTAGAATGTATTTGGGAACTTTTTTTTCAGGTTATATCAGTAAATGTGTGAGCGGGTTTCTGGTAAATTTGGAACTGGTTCTCAGAACTGAAATCCAAAGGCACCGCTGAACTCACTGCGCCGGTATTCTCTTATGGAGACATTCATCTCGAACATAGTTGGTCGAGGATGAAGTCATTTTTTGTGTTTTTCATGTAAGAATAAAATAAAATAAATATGTTTAACATTTTTATATGTTGAAACCACCCCCATTTCTATTATGGTGGTGGGGAGAATCGATCCTAAAACCCCCATTTTGAATTCATAATGGTGGGGACCACCTGAAACCTCTTAATCCGAGAAACCTTATGAGACCCCAATTAATTGTTTGATTTATCTAAGAAATTAATTAAATGTGTCAACAGTTAATTATGACTACTTTATTTTTTGTTCCAAAGTAATTTACTTTGATAAACATAAATTAATAAGTTGGATATTTTACATTTTGGTGAAATTGAGAGGAAAGGATTGGAAAGAGGAGTGCTTTTGGAGGATTATTCTCTCCAATGAAGAACACCTCCCAACTAAGAACTTCTTCGACGAAGAATGCGACATCTTCTCCAAAGAAGAACACACTACCTCCAACGCGTGACGTCTTCACCAACGACCTATCAATGTTCATACTTTCTTCCTCTCTGATGTCAACAATCCTTTGATTCAGGGTGGTAGTTTGAATTTTTCCCCCATACCCATTCTTGAAGACTCTTCATAATTCAAGAAGGAATCATAGCCACTTGATACTGCTCTAATATGGAGAGTGCGGGCCAAACAAATATGTCCCGACATCTCCATAATTATTGTGATTATTTGTTGTGTTCTTCGTGAATAAGGAGAAAAAACAACCGCACCACCCAACAGACGATATCCGAAGCTGGTGACGCAGTGATGATGGAAGGGTGTCCGAACAAACAGGCCACCGGTGAAGGCGCAATGCGTGACCGCATTGCAAGGAGAGGAAGGCTGGGAATCCGTCTAGCCATAGTGGACAACCACACCACATCCGTCCTACCGCACCATGGCCATTGTGCCACCCCATGACACCCACCCCTCCTTGTGGCCCCCACGTGGCCCCACTGCCATGTGCCGCCCCGCGTCTCCCATGTTTCTCCACGGCCCCCGCGCCACCCCACGGCCCCCAAGCTGCCCCGCTACCCCAATGTCGCCCCACTTTCCAAGCTCTACGCCGCGTCCTCCACGTCCTCCACACCGTCTAGCGGCCCCCGCGCTGCCCCGTGGCCCACGTGGTACCCCATGACCCCGGCACTACCTCGCGGCCCCCTTGGCTCCAGCGCCGTCCCACAGCCCCCATGCCGCCCTGCGGCCCCACTACACCCACGCCACCATGCGACCCCCACACCACACCGTGGGTGCCCCGCCACTAGGCCGAGCTGCCCAGCATAGGTTGGCCCTAACCCAGTGGGCCGGCCCAGACCCCGTGGGCCAGGTTGGTCCGATCAAGTCAGACATGACGATGACCAACATCGACCCATTCCTGGTCTTTTGGCCATAACAATGGAACTGAATGTCTGTCTGACAAACTGTCAGTGGCGCTAGAAATCATGAAGAGAGATGGTTCCTTTGGTATACCACACTAGATATTTGTATTATGGTGGGGAACAATCGGGTTGGATTGAGCACTAATCCAATAGGGCCCTCGGGACTAAAAATCTAATAACATAAAGACTTGCCTTCCGATTAAAGCACCGTCTATTGTGTTAAGTCCCCTAGGATGTGGCGGTCCTCTAGGTTACTTCTTCATGGGTTTTCATGGAATTTGGAGTATTAAACCATGGCTTGAGGAGAGGACCCTCCTGGAGAAAAGAGAGCTTTGTGTAGGAACCATGTAGCTGGTTGTGAAGATGTACTAGGATGTTGTGTGGGTCTGACGATGTACTGGAAATGTACTAGGATGTTGTGTTGGTCTGAAGATGCACTCACGATGTAATAGGATCCTGTGTGGATCAGAAAACGTATTGACAATGTATTACGATCATTTGTGGGTCTAACAACATACGGACGATGTACTAGGCTCCTGTGTGGGTCTAACGACGTACTGATGTTGTAATAGGATCTTATGTTGGTCTGAAGACATACTGACGATGTACTGGGATCCTGTGTGGGTCTAACAACGTACTAATTATGTACTTAGATCCGGTGTGGGTTTGACGATGTACTATGATTCTTTCTGTGTTTGAATATGATTATGGATCCTTCGTGGGCTTGCCTCTTAACAAAGTAAGATGATTTAGTAGTTATATCTAATCATCTATACTATTGTACCTATGATATACCTAGTGTTAGATGATTCCGTACCTGTTTGGTACATTCTCAATGTTGTAATACCATGGTGGTATATTTCTATGTGGAGTACCTGTGTGGTACTTACCTTCATGGTACTCCTTACTTTGTGGAATAGTTGAGCATGGGCTTTTGAGTTGGACTCTATGTTTCCTCAAGATTGAGAATGGTATACAAGATAAATTAGTTATATGTATGGGAAAATACCTAATTAGGGTGGTTAGTTGATTTCATTATTTTGGTTTCTCCTTTTTGGATTTTTTGAGTCCTTGAGGGTCTCAGAGTCCCTACTGAGTATCGTTATACTCACTCCTGCAAGGGATATGCCCAAAAGTAGTTGGGTTTTCTGCAGAAAACAGAAAACAATGACTGAGAATGAGGGTACCAGGAATGGATGGTGCCCAGAGGTGCCCCATACGACGTGTAGGGATACATAGGATACAGGAGAATGTGGATTTCTAAGGAGGCGATGTTTACCTAACCATCAGGTAGGAACCTCAAAAGATGACCCAATAGCTATTTTTATCTTTCTTCAGTTGTATTGTATTTCAGTTGTACTTGTGTCTTTACTGTTGGTCTTGTTTTACAGCCCCTCTTACTTTCGACAACATTTTTTCTATACAGTTTACTTGTGTTTGTATCTTGTGTTGTGCTAGTATGATTGTGTTTACAGGTTATAAAGGAAATTTCTTCCCAATTTTAGGAAATAAGCCTTTCGGTTCTAGTCACCATCCCCTGTCCTACAGAAGGTGAGTTTGGGGTAGTCACAGCACATGCCCTAGGGGACGAGTTGTGATAAGTGATCATTGATTAATGACTCAATGTGTACCCCGGTGTTACAAGGTCAAAGACAATGAAAAAAATCTTATTCATGACTATAGTACATGGGAATGGTCTATTAATCAAACTCAGATTTTTTTTCTATGGCACATGCATGCCAATAGTATAAGAGAATGACCTAATTTACATGGGAACAAGCCAAATTTTGATAGGTCAATTCATGGTAGTATATATATTCCATGTACTCCTATTATGTGATGAATTCATTCCATAGGGAAGTTTTATGTTATTTTTCACATTAGAGTGGACCATTTTCCTTAGGTTATATTCCCTGAATCCATCCCCATGAGGGTAGAGCAAGGGATCACACCCTGAGCATATGATTGTGTCCCTTATATTGGAATTATCTTAGATAGAGTTTCAGTAATACCTCAGTCTGTCATGGGGTAGTATCCTTTATCATCATCATCTTCCATATGTGGGGTTATTTAGAAATAGGTGTCACCATAATTATTAGGCATAGATCACATGAATCGGGGGTTACTACATATACAATATTCTATAGCCTACATGACGTGGGGGAGATCCCCAAAAGGTTTTCCATTGACTTTTGGGTTCCATTGAATTCTAATTTGGGGTGAGGCCCAATGAGAAAAACTAATTAGATGATTGAAAGCAATGTTAAAAGGTTCATATAGTGGGATATCCTGAAATAGAATTACCTTAAACCCTCTTATTGATTCTTAGTCTATCATTGTGGCTGTGAATTCATCTTGAATGTTTTTATCTATCTATAGAATATTTTTCATATAATATTACTACCACTAATGGAGATTGAAATTTCATTATGATGATGAATTGACTACAATATTGATTCATTGTTTTGGTGATTTCATGTTTTTTATACTAATTATTATTATTATACACACCTCTATATGTTATTTTCATACACATTTTAGGTATTATAGAGATATAAAGACATTTTATAGGGTCATAAGTGGAAATTGATCATATTAAATATAGTCAAGGAAGACACATTATGTTTCTTACCATGTGTTTAATTTGATAATATTCCTTCTTTTTTAATGATTGGACTGCATTTAGTTTTTTTGGGATATTTTTGGGCCATTATGCTTTATAGTACACTTTTCATATTCATATAGTACGATATATTTTTATGTATGCAGTAGTTATCATTTTTATTTTATATTTAATCATGTGGTTCAAATATTGGATATGTTTGTTTGTGCGTACTAAATTCTAAATGTATGGCCTCCATTTTGTGTTGTATGTATACATAGTGCTTATCTACATCCATTGGCCTATTTGAGGTAGTATTAGGGTGTCACATGTAACTAATCATCCTCTAAGAAGGCCCATGTAGTTTTGGATGTGTCTTCTAACATATGGAATACCATATTTGTTCTTGAAAACATTTAACAACATTTTTCTTGTATTTATTATTAGAGAACATTACATATTGTACTTACTTCATGCCTATGTAAAATTTGATAACACATTGTTATCAAGAACTACCTTTGGGACTCTACATGGATCAACTCATGTGTTATGATATGATAGACATGTTAAAATCATTAAAAATAGTATTATAATGTATGAATTTTGGGGGCATAATAGTATATTTTATTTTGTAATATAGAAATTGGTGATGTAGGTATTAGGAGAAACTAATTAGTTCTTCCTCAATTTACCCCAGAGTTACTATGGTATGTCAACTTGTGAGTACTAAATTTTAGAAAAATTTCTTAATTATTATTTGTATGCCATTATTTTAGTTAATGGGATATTATATATATTTTAAATTATTTTGTTATATATAATTTTAAAATGGATGGGGATGAAATTGGAGGATAACTGGCGAACACAATTGGATCGCACACTCTAAAAATAATGTACAAATCATGCACATGATTTTATGTATATTTGAATTATAATTTCATTGTTAGTTCATGTTTTATCAATCAATTACACTATATCATTCACATTCACTAACCACATTAATGTAATTTATTATGATATAGTGATTTAATATTGATAGATTTCACTAATACTTTATATTGGAGATATGGTTTTAAATTTTAAAGGTAATTTCATGAAATTAATATTAGAGATATCAAGATTGATATGAAATAAATATTTTTTTTGAATTTGATAAATTATATTTGTCCTGATACTATTATTTAATGACTTTGTGTATGAAAAATAATTTGGTTATGGAAGGGATTGAATATGGACATTCTAATATGTTATAGAATTTTTAATTTCAATTAGGTGAGTTGATTCCCCCTTATGAATTTATACATTTTATCCTGGTTATATTTCATTAGGATGAGATGAACGTCATGTATTTTTAAATGAGTCTTATATTTTCTTATATTTTGAGTATATATAACAAAACATTATTGATGGATCATCTCAATTCCGTGTCATTTAATAATCCCTGGTAGATTATATTTGCAGGGTTGGATGTAGCTTGTCAAATTTTTGACACTACCCAAACTCAAAATACAATGTTTTAATAGAATAATTTTTAGTATTATGTTATATTATTGACAAATAAGGGTTATAAAGAGGTTATATAATGACTCTATCTTATTTAAGTAATAATTAATCCATTGGGAACATAGAATGACTCGATAGTGAAATCCATGTCATTATTCATTGAAGTTTGGAGTCAATAATTGTGGGTAATTTTAATTCAAATTCCATTATAGAATCATATAGTTTGAGAATGATTTACGACAAAAGTTTTTCAGTGTAACTACAATTAAATGTTTTGGTATAGAAGTTGACATAGATATAAATTCCATAATATGGTTTATAAAAATTATTTAGCGGCCATTTTGATCCTTCCATTGATTTGGTTCCTTTCTCCCAATGATTTAGTATATAATGAATTTCTAAATGTTCATTTCATTGGAATAGGTACTTATCGATACTTCATTTAAATAATTTTTAATATAACATGTCTTAATTATTAGATATAGTTAAAAATTACAATATGGATTATTTTATAGATATGGGTTAGTCATATATTATTGGTTACCTCATTTAATTACACATTATTGATGGTCAATTATTTTTCACGAAGTAAGGGAAGGATGGACTAGATTAAGTGAAAAAGTATATTTTGGGAGGATATTTTCATTTTATTACCTTTTAATCACTGAGAAGAGAATGACATGTATTGTTTTTGTGGAGTTAACATTTGATTTTTAATCCTTCATTATTGGAAGATCCAAAGGAATATCATCAAGATGAATTTTTAGGTAATATATTTAGAATTTTTTTTTCATGTATCATGAACTTAGGGAATCCACCTTATCCTAGAACTAGATAGTTAACAACTAGAACCCAATTCAGGTGTCCCCAGTCCATTTATTCCTCTTCATATCCATTTAATTTTTGTTTGTCTATTCATATATTTTTTATTCAATGAATTCTCAATTTATTGTGGCAATTTCCACAAGATAAAAATATATTAACACGATCCCAAAAATTTCATGTAATCCTTATATGGTGGGGTGACATAATATTTGGCTCTCTATTTTTTTCCCTCTATAGTATTATTGGGTTTCAATTTTGGATTTATAGTTTTTCATTGATGTGTTAATTACAATGGTTTTAAATCGTTTCAAAAATCAATTCCCCTGGTGATTTTCCATTGCCAATCATCCCTTTCCATAATTTTTTAAGTATGATGATGTTATTCTTTTAATATTTGTTGAAATACTGAGTGAATAATGTTTGATGGTTGGAATAATTTTCACACCATATCTATTAATTTCTTGATTAATTTATTTTATTAGTATTTCTTATTTATTTATTGTTATGGGTTTGTTATAAAGGTAGAGATTTTTTATATTATTGGAATTACCATAATGATGTAGGATAACTCAACATGGTGAGGGTTCATGTGAGGAGATATATGTTTATTTTGGGATGTATTCCATAATAAGTCCAATAGGGGATAAATACATGGAAGGTTATAGAAGTTTCTTTGAAGATAATGATAGTCGGATAATCATATGGACTGAAATCAGTGTTATGCACCTCAACTATTTTTTCATCAAACTCATCCTAGCCCCATGACATCTAAAGAATCCATATATCACAAGAAATTGGTTTTCTAAAACCTAGGTTCATGATCATTTTTTTGAGTATAAGGATTTTTATATAGTTCATATCTAAAGATTGAAAATGGATAAGGTACATATATAAGGGTGACCCTATGGAAGTTTCACCCTATGTAAAATTTTACACTTATTAATCAGAACAATCATTCATAAGGGTCCTTGACATTATTAAATATTGGGTGGGAGTGGGAACACATTTAGGATAGGGTTGTTGTACCATGACTTTGTATGTTATGGTTTAGTGTCAACCCATAGTGATGAGTTCTAAACCCTGGTGATGAATCTTTTATAAATAATCATTTTGAATGCATTTGTGAAATTTCTAATGAATCTTGTCACAATGTGGTGTTGTTCTTTTTGTAGGAATGATAATTCCCCTTGAAATAAAATTCCACTGATATTGTACAAGATTGATTTGTCTGTCATAAAAAAATGGGATTCTAGGTTTCATATGTGGTTATAAACCATACTATGATTCAAGAGGTTTTTTCCATGATGTGTAATTACCTACAATGTTGTAGGTTGTTATATTCATAGTAATTCTGATTTATGATCATATAATATTGGAGGTTCCTTTAATTAATATTAATATTTGGAATATCTACATTGAAACATCAACAATATATGTTTTGGGATGATTCAATAGGCATATTATGTTTATTGGGTTGTTGGATGGGCATTAAAGTAAGTCCTAGATGAAATGTTGTGGTTATATAAATTTATTCACGAACCCATATGTTGTGATGTTATGGGATATTAAAAGGATTTATATATATGATGTATGGGGAAGTACATATGGGAAGATGGAGATAGTTCTTCTTCATTTTGATATGTGTTATCCCAGAAATAATAGACGATATGAATGATGTTTCATGACATGAAGATATTGAGGCTATCAAAAGGGTCTTCTTCCTAGTAGTGTTTCAAGATGTGACCATCATTTTCAATACATTAATATTTTATTTCATGGGAGTTTGTCATCTAATAAACCTATGGTCACATTGTACAAGTATTATACGTCAATTTTACTGATGTCGTGTAAAAACCACCCAATTATGGGCATCCCAATATTCAATTTCTAGGTGACCAGATGTGTAGTGAGTGTTATTTTTCTAGCACCTACCCCCAATATTCCTCCCATTTGATCCCATATTTTAATGGTGTTACATGTTGTTGTTGTTTGATAATTTTGGTGTTTTCTTCCCTTACCTACATTTTTTTCACTCATATCCATTTAATATTTATTATATATCATTTAGAGTTTTAGTGTAAATCAATTTACCGACTACTGTAATAGAGTGAGGAGGGAGGTTCTTAATGAATTATGGTTATATGGGGTCTAATGGGGATGAATAAATAGATATTTTTATAGTATGTTTGTGGATATGATTCCCAAAATGTATTCTAATTGTTATTTTAGTTTGGAATAAATTTGAAAAATAAATTTAAATGTGGTAATTAATTACTTATCATCCTAGAATTTTATAAAATCTCGGGTGGTGATAAGATCTTAGTTAATTTTTGTACATTGAGGCCCCATTCCTACGCTTCTTAATACAATAAAAAAAATTCATTATATTTTATTTTAAAATATTTAACAGAAATATATACAATCATTTACATATGAGGATCATTTTCATTAAGTATTTAGAAGATAACCACTCTTACAAATCATCGTACTTAAAAATAATGAATAAAAAGTTGTGATTAAACATTTCTCATGATCACTTCTTATTGAACCTAAAATCCATGAATCCCCAAAATGATATTGAATTTTTTTATAAAAACGTTGGGTAATAATAACTAATGAATAAAAAGTTTTCCAAAAATCTGGTAAATAATCACATTGAAAATACATTTAGAGAATAATTTTAAATATAATTCTCAAAAAACAATTAAAAGTACATTTTGAAATGATTTGAAAATACCATTGGAAATATAATTATTTTTAAATCCATTAAAAACACATATAATTCTAAATGTTAAATATTGAGAAAAATTTTAAAAATATTAATGATTTTTGAAAACTATATTGAAAATATTTTCAAAATGTTATTTTAGAAACAACGATAAAAATAATTACATTTTTTAAAACAATATAATTATATTGAAAATAATTACTCTTTCAAAATTATACATATAATCTTGTGATTTTTTTAAATAATTATTCAAGGTTTTGAAAATTAGAGAATGGTTACACTTAAAATGTTGAAGGGTGATTGGCCAACACACATTCAATTGGAATGGGTTTAGTCCACATTTTCCTTTCATGTTTACAATGTCAAATTACCAATATTTTAATAAAAATATTTTTTTATTTCCCCATATATATATATATATCCCCATATTTTTTTCTTTAACAAAATATCCATTTAATAAATAAATACACATAAAATTTTATATATGAATATATAAATTTAAATTTTCATTCGAAATCACATGTTATACTTTGTATGAACAAATCTAAAATATTGAGATGTTTCATAGTAATATGTATATTTAATTGAAATACATGTAATTAAAACAAACTTCATAATCTCATGGGAAACAATTATTTGAATGGGGATAAATGATATCTTTTACAATTTTAAACTCAACCTTGAATAGTGATATTGAAAACTCATTTGCTTATTTTTTTATGCATACAATAATTATGTGAATGTGTGAACCCTTCAAATAAAATAACATATATATTAAATTTTTATTCACATAAAATAATAGATATTTATTCATAGAATAATCATGATAAAAACACATAAAACACATGTTATTATAAAAAAGTATCATTTATGAAATAAATATTTCATCCCCAAAAATATATTATATACATATATATATACATTATTAAAATAATAAACCTTAAACATAAAATATTTAGGAATATATGTTAAATCAATCAGGATTTATAATTTCTTAAAATGAAATTATATATTCATAAATGATATCCCTTTGATAGATGTAAACACACTAATTCATACCTATAGAAAATGACTATAAAAAATATTTACCTTTAAATATAGAAATTTTATATAAGTATATTCATATTTATATACATATATAATATAAACATTGAGGTTCCAAAAAATAATATAATACATATATAGTCATAATTACTTATTCCTAATCGGGAAAATAATTATGTCAACCGAAGACTTCAAATAACTAATCTTGTTAATTGAACACCTATGAATATATAAATATAAATTTGAAAATATTTTAGACCAACATAATGGTTTTTAAATTTAAATAACTTCCCTTACATGACCATGAAGTAGAAATTACATAAATAATTAGAACAACTAGAAAAACAAATTCTTGGAGTTTGGAGATAATACAAGTATATTTTTTTGAGAAATATATAACATGAAAATTAAAATATTTTTTTCACATAAATAAAATAAAAAACCCCCCTTAAATGGTCATATGTTTGAAGCTACTTATACCCATTTATGTCTTCAAATAAATTATAATATATTTTTTATATATATTAAAACATAGATTTGAATTTTAAAATAGTTCATGCATATATAAAAATATGAATTCACCTTACATGAAATGTGTAAAATGAAAATAGATTTATTACTATTTATTTTAGTGGATTCAATCCATTGGTAATGTTTTATATTTATTAATTTTTGGATTATTCAATCTAGTGGAATATGAAGGGAAAATGAAAGAGAAATTATTGGCATTAGTTGAGTTCATTTGAAAATTGAATGGATAAGGTTCAACATGTGTATGAAAATTCCTAAATATAAATATTTTCAGTCATAGATACCCACTGGTGGGTGTCGATCAACATTATTTAGTAAACTATAGGGTTGTGGAAAACAATATCCTATACATATCGTCTCTAACAAAAGATTTTACACATAATACATTGCCTCTTAAAAATGGATAAATCATAGGTTTTAAAAAATAATATGTAAAATTATTATTATTTTTAAACTAAAATCTCGAATAAAAAATGTTGGTGTAGGAGATAAAACATTACATCATTAATATTATACATGAAAAAAAAGAATCCATTGTGATTCTCGTAGGTTGAATACATATAATGGGTAGATCTGACATTTTATGAATATTTTTCATTTCAAAATAAATTAAAAAATAGAGTAGGGAATTATTCATAAGGAAAACTATATATAATTTTTGTGTTGTGAAATAAGTTTAAATGCAGTACATTTAATTGGGATGAAAAAAATGCGGCACTCTGTAGAGGCTAAATGAATTAAAAGTTATCAGTTTTTTTACATTGAGGTTGGAGAAGAATCAAATGAAGATGAAATGAAGAGGATAATGGAATGTTTGACCCAAGCTGATCCAACAGTTTTGGTTCATCTAGACTTAAAATATTTTTGGCACATCAAAATGGAATAGGTTTATCCGGTTACTAGGAAGAAAATCCATGGACATAGATCGGGAGATCAAAGCCCGACCATTATGCATAGGACCATGTGATATAAAAATCTTATCCTGTGCACACCTCAAGCTTCAACCTTCAAAATCTATTATATTCCAGGTATTCACAGAGGGTGTCCCACCTAAAAGAGGATCCTAGGTTAGTTTTCATTACTTGGGATATCTATAGAGGATGTTTCCCACATTCATTGTCACATACAGTGGGTCTTATATGGTTGAGGTCTCCCATAGTTTACAATGTATTGGATGGCAATGTAACTTTTAGTGTAATATTATTTCTACAAAAACATATATTATTTTAAACACATTCTCAAGTGGATATGTTAATAGATAAAATTTTCACTTAATCAATTATTCTATGATAGTCCAACACTTTACTATTATAATATTATAAATATATAAATTTATTAATATAATAATTTATGTACTATTTATATAATTTAGGATTATTTACATAGATGAATTTTGTATATTTATACATTATAAAATTATTCGAAAGGTTATAGCCCAATTTAATTATTTCTAAATTTATAATTTTACTGAAATCCTCAATGTCTATAAACCAATTTCAACATAATTTGTTATAAATAGTATAGATAAAAGGAATTATAACTACACAACTATACACATTTCAATATTCTACACATGAGTATGATTAATATTTTTCCAACAATTTGTATTTTTTTTCATCATGATATTGGGAGGGATCATACTAATGATGGATCCTGGCGTACCATGTTCTAGTATCACTTATGGCATGTTTCATTGCTAGTTCCCCTATTTATTAAAAATGGTTATTTTATATTTAAAATTCCCGAATCTTTATTGTGAAAAGGTGTTATCCTACTATATTTTAATGTATTGTCAATACAATAACTAGATATTTTTATGAGAAGACTAATTTATTGAATCCATTAAAAACCCTTTTAAAATTCAAATATGTTAAATTATACATCCCTTAAATGGAATTACACCCTCATAATTATTTTACAAATAAAAAAATCTATCTTCCACCCTCAAATCTTTATACATAGGTTTCATTTACCCTACAAAATGATTCATTTTTTACACCAAATTATGAAAATTTTAATTTAAAAAATTAATATAAATAATACATATATTCATCAAATTATACATATATCCCCATAACCACGTCACTCATGAAGGTAGATAGTCTATATGCTACAATTATATATGAGGGATCCCTTAAAGTTGATTATATCTTTTTTCTAGTAGTGTCTTGTATAGCATTGGTTGTATTAGTGGCCTAAAGGTAATGATCATGTCAAATATATATTATTGATATATAATTTTAGAAAATATAGTATGAAATAGTTCTTTTAATACACTCAAATAGATCTTGTTTTATTGAATTTCAAATATGGTGCTTCCCAAATACAATGTGTGTGATTGAATGGATTATAGGATGTTATTAACTCTAATTAGGATACATAAATATCACCATCCTCATTGACATGGAAAAATCATAATGTTCTTGGGAATTATATTATAAGGGAAAATAAATATAAATTCATAGATGGTAACATCACATCAGTGATGTGGGATAGTTGGGAATTTGTAAAAATCATATGGTATCCCAGGATACACGATTATAGTGTATTATAGAGGATCTATTGGATATGTCATATAACTTTTGGCAGGAATGTAGAATGTTGTTAATTTTTTTAACACCCAATGTGTATGAATTTGTGATGATAATCACAAGCATACCATTGGGATGTGAGAAATGTGTTATTCGATATTTTCCTTTAACCATTCTTGAAATTTCTTCTTACCTAAAAAATATATGATTAAGGGATTTTATAAAGTTATTTATACTTTAGAATCATAAAATATATATATATATACAATAATAAAACTATGTTGATAACCAAAACCACCAAATATCAATGATTATATAAACCATTTCCTTGATACCTACTACAAGGTCCCGGACCTGCACCTTTGGATCTGGTACTAAAAACGCATAATGTTTTTGGAAAAAACTAACATAAAATATTGAGTCATTTATAAATGAGGATACATTCTAGTATAGGAATTAGAGGAAAAGGAAAAGTCCTAAATATAAGTAGAGTTAAAAATAATGAATTAAAATCGATTAATTATAATTTTCTCATGTTAGATCCAAGATGTATCTAACCATCACAAAACATATTAAGAATCTATCTTATTTTTTATAAACAATTTTGTGAAGAAAATTGCCTATTAATTTGTTTTTCTAAAAGGCCAGTGAATACCCATTTTCAAAAAACATTTTTCATAATAGTTTATAAAATATATTGGAATATATATTGGAAAATAAAATTGAAAAATAATGTACAAAAAAATTTATAAAAATTTTGAAAAAAAAACAGAATCCCTTTTAAAATACATACAACAACTATAACATAATTTTTTATAATATTATTCCAAATAAAATAGATATTTGAAAAATATTTTGAAAATTATTGGAAAACCAGATTTTGTAAATGCCTATGAAAATACATTCATTTTCAAAAACTATATAATTATTTTTAAAATAATTACAGTTTTAAAGTTATATAAAATAATCCAATGGTTTTCCAAAAAAAATATTATTCATGTTTTTGTAAAAAAAATATCATGGCCACTTCAAACATTAACAGATGTTTTGGCCTACCCAGTTTCCTTCAAAATGTTCTTTTTTCCCCACTTCCCTTTCACAGTTAAAATGTCCAATTACCAATTTATTTAATGAAACCATTTTCACCTCTCCCAACACAAATATACATTTATTAATAGAGTATTTTATTTAAAAAAATTATCTGTTTGTTAAATAGATAAATAAATAAATTTATATAAATATATTAATGCTTGAATTCATTAAAAATTACTTGGAAGACATGGTATATCCAAATCTCATGATATTTTGACCTCTTCTAAATTTCATTGATTACAATAGAAATCTATGTAATTATAACTACCATCATATGATCATTATAGACACATTACTAAAAAGGGTTTAAATTGATACATTTTACAATTTTAAACAGATCATTGCATAAGATATTTAAAAAATTACATTATTGATTTTCTACATAAAATAATTTCGTAAATGTATGTACAAATAAAATTAAAGAATATCAACACTATATTTTTATTCACTTAAATTAATAGATACATAATTTTGAATACATAGAATTATCTTGTGGAAAACATATAAAACACGTAAAATTATAAAAAGTTACATTTTTAAAACAAACATCACATACACGCAAATATATATATACACATTATATGTATACGAACCATTATACATAATATATAAAGATATTTAAGCTAAATACACCATGTTTTTTATTTTCATAAAATGATATTATGCATTAATAATTGAAATCCCCTTGCATGGATATGAATATGTTCATTGATAGTTAAATAATGATGGTAAAATATATATATCATGTAATTTAGAAAGATTATATACATATTTACTTATGTTTATAGTTAAAGAATATTAACTTTTATATTCGTCAAAAGTAAAACCATACATATACACCATTAATTACATTACATAAGCATGATAATACTTATGTCATACAATACTAGAAATAAATAATCATGGTGTTTGAATCTAATTATTTTATAAACCTAAATTTTAAGAATAAGTTATAATTACATAATGGTTTTATAATAATAATAAGTAACCTTAAATGAACATGAATTTCAATGTAATTAAATAATTAGAAGACTTTGAAACAAATATCCTTAGTTTTTTGAACTAATACACATATATTTATTTTGAGAAATATGTTGAATTTAAAATTAAAATAAATTATTTTCATTTAAATATAATAATAATAAGTCCCCTTACATGAACATAATTAATAATAGATATGTACCCGTTGAATTTATGAAATAAATAATCATTGATTTTTGATATATATAAAAATGTATAACTGAAATTGAAAATTGTTTAAACATATTTAATAAATTATATCCCGTAACCTGAGAACTGAAATCTAATAAAGGTTTCCTTACAATTTCATTTTAATGGTACTGACTAGAGGGAATGCGATTGTTTCCACCATTTTTGGTGTATTCAAAACTGTGAAAAGGGTGGAAAAAATTAAGGTGTATTTCATATCTTGGGTTCTGTTCTTCCTAAAAAAATTGTTCTTCAAGAGTATTTAAAAACCTATATAAACATATTTTTAGGTTTAGATACCAACTATTAGGTTTCTATCAACCTTTATATAGAAGATGGGGTGATGTGTATGACAACATTTAATGTCTATGGTCCAAAAAACCATTTGAAACCTACCAATTTATATACTAGAGAATGATGAATCATGTTTTTAATGAAATGAAAAAAAAAATAATTTATTTTATAATATAAATCCAGATATAACATTTTTATTGTTTTTGTTTAAATTTTATGTTATCGTAATTCTTCATGAAGAAAAAAATCAATAATGATAGTTTTAGGTGGAAAAGCTATAACAGGTAGATCCAATGATCTACAACTCTGTTTTGTTTAAAAAAAATAGACAATAATGTTGAAAATTGTTTCTAGGTTGATCCAGCTATGGTTTTCATATAGTGAATGATGTTATAAGATATTTATTTCAATGGAAACAATGAAACTGTCAAATGAATGAAAATCTATATTAATAGTGAGGTCATAGTTAGATAATATCGGGGATGAAAATGACCCAGATGAAGAGAAATAATGTGGATGATCGAATGATGGAGGTGTGCTAATCCCAAAATTGTGGATCATCTGGTCCAAAAAATATGATCCCACATGAATACGAAATAGTTTTGTCAAATTCCTTAAAATAATTTCATGATAGTGATAAATATATCAACAAATGTTTCTTATAAATAGGCCTGTGTAAGAGGAAACACCTTACCTAAGCACTCATCAGGTCACGACCATCTCAAACTATTCTTGTTCATGTCATCGCAAAATTCGTACCTTCTATATGAGGCCCCCAAGTCATCTTCCTCTACATAGAATAGATATGTTCGAGGGTTCCCATTATCATTGACCCTTATAGTGGGTATCTTTGGTTGATGTCTCCCATGGTTTTTCCACTATTGGTTGTCCATGTAAATTTTTTATCCAAACAGATTTTAACAGTTAATTATATTATTTTAAAAACACTTTTAGGTGATAATTTTTTAGAGCTAAATTAATCTCATATATTATTTTTATATGAATTTATAGTATATTATTATTAACATTATATAAGTCCTTAACATTAGTAATATGATACTTTATATAATGTTTCTATAATTTATAATTGTATTATATATTGAATAATGTACATATATATTTAAAAAATTTCTTCCAATGGTTATATCCATGTATTCATATTACTGACAATTTTATTTTTTTAAAATTTCTCAATGACTATAATCTAATGAAACATTACTTTATATAAAGATAGTCTAATTTTATGGAATTTTGAATACATGGATCATTGAATTTTAGTATTTTTCTCATGAGAATGATTCATATTTTGTCCAAATATATTTATTTTTATCATAATAAACATTGGTGGGATCCTACTAATGATAGATCTTGGTGATGAAAGATATAATCCTACAATTGGTATATATATTTTACTCTTACCATATTATTCATAATGTTTTTTGTGTACTTAAAATTCACGAACCATTTTCCTGAAGCAGTGTCATTCTATTGTCATTTATTGTAACATGAATATTTTGAACAAAAATATGTCTTGAGAAGTCTTATTTATTTCATTCATTTAAATATTTTATGAAATAAAAATTATAAGATATTAAATTGACAAGCATGTATGAGATAATTAATATCCTTTCATGGATGGTAACTCTTTTATAGAGGTTGGTGTTCCCTTTTATACAAGTTTATATTACTCTTTATTCAGAATTTCATACACCATACACGTTTAAAGGGATCAAGTAGAATGTATGGGAGATAAGTGTTCCCTTGTCTGAGATGGTAGATTGTGTTGGGCCACAAATACTATGGATAATATCTCCATAAAACTTCTAGAAGATGAGATTTCACATCAATTATATCAATAGTGGTCGTGGAATTCTCTTGAGTGATGTGAGGCCTTTTCAATGACTTGGGGGTATGAGTAGTTATTAAAATATCCCTAGATGGATACTATAGTGATTTTTTGATAGACCTGACATGATTAGGTATTGTATGAAGGTCGATATTGTCTGTCTAATTCCTAGGGGTGCTCAGTCCCCTAACATGGAATGTTTTTTTAATGAGCATCATGATTAGGATGAGTCCGTTGAGATGATGTGGCATGTCATAGAGATGTGTTTCCTTTTTGATATGGGTAAGATATATGACCTATGATATCTGAAAAGGGAACAAGGAGTGGGTAATAGTAATTTTTAAGAACCTGGAAAATATACTTCCATGGGGATTGTTGGGATATATATTATGGTGGTTCCTAGGTGGTGGGATCAGAAATGATGTGGGTTTTATGGATATTTTGAATAACCTAGAGGTATGGGTTGGACGAGCCAACGGGTAGTGAGGTAAGTCATTGGTGATAAGTCTTTGTAGGTATATATGACCATTAAATATGGTGGGTCTATGGGAAAATAGTTGAAACCGAAACATGTAAGATGAAATGTTCATTGATGTGTAAAGCTAGTGAGTAGAGATTTATAAAAAGGAAAATACCTTATTATTTCGGGTAGTCAGTCAAGGAAATAGTTGATTCTTACCCCCAGTTTTAGGGTATAGGATAGGTATTGTGTATGATTTCATGAGATAAGAAAATTATTGAATTCAAATATTGTTCCACAGATGTAATTCCTTTGTTTCATGGTGGATTTCTTAAATCACAATGGAATAATTTTCTGAGTGTTTTGGTAGCCTACTATGAACACATTACCCACATCTTTATGCAACATGTTTATTTTCCTCATGCATATAGGTACGTCATGGTATATACAATGATGACATGGTCAAACACAATAAAGAATTATTTCAAACACTCTTTCTATATACCTTGGTTAACATGAATACCTTTTGGTTTTGATTTTACAAGAATGTATGATATGTTGGGGATTGATAAGGGTCTTCTTGACGAGTATTTGGTGGAACGAAGTGTAGTGAGTTATTTTAATTTTACTATAGAATCTATGTGTATTTTGTAAATTTTTTAATTTTCAATATGGTATTGAATCTCTTATTGATTAGTGAATTTGTTATATTACTATTTCATTGAATCCTATATTCCCTTTGTTTTATAATATTAATAATTTAGTTTTGGTTAATTATGATTTTGTTGTTTCTCACTATTTTCATACTCTAATTTGAGTGCATCAACTCCCAATTATATTGATTAGACCATCAACATTGTTCAACATCCTATATCATATGATGGGATATTCCATAGGCAATATAGCATCCTTATCACATTAATAATGGAGGGAAATGGGGTCAGGGTCTCAAAATATAATAATATAGAATATTATGTGGTTTAATAATATGATATATAGTAGATGGGTGGTCATCTAAATTTTCAATGAATTTTATGGACTATAGACCACTGGGCCAAGAAGGCTTCCTTTTAGAATGTATCAGTTATTAGGGGTAAGATATTGTTTTTCATAGTTTATGTTTTTGTTGGTGAGATGATTATCAAATATGTCATCATGCCTAGTGGTTGTCATTTTATTGAAACGTATCCTATTAATAAGAGGAATTTTTTTATGAATCATGGTAGGAAAGTAGCATTTACATAATTTAAACATTATTCTATGGGAATATTTTTACAAACAAAGGATTCATAGAATAATGTATCAACAACAAATTATAAGGAGTTTTACTAGAAAACATGTTAGATAAATTATAGATACCGTTATTGTGATTTCATCTCACATGGAGTTCTATATGATATGATCATGTGGATTATACAGTGAGTCACATTATAGTGTTTCTAATATGGTCCCTTTTTTAAGGGATGTATATGGACACATATTACGTTTGTGTAGAAATTTTTTCCACTCTGATGGATCCTAGAATGCCAATATAGTCATTGATTAGTAGAGGGATGATTTTATCATGATCTTTAATTTTTATGGTCTTGTTTGGTCTTGTTACTTATTTTTTAAATACAAAATAGATGATATTTTACACTATATATTCTTCACGAAACTTTGCTAAACCAAACCGATTGATTGACGAAGGACATGTACATTCCTCAGGATTTAGGTTAGTAAGAACTTAATTAATATTTGGTATGATGTCTCAGTTTTTGGTCAAAGATATCCTTATCTATAGAACTATAAATTATGTTTGTGATTTTGTTGGAATTTTGGTAATGTACGATGACAATTTTGGGTTCTGGAATAAAGTATGAGTAGTAAGTGACGTTGCAGTTAGAATAAGAATGAATGAGAATCTTTGAGCTATTGGATGATTTGACGTGTGTGATTATCTTAGTTAGTGGGTTAGAAGAGTGGGACTAGATTCAAAGGGAATGAATCATAAGGTAGTGATTTTGTTTGTGAAAATAGATTTCATGGGACTGTGAAGCCAATTTATTTGGGCGAGATCATTGAAGATAATGGGTGAGAACCAAAGAGAGGGTTCACAGAAAGTAAAATCACCTATGAAGAAGTGTGATTAATAACATGAAAATTGGATGAAAAACCTTATGTGTGTGAGGGATCATGTATTCTAGTTAAAAATGGTTACCATTTTAGTTGTGGATCAGTGAATGGTTCATTTACGGACTACATAGAATTTTTCAAGTTATAAATGAAATTGAGTAGTGATCTATTTATACTGTGATTGTGAGAAATATGTTCACTTATTGGCCTTGGTTCAGCGAGATTGGTGATGTCTCTATGTGGTGAGATTATTCATTACTGATGGATCTGGGTACTATGGTACTTCTTGTCACAGATACTTCCTTGGAAGGTGTTATTGAGGAATGGTGGGGGTCAGTCAAGATTAGTAGAACACATGTTGTTTAATAACATATTAGGTTGGTTTTGTAGGAGAATTAAAAGTGAATATGTATTTCAAGGATCATGCAAATGGATGTTGGTGGATGTATACAAAATTGTGAGAGGATTTTGAAATGGTTATGATGACGTTCTTTGTAGGAAAATAATGTTATGAAATTGGTGTTTTGTGTTGGTGATCATGCATGAGATTTACTATCATGTCCATTAATTTTATTCAATAATGGTTTGATCATGGGTAGTAAAGAATAGTTTTTTCTCTACCAGATATATGATACAAATAATCTTATAATGAAATTTATTGAATTATTTGTGGGAGAATGAATGTCACATCGGGTGGGTCATGGTTATATTGAAAATGGTTTTTTAATGTTCTATATTGAACCCAGACGTGGATGTGTCATAAGGTCTATTTATATATTGACCCTTGTTAAATGAAATATTTAATATTTATTTAAATTTGATGGATTTATTTATTTGAATTTAATTGTGCTATTTTTTTGTTTGTGTGACCTAAGGGTGAGTCAAATAATCGTTTGGTTAGTGAATATGGAGTGATTTTTATTATAGGAATTTGTTTTTTATCTCACCATTTAATTTCATCCGGTTAGGGAGAATAGAATTAATCATGGGTCTCTAATAGATATAAGAATTCCTTCTAGGGTTAAGGTATACTGATTCGTTGATATGGAATTATGTAATATCCAAGGGGGCCTATATTGTTTTTGGAGTTTTTTTAATGATAATTGACTGGGGTTTTGTCCTGGAATTGGATGTGGTGAGGTATAAAATACATCAACTGTGATTATAGACCACTAAATGTGTAGTTTAAGTAAGATATAAAAATTATAAACAACACTGCATTTTTGAATTAAACATTTCGTGTAGATTCGTATAAAAAATAGTATATTAGAAGTGTGTTTTTAGAAGGGGTTACGGACAACCCCCACTAGTAATCTAATTTAGGGGTGATCAAAAACTCCCCTAAAATATTTGGTATTTTGTTTTCAATATTTGGATAGATTTTAAAGGACAGATATATATAATATTCGTTTGGGTATTTTTTGCTACATATGTATATAATGGAATTTGTTTTTATAAAAATATCTAGTGGGGTTCACAATAACCTATAAACTATGATATTAGAGGTGGTTTTGAGCTCCCTATAATTTAAAAAGTTACATGAGGTTTATGAACCTCCACTAATACCATATATTGGAGTGGGTTTTGAACCCATCCTAATTTATTATATTATTGGGGGTTATAAACCCCCTCTAATTTAGGACATTAGAGGGGATTTATAGAACACCTATAATCCCATAGATTATAGGGGGTTGTGAACCCCCTAAACATTATGAAATTAGAGGGGGTTATAAACTCCCTCTAATTTAATAAATTAGAGGCTGTTGTGAAACTACTCAAATTTAAAACAATAGGGGGGGGGTTGTTAACCCCCTATAATTCATGAAACAAAATGGGGTTCATGAACCACCATTAACCAATTTGATTAGTGGTTGTTTTAAACACAATATAATTATTATTTATTTTTAATATATATAATATAAATTCATATTTAAAAATATATATGTCTTGGAATGCATATGTGTATAGAGATATATTTATTACTTAAGGACGCTATATAAATGTATTTGAATACATCATAAATATATATAAATATATAAGTATATAATAAAACCAAATAAATACATAAATGAATACGTATACATATAAAATATTGTATACATTTATAAATATTTGTATAAATAATATAAATGTAATTATAAATATATTTATTCATACATATAAAATTCATATGTGGCATTATAAATACTATACATTTATATGATTATTTATAATATATATTATATTAATTACATATTTTAATAGTTTTGTATAAATACATTTATATTATATAGTTTATACAAATAAATATATGTAATATAAAAAAATTAAATATTAATATACATACACACAGATATATATTTATTATATATATATATATTATATATTGTATTATCACTGTTATATTATATATATTTTTATATATTTTTTATAATGATCATATATATATTGTGGTATACAACAATAATTATAAATTACATCTGTATATTTATATATATCATTTAATTATGTTATATATTTCTAATTATATAAATGTGTTCAGTTTTTTGTTTATATATATATATACAAGTATTTGTGGATACAAGATATAGTATAAATTTTTATAATAACATATATAAATAAATAATATAAATGTATTAAATATAATATAAGTATAATACAAATTATAACATATAAAAATGTGTAGTATTTATAAATACAAAATATAATATTTATAGTGAAAATTACTGTAATAATAATAATAATTAATAACAATTTTATTTTTACACACACACATTCATATATACAAATATAAATAAATAAATATATATATATTATAATTTTATTATATCATTATTTATTTTAGAAATACATAAATACAGACATACACAAATATAAATTCATTTAATAGAACATATTTATAATATTAATCATACAATTTATAAATGTATAGTATTTATAAAACCAACATATAATATTTATTGTAAAAAAACGTGTTATATTTATAATAATTAATAATTTTATTGTGTCACACAAAAAATATATATGAATTTAAAAATATTTGAATAAAAAAGTATTTTTGGACGTAAATTTATTTATTTATATATAATACATTTATACATAATATATATATATATATATTATAGATTATATATATATATTATTTATATTTTATACTCAAATATATTCATATATATTCTACAGAAATATACATATTATTTAATGATTGTGTATTTATATGAATAGAAAATATTATATATAATATGTATAACATGATTTAGAGTAGCGGTGAAAGCATGGGGGCTGTTTCTCCTAGAACATTGGATTGGTTCCCATCAAGTGTAAATTTACCATCTAGGTGTTGTGGGAGTGGTGGTAGATGGGTCACATATGTAGGGCCCATAATGTTTGGTCCCACAATGGGAGGACAGACCTCATATCGACATCTATGGGGTGTGTAGATAGGGTTCTTTGGGGTGGGGTTGTCTAGAAGTGTGTCCTGGTGACACTAGTGTCTATTTGGGTCATAGGTGTCTGTTAGGGTGTTTGTTAGTGGTGGTTTTTAGGGAGGTTAGAGGGAATCTTAAGATGTTTTGGGTGTCTTTTGGTGTCCCAATGGGGAATTCAGGGTGTCTTAGGGGGGTTTTCCAAGGTTATTAGGGAGACGAGGGTCATCAGTGTCCTGGGGGGGGGGGGTCTTTCTATTTTGTGTAAGTATCCTAGGGTGTCTTTTCTGTTTTGATTAAAACAAAAAGGGGATAATTTAGTGGAGGTTACACTATCACTATCCGCTATTTGACACATAGAAGTCCATTTTTTGCAGCTAAGACTACACCTGATTTGGTTTTTTATTTAGGGGGATTTCTTCGACCAGAAGGACAGTTTTCAGGGTGTCTCGATGGGCTGCATTATGGTGGTTGACTAGGGGTTTGGAAATGTCATAGGGGTGTGTCCGGGTGACTCAATGGGGTGTCTGGGTGTCCTAGTTGGAGTTTCCTTGAACATTAGGTGGTTCATCTGAGTCCTAGGGGGTTCTTTCTATTTGACGCAAAATAAAAAAGGGGATAGTTCAGGGGTGGTTACACTATAACTGCCCCTAAATTGGACTCATATAAGTCATATTTGGGCAGTTACAACCACCCCTAATATTTTTTTCAAATTAGGGGTAGATAAACTTCCGCTAATCTATCTATATATAATGAATTTATGTAGAAATTAGAATGGGTTAAAACCCCCTCATAAATAAAAACCTTTAAATAAATTCCTACTGTACCAGTGCTTACCCACAACTGCCACTATTTAGAGTAGTCAACCACATTAGTAGCGGATTTATATAACCATCTCTATAGTGTCAATATATGGTTATGACCCTTTATATATGAAATAAAAACCCATTCTGGTCAACCTATTTTTTATGTAGTTAATGTTAGGGTATACAATAATCAACATGGTGAATTGGTTCACTATACCTTGGTGAAATATTAGAGATAGGAATGGTTGAGTGATTTTTTGTTGTTATAATTGATGATTTATTTGGGGATCAACATTTATTGATTGGTGTTCCATGGTCATTGGAGTTGTTTAATTGAAGCATGTTCTCTATTTCATAGGAAAATGTGGAAATTCCATTGTAAATTGGTGAATGAGAAAGTTTGGGATTGATGGGTGATGAAGTACAATGGATTATCATGGATGTTATGATCAATTGTATGGATTTTTTAATGATTAATATCATTATGGGCATTTAACATCATATAATGTTTTTATTTTTATCATGGAGTAGGAGACACACTATGAATTGGGGATAAAATCTGAAATTCTATTATTGGGCTATACTAAGAATATTGGTTTAGAAAGGATCTAGTCTCAGTTGGTTCTTCTGGATCTCAAGTTGGTTGTATAGAATATATAATAGACCGTATTTAAATTTAATTTTCATATATGTTCATTATGTTCCCCACAAAACATGCATCGATATAATAAAATAACATAATATGCTATGAAGAGAAAAAAATAATGTTGGGAATGAGGGAGAGGATTCCGCCTCCAGTGCATTGGATATCGTCATGGTGCGAGTGGTGTTTGAAATTAATCATTACATTGTAAATATTTCAAGTCCATAAAATTTCCATTTTCATTAGATGTCTAAAAATTGTGAACCTCATAGACACACCATTATTCTTTCAAGAGACATGTTTTTTTCCACAATGACAACCATTGTTGAGTCGTTGATGATATCTTGGTCTATTTTTTGAGGGGAAATATCAACCTTATGGGGTTTCATCCCTTTTAGAATTTAAGTTTCCAATATGTGTGTGTAGTTCCATTATGATGATTCCTCACCCACAATTCATCCCATTTTATTACACATTCGAAGGGATGATTATCGATTCTCTTTAGTGTCAATTCAAAGTATTTTTAGACATTTCCTTATTTTTTTGGTTCCCTATAAAATTTATCGATTTAATTTTTATTTCATTATAGGTTTTATTGATGATTCCACTATAGCATAGAGTTATTGGTAAAAGTAAGCTTAATTTGATTATAGTATTTACATGAGATCTCTCGAGGATGAACCACTAGATATTTTGGTTGTTTTAGTGATACTATGATGATGAATTAGTTTTTACAGAAATATGACTATTTGGATTAAATTGGAAAACAAATAATAAATGTTGTAAATAATTATCTATATTTTTTGAATCATGTAATAGAATAGATAGTTATAAAATCTTGGTTGAATAATAAAAATCCATTAATGAGATAGTGTATATACTATTAAGGATTGTAAATCCATGATAGATCTAAGAGGCCCCATTAATAAAATACCACAATCAGGTTTATGCATTATTTACATCTAAATTCATGTTTCATGGAACATGGTAAAATGGAAATGGATAAATAGAACCATAATGAGAGAGGTATGATGCTGTTGGACCTCCAATAACCTAGATATGTGATTCTTAGAACGTTAGGAAATCATTATCAATTGGTAATTACAACACTAGGGGAGTGGATATCTATTGATTTGACATGAGGGATCTGGTATTTATCGGAGTATGAGTGGTGAAACTTATGTTTTTATATACGGTTCATAGGGATATTTGGTTATTAATTAGTGACTCATGTCTGGTAATAATGATGGGATAGTTCTACATCTCACTCTTAGTGAGGAACACCCTCTTGATGGTGGTTTGTAGATTAATGAGAATTTTGAGCATGTTAAGTCCATCATGATTGGATGAGGTGTTGAAAAGTGTATTTTCTTATAAGTGGGTAAATTCCTAAGATGTATCCATTTGTTGTTAAACTATTAGACCTAGGCGTGGGTAATGGTTGGTGTTCATGACATGGAATCTTGTTTTAAATTGGATTGCAGTGTGATGGATTAAGGATCCCTTGTCACAAGAATCTAGAGTGATGGAAGTTTTGATGTGATTTGATCAGGACATTATGTCAAGACTGAATAAACCTGTAGGATACGTGGTCACCAAGGATTGTGGAGTGTTACTATATCAACGGCTATGGAACTAGATGGGTACAAGGGACCACAAGGGATTCCATGATGAGTTATATGATTACTTGTTTTAGATGAAGGGAATGGTCCATGTGGATATTTCCAATTTTATTAGATTGTGAGATTTATTATTGGATGTGGTTACTTTATTTATGATTATTGATTGTCCATGATTATTTTACTCTATTAGGTTACAATCATGTTAGGATATAGGTATCTTAACACATATCCTTCCATTTTGGAGATGGCGCTAGATGGAGATCTATTGCTGAGATAGAGTCACCATGTGTATGAAGTGAGTCTTTTTTTGTAATCATGGGTTATGAACTAGTACATACCATCAATAGTATTGGGTTGCGATAGTGGACCCAACATTTATTTGGAAGGGTTTTTTACAGTGGGATGCTTCATGTGATGGGGATGGTTTTTTATATGATGTGAGACAAGAAGTATTGACCCTTCCATAGATGATTTTGTAATGGGTCATGGTTTTTATGTTGGAACATTTCTGATTACGTCATGAAGATGATTAAAGAGTTTCACTTTTACAATGATGAGTGTTTGGTTAGGGTATTGGTATCCGGAATGATGGATTGAGATGAGATGATGATGGGTATCTAGCAAAATGTTGAAGTATATATGATAAGGTTTCATGGGGTCCTCTTTAGAATATGATGCATAATTCAAGTGGTGTCATGTTTTACTACCTACAATAATACAATCATTATATGTTGTAATGTGTTTAGCTTCAATGATTACACATGTATATGATATTTTATCATCAGGTCAATTAGTGGGACCCTGCTATGATTTATTTCTCATTGTCTGTATGGAAACCATAGTGTGAATTCTGACTCTTTATTTTCTTTTAGGCCAGATTACTATATGAGTAGTGAGACAGGATAAGGAATATCTATATGTATTTTCCGAAATGGATTATATACTATCCTAGGGATTAAATAATTTATTTTTTTAAAAAATTTATTCCAATTTTTTCTTTTTATATGGGATCAAATTAGTGGGAAGTTAGTTTTGCTACTCTATGATTGTGTGCTAATATATTGAATTTTATTTTTTATAGATGTGTTTTAATGATTTAAAATAATTATTAATCTGGTTGTGTATGATTTAGTTATTTTACACTATTTTATTATGTAAAGACCTATAAATTTCAAGGAATTTTTTTTCTTAATTTTCTTTGAAATTTTACAAAAATGTAGTTTCTGACGGCGCCTGATTCTGAGGCCCGGTGTGCCCGGAATCATTTTCCGAAGTTTAGCTCGGGTACGTTTTGTGAACGAACGAGCGGGTTTTTTTCTAACATTTGAAACAGTGCTCGATATTGAATTCTAAGGGCACCGATGGATTCGCAGTGCTGGTAATTGCTTAAGATGATCTTTTTCGTAGCTGGGTTATCATGGGAGGTGTTGATAAAAATTTGTGGAAGATAAAAATAAAAATTGAGTTACAATTTTTAATTCTATAAAGTAGTTATATCCTTTGAGTGGAAGTTAGGGAACTACCCATCAGAGGTTAAGAGGGTGGTGTGGCCCACACGAGACCCTACCCCCCTTGATCTTTCCATAACCCCCTTAACCTCCCATAACTCACCTCCCACTTTAATATTGTAACTCCACTTTAACTTAAGTGACTCCTCTCCTCCTCACCTACCACATTAATTAATTTGACAACTCAAGATCAATTAATTATGTGTGTTGGTTTTGAATTTTGAAATTTTGAATTCATGGCATGGGTAAATAAAATAAGGTGGAGCCTTATTTTATTTTGGTTAGAGCTTTTGTGTTTCGAGAAAGGGAAGAGAGCATTTGAGTTTTGAAGAACTTCCTCCTCCGAAGAAGAACGCTTCATCTCCTTTGTTGAAGAAGGTGAAGAACACCGAAGATACGACGAAGAACATCGTCTCATCTTGCACGTTCTCTCCATGTCAAAGGATGCGAGACGCCACATTCCTCATTGGGTGATCACTGACAACGTTCCTTCTCCTATTCTTCCTCCACATCAAGGGAGGAGACACCACTGCGGGGAACATCGCCATTGACGAAGACTCACCCTCCGACGTCAACCGAATCGGCACTAATCTTCCGCGATGTCCGATCACCGTGATGCTTTCCTCTTCTGCAGCTCGACGACGTGTGACGTCTTTGCAATGTAGGAGTTTGGTTTTCATGTCGTGAATAATTTTATACGTTCATCGATATCAACGGCCAACTGTTATCAAAATAACGAAGGAGGTCGGACCGCACAAACACGGACGAACCTCCTCCCCTTTTATTTTGTTGGTTATCTATGTGGCTTGAAATGGATGCAACGCAGTGCCATCGCACCATGCAGGAATTTAGAGAATCACGATGAAGAAGTGTGGCGCCGTCGCACCGCGCCTTTGAGGTCAAACGAATCTGCGGTCGAAGTCGGGCCGCGGTGAAGAGGCGTAGTGCCATCACGCCATGCCGGAAAACCACGAAGATGGCGCGTTTTTAACGTTGAGTGCGGATCGATGGGCGACGACGAATCGGGCTGAAATGGCGTTTGAATTCCTTCGTAGTAATGATCGGGTCCCGGGAGGACTATTGGAGAAGGCGGAAGACGAAACGGACCACCGGAGCGCGTCCAGTGGTCCGTAGAAGGTGGCAGCGGCTGAGCCGCGGTGGTGGGACATGAACCGGAATGGCCGGGCCGTTCCAGGTTTGTGGAGGCGCGGCTTTAAGCCATGCCAGGTTGACAACCGGGGGGGGTTGCAACCCCCTACACCCGTCGCGCCGCGCCAGCGTGAGGCCAACCGAGCCTTGCATTCTAGGCTGTGCCGTGCAGCCGGGCCGGGCCGCACCCAGCTGGGCTGGACCCGGACCCGGTTCGGCTGACCCAGGGGGGTTGGGCCGGGCCGGGCCGGGCCCAGAACCCCGTTTTCGGATCTCTTCGGTCATTCTACCATAACATGGGTTAAGGACCTCCGATCGACGAACCATTAGTTGCGATGCGATCCTTGGATGGAGACGGTCGTTTCAGTATGTTACACTCAAGGTTTCGGAGAACTTTGGGTTCGGCACGGTCGGTTCGGATATGAATCCAACTGGGACCTCGGAGCGGAAATGTTTATATCATGAGTTCCGGACATCTAATTGACGTGCCGTCAACTTTTTTGGTTTCCTCGTGATGAGATAGAACTTTCGGCTTACTCTACTCGAGGGTTGGATGCCATCGAAGTGCAGTTAGGTTGGTTTGCTCACGAAACCAACCGGGCCCCTAGAACGAAAAATCCAATAACTCACAAACCGTGCGTCTGATTGACACGCCGTCTATCTCGTTGAATTCCTCTTGATGAGACGGAACATTCGGCATACATTGCCTTTGTTTTGGATGTAGTTGGAGTAAGGCCGGGTTGGATTGTACCGGAAATCCAGCCGGGCCCCTGGAACGGAAAAGCTGTTATCTTTCAGACCAGACGTCAGTTTGACAAACCGTCAGTGGTGTTGTTGATCACTTTGAGAAATGTTCCCTATGGGTATACCCTATGAGAGTTTGGGGTATAGTTGAGATACGTCCGGTTTGGTTCGCACACGAAACCAACCGGGCCCTTGGGACGAAAAGGCTAATAACTCACAGACCGGGCGTCGGATTGACGCGCCATCTGTTGCGTTGAGACCCCTATGATGAGGCGGTCCTTTGAGATAATTTTTCATGGGACTTGTGATACTTGGAGTATCGACCTATAGCTCGTGTAGAGGAACCTCCTTGAGATGAGCATACAGAGTACGGGGACCGTGTAGCTGGCTATGACTGATGACTGCTTGTCCGATTCGATTCGGGGTGACTGGCATAGCCCAGTGGGGAGCACTAATTTGTGAGGTGGAAGTCCCATGGCGGATGAGCACTACAATGTGAGGTGGCAGACCCGCGGTACTCGAAAGGAGGAGTACCTCTGTAGGCTATGAGGGGGAGCACTACTGTTTGAGGAGGCAGACCCATGGCAGAGGAGAACTACTGTGTGAGGTGGCAGAACCGTGATACTTGATAGGAGGAGTACCTCAGCAGTCTTAGGATAGTGAGAAGTACCTCAGAGTCGTGAATGGACCATTGTACACTCCAGAGATGGGGCTCTGCAGCAGTTACGGTTTCGATAATGAAAAATCCTGGTTTTAGATAAGTCTATGACTTTTGTGTTTACCTATTGATTGAGATGGTTCACTTGATAACTTAGGTATATGTATGGGCATATTCCTGGGTAGTGGTTATCCGTTGATTTCATAATATTTGTGTTTCCTCATGATTGATATGGGTTACTTGATAACTTAGGTATATGTATGGGAATATACCTAAGTAGAGGTTATCTGTTGAGATCTTATTTGTGGTTATCCTTGATTGTTTCATTGAGACCTTGAGGGTCTCGGGGTCCCTACTGAGTATCATTATACTCACCCCTGCATGGGCTATGCCCACACCACATTTTGTTGGCTGCAGATGACGGGCAGTGCTGACAGAGGCCGAGCGTTTGAGGACTGGATGGTACCTGGCGGTGGAATACACGACGAGTCAGTATCCGGAGGTGGACTTCACGGCAAGACGACACTCGGAGGAGGTTGAAGGGTGAGAGCAATGTGGTGGCTATCTATACCTACCCTTCCGGTAGGATCCGTGGTGGACGATCCAGGAGCTGCACCATCTGTACCTACCCTTCAGGTAGGATCCGATGAGGACGTCCCAGGAGCCGTTTCCGTTCTTCTAGCTGTTGTCTTTTTCTGTTGTACTTTTTTTCAGTTGTAGTTTTATTTTTAGTTGGGTTTTTATTCAGGCCCATTTAATTTTCATCACTTCTCTTTGTACTTAGTGTTTTACTTCAGCTTGTACTCTGTGGTGTTTAGTTTACATTTAAAAAGGCAATGCCTTCCCAGTTTTCGGGATTTACGCCTTTGGTGCTAGTCGCCAGCCCCTGGCCTATGGAAGGCGGTCTTGGGGTAGTCACGGCATGGGCCCCGAGGACGGGTCATGAAAAATTGGTATCTGAGGAGTCGGTTCTACCGCAGAACTAATAACTCTGATATTTTCTTTTTGTGAAGCGACAATGTTAAGAGTACTGAGTGTGGTTTATAGTTCAGGGAGTCTAGTGTTGGTGCGGGTGGCCGACGTATCCATACACCAGGACCCTGACAACTGATTTCTAACTTTGTGCATGAAAACACTGATTGCGTGTGTGTTTCCAAAAGTTTTTATTTAAATATCTTCTCAAACATGGTCAGCTCACCAGGTATAAATCGTTTGACCATGTCACGTTGTTTCTTTCAGGATGCCTCCCCGCGGACGGCCAGCTAGAGCCCCGAGAGTTGTTCGTGCTGACAACCCGCCAATCAACGCGGGCTCAGTACAAGGCTCTATTCCAGATGAAGCACCAGCGGAGGCACCAGCGGTACTACTACCCGTTGGGCCCCCGATGCCACCGGCCCCAACAACAGAGGGTGCACGTCGCTTGAGCGCACTGCACGAGTTCTAGCACCAGTGGACACCCGGGTTCAGGGGTGAGATGGACCTGCAGGCGGCTGAGGATTGGCTGGAGGCTATGGTGAGAGTCTTCAGGCTAGTGGGGACGCCAGCAAACTTCATGGTGATCCTTGCTGTCAGCCTTCTTCAGGCAGCAGCAGGCAGATAGTGGATCCTGATGCTGTAGATGCATTACGAGGCAACACTTCTATGGGCAGACTTCGAGGGCCTATTTCGGGAAGAGTTTATACCAGCCACACTTCGAGTGGTGCATATACATGAGCTACTTCAGCTGCGGTAGGGCAGCATGACAGTGGCACAATATTCAGCGAGGTTCACAGACCTCTCGTGCTACTCCACAGATATGGTATAGTACCAGTTCTTCAGGGCCCGAACCTTCGAGTAGGGACTTAGGCGAGAGATTAGAGCTTCTGGTGTTTCTCACAGCATTCCGATGCAGACAGTGGTGTTGGAGCGAGCCCTCTTAGTGGACAGTTTCTTTACTGAGCAGTCTCCAGCAGTAGGTCCCACCACTAGCCGGCATGTAGAAGAGTCTTCAATAGCAGGCAATAGACAGATGACGCAGAGGTCCAAGAGGACCAGACCTACAGGTGGTCGACCGCGTGACTCAGGGTCGGTAGTGTGAGGCACCAAGGGGAATGACAGAGCCAGACCTGCCATGAAGTGTTACTCCTGCGGTGGGATTGGTCACATGGCACGTGACTGTCTGACCCACCATGCAGATGACCAGCAGTTAAATGAAGAACCTCCCAGGCAAAGGCAGAGGTTTGATCAAGGCCGACCGCTAGGAGCTGAAGGCCGAGGGAGGGGAGCTGTCCATGAAGCTGGAGGTGGATGACACTTCGAGGTCTTTCCACCACCACCACCACCAGGAGGTCCACCCCGTCCGTAGGGAACCAGTGGACATGGAAGAGCTCAGCTTCAGGAAGTAGAATCTTACGACTACGAAGCCCAGGAAGCGAGTGGACACGAGCAGAACTAGTTGTTATATCTAGTTCCATGTTGTTGTTGTTACATTTGTGTCTTTGTACCACGAGCTGCAATAATATAAAGACACTTACTTTTATGACATTTGATTCCTTCCTTTTTGTGTACTAAGAGGTTTCGGTTTAAACTGTTGACTGGACCCCCACTTTCGAGATTCTTACTGGAGGAGACCCAGTTACCTCATGCTAATACCGACAGTGTGACTCGACCCTTTGAGGCGAGAGTGACAGTTGGATCTCTTGGTAGTAACGTCGAGGCCTTGCGACGTCGTCCATGGAATGAATACATCATTCATATCTGGATTGATTGTATTAGGAAAATAACGTGGTTCATCCAGGGGATTAGAATAGATTTCTCTTATCGGCAATGAAGAAATCGTAGCAGCTCTTGTGGGACCAGAGATGGTCTAGGCCACGACAGAGTAGGTCCAGGTCATACAAGAGAAGATGTGGATAGCTCAGATCCGACAGAAGCCTTATGTTGACAAGAGGCAGAGACCACTAGAGTTCGAGGATGGTGACCACATTTTCTTACGAGTCTCACCTCGACGTGGAATTAAGAAGACGTGTCCGAGGCAACAAGTTATCTCCATGGTTTGACAGACCTTTCTAGGTCCTCAGCAGGGCAGGCGAGGTGGTTTACCGTTTGAACCATCCACCTTAGTTGCACCGGGTGCATGAAATAATCCACATACCTCGGCTGAGGAGATATGTGCATGATCCTTCACACATCATCGACCTCAAGGAGTTTTATGTCGATGACAGGGCGACTTGCGTGATGATTCCAGTGGAGA
This sequence comes from Viscum album, assembly GCA_963277665.1. NCBI lineage: Eukaryota > Viridiplantae > Streptophyta > Magnoliopsida > Santalales > Viscaceae > Viscum > Viscum album. The sequence continues at coordinate 536,508,402 of OY728141.1, read as the reverse complement.
TCGAGGATCGATAGGAGCAGGTCCCACGTGAAAGATCGATTCCTCAGGTGCGTTTTCACTGCCATCACAAGAACCTCTAGGGGAGAACCTGGGAGCATAAGGCCCAGATGCGTGATCAGTACCGCATTTGTAACCATAGTTTGTGTTAAAGTTTTATAGGGATGTAAATCCCTAAGGTGGGAGTAATGTAATGACCCGAAAATTTAATGGAATTTTTTTTCTTAATTTTCTTTGGAATTTTACAAGAATACAGTTTCTGACATCACATGATTCCGAGGCCCGGTGTTCCTGGAATCATTTTCTAAAGTTTAGATTGGTTACATTCAGTGAACGAATGAGCGAGTTTTTTGTCTAACTTTTGATCCGGTGGTCGAAATCAAATTCCGAGGGCACTGATGGATTCTCGGCGTCGTTAATTGCTTAAGATGATCTTTTTCGGAGTTGCGTTTTCACGGGAGGAGTTGTTAAAAATTTGTGGAAGATAAAAATAAAATTGAGTTACTATTTTTATTTCTTTTAAAGTTGTTATATCCTTTGAATGGAAGGTAGGGAACTACCCATGAGAGGTTAAGAGGTTGGTGGGGCCCACACATGACCCTAACCCCCCTTGATCTTTCCATAACCCCCTTGACCTCCCATAACTCACCTCCAACGTTAATATTGTAACTCCAATTTAACTTAAGTGACTCCTCTCCTCCTCACCTCCCACATTAATTCATGCCACCTAAATATTAATTAATTTGACAACTCAAGATCAATTAATAAAGTGTGTTGGTTTTGAATTTTGTAATTTTGAATTCATGGCATGGGTAAATAAAATAAGCTGGAGCCTTATTTTATTTTGGCTAGAGATGTTGTGTTACGAGAAACGGAAGAGAGAATTTGAGTTTTTAAGAACTTCCTCCTCCGAAGAAGAACGCTTCATCTCCTTTTTTGAAGAACGTGAAGAACACCAAAGCTTCGACGAAGAACGTCGTCTCATCTTGCACCTTCTCTCCTCGTCGAAGGAAGCGAGACGCCGCATTATTCATCGGGCGATCACCGACGACGTGCCTTCTCCTCTTCTTCCTCCACGTCAAGGGAGGAGACACCACCATAGGGAACGTCACCATTGATGATGACTCAACCTCCGACGTCAATGGAATCAGCACCGATCTTCCGCGACGTCCGATCACCGCGACGCTTTCCACTTCCGCGGCTCGATGACATGTGACTTCTTTGAAATATAGGGGTTTGTTTTTCATGTCGTGAATAATTTTAGACGTTCTTAGATATCAACGGCCAACTGTTATCAAAATAACGGAGGAGGTCGGACCGCACAAACACGACCGAACATCCTCCCCTTTTATTTTGTTGGTTATCTACGTGGCTTGAAATGGAAGCGACGCAGTGTCGTCGCACTGTAACACCCTAAGATTTTATGAGATATATTCTTTTTAATTCCTTTGATTGTACACTATACCAAGATTATCATTTAATCTACGCAACATCGTAATAGCTTGCAGTATACACAACACAATTCTTGGATCGTGTTACACACAATTTCATGTTCATTTGATAGATGTTATTCTATGCAACATTGAGTGTGTGTATATATATATATATATATTCAATGTATAAATGATATATTGTTGGATTTTTTTTATAAACAACAACAAAGCAGTCTTTCACTACACGCAACCCTGACTTGACTTCATTACACACAATCACGACCTTCCTTGATAGCGTGTGTTGTACACAATACCAGGTTTCACTAATCAATGATATATGGTTATAATATTATCAGGAACTAGCCATTATGAATATAATTAACCACATTTTGAATATTATTATTCATCTTATAAATTTTCTAAAACATTTTATGTGAACAAAATAAATTTTTCGGGTAAAATAAGTATTTTTCAAAAAATGTAGTTTTGCTGCCTTTTGATGGCTCACCCACTTTAAATCTAGTTTTTGACATTATTATAATTTCAAGTTTACAAAATAAAATTATTCGTTGGAATAAGGATATAAAATTTTACCTTGGATAAAAATTTCATGTTATTCTAATAACTTTCATATTTTAATGAATAGTAAAAACACACTATATTTTAATTAAAAACAACTTTTCTCATCGTAATAATTTATGTGGTTAAATTATAACATTAAATGGTATTAAAGTATAAATAGAATTTATTTTTACCATATAATATAATGTATGTCAGTAGCATTGATTTTACCTTGAATTCGTAGGTTATATAAATTCAATCTTTTGTAATGTTTTAAACAAAAACCCATATTTTTTCGACAACGAGATTAATTTTAATTTAATTTCTGCAACTTCTGTGTGTTGAATTTGGAAAAATGGATTCCATATTTGGATTCAGTGGGTCCAAATTATATTAATAGACTACTTTTTATTTTTGGGCATTATGAATAGTAACTATGGTAAACTTTATTTACCATAGTTAAAGATAAATCGGGTAATTAAGGGTAAATATAAGATTATAAAATTACCCTAACAGCTGCCAAAATCCTATTAGATGACTAAAAGTCGACCAATATAACCTAAGGGTCGGATTAGAATCATTTAATGGACTTTTTTACATGACAATAACTTAATTATTATTAAAACCAAAGAAAGTGACAACATGTCACTCTCTTAAATCTTAAAAGTATATTAATTTTAATTTAGTGATAAACATCATGAAACTTAGAACATGATTAGTATCCAGAAAGATAATTAAATTATCTATATAATATTAATTTATTAATAATTTTATGGGATTAAATAATTATCATTAATTGTGACACAATAGAGAAGAAAAAAATTGTTTATCTAGTTAAAAATCAAGAATATAGTTTTTATTAAACTAACCGTGACCATAAAAGGCACAAAACCCTGACCAAAACTTATTGGTCATGTAAATGTAAACCATAATCATCCAATGGTCGAATATTGGACCATTTGGTGCCTTATAAATGCGATTATGACACTTATATTATTTTATTTTAAATGACGCCAAAGTTGTCACCTTCATAATTTAATAAATATAACAATTTAAATTTTGTGATTTTAAGATGATAAATTCTAGAAAAAGTATTATTGTGAAAGTTAATATATTTATCTTCATCATATGATTTTAGTTTTAATTTTTTATGCAACAAATAAGTATATTAAATAATTATACATAAATGATGTAGTAATTATTTTGTTAAGAGATAAACCAAATACATGGTTTTAAAAATAATAAAATAAAAAATATATGAACTATTTAATGTTATCCACTAATTTTCATGATACATATGAACTTTTATGAATCTATTAAAGCTTTTATTTTGAACATAACTTCTGTATATATTTAAATTCAAATAAATGAATAATGTCAAAATTGACACTATTGTTATTTTATAAAAATAACATATTATAAAATTGTTTAAAAATAACAAAAATATATAAAAATTATAAATTTAAATTTATATGGTCTAAAATGTTCTAAAGTATCCAATTATAGAAAATTCACACCAATTAAGTAATTATTTGTAATAATTTAAAATTTAGAATGTTATTACCACAAATAAAATTAAATTGATTAAGTAAGGATAAATCAAGTTGATAATGTTTAAAATAATTTCCTAACATGTATAAATTTTATTGGTTGATGCGATTACAACCCTATAACATCTAATATTCTAATATGAGTCATTTTTTGAGGTTTTTAAGTGGGGTTAGATTTATTATAAATTAATATTTTTAATATTTCTAAAGGTGCCCCTCCCCTCCCTTATAAAAGGGCACCTCCTCCCTCTCTTCTTAACCCCAATTTGAGCCTTCAAGCTCGGAAACCCCCTTGCAAATTATCTTCTACACTTACCTAGAAAAATCTTAGAGGTCCTAGACTTCTTCAAAGACCAATTGTAATGCCATAAGAGGAGGTCTCAAAGAGGCGCTTCAATGAAGAGGTAATGTTCGTTACCGATTCTTTGAACTTTATTTCTTATTCCACTTCTTCTTCTTTAGTTGTTTCATTATGAAGTAATAACATCAGTATCACTCATATACTGATATGTTATTATAAGTATGAAACCACCCTATTTCACCATTAATCCATCCAACCGAAAATGAAATCACCGCGCGTGCGTACGTATGGAATACTGTCTCCACGCCGTGGTGTAATCTATTTCCCCACCACCACCTTACTTGGATGGGTATAATAGTGCAAATAAATAACTATATATGATTATTGTAAAGTAGTATTGATTCTGAAATTGTATACATACACTCCAATACAATTTCACGATCATGGAAATGATATCATCGCTTGTGCGTACGTACGGACTACCGTCTCCACGACGCGATGAGATTCATTATCCCTGTTAACCATTTAAGAATGATTATAAAGAATATATAAGCAATAATAATGAAATATATGAAATTATAAAGCTACTGGATTTATGTGTATATATATATGTATGTTATCTACTTAATTCCATTCAACTCAATAAGGAAACGAATACAGCGTCCATGCATACGTACGGCCTACCGTCTCCATGAACGGTGTATTTCGTTCCATTTATCAATCTATTATATATATGTATATTCTGAATATATATTATATATAAATCATGTTTTATATTCTAGAAATAAGTAATCATGATCTAAGTGATCATATTAATAATTACAAGTCAAAACACAGACGAAAAATGAAACGATTTTACCAAAAACGCTCTTTAACATGGAATTTTCAAAAGAAAGGGTAATATAAAGTCATAACTGAACCATATATGATATCATAAAAATAAATATGATTCTATAATTAGTCAATGAAATTATTCAAATAATTATACATGAGGTTTGAATACATACGAAGCATATCAGACATAAGGTAAGGCATAATTATTCCAATCTCATTCATATCCGAGATTGTTTACTCGTAAGTATTTACTGGGGGTTATGTTTATTATCCATGTCCATATGCTCTCAAAATGTTTTCATGAAATTTTTACTTTATTTCCATTTATTTTTAAGACATTTTTACCCTTTTCTTACTTTTACCACATCGTATGGAAGGAATCTTTCTTTTGTTTACCATACGAGGTACTTTATGACTTTTCCGACAAAAGTACGAGGAAATTGTTTTTTTTACTTATACGGTGTGAACGGATTTTTACAGTTTCATAATGCCTCATTTTCATGAAGCTTCCTCTAAAAGATTTTATGATTATTTTCAACATAATAATTTACTTTTAAAATTTAATCGCATTTTGTGAAAGGAAACTGATTTTGAAGAAGAAAGTATATTTTCCTTAAGAATTCATTTAAAGTGTTTTATCAAAACCATTTTCCATCTAAGATGAAATTATTTCATATGAGTTTGTTTCAAGTATAATGTATCTATGATTTACATTCATTCACTTTTCTTATGATGAAATATCCATTTCTTATATGGATTATGTGATGATGATATGATGTTTATGAAACCCATTTTATTCTTTGTGTTATGATGAATGTTTTAAGTTTATGTTGTGGCACAAGTAAGAATGATTTCATTATGAGATGGGTAGGACCTATATCTCCCTCCAATGCTTTGGGTAAAGATTTATATCTCATGAGATAGACATGGCTGGAATGAAAAGTTAAACTGGTTCAGTAATACAGGACTGGAACGAGGAGTGAACTCGATTAAGAAAGGGACTTTGTCCACTAAGATGGTCTTGGCAGCAATGCCTTGGCTACTATGGAAATCATATCATGGGATTAATGGTTTCCACAATTACATGTTTTATTCCCATGCTATTTTATCATTCCTAATGTTTCTTTATGATCTATGCCTTAAATAATTCTATGTTTTATGTCATTTCTCAAGCTTTTGATGTTTAAACATTATGTTCATGTTTTTAAGTTCAAATGTATATGGTATGTTTTATTTTATCCATGCATAACCTAACTGAGCATTTGAGCTCAACCATTTTATGTTTTCTTTTCCCCAGGATATAAAGAAAGGTTTTAGGTAAGACAAAAAGGGGGTGATATTTATGGGATATGTTGAAGATCTTTCAACATGATTACAAGATTATATTCCGAGTTTCCAAAGACACTAAAATATTACAGTCCTTGTGTGTGTGTTTCTGTTATGTACTATGTATTCCGCAAAAGTAATGTAATTTCCATGTACATCAAGATTCGGGCCTCTACAGTTGGTATGAGAGGAAAGGTTTGGTCAACCTCTGGAAACTAGGATGCGAGAACATTAGTGAGATCCCTAGAGATATTTCTAAGGTATGTCTAGGGATGTCCCTAAGGATAAGTATCCATATAGGATATGGTCCTAGAACTATATTAACAATCTTAGAATTTAACCTATGATGTTAGATATTGAGTGTACTCCCCCTTTACTATGTTTTTTCCCTAGCATGATTTTTTCCTCTCACACTATTCTTGTTTGGGTTTTATAAAATGGCTGGAAACAAGAAGATTCATGATAATGAAGGATATGACGGACAATGGAATGATATTCTTCAAGAGAAACCAAATGAAACGGGATTTGGAAGTCTAAACATCGTTATTATGCCTAATCATAAATCTAATAATATGATGTATAATCTCAACTTTGGTAAGTTCCCCGACTCATATAATAAGATAAAGATGGAGTTTCATGATGATCATAGAGGAATGAAAGTTCAATTTCCCTCACGTAAATCATGTGGGAAGAGGCATCGAGGAGATTGTTTCAAGGGAACTGGAAGATTCTTTGGGTGTAGAAAATAAGGACACAAAGCCAGTAAGTGAAAAGGAAAAGGTTCAGTTAACACGATGGATGAGGATAATGGTATTGCAACGACATTAGAAATGGTTAAATGTTTTAAATGTGGAATGTACGAGCATTATGCAAACCAATGCCTTAAGGGAATGTCTCATGAAGAGAATCAGTATGGCCGTATGAGTAGTATTTATGTTGATGATGATGAAGAGACTACAAATGATATGTGAGATGAAAGAATGGTTGAAGCACAGTCAATGGTTTAAGAAGGTAGTGGAATGATTGTATGTTTATCAAGAGTTATGTTGTAGAGTTAATGGTACAATGGAATAAAGAATCATCTAAGGATTGTTACACTATTGTTTTTCCTAAATTATTCGGAAGTATATGTTGAATGGTACCGGTAACCATGAAAGGTTCTTCAGATATTTTTGGAAAGTAGATGATATGCGCATAATGAAGGGATAAGAAGATAATAAGATGTTTGATTGTATTCATGAGATCATGATTGATATAAGGACTAAGTGATATAACGGTTTGAGTATATAGAATTTTTTGGATTATGGTATGTGGGAAGAGTTAACTTATGACATCATTCATGTTTTCACTAAGGATTAATGGGTATTCATTTTTCAAGAGAATACATGATTATGGTATTCACATGATTGGAATGTGACCAACAAGATATATGGGGGATAAATGATGGTACTCACATGCATGGTAGATAACCTTTTTAGTAATTGTTTTCTTTATACTATGAGCTTGGACTGGAGTAATTTTAGATAAGCCTAAAGATTGGAATGGATTATGTTGGACATAAGTTATTATTTTTTAAGGATAGAAATTTTTTCGATATTATTGATGGGATGTTATAGTAATGTAGTTTTAGAAAAAGGACAACCTGCAGGACGGGGGGCAGCCTATCACGTCAGACAAGGTTGTGGGAATCGAACCCACAACCGAAGTGAGACTAACCATTATCACTTACCACAGGCCTACAGGATGTCCCTGTTTAGTAGAAACTAGTTTTATTATATTAAGCAGTGTGATATATGAAGTATAAGTCCCTTTTAGGAACCATACATGATTAAACTCACTATAGATGGACTTATGTATTTTTGACATCTTTTTCTAACCTTTTGTTTGACACAGATGGAATGACCCATCATTCTATCACATGATATGTTAACACTTCACTAATGATAAATTCAACTTCATTTCATTAAGAGATGAAGTGGAAATTGTACAAGGAATGACAAACGGTGAGACTATTCCAAAATAACGAAATTATTTCTTCTAATTCCAAATTCATCAACTTTAGGGAAATCATCTTGAAAACCAAAAATGTTGTCCTTGTGCTCTTATATACGGTGAATTAGATGATACCTTATATCATAAAGAATTTATGGCTTTGTGACTGATGGCTTTTTCATAGCCATGTTCTCTACCACTCTCCATCAGAACATGATGGTTAGATTTCTCTTCCATATCAATATTTTCACCTATGTGGAAACCCAATGATTAGTTTATTTGGGTAACCATTATGTTTCATACTTTTTTTTAAAGTTATGTTTTAGTATTCCTTTTTACGATGTGGGTTTCTATAAACAGTAAACGATTTATAACACCAAATAATTTCGCGGATGAAATTAATTTTAAGTGGGGTAGAATGTAACACCCCATGATTTTATGAGATATATTCATTTTAATTCCTTTTATTTTCCACTACACCAAGATTAGCTTTCACGATACGCAACACCGTATTAGCTTGCAGTATACGCAACACAATTCTTGGATCGTGTTACACACAATTTCAAGTTCATTTGATAGAAGTTATTATATGCAACATTGAGTGTGTGTATATATATATATATATAAAATGTATAAATGATATATGGTTTGATTTTTTTATACGCAAAAACAAAGGAGTCTTTCACTACACGCAACCCTGACTTGGTTTCATTACACGCAATCACGACCTTCCTCGATAGCGTGTGTTGCACGCAATATCGGGTTTCACTAAACAATGATATATGGTTATAATATTATCACGAACTACCCGTTATGAATATAATTACCCACATTTTGAATATTATTATTCATCTTATAAATTTTCTAAAACATTTTATGTGAACAAAATAAATATTTCGGGTAAAATAAGTATTTTTCAAAAAATGCAGTTTTACCGGCTTTTGATGGCGCACCCACTTTAAATCTAGTTGTATAAATTTTAATAAGTTCAATTTTACAAAATAAAATTATTCTATGGAATAAGGATATAAAATTTTACCTTGGATAAAATTTTCATGTTATTCTGATAACTTACATATTTTAATGAATAGTAAAAACACACTATATTTTAATTAAAACAACTTTTTTCATTGTAATAATTTATGTGGTTAAATTAAAATATTGAATTGTATTGAGTATAAATAGAATATATTTTTACCATTTAATATAATTTATGTCATTATCATTGATTTTACCTTGAATTCGTAGGTTAAATCAATTCAATGTTTTGTAATGTTTTAAACAAAAACCCATTTTCTTTCGACAACGAGATTAATTTTAATTTAATTTCTGAAACATATGTGTATTGAATTTGGGAAAATGGATTCCATATTTGGAATAAGTGGGTCCAAATTATATTAATAGACATTTTTTTATTTTTGGGCATTATGAATAGTAACTACAGTGAATTTTATTTACCATAGTTAAAGGTAAATCGGGTAATTAAGAGTAAATATAAGATTATAAAATTATTGTAACACCTGCCAAAATCCTATTGGATGATTAAAAGTCAACCCATATCACCTAATGGTCGGATTAGAATCATTTAATTGACTTTTTTCCATTAAAATAACTTAATTATTATTAAAACCAAAGAAAGTGACAACATGTCACTCTTTTAAATCTAAAAAGTATATTAATTTTAATATAGTGATAAACTTCATGAAACTTCGAACATTAATGGTCTCCAGAAATATAATGAAATTATCTACATCATATGAATTTATTTATAGTTTTTAGGGATTAAATAATAATCATTAATTGTGACACAATAGAGATGCAGAAAATTGTTTATCTAGTGAAAAATCAAGAATATAGTTTTTATTAAACTAATAGTGACCATAAAAGGCACAAAACCCTGACCAAAACTTATTGGTAATGTAAATGTAAACCATAATCATCCAATGGTCTAATATTTGACAATTTGGAGCCTTATAAAAGGGATTATGACACTTATATTATTTTATTTTAAATGATGCCAAAGATGTCACCTTCATAATTTAATAAGTATACCAATTTAAATATTGTTATTTTAAGAAGATAAATTATAGTAAAAGTATTATTGTGAAAGGTAATATATTTATAATTATCATATTTTTTTAGTTTTAATTTTTATGCAACAAATAAGTTTATTAAAAAATTATACAAAAATGATGTAGTAATTATTTTACTAAGAGATAAACCAAATAAATGGTTTTAAAAATAATAAAATAAATATTATAAGTACTATTTAATGTTACCCACTAATTTTACAGATACATATGAACTTTTATAAATCTATTAAGTCTTTTCGTTCGAATATATATTCTGTATATATTTAAATTCAAATAAATGAATAATGTCAAAATTCACACTATTATTATTTTATAAAAATAACATATTATAAAATTGATTAAAAATCACAAAAATATATAAAAATTAAAAATTTAAATTTATATGGTTTAAAATGTTATAAAGTATCCAATTATGGAAAATTCACAACACAAAAGTAATTATTTGTTATAATTTAAAATTTAGAATGTTATTACCACAAATAAAATTAAATTGATTAAGTAAGGATAAATCAAGTTGATAATGTTTAAAATAATTTCCTAACATGTCTAAATTTTATTGTTTGATGGGATTAAAACCCTATATCATATAATATTCGAATATGAGTCATTTGTGGAGTTTTTTAAGTGGGGATAGATTTATTATAAATTAATATTTTTAAGATTTCCAATGGTGCCCCTCCCCTCCCTTATAAAAGGGAACCTCCTCCCTCTCTTCCTCACACCAATTTGAGCCTTCATGCTCGGAAAACCCCTGACAAAATCTCTTATCGACATCCCTAGAAACATCCTTCAGGTTCTGGTCTTCTTAAAAGACCAATTTTAGTTCCATAAGAGGAGGTCTCAAAGAGGCGCTTCAAAGAAGAGGTAATGTTCGTTACCGAATCTTTCAACTTTATTTCTTCTTCAACATCTTCTTATTTAGTTGTTTCATTATGAAGTAATAACATCAGTATCACTCATATACTGATATGTTATAATAAGTATGAAACCACCCTATTTCACCATATATCCATCCTACGTAAAACGAAATCATCGCGCGTGCGTACGTACTGAATACCCTCTCCACGCCGTGGTGTAATCTATTTACCCACCACCACCTTACTTGGATGGGTATACTGGTGAAAATAAATAACAATATATGATTATTTTAAACTAGTATTGATTCTGATATTTTATACATACATTCCAATAAAATTCCACGATCATGGAAACGATATCATCGCTCGTGCATACGTACGGACTACCGTCTCCACGACGCGATGAGATTTATTCTCCATGTTAACCATTTAAGAATGATTATAAAGTATATATAAGAAATAATAATTGAATATACCAAATTATAAATCTACTGGATTTATGTATATATATATATGTATGTCATCTACTTAATTCCATTCAACTCAATAAGGAAATGAAAACAACGTTCATGCGTACGTACGGCCTACCTTTTCCCTGAACGGTGTATTTCTTTCCATTTATCAATATATTATATATATGTATATTATGAATATATATTATATAAAAATCATGTTTTATATTCTGTAAATATGCAATCCTGATCTATGTAATCATATTAAAAATTACAAGTCAAAACACGGACGGCAAATGAAACAATTTTACCCAAAACGATCTTTAACAAGGAATTTACAAAAGAATGGATAATATAAAGTCATAAGTGAACCATATATGATATCATAACAATGAATATGATTCTATAATAATTCAATGACATTATTTAAATCATTATATAGGAGGTTTGGATACATACAAATCATATCGGGAATAAGGTAAGGGATAATTATTCCAATCTCATTCTTATCTGAGATTGTTTACCCGTAAGTATTTAATGGGGGTTATGTTTATTATCCATGTCCATATTCTCTCAAAATGTTTTCATAAAATGTTTAATTTATTTCCATGTATGTTGAAGACATTTTTACCCTTTTCTTACCTTTACCACATCGTATGGAAGGAATCATTCTTTTTTTACCATACGAGGTACTTTTTGAATTTTCTGACAAATGTATAAGGAAAATGTTATTTTTTTTACTTATACGGCGTGAACGGATTTTTACAGTTTCATAACCACTCATTTTCATGAAGATTCGTCTACTATAGATTATGATTATTTTCAACATTATCCTTTCCTTTTAAAATTGAATGGCATTTTGTGAAAAGAAAATGATTTTGAAGAAAAAGGATATTTTCCTCAAGAATTCATTTCAAGTGTTTTATGAAAACCATTTTCCATATAAGATGAAATTATTTCATATGTGTATGTTTCAAGTATTATTTATCTAATATTTACATGATTTTACTTTTCTTATGATGAAATATCCATTTGTTTTATATGGATTATGTGATGATGATATGATGTTTATGAAACCCATTTTATTCGTTGGGTTATGAGGAATGTTATAAGTTTATGTTGTGGCACACGTAAGAATGATTTCATTATGAGATGGGTGGGACCTATATATCCCTCCAATGAATTGGGTAATGCTTTATATCTCATGAGATAGACATGGATGGAACGACAAGTTAAACCGGTTCAGTAATACAGGACTGGAACGACGAGTGAACTCAATTCAGAAAGGGACTTTGTCCACTAAGATGGTCTTGGCAGAAATGCCTTGGCTACTACGGAAATCATATCATGTTCTTAATGGTTGACACAATTACATGTTTTATTCCCATGATATTTTATCATTCTTAATGTTTCTTTATGATATATGCCTTACGTACTTCCATGTTTTATGTCATTTCTCAAGCTTTTGATGTTTAAACAGTATGTTAATGTTTATAAGTTCAAATGTATATGGTATGTTTTATTTTATCCATGCTTACCCTTACTGAGCATTTGAGCTCACCCATTTTACGTTTTCTTTTCCCCAGGATATAAGGAATGGTTTTAGGTATGAAAAAAAGGGAAGATCTTTATGGGTGATGTTGAAGATCTTTCACCATGATTAAAAGATTATATTCCGAGTTTCCAAAGACACTAAACTATTACGGTCCTTGTGTGTGTGTTTCTGTTATGTACTAAGTATTCCGCAAAAGTAATGTAATGTCCATGTGCGTTAAGATTTGGGACTCTACACGCACCATGTAGGAATTTAGAGAATCGCGATGAATAGGCGCGGCACCGTCGCGCCGTGCCTTTGAGGTCAAAGGAATCTGCGGTCGAAGTCGGGCTGCGGAGAAGGGGCGCGATGCCATCACGCCGCGCCGAAAAACCACGAAGACGGCGCGTTTTGAACGTAGAGTGCGGATCAATGGGCGATGAAGAATCGGGCCGAAATTGTTTTTGAATTCTTTCGCAGTAAAGATCGGGTCCCGGGGGGACTATTGGAAAAGGCGCAAGGCGAAACAAACCACCGGAGCGCGTCCGGTGGTCCGCAGAAGGCGGCGGTGGCGCGCCGCCAGATCAAACCGTCGCGGCTGAGCTGTGGCGGTGGTATGTGAACCGGAACGACCGAGCCGTTCTGGGTTTGAGGTGGTGGGGCTTTAAGCCACGCCAGGTTGACAACTGTGGGGGGTTTGTAACCCCCCGCACCTGTCGTGTCGTGCCAGCGCAAGGCCAGTCGGGCCGCCCAGGCCGGGTCGGGCCACACAGGCCAGGCCGTACCGCACAGCCGGGCCGGGCTGCGTCGATCTAGGCCGGACACGGACCCGGTTCGGCCGACCCGGGGGGGGGGGGGGGGGGGGGGGCGGTCCGGGCTGGGCCCAGACCCCCGTTTTCGGATCTCTTCGGTCTTTCACCCATAACTTGGGTTCAGGACCTCCGATCGACACACCGTCAGTTGCGATGTGATCCTTGGATCGAGATGGTCATTTCTTTATGTTGCACTCATGTTTTCGGAGAACTTTGGATTCGGCCGGGTTGGTTCAGATACGAAACTAACCGGGCCCTCAGAGCTGAAACGCTTATATCATGAGTTCCGGACATCCGATTGACGTGTTGCCGACTTTGTTGGTTTTCTCTTGATTAGACAGAACTTTTGGCCTACTCCGATTGAGTTTTGAACGTTGTCAAAGTGTAGTCGGGTTGGTTCGCTCACGAAACCAACCGGGCCCCTGGAACGAAAAAGTCAATAACTCATTGATCGGGCGCCCGATTGACACACCGTCTGTCTCGTTCAATTCCTCTTGATGAGACGGAACTTTTGGCATACTTCGCCTAAGTTCTGGATGCAGTTGGAGTAAGGTCGGGTTGTATTGTACCCGAAATCCAACCGGGCCCCTAGAATGGAAAAGTTGATATTTTTCAGACCAGACATCCATTTGACGAACCATCAGCGGCGTTGGTGATCACTTTGAAAAACGGTCCCTATGGGTATACCCTATGAGAGTTCAGGGCACAGTTGAGATACGACTAGGATGGTTCGCACACGAAACCAACCGAGCCCTTGGGGCGAAAAGGATAATAACTCACAGACTGGGCGTCCGATTGACGTGCCGTCTATTGCGTTGAGACCCATATGACGAGGCGGTCCTTTGAGATAATTCTTCCTGGGACTTATGATACTTGGAGTATCGGCCTGTAGCTCATGGAGTGGACCCTCCCGGAGACGAGCATATAGAGTTCGGAGACCGTGAAGCTGGCTATGACCGATGACAACTTGTCCGATTCGATTCAGAGTGACTAGCATAGCACATTGAGGAGCACTACTTTGTTAGGTGGAAGATCCATGGCAGAGGAGCACTACTGTGTGAGGTGGCAGACCCACGGTACTCGATAGGAGCAGTACCTCTGTAGGCTATGAGGGGGAGAACTACTGTGTGAGGTGGCGGACCCATGGCGGAGGAGCACTACTGTGTGAGGTGGCATACCCATGGTACTCGACTGGAGGAGTACCTCATCACTCTTAGGTTAGTGAGCAGTACCTCGGAGTCGTGATAGGACCACTATAAACTCTAGAGACGGGGCTCTTCAGCAGTTACATTTTCGATAATGAAAAATCTTGGTTTGGGCTAAGTGTATGACCTTTGTGTTTACCTCTTGATTGAGATGATTCACTTGATAACTTAGGTATATGTATGGGCATATACTTGGGTAGTGGTTATCAGTTGATTTCATAATCTTTGTGTTTCCTCATGATTGAGATGGGTTACTTGATAACATAGGTATATGTATGGGCATATACCTAAGTAGAGGTTATCTGTTGAGATCTTCTTTGTGGTTATCCTTGATGGTTTTAGTGAGACCTTGAGGGTCTCGGGGTCCCTACTGAGTATCGTTATACTCACCCCTGCACGGGATATGCCCGCACCTCATTGTGTTGGTTACAGACGACGGGCAGTGGAGACGGAGGCTGGGCGTTTGAGGACTGGACGGTACCCGAAGGTGGACTACACGACGAGTTAGTATCCAGAGGTGGACATCATGGTGAGACGACACTCGGAGGAGGTTGACAGGCGAGAGCGATGTGAAGGCTATCTGTACCAACCCTTCTGGTAGGATCCGTGGTGGACGATCCAGGAGCTGCACCTTCTGTACCTACCCTTCAGGTAGGATCCGAGGAGGATGTCCCAGGAGCCACTTCCGTTCTTCCAGTTGTTGTCTTTTTCTGTTGTACTTTTGTTCAGTTGTAGTTGTATTTTCAGTTGGGTTTGTATTCAGGCCCATTTACTTTTCAGCACTTCTCTTTGTACTTAGTGTTTAACTTCTTCTTGTACTCTGTGGTGTTTATTTTACTTTTATAAAGGCAATGCCTTCCCAGTTTTCGGGATTTACACCTTTGGTGCTAGTCGCCAGCCCCTGGCCTATGGAAGGCGGGCTTGGGGTAGTCACGGCACGGGCCCCGAGGACGGGTCATGACATATTACTTTAATTCAGGGTTATAGAATCCCCGTAGAATTGATTAGGACCTCACTAGTAGTCAGTATCCTCTTGAACATACGAATGTGTGATTGAGATAATGTTAAATTTTCAACCCTGGAACTCTTGAGTTGACTTGGTTATTGTCATTTCATTATGTGTCATTAGATGGTATAGATTTCAATATTTTAAATTTTATATATAATATTATATTTTAGATAAATGTTTTCTCATAAATGGTCATGGGATTATTTACAAATTTTGTATGTGTCAGGTTATTCATTTATATGTAGCTTCCTAGTCACTCTAATATGGATACTAAGAGTTAGAATTTAATCTTATGTGTCCTTCACATCTTCCATTATATTCATATACATTATGTATAGCTACTAGTAAAAATAATATTTAGAAACCAATTCATCATGTCTGTTATGTCAGCCAGTACCTATATAAAACAACCAAAGTAGATGTATTTTTTTGAAAATTAATTAACATGTAATTATAAAATCTTCAAATCATGAAATTTTTTATCTTATTATAGAACCCAAATTGTCAAAATATACTAAAAACATTGATTTATTCCAAAATACTATGAAAATATTTGTGATATAATTAATAAATTTAGGATAATAAATATATAAAATTTGTGTTCTATCAATAATATAAATATGTATATTAAATGACATACATCATGGTACATGGTACTCTATATTGAAAATGTATAATATCAAAACATAATGGATAAAGTAAAATAATTACCCATACTGAAACATAAATGGGAAATAAAAATATTGATTTTATTTTCATTTTTCTGATAACCTCAAAATGAAAAACATTCAACTTGGTTTTTGGAAAATATAACTAAAAATATAGCTCATTTTTCATCCATTAGAGAATATTTTTCAATTGATAAAATTTAAAAAATTTATATTGTGAAATTAATGATGTTGAATTTTGAAGGTTTTGGGCACATCAGAAGCACAGTTGGGTAGGTGCCCAACATTATGCTATTCTATGATCAACAATTATTCTGGTATTAATATGATGATGAAAACTAGTCTCCCTATAATACAATCAAATAATTAGATAAAGAAGGAAGTGTCCTAAAACCATTAGGGAGGATATTGGACATTATGTTTATTATTAATTTATATTTATTTTTTGATTTAATAAAATACCTTGTTCTTCGGTACAGTAACATCCCAGAAAAATAAGGAATATGACACTTTTCATATTTAATAATATTTTTCAATTAAATATTAATTTTACTTTAATGGGGTTGCTATGTTCGATAGCGTACTCGATATGCAATAATAGGTTCCTTTGAAATCTTACATTGCACACTAATAATATAATATTATTATTTTATATGGTAGTTAAATCCTAGCCATTGTATTGGTGGGAATGAAAAAAACTAACTACAATATTATTATACATGTTTTTCAAATGTATTTACTTTTATACAATAAATGTTAGAGGCTTAAAATGTGAATAAATATAATTTTAAGCATAATTTACATTAATGGGTTTTAAAGTGAAAATGAAATATATTTTTACCATTTAATCAAATGTTGGTCATTGGAATTAATTTCACTTTGAAATTGGACATAAATAAGTATCAATCTTTTGATAGATATTATTTCTTAAAAACACGCTATTTGTTTTGATAACGGGAATTAATTTTAAAATTAATTTATGCTACTTCAATGTTTTGAATTTGGAAAAAATGGAAATCATTTTTGAATTCGGAATATCAAATATAGCTTAGGCTGAATTTTTGGTATTTTTCTAAAAAACATCAATTTTTGATGAATATTGAAACCACTTAGTGGTAGTTAAGAAAACTGACTTTTTCATTTAAATGAAATTTTACCACTTCTGTAAATTTAATTTCAAAAATCCGACATACATGGTTGTTATCAAGAAGTAAA
Organism: Viscum album; assembly: GCA_963277665.1. NCBI lineage: Eukaryota > Viridiplantae > Streptophyta > Magnoliopsida > Santalales > Viscaceae > Viscum > Viscum album. Next base: position 536,490,563 of record OY728141.1, on the reverse strand, counting down.
ATGTGGTTCATTATGATTAAAATAGTTTTTTATGAATAGTAACTTTTGACTTTTATTTACCGTGGTTAAAGGTAAATAAGGTAATTCAAAGTTAAAAGAATATTATAATAATTCCAAATTACCATAACACTTGTCCTAACATTATTGGTTGAGTCATTAACGACCATGGGAATATTTGGGTCTATTTTGGCTCCCATTTTATCCACATGGAAGTGATAATGACAATTTATATTAATTAATTCAAAGTAAAGGCCAAAATGACATAAAAAAAATTGGTTAGTAATTAATTTTTATATGGTGTTATATAAATACTATTTTAGACTATAAATATTCTTTGGAAAGATAAAAATAATTCCTATATCATGGTATTTTTTTTACATTTTTAGACATCAAATAAATTAAATTATTTATGACACAATAATGATGCAGTATTTACCTCATTAATAAATGATTTAAATAAATAAGATTATAAGGATTAAAATATTTTCCAAAAGTTGTTAAATTTTGATTGGATGATTTTATTTTGACCATGAATGATCTTATCTTCGAATATAATGATTTTTTGACCGTTATAAACTGAATATAATTATATAATAAAATAATAGTTTTACACTTTCCTAAAGATCCCCTCCTCCCCCTTACAAAAGGAGACCAATTCTAAACAATTAGTCACACATATCTAGCCATTTGGATCGACCAAAATATGCCCAATTAATCTATAAACATCCCTCTCCTACTCTTATAAGCCTTACCTTAGACAGAAGGAACTTCAGGAAGTCCTTTGCTCTAAACCAAAGGGAGTTACCGAAATTAAAGGTAACTGTTTCTCTTAAATTGGTTTCTTTTATTTTACCTCTCCAACCCCTAAACTCTTTTTATTCCTTTCATTTGTAAAAACACCAATATCCTCAATATAAAAGGATGTTTTTATAAGAATGATTCTAACTACACTTACACACACCTCCATCTAATGGATGAAGAACATAATGTTTCTGTGGATGGAAAACTAACTCCTCACGAAACGATGATTGTTCAATTACATCTTACTGCCTCTCATGGTGGCCATTATGATGGAACTGTATTTATATATGATATATATTATGTTTATGATTTCCTTCTGCTTCTGTACTTCCCATTTATATCATTCCTTTATGGTTTCCAAAGTGGTTAAATACGATAATCTCATTTGAGGAAGTGCGGACTACCGCCCCCTCAAAGTGATTTGATTCGTTAATGTCTTATATGGGATGTATAAAGATGGAGTTAAAGATATTATAGATTAAACTGGAATTATAAAATACCTATGTATCATTATGTTTTATTTCCACTAAAATAAGAAATAGAAATGAAAGTAGCGTTCATGCGTACGTACGGCTTACCGTCTGCATGAACAGTGAATTTATTTCTTATCTCTAAATGTTATGTACTATTATAAATAAATGTATACAATGGATATATATGATATATGTGATATATAAATGATGAATATAATTCTAGATATAATGAACCTTTGACCACATGAACAACATGTAATTATAAGAAGTTCATTTTTGACTCAAGTACCAAATATCGACAAAACGAACATTATTAACTTAAATGATTACATAATGTTTATAACATGGTAATAAGTGATATAAATTAAATAATAAAAATTAAAAAGGATTTTAATCAAGTATAAATTATCTTTAGTTTATTATTCAGGAGATTAAAGAACGATCGAGTCAAGTCGGACATGATGTAAGGGATCCGACCACTCTCTTTCTTTTCATGTACTCTCTTTTATGGCATTTCATTTATACCCCATGTTATTTTGTTGGAGGATGTAATTTTATATTCACCATAATTTAATTTTTATTTTAATATGATTAGAGACCCCTTCTTACTCTCATCAATTCATTTCAAGAATTTTTAAGTGGCGTCGTTAGGATGCTGAATTTTTGTAATAGATTTTCTTATCTCACTTTTAATTCCATGATATTCCCATTGTTCACCACATATTCATTGAATTTGGTTTATTTTGTACTTACATTTGATATATATTATCATGATTCTCATTATACTCATGGTATTATGTTATTAATTTGGTGGTTATTAACTTTTAGTCAAACGAATTAGTTAATTACAACGTGGTTAAGGGTTTCGTCTCACTTTTTATTCCCATTTGATTCATGCTATATTTTCCACTATTTCCTTTGTGTGGTGTATTTACTAACCATTATTGTACTCTTTATGTAATATAATTTAATTTATTAGTATTTACATCTTCATTGCATGATCCTTATTTCATGTGTCTTATGCTTTGTATGTTACCAAATCAGCAAGGGAACTATTCACCCTGCACTTTATAAAAGACTTCTTTTTGTTATGACTTTTAATTTACATATTATTATGTTGATATATGTTCTTATATATCCTTGTTGATATAAACTTTATATACAAGTGATGAGATTCCCTTTTTTATCTCATCAAATCATTTTCTGAATTTTGATGTGGCACCATTAGACTGTCGAATTTTTACATGGGAACCTCTTAACCCAATTTCAATTCTTTGGGTTAAACTTGTACATATTGAATATGTCATCCAATGAATATGTGTGAATGGCCTATGATTGTTTTAAAATTAATATCCACTTATATTGGGTGTTTTTACAATTTTCACACATAATTTTGTGATTGATTTATCCTTAATTTAAGGATACCATCTGTATTAGTGATTTCATCTCAATTTACATTTCCGTTGAGACTTCATTATTGTTATGAACCAATACACTCTAATATGGTGTATATAATTTACTTTGACATATTATATCATGAATCCATTTATTGTCATGATATTATAATGTTCTAATTAGATGTAATTCCTCAATTATTTTTATTCAAGTGTCTCTATTTTTGTTATAAAAACTCTTTAACAAAAATATCGTTTTAAATGTTTTAAAGATTTTTTCTTCTAAATAATTCTCATTAATGTCCATGCCTTTAAAATGAGTTTTAGGATTTATTTATATGGACATTAATTTTGTCAAATGATAATTCATTTAAAAGCTTCAAAGTGGTATGGGACACTTTGATTCAAAAATATGTTTTAAAAAAGGTCTCTAAATGATTTGATAAAACATTGTTTAATTAAATATCTTGATTCTATATATTGGAATGTGGAAATGTTAACTTTCTTTATACAGGTGCTATATATTATGATTTATTTATGGTTATTGGGCATTGTTTTTGTATACGGGCGGTTCCGTGATAAACCTAGCGTGGGTGAGCCCGAGATAGCTCTCCAATGCATTAGGTAACGTGATGGAGGTAAACATGATGTTTCTCCTAAGAGATTTAGGGAATATACTATGATGGGTATTCCAAGTGTAACTCCCTACATATCTGTGATAGCTATAATTTATGTTTGATATGGATCCCATAAGTAACCTTAATGATTTATGATTTGTGTGTGTTACTAATAAATATTATTATTTTATAAGGTATGTTATGATAGAAAAGTATGGTTTCATGGATTTGTATTTATTTTTGGGATAATGTTTTCCTTTCTTATTTTATAACCCTTTATGAGCTTTTTATACTCATCCCATGTTTTTAAAATGTATTCCATAGGACTTAAAGATGAATAGGTTCAAGGATGGGATCATGGAAAAGGCATGTTTTCTAAAAAATGGAACTTGACGTGTTTATTTTCAACAGTTTTTATTTTATAAAATGAAATGGATACTGAGTAGTAGTGTCTACTTGTAATATTCAAGTTGTTATGTAATAGTTGTGGCCTAATTCTCTAAAACACTAAACCTGAAAATATCCTCAATGTGAATTATTCGTTTAATTCAAGATTATGTAATGTTTTAAGGTTGGGTCCCTATAGTTGGTATCAAAGGTCGGTTTAGATAACTTTAGAGTTTAGGGAATTCTTTAAGAATAAGTGACCTTACCATAATGGTTAGGATTTCATAAAGAGTCATTGTTTTCATTTAGATAAAGTGAATGAGTTGAAGATTACATGCATGAGTATATATTAGTGCTTACCCTCCTCATAAGATATTATATGATGATTTTATTGATATACTCACACTTACCTTTTTGGTTTTTGTAACATCCCAGGTAATTAAAGAATAAATAATTTTCATATTTATTAATATTTACGAATTAAATATTAATTTTAATTAAAAGGGGTTTCTACATTCGATAGCGTACTCGATACACAACGATGAGTTTCTTTGATAACTTACGTTGCACACAAGTAATAAAATAAAATTATTTTAAATGTTAGTTAACAAGTAGCGTTGTACTGGCGGGAATGGATAGAAATAAGTAAAATATGATTATATATGTTTTTAAATGTTTTTACATTTACCCAATAAAATATAAAGGCTTAAAATACGGAAAGAGTTCAATTTTAGGCATTTATACCCTAATTTTCACTAAGGGTTCACTTATCACCTTTTGACAGAGAACCGTCATTAAATATAGTTTTGATCAATTTTATAAATTCTATTATACCAAAAATAACTCTTCTTTATAATCGGGACATCAAAATTTACCTTGTGTAAATTTTTGGTACCTTTCCGATAAAGTTCATTTTTTAATGAATAGTGTAAAATGTTGTATTTTAATTCAAAACCTCTTTTTAATCTAATTTATTTATATGATTATATTATCTTTTGATTTGGGTTTAAAGTGAAACTAGAAAATATTTTTACCATTGAATCCAATAGTGGTCATTGGAATTAATTTCATTTTGAAATTGGACTTAAATTAGTGTCAATCTTTTGATACTTATTGTTTCATAAAAACACACTATTTTCTTTGACAGCGGGAATTAATTATTAAATTATTTAATGTGACATATATGTTTTGAATTTTTTAAAAAAGACTTCATTTTTGAATTCGTAATATCAAATAAAGCTTAGGGTAAATTTTTGGTAATTTTATGAAAAACTTCAATTTTTGATGAATAGTGAAACCACTAAGTGGAACTTATGGAAACTGATTTTCTGTTTAAATGAAATTTTACCACCTCTGTGATTTGATTTTCAAAAATCCGACATACATGGTTGTCATTAAGAAGTAAAATGTGGTTCAATGAGATTAAAATAATTTTTTTGGTGAATAGTAACTTATTAAGTTTTAATCGCGATTAGAGGTAATTATTGTAGTTTATGGTAAAAATAATGCTTTAATAAAATGAGATGAGCATGAAACATGTACTAACCCTATTGGTTCTGTCATGGCAGACCAAGACAACCCATGGGTCGATTTAGGGGATCCCATGGAGCCACTTGGGTGAGATAATGAATTTAATGCCTTTTTTTAAATAAAGGTGAAAATGACACTAACATAAATTGTTTTACTAAAACAATTTTTAGAAGGGGTTATACTAATCATATTTTTGTCTATAAATATTCATTATAAAGATAAAAATATTTCCTACATCATATTATTTTTTTTATAATTTTTATACATTAAATAAATTAAATTATTTATAACATCATGATGATGCAGCGATGACCTCATTATTTAACGATTAAAATAAAATTGAAAGATAATGTAACATCAAAGACCTACACTTGTCAAAAAACTATTGGATGGGAATATTTCAAAGCCTTATCATCTTATCTTTGAAATATATCAATGTGGGACCTTATAAATTAGAAACACTTTTGAAAATAAAATAATAGTTTCATGATTTCCAAAAGTGCCCCTCCTCTCCTCTTATAAAAGGCCCCCACCTCTACCTCCTTTCACACACTCCTCAAGCCTTTGGCACGGCCAAAACCTACCCATTTACTCTCTCCACATCCCTCTCCTCATACTAGAGGATTCCCTTTGGGCAGAATCCTTTCAAAGGAAGCCTTTAGGCTCAAATCAAAAGGAGTTACACTTTTAAAGGTAATTCATTCTCTCATGTTCATTTGTTTTATTTTGCTTCTCCAACCCACAAAACTATTTTTTATTTACTTCTTTTGTAACAACACCAGTGTATTAAATATACTAGGATGTTTTTATAAGATTTATTCGAGCTACACTCTCACACAACTACATAAAATGGTTAAAGAACATACGTTTTCCGTGGATGGCGAAATTCTACCTCCCGAAACGATGATTGTTCAATACTCATTTAACACCTTCAAAGGTGGCCATTATGATGTAACTATTTTTATATATGATATATAATATGTTTATTATTTCCTTAAGCTTATGTATTTTTCATTTATGGCATACCATTATTGTTTCCATTATGGGTAAACACGATATCTTCATTTTAGGAAGTGCGGACTACCACCCCCTGAAAGTGATTTGATTCGTTAAAACCATATGTGGGATGTGTAAAGGATAAAGTTAATGATATTATATATGTTATTATACTGGAATTATAATATACTCTTATATCATTATGATTCCATTCCAAAAAATTCGAAATAGAAATGGAAGTAGCGTTCATGCGTATGTACGGCTTACCATCTCCATGAACGGTGCATGTCATATCTTACCCCTAAATGATTATGTAATATTATAAATGCATGCATGTACTGGATATATATGACTTATATAATATCTACATCATGAATACCATTCTAGATATAATGGATACATGAACAACTTGTAATTATAAAGGGCTTATTTTTGACTCAAGTACCAATGATCATTAAAACGACCGTTATTAACTTAAATAATTACATAGTGTTCATGACATGGAAATAAGTGATATAAAAGGAATAATGAACTTGAAAAAGGTTCTTAAACAAGTAGAAAATTAACTCAAGTTTATTATTCAGGACATTAAAGAACGACCGAGTCAAGTCGGACCTGAGGTAAGGGACTTCATCTCATTCTCCTTTCATTGAGGCATATTTCGTTTTATACACAACTTTCTTTTATACGGTGTATAAACCCCTTTGACTTTTACTTTTATACAAAAGGAATCTTTTTCTACGAAGCATTTTACTAAACGACAAAAAGGAATGTTTTTTTAACGTACGCGGTGAAAACGGCCTTTTCCGCCACCCCGAGTATTATTTGGTCTTTGGCTTCCTCAACAAGCCGTAATGTTTTTAGAATAAAATAAGTACCATATACTCTTTTATGTACATTGGTATTGAAAATGGTTTTGATAAATGATTCTATTATTTCAATATATTTATGATATATTGTGATTGAAATGTGGAAATGTTATCATTCCTTTATATTGGTTTTATGTTTTATTATTTTATATTGGTACTTAGACATTTTAACGAGTGGTTACGTTATAAACCATATGACGGGTGGTGTCGTGAATACCAGGATGGGTGGTTACGTTATAACCTCCAATGCATTGGGTATGGAAGTCGGCCGTATGGCTATTCCATTTAGTATGTATGGAAATTGGCCGTATGGCTATTCCATTAAGTGATATGTGTGGGAGTCGACCGTATGGTTATTCCACTTAAGTATGTTTATTTTCCAAGTTAACTTTATATATGTTATGTGTTCTTTATATGGGTTTTATGGTAATCCTTTGGGTACAAAAAGGTAATTATTGATATTTTATTCAGTGAATAGTTTTTACTACTTCATAAAGGTGAAAAGTATTACCTTGATAAAGTATACATGGTTTACATTTTGTTTTGATAAACTAACATTTTTTATTCTTTGTGTATCCCTTACTGAGTTTTTAAGCTCATCCCAAGTTTTTGAAATGTTTTTCATAGGACTTAGCGTGGAATAGGGTCAAGGATGGGATCAAGGGAAATTCATGCTACCTAAAACATGAAACTAGACATGTTTCTTTTTAAGTGTTTTTATTTTATGGAAATTTAGTAGAAGAGACTACTTTGTAATCTTTTGAGATGTAATAGTTATGTCCTAATTCTCTAAAACACTAAACCTGAAAAGATCCTCAATGTGAATTATTCATTTAATTCAATTTTAAGTAAGGTTTAAGGCCGGGGCCTTATACTTGGTATCAAAGGTCGGTTTAGATAACTTTAGGTGTTAGAAAATTGTTAAATTATAATATGATTGAAATGATATAGCATTTACGGATTACCATGTTGCTACGCCTAAGATATTTCTGTGTTCAGAATGGTTTTCCGCAGAGGAAACAAAGAAACTATTTTGGGACGACATCAGGAGAAAGACAACCTTCCAAATCAACAACCTGAGATGGTCAGAATCGGAACTGAACAGTTTGTTGTAGTGATGGCACAGTTGACTCAGGCTATAAATGGAGGTGGTATCCATGCACGAGATCAGCCAGATCAACCGCAGAGGAACATGTCAGTGGTGGAACATTTCATGAGGCAACATCCCCCATCATTCAGAGGATCATCTGACCCTGTGCAAGCTGAAGGTTGGATTAAAGCACTGGAGAAGATTTTTGATGTCATGGGGTGTTCAGATCATCAAAAGGTTAGTCTTGCTGTTTACCGTTTTGAAGGTGAAGCTGATCAGTGGTGGTCGATGGTGAAAAATATTAATGATAGTGATGAGATTGAGGATCTTCACTGGGACGAATTCAAAGGTATGTTTCTTGAGAATTATTTTCCTAAGGTGGTTCGTCTTAGGATGGAAAAACAGTTCCTATAATTGAGGCAGGAGGATGATTCAGTGGCTGCTTATGAGGAAAAGTTCACTCGATTGGCAAGGTATGCTCCAAACATCATCCGAGATCTTGATAGTAAAATAAACCGTTTTTACTCAGGGTTAAATCCAATGTATCGAAGGTCTTTAGCTTCTCGTGAGTTAAAAAGTTATGAAAAACTTGTTCGATGTGCGGAGAAGGTGCAAATGGAGTTTGCCGATGATCAGGTGTTCTATGACAAACAACAGAATAAGAGGTCTAGTTGGCAGGAAAAGGGGAAGAATTCATCAAAGAAGCAAGGAGGTAAGAAAACCAAATATCCATCTTGTGAGAAGTGTGGTAAAATGCATCCTGGAGAATGTTTATCCAAGTATGGTAAGTGCTTTCGGTGTGGTAAGTCTGGTCATATTGCTCGTAACAGTAAGGAAGATTATCAAGCAAGCAATGAAAATCCAACAGTAAGATGTTTTAAGTGTAATGAAATGGGTCATTATGAAAACGAGTGTCCAACGAAAAACTAAACTGGGGGAATGCAGCCAGACTACAAGCAGAAATGGGTGGTGAAATCCTTTGCAACAACTTCAGCAGATGTTGGGCCATCGAATGAAGTGGTATCAGGTACACTATTTGTTTGTTCAGATTATGCAAATGTGTTGTTTGATTCAGGGTCTACACACTCTTTCATTTCTGAGAAGTTTTCTAGTAAATTGGAAATTCCATATCAATATATGAATCCTGAACTTATGGTAAAAACACCTGGAGGGAAAGTTGAGACAAAAAGGAATTATTAGAACCTTCCTATCCTTGTGTGTGGAAAGAATCTACCAGCAAACCATATTGTTTTGCCTCTAGTAGAGTTTGATGTTATTTTGGGCATGGATTGGCTTTCTGTTTATCATGCTAAGATTGACTGCAGAGCTAAAATTGTTTCTTTTCAGAAAGATTTTCAGTTTGTGTTCAAGAATGAACCCTTGATTTTGATAACATATTAGGAAGTTGAGAAACTAGTAAAAGATGGAAATGAATGTTACCATGCACATATTGTTGAAAATAAAGGAACTGTTCAGATTAATGATGTGCCAGTGGTAAATGAGTATCTTGATGTTTTTCCTGATGAGATGCCTGGTATTATTCATGACCGGGAAGTTGAATTTACTGTTGACTTAGTTCCTGATTCTAAGCCAATTTCAAAACCTCCTTATCGAAGGGCTCAAGTTGAACTTTTAGAGATAAAGAAACAATTACAGGAGTTATTAGATAAAAGTTTCATTCGACCTAGCACATCACCACGGGGTGCTCCTGTATTTTTTTTAAAAAGAAAGATGGTTCAATGAGACTTTTCATTGATTATAGAGACTTGAATAATATTACTGTTAAGAACAAGTATCCTTTGCCTCATATCGATGATTTGTTTGATCAGCTCTAGGGAGCTCAGTTTTTTTCAAAGATTGACATGAGGTCGGGGTACCATCAGTTGAAAGTAAAAGAATCAGACGTTCCGAAGACTGCGTTCCGTACTAGATATGGCCATTATGAATTTGTAGTTATGCCTTTTGGGTTAACCAATGCACCTGTTGTATTCATGGACCTTATGAATAGAATTTTCCTTGAGTTCTTGGATAAGTTTGTGGTTGTTTTCATCGATGATATTTTGGTGTTTTCTAAAAGTAAATAGGAGCATGAAAGTCATTTGATGGTTATCTTGCAAACCTTAAAAGAAAAAAAAACTATATGGAAAATTCAGCAAGTGTGAGTTTTGGTTACAAAAAATTTATTTCCTAGGTCACATTGTTTCAAAAGATGGAATAATTGTTGATCCTACTAAAACAAAAGTTGTTGAAGAATGGCCGAGACCCACAAATGTAACCGAGATCCGTAGTTGTCTTGGTTTGGCAGGTTACTACCGAAGGTTTGTTGAAAATTTTTCCCAGTTATCTAGTCCAATGACCAAGCTAACTCGTAAGGGTGTTAAGTTCATTTGGACAAAATAATGTTATGATTGTTTTCAGGAGTTGAAAAGAAGATTGGTGAATGCTCCGGTTTTGGCACTTCCTTCCAGGAATGGTGAGTTTGTTATATACAGTGATGCTTCGTTGAAGAGACTTGGCTGTGTCCTTATGCAGAATGATCAGGTAATTGCTTATGCTTCACGACAGTTGAAAATTCATGAGGTAAATTACCCTACACATGATTTGGAATTAGCTGCTGTTGTCTTTGCTTTAAAAATTCGGAGGCATCATTTTTATGGAGTAAAGTGTGAAATATATACCGATCAAAAAAGTTTAAAGTATATATTCACTCAGAAAGAGTTGAACATGAGACAGAAGAGATGGCTGGAATTAATCAAGGATTATGATTGTACAATTCATTACCATCCGGGAAAAGCACATAAAGTGGCTTATGCTTTGAGTCGAAAAAGTAATGCTTCATTAGCAATGCTGCGTTTGGAACGTGATCCTTTGGTTAAGGATTTGATGAAATTTGGAATAGAGGTTTTGGTGCAGTATGTTCTTGTGTTTTGTTTTAGGTATGAGTGAAATCTTCTCTATCAGACAGAATCAAGAAAGCACAGATGCAAGATAGTGAGTTGCAGAAAAAGGTAGAGCTGGTTTAGAAAGGTAAGTTGCCTGAATTCAACACTGATAATGATTGCGTTTTGAGATTTGGGAAGAGATTGTGTGTGCCTTGTGATTCGTAGTTGAACAGAGAGTTGTTATGTGAAGATCATAGTTCTCCGTTTTCAGTTCATCCAGGCAGTACTAAGATGTATAGAGATCTACGGGAGTATTACTCGTGGGATGGAATGAAAAGATATATTGCTGATTTTACTGTGAAGTGTTTGACATGTCAACAGGTTAAAGAGGAGCGGCAGTTACCGAAAGGGATGCTTCAACCTTTACCAGTTCCAGAGTGGATATAGGGGAATATATCCATGGAATGTTTTGTGGGATTACCGAAGAGATCTCGAGGTAATAATGCAATCTGGGTTATTATTGATCGCTAGACCAAATCTGCTCGTTTCCTTGCTATACGAGATACTTTTTCCCTGGATCAACTTTCCCGTTTGTATCATAAAGAGATAGTCAGGTTACATGGAGTTCCTCTCTCCATTGTATCTGATCGTGATCCTAGGTTCACTTCTAACTTTTGGAAGGGCCTTCAGAAGTCGTTGGGTACTGAATTAAATTTTAGTACAGCTTATCATCCCCAATCCGACGGGCAGTCAGAACGAACAATTCAGACCTTGGAGGATGTGCTATGAGCTTGTTCGATGGATTATCAGGGATGTTGGTACCAACATCTTTCTTTGGTTGAATTTTCATATAATAACAGTTTTCATTCCAGTATACAGATGGCACCATTTCAGGCATTATAGGGGAAGCGGTGTCGAACTCCAACTTTCTGGGATGAAGTGGGTGAAAGAAGTTGATGGGACCAGAATTGGTAGAAGAGATGGCAGAAAAAGTTCAGATGATTTAGAAACACATGAGAACAGCTCAGAGTAGGCAGAAGAGTTATGCGGATAACCGGAGGAAAGATCTATCTTTCGAGGTAGGTGATCATGTTTTTCTCAAGGTTTCTCCTTGGAAAAGTGTGATGAGATTTGGTAAGAATGGAAATCTGAGTCCAAGGTTTATTGGACCATATGAAATTATGGAGAAAGTTGGATCTGTTGCTTACCGAGTTTCTTTACCTCCGAGTTTATCTTAGGTACACAATGTTTTTCATGTTTCAATGTTTAGGAAGTATATGCCAGATCCATCTCATGTTTTGAGTCCAGAGGTAGTTCAGCTGGAGGAGAACCTATCTTATAAGAACAACCAGTCCAGATTCTTGACCACATGGAGCAGGTGTTACTGAATAAGGTGATTCATCAGGTAAAGGTTTTGTGAAAAAACCATGTGATTGAAGAGGCAACGTGGGAATCTGAAAATGCTATGAGGGATAAATACCCCCACTTATTTTGATAAGTGAATAAAATTTCGAGGACACAATTTTTAAAAGGGGGGAAGGATGTAACATCCCAGGTAATTAAAGAATAAAGAATTTTCATATTTATTAATATTTACTAATTAAATATTAATTTTAATTAAAAGGGGTTTCTACATTCAATAGCATACTGGATATGCAATAATGAGTTTCTTTGAAAACTTACGTTGCACACAAGTAATAAAATAATATTATTTTAAATGTTAGTTAACAAGTATCCATTGTACTGGAGGGAATGGATAGAAATAACTAAAATATGATTATATATGTTTTTAAATGTTTTTACATTTACCCAATAAAATATAAAGGCTTAAAATACGGAAGGAGTTCAATTTTAGGCATTTATACCCTTATTTTCACTAAGGGTTCACTTATCACCTTTTGACGGCGAACCGTCATTAAATATAGTTTTGATCAATCTTATAAATTTATTGGACCAAAAATAACTCTTCTTTATAATCGGGACATCAAAATTTACCTTGTGTAAATTTTTGGTACCTTTCCGATAAATTTCATTTTTTTAATGAATAGTGTAAAATGTTTTATTTTAATTCAAAACCTCTTTTTAATCTAATTTATTTATATGATTAGATTATCTTTTTAATTGGTTTTAAAGTGAATTTATAAAATATTTTTACCATTTAATCCAATAGTGGTCGTTGGAATTAATTTCACTTCAAAATCAGACTTAAACTGGTGTCAATCTTTTGATACTTATTGTTTCATAAAAACATGCTATTTGCTCTGACAGTGGGAATTAATTATTAAATTAATTAATTTGACTTATATGTTTTGAATTTTGTAAAATATACTTCATTTTTGAATTCGTAATATCAAATAAAGCTTAGGGTGAATTTTTGGTAATTTTCTGAAAAACTTCAATTTGTTATGAATAGTGAAACCACTAAGTGGTACTTTTGGAAACTGATTTTCCGTTAAAATGAAATTTTACCACCTCTGTGATTTGATTTTAATAAATCCGACATACATGGTTGTCATTAATAAGTAAAATGTGGTTCAATGAGATTAAAATAATTTTTTGGTGAATAGTAACTTATTAAGTTTTAATCGCGATTTGAGGTAATTAGTGTAGTTTATGGTAAAAATAATGCTTTAATAAAATGAGATGAGCTTGAAACATGTACTAACCCTATCTGTTGTGTCATGTCCGAACATGAAAACCCATGGGTCGATTTAGGGGACCCCATGGAGCAACTTGGGTGAGATAATGACTTTAATGCCTTTTTTTAAATAAAGGTGAAAATGACACTAACATAAATTGATTTACTAAAACAATTTTTAGTGGGGTTTATAATAATCATATTTTTGTATCTAAATATTCATTAGAAAGCTAAAATTATTTCCTACATCATATTATTATTTTATTTGTAATTTTTAGACATTAATTAATTAAATTATTTATGACATCATGATGATGCAGCGATGACCTCATTATTTAACGATTAAAATAAAATGGAAAGATAATGTATCATCTAAGACATACACTTGTCCAAAAACTATTGGATGGGAATATTTCGAAGACTTATCATCTTAACTTCGAAATATATCATTGTGGGACCTTAGAAATTCGAAACACTTTTGAAAATAAAATAATAGTTTTAGGATTTCCAAAAGTGCCCCTCCTCTCCTCTTATAAAAGGCCCCCACCTCTACCTCATTTCAAACACTCCTCAAGCCTTTGTCTCGGCCAACCCCTGCCCATTTACTCTCTCCACATACCTCTCCTCATCCTAGAGGATTCCCTTTGGGCAGAATCCTTTCAAAGGAATCCTTTAGGCTCAAATCAAGAGGAGTTACACTTTTAAAGGTTATTCATTCTCTCATGTTCATTTGTTTTATTTTGCTTCTCCAACTCCCTAAACTCTTTTTGTTTAATTTTTTTAAGAACACCAGTGTATTCAATATACTAGGATGTTGTTTTTAGATTTATTCGAGCTACACTCTCACACAACTACATAAAATGGTTAAAGAACATACGGTTTCCGTGGATGGCAAAATTCTGCCTCCTGAAACGATGCTTGTTCAATACTCATTTAACACCTTCAAAGGTGGAAATTATGATGTAACAATTTATATATATGATATATAATATGTTTATTATTTCCTTAAGCTTATGTATTTTTTATTTATGTCATACCATAATTGTTTCCATTATGGGTAAACACGATATCTTCATTTTAGGAAGTGCGGACTACCGCCCCCTGAAAGTGATTTGATTCGTTAAAACCATATGTGGGATGTGTAAAGGATAAAGTTAATGATATTATATATGTTATTATACTGGAATTATAATATACTCTTATATCATTATGATTCCATTCCAGAAAATACGAAACAGAAATGGAAGTAGCGTTCATGCGTACGTACGGCTTACCGTCTCCATGAACAGTGCATTTCATTTCTTACCTCTAAATGATTATGTAATATTATAAATGCATTCATATACTGGATATATATGACTTATATAATATCTAGATCATAAATACCATTCTAGATATAATGGATACATGAACAACTTGTAATTATAAAGGGCTTATTTTTGACTCAAGTACCAATGATCGTTAAAACGACTGTTATTAACATAAATAATTACATAGTGTTCATGACATGGTAATAAGTGATATAAAAGGAATAATGAAATTGAAAAAGGTTCGTAATCAAGTAGAAAATTAACTCAAGTTTATTATTCAGGACATTAAAGAATGACCGAGTCAAGTCAGACCCGAGGTAAGGGACTTCGTCTCAATCTCCTTTCATTGAGGAATATTTCGTTTTATACACAACTTTATTTTATACGGTGTATAAAACCCTTTGACTTTTACTTTTATACAAAAGGAATCTTTTTCTACGAAGCGTTTTACTAAAAGACAAAAAGGAATGTTTTTTTAACGTATGCGGTGACAACGACCTTTTCCGCCATCACGAGTATTATTTGGTCTTTGGCTTCCTCAACAAGCCGTAATGTTTTTGGAATAAAATAAATACCATATACTCTTTTATGTATTTTGGTATTGAAAATGGTTTTGATAAAGGATTCTATTATCTCTATATATTTATGATATATTGTGATTGAAATGTGGAAATGTTATCAATCATTTATATTGGTTTTATGTTTTATGATTTTATATTTGTACTTGGACATTTTAACAGGTGGTTACGTTATAAACCATATGATGGGTGGTGCTGTGAATAACAGGACGGGTGGTTATGTTATAACCTCCAATGCATCGGGTATGGAAGTCGGCCGTATGGCTATTCCATTTAGTATGTATGGAAATTGGCCGTATGGCTATTCCATTAAGTGATATGTGTGGGAGTCGACCGTATGGTTATTCCACTTAAGTATGTCTATGTCCCAAGTTACCTTTATATATGTTATGTGTTCTTTATATGGGGTTTTTGGTAATCCATTGGTTACAAAAAGGTATGTATTGATATTTTATTCAGTGAAGAGTTTTTACTTCTTCATAAAGGTGAAAAGTATTACCTTCATAAAGTATACATGGTTTACTTTGTGTTTTGATAAACTAACAGTTTTTATTCTTTGTGTATCCCTTATTGAGTTTTTAAGCTCATCCCAAGTTTTTGAAATGTTTTTCATAGGACTTAGCGTGGAATAGGGTCAAGGATGGGATCAAGGGAAAGTCATGCTACCTAAAACATGAAACTAGACATGTTTCTTTTAAGAGTTTTTATTTTATGGAAATTTAGTAGAAGAGACTACTTTGTAATCTTTTGAGATGTAATAGTTATGTCCTAATTCTCTAAAACTCTAAACCTGTAAAGATCCTCAATGTGAATTATTCATTTAATTCAATTTTAAGTAAGGTTTAAGGTTGGGGCCTTATAGTTTTAGTCAATGGATGGATCTAGCAGGCATAAGAGTAACAATGGATGTGAAGAAAACTATGACGATTTTCTAAATGATAAATTTAATGAAATGGGAGCTGCAATGAAGACTCTTGGGGTTATTATCAACCAACTATCTAGAGTCATGATTGAAAACCTTAACCATGGTGATTTTTATAAGGCGTCGTATATGTGAGAAACAAATACCTATGGAAGTTCATGTAATAATAATAAAGGTAAGTATGTTCAAAAACCTTTGTGTCAATGATGTGGAAAGAAACACCAAGGAAAATTTTTCAAATGGATGAGAAGATGCTATAGATGTGGAAATGAAGGTCATAAAGAAAGAACCTGTCATGGAAAAAGGAAGAATCCAGTTGAATCTAGGAAAGGGAAATAAGTTCTTTCTGAGGTATCAATTGAATGTTTTAAATGTGGTATGCATGGTCATTATTCAAACACATTTACTATGAAGAAGTTTCAGGAATGGGATGACCATGATCGAAAAAATATTTGTTTACCAATACCTAATGCCTTTCCGATTGAGGATGAAGAAACTGACAATGACCAATGAAAGGTATGGATTATTTCTTAACATATGTTTTGACATTATTGAGTCTTAGGATATGATTCATGATTTTGTTTGTAGGGAATATGTATATCAAATTTTTTTGAAAAGGAATGGTTAATGGATCAGGAAAAATGTTGAATGAGTATGTAGTCAACATATATGGGATTCAAGAGTTATGATAGATTTTAAGATGGTGAAATAATTAAAAGTATTAAGGATCTTTTGATAATGGGATTACATTAGAAGAATTTTTATAGTATGTGTAACCCTGATGTTTGATATATGAAAATTTTATTCAAGGAATAATTATTTTTTATTTTGTGGATATAGTTATAAAGAACCGTTTTGGTTTATATGATCCTTGAATTTGAGGCAATTACTGAATAATACATTTTGGGATGCAAAACAAAAGTTATTAGATAACCTTTGTGGTTAAAATATGTTATGGCTATTTTTGATGAATTTATATCTTTTTTTGGAAATGTTGTAAAATTATATTGTTTTTGAAAAGGGACAACACGTAAACTATGTGACAACCCATCACGTCGGACGAAGCTGCGGGAATCGAACCCATAACCAATGTGTGACTGGTATTTATCACCTACCACTGGACTACGTGAAGTCCCTGGTTAGTATGACAAATTAGATTTAGTTATTTGATCTTATGAATCAGGAATAAGTTGATTTTGGGTTATCTATGGAAGTGAATAACCTATCACATAGGATATGTGATTAGGTTAATTACTTTTCAGTGTGAGACTTTTATAGTAACTGCTATTATTTGGAGATAAATGTTAATATTTACCTTGGAAGAATATGTGATTAATTCTTCATAGATTTTTGTTTCAATCTTAGTTTGGATTACATTGGAGAATTTTATGGGTAGTAGTTTATTTAATGGTGTTTCTTGAACCTTGGGTTCTTTTAGTTGAATTTTGGAGATTAAGAGTAATATTTCTTTTTATAAAGGATTATCCTTTTGGTGATTATCTGATCTTGTACTAGAAATTTTGGTTTTGGTTAATGTCGAAGGACAAGGAAAATATATAGTTCATATTTTGTGGATTATGTAATTCTCTAGACATTTATTATAGCACTTTTAATGTCAACAAGACATCTTGAATATTCATCGATTGAAGAAATGATGAGTTTGTGGTATAATTTTATTAAATGATGAAACTATACATGACAAGTAAGTAAATTTACTTACAATATTAGTCTAGTTGTTAATAAAATTCTTCAACTCTATGAAATGGATCTTGAAGAAAAAAAATGTTAAAACCTCTCTTTTATCATCAGACTTTTACCCATCCACAAATTCATGGTATTGTGGCAGTTAAATTTCTGTGATCAATTTCTCTATCACTCTCTATTAATCTATGAGAGTTAGTTTTTATTCCATATCCATGTTTTCCTACATGGAATCCTAGTATGGGCTGTCTCGAGTGACCTTTATATATAACATTATTTATTTTAAAGTGATATTTTAATTGACTTTTTTTCGATGTGGGACTTTCAATGATGTTTCCGAGCCCAATTTTAAAATTATGAGGACGCAATTCCCAAAAGGGGGGAAGGATGTAACATCCCAGATAAATAAAGAATAAGACACTTTTCATATTTATTATTATTTTTGAATTAAATTTTAATTTTACATTAAAGGGGTTGCTATGTTCGATAGCGTACCCGATACACAACAACAGGTTTCTTTGAAATCTTACGTTGCACACTAATAATATAATATTATTATTTTATATGTTATTTAAATCCTAGCCATTGTATCAGTGTGAATGAAACAAAACTAACTACAATATGATTATACATGTTTGTAAAATATATTTACATTTATACAATAAATTTCAGAGGCTTAAAATTTGAATAAATCTAATTTTAAGCATAATTTACATAAAAAGGTCGGTTTACCGCCTTTTAATGGAGAAACCTCTTTAAATATAGTTTTGGTTACATAAAATACATTATAATTTACTGAATAAAATCCTTCATTAGAATAGGGACATCAAAATTTACTTTGGGTAATTTTTTGGTATTTTTCTGATAAAGTTCATTTTTTTCATGAATAGTGAAAAAATTGTATTTTAATTCAAAAGTGCCTTTTAATATAATTTATTTATATAGTTAGATTATATTTTTAATTGGTTTTAAAGTGAAATTGAAATATATTTTTACCATTTAATAAAATTTTGGTCATTGGAATTAATTTCACGTTGAAATTTGAAATAAACAAGTATTAATCTTTTGATAGTTATTGTTTCTTAAAAAGACGCTATTTGTTTTGATAATGGGAATTAGTTTTATAATTAATTAATTCCAAATATATGGTTTGAATTTGAAGAAATGTAAATCATTTTTGAATTCATAATATCTAATATAGCTTAGGCTGAAGTTTTGGAATTTTTCTGAAAAACATCAATTTTTGATGAATAGTGAAACCACTTATTAGTAGTTAAAAAAACCGACTTTATCATTTAAATGAAATTATACCATTTCAATGAATTTAATTTCAAAAATCTGACAGACATGGTTGTTATGAATAAGTAAAATGCAGTTCATTAAGATGAAAATAATCTTTCATGAATAGTAACTTTTGACTTTTATTTATCACAGTTAAAGGTAAATAAGGTAATTAAAGGTTAAAAGAATATTATAATAATTAAAAATTACCTTACCACTTGTACTAACCTTATTATTTAAGTCATTAATGACCATGCAAATCTTTGGGTCTATTTTGGGACCCATTTGATCCACTTTGAAGTGATAATGACTATTTAGATTAATTAATTTAAAGTAAAGGCCAAAATGACATAAACAAAAATCCTTTAGTAATTAATTTCTATATTGTGTTATATAATTCCTATTTTCTACTAAAAATATTATTTGGAAATATAACACAATTTCCTATATCATGGTAATTTTTTTAAAATTTTTAGAAATTATATAAATTAAATAATTTAGGACACACTAATGATGAAATATTTACCTCATTGATAAATAATTTAAATAAATAAGATTATAATGATTAAAATATTATCCAAAACATGTCAAATTCTGATTTGATGATTTTATTTTGACCATTAATCATCTTATATTCTAATATAATTATTTTTGGACCATTAGAAACCGAATATAATTATATAATAAAATAATAGTTTCACACTTTCTTAAAGAGCCGCTCCTCCCCCTAATAAAAGGAGACCACTTCAAACCAATTACTCACACCTCTCAAGCCATTTGGATCTTCCAAAATCTGCCCAATTAATCTCTAAACATCCCTATCCTACTCTTAGAAGCCTTACCTCAGGAAGAAGGCACTTTAAGAAGTCCTTTGGTTTAAACCAAATAAAGTTAACCAAATTAATGGTAACAATTTTTCTTAAATTGTTTTATTTTATTATACTTCTCCAACCCCTAAACACTTTTTTATTTATTTTGTTTGTAAAAACACCAGTATCCTCAATATTCTAGGATTTTTTTATAATATTCATTCGAACTACACTTACACACACCTCCATCTAATGGATGATGAACATAATGTTTCTGTCGATGGAAAGCTAACGCCCCATGAAACGATGATTGTAAAATTACATCTTACCACCTCTCATGGTGGCCATTAAGATGTCACTATATTTATATATGATATATATTATGTTTATGATTGACTTATTCTTCTGTACTTCCCATTTATATCATACCTTTATGGTTTCCATAGTGGGTAAATACGATAATATCATTTGAGGAAGTTCGGACTACCGCCCCCTCAAAGTGATTTGATTCGTTAATGCCTTATGTGGGATGTATAAAGGGTGGAGTTAATGATATTATATATTATACTGGAATTATAATATACCTATGTATCATTATGTTTTATTTCCATTAAAATAAGAAATAGAAATGAAAGCAGTGTTCATACGTACGTACGGCTTACCGTCTCCATGAATGGTTCATTTCATTTCTTACCTCTAAATCTTAAGTACTATTATAAATACATGTATATACTGGATATATATGATATATATGATATATAAATCATGAATATCATTCTTTATATAATGAACCTTTGAACACATGATCAACATGTAATTATAAGAAGTTCATTTTTGACTCAAGTACCAAATATCTACAAAACGAACATTATTAACTTAAATGATTACATAATGTTTATAACATGGTAATAAGTGATATAAATGGAATAATAAAATTTAAAAAGGTTCTTAAGAAATTATAAATAAACTTTAGTTTATTATTCAGGAGATTAAAGAATGATCGAGTCATGTCGGGCACGAGGTAAGGGATCTGACCTCTCTCTTTCTTTTAAGTACTCTCTTTTATATCATTTCATTTATGCTCCATGTTATTATGATGGAGGATCTTATTTTATATTCACCTTACTGTAATTTGTATTTTAATATAATTAGAGACCCTCTATTACTCTCATCAATTCAATTTATGAATTTTTAAGTGGTGCCGTTAGGCTGCCAAATATTTGTAAGGGATTTTCTTATATCACTTTTAATTATGTGAGATTTCCATTGTTCGCCACTTATTCATTGAATGTGGTGTATTTTGTACTGAAATTTGATATATATTATCATTATTCTCATTATAATTATGGTATTATGTGATTAATTTGGTGTTTATTAACTTTTGGTCATACGACTCAGTTGATTACAACGTGGTAAAGGGTTTCATCTCCCTTTTTATTCCTGAGAGATTCATGCTATATTTGCCATAATTTCATGTTGTGTGGTGTATGTACTGACCATGATTTTACTATTTATGTAATATAATTTAATTTATTAGTATTTTCATCTTCATTTTATGATCCTTATTTCATGTGGTGTATGTTTTGTAAGTTACCAAATTGGTAAGGGAACTATTTACCCTCCACTTTATAAATAACTTCTTTTTGTTATGTCTTTTAATTTACATATTATTATGTTGGGATATGTTCTTTTATATCCTTATTTATGTAAACTTTATATACACGTGATGAGATTCCCTTTTTATCTCATCAACTCATTTTCTAAATTTTGATGTGACACCGTTAGGCTATGAAAATTTTACAAGGGAACCTCTTAACCAAATTTCAATTATTTGGGTTCAACTTGTACTTATTGAATATGTCATCCAATGAATATGTTTCAATGAACTCTTATTGTTTTACACTTAATATACACTTATATTAGGTGTATTTATATTTTTCTCACATAATTATATGTTTTATTTATCCTTAATTTAAGGATACCATCTTTATTATTGATTTTATCTCAATTTACATTTGCATTGAGAATTCATTGTTGTTATGCACAAATAAACTCTAATATGGTGTATATAATGTACTTTAACATATTATATAATTAATCCATTTATTCTCATGATATTATAAATTTCTGATTGAATGTTATTCCTCAATTATTTGAATTCAAGTGTCTCTATTTTTGTTAAAAAACTCATCAAAAAAAATATCGTTTTAAATTTTTTAATGGTTTATTCTTCTAAATATTTCTCATTAATTTCCATGTTTTCAAAATGAGTATTATGATTTCTTTTTATGGAAATTAATGATTTTAAATGATAATTCATTTAAAATCTTCAAACTGGTATGAGACACTTTGATTCAAAAATATCTTTTTAAAAAGGTCTTGAAAATGATTTGATAAAAAATTGTTTATTTCAATATCTTGATTTGATATATTGGAATGTGGAAATGTTTTCTTTCCTTTATACATGTGTTATATGTTATGATTATGTTATAGTTATTGGGCATTGTTTATGTATACAGGTGGTTCCGTGATAAACCTACGGTGGGTGAGCCCAAGATAGCTCTCCAATTCATTTGGTAATGTGACGGAGGTAAACACAATGTTTCTCCAAAGAAATTTAGGGAATATACTGTGATGAGTATTCCAAGTGTAACTCCCTACGTAGCTGTGATAGCTATATTGTATGTTTGATATAAATGGCATAAGTAACCTGAATGATTTATGATTTGTGTGTGTTATTCAGAAATCTTATGATTTCATAATGTATGTTATGATAGAAAATTATGGTTTCATGGATTTGTATTTATTATGGGGAAAATATTTTCCTTCCTTATTTTATAACCCCTACTGAGCTTTTTATGCTCATCCCATGTTTTTGAAATGTTTTCCATAGAACTGAAAGATGAATAGGTTCACGGATGGGATCATGGAAAAGTCATGTTGTCTAAAACATGGAAGTTGACATGGTTTATTTCAACAGTTTTTATTTTATGAAAAAATTGATACTGAGTTGTAGTGTCTACTTGTAATATTCATGTTGTTATGTAATAGTTGTGGCCTAATTGTCTAAAACTGTAAACCTGAAAAGATCCTCAATGTGAATTATTCGTTTAATTCATGATTATGTAATGTTTTAAGGCTGGGTCCTTATAGTTACATTCTTCTTTGTTGATGTTTTTAGTCCAAGATTACCCATTCCGAATTTCTTATTGTGCTTGCGAGGATCCAAACCAGAATCCATCTATCCTTGTTCCACCACATCACCAATGGTCTCAGATTAACACCACTCGGTTTATGAGTTCTACTTAGAATATTTGAGTGTCTAGCATCAATTATTCTTGATTTACTATTATTTGGTCTTGATGAACATCTCTCATTATTTATATGGATTGAGGATAAGAGTCGGGAGAAAATTCATGTCTTGGAATTTCTCTTTTGTCACCGGTTTCCTATACATGGCACAATAGACATACATGTCTATTTATTGACATGAGGATTTAGTTATAATTTTTAATTCCATAACAACAATTAAAAACATTCATAACCTTAGAGAAAACCTATGCTACATAATAATAATAACGACATAATTATTTGTGTATTTCCAACATGCGTAGAATGAAATCATAAGATAAATCCCCATCCTAAAAATTATTACAGTGTAATTATTAATTTTTTTTATAACATGATATACAATTGTTTACCCTTCATGAAAATAATTATTTTAAAACCGTACCAAAATTAGTCCTCTCAAACCCCACTTGCATTTATTGAACACCTGATAAAATAAATAAATAAATTATTATCTTAAATAAATTTTTTATAGATAATACTGTAAGTAAATATTTATTAAATGTACAATAAAAAAATAAATATATAATTATTCACAATCCCATGAATAAATATATATTTAATTTATGAAATCATTTTAACATTAATAAATTTATTCTTCTATCTTGAACATAATATTAATATAATTAGTTAAATTGAATTAATATTCAACTGAGACCACAAAAAACACTTATTTTGTGACCCTCTGGTATTCCTTCTCATTGGAATTAGGCATGATTGATTATAGTTCAAGATTAATGTCTATATATGTGTCAAGGTACCCAAGAGAATGAACATAATGTCACAATAATGGCATCCACATATGAACAAGCACTATTTAATATAGTCAATTTATCTCTATATATCATCAAGCTGTATTCAAGATAGTTTCATCAATATTTATTCCTGATATGTCTTTCTATGAATACATGAAATAAACTCATTGTTACACCATAACCAAGGAATTTCATTCGATAGTTATATTTTAATCAATAGGTTGAGATATCAACTTCCATAAATGGTAGGGATAAATCCTTCCTTGACTTATCCATTAATAGCATGTCGTTCGTTATGCACCCATTGTATCCCACATCCCGCGAACCTTCTGCATGATAGTTTTCGTCAATAAATCAATTTTTTTGAGTCACGACATATATTGATGATAAACATAAATTATAAGGACCGTTCAAAACACTCTCATATCAGAATATCTGATGAAACAAAAACATGTGGAATTCCTTTTAACAAGTATGCTCACATAATCATCAATATTAATAATTACTAAGTAGGAACTCCGTGAAAATAAATATCATCTACTTACGAGCACTCACACCTGACGGTCTATAAACTATATATCTTATAGTAATATTTCATCCAACCATAAAACTATAATTATGAATATTGTCATAGCATATCATTTTTATCATCATTGAGGGGAACTACAATGACCATGTCAATGTGACAAATACACCAAGAAATTATTACAATATAGTCATGTAGAACAATGAAAAATATGTAAAAAGTTGTTTATTATTTATATATATAATACATGTAATAAATCATAAAATAGTTCGTTCCCGGACACCAAATCTGACATACTCCAACATGTACTAGCACCAACTACATATAGAATTTAGTCCGCTAGACCTCACATGATGACCATGTTTCTTCTATGTCAAAGATTTAGTCACAAGGTCCACCATGTTGTCTTTGGTGTAAATATTGTTCACTGGAACTTCACTCCTCTAGGAACTATCCCTCAAGATAAGATACTTCTGAATTATGTGCATTATCCGTTGATGTGGACTTTGTTATTTTGCGGAAGCCACCACTGCAATATTATCACAATATAGTGTCAGGGGATCTTTATTTCTCTGTAACAAATCCAGATCTAAGATGAAACTCCTCATCTTAACTACTTATTTATTTACCTTAGAAGTTGTGATATAATCATATTTTTTGTATAATCTATGAACATAATCTTCTCTGAGCTCTTCCATCTCACATAACCTCCATTCAATGTGACTATGTAACCCGTTTGTGACTTCGTGTAATTTTTATCACTCTGAAAACTAGTATCTACAATTCCTCTAATGACTACTTCTTCATCTCCTCCATAAACAAAGAACACATCCTTAGTAAGCCTCATATAAATTAGGGCAGTCTGGAGTTCCATCTAATGGTGGTCACCTGGCTCAACTTGATATCTTCCTAGCATAATAAATGTGTTGGAGACTTCCATTCTAGTGCATAGCATGGCATACATGACATGCCTAGTCGCTGATGTGTATAGGCTCTATTCGATTCCATCTCTTTCCACATTTCTCTTAGGGCACATTTTAATTGAAGGATGAATTCCATGTGATGATGCTATGAATCCCCTCTTGGATTGTTCCATAATGAATCCCTTCATTATATTGTAAATGTTTGTACAATAACATAATACTAGAAATCTCTTGGATCTATCACAAAGGATTTTGATCCAATGAATACATATTGAATCTCCCCAGTCCTTCACTGAGAAGAATTGATTCAACCATGCATTAATAGATTGTAAGAATGGTATCTCATTTCTAATAAGATAGATTTCACCAATAGATACTATTATAAAAATGATTGAAATCCCGCTAAACTCTTTGTATATAGAAGACCCACATTAATTATTTATAAAACCAAATTTCATTATGGCTTTCTCAAAATAAATGTTCATTGACTTGAATCATTTCATTAATACATAAATGGATATATGCAACTTTCGTACCTTATTGGAATCCTTTGGAGTCATAAACCATTCATGTTGTGTCATGTAGACATCTTCACAATGTGTCCTATTATGGAAGGCTATTTTGAAATACATTTTCCAAATCTCATAGTCACGGTAATCCGAAATGGTTTGTAGAATTATAATGGATTTCAATATAACAATAAATGAAAAGGTTAATCATAGTCAATTTGATGATGTTGTTTTATCCTTTTTGAAACCATTTGTTCCTTATCGGTACGTACTTGTACCTTCATGTCTAGTTTCTTCATGCACACCCATTTTAAACCAAAAAACTTTACATAAATGGGAGGATACCAAAATCCAGACAAGTTAATGGTACATGGAATCAATATCAGAATTCATGACTGTTTGTAACATGGAAACATTTGTGACACTTACTTTTTACTTATAGGTTAGAGGATCATTTTTATCATATAATAATGATTAACCTTCCATGTTATCAAGAAAACAGTTCTGTTGTAGTTTTCTATCCTCTATTTTACACCAACATAGATCTTGTGTCTCTAGAATAGTTCATTCTTCCATGGGGATTTGTGGAATCTTTTTATGTACCAACTCTGGTATTCCTTGATCATGGACATCATCTAAGTCTATTTCGATCCCAGTATCTCATTTGGATATGTTCTCAATCTCAAAAAGTATGCTATTTCTTTCCACTATATCCTTTTTAGGGGTTGTACAGGTAATATCCCCATGTTTTCTTTAGGGAATCTTACATAGGTACAATTTGTGCCTCGAGGTGCGTGTATGTTACCTGAAGATGTATTAACAAATTCTTCAATTCAACATACATGAAAATTTGATAAAAAGGCTTTATTTGAATTCTACAACTCATAGGTAATTCCATTTATCGATTTTGTAGGTTCTTGGTTTAGAATGTGATATTTTTTTTGTAACACATATTCTAAAAAGGCTAATGGAAGACATTCATGACTCATCATTGATCACACCATGTCAAATAAAGAGTGACTCCTCCTTTCATTCCCAACATTCTATTAGGGTGTTTAAAGTGGATTGAGTTGGGGTAGGATCCAAAAATCTCAAAATTAATCAATGATTTTTTCATTAAGATATTTTGTACATCAATCTGAGTGGAGTTTTTTAATCTTCTTACCACGGTGCTTCTCAACACCATTCTTGTATTCTTTGAACATATCAAAATAATTTTCCTTATAAATAATTAAGTGGATATATCCATAAATACTAAAATAATTAATAAAATGTATGAAGTATGAGTACCCATCGCTTTCTTCAATTGAAAATGGTCCACACAAATCGGTGTGTGGTAATTTTTGATTCTCATTAGCCCTTTCACCTTTCCCATTAAATCGGTATTTTTTAAATTTACATTTTAATCATGCATGGTGAACACCAAATGGTTTTAGTTCAAACGAATCTAAATATCCATATTGATGTAACTTTGTCCAGTGTTTCACATTTACAGGGCCTAGCTGGTGATTCTAGAGATGGGTGTGGTATGATTAATGTTAAGTATGTTTGTTATCAATTATGATTACATAGTCTGTGTAATGCCACATGTAAAGACCTTTGTATAAATGTTCCCTACCAAAACAAATGAAATTATTGTAAATGAAGAAAAATTAATTTCAAAATTTGATAACAAATGAATTTGTATCAAATCTAGATACATAAATAATGTTTTTAGAAATATACGACACATGATAACAACCCTTTAACACAAATATCATCCTAGTTGGAAATGTGTGGTGGTAGTCCCTGACTAATAAAACAGTATTTTGGGCTCTATCGGATGCTTGTAGATCTACCTCCCCTCATTCATCTCCCAGAATCTACTTGCTTCATATATTTGGATACATATGTGAGAAATGCAAGCTGTTTCTATTACCCAATTTGAAAAAATAGATAGATTTCATTCGATAACAAACACACATGAATCTTCCCTTCATTTATTAGGGTTAGTGCAACTCATATTCTAGTGGTACTTCATACCCCATGTGAATCAAACAACTCCTTATTCCATTTCCTTCACTTTGATCTTATTTTTCATAGAAGGGTTTGAAGAAGTTTCATGATTAAAGCTCTTCCTCATTCCTTTCCTCTTATTGACCATAATAAAATATGGCTTTTCACGCTGCATATCTTTTCCCACATAGAGAATAAGGATAATAAGATCAGATAATGACTTCTCAACAATATAGTATTGAAATAAACCATGAATCTATGGAATCTTTGAGGGAGTGATGCAATAATGATATCAATACACAGTTCTTCGTAGAGTTTTAAACCTAGAACCACCAGTCATTCAATGTAGCCAATGAGATTGACTACGTGGGGCCCAGTTGGGGAACCCTCTAAATTATTACTCTAAAATTGTTCCTTGGAGATCTCGAACCATTATTTTATTTCTCTCTCATAGAAAAGACCACATAGGTGCTCAAGCATGCTATGGGAATCCATGTTATCATGAGAATTCATGAGATCACAAGACATTGATAATATAATCAAACATCGAACACCATACAAGTCATTCATATGTTTCTAAAAGACAATGAACTATTTTTTACATGCCTCATTAGAAGGCAGATCATGTAAGACTGACTCGATAATGTACGACTTCTATTTAGGTAATATAATAACCTGATGGAATCTAAACCATTGCAAGAAATTATGACTGGTGATGATGTTTCCTTTATACATAATTGATCACAAGGATAGTATGGTTGATGATACTTTAATTTTATTCTCTAATTAATGTAAAAGATGATTAGTATATTTTCAGATTCATTTTATGAGAAACAATTAGAATTCTTATGTCTCCCACTATTTTATGAAGTCGTAATGGCCCTAACCATTGAACTTAGAATGTCCAGTTTCTGTGATATTCTAGTGGAAAAGATCTGTATTCCCCTTAGAAAAACCCCAAAAATGAGTTTTCAAGATATTTGAATGGATTTATGTAGGTAGGTATTTTCCAACTATGGGATTTTGGCTCCTCGATCCATTTAGTGGACTCCCCAATATAGAAATCATGACGTCGATTTCCTCAACACTTGCCTAAAATATTACACCAAGTCCCGTAAGGGATACCCTTCTTGATGTAAAATATTTAAGTCAATGAAAAACATTAATAAGGTATTCCTATATAAATTTATGTGTCCCAACTAGGGTTGGTCAACCACATATTTTTATTGAGACTTTCCCTTAATCAAGTAATTGATGGCTTAGTTTAACGTAATATTTTGTTATGGAATTTTTATCTATTTTGTGAAAAATTCATATTATCATTATCACATTATTTTTATTATTAAGTGGAACTTACTTATGTGATTAACTATGACTTTATTATATTTATTCATATGGAAGGTTTATTTTATTTCTATCATACATTCCTGTTTAATTCAATAATTATGTGATCGTGACAACACATACATAATGATAAACCATGAAACTGAATTAAATAAAATAATGTAAATGAAATTTTCATTATCTTTTCTAATGGTTATTTTTTCTGGAGGTTGATAAAATAACCCTGACCTAGGGAAGAGACACCATGAACCTTTTGGCCTTTTGTTTATAACATTCCACATATCACCCTATTTTTTCCCAGTATTTGTTTTTTCTCAGCTCTAGCAAGATCCACCTCCACCATCTTGGGAGATCCATCAATTACATATGATTTTTAACTCACACAAAGGTGGGGGAAAGAAAGGGTGTTTACATAAAAGAAACCATAGGAAAACAAGCCCTATGTATTAATGAAGTTATATAGCTAGCATGCCAACTATTTAATTTATCAAATAAATTCAAAGCATTCAAATGACCTAAAAAGGTATCAGTCTTTCTCATGATCAACCACATACTTGCCCTGAGATACCCATTTAATAAAATTATCCCTAAATTCTTTAATAATAATTATTCAGATAAATTGAGGTTTAATTAATTTATTATTATCATTAATTAATCTATCCTTTTATGTTAATCCATTTTTTATACATATCAATGTGATTTTCATTATAGTACATAAATCATCCTTGGATGTATCCTTGTGAATACTCGTTCGAATCTACCTAACATGTATTATATACACATACATTTTTACTCTTATGACATATGAAATAGAAGAAGTTTCAATTAATAGAGTAACAACCTGTAGTACTATTTATATATGATATGTAGTTATAAAGATTACATAAACATTAATGTTGTAAATTTTTGTAATTAGGTATTGTAAAAGGTGTGGAGTTCCGACTGCACTGCATATACTACCATCACCGTCTACCTGAATTACATACCAAGGGGTTTGGTGTGGGAAGCATACTCAAGAAATTTTGGACTATACAATGTGTACAATGGGATACATGCTGTGTTTTACCCACTATACAGGAATGCCGATCAGTATAGCCATGTATGGTTTACATGGTTTTTCCCTTGACATGAAGGAACTACACACCATGTGTAGTGGGCCTCATGGTGTGTAATATAGTAAATGTGTTCCTAAATTTCCTGGTCAACACACATTGTAGAATTAGCTACACAACATGAAATAAATGCACAGGGGTTGAGTAATTTCCAAATTACATCTGATACACAGAACACTACTACATGGTATGTAGTTTGGATGAAACAGAGTGTATGGAATAGAACACAACATGTAATCCCGAACATAGAACATGTACATTCATGTCACCTAGGAAGAATCTCCAATGCCTCCTGATGATTTCTCTATTTAAATTTAATAAACAAATAATTTGTTTATGTGAAATCTATGAGAAACAAAAAGTTGGAGAATAGATCTCAAAACCTAGATAACAAGCATGATTAAGATTAAATTTACAAACATAAATTTTTAACCATAAATCATTAACAAATTATTTATATAATTGTAAACTATGATGACCATGCTATGATACCACTTAATGGTTCTGAGCATAGTGGAATCACGGTTGGGCTGGTGCCCAACCTTAATTTTTACCATGACCAATGATTATACTGGGATCAATACGAAGACGAATGCCAATCTCCATGGAATCGTACCAATGTTTTGGAGAAATAAGGAAGAGGCCTGAAACATTTATATTGGATCATTCACATCTGGATTATAATTAATTTAAATTTAATTTTTTATGAAATAAAATACCAAGGTCTTCGGTACATTCTTCATTAATGATTTTGATCATATGAGATGACCCTTTTGGATTGTTTTATTAAACTTGTGAGGATCCAAAATAGAATCCATATATGGGTGACCCACAGGTTCTCTAATGGTCTCTGGTTGAGGAAACTCACTTTCTACGTGCTAGAGCGGTGATGCAATAATAAGGTATTGATCATTCTTGACTGCATGTTATAAATTTTTGATGAATGTCTCAAATTCTTGAGTGGGAGAGATGAAAAGAGTCTAGATATAATTCTTAACATGGAATTTCTCTTACATCGCTAGTTTCTAATACATGGCCCAATAGACGTACCTGCCTATTTATTGACATGACGATTCAATTATTATATTTAATTCCGTAATAGAAATTAAATTCATTCATATCCTTAGTGAAAACCCATGCTACATAGTAATGATAACCTTTCCATTTTTTGTGGTGAGATTTCTTGGATAAAATGGAATCATAAATGAAAACTCGTTCCCCATAATTATAAAAACATTATTATTATTTTTTCCAACTAGTAAAAAAATCATTTATCATCTTGAAAATAATTAATTTACTACAAGACTGACCATCGTCCGCTCGAAATCCATCTCTATTAATTGAATGCCAACATAAATTAGTTAATAAATAATTCTCCTATAGAAATTTTTTATTCACAATGTTTAAAATAAATATTTATTAAATTTTCAATAAAATAAAAAAAATTATTCAGAATCCCATAAATAAATATTTATTTAATTTATGAAATAATTTTTAAATTAAAAAAACTATTCAACTATCATGAGAATAATATATATTCTCGTAATAAAAATCAAATAGAATTTAACCCAGACCAATATAACACATATTTTGTGACCCATAGGACTCTTTTATGTTGTTATTAGGTGAGATGGCCTAATGTCCAAGACTACTGTCTAGAAACGAGTCGAGGAAACCAAGATACAGAATGAAATTCAACAACAATGACTTAAAAATATGAAAAATAATTGTGTAATATAATCCATTTGTCTCAGTATCTTATAAATCTGGTTTCATGATAGTTTCATAAACTTTTATTCTTTATATTTTATTCTATGACTACCTGTAATAAAGTAATCGTTGCATCATGGACATTGAATATTGTGCAGTGGTTCTATTTTAATCAACGGGCTGAGAAATAAACATACCTAAATGTACATGAAAAATTATTTCCTTGACTTATATATTAATAATGTGTCATTCATGATGCAACCAATGCACCCGACACTCTTCCAACTATAAGTGTGATTGTTTTATCAGTAAATCCTCATGCACAAGTTGCGACACATATTAATGACAATATTAAATTTTAAGGACCATTACAGACCCTCAAATATAGAAATATCCAATGACCTCAAACATACATAATTTCTACTAGCAGGTCTGTTCTCATAATATTTTATCTTGGAGATTACCAAGTGTGAACTTCCTAAAAAGAAGTCTCATCTTCATAAAAGTACTCACACCTAATGGTCTGTATACTATGTGTCATATCATACAATGACATCCAACAACTGAACTATATTTATAAATATTACCAAGAACGTAATTGTTCTCATAATAGTCAAGAGCTTCTATGACCTTGTCAATGCGACAAATACTCCGGGACATTTTTACACTGTAGTCATTCAGAACAAAGAAGAATATATAAAAATATTTTTAATATCTAAATATATTAAATAATCATGCAATTATTGTATAAAATTTTGGTTCTAGGACACAAACTCTAATACATGTGTCACAAATTTCATTGTTATTTCATTAAAATATGTTTTTACCTCAATGTTTTAAAGGATTTCTGAAGAGGTAATGAAAATGAAGATATAATTTTTATGAATTATCCTCAATATTGAATTTCCACCTAAAACGACTATATTTAGCATAGAATATACGTATATATAAATATTGGTAAATTTTTGAGGATATTGAGATCCACATCTTCCAGAGATTATGTTATTAAATAACAATATCTTTCCTAGAAACATAACTGTAGCCCCATATGAATATATTTATGAGAATAAATGTATCAATATAACAATACTAGATTGTGTTGGATAGAGGATTTAATTGGGGCTCTAATATTCACATGAAATAAAAAATTCATTTTATGCTCGACAAAAGCATATTAATGTAACTTAAATTATGTTGGATAGAGATATTGATAATCATTAATGATAAATTGAAATAAATGGAGAGTGAAAACAATAAGTTAAAAAAATTGAATGAATATAGTTTTGAGGAAATAATAATAGGATTATCTAATGGAACCTCATATATTTCAGGAATCATCAGCATAAAAATAATATGACTATTTAACTAAAATGTATACAAAATAGATATAAATTATATAATATGTTACATGTTACTATTACGAAGACATAAAAACCCAATACCATATACTTAATAAATTCTTCTATGAAAATGTTGAATCATGATCTATCTTATGAAGGGAAATCATTTAATATATGTCTTTACTGATATAATGTTTAATTACCCATGAAAACTCACATTTTTGTAGTAATTGTGTATAATAAATTAAATAATGAGGGTATATCAAAACATGTAGATGTGATGAAATAAATGTAACTAAATCTATTTTAATACAAGAGTTCAATTTAGCATTTTTGGAAGGGGGGGAGTTTCAAAAATGAAGAGGAATATAAGAAACCATTTTAAATTGGAATATTAATTCTATAAATTGTATTATTTTATTAATATATATAAATGTATAAATGTATAACATATATAAATCATAATAGAAATTTGAGGAAATTATGATTAATTAATTACATTATCATAATCATTAAAATTATATAAATTTAATTAAATTAAAATATTATTTTAAATTTTGATAAATTTTATTAGTAGAAATCTAAAATCTAATAACTCCCATCCTTATAAAAATATAAAAACTTTAAAAATATATATATTTATAAAGTAAAATATAAAATATCAGAATGAAATATTTTAAAGGAAATATCAAACCTCTATATAAAATTTAGTGAATGAAATATATAAAATTCAATGGTCATTAATCTGTCATTTTATGAGACTATATTACTATTGTATTGTGTATTTTTTCCATTGTAGATATATGTATTAAAATTGTATCCTTACCATCTGTAGGGTAGTTCTATTTTTAAGAGTAACTATGAAAGTATAATTATATTTCAATAACTAATATCTATATAGTAGAAAAATAAGAATATAAAAATTCCATAAATGAGTATTTAAATTAATTTATAATATACAATAACTCATCTATATCAATGAATGTAAAATGTTATAATTAATTTTTTTAATAAATTTTACTTTCATCTATAAAATATGTCTGTTTTTATTATCAATTTGAATATTTAATTTGAAACCTTAAGATAATTATTTTGATAAAAATTTATAATAAATTTTATAATTAGTGAATAAAAATTATGTGTTAGTTGAAGTATGGTATTTTTCTTAAATATTAAGATACACAAATGAATATTTGTGTATTTACAATATAGTATACACTGAAATGATATAATATATGAATTATTTAATTCATCTACAATGTGATAATGATTTGGGTTTTCCTCACATGTAAAAATTAATTTTCTTTGTAAAAATAATATATACTATTGACAGTCCTTAAAAAATTATAATTATTTATTCTATTTTTTTAAAAAACACATTCCTTCCCCCTTAAGAAATAACACCATCACCATTATTTTTTTGAAATATATTTTATTTATTTCAAAAAATGTCCCATTTCATTTTCTTATGATGTTAATACACGTTCTTGAGGTTTTTATATTATCCAAGATCAATTAATCATAAAATTACTCCTATAAAAACGTGTAATCTCAATGAAGAGGAAATTTGATCCAATCCAATTTCCTATGGTTTGTTCTTAAATTCATATAAATATGAATAATTTTTTTAATGACATGATATACCTATTATAGTAATATTTTAATTTATATATAAAAACCAAAAAATGATTTTATTTATTTTTTCACTATCAAATATATTGGTCATTCCTTGGATGGTTTACAATGACTACCTATAAAATCCCCAATTATATATAGATTTGATATTCACGGATAACTATAAATATACTACATAGGTATAAATTATTTATTTAATTTTTGTATTGATTTATTTCAAAAAAAATTAAAATCAGTATAAATGTCATTATATAAATGTACATTTTCGTGGATTGTTAAACCACCTAAATTAACATGTCATATAATGACTAACCTTAGAAAATGAAGATCTTGTTGAATTTTATGATATTTTTTACATTTTCACTTACGTAATTTAGGATATTTTAGATGAAAAAATTATTGACATCTCTATATCCAAACAATAATGAATCCAATGGAGTAAACACTATTAACAGACAATTGAAAGCAATATACGAATAAAGAATAAATAATATAGATTATTAATAAATAAAATTAATGAAACAAAATATGAATAATTTTTTTGAATAATTACATAATCAATTAAAACTGATTATTTAGGATGTTAGAAGTGCATCATATATAAGTTGGACTAGAAATATGGGGATCTTTTCTGTATATTATTTCATTTTTATAATATATTACTCAAACATAGATATTATTTTATTATTTTTATGTATCAAAATTTCTATTTCTAATGTTTTATTTATAATTTTTTTAATGAGATTTATATTCCTTGTTTATCATCTATTTAATAGTTTACATTTAGTATGTACCTGATGATATTGGTATTATGGATTCATCAAAACTACATTATGTTTTCATCATAACTTTTTTTTCATTTTGGCAATATGTTTCTGCATTATAGTTTTAATACTAGTACTATAAAATATATATATTTCTTATTCATTTGATCATTCATGGAAACTCATTAATCATACCTGAACTTTGTTTTTAGTATATTCCATGATGATTTCATGAAACCCATTACATTTTCAATGGATGTCATTACATGTCCTCATATTGGAAATATGATCAATTGAATTGAATTTATCTATAGTTTCTACCCATATTAATGTACATTTTATGATTTTATATGGGATGATTAAATACTAAAACCACTAATTAATTGTGTAATGCTTACAAATCAGATGTTGTGATATATAGTTCGTTGATAATGAACCTAGCATAGTATTTTATATTATTTTTTGAAGTGATAGCTGAAATATCCTTATAATGATATGTTTTAAATTTTTGAATCATTCACACACCCTATTTTTTATTATTGATATCCAATTTTATAGAGTAACAATATATATAAAGATATCTTGATACATCATATTGATAAGAGTTCTAATTTACTACTCACGATTATAACCTTATTGGTTTGTTAGATCACACATTACATTCAATATATATACCCATAGAATTACATGTATTGATAAGAGTATAATATATTATAATAACACATTATGGATTTTCAAAAACATTCTACATTTTTACGTTATTAAATATGTTATTGTGCTATTAATTTCAGAAAAAGTAAAAGTATATATATTTTCATGTCTTATAATGGGTTATTACAATGATATTACATCATAAAGGACACATAGATATACCATTATCTAACTCATAATAAATATATCAAGGGATTAAATTTATCATATATATGTAATTTAGTAAAACAATTTTAGACCATAAACCAAAAAACATATAAAATTGTTTCAATTTATTACCACTAGGTTGTATATAATAAAATATAAATTGCTTTCTAACATTAATTTTTTTATAATATGTAACTACATCGGGAATTATTGGGTCCATGTTCGGTTAAATCAATAGGTGTGGGTGGAACAGTGAAATCAAATAATGATTTCTTATTTTAAAATAATCCTTGGTGACCCAATATTGCCTAACCCACTCTTATTGTGTCTCTCATCCTTACAAGATAAAATTGAAATTAAATAGAATATGAAAAATTTAATTTTAACCAGGTTTGATCCCTATATAAAATGAATACTCATTCATGTAATTGGATTTTCAACTCAATTTGAGACTCTTCAATTATGAATATAAGCACTTATAATGGAAAAAACACTGTAAGACCTATAGTGCTTTACAAACTATTCATATACTGATACTATTATTACAAACTACACCACCATATATTCTAGAATCAAAATATTTCATTATAATTATTGATATAGTCTCTAATCCCTACAAATGGTATGGCCTACCACCAGTTTTCACTTAACCACGTAGTCATTGAATTACATTTCAGAAAAACATCATAGTAGGTCGTTGAATTTCTTCTAAATTCTTATTATAGAATCAATTTATCTTTTCTATTATTCACAACATTCTCTAGTATATTACTTATCCTCAATATAATAATTTTTTTTCACCCTCCTTCTCCACTAAAAAGCCTTCCACAATACAAATGTATCATATGACATTTTCTTCTTCCTCTTCTATGATTCTTATGTTGCTTCTCCCAAATGAATGAAAATACACTTATATACATATATGTTATCTATATATGAAATAAATATCAGGTTCCCTTATCAATATATACATACATATATATATATATACAAATAAGAATATTTCTTGTAACCATTTTTTCCATTTTTGATTATGGAAATTCACAAAATAATGGTGGCATACTATCTTTCTCTCAAAATAATTGGTATTTTATAGTTTTATTTCTCATTAAAAATCACTCATAATATATTTTAAAAAATAAATTTAAATATAAAAGGAGACATATTATATATCTAATCCACTAAAACATCCCAAAAAAATCCAGAACATTCTATTTATTTTAGATTCATCCATATATAAAGAGATGAAAATTTTATATTTCATCTGGAAACATCATCATTTATTTCATTAATAGATTTCTATTAAAAATTATCCATGATGTGGTTATACATTCCATTGATATCATATTGAATTGAAATTAATTTTAGTAAATGTTATGTTCAGTTTAGTAAAAAATAATCCCATTCATTATCTGAATAAATATATAATCAAATATTCTAAAATGCTATACAATGTATATGATCCATAAAAACAAAAGATATTGTTCACACCTTTATAATATTTTATAATTTTTTTAATTCCAATGGTTTATTTATGATTATGAAGTTTCGTTTAATCCTTATGAAGTAAAAAACAATCCAAATGAATCAATCCTGATCTTCTAAAAACATCAAATTTTCATTATGATGTTTTGAAATCATTATTACAAACCATCCATTTACAAATTAATTCCTTAAATTACTTTTATGGGAAAATTATCCTCATTATTTGAAAGACATATTTATGAAGTATTGAATTCATATGTATGAACTCAAAAATAAACCTTATGATGTTCATAGTTATCCTTATGTTGTCAGGAATGATCATTATAAATTTGGAAGAAAACCATATGAAGTGGACATAACAACATTATAATGTTCTAGAATAACCTAAATAACTAAACATTATTCTTATATTGATATTTAAAAACCCAGTTAAACAATAATGAATAATATATTAAAAAAATTCAATGATCTATACAAATATTTAAATTAAATAAACAATTCTACCTTTTTCCATTTTTTAAAATATTTTTGAATCATATGAATCCAATGAAATAAACATTAAGATGTTCATACATTTGATGTTATCATTATTTAATGTTCAGGGCCATCATTTGGATCCTTCATGGTCCACCATATTTATTATATTAGGTTTATGAATTTATATATATTATTATAATCCTATTAATTACCATTATTGAACCAAAAAAACATAGATATTCTACTACATATCTTAAGAACATAAAATCAACTAATAAAATTATCCAACTGTCGCATATCTGATATTTAAATTATTCATCATATTAAATTTTCTATGAATATCTTGTCTAAAATCATGTTATCATTTTTGTCAATTATTACAACTTCACATGGAAATTTGCATGTCCCGATAATTCACCTTCAACAGAATACATTTTAATATTGTAATACCACATCCTACAATACAGTTCTTGATTTCAATTATGATCTCCTCCAATACCATTTCATATTATAGGCGATTTACTAAAA
Source organism: Viscum album (assembly GCA_963277665.1). Classification (NCBI taxonomy): domain Eukaryota; kingdom Viridiplantae; phylum Streptophyta; class Magnoliopsida; order Santalales; family Viscaceae; genus Viscum; species Viscum album. The sequence goes on along the minus strand of OY728141.1, from coordinate 536,450,976 downwards.
CCTATATCGGAATAAATTCTATGAAAGTATTGGTCTCATTTGTTACTAATTTTCCACTATGTAACTGTGGTATACCACAATAGGTATTTAGTCACCTCCACCATCTCCTAACATTACAATACAAGGACATTGTTTATCATATATACATTGATAATAAAATAAAACATTCAAATATATAATTCATATTGGATTTTCAATAAAACCATTTTAATATCCTATTTATACCAAATAACATTATATAATCAATGTTCTTCTCCTTATAGTAGTGAATAAATACGAAGGGTAAAAGATTAGGGAGGTTAATACTATACTTAAACCATCTTTTATGGTTATCATTAAAACGTCTTGTCCCCATTTTATTCATAGTTACAACATGATCAACTATTAATAGAAGGATGTAATGTAATTTTTATCTTAACACTATGACATAAATTAAATAACTTTTAGACTAAGTTAGAAAAATAGTGTATAAAACAATAATTATTAACACATACTATAATATAATCTATATTAAATTTATCATGTGATCACATCTCATATTTCTCAATTATAGATATTTACAAATAAGTTCATCAATAATATCTTATATGCCGTCATATAAAACAAAAACTCAAATATATTCAAATTAATGGGTTATAAACCCCCATACAAATGATCGTTCTGATAAACCATAACTCTCCATTATAATAATATTATTTATAATAAATGTAATGATATTTATTGAAGTTTATTAGCTATGCATCAAATTTTAAGGGTTGTCAATGTTTTATAAATTTGTCATATAAATGTTCCTTCAAATCAACATATCTATGTTTACTCCACCTCAAGGAATGAACAAGCCACTTCATTATTGTTTAGATTCTTTAGCAATAGTCTATGATGGATTATTGGTACTTTTTTTAACTTGTGGATAATAATTTAAATATAGTTATCCATATAGTTTATCAATTTCCATTAACTATATGTTACTAAAAAATGTTAAAGTAATGTGGTGGTGGCATATCTATTTAATGATAGAAGTATTATTTAGATATTTATCTTAATAAGATTCCTTCGGTTCTCACAGGATTAATATTATTTTAACTCTTAATTAATTTATTCAAGAATTTTATGTCAATATTCTTTATAGGTATCATGGATTACATACTCATTTCTACTAACAATTTTTTGTGGTATAAAATTATATTTTCGGAATAATGTTTTATCAATTTTTATTTTTCTTCTTCTTCATCGTTTTATTTTTCTCATTATATGAAACTATAACTAGAAAATTCTTTAAGTCATTTTAAGCCTTCTCATAGTTCCCACTATTCACCTCATAAACATCATTTCTGTCATTTTAATAACCATAATTCATATTGTGAACATACATATCATACATTACCACTAGTATTTTTTTAATTTCATTTTATTACAATTTTCAAAAGAAATACATTGATTAAAATTTATGATCACATTTATTCTCTTATATATTTTTAATCAAATATCTTTAGAGTCTCTCCAAAAAATATTTTCATTAAGGGTAATTTTTGGTGAAATTGTTAGTAAATTATTCCAAATTTTTCTCATAAAAAATCTAACATATTTGTTTCTTTGCATCCTCGATAAATTTTCAATCATTAAAGTCTTTTATTTCACAATAATAATTTTATTAAAATAGATTAATAATTTTTTTTAGATTTCCCATTTTGAAGCATGAATAATAATTTAAAATGGACAATTTTGCAAGAAACTATATCCCATTTATCCAAAATCTCAAAAATTCTTATAATATCATCATAATATCCATATTCCCTGATTTAAGTTAAAGTATTATTGAAAATTTTATCCCTTCAAAGGCTCATCCATTCAATCATTTTTCTCATATTTTGTTGGAATATGTCTTCTCACCTCATCTCCATCTCTACTTTATATAAGAGTTAATATTTCATGGATTTCATTATATATATCTAATATTTTTTATGGGATAAACTATATTATGAGATTAAAATAATTTATAACCACTACAATAATATGATATAATTTTAACCAAATTATTTTGACTGCTCTACATAAAATATTTTGATGGTTCATCCTTCTTATTCACATCATACTCATTGTTATAATTTATTTTATTCGATGAGTTTTCTTTGTAAATACAATTTTATTATGAATCATTAATATATTCTTCAATTATACCAAGGTTTCAATTTATATCATTATATATAATATCATTTTTTATATTCATCACCCTGGAAATATTGTTTTTATATATGAAAACATTTTTATTTTCATTCTTAACAACATTACATTTAACATTTACCTTGATTATTTTAATGAGTTGAGTGTTTGGATCCCAAAAATCTATAAGTCAAGACCACACCTATATTCACTAGAGATCACTTTTATTTCTTCAATTATTTCATGAAGAGGTTTAAATATATTTAACAGGAGCGATAAATGTTTATTTAATTTGTTAATATACTTTATATTCTTATTAAACCACTTGTAATAAATCTTTATTAACTTCCCTATAATTCTGTATATTTTGTAAGATTTCATCTTCTTACCTGTATCACTTATTCAACATTTTCTAGATCATCTCAATGAGATGTCATCACTACTAAAATTATCATCATATATTTCTTTTAAGATATATTCCACGACCATTTTACTTGGGTAGTTACAACATTATTTTTTGCATTTTTTCCTATTAAAGTATAATTTTGTGATTTCCATAATATTTTTGTGTCGAATCTTTTAAATAAAATTGGTATAAGACATTTAATTATCTTATATTCCGCATCGTCATCATTTTCAAAATCATATTAATCATATTCATCATTAACTCCAAATTTCAGAATTCCCATGACCCTAAATATTATTTCATTATCATCATTATTTTTGAATATTGGAGCATTCTCCATTTTATAAATGATGTGTGTGTTATGATAATCATCAAGATATAGTTTATTAATTTCCTCAAGGTATGATACACACAATTAAAATATCTAAACTAAATTAATCATCAACTTATTTACAAAACATTATCCGACAAATGTATCTTTTAATCCTTTAATATGATATAATTTATCATTAAGACATGTTATATAGATTCTTATAGTATTATCATTATCAATATTGATGTCATTAGACCTTTCTCCGACTTCCTATAGTATGTATTAATTTATTTTAATAGTTTTTATACATATTTTCATGTTTATAAAACATCTATATATTTTTCTTGAGTCCCCTAAACAAGGACAACAATTTATCTGACATTGACGATAGGAAAATACTAGTTGATCTTCCAGAATCCTCCTAATTTCACTTTTCACTCTATGTTGTAGTAGAATTACATCTTAGTGGAGTACACCCCATCATTATTACAACCCTAAAATTATTTACTTATGATAAGCTGTAATGAAATATTATATTATTTGTTAAATGATGATTTCTTTTAAGGAATCAATAACATTATAGATAACATGAATTCAACAACCAATGTTCAATTGGAGTCAATAAAAATTCATTTAGAGTGAAACTTGTATAGATATTATATCACATGAAGTGATCAAGTATAGTTATATCACTGGGTTGGGGGGTGAATCAAAAATATCTTATAGCAATTCCTTATTTTCAAATCATCCTTCTTGACTGAATAATGTATGATATTCTATTTTTATGACACATAACCTAAAATAAATTTTACTAAAATAAAATGTCATATTATACAATTAATTTGTTTCAATTTTACATATATATAGAAATCCTACTCCTTACTATGATGGGCCTTTCAACCCAATAACAGAATATTATACTATCAAGGAAAGTTATTATACAGGGATGGAATCACCCTAGAATCAAAAGGGAAAAATTTATCGGTATAACCTAATTCCACTCTTGGATAATATCCCAATGTTCATTCTAGAATCAAAACATATGATCCTTATGGAATCAAATAATAATTAGTCCTTGTGACTAGTATATCCTTCCAACATTTTATACTTTATCAAATATTTATTGAATGTATCCTTCTATGAAACCTATGAGTATGTATTAATTTTTTCGTATTTCCATAGTTCAAGAGTACATCAACATCTATCTTAATCATGATATTATTCTATGGATTTATATTCTACGACACATTATTAGTGGTTACCATCTTCTTTTCCAGTAAATTACCATATTTGATATAGATGAATCATATACCTTATTCATCTTATTTTTCTTTAACTCACATTCATTTTATAATAATTTCAACTAGATACATATTAATACACTATTTTTTATATTTTTAACTTTTTATGGGGATTTATTCACATTATATCATGAAAACTGTTTCCATATTTGAATATAGAAATTCCAAAAATAGTGGTGGTAGATGATCTTTCATTGAAAATGGTTGTTAATTTCTTATTTTAATTTTCTAACAATTTATCTCAAAATCAGGATAATATTATTCAATATAAATCTCAATTAAGAAGTATATATTTTACATACTCCAATATTTATAAATATCCTTATATTTTAATGCACATAATCTCCGTAAACATATATAATATTTATTTGTGGTACTTTATTCTTTCAGTATGGAATTCCAGGTCATATATACCTATCGTGGTTGAATTATCTATTGTGTGAAGATGGATTATATATACGAGAAATAATTAGAAATAATTTAGGTATTTATAATATTTAAATCAATGAATAATGATTCATTGAATTATTAAAATTTACAAATAATACAATACTCTCTTATAGATCCCAATATTTATCATCTTTATGAAGAACCGGTTATCTCCATGATTATTTGTTATTTTATATATCAAATAAATTTGAATGATAAATGATCCTTATAATGATTATTTCAAACCATATGATGTCATTTAGAGTACTTTTGATGCTGACCTAATCATTACAAATGTCAAACTTATCATTAAAATGTTTGGAAATCATTCATTTTAACATCTATTTATTAAATTTTAGTTCTTCTTTATTTTTAATTGTTAGAAGAACCTTATGTGCTTTGATTCATCCATAAAATGTTTTACATTTTTCCTTTACAACTCAATATGATCCTTATTACGTTTTCTATCATTCTTATGAAATTTGGAATCATCCTTGAATTGATGGTAGAAATCCATATGATGATGAAATAAAAACAATACATGTATCCATAATACCCAAAAAAACACATGAAAATCCATTCAAATATCAATAATCAAAATGTAAATGAATTTTTAAAGAACATTTTTAATATTATAATGAACCATATGATGAATTTAATGAGACATGCAAACACTTCCCTTTATCATTAAAATGAATATGGGTAAACCATATGAAGGATGTGAAATAATCTATATAAAGTTCATTAATTTGAAATTATCTAGATCATCATTAAGAAGTATGGTATATTGAAGACATTTAAAATATTCAAATAAACCCATAAAAATGAATAATCCAACTCAAATAAGATATTTGATGAGACTTCTTATAATTATTTAGTCAACTGATAATAGTATCCAATAGGTCTTCTCAACAAGTTTATAAGATTTCTGCATATTCAATTCAAATTAGATTGTGTTTTTAAAATTACTCAATATTTTCACCCAATTATTACAGATTCAAAATCAATTATGAATAGTCACCTCCTTAATCTTCATTCCAAAATAATAGAATATAACACAATATCTTCCAACAGTAGATGTCCTAATTTTCATTAACATCAACACTAAAATGGTCTCATGTAAGGGTTTCCTTCCATAAACATATATATAGATATTCTGTGATCAAACCAAAATCATCCCCATATCTATTTAAAAAATGTTATAGAATTAGAATCTCTTCTTATAATTTTTTATTTTCATATATAACCTTTATTTAGAAAAAATATAAAAAACTCGTCATAAATACATTTAACAAAATTCCAAAATTAATTTCTATCATTCACATGGGAACACCACTCATCTTATTTTTGACAACAATTAATTGAATAGATTAATTAACAAATATCTATTATTATATTCAATTGTTTCCCACTAGATATCATCAGAAAATTAATGCTCTTATGATACATATACATTAGTTCCTCATGGATTTATGGGATATAATTTGAGACATTCTTCCTATAGCTGCTCCAAATTTATACCGAAAAATAAATTAAATGTGGAATAAATTCCCAGAAATTATGATTACTTTATCATAAATTTTAATATCAATAAACATACATTTTTATATTATTAATAATATTTATTAAATATAATTATATTTCATTTCCTAGGATTTCTCAATTATACAACACTCTTAACACAATAAACTAATTTATAAAAAAAATCCAATATCATACAAAATTTATTTATAGAGAGTAAGATAATAATACATAAAAATATCTTTTTAGTGGTTTTATATATTTAGATCATCTATAAATTTTTGAATCCCATTTTGATTCTATGTCCAAAAGTAATGCTAATTACCACAATGGATGAATCCACTTATTAACCATACGATTAAAGTAAATATAACAACATATGATGGAATAAAGTTTACGGAAACATTAGGGAATATCTAAAATGACAAAAAATTAGGTACTAAAACACCACCTTCTCTTTTACACAATGAAATTAATACTACAACCCTTATCATGGTTATTTCTACAATGTGGGACTTTCAATATTTGGAAAGGATGATATATTAATACAACAGATAATGATGTGTAATAAATTGTATCTATAGGTTATTTAGAGAATTAAAGGATATATAAAAGTTATTTCAATGATAAAAAATCATTGGTAGTGCTTTTATAGGTATCCAAATGGGTTTAAACTAACATAAGAGGTGTTTGTAAGACCTCTACCAATTGGCCTATCAAATACCATCCATAATTATCTATATTATCTCATAGTTCATGCCCAAGACAGAGTAAATTATGGGATTTGTCATTTCATCATGTTTATATATTAATAATAAAAATTTAATATTTTTTATATTATAATTCCATATTATTTATTAAAATAAATAATAAATATTACAAAAATATTACAAATACACAAAAAACAAATCCACTATAATTTTCTTAAAAAAATTATTTAGACAAAAAACATTACCTTAACTATCCTTACTTGAATTATATTATGTGAAACCACACGGGAACTAGGAAAAGTTATAGATGATTATGAATTTCAATAATAATAATAAGATGATAATGGTATCTATAAAAAAGTCATAGATACCAAAACATAAACTGTGGTTTCTTGTGATATAATCTACCACATTTTCATTATAAAACTCATTTTATCCATTACATTGAGACTAACCATGAGGCATAAAAAATTTCAATTGATATAGTTTAGAAATTTTTGAAATTAATGATTCTAACCAAATCATGTATAATTATATTAGATGTATATACCATGACCCTAGTGACATAGTCTCAGTGGTTACATTAATAAATTTTTTAGACATAATTGATCGAATACTGAAAGACTATATGGTTTATTAGTATTATATAATTAAATACTTACATTAATATCTGTTTAAAATTTAAAGAATAAGATGTCAAATATATTGAATCAAATTATTAAACATTCATGAACACATTAAATGACTCCTCCATTTCCAACAGAATGGAAATGAAATTTTGTGGGACCTAAAATAATTAATAAGGGTTGAATATAGTTGAATCTATCATACATAAATAAGAGATATTCAATATTTAAATATATATAAATAAAAACACATTATATTTAATTAATAAGTGGTGAACTAAATAAATCGATGTATAATAAAATTGAAATAATACCATGCATTATAATTAATGAATTAACATTAAAAGAAGTTATAAATATTATATTTCATGTGTTTAGAAATAATGATATTTGTACTCTCATAACCTTATTCCAAGATAGATTTATTAATGGGTAGATATAAACCAAGAATCCATTTAATGATAGATTACTAATTTTCCTCTTTATCTCTACTGATGCATGAAAAGGCTGTCTATAAACAAAAAACACCCACCACTACATGTATAATGCATTCCTTATATAATTAATGATTAATTAAATTTGAAAACCATAGGTTTTACTGTTATATTTTAATATTAATAAAGTAATACATAATATCAATATATTCCTATTCAATAGAAGAAAATTCATGGTAAAACACTACATGTAGAAATGCTATATGATATTGGGAATATTCATATACATGAGGAAAAAAATATAGACATTTTGTTGAAATGAATTTTTAAATGTTCATAGGAAATAAAATATTTCATGAGAATGTTGATGGGTTAAATTTTTTAAGTAACTAAATTCCAAAATCTTCCTTAGTCAAATAAATCCAAAAACATATTGATAAAGAATATGGTTGGTATCATAACAATATATCCTATTTGGGGAATATTAAACTGAATGTTTATTTTCATTGATTTATATGAATACTTAAAAATATATTTTAAAACATTCTATAGATAAATGACGTGTTCCCTTAGAAAAAATAATTTAATGTCAAAATTTGTCTAGAATATTAGAAAAGTATTTGATTAAAATTAACATAGTAAACATATATGAAAATAATCATAGAAATGTGTGGTCATTATGGTGTAAAAATTACATTCTTGTTGAGAAAAGTAAAAAAAATATTCCTTTATTTTGTTGTTTAATATCATAAGGGACCGTGTTCAATAAACAACTAAAGGTTCATGTCAAACCATATTATAATAAGTAAAACATAAGTAAAATTTTAATTAGTAAATCATAGGATAATATTAACAATATTGTTTTTAACATTTTAATGAAAAATTATATATTTAATAAAAATATCCCTACAAGAGTAGAAAATGACCAAAATTATCTTTTAAAGCAATATATTGATAAATTTAGTACATAAAACAGAAAAAATGAAAAGAAAATATAAATTATTTCAAAATAACAAGTGGAAAATAATATTTATTTTTCATTTATTATAATGAACATATAATTCCCACAATAAATACTTAAATATAAAAAACCTCGAATAATGATGAGACTCTGAAATATTCCCTTTCATCATAGCTAACTTTTCAATAAAATTTATAATGAAAAAAAATTAATCGTTAAATAAAATAAATACAAACTCATAATTATATAGAATCTCAATGTGTAAGTAGATATAACTCAAAAAGATATCATCATATAAAAAAATATGTTTCAATTGAGTGGAAATTGGGACAAAATACCTTACAAACATTAAATAACTGAAGTGATAATTAATTAATTAATTAATTTTCTGTATCTAATGAAAATACACATAAAAAATTATAAACGAAATACTAAATTAATAATATTCATTTAACAAATAATGTTATAATAATAGATATGTTTAAGATGATATATAATATAATTTAATGAAATTTTTTATGAAACCCATTACCACATGGTAAATTTCCAGTTAAATATCTTTAGATGAAATAATATGAATTAAGACATGAAATACCATGGAATATATAGGATTCTAGAGATAACAAATAAAATGGAATTATATAATGAATATTGATGAATTTTGTACATGAACATAAAATATATGACTCAAGGAAAGGATATGGAGACATAAACCCTTTCGACAAGTCTGAACCCTCACATACATTTTCGTCATCATAAGTTATAAAATTTTGTTTTTAATTAAATTTATTATGAACCTTTTCCAAGTTCATTGTTCCAAATATTATATTAATTACCATTATTTATTTAATAACTTTATAAATTATGTTTTTACCTATAAATAAATTCATTATTGTTATCCAGACCTAAAATGGAATTTTAATTTATTGTATATTCGTTTGATTGAGTTTGAAATCATGTTTAAATTTTTTTAATGGATTAGAAAATGAACTGGATTTTGAACATGAGTGAATAAAATGATTCTTGATATTATAATTTGAATAAATATCTACAATTTTGAAAATTTTGTATAAATAAAATAATACTTTAATAGGAAATAATTTGAAAAAACTTTTGACTTGGTTTTTAAATTGATGTGGCTTAATGAATGGTAAAATGGGTAAATTGAGCCATAAATGATTATATGAATTATAATGATGAATTATTTCCACATGATTTATTCATTTATTTATTAATAGAAAATATTAGTCTCTGTAGTTACTGAGTAAATAATACAAATATAGTAGGACTATGACTCCCAAGAGATGGATTGAAGATAAATAATATAACTATACCATTATCCGAATGATTTCCCAGAATGGGGTATTGATTTATTTCATCCAATTTACTGATCCTTCAGGAGATTCACAGACACAAACACATTGATCCATGATGATTGATAGAGAATTGAGATAATCCTAGATCCTGGAACTAAAATACTAGAGGGAATAATAACATGATGTTTGGTATTTATTTGATTATTACATTACAGTGATTATGATACTATATTAATCATAACATTTATTTAAGAAATTTAAAATTTTATCCTATATTGATATATATTCTATATTTATAATATGAAAGATGTTTTCACTGGTAATAGTTCAATTAATTTTCAAGGCTATGTTTTATTTAAAAATAGAGCATAAATGGTAAATTTTTTTCTAATTTCTTATAGAACACATAGTGAGAAACTGTATAGATAATTTGTTAACACCATACCATTGACATTGGGTTATTGTATACTATTACATGTGATGTTATTGAAATATTAAACCATCACATATAAGCTATACATATTCATTATGATTTTTACCTTGATGGTGGTGCTGATCTGTGGAACTTTGATCCACCTATTTCTTGGTGTTTATAATTTTATCCATGATATATATTTTTTCATGTTTAGGATGATATTATTTATTTAGATATATATATATTATTTTGTAATTTAAATATCTTATTTAAGAGTGTTCAACATACTAAATTATCAATGCTTTATCATCCACATTTATATTCTATATGTGGAGAACCATTACCCATCAAGGTATGATATGATGACAGGTGATAGTCAATAACCCATGGGGATAGAGAATTCCATTTTGGATATGTTAGGTAAGGATTGTATATTAGTTTACCTGGGTATTAATGTTAGTTCATTAATAATTTCCAATGATTGTTTAAATTAATTTTTACGTTGAAATTAATTTTTATGAAATTCATTAAACTATATATATATATTGTTTTCAGAAATATGTAATATTGATTATATACAATTAATTTAAAAGGAACATCATTTAACATTCATGTAAGAAACACAATTTTCCATTGTCTTGGTTGATCAATTATTTGAATCTTTTTAACCTATTTTTAATGTTCTTTATTAGTACCATTTTCAAATTAATGTTTGGTATATTTTTATAGATTTTAAATAATTAATTTAAATGTTAAAAATATATTTCAATTATGATATTTTCCAATGATGTTTAAATAAAATTTTCATATAAGATAAAAATTATTTTTGTTTCTTATGATTTAATGGCTATATGATAAAATGATACCATGCATGTTATTTATATAGATGAATTATTATTATGTTGGAAAAATATTTATGAAACATTTTTTATTTTCTATGTGTTATGTTTTGATGAAATCATTAATGATATTTTTGAATACCTATTAATCAATATATGATTATGCGATAGGTGGGAAAAAAATTATCTACTCCTCCAATGAACGTGGTAATTAATAATGTATTATATGTACAAAGGGTACATGAGAGATTTACCCAATACTAAAATATAGGTTACATTGGTGTTATCCTAATATAGAAAAATGATATATGGATGTTTTTACCAATCCTGAAAATGGTTAAATGAAATATTTTCCCAAATAAAATGTTGTGAAATTTGTGATCATCTCTTGCTTATGATGTTATAAATGTATTGGTTTGTATTATTTTCAAAGGATTTATAGGATTACTATTATTTGACACTTTATTTGACAATTTTATGACATTATCATTTTCCATTGTTTTGTTCTAATATATCATGTTGTATTACCCCTTCATTTATTATTTCTTTATAATTTATATAAATTATTCCTTATGCTTCATATATGATCTATGAATTTAAAGTTACTATTTTAAAACATTATGATTTTGTTCCCAAACACATTCTTTTCATGTTATATTCATATTATAATTAACATTTTCCTTAGATTCCACGAAAAAGAAACTCATCTCACCCTTTATAATGTTTTACATTCCAAATGATATGATGAAAAAATTTATATATTATGTGTCTATGTTGGGGTTTTATCTGTGAAAATATTTGTGGAGGAAAATTATGAAATCTAATGAATAAATTGTACATATATCCATGATTGAAAATATACAAATCCTATATGGTCCACTCATGGATCAAAATGTTTTATAATGAATAATCATCTAATAAGATGTAACATTAATGTATTAAAATTTTGGGTCACAATAATTAGTATCACAATATGTTTTCTTACCCCGTATAATGTAAACGATAAAACATTACTGATTACCTTACTATAATCATATTTATTGTAGAATTTATTTTGTCTTGGTAATGAAATGATATTGGTTTTACTATAAAAACATCATTATATGGACACTTTAAGTGGACATGGTTTTGGAACAAATGCATCTAGTTATAAAAACTTGAAAAATGGATTGTCAAGTATATCTAAGACATAATTATTATGCATGGTGATTGTTCCCGCAGTGTTCACTAGGATTGACATTCAAGATAGATATTAATAGTAAAATTAATATTTAATTATGAACTATTATAATGGATTTCAATAAAGGATGAAGAAGGATCTTACTTGGATAAGAATTTGGTATCGGAGATTAAAAATTAGTTTACATGATTTTGACATCATATAAATGATTTATGAAGAATACATGGTTTCCCAATCTGATTATATTTCTCACACTATGCTTTTTGGTTTTACTCAAGAGATAGAACTCGATGGAACTATGTTAGTTCCGAATATGATGGATGATAATTTTATTTCTCTCTCGAGAAACAAAAAATGTTATGGGAAATGGGAAAAAATATCACATATTTATTCTTAATAATCATTCACAATACATGAATCTTATTGAGAAACCAATAGGGAAAAAGAGAGGATAATGTTGTTTCATGTCTATTAGGAGGAAGCATAAACCAAATTTTAGTGGATCTATTTGTCTATATATTTGAGTAAAATATATTAGTACCATGGAAAATTAATATTCCTATGTATAGTGTTTATATGATGAAAATGTGATTTTTATGGTCAATTATTTGTAAGGAAATAAAGAGAAATTGTGTAATGTCATCAAGAACCCTTGGAAATGTAATGTAATTTACTCTATGTAGTGGGATGAGTGTGGAAGAATATTTTTCAACAGAAAAATTCATTAAATTATTTGAATGAAAATGGATAATGGAAAGGTTGTGAAAATTTATATGTATGATGCATCCATCTGTATATATGATGATAATATGTAAAGGGATTCGAGGTATTCTTCAATTTTATAATTGAACCGATAATAAATATTAATTGATTCTATTATGACATAAAACTTTACCATTGAAGGGAGTTTGAAATAATATACTGTAGTAGTTTTTATGAAATCGTTCAATTTGATAACATGATAAAAATTTTGATATGTAAAAGAAGATATAATTCAAAATAAACTAAAATAATAACAACAATAAAGGTAATGTGATTATTTTTTAATTATGAAAAATCTATAAATATAGACATAGATAAAATATTTAAAAGGGGAATATTAATTTTTTATGTGTAGAAAGAACGGTCATCAGTTAATTGAATAATGAAGTGAAGGGAATATGTTTTCCAATGATGATGGAAAAGTACCATGGAATTAAACTACCAAAATATTGTGTTTCACATAAATGTAATATTATAAATACCTAATATAGTTCAGATATCCAAAGGTAAATAAAAACAATTAACTTCAAAAACCTACAAAACCAAAATAATGGAAATCTCATGAGTTCACCATTATTAGTGTGGATTATGATAATGAAGTGGTAGAGGGTACAATTAACATCCACTCAAGAGAGGATATTTTATTTTTGATTAATTACCTACACAATCTATTATATTTAAAAAATAATCAATGTGTATCATGATAAAACCTCCATGAAGAGATTATAAATTAATAATGAAAACACCTAATGATGTGATCAATACATATCAATTCTGTGAATCTTCTCTAACTTTTGTTTGTGGGATCATCCTTTATGTGAATTTCAATATTCTTCCTACAGTTTTAGATGATGTTATCTTTGGACTATATTTTATAATCGCACATAAATCCCACATCCATTACATAGAAAGGGAAGTCACATTTCATATTTTTTTCCCTCTCACGATCATATATTATTACGATGATAAATATTAACATCAGATATAAATCACATCCATTATATGGGTATTAATTCCTATACAAAGGTTTGTTTATCTCAAATGGTTTGAATGAAACACTATATTAACTATATGCCAATTTTTTATGAGTTTGATGATATATATATAGAACATTAGCTTATTCATTCATCGAATTTTGATGCTTTATATTTTATAGAACTCATACCACGTGCTTCACCATTTTAAATTAATCAATGTAGAATAACCCAGTTAGAGTTTTTGGAATTGAAGAAAAAAATACATGTGAATCTTCCCCAGGGTAGAATTAGGCTAGGTGTGTTTCCTTGCGGTACACCTATTTTTTCCAATAATAAAGATCATGAACTGGAACCCTATACTAATTTTTATGAATATATCAAGACCGCCATTATGTAAAATTAACAAACATGATGTATTGATGATTATTTTGATAAACTAAATTAAGTTCAATACTTTTTGATCAATGACCTTAATTCTAGATATCATGAATTGAGGGTCAATGAAGATATACCTAATACATCATTTAATATATTTCATGGACACAAGGAAATTATATTAGTTTCAAAATTCCTTACAAATTACCGCATTATATTTATGGATTAAACGAATGGAGTTTTTACTTATTCACAAGAATTATTATTGTAATCTATATATATGAAATTCATATATAATCAATTTTAAAAAATATAAATGAATACAAACTAACGATTGTAGTGATCACATTAAGGAATGATTTCATTTATAAAAAATGTACAATGATTAAATTTTGGATAAAAAAGTATCATTTTTGGGATGTATAGACCTAGAAAAGGGGATATCAGTGAATCCAAATTATATAAAAAATTTTTGAACATTGGAGTCTACCAACCACTGTGAATAAGATCCCCAATTTTCTTGGTCTAGATGGATATTTTTGACTCATTGTATTAAATTTCCCAATGATATCTAATGAACTAACCATGATAACCCAGAAGAGTGATAAGTCCCATTCAGTATAAGAATGAGAATAAAATTTAATGGAACCAAAGATAAGGTAAATGAACAATTTATTTTATTAACCAACAATTGATAAATATATTTTTTATTAATATTTATGAATTAAAGAATGGGATGGGATACACCCTCATGTATACCGATATTATAATAGATTACATGTCCCCAAAATTAATGGTTCCTTAAAATAATTATAAAACTCATGATTCTAATTTAACTACGATAATTTTTTTAAATATGTGGAATAACTATTTTACAGATAAATGTTTCAGATAAATTCTGATTGTAAATGTTTGAGAAATTTATTCAATCATAATTAGATGAATATGCACTAAATATTATGGTTAGAATCGATTAAAGATTAATATATATAAATTTATTACCACCATAGGAAAGGGAATAAGGTGGATGATACTATGTATAGAAAGGATACCAATAAATTACCATTCCTGAGGATAAAAATACATCCAATATTTCAGGATTTGAAAAGTATATATATTGATATCACGATAGAAGCGGGGGATATTATATTTATAGAATGAATGTTCTACCATCTATACATCTGATGATTACAGATGTGCACAATGAGGACTCGGAGATATAAAATTATTTATGAAATGTGGTGGAGATAAACCATAATTGCGAAGGAATGGTTTGGTTTAAGAACAATGATTGTGTCTCATCAATACCATAGAAGAAGGAGATATGGGAGGAAACTCATAGATTGAAATTCACTATAAATACCAGAATTATATATTTGTATAGAGGTTGGAATGAATATTTACGGTGAAAAAGAGATATATATTTATGATTATATATCTTATTTCTTGTTAGGTTAGTAAGTAAATTTAGAGGTAAATTATTCAATATGGATGCGACAATAATTACATATACCATAATGGATATTGTAAAAAATCATTATTCATTATGTCATCAATTTACCCAAAATATCTATAATTTAGATGACTATTTAAGATTTAGTTGATCACCTTATGAGGTCAACACCCTTAATTACCATCAGATAATATTTATCTCTTAGTCAAATTTCTATATTATATATTGAATAAGTTTTTATGTTACATGGAGTAACAAATAATATTGTATCTGATTGGAATCAATTTTTTTCCTAAATGTTCTATTGTAGTATTCAAAATCCACTAGATACCAAGATGATTTTTATAAGTACTTAATATACTCTAATAGTTTTTAAATCTAAGAGAACTATTTTAACATTACATGATAAGATAATAGCTTTTAATATGCATTTCTAAGTTGGTAAGGACCAACATGATCTTCAAGTTATGTTTGTATCAACAAAATATTTCCATAAATCATTCATAAGGGTCATTATAAACCATATATTTATTGAAGTATATAAATATAATATGCTAGAATTTTTATAGAGAAATAAAAGTATTAGGTACTTTGATAGATGAGTTTATATTAGAATATTTCAATTCAATTATGTAGCATGTTGAGCAATATTAGATTCTATTGAACTATTAAGATAAAAACATCAGTGAAATCTGGAATTTAAAAATAGTAAGAAGTTATTTCAATGAATATATCTATAGATAAATTATATGAAACTACAAAATAAAATAATTTTATAACCTCGGTATATTATCCCCTCTGATTTTATTGATCCAGTATTCATATTGAAATATATTATGATGCAGAATTTGAAGCACATTCATGTGGATTATGGTTTCAATGTATCTCTTCTAATGAATTACATAGCTAATAAATCTCATATATTGAAATCAAAGATTATAATGATAGAGAATTATCTTTTCTTTGGATAATAACTGATATAATTTTTGGATCGTTGAGATAGTGTGCTATGGAAGAATACTACTCTCTTGGTTTACGTTATCTAGTGGAATAAAAAATTTCAATAATAAACATGGGAACATAATATTTTGATGAAATATATATATCTCTTTTTTATATCAGAGTTACTATATTTTGATTGTAAAAATAAATTTAGGGACATATTATTTAATTCCATGATATTTTATGATATTTTTCAGTAAAATTTTTTTTTTTTCATTTATAGATTTCATTATAGGGAACACTAAGTTTATATGAACCGTAGTATACTATTAAAATATTATTATTTAATGTAATAATGATCATATTACTATTTATTTGGAAGTTATGAAAACATAAATGTAAACAATTGAAAACTTATGGTTTATAAATAAATAATAATAATTCGTTAGTTATAATTTGATTAGAAATTAAAATAAATAATATTATAATGTAAAAGATAAGTTTTTTAACATTCATTAGATGTGAAATGTGTTGTCAACATAATAAATTATTTAATAACCCTGACTCATGTATCCTATATCAAGTGGTTAAATTATTATATTAGCATAGATATTGGGGTTTTAATACTAAAATACTAACAAATGTTTTAGTTTTAGGGAACCATACAATGACATGATACCTATTTTACATTCATAATTGGATATACAACATAAAAGAAACTGATTAACATCATTGAATGTAATTCAATGGATTAATATTTATATCATGGGGAATGTAAAAAAATGATAGGATCAGATTATAATTATGGTTATTCATAATGAAATCTATAATGAGTACATAAAGGGTAATAAATATGGTAGTTGAAATAACTAATTTTTTTACTCAATTTAATAAATATCTTGAGAAAAAATTCATCCACGAATAAAATCAATACGGTATCACATGGATGATATGTATAGAATTTATAATGAAGGAATTGATTAATATAGGAAATCAATATCTTAAATATCATGAAATTTCAAAATGATAGTTTATTTGATGGGTTGGTATCTTGTAGAAAAAGTATTTAATTTATCTAGAAGATTCGTCTCATGAGATAACCAAAGCCTTAACGGGCTCTCAATAACTGGTTCAAAACCATTACAGTGCTCTTGATGCATTTTAGATATATTAAATAATTAATTAAATTTATATAGAATATTTTTTATCAAAAAAATTATTATTTTTTAAAATAACGATGACTAATAATGAACTACATCATTCAAAAAATAGTATTAATAAAAAATCATTGTAGAAAAAAATGGAATACAGATTAAGTAGTAATGATATCCATGAATTAAATAATATAGATATTTATATGAAAATAAATTTCTAATAATCACTAGAAGGTTAATGTTTCAAGTGGAAGTTAATTAATAAAGTATTAATAAGATATAGGTGATGAGGATCTATTAATTAGGAACATAGCTTCTATAATAAAATATAATCCTTTATTTAAATAAAGGAAGTGGAATAAATATAATAGAATATGTTAACATTCTAAAATTAATTTAGAATAATTTAAAACTTGTAAAAGATTAAAATTTCTTAATATATTTATTATATTGTGTGATTCACATAACTACATATACATTAAAAACATTCTTTTTTGTTTTTTAATTAATGTTGAAAGAAAACCATGAATAAAACACAATAATTATTACCTTATTACATTTTTAAAAACTTGTGGATACAAATAAATTCCCTAAATTAATCATATTTATTATAAAATGGACTTTTATAAATATCTTTTATAAAATATTGTTATGGAGGAAAATTATACTAGATAAAATGGGAAATACATTTATTATTTCATTTAAAGGTATCTTTTCTCGATTCAGGTTCCAATGAGTGGAATATATTTATGAAAAAATGGATTCTATTTATAAATCCAGAGAATAATAACATTATTAGAACATAATATAGATAAATTAAAGGAATCCTTTAATATAAATAAGAGGAATCATAAATGAATGGGATATTGTAATACAAATTCATAACTCATTGGATACTTATGAATTATATCCTCTTGAAATAATGGACATTATGTGAAGCATTAATCATCATTAATTAGTAGATATTGATTTTAAATATACCATAGGGTTATCCTATAACCCACATAGAATTTAATAGTTTCACTATTTCAAATATCTTCAATGGAATAGAAATTAAAATGAATTCCTTTTCAAATATTACACTACTAAAGTGATAATTAATCAATAATAAATTATCTGTATAAAATGAAATTCCACATTAATATGTTTTAATACAACATAATTTAATAAAAACTAATTAATCACATAATCATAAAATATAAGTGGAATTGAAGAAGTAATATAACCCAATGAAAAGAAATTGAGTTACGAGACACATAAAAACATAATATCTTTTTATAAACATCCACGAATTTAAATTTGTTTAATAGAAACATAAAATAGCATGAGGTATGAATGATTTGAGATATGATTTTTAAAAAGAAATTAAAACACCATATAAATTATAATAAATTTATTTCAAAAAAATATGTCTCAATTAAAAGAAACAGAGGCTAAATATGTTACCTTATGCATAAATTTAGTAGAAAATACATTAAAATCCTCTATAATTAATTTTAAAAAAATAATTAAATAATATAATATATATATTCATATATATAATATAATATATGACAAACGTAGAACATCGTATCAACTATTAATTAAAAATATTTCATTATTATCATTTTTTGGGTTATAAGTGTATCATTTTCTCAATCATGATTTTACAATGAAGTTATTGGTCTTGTGTAATGTATATATTTAAATCAAATATTGAACGGTATTAATGTTATAAATATAATATTTACTAATTATATAAATTTTTTTAGAACCATTCATGCATGTTGGACATGGAAAATTAATAACATCGACCTGTGGAGATGGTATGTCTTAAGTAAGCATGTGTAAAATTATCATTTCACTAATGGGTTAAAGGGTAAGGACGTGGATGGCCTATTGATTTTCAAAAAATAAATAATTTTCATAATTATAATTTATATTCATTATTTATATCATCATGTATTCTCATGTGATCCAGTGAGGGAAATCATATTACATCAGTCTATGAGACATTTGTCTTAGGTAGACATGAAAGATGGTTTTGTTTACCATTTGATAGAGAATGACGTGGATAAATATTTTTTTATCAATAAAATAACAAATTATTAAGTGGAATAATTTTTTTTTATTATAATATAATTTTTATCAACTAATTTATGTTGGTAAAAGAAGTGTAATATGAACGATCTTAGTGAAGACAATTACCCTCATATAGAAGAATATCCCTGAGATATGTAATTATTTACTAGAGTGGTAGTATTTTGGGAAGAAAATAACCTATAAAATATTGATAATAATTATTTTGATAAATTATGGATAATTTTGGAAATAATAGATTCTTGGTTATGAAGATGTTAAATATTATTTTCCATTTTGTAATTCAGGTGACTTTTAAGCTTGTAATGATCCAATGATATTAACAAATTTAATATCATTTTCTCAAAAATATGGTCATATAACTAATAATTATAGGATGATAAAGGATTAATGTTTTAATCCATCCAACCTATGGGGTTTCAATAAGTTTATAGGTTATCTTAAACCCAATTATTATCGATTAATCATAGTGTAATCCCATTTTAGCTAGAACGTCTAGAATTAGTGTTTTATTTTTTTACAATTCATTATAAACAAATAATAAGTTGAACATACTAACGAATAATAATAATTACTACTAGAGATATGGTATCAATTTTTTCAATGTGAATACATATATGTCAAATAACTTATTTTAAAACATAACAGGAAAATTGTTTCAAAAAACAATTTTTCCATAAATGAATTTCTTAATCATAAGTTGATTTTAACTACATAAAAATTAACATTATCAGAATTATTTAAATTCATAGAGTAATATACATATTATATAAATATTATTCAAATAATTTGTAAATAAATTATTAATTCAACTCATTAAAATAGATAGATATTATAGCATTTTAAACATAAATCATTTTTAATAAAAAACTATTTTTAGATGAATAATCCTTTTTACCTATAAATGATATTATAACTATTTTAATAAATTTTTGGTAAATAAATTTTTAATTATAATCATTATGACATATTATTATAAATAAAATGATTAATTTTTAATTACTATGTCTACAACTATTTGTAAAATTATATTTATATTAGATGATTTCAAAAATTCATTCATGGTTTATTTTGACCGAGTAAGACCAAAACCATTGTTCATCATATAAAGATAGTTTTTTGGTCCATGAAATAAAAAATTATTATGGTATTATAGAATAACTAAAATAAAATATTCATATAGTATAATTAATTTTATTGTTTTACAATCTTGGCTCCTATAAAAATTTCATCCCTGAAATATTCATGGATGTTATCATCTAAAGAATGGTAGTGGTTATTCTTTATAATATAATATGGTAAATATTATTTTTCCACATTTCCATTATTACCCCATGTAAACATTACTAGTAAGGTTATGTTATTCTTAAATACATTATCTCAAACGTCATGGATATGGATGGACTCTTAAGAAATGACAGTTTTAGTTTTAATTAAATTTTGTAATATGTGAGTACATGTGTGGGGAATACAATGTTTCTACTCAAGAATGATATATGGAATATATAATATTCATTAGATAGTATTTTAGACATTAAAAATTAACAAGAGACATCTCCAATTTATTCCATTTTTTTAAAAGGGGTGATGTATGTGAGGAAATGCTTCCCATTCTTATAAAACATTATAAAACCCCTACATGGATATACATTCACGATAATATGATATCAAAATTGAATTTAAATATAATCAATTTATTAATAGTCAAAACTCATTTACCATTATTTATATTCAATTTTATGAGTTTGTATATAATTTAATTTCATAATATTCTTCCCACTAAGTTATCGGCTTACATGTTTCCATTCAAAAAATATCTCAATAAGATATATCATAATATCTATTTGCATATAATGATTCATAAAATTATATTTAATTACCCAAATGGAAAATATTTTTATTGGAAAATTTTAAAATAATGGTAAAAGTATTTCAAATATTCCTTTAATGTCTTGTTAGAAAAAACTCAAAAAGTATTGTAATTTTGTAACAATCCATTTTGTGGATCCATATATTTTATGATGGAACATAGTTATCAATTAAATATCAGTATCTAGATCCTTTAAATACACATATAAATTTTTATAAAAAATAATATATCATAATCAAACATAATTAAAGTGGGTACATAATGATGTATTAAGGCGCTCAATAGGTGAATGTTATCTTATTTTAATGAAATATAAATATATTTTTTCGTGATCAATAACCCATTTTTCAAAATAATTTCAATAATACATTTATAGTCCTATGAAAAATTATATATTAATTTTATCCAATTAATCATATGAAAAAATATATATATCTTACAAAAATCTAATATGAGTCTTTATCTTAGAATTTACCTACTAAAAAATCATGATATTTAATCCAAAATTTGTTACCAAAATTTTGTTTTCATTAATTATATATAAATATTGGTTTTATTAAGAATTATGGTGAAATTAATTTATTAAGATTCCTTAAAAAACAAATTATTTTCTTTGGTATAGATGGAACACATAGTATCTTAACTAAAATTAGAATTCTATCTTCAGAAATTATTTCTAAAAATTTTCATTTATTCACAACATTAATTTTATTTTGAAAAAAGTCATCCTGTATATGAGAACTTTTAAACTTTTACATAATGATGTTTCCAAAATAAATTATTAAAAGGTATATGTATCCCATTCCTTAATAATTCACATATCCAATATTATTATATCCATGAATATCAGATCCCTATCAATCCACATTTTGGCCAGAACACCATAATCATTCCTACCCATTATATCTACTAATTTATTTTCCTTTCATAGGTGGTAGTGTTTTCAGAAATCCAAATATATAGGTAGGTATATCCATCTCATTTTCATTGTATTGATCTATTTTTTGTTCAAATATTTTTTTTTGTTTCTATGGTTTTGATTTTATCTAAAAATTTTTTCTATATAGAAAATATCTCTAAATTTATAAAGAAAATATCACATCCAACAACAGATGATCAAGGGTTCAATTAAAATTTTCAATTGTCTTTAACAACATAGATTCATAGGAAATAAATATATTATTTTGTATAAGGACACAACCTAGTCCCCAATTTAATGCATCACTATATATCGTGAATACATTATTTCATAATGGTAGAGTCAAAATAGGTTTATAGACCAATAAATTAATTAATTACTTATTTTACTCCTCACATTCAATTAAATATTTTAAAAAAACCCTTTTATATGGATTATTTTTTAATGGGTTTTCCAATATGAAAAAACATTGATCAAATTTCATATAATAACCTACCAAACCCAAGAATACATTTACTCATTTTCTTTGTTGGTGTAACACATTATTTGTTAACATTTTTCTTCACATGATGAACTAATAAACCATCTATGGGGACAATATAGTCATTAAATAATCATCTTATATCAATAATTCTCACTTTCTACATTTATAACATACCTTTTTCTTTAATGTGTCTCAATAATGATCTAAAAATTATTATGATATTCCACAGAGATTATAGAATACACTATGATTTCCTTATTGAATTCATCAATGAAATTATCATGATAATAATTCAATACAATATTCATTATATCCATTAAATAGGTGGTTCATTAGCTAATCCATGTGAAATTAGTGTAAAACAATAATATCCAAACCCTATTAAAAATAATGTATTAATAATATCGTCATTGAATACTAGCAATTGATAATACCCAGAGTGAAGGTCAATAATTTTAAAATATTTAGATATATTAACATGATTTAATGAATCAATGATATATGGTAGAGGGTACATGATATTTATAGTGATATATTTTTTCCCTGCAATCAATACACAAACTAATGGACACATTTATATTCTTAGAAAATATAATAGGGGATCTTCAAGGTGAAACTCTAGGGATAATAAACCCCTTACCACAAATAACATAATATTTTTTATTATACTCCACTAACTATATAATGTAAATACTATAAAGATTATTTTATATTTATTGTACATTAATGATTTAATCAATTTAAAACATTTCTTTATGATCATGTGGATGTCCATGAATTTACCTACGATATACATCCATGTATTCCTATATAAAAATTACATCCTCTAATTTATGAACAATTTTTCCACATACATATTTTTTATCTTCTCAATCCTTAAGAATATCATTTTAATAACAATTTTGGTGGATCTAGACATAACCCAGATGATGATGTATTTTCATTAATCAAAATAAATTTTAAAACTTCATCATGAATAATTATTTCAATATCATTATAATAAATTTTTTAATTCATATTCTTAATGATATTCCATAATATTGTTTATATAAAATTCAACCATATCTACAGTGATGAATTCAACAAATACAAAATATTTATGTGTCATAATGGAAACTACATAAAACATTTGTATCTTAGTGAAATTTTCATTATGAGTTTTGATAACATAACCATTCTAATGGTTCAATGAGAATATGAAATTTTCATTAAAAAGGAATATATAAATGAATATTACAATATTGAATTAAATACATCATTAAATAAATTTGAATATATGGAAAAATTACATAACGACAAATATTTTTGAACATAAACATTGACTATAGTGATCAGTTAAACTTTCATTCTATCATTGGCCTCTTTTGTGGTATGTTCCCTTGATGTATAAGACACATGTTCAATAATGGTCCATTTATACATATGTTATGTTGTAGATAGAAATGGTATATTTATTTCCCTTAAATTCCATAGCTAGATGATTGTCTTATCTACACTAGTAAAAAACTCTCATCACCCTTAGGAATTGTCCATGTCATTTCAAGAATAATTTTAGCAATATTGAAATTTATTCATATTATATTTTTTATAAGTTAACCTTTTCATGGTTTTCAAATGAACTCTTATTCTATTTTTTCCACTAGAATCAATTAGATATAAATAATTACATTATTATTTAACCAGTTTATTGGTTTGTTTTATCTTAAAAGGGTTGAGAAACCAACGCCCCGTGGAACATGGATTAATACCTTTAATGAAATTTTAAATCGTGCATTCTGTATTTCAAGTGAAATAAGTATCATACGTAGACAATATTATATAGTTATTCATATACTCCTTTACATTTCTTTTCTTCCTTTTCAATTAATCATTGGAACTTTCACATCATTTCAATTCATTTCTCCTAAGAGAAATATTTAACAAAAATTCTTCATTAGAAGCTCCCCAAGCCATGTGTATTAATTCCTCTTAATCTATAGTATTACCGATCAAATACCACCATTGAATAAAATTTCCATTGAGATAATATAATTATAGTATAAATATTTATATTTCACCTCCATCTATGTCCAAAAATATCATTTCATTGGACATAATGCATTGCTCTATAACCAAATGATTATCAGTACCCGTAAATGATGGGCCCTTTTTTCAAATAATGTGAAAAAAATAAAATAATAAGAATAATGACCAATAGTAATATCGATTTAGGAATGTTTGTTAATCATAACATGGGACATCGACTATAATATTTCGATATATTCTCAATTCCCACACTAGTGGTATTATATTTCATAGTAGGGATATTTATATATTAACCATGATTGTTATTACCATTTATTCATCCAAAATCAATTTATAAACATTAAAATATACATGATAAGATCATGAAATTATGAATTGTGAATTCTAATATATATATCGTATATATCACCTTACAAAAAAGGAAAATTTATTAATTGTTAATATTAGAGTCATATGCATGGTTTATATTTGAATATAATTATAGTACCCCAATAATTCATAATGGTGTTTACTAAAAATGTGTGTAGAACAAAGAATAACCCCCATGAGTGTCTTATGTGGTGTACAATAAGGCCATTTTCATGCCCCATGTGATTATTGAAAAAAAAAGTTCCCTTTTAGAGTTTTTACCCTTCAGTACAACTGTTCTATAACGACATCCACTTATAGTATCCATATATGAATTTATTTTATGGAAAACACACATATACTCAACCATATAAAAAAATGAAGGATTTTATTTATCAATTATACATATCCTAAAAGTCTATAATTTAGTTATGTTCTCTTATATGTTTTTCCTACACTAATGGAATAAGGATTCTACTAAACATTCATTGATACCAACTATAATGACCTACTTACTAGTAACCTAGTTATTGTGGTCACGTTATTACATTGAATTATATCAATTGTATCTAATATGCAAGGATATATCAGTTAATTAATTATATAGAACAAGATACATACATGATACACAATAGAAATTTGGGATAATATATAAATCCTTACAAAAAAATAATTGAAATAGTTGACCCTCATTCAAAGAATTCATCTTCATATCCTTGGGAAATGAGAAACGGTGAGGTTGATCTAAAATTTGATGAAATGTTTTTTATAATTAAATATTTCTTGAGATGATACATAATATTAAATAAAAAAAATAAATAACTCAATACACATTCCAATAAAAAAATATCTAGATCACAAAATTTATCAATGTATAATATCAATGAAATAATCTCATTTATACTAATATCTAAATTCACAATGAAAGAAAGGATGAATATTCATTTTCATGATTTCATATATCTTATTATTCATACATTCTATATTGTTCCCCATTATTGATTAATTGATGGCTATATATACGCCAAAACACTATTTCATTTGGCCAAAAAATTCATCTCATGAGAAAACAAATGCATCAAGGGGAAATATATAACTATGAACCAACTATCAACGAATGTCCAATGAAATCTTTATTTATTTAATAATTATTAAAATATATAAAAAATATTATGTATCTATAAATATCTATATTGATTTGAAACATATATTTATCTTGATTTTCCCTAGTAAATTTTCTATCATTCTTAGTAAAGCAACAAGTGTAAAAATGGAATATGGTTTATTAAAAAGTAATATCTATGATACAAAAAAATGGGATATTTATCTGAAAATTGATTTCAAATTATAATAATAAATTTAACACTTTAAGAGGATATCAATGACCTAAAATGTAATAATTGATAAAATATAATAATCATTTAAGTAGGAATATAGTTATTTTTGTAAAAACATTCTATAGGGAACATAATGTAAATAGAAGAGAAATATTTGATAAAGGATTAATTTATGATATTTATTTTTAAATAAACTAAAAATGATTAAAATAATATAAATTTCATAAAACTATTATGGGGTCATGGAATTCTATTAATAATGTATAACTTAAAATAGCATTCCATTTTATTTTTTTTAAATAATTTCAAAAAAAAACATTTATAAAAAATTATAATTATTCTATTCATACATTATAGAAATTCATAGAAAATATAAAATGTCATTAATGAATCATTTCAGTAATAATAAAAAATTTTATTGATCATTTTTACTAATATGCATAAGAAATGAAAATATAACTGTCTAAAATGGAAATTGTATTTTTACTCTAACAATTTTTTACTAATTCATGTTCCAAAAAGGGTAAATGTTGGAACATAATATGGAAACACTATAAATATCATGATTATTATACAATTGATCACCACAGGCACCCTTATTTTACCTACAGACTCCTGGTCCCATACCGTGGGGCCCCTTATGTAGCCAAATGTGTCATCATTTTAATTCTAGTCCCTATAGCTCAACACCTAATCCTCCTAGTGTAATTTTTCCTCATTCACATTTTCTTTGAGATAGTTCCCAGGAGGTTACCCATTTTCATCCCAACTCCAATACATGCATGCATAGGTGTGAAGTTATAATTAGGAGGGCTCATGAATATAAAAGATCACCATGTTGACTACTTTAGTAACATGTGTACGATTAAGCTATTAAAAATAATTGGGGTTACGTTCACCCCCACCTTTAGAGCACAAAATCTCCATTGTGGGACATATCTATCTCCCCATCTGGTGAGTCTACAATATAGGACATGTTCCCCCATTTATAATAACGTAACTACCTATCCTCATAGGCATAACAAGTTTCCCAAAAATAATTGAGTCCCCTACCTAGGGCCCACCTACCCTCCCAAATGGGTCATCAGAATAATTGATGTCCCAACATGCCAACACATATTCATTCCATTATTCTATGTCTTCAATCACACACACAATAATAAAGGTGCACCATGATGACATTTGTATTAACATAATTCCTTTTTAACCCTTTATTATTAATGGGTGTTATATGATAAAATATTATTGGATCATATGAAGGATAAATAAAAAGATATTTCCATTGAAAATTTATGTAATCCAAAATGAATGTGATATTTTAAAACAAATACTTATGTCCTTAGTAACATTTGAATTATAACCCCTTGATGAAATAAACATAAATTGATACATTAAGACACATGAATAAATATTTATTAATTCTAAATATATTAATATTATATCATATAGACCATATAAATTTGAGGAGGATAATAATAACTAGTATTTCTCAATGAAATGTACGTTAATATGAAACACCTTAAAAGATCACGCCATTGATGTCAAAAGTAATAAATTAATTAAATACGTTAAACAAAGTAATTCCACATAAAAAATAATAAAACTTGAAATAGAATAATAAATATTCATCACACACATAATCATAGGATATCAAATATGATTAAAAGTCAATATAACCCACTGAATGGAAATTGTGTTATGAGTATCCCTACCACATAATAAGCATTGAGTCAATAAACTATTCTCCAAATAATTTGAATTAAAAAACTAAATAAAATTATGAATTAGTCATAATATAATAAAAATGGGTAGTATATACTTCATATTAATAAAATTGCACGCATAAAAATAACATTTCCTCAGTTAAATAAAATTAAGACCGAATCACATACCTCATAGTCTCCTTTAGATGAACATGAATTTTACACTTGTATGATGGTCAATGTTAACACATGGATTTTCACGAAAGATAAACATATATAGTTTCAGATATCTTTTAGACGACTAAGATCGTCACAAATAGATTACATCGAGAAGTAGACACCAATAACTTGAATAGATCACATTTCTCTTCAATAGAATATACAAATTGATTTATTTTTTTTATAATTAATGATCAAGAAATATCCATATATTTTTTCTAGGTTTTAGAACATCAATGATGACATCATGACATTATTGATATTATATTATTTAACAATCCCTAGTTTCCATGCATACACTATATATCAAGTTCCATATAGTGGAATCATAATGATTTTATAGAACAAATTAATATTAAATTTTCAGTAATTCCTTTAGGACTTATCAATATAGTCTTAACACCACTAAGAATGCTTCAATACAATATTGATAACAAATTTTAAGACATAAAGGGATCAAAATTTATATTTATGATGTTTTTAATTACAAATAACACATTAAAACATAGTCACACACATACAATCACAACCACACATTCATCAATACATCATCATTGTAGGGAAGTTGCATCAATGTGGTCCAAATGTGGGTATCGATCAAGATGAATACAATAATGGGGATTTCATCCTCTATTAAAGTCTACTAAATTATAGATAAAAATAAAAGAATTATTTTTATGGCTATAATATTCCACTAGGTAATAAAATAATAATAATCAATGTGAATTTTTTTGTATACATTTTATAGATAATAAAAAATATATTTTTAAAATAAAATATATTATAACCATGTGGATATTTATAAAAACCCAATATGATGTTCCCCATTGGAATTGAGGATATTCATGTTATACAACACCTAAAATACATGGGTTTTATAATCTAGTCGGTTTTTTATCAATTATAACAGTTTATTTAATGGAATCATTCCCATAACCCGATGAAGTTTTTGTGGAATTATTACCCGACTACCCTAAAATTAGACCAGAATAGATCTCCCCAATAGAATCCATCCATAACATGTGTACCCAGGTTGGAGTAATTTTAATTTCTTAGAGATCTAATAAATCAAAATAAATTCTAGAAGATTATGTAAAAATATTTGGAATTTAATAAATTCATTCATTGTTCTATAGGCATTGAATTAATGAGTGAAAATTAGTTTATAAATTATTGTTTGGGATAAATAACATTTTCAGTTTTCTGTGAAATTTTAAATTAGTAAATAAGAGATATTTTTTTCCCTCTAAACATGCGAGTGACTAGAAATGTTCTTTCTGATGTTCTAATTTTTTATTTAATCATTAAAATATATCTAATTCTTGTAATAATGGGTTAAAAATTAATGTTCCATAAATTCAATTTATATCTCATTATATATATATATGGGACACCATTTTAATCATTTATATTATTCATGTGTATCTCAAATTCCTGATACCCAACCTGTGTGTGTGTATTTATGTATTATAATTGGGTTGAAAGAATAAACAAACACAAAAAAATTATAAAATACCAATGAGTTGAC
Organism: Viscum album; assembly: GCA_963277665.1. NCBI lineage: Eukaryota > Viridiplantae > Streptophyta > Magnoliopsida > Santalales > Viscaceae > Viscum > Viscum album. The sequence continues at coordinate 536,420,190 of OY728141.1, read as the reverse complement.
CATATGGTAGACAGAGGTTAACACCATGACTTGATTCTGACAACAGAAAAGATGATACACCAATGGACTTATTTGATCTATTTTACACAAAATTGATTAACAAATATTTTTTTATTATAGTGTGTTGATGTATTGATTGATTTATTTAGGATTAATTGTTATATTTCACAAATTTTTATGTGAATGCAAATAGTTATTAATTGTAATTAATATAGGAATAGAAAAACCATGGTGAATGACTAATAGTTTATATTGTAATGTTTTGAGTATGATTATGAAAAAAATGTAAAATAATATGTGATTTCATTTATTGATAATAACTAAAATACATAAATTAAATATTAATTCAATTTCCTTCTATGAAGATTGTGTGAATAAAATAATATGTTTTATGTTCTTATTATCCATAATTAACTATGCCTGCCATAATTGGGATATTATTATGATGATGGTAGGATGATTTAATCAAATAAAATAAATGAGAAGGATTTATTGAAATATTTATAGTATTGTATAGAAAATATTGGGAGTGAATCATGGTTATGATATTAATATGTAATGATTACACTTAACTAATCAGGAAATTATGAACTGATGTGTTTGGCTAGTGAAAATCCTACAATGATAATCTGAGAGTAGTATTGGAGAAACAGATTAGACTGTGTGGAATGTATTTGAGGACATTTATATAATAAAACTAAAGTGATATATTATTAAAAATATTCTATTTTATTCCATGTAGTACTTAAAATGTTTGTGGGATAACTATTTGGATGAATAGGTAAATATTTTGTTAATATAAATCAAGATAAAATATTAAAATTCTATATTTAATTTTTAGCGATCATATGGGAACCATATACATTTACATTTCACTTTTCTCAACACTAGATAAATAAAATATAATGAAATGGAATAAGTTCTTGGAGACATACATTTGTAACACCCATATTTTTTGTTAATTATTTTCACAAAAAAAAATTAAATTTATTCAATAGTTTGTGTTAGACACATGATAGAGTTTTACTAAACTATTACTAACTATTAATATTATTATTTAAAAAATTCAATCATTACATGAGAATTAAATATGGAGTAACTAATAATAATGTCCAATATTTAAATATTATGAATAATTTTTCAAAAAACTTATTGAGTGAAAATTATTAATTATTAATTATTTTTTTATATGATTGGGAAACAATATTTTCCCAAAAAAATATATTATTTCTTTTGGTAAGTGTAATAAAATAAATTTTGTAATTTTTCTGGAATGAACATCATAAAATGTAATTATTTTTTGAAATCATCATGGAATAGTTATCTTTGGATGAATTTTTTATATTTTTGAAAGAAGTAATGTTTTGATGATTATTGAAAAATACTGGTTTTTAAAGAATACATGTATTTAATTTCAACAATTTAGGAATTTAAATTATTTAAATCATATTTAAACTTAAAATTAGTTCAGTTATTTATCATCTAATCAATATTTTGTCATATGAATAAATTTAATATTTTTATACAAAAACTTATCAAACATTTTATCAATTTCCCTTTGGAAAACCTCTTTATCCTAATGTCTGTGGATTTAATTTTAAATTATTTTTTCCACTTATATGAGCTAAATTTTGATAAATTTGTTTCCATATTTTATAAAATCTTAATTTATATAATCCAATATTGTGAAATATATTTTTGATTGAAATAGGTAAAAAGGGTTATTTATAATTGTTTTGGTAAAATGGGTTAACCGGGGGTTAATCTAAATGATATTTGATTAAAATTACCAAAAACATTTAAAACGCCTATTTCATAAACTATTTTTATCTTTTATTGAAAATTTCATTATAATGATACATTATGGTCCTTTTTTAATATGAAAAATTTGTGAAAACCGTTTTTCTTTTCAAAAACTCCAATTGGGCAACTCAACTCACTTGTTAAAGGCCACTAACAGTAATCTACTTTTTAAAAAGTAATAATATTATTTATATAAAACCAAACATAATTATATCCTTATTTCTCTTCAAACAACATATAGGAATTTTTTTGGAGTAGTATGCCCTCTTATAAAAGATTTATTTATAATCCAATGGTGGCCCTCCGAAGAAGAGGTAAATTCCAATAATTTCATTTTTATAAGATCTATTAACCCACCTCCTAAAAAAATTCATCAATTTTTATGATATAATAACCCAATTATTTCATATATATTGATATTTTATTATTTTAGTGTAATAATGTATATTCATCTCCTCATCCATCAAATGGACATTAAGATAACAATTCTTGTATGTGAAGGACTACAACCTCACGAACTGATGATGTTAATTTACCATCACCACCATCCATATATAAATATATATATAAATATTAAAGGATTATATACATTATATAGGATAATATTATACATATTTATTTATTATATCTCATATAGCTCTTTACTTTTCATTCTTTGGGAATTGGAAAACACCACTCTTATGTACATCAGACTACCACCTCACAAAATAATGTAAATCATTCACTCTTTACATGGAAGATAATAAAGATTGTTTTAAGGAAAATATGTGATATTTATAATATAAAAAATTGTACTGGATTGATAATATATTATTTATCATTTTTTTATTTATTTCTTATATAAAATAGAAATACTGTTCATGTGTATTTACGACATATGGTCTCTAGAAACAGTGTATATCATTTTCTACATATAACTATTATAGATAACATTAAATATATATATTATCAAAATATATTATATTTATATTGTGATTATAATTTTTGAGATTATGGATTTATTATATATGCACTAAGGAAAAATTGGAAATTAAAACATACAAGAAAAAAAAATATGTAGCTCCCAGAACCATGACTTTAATAAGAAATGTTAAATAAATGGGGAATAAATGATCATAATTTAATCATATATGATATTATATATACAAATATTGTTCATTAATATTTTTATTATAATATTATATTTATAATATAATAGGTTTGAACATTTATGAATAAATTAGTAACTAACAATATATGATTTTTGTTTTAATTTTCATTCATTGGGATTAATGTTATGATATGCACCAATATTGTTTAATAAGGTTCAAAAATATCTCCTTTGATTAGATATATTATTTATATATAAATTTTAATCATAATATAAGAATTATTTTATGTTTTTATTCCCTATGTCTTAAGATTCAATGTTACCAAATATGAAAGAGTTTTTTGTTATAATATCATACTTCATCCAGATTTGTTCACGATTTTTCACTAAATAAGGAATGTTTACAATAAATCCCTCCAATAAACCTAATAATTATCATATCCTATGGATATTTCATGATAAAACTTGTATTCCCATATTTTTTCCCCTCTTGATATACTATAGATTCAAAATGAAATTAATTATGACTGGCCATCATTATTTCTCAGTTCGGTTGAAAAACCTTTTTCTTTGAAAATTTTATTTTCTAAAAATGGTCTAATTTTTTTTATCATTATCATAATTATTTTTAAATACCTTTTTACCCATTATTGAAATTTTTTAGCAAAAGTAAAATTTGTTTTCTATTTCAATTTCCAGACAAGATTCATTTGTATTAAATCAAAAATGTGAAAGTAATCATTCTTTTAACATGTACGACATGAACAAAATTTCACGACATCATGAAAAATATTTACTTTAGATAATTAGATATAAGGTAAAAAATAATATGAAATATAGTGGACACTATTTTATTTTAATGATCACAAACCATGATTCATTTTTTGCTAATGTTTCATGTGTTTTATGATATCTTTTTATATGATAATACTACTTCTATGATATTTATGCTATGAATTATGGTATTTCACTATTGGATGGAACAAATTGTTACTTCCTTACATTGAGTCATAATTACATCTAGAATGAGCTACCACAAGGGGTAAGTCACCATTACTACCAATAACACAAACAACCATACGGATTAACTATCACTGCATGCATGAGTTATCACCAAGATGAGTTGCCACTAGATACAAGTCACCAATATCAATAGAGAATCTACTGCCATAGGCGATTCACCTCCAGATGCTAAATCACTCCTAGCTTCTTGTTACTATTTATATCATCAAAATGTCTTATCAGTGTCCTCATAAATAAAACTATTCGTGGATATTTTGGCCAATCCTTTAAGACAACGTAAAATTCTACCCGAGGAAAGTGGATCTCCTACATTTGACGCTACTATATATAAAAAATGATCTCTTTACCCCTCATGGACACAGAACAAAAGAGTCATATGATCACATATAAACCTACATTGTATTTTGAAAACAAATTTCTAAATTCTCATGAAATTTCTTATTCAAATTCTGTGAAGCGTAATGAAACAATGGCACAAAACCATTACTCAGTCTAATTGCGGCATTAGATAATGATGAACTATGTCATGCCCACCGATTTCTACGATATTTTGTTCTAATTTGATTTTCAAGATAAAATCACACAGTCATCAACAATATTGATATAAGGACAACGTACATACTAAACACATAAGACTGATATTTTTTTTATTTTCTATTTATTTTACCTTGGATTATAGGTTTGCTTTCCTATTATCCAACACAAACTATGTCCTACTAATTCCTAGAGTATACATGTTATTATCTTATTCCTCAATATATTTACGACTTTGTTTTTGGTAGTGGTCCCTATGTGAGAGGTGTTTTTCATTTATCCAATGAATTACTATTGAAGAGTATTTTCATCCTACACATCTTATTACAGTTAACAATATACATAATCCAATATGAGGACTTATTTTATTATATTTATAATGTTCCTTGTTGTAAAATATTTCCATGTAGAGAGGATTAAGTATCATCTTGAGACTGAACCTATTCTTTATTCTGGTATGTCTTTATTTTCTATTTTACTACTATATCTTGAATTTTTATTACATCTATAAATAATTATATTTTATTTCATAATTAATCAAAAATGTTGTTGAGATTTGTTTCATCAATGTTATCCGATTTCCAAATATAATGTATTTATCTAAAATATTTTAAATAAGACTTTATAATTTATTTTATTAATATTGTAAAAGGATTGAACTTATATCGATATTAAATTGTGGTTAATTGGAGTATTTATTTTTAATAGGGTTATTTTTATATTAATCTAATCATTAAAAAAATTTATGAGGAACTCTGTTCAACCCCCTCTTGAGTAACTCATATTGACAACTATTTGGTTTCCAAAGAATATACACGCATATATATAAATATATATATGATCAACTTTTTAATTGGTATTTTCTTCATATTTTAAAGATCTCAAATTTCTATCATTTCAAAATTTTAGTTTTTTATGGATAATAGACCATAAGTATCTTCTACCAATATACCTCATTATTTTAATGGTACCCACTATTCACAATGGAAAATCAAGAAGAGAATGCATTAGGAATGTATAGGTATTGACATATGGTTTCTAACAGAAGATAAATTTGAAATACCAAAAACACATATATTTTAATAGAGTAATGTTAAAGAAAAACTACATACAATAAAAATTTTCAATCCATTAATTCATTACTTTATGTTTTGTAAGACGATGAATTCCATAGATTATCTACATGAAAATATTCTTTGGAGATATGGAATACCGTATCTGTCTCACCTGATGGAAAAACAATTATCAATGAAATGGTATTAAATACATATATAATTAAATAATTAACTTTTAATTGAAATCCAATGACCTTATTTATGATATATATCTCATGTACAATAAAATATATAACACCATTCACTCACACGGAAATCAAGTGATAAACAACAAAAAAGTGATGATACTGCTTGAATTCATAACCAAAAAATTGAGTGGAACATATAAATCAATAAGAGAAACATTTAATTGAAGTAAACTACCTATCAAGGAAATGATAATAAATATGATAATGTATAAAGAAGATCTTAAAGTAAAAAAAAATTATGAATAAGGACCAAAATAATTCAGTATTCTTCTAGACTAATACCTCCATAAAAAGTGAAAAAATAAAAATAAAAGATACTATTAATGAAGATTCTCATGATGATAGTGATGATGAAATAGAAGACATGACCCGATGATTCGATAAATTATATAGGAATTTTTTTAAAAAAAACTGAAATTTCAGATGAGATTATGATAACGATGGAATGGGAAAAGGATTGGAAAAAAATATGAAACTAAATATGAGGTCACTTGTTATTAATGAAAGTGGAAGTGATAAATTATTTTTGACTATAAAAAATTGAAATATAAGATGAAGTATGAGGAGAAGGACCAATGGTACAAAATGGCCATGAAAGAAACAAGCAGTGCCTCATAATATTTTTTAAAAAAATCAAACCCTAATCAAGAAGATTAGTTTTATTGAGCCTATATATTCTTCACATCAATAATATCATTGGTAAAAAAAATTCTTCATGTATCTCCTAGTAATAACTCATACATTTTTTAAACTAAATTAAAAAATTGAAATGAGGAAACCATGAACAGTAATGATATGTATGATTATTGTATCATGATTGGAGAAATATTTCATGTGTTTAAAGATTAATATATTTAACTCAGGAATCAAAATTAATTATAAGTAAATTTTAGAAATTGCATTACCTTTGAACAGGATAAAAATAATCAATTTTTTAAGAAAATAGTGAAATGAAATTTCGTAATTAAGAGTTAATGAAATACAAAGAAAAATTTAAAAATTACAAGAAAACATTTACTCAAATATTTCAAAAAGAAGTTTTTCCAAGATATATACCTTGAAAATGTTACCATTCCAGAAAATGAAACATTGTAAAAACTCGATTTACATCAATTAACAATTCTAAAAGTTAATATACTACAAATACATACACAAATAGACATAATTTTTCATTTATATCTATAAGTCTTTAATATGTTTTCAAGAAACCTTTTAGTCATATTTGTTTTCCCAAATCAATTATTACTAACATAGCTGAAAAAATTTGATTTTGGTACTGAAATGTTTTTTTGCATAAAAATTCTATTTGTTGGAACCCTATTTAAAAACAAATTTAAAAATCTGATTGTATCATGATTGGGCATATTCAAAAAACAATTTTTGTGAGTATTAAATATTCATGAATTTGATAAATGTCAGTGGTGGACATGTTAATTTTGATGATAATGTAAAAGGGAAAATCATTTGGATTGGCCAAACTATTAATTCTTATTTTGTATTAATTTCTAAAGCTTTATATGTATATGGTATAAAATAAAATCTTCTTTTCATAGTCCAACTATGTGATAATGGATTTTATGTAAGAATTTTAAAAAATTCAATTCATTTTTTAATGATAAAGAATATTTAATATTTAATTATTTTATAAATGATAGTATCTATTCTATTGACATAAAGTGATTATGTTATAATAATATTTCTTATGTAAGATCCTTTTAAAAATAATCTTCCCATTGGCATTGGATACATGGAAATTTCGATATTCACTCAATTATAATTATAAATAAAAAATGGTTAGATAGAGAGAAACCAAGGGTTGAATTCTAAAATTAAAGAGATTTCAATCCCTAAATAATGTGTACACTTGATAATATTTATTTTAAATTGATGAACAAAGTTTCAACCTATCAACCTATAGAGTTAGTTCACATGGAATAATTTTTACCGTATAGAGTCTAGAGTCTATATGGAAAACATTATGTCTATTAATATATAGATGACTTCTCTAAATACACTAGGGTATACTTTCTGTCTCACAATAGGTATTCTTTTCTATAACATATTATTAATGAAAAAACATTAAAAAATCATAGTGGACGTCTAATTAATAGCTTAAGGGAGATCATGGTCAAATATTTGAAAATCTAGATATTGAATCATTTTTCTCAAAAAATATTTATATTCACAAATTTTCAACACTTAGGAAACCACATCCAAATGGGGTAATTTAAAGAAGAAATAGGAATCTTCATGTGATATCCCGAATCATTTTAAGTAATTATGAACTACCTATCTACTTATGTGATGAAGTTGTTAATATATCCTGTTAAACTATAAATATATTATTGATTAGACCTTTTTTATATGGAACACCTTATGAATTATGGAATAATAAAAATCTAATGACAATTTAATTTAGAGTATTTGGTTTTAATTTTTTTATTCTAAATACAATGGATAATTTGGATAAAATTTCTTCCCGGAGTAATGATGAAATTTTCCATGATTATTAAGCATCCAATAAACAAAATATACAATTTAATAAGATAACCAAAACATTTTATGAATATGTTCAAATTAATATTTATGAAACATATCCCAATAATTCTTAAACTATGTTACAATAACCATATGATGATTTGTAAAATCCTAATATCAATTATAATTATTCTAAATGTTTTGTTAAACAAACAAATAATTTGGCCAGTAAACTGCCTGAACCTAAAATAGATGAATTACTATGGTCTACTGATCCCTCTTCTCAATGACATATTAAGACTCATAGACACCACACATTAGATGTTGTAATCGGAAATATTGACTGAGCTACATAGACATTATAATCCCATAGAAATAAAATTATCCGTCAATGCTTCTTGTCAAATCATGAACCTAAGAAAATTATTTATTCATTCTGTAATGTATGTTTAATAAAAATTCATGAGGAACAAAATCAATATGAAATAAATAATGTTGGTGAACATGGAAACAAACCTAAAGAAATCTTAGTAAATGGCACTATGTGGATTTTTTGAAACAAGGATGTTGAGTCTGGAACTATATTATGAAATAATGATAGACTAATTTCACAATGTTTTAATCAAGAAGTAGGTATTGATTATCAAGAAACATTTACATTTGTATCAATACAAGAAGCTATTAAGATAACTCTTTCTTATGCATCACATTTGGACCTAAAAATATATCAAAATGGATATTAAAAGTCCATTAATAACTGGATTTATAATTTAGGATGTTTTTTTAAAATACCTATATATTTTAGAATCCATATTTTTCTAAATTATTATTTAAATTGAATAATTCATTTTATGTTATTAAATATGCTCCTATAGAATGGAATTATTGGCTTAACCCAATCCTTCTTTAAAATCTATTTTCAAAAAGTATAACTGATCCAACCCGCTTTATAAAAATAATATAAAAAGATAATATTATAATACAAAATATGTAAATGATATTATTTTTGGATCAACTAACGATTTCATATGTACAGATTTTCTAAAAAATGTTGCAATTTTTTTAAAGAAGTTTAATTGGTGAACTAAAATTCATTATCATATTTAATAATTTTTAAAATAAAGATGTAATCATGTTAAATCAATGTAAATACAGTAAATATATTTTTCAATATTTTGAACAAGAAAGTATCAAAATCAATGATACTCACATCAATACCACCAGTAAAATAAACCTTCATGATGCTGGGAAACCAGTAGATTAAGCTAGTTTTAGAGGTATGATTGCATGTGTATTATACATTACTAATAGTCGCCCTAATATTATGTTTTGTGTGTGTATGTGAACTCTATTTAATTAAAATAAAATAGAGACATGTTTATTAGCTGTAAAAATATTTTTTAAAAACCATATGTGTATGAGCCATTTAGGATTGTTCATTCCGAGAGGACATGACATTGATTTTTTTAGTTATTCAGATGCTGATTTTGGTGGCTCTAAGTCAGATATAAAATGAACATCAAGAACATGGAAATTTTTAGGAAAATATATAGTAATAAGTTGTATTAAAAAGAAAAATATTGTTAAAATATATACTATTGATGCTGAATACAAAACTTAAGGAAGTTTTTGTGCACAAATCATTAGGATGCAACATACTTTCCTATACATTTGATACCAATTTATACATGTATCAACAAATTTTGATAACACAAGTGCACTTAAAATTTCAAAAAATAAATTCTCTCACTAGAGAACAAGACACTATAATGTAAGACATTACTTTTAGAAATATCATTATCAACATGGTGATATATTATATCAATTAATTAGAACAAAACATTATCTAGTAGATATATTCACAAAGAAATTGAATTATAGAAGATAAAACTACATCAACCATGAATTTAGACTTATAAACTTATTCTGATAAGTCACCATTGATGAGTCAACATTGATGAGTCACCATTAATGAGTCCCCATTGATGAGTCGCCTTTGATGAGTCACCATTGATGATTCAACTTTGGGGAGTCACTATTGATGTGACAGAGTTGACGAGTAACAAATGATGAAATCATTGTCGATGAGTTACTATTGATAGGTCGCTACTGATGATTCATCGTTGATTATGTCACCGTTGAACGATTCGTTATTAAATTTTATGTTACCGTTGTTTTATTACGATTTCTATTTTTCTCCATTGATTAAATTCTTATAATTTTTATTTTATTATTATTTATTTATAATATCAAATTAATGAATTCCTTGGGATTACTCTAAATTGATTAACTACATTAAAATAATGATCTCCCGAACCTTTTCCTTCCCCATAGACTTTCAATCCATCATATTTCTTCCCCCTAAAGAATAAAAATGATCAAAATGTCTTGTATAAGTCTAGTAATAGAATCAACTTCATAAGAGACAAGGCATTCCATTAAATGGAAATTATCTACAAGAAGTTGGGAAATTATTTTTCTAAACCTGCATATGAAAAATCATGTATTTGAATAATATTAAGAGATTTAATATCATGAAAAGTCTATTGAATAATCATTTCACATTACTAAGGATGATTATGGAAAAAAATGTGGCCCTAATAATTGAGATGATAAAAAAGGGGGTACATATCATTAGTGCACTAATGAGATTTCAGATGGTCCAACTCTTGAATAAAAGACAATTCAATATCAATCCTCTTAACTCATTGTATTTTGCTATATTGGAGATTAAAATAAAATAAATGATAACATGATATCTAATATTCCACCTATTCTTACACAAGATTAGGAACCTATATTTTTTCTGTATTTGACTACCATTCTAGTTATACCGTCAGTTCTAGTGGATCAGTCCCTATATAAAGCCAACCTATAACTACAATAGACAACACTTATTCCCTAAACATCACAAATTAGTCAAGGTTATTATGTTCCAAATACTCATGAATATTTAAATATATAAGATCATATGTTTTATTATTTTATAAATGAGAGAAGTATCATGGATTTCATAGACCTGGACTTGCTTATACTGACTGAGATGATGAGAAAAAAAAATTATCTAAAGAGAATGATCCCTAGAGGATCAGATCAATCATGCTAAAGCATTTCATTATTTTATACTCTCGGAAAGAAAAAGACCATTTTTGAAAACTATTGTACCTCTTGATATAGAAAAAATGATTAATTAAAATCATTTCAAATGACTATGAACATTGATTTGGACACATTGTGGAAAAATCTGGTTCTAGACATAACTCATGTCTTGAACTCATCAACATCACCAACAACTCATCTAAATGATGAAATTATTTTATAATTGTTTTAATTGATGATATAACATATCCAAAAAAAAATTTCTTTCATATTCAGTATTTGGAAATAGAGAATAATTTTTTTAATATAATGAGGTTGATTTAATTTCATCACTAGAGAGTCTGACATCCTCTGTATGAAAATCCATAATATCCAATTCTCATAAGTTGGATTGTGTAGCTACTACTTACTCTACATCATAGGAACCTCCTACTGTTCTACTACACCTTGATAGAGATTATAAGTAATTGTTAATTAGAGACAAAATCTTAAATGATCTAGGTGATGTAATCACTAAGGGTGAATAAATTAGGGAGATACAACTTCATGGTGAACATATCCTTCAATTATGAAAAGTGTATGATGGTGATATCAGAAAAGGTAACAAAGTAACAAAAATGGGAAAAAATTATCTATTAAGGATTTACAAAAATCATAAAATGTTTGATAATTTAAAGAATCTTACTAAAAATTAATGAATTCAACCAGCAATAAGAGCCTTAAAAGATTTGGTGAGTTAGTCAAAGGTTCTCACACCATCTCTTTAAATATTTGTTGACAGGAAGGCATATCTATTTAATGCAACAAAAAGGGAATGTTAAATAATTATTGAAATTATATGTCTTATGAAACCATACACCTATTTCAATAAAACCAATTAAATTTTTGAGATGAAATCTATGTTTCTACATTTTATTAAACTGTATACTCTGTTCAGTACATGCCTTCTATCATCACTCAGTCATTGAGTATAATGTCTCCCCCTTTTCATACATTGAATTGTCCACTTGTTGTAAAAATTATAAAACTAAAACTAGTTATTTTCTGAGATCCACACCCTCATGGTACCACTTTACTCAACATTACAACCTTTTACTCAACTTATACATCTACTGTATATTCTTACGATAATAGTAGATATTGGAAAAAATAAAAATAAAATTAGAATGTTGATCAAATACTATCTTCTAAAAAGTGAATATGTTTTGATGTTACCTATTTGATAGGGATCATGTAATTTATTCCTTCAATCATTATATTTTTTTAATTATATCATTTGTCAAATATATAATGAAAAACCAGTGTGTTATTTTACTTCATTTGTAATTTTTTATTACTATTTCTAATTTTTTATATTCTTAAAAGATGATATAATTGGGAATTTATTTATTAGCAGATTCGTTTTACCTAAAATACATATATAATTAATATTTACTACTATTTTGGTATATTATTAATAAAATTAATTGTTTTGGGAACATAAAAATGGGGGAGAATATTGGCACCTTCTTATATGGATAGTGTCTTACACTCTCATATTTTAATGATCACAATCCTTGATTCATTTATTAATAGTGTTACAAGTCTTTTGTTATATATTTATATATGATACATTTACATCTTTGATATTTCTTATATGTATTATGTAAATTCAATATTAGCTGGAAGAAACTGTTACCATAAGAAACTATGTCACCATTACTGCTATGATGATCTATCACTAGAGGCATGTCACTATTACCACCAAGAAGAGATACCAATAAATGAGATAACATTACCACTATAATGAGCCACTACTACTCTAAGACATAATCACTTCCATTAAAAGTTATCACTAGGATGAGTTAACACTACTGGTGAGTCACTATTAACACTATAGGAGTTATCCCCATAGCTGAGTCACCACTAGAATCTGAGTCACTACCAGTTTCTTATTATAATTATTGTCCGAGGATGTTGGTGCGAAAGGAATATTGATTAAATATATTCTCAGATAGTTTAAAAAAATTAATAAAGACATCGTAAAATCTGATCAAAGGAATATGGAACTCGCCCATCTGATGCTACTATATATTCAAAAAATATTTATCTCTCCCTCATGGACAGTGAATGATAGATTCGTACGATCTCATACAAACCTAATGTGGATTGTGCCACTAAGTTATTGAATTCTAAAAATCATTATGATTCACATTAAATGAACCTCAACAACACAGAAGCACAAAACCCATTTCCATGATTGATTGAAACGTAATACAGATATAAACTGTATCATACCTGTATATTTCTATGATGCTATGTTCTTCTTCGATTTTATAGAATAATGAACAGCCTCCTCACCAATTTTGATTTTAGGACAATGAAAATACAGAACAAATCAGACTGATCTTTTTCTTTTTTTTTTCATTATATTTGTTTTATATTTGTGTAGGGATTTCTATTTCTTTTTATCTATCAAAAATTTTCTCCAAAACATTCCATGATAATTATTGTTATTCTATATATCCTCAATCATTTTCCCACTATATTTGGTAAATAGGTCATTATGTGAACTAATTTTTTTATCCCACTCATAAATATTGAAGAGTATTTTTAGACTTGATATATTTTTTATGTTGAATTTATAACTAATCCAGTATATGAATTTATTATATTATATTTATAATATTCTAGGCATTTGGTTATTTCATAGTGGATATGATTATGTCCCACATTTAGTCTGAAGAAATTATTAATTTGTCTATGTCATTATTTTTTAATACAAATGGAAAAAATATAATAATTAATGTTGGGAAACTAAATAAAATGTTGAATTATTTCCTCACTTAAAAATCATGTTTTTTGAGATGTATGTGACTCTACATTTTTTTCAAATTTTTTGACCGTCAAGAACATTATATTAGTTCATAGAATGTATATTTCTTATAACTATATTATGAGGTAGTATATAATGTCATGATAATCGAAATCAATAATTATATTAGATCAAATAAATTAAATGTTTTAAACTATTCAATATTTTCTCTAACACATAAAAGCGACAAGACAAATGAGTTTGAAAATTAATAGGGTTATTATACAAGAATATAATTTATTAAATTAGGAACCTATTAGTGGTGGTGAAATTACATGAATTGTTGATCACAATCAGTGGATTTCCCTCCCGACCAACATTGGTGAAAAATAATATGTGATGGGAAATCAGTAGAATAAATATAAAATAAGCACTTAAAACCAAAAAAATCTAGAAAATCATAAGGAAAACACAAACACCAGAATATTGAGTCATTTTAATTATAATCAATATATTACATTTCATTAACTGTGTTAAAAATATACATAATCATAGATGTATATAATTCAATGGGATTAGTATAAAAAATTATAGGTTAATTCCCACTTATTTTTAATTGAGTTACTCTATCAGCTAGCCTATGGTAGACTAAGCTAACACCCACAAATTAAATTTGATGTGGAACCATCCAAATATTCTCTATATGATCACAAGAATGATGAAAATAAATTCCATGAATTTTAAAATGTCATAATACTATTTAACATATTATAGACATTGTTTTATCATGATAAATACATTGGTTGTCATTCTATTATTGACAAGGAATAATATTTCATAAATGAAAGAGACAAATTCTTTTTCAGTAGGTATTAACTGGTGATAATCAATCATATAGTCCATTATGATACCCTAGATACTAATATCAATAATTTATCATTCATTTATGATGAGTCTCTATGAATATCCACAATATCATCATATATATAGGTGTGAATGATATATAAAATACCATTTAAATATCTCTCTAAAATTTATTATATTTTTCACACCTAACACCCAATGTTATTTGGATCACATACATTGGTGAACATAACATATGTTTAGGATAAGAAATAGTAAATAAAAATAAATTAATATTATAATACTCGGAAATAATATGACCAATGTTAATCATTCTCAAAATCGCACTCTGTATTCTAAGGATCAACCATCCTCTGTTGGAAGAGGTAGTTTAGACCAAAAATTAAATATTGACCTTTACAGTATATCTATTATCAATAATACAAACCCATTAAATAAAATATCTTTTGGAACCTCATAATATTCCACTATTTATACAATTTTAATAAGATTTCATAATGATACACCCAGGTAATATACTATTTTTGTGTGTTCTAACAAGAACATATTTTCAAGAATCCATTACCCGTCAAATATAATATATTGAAAGTAGTTTCTTTATGATATTACCCAAAAAGAACCCAAACCATAAAATGGTTGATTTTAGTCATCTACTAATAAATATAGAAACTATTCATTGTTATTATGATTATAGAATGATTAACCCTAAAAAAGAAATATTTATCATTTTATATAATTTCATGGTCCATTATGGGAACCACAAACAATAGAAGGATATTGTTAATGAATTTTGTTTTATATTGAATCTATAAAACATTGTATTTTAATTTTTAAAAACATGGTAGATATATCTATCACTATATTGGATTATAAAAATTATAAATTCCATTAGTAAATTATATTGTTATAGTAGGGAATAATAATTCAAAACTTCTATATCATTATACATCAAATAATGAGTGTTTCTCAAAATTTATTATTTAGTTGAATCCTTTGATATATTTATTACAGATTCAAATTTCATATGTGTATATAAAGGAAACATATATATATAATTATTATATTTATTTTTTATGATGAAAATAACACCAATGTAACAAGATGGATCCTGAATATTCATTGGAATTAAAATACTTATATATGATTCCATTACTAAAAAATGTCTAACAATAAACCATTATTTAGAAAGTTACAATCTATATTAGAGGATCAATTCTATATAAATCTCCAATATATAGTGGTACCTGATAAAAACACATAATTGAACTATTTATAGGCAATGCTACCTCTAGGAAATAAATAGTAACCTTGTGGATTTTATAATGTAAAAAATACAAGATTGTTATAAAGAAGAATGGATTCATGGTATTTAGAGTAGGAAATATAAATATTACTCTTCAAAGTTTGAATATATTTTTTTTAATATATATCTTATAGAATACCATGATTTAGTTGAAAGGGATTTATAAAACTAATTAGGAAGCTCATTGTAATCATAAAAATTATAATCATTACCTTGTAAAGAGTGTTAAAATGATGAAATATAATTTCATAAATAAGTTATCTATATAATAAAATTATTAATGTGAAAATTTTTTGATTAGTAATTCAAACTCTTAGGTTACCTAGATGTATTTCATATTATCAAGGGAATGAAATAAAAATCTTTTAATTTCTATCTAGATGGAAAACATTGATGTTTTGATCAACCAAAATTTCATATTTCATCCACTCACAATAAATATGATATAACTCAATATTGACGACTTTTCCAAAATTACATCTCTAGAATTTGTGGTGTATTCATTTAATTACAAAATTTTCAATGAATACCAAATCATATAAGATTCTATATGGAGTATGAAGAAGTTATATTACATGAACCTAAACCAATCTCATTTATATCATACACGTAACACTTTGAATCATTGAAATGTACTTTAAATAATGAATAATCCTCTAAAAAAACTCAATTCACTTATTTGAACATAATTAATCTAACAGGTTAGTTCTTATGTTGGATTTTTCTAAATAATTTATATATATAAGAAATTAGACGGAACTTTATATTTTATAGTAATACATGTTATAGGGAAAAATAAATACTACAATTCTCTATCACACTTTACAGTATGGTTGGCATTATAATTAGTAGAAATATCTATCAATATGATCCAAAAAATTGATATTCTAATTGATGATCATATAATTATCACCCAACCCTTTAGTGTACAATAATTTTCATCCATTGTTATTATTTCTTAATAAATGAATGTTCATCACATGAATTTATGATCAACTACAAAACCATAATGTTTTATTTTCATTAGAAACTTGAAAACTTAAGATACTTGGTTAAATGTTATATACATCATCATGAACTATGTTATTAATAACTAGAAACACTCATAGAGATATCATTTATAAAAATTTCATTGTAACATGGGGAAAGGAAAGATAAGAAAGGGTGATCTCAAATTCTAATTATAAAAAGAATGAAATTTATTATTGATCAATATATCAAAATGTAGTTTTAATGGTTTTAGAACATGAGCATGAAATTTTAAATCCATTCCTAACATATCATAGATCATAATCATAAACCATTCAATAAATCTTGGTAGATCACAAAACCATAATCAAAATGGAATCAATGAACATGAACCATGAGATCATGACATTGAACATATGATTTTAGCATAAAAATTATCATTGAAAATAATTTTCTATATAATGATAACTACAAATATTAACACATTGGATAGGGATCACTCCCAATTCCATAATTAGTCAAGGTTTACCCGAAATAGTATCATAGGTGATAGAGTCCCATACTAAAATTGGATCACATTACATGTCATTCCTCATTATTTTATTTAATTCCCATCTTTAACCAATTCATTTTAGGGCTAAAAAATTGTAGGTCCACACAGTATGTAATAATTATCCATTAATATTTGTAATATTAAACTCATATGTTAACATATATTACTATATAATTAAATTTTACAATACTAAAAATTTCAGGTTTAGTAGCTAATTATCAAAATATTTGGATTCAATAATATTTTATTTATTCATTGTAAAATATTCTAATTTTGGTATATGAGTGTTTATATATTAGATCATAATTTCAACGAAAAATTAACATTAAAAAAATTATATTGATATATACATTTTTCTAGAATTTTTTTAAAAAAATTATTCATTTCATTCAACTATACATAAATATGAATCCAACATTTTAGGATGAAACTAGGATCATACGTCAGGGATTGCAATATATTTCCTTATTGAATTACTATTGAATATGTCCCATATTTCAATATTAGTTTACCCAAATGTGGTGAAATTTAACATGGATATTGATAAGGTAATGGGGAATATTATAAATTAGTATGAAATCATTATGGTTTTACTTTTTAAACGAAATATATATATATTTGAATTTTTTTTCTATAATTCCATCCGTCTATTGGGGAAAATATTTTTGGAGTAAATATAACATAATTATGTAGGAAATATATGAAGTTGATGTAATTTAATGGAGACACTAAAAATACACACATGAAATTTTTTATAAATATTGAAATTCCAATTTTTTCCATTTATTATTACAACCATGTTAAATTCATTGAAGGGTAGAATTAGAGCAATACATTTCCTATCACCTCACTAAATATTTACACATAATATCCATTTTAATGTGTTTCCACCTTATTAATTACATTTATTATTTAATATAAGATGATATAATATTTTTATCATTTTTATGTGATCAAATATATATTTTTAATTTCCATAAATACTAGATAATTGTAGATTTTATATTTACCTATTGAAACCATTCTAAAATTCAAACTAATGAAGAACTAACTACATTTATTTTCGTGAATAGAGAGTGTTGATGTTTTGAGATCAGTGTGCTTTAATGTAATTTATTTATATTATTCCTAGAATTTTAGTAGTGTTGAAACTGGTTTTTGATTATGGTTTACCTTGGTTTCTAGTCTATAATATTCTCCATCCAATTTGTTTTTTATTCCTTTTCATTGGATTCAATATCCTGCATAAAAGATAGTGTAGTATTGTGGTAATTATTTATTGGATTATTTTCCAAATATATGAATTTTTTAAGTGGGGTAACCAAAAATTCAATGAGTGTTTTTTGGGTGACATGGTTTTTATCATCATTGAGTTGAATATTTATAGATAATATTTTAGAGAATAATGATAACATCTCTATGAACTCGTGAATAAAATGAATTCATTCTTATTCATGAATATATTTTATTTTTATTTTCAAGGTTATTTATTTTATGTAATTAAATCCATTCTCCACAAAATATGAATATATATTTTTTGTATATTGGTAGATTATAAATAGTGAAAATAGAAATATTGCTTATTTGAGTGGCATCCCTGATAGATTCACATTGGTTGTACTATATTGTCTATTTATATAAATTATATTATTGGTCAGGGATCTATAAAATAAATCTCTCAATAACATGGAATCATTTAGGGGGAGTCCATATTTTTATACACAATATAATTAATACAATTCAAAAAAAATCATAAATTTTCAAAAAATTAAAATTAAAAAATTGGGATTTTTTTATGATGAACCATCCACATTGTTAATTGAAAAAACTGAAATATATGTGAGAGATTTAAATACTATTCTTATATATAATAGAGAGGAATTAATTGATATCATAATGTAATTTATGTAATAATATTAAAAACTAATTTTAGTTGAATTGATTGAGGATATTAAATAATTATCACAGAAATCTCTAGAGCTTCACCAATAAGATGTCGACACACAAAAACATATTATCTTCAAACATTTATAATATACCATTATGGAGGATTAAATAAATATACATACATTTATTTACAAGAAAAATATTCAATCCTTTTTTAGGCCTTTCATATGGAGCCTTCACATGATATTGATTATCTAAAGAGAGTGTACGTGATGTTTCATACACATTTTTTTATTATATAATTTTATCAACTCCACTTATGTACCCATTGTATTTTTTACATAATAAACTCCAATATTATCCCTATTGAATTATAATGATGAAGATGTAGTGTCCACCAATATGTAGATGTTGGGGTTGGAATTAAACAATGACGAATAATAAAAAATTGATATGTAAGTGGTGATAAGAAAACCTCCTTTAAATAATCTTTCATATAATATATATTAATGTCACATCCCCTATGCATATCTACTGTATCATTCCTACATTCGAAGTGATGGAGGTTTTGTTCATTCAATGGGGGTTCCCACAAAATAAATCCACTAAAAAGATATTATAATAAATAGCATGTGGTGTATTCTCTGAAATAAAACCCTGTCAACTATTAGAGTGGGTATAAAGAATAGAACATAACTATCTAGGGGTTCAAATAACATATCTGTACTTGGGGGATCAAACCATGTTATATCCTCTTTTATCTTTCTCTTTCATTTTCTTTCTCTAAATTCTGTTTTTTTGTGATTCATTATTTCAATTTCAATGTCACAATATCTAGGAAATTAAAAAAGGTATATCACTAAAAAATAAATTTTATTCATATATGTCCATCCCTTCGGTGTTTTAGTAAATAAATATTAATTTTTTGTATAGTTGGTATGGTTTTAAAATATAAATTGGTGGAGTTTCATAAAATTTAGAATATTTCGGTGTTTTAAATATTATTTTCAATTATAGAAAATTAAACTTCATTGACTATCTATTTTATTATTCTAATACAAAATCAGTTCGATATTATTTTTTATTTTGGATAAAATTTATTTTAAATAATTTTTATGTGAAATGTTTCTTTTAATATTTTATTTTAAATTATTTCTATGAGATTTATAATTTCAGTAAATTCATTCTAATTAAACACTAACATAGATTAATTCTTTAATTCTAGGAGGTATTCAAAAAAGTTTAAAAAAATTCCCAATAGTACAATTTTTCTTGAGATACATTTATATATTGTGAAATCACAATCATGTGTCTATTCTCTTATAAGGATTTAGAGTTCATCAAAAAAATTAATATTAATGATGAATTGTTTTGGATATATATATATATATTAAGTATTGAACTATATTTACATTTACCTTTTTTTATATTTCACTGAATCAATGAATTTTTTTATATGGTAATTACACATCACGATATTATTTTTCCATATATATCATTATGCTTAATTTTTTCGATGAGTATTTCATTTTTCACTTTAGTAGAAGGAATTTTCATGTGCTTATTTGTGATAAAGAACATTGTATTAGGTGTGAGGTGTTAATTGTTATTAAAGTAATTTTAAATACTAGGATGTGTAAAATCACTCATTATATATCCATTAAATCATCCAATAATATAGATAAAACAAAAAAGTAAAAATTTTAAAAATTAGAAAATGAAAAAACATGGTGAGATTGAAATATTCATTATTGATTAATTTATATCTAAAACCCCCCTAATAATTTAGATCATTATTTTAATTATTTTACTATATGTTTTTGTTATATCATCCTCCATGAAAAAAATTCATTACAATTTGAAAAAAACAACAAAATTGGGATAATTATAATTATATGAGTAATTATATTAAATTTTTGAATTAATAAGATGTAAAAAATGAGGTTAAATGTATTATTTATAAATGTAATTGATTTATAATTATTTGTTACATTGGAAATTTACCATTCATGCATCAGTTCTTTATATTTCAACATCCTCTTTGAAGTGTTACTATTTTAAATATTTTTACCCACAAACCATTAGCCACAAAATTAACAATTAAATATCCATCATTATTTATAATTTTTTTTATTTCCAAGGATTTTTAGAGATGATAATTTTTAAAAAACAATGTGGACACATAAATATTACCTTTATGAATGTATATCCTCAATTATTTTATCTTTGGTTAAGAGTGAAATAAATTTTAATTTTTTTGTGACTATTCTATGTATCTGTTTTTCAATTTGAAATAATGTAATTATGAGAGATGAAAATGAAAGGGGATATTTTTTTTCATATATGAGAGATGATGCAATTCAATTATATAAAATAACAATAAAATTTTATTAGTTTTGATTTTGGTATGCATTTTGAGTTGGATATTTGGAAATTTCTCAAGAGATTTTGTTTTTGGTATGGCGATTAATTACATATATTCTAGAACATATATATTTCTATAATTAATTGTTTTAGTACCTCTAATTTATAATTAATGTTTAATTGTCCAATTAAATGATTAATTAATAATTTTAGATTAATTTTTAAAATATCATAATTTTTGGAATTTAAATACATTTATATCATATTTTTATTTTTCCAAAACTTATTATAAACTACTTAAAATTTTAGAATTAATATTATTATTATTAATTAAATAGTTTAATTCATTTAATATAAATATAATAAAATATTAATACTATATTTCTAACCCCAAAACATGAAAAAATGTTTGGCCTTGAAATATTTTCCCTTGGTGAATGGACTTTGGAGATATGCCAATTTATTAAAAACTAGTCCGTCCAAAAGAGCCGAAATTTCAAATAAATTCCAATAATATGAGGGTAAACATTTTACACAACTAATAATATCCAATATTGAATATTCATCAATGCTTTTATATTTTTGGTAATTCTATGCAATATAATTCCATCAGTTTCCAAGCCAGAAAATATGTTTATAGTAAATATATAAAAATACAGGTAAAAATTTTAACAAAAGATGAATGTTAGAAGATTCAAAAAGGAGGAATTAATTAATGATAATTCAGAAGATCTAAATTTCAAATTTATTAATTTTTTATTTCAATTAAGTGTATTTTTTCAATTGAGTGAAATGGAACCAAAATTCTATAATTCGCTCAACATAATGTTTTACATCATATATATTTCAATGGGTTAATATATTATTTTTACCATTTGTTTTATAATTAAAGATTATATGATTCTATAAGATGTTTTTAAATATATAATATGTATATTTCATCTTTTTATCTTCTCATTAATCTTATCATATATTTCTCCAAACATAGGTCTTCTAATGTCTTTGAAAACGGTGAACTAACCATTTCTTTTGTTTGAGGGGGTGGGAGAGTTATGTTTTTTTTGAGTTAATTATTATTTATAAAATTAAATATATTTTATTTCATGAAATTATAAAAATTTGACACTGGTTTTGGGGTAGACATTCCCCAACATTAATAAATAGTTATTATTTCATTATATTCATTATTTATTCCTCATCGTCGTCAATAAAATGATGCATACATTGTGGAGTATTATTGTAGAGATGATGTGTGGGAGAATTCTCCCACATAATGTGGGTTGGTGTGAAATAATATAAATTTTATTGGATGATGTTGAGTGATAGGGTTGACATCAAAGAATTTTAAGAATATTGATAATTAATATTTTAATGAAAAATGAACACATCATTGGGAACGTCTAAGAACTATGAATTCATTTTTATTTAATAAAATAATTTTTTATATTTTAATTTTTATTTCAAATTCATGTTTATATATTTTATGAATTTACACCCACCCCCCAAATATTAGTATATAATTATTTATAGATTATTTTTATATAAATAGTTACAATAAAAAATAAATTTCTATGAGAAGCCTCATTAAGACATTAAACCTTGGAGTGATACATTTTGTAGGATTAAAAAAATAATAATTTATTAGTTACTTATCCATGATGAATTCCTTTAATAAATTTTCTATATGGCCATAAACCATTCTTCCAAAATTAGAACTTATTGAAAAGAAATGGTTTTTAAAACTATTTCAAAAATGTATCAGAACATGACCCATTGAAAAAATATGAGTTTCATAATATTTTATCATCATAATGATAAATCATAAAAAGAGAGGGTAATGATTTTAACGCTGTATCACATCCCCATTAAAACAACTGTATCATTAAAGGATATTATCATAAATAAAATATTATTTAAAATATCACTCGGAATATTTCTAGTTTAAAAACCAATTTTTAGTTTAGAATAAATTCTATCCAATTTCTAAAAAATTTGTAGAAAAAATTTCTATGAAAATAACATCAAATTTTTTAAGGATGTACAATCATAATGTTGGGTCTTGATGATAGAATTTTTTTTCATGTCATATATGATAAAAAAATATTAAACTAACATTTTTAGTAAAATGTAAAACATACGACGTTAAAAAAAATTCCTTAAACATAATTATGTAAAAAGTCAATCAACTGTAAAATTTACATTAAAAATAATTTATGAATTGAAAAATAATTTTCATAAAATAATTTATAGAAAAAATAATCTTGGAAAGAATGAATTGTTATCTAATGAGAGAAATAAATATTTTTGTCTATAAAAATAATCTATTTTTTCTCTTGAGTTTGCAATGTGAGTAATATAATAGAATAATATTTTAAAAATTAAGTTAAATAAAGGATAATAAATTTCATGATATTATTGTGAAATAGCGTACTAAATTTATCCATTCGAATCTAAATCATAAAAAATATATATATACAACTTTATCGCAACATAAATTACACACTTCATGTTTATATAGCCTCAAAAGAAATCTAACATTGTAAATACTAAATTAAAATTTTATATAAATTCAAAAAATATAATTTACATCATTATAATATCATGTATTTCCATTCTATAATAATTTAAGACTAATTTAATAATAATTATTGATTAAATTCATCATTTTAAAGTGTTATATATATCTTCATGATAATTTCGATTTGGTAGTTCTAGTTATTTTACTTTAATCATGGTTCCATCATCTAAATTTTTGTATCAGTAAATAAAAATTATATATATTCATTATATATAATTTTCTATTCATCAATAAATTATTGATATGAAAATATATATTACATCATTCATAGAGATGGGAGGAAATATGTACACAAGAATAGTATTTTAAATTATTTAAAAATCGATAAAAATTGGTATAAAGTAATTGTGCTTAAAAGAATTATTATTATATATCATATTATATATATATTATTTACATATATCATTTATACAAACAATGTAAATCATAAATAAAAAATGAATTTGGTCGCTTTGGGGAGGTGGAAGACCACTCTAACAATAGATTGACAATATCATTTTTCATCAAATAGGAATGTACAAATGTAGATGTAATATAATAATTATTAAAAAATCCTTACATTATATAAATTATATAAAAAATATAGTATCATCATAAAAAAGTCAATGAAATACAATTATAGATGATTATATGTGTCACTACATGGAGGTAGTAGTTCACATGCATAGACATGATATAATTTTAATCCATGTTTTTAAAATGGTGAGTGTATATTTGTGGTTCAATAATAATAATATTTATTATTTACATTTATTATACTAAATGTAGTTTTTTTATTTATAAATTTTTTTAAAAGGTGTTATAATAATAAATAAATTAATGATGGTCAGGAAAGATAATTACTTCTGCTACCATTGACATTTTTTGCATCGTTTTTAAGGACACTTGGAATGGTATTTTAACAATTAAAAAACATCAAATTAGTTCATACAGAACCCATATGGAGATTGGATTATAATTTTTTCAATATATATGAATCATTGTGGTGTATTTAAGATAACTGGTTGGATAACTTTTATATTTGTGGGGTAATAAAGACAATTAATTTCACAAAAAAATAAAATATTAGAAAAGAAGGCACAAGGGAAAAGATTCCAAATGGAATGATATAAAAAGGAAATATTATGTGAATTCAAAATATAGCCTTAAAATGGATTTGAGAATGTTTAATTAGATTACACACCCTTACCTATTAATTTAACTCATTTTAATCATATTTTAATAATAATAATGATAATTGATAGTTATTTTTTCAATATTAATTGGGGGAAAAACTAATTTAATCTCTTTATATTATTTTAATTACATCGATTAAATAAAAAAATAAATTTTACAAAATTCAATTCACATAAGATAAAGAAATTTATTTAATATAAAAGAATGAAAATGTTATTAATTGTTGTATTTGATAGAAATTTTGTTATTTGGTATAATTTATTTTATATCATGATTAAACATATAATTTATTCCAATATTCATTATTTTTTTATTCGTAATATAATATGATTTATGATACTTATAAATCATTTTTAAGAGAATGGATCCTTTAAAATGATTTAAAAAAATGTTGGTTCTTAATAAAAAACAATAATTTTCACTATTAATTAAAATGTAAATTTTTCTAGAAAATTACAATAAATTCAAAGAATGATAATATTAACTTGATGATTTTAAAAATAATGATCATTTTTTCAAATTTATATTATATAATTCAATGAAATATATAATATTATTTGTTCCCATAATGTAGTAAATATAATTATTGGGGAAATATGTATTTTTAAGACTAATAATGGCTTTTCTAATAATTGAGAACTTATTTATCACTATATTTTATTTATTTAATCCATTATTAAATAATTTTCTATAATTTTCTATTCTTATTAATTCTACAATTCTGATGACTATTTTAAAATGGTATACTACATTTCAGTTAATTTTGACTCATGGTATCTTATAGTTGATGATATTAAAGAAATTATATTTATTTAAGGATAAAAATATCATAACATGTAATGTTTTTATATTATACCCCCTTAGAATGATTTTATACCAAAAAATGTATCACATTTTTGAAATAATGTCTATTTTTTGGTTCTTCACATCCTTGGGTTACTATGTCTATTCATCAAATTTTATATTTTCTCGGTAAAATTTATCCAGACAAGTAGTCTTGCTCAGTAACGCATTATATCAATGATCCAAGATTTCTAATTCTAGCTATAAAAATGAATGATCATAATCCAATGGTATGACTTTTGAGATTCTTTTATATTATGGTGGCTGTTTATACATCATTAGGAGAGTTAAATGAAATAAATTGTAGACATAAAAGAGGATCAGTGTAAGAAAAATGTGACATCATAACTCCCTTACTCTATAAAGAATATCCTATATTAATATATTAATAGGAATTATATTTTTACAATTTCTAAATATAAAAATTTATTTCCATGGATAAATTCAAAAAAACACCTTATGATTAAATTTTAATTCATTATTTCACTGATAATTTTCAGTATTACTTTTTTATCGGCTCAAAAAAAGACATTAGATGTTGCTAAATGGACATAAACTTACTTATCACTTTTTCTCATAGATAATTTCTAAAAATATTCCATTATATACCCACGTCAAAAAATGTCCATGTTCTACACATAATTATAGAGATGGATCCATATGCTTCTCACTGTATTTTTCATTAAAAGATATTCTCATTTTATAAGTCAGTTGTTGGGTGAATTTAATCCCAACAACCATTGAAATGTATATAAAACGATATCTACATTTCATCTACTGTTATAATAATTTTCTCAAACTAATCATTTATTTATGGATGATATGTAGTACTTCTAAAAAACTATTAATATTGACATTGCTGCATTATTCACTACAATGTTGAGATAATCCTAAGATCCCAATAAAATATAAAATATTATGCATTACTATGATTTCGTAGCACATATAAAATGTTTATTCTGATGAAATATTCAATAGAGAAATAGTTTCTGAGAGAAATGAGGTGTTCCAACTTCATAACAAGATAATCTATATGTCAAATATAATTCTAGATATAGGATGCTATTTCAGGCCTAAAAGACATCCACGTTTTTCTTTTTCCATTTACATTATGATACCAATAATATATTTAACATTTTACTAGAAATAAGTCTCATAGTATTAACTTTATGACATTCCATGAACCATGATATATTCATTGAAATACATATCTTTATTTTTTCTCACTATATATACTCCTTAAATATCTATTTGTCTACAGACCTCCAAGATAAATGTTGAATAATTATCAATGTGCTTTGTCTAATAGGTCCTTATTTAAAAATAATATAGAAGAAAAAAATACATGGTTCATAAAACATTCCATTCCATGATATTGAAGTTTTAATTAAGGATGTTTGGTTAAATTCTTTTGAATCACTATATATACCACATTCACCACATTACTCATCACTTGGATTGAATATATAATACTCATTTTTATAGGATAATATTTCTCCCCTTCCATCCTAGTTTTTTGTAAATATTATATATTTTTTCATCCAGGTTATGAATAAGATAGATTAATCCTCTTGAGTCATTTTATCATTCACTTAGTTTGGCTTCCCATTGTGGTAATTTATGTAATTGACATAATCTTTAATCATGTCTAACCATCTTCTATGGGTCATATTAATATACTTCAAATATAATATATACTTTAATATTTTTATGACTAGTATATATGTCACATATTAATCTATAATATTAAATCCATAATATATTTATTAAGACATTATAAAAGTTAATTATAATTCACGACTTTGGTAATTTTTCACAGGGACATTTAATTATTGTGATGAATAAGATATCATCATTTCATTGTACATTAGTATACATTTAATAAAAATTATTGAATCATCAATAAATATCACAAACACCTCACAACTATAGAGTAGTGTTAGTATATGTTTGGAAACTAACCTTATTTATAGTTCTATGATATTTTTCTCATGTTTACCTATCAAAAGAAATTTGGATCCTCCTGAGTTAACTTAGTTAGGGGAATATGAAGTCCTTAAAATTATCCCATGAATAATTAATAATATCCTACAAAACCATGGATGTTACAAATTTCTGGAACCATGGTTCCAATATCATAACATTTAATGAAATATTTCATGGATTGATCTACATATATACCTTCACTTGAGATAAAATGACATGTATAATGAATCTTTTTGAACATAAAATCCTAAAAATGAAAAAAAAATCATGAAACTCATTTTTCTAAAGCTTCCTTAATCTCCGAGATATTATTATATATTTGAATATAAAATGATATCAACTATAAATATTACAACATACAGATCCATAAAATCTATAAATACTCTATTTTTTAAAGTCATGATGATAATAGGGGTATTGGTTTGTCCAAGTGGAAACCAGTTAAATTCATGGTGTCAATACTCGATATAGATGTTTTTTATTAGAATGTCATCATTCATGACAATCAATTGCATATATCCGAAATGATGTAAAATAAATGAGATGTAATTATCTCTAAAATGTTGATCAAACATGTCTCAACATTTGAAATTCCCCGACCCCAATAACCAAGAGTCAGTGCAGTATTACATGAAATTGGCATGATCACAAGTTATCAAATCCTTAATGACTGATCAGCTTAGTAGCCTTGAAAGTACAAGATACATTCATACGTTTTACATTAAATTATAAAATGAAACAAAAATACAACACTGTATCCTTTGAACACATTCAAATCCATTAGACTATCCCTACTGGTCAGTCAAATTATACTTCTTTGCATCATGGGAATTATAAAACATTGAAAGGGGTGATCTCATGTGCTCAGTGATGATAACAATATAGCGAAAACATTAATAAATAAGCATAAAAATATATTTCTATGTATAAGACAGAAACAAAATCCTTTTAAACGTAAAATTCTATATAATAAGGAAAATATAAATCAAATAATGTCATTTAATTATTCACATGGATATTCTACTAGTAGAACAATCACCTATAATATCAATAGACAATTTCAAAATGATGGAATGAATAATTTCGGACATCATAACCACATAGTCAAGGCCTCATTCCATGACTACAATTTAAATTTTGTCAAGGACTTGTACTGAATCTCTATTTTATCTCATGAGACCAACCGATGCATTGATAATCTATAGTTGTCTCCACCTCTCACTTACTATGTTGAATGCATTCCTCGTATGAAAATTTTGAAACATAACATAAAAATTCGTAATGAAACAAGAATATGAAATTTAAATACTTTAACTATAAACCATGAATGATATAAAAATATCACATCCAAAATCAAAAATATCACAAAACCTTCAATACTGATTGAAAAATAAATTTTTATATTCAATCACTTTTAAGAAAAGTTAGAAACTAAGAGTCACTTTTATAGCATGTGATTAAACGTACAAGATCACAACAGACACCAACAATGGATATTGACCTAGATGAAATCAAAAATATTTGAAAGAAATATCTCATTTTATATTGAAATCAATTAAATGTAATTTAATTTTAAAATATAATATTTATTTTGAAAATATTATTACAAGCTTGTAAGGGAGTCTTCAACTGTGTTATAATGGTGGGAAATAGCCTCCCTAACTATCTAAGATTAAAAATAGTCTTTCCTTATTTTTGTCCAAAAGGTCGTAATAGACGTTATTTGGAAATTGACAGAAATATTCCTTTATAGCATCCTATAATATGTCAAAAAATGTTATAAATGGAATGAACCCATAATCTATGAAAAAGTATAAATTTTTGAAATACATTTTTATGAATCATGAATGTTTATGATAAAGAGGTCCTAGTAGATACACATGTATCAGAAACCTCAAATAAAAAAGAGACTGTAGAATTAACATTTTCCTTGTACATTACATGGTCGAGGGTATGCTAACCTCCTATATAATAGTTAAATAATTTTTTAAAATTATAAAATAACCACGTACATAAATATGATATCATATATGATCTTATAATATATATTTGTTAATAATATTTAAGTAGTATCATGGTTTTGGGTGTAAACTGATTTGTTTCCTTTATATGTGTTGAGCCCTCTAGAAGATTGTTGATTTCATGTCTATGATTGATGTTTTAATAATCAAAAATCATCACATACCATTAATGATTAATCTGGTTTGACTTATCATAAACTTAATTACAATCTGTGAATGAATCTGTTATACTGTTTTTGTCTATGCTTATTGACTTACAAAGTATTTTGGAAGTCTTCTGTATTCAACAGACATTGGAAGCACCGATCCAATTTCAACAAACATCGGAAGCACCGATCCAATATCAACAGACATCGGAAGCACCGATCCAATATCAACAGACATCGGAAGCACCGATCCAATATCAACAGACATCGGAAGCACCGATCCAATATCAACAGACATTGGTCGCACCGATGCTGATCAAAATGACTCACCGATGCAAAATGACTCACCGATGCAAATGACTCACCGATGCTGATCAAACTGACTCACCGATGCAAAATGACTCACGGATCATATGACAGACCGATGCTGATCAAACTGACTCACCGATGCGAATGACTCACCGATGCTAATAAAACTGACTCACCGATGCAAAATGACTCACTGATCAGATGACAGAGCGATGCTAATCAAAATGACTCACTGATGCAAATGACTCACCGATGCTGATCAAACTGACTCACCGATGCAAAATGACTCACTGATGCAAATGACTCACCGATGCTGATCTATCTGAGTCACCGATCATTACTCACTAATGCTGATGACCTACCGATCACTTGATTCTTCAGTAGTCATAAACAACTGTTTGAATTTCTTTATCTTTATCTTTATTTAATCTAACCAACGGTCATATTAGGTATATTTTAATGGTCTGTCAATTAATTAATAAAGGTTGTCGGATGTCAGGAAACCGTACCTCGTACCTGCGGAAAGAAAACTTTTTCTGTCTTCCGAATCACGTGACATAAATACAAGAAGACTCTGCTGAAGAAGTAGAAAACAGAAGAACACAACATGAATATAGATGAAAGAAAGAAGAGGAAGAACCAAGCAAGACAGAACCCCATACACAATCAAGCCTACTCAAGAAGAGTTCTTTGCATACAAAAGAACATTGAAGAACTTCATCGACTACATCTCACTACCTTTGAACCTGAAGCATACGACACTCTTCTTCTCAAACAAAAACGAGAAGAGGACTCAAAATAAATTCTGACCAAATACAAAAGAGTCCAGAGCTACACTGAAATCACTAGATCCATTTTTAAACTCTACATCTTTGCTCTGTGATACATTTGTTTTACATCTTGAGTAGTGTGTGTTATCTGCTGTATTAAACACACACACTGACTCCTGTACTTTCACTGGAGGATCTGTAAATCCTCATCAAACCTTTTTACACTTCATTTCCCACTGTGGATAGTGGTAGAGGTCGTGTGAGACCTGGACAGCTCTAAGCTGTTGTTTGTTTCCCCACGCAGAACTGTGGTAGAGGTCTTGTGACCTGGATAGTGTGTTCACACTTGTTAACCCCGATCCAGGGTGTGGATCATTTTTATATAAACTTTTGAGAGGACTAAGTCTCGGCTTGAGACTGAACCTCTTGGTTAATTCTCTATGTTTGTAGCAACATACTATATCCATAATACATATTTATTTCATATTCCGCTGCTATTACTTTGAAATATAATTTGTCTTCAAAGATACTTTGATAGTTAAATTCGCAAGAGTTTATATTATTTATAAACCACAAAGTTAGTTTCAAATGTTACTTTAATCATATGATTAAGTTAAATGAGAACTAATCAATCTTTGAGAAACTAATTGAACCTTTTTAATCTGTATAAATTCACTACAGTTTAATCTGTTTTTGAAATAGGGGGCTTTTAATAAACATTGTTTTTAACAGAAAATTTTAATTGGAACTCAATTCACCCCCCTCTTGAGTATCCACTCCGACCAAAATTTGGTATCAAAGGTTGGAAAATATTATCTAAGGTACCATGGTTTTCAACTGTGATTTTAGTTGTATTTTAAAGTTCTTAAAATTTCTGTTATTTCTAAATTTTTATCTCTTTAAAATTATTTTGTGATATCATGGATAATAGACTTGAGGGTGCTGCTACTAACCGGCCACCATTATTTAATGGAAACACTTATGCTCAGTGGAAACTTAAAATGAAAATTCATCTAGAAAGCATGAGTTTTGATATTTGGACTGCTATTGAATCTGAATACACAATTCGCACTACTGATAGATCTACTTGGGATGAACCTACAAAGACTGCTTATAATAATAATTGTAAAGCTATGAATGCCTTGTACTGTGCTCTAGGAGATGAGGAATTTAATATAATTTCTACATGTAAAACAGCATATGAAATTTGGGATACCTTAGCTGTTTCTCATGAAGGAATAACTAATGTTAAGGAGATGAGATTGAATACCTATACTATTATGTATGATAATTTTAAGATGAGGCCTGATGAACCCATCTCTGTTATGTATCTCATGATCAATGAAATTGTCAACACAATGACTTCTTTGGGAAAGGATGTTCCAGCAAAGGAACAAATCATGAGAATTTTGAGATGTCTACCTGAAAGATAGAGAGGAACCTCTGTCTCCATTAGAGAATCGTGTGACATTGGAGAACTGCCTGTCAAGGAACTAATTGGTAAGTTGATGAGGTATGAATAAGAACTCAAGGTAAAAAAAGAAGAAGATGATGAACCTAAAAGGAAGTCTATTTCCTTCAAGACTACAACCTCAAAGAATAATGATAAGGAAAATCCTCAAGCTATCAATGAAAGTTCAAGAAGTGAGGAAAGTTAGAATGATTCTGACAGTGATGCTGAGATGGCTCACATTTCTAGATGATTTAAGAAATTCTATAGGAAGAAGAAGTTTTTTCAGAAAGTCAAACTACAAAGGAATGTATGATAACAAAGGACACTGGAAAAAGGATTGGAAGAAGTCTGATAAATCAGATGAAGTTGTCTGTTATGAATGCAAAAGAAAAGGACACATAAAAGCAGACTGTCCAAAGCTGAAATTCAGAAAGAGGAATGAATACAAGGATAACATGTACAAGAAATCCATGAAGGCTACTTGGAGTGCTTCAAAAGACAGCACAAGTGAAGCTGAATCTTCAGACTCTGAAAGGAATTGAGCCAACATGTGTTTCCTGACAAACACTTCTGAGGTAACATCAGAAACTCCTGCTTTAAATTCATATTATTCTGGAGATGATTCTGAATGTGATAACATGTCTAAATCTGAACTGTTTGAATATTGTGATATGCTTGAAGAAACCTATAATGAGCTTAAAGATAAATATAAAGGTTTAAATAAACAGTATGCTTTATGTTTTAAGCATAAATCTGATCTGGATATAGAAGTAGAAAAGAATGCTCAGCTGCTTAAAGAGAATACTGAACTAAAATTGTCTACTGAGCAACTCAGAAAAGACTTAGAGAAGTTCACAAATGGAAAGAATACTCTAACACAAATGCTAGGAAAGCAAGTTGCACCTAGATACACTACTGGTATAGGATACCAACCTGGACAAAGAAAAGTTTCCAAAACTAGATTCATTCCTAAATCTGGACAGAAGATAGTTAATTCTGGAACATCATATTCATCAACCAGTTATATTCATAGTTATGGATCTAATAAGGTTTATCTTTCAAAGAATGTTAATTCTACAAATTATATGAGACCCATTAGACAAATATGGATACCTAAAGTATCATTAGCTAACATGTCTGGACCCAGGAAGATCTGGGTACCAAAATCATCTTCCATCTAAATCTGTTTTGTAGGAGACCTGCTTGAAGAGCTGTCACAAGAAGATATGGTACTTAGACAGTGGATGTTCAAGACATATGTCAGGAGACTTTTCATGTTTCAATAGCTTAGTAAATGTTAATGGAGGCTTTGTCACTTTTGGTGATAATTCAAAAGGAAAAATCATCGTCTTAGGCCAGATTGGTAACACTGATTCAATCTTGGTTTCTGAAGTTTTATTTGTCGATGGACTAAAATATAACTTGTTAAGCATTTCTCAGTTGTCTGATGATGGTTTTTATGTGAAATTTAAAAATGATTCTTGCAATGTTTTTAACTCAAAAAATGTTTTAGTATTTTCTGCTTTAAGAAATGAAAATGTTTATGCTGTTGATTTAGATTCTTTAGCTAAGCAGAATATTTCTTGTTTAAATGATTTTCATAAAGAGTCTTGTCTTTGGCACAGAAGATTAGGACACTACAATGTACACTCACTTAGAAAACTTTCTAGGAAGAACTTAGTTAGAGACTTACCCAAACTTGAATTTACTGCAGACAAAGTTTCTTTTAAATCAAAGAAAGAAGTGTCAACTTCTCAACCTCTCGAGTTGGTTCACATGGATTTATTTGGACCTTCTAGAGTTTCTAGTTTGAATGGGAAGCACTATGTCTATGTTCTTGTAGATGACTTTTCTAGATATACTTGGGTATATTTTCTAGCTCACAAAAGTGAAGCTTGTTCTTACTTTGTTAAATACTCCAAGTCCGTAGAAAATCTTAGTGGACTCAAGATTAATACCCTGAGAAGTGATCATGGTCGTGAGTTTGAAAATCATGAGTTTGATTCTTACTGCTCACACAATGGCTATAGTCACAATTTCTCTGCCCCTAGGACACCCCAACAAAATGGTGTAGTAGAGAGAAGGAATAGAACCCTGCAAGAAATTGCTAAAACTATGCTCAATGAATATGAACTGCCTATTTACTTTTGGGCTGAAGCTATAAATACAGCTTGTTATGTCATTAATAGAGTCTTGA
This sequence comes from Viscum album, assembly GCA_963277665.1. NCBI lineage: Eukaryota > Viridiplantae > Streptophyta > Magnoliopsida > Santalales > Viscaceae > Viscum > Viscum album. The sequence continues at coordinate 536,384,647 of OY728141.1, read as the reverse complement.
TCAGACCAGTTCTTAAGAGGACCCCTTATGAGTTGTGGAACCATTGGAAACCTATGGTTAACTACATCAAAGTTTTTGGCTGCAAAGTCTTCATTCTCAATACTAAAGACAATCTTGACAAATTTGCATCCAAGAGTGATGAAGGAATTTTCCTAGGTTACTCTATCTCTAGTAAAGCCTATAGAGTTTTCAATAAAAGAACCAAATGTGTGGAAGAATCTGTTCACATCAAATTTGATGAAACTGATCCACATGAACCTAAAATCTCTCTTGAAGATGATCTCTCTGGTTTGAATCTCAATGATAAAGACAATGGACCTATAGTTAAAACATCCAGCTCTAGAAATTCTCCAGAACCTACTTCTGTTGAACCTCAATCTGTAGATGAATCTGAAATCTCTAGCCCTATCTTTTCAAGACCATCTAGGACTCTAAAGAACCAACCTTTAGATGCAGTTGTAGGAAATCTAGATAGAGGAACACAGACTAGACCTTATCTAAGAAATCAGGTTGAACATCAAGCTTTTATTTCACAGTTAGAACCTAAAAATATCAATGATTCTATCAATGATGAATTTTGGGTAATGGCTATGCAAGAATAACTAAATCAATTTGAATGAAACAATGTCTGGAAATCGGTAGAAAGATCTAAGGACTTTTTAACCATAGGCACAAAATGGGTGTTTAGAAACAAAGTTGATGAATCTGGAAACATCATTAGAAATAAAGCTAGGATAGTTGCACAAGGTTACAATCAAGAAGAAGGAATTGACTATGAGGAAACATTTGCAGTTGTAGCTAGATTAGAGGCTATTAGGATCTTACTTGCCTATGCATCACATCTGAATTTCAAGCTATATCAAATGGATGCCAAAAGTGCATTTCTAAATGGTTTTATTGTTGAAGATGTTTTTGTGGAGCAACCACCTGGTTTTTTAAATCCTCATTTTCCAAATCATGTTTTTAAACTTTCTAAAGCTTTATATGGTTTAAAACAAGCTCCAAGAGCTTGGTATGAAAGGCTTTCAAACTTTCTTATCTCAAAAGGATTTACAAAAGGAGTAGATGATCCCACTCTTTTTATAAAAAGGATTTAAAAAGATGTATTAATAGTACAAATCTATGTTGATGATATTATTTTTGGATCATCTAAAAATTCCTTATGTACTGATTTTTCATAGATTATGCAAAATGAATTTGAAATGAGCTTAATGGGAAAGCTTAAATATTTTCTTGGTTTTCAAATTTTTCAAACTAAAGATGGAATTATTTTAAATCAAATTAAATATACAAAGGATCTTTTAAAACGTTTTGGATTGGATAGTATTAAGGAAAGTGATACACCTATGAGTACTACCAGTAAATTGGATATAGATGAAGCTGGGAAACCAGTGGATCAAACCAATTACAGAGGTATGATTGGGAGCATACTTTATCTTACTACTAGTCGACCAGACATCATGTTCAGTGTGTGTATGTGTGCTAGATTTCAATCTAATCCTAAAGAATCACACTTACTGGCTGTTAAAAGGATTTTTAAGTATCATAAGTATACTGTAAATTTAGGTTTGTTTTATCCAAAAGGACAATCATTTAACCTTACTAGCTATTCAGATGCTGACATTACTGGATGTAAGTGAGATAGGAAGAGCACATCTGGAACATGTCATTTTCTTGGAAAATCACTAGTATCATGGTGTAGTAAGAAATAGAACTCAGTTGCATTGTCTACTGCCGAGGCAGAATACATAGCTGCTGGTAGTTGCTGTGCACAAATTCTGTGGATGAAACACACTCTATTGGATTATGGATTTGATCTTAAACATGTTTCAATTAACTATGACAATACTAGTGGAATCAATATATCTTATAACCATGTGTCTCACTCTATAACTAAGCACATTGATGTCATACATCACTTTCTAAGAGATCATTATCAAAAAGGTGATATTTCTTTAAAATTTATTAGTTCTGAACATCAATTATCTGATATCTTCACAAAGCCTTTATGCTCTGAAAGAATGAAATTTATTAAACAAGAGTTGGGTATGATTGATCTGTGAAGCTGATCTGTGAAACTGATCTGTGAAACTGATCTGTGAAACTGATCTGTGAAACTGATCTGTGAAGCTGATATGTGAAACTGATCTGTGAAGCTGATCTGTGAAACTGATCTGTGAAACTGATCTGTGAAACTGATCTGTGAAACTGATCTGTGAAACTGATGTGTGAAACTGATCTGTGAAACTGATCTGTGCAACCGATCTATCCTACCGATCTTTTTTTATTGTATTGAAATTAATGAGTAAATTTCTTTTATACTTTTTATGGGAACCCTAAATGATAAATTAAATGATACGCAGCTATTTATCATCCCTAAACCTTTGACCTTTCATTTCCCGCCGAACCTTTCAACCTCTCTTCCCATCTACTTAGAACCTTCGAACTCCTGCCTTCCCAAAATCCTCGAATGGCTAAGAAAAAGAGACCGAGCAAAGGACCGGATAGCCCTGTACCTTCAAAGCGTGCTCTAGGCGAGTCGAGTAATACCTCTCAACAATCAGTAAATCCGAACCTGGAAACTCGGATTGTTGCTATAGAAAGAGAAGTCAGCTCAGCGTGGATTTTGTCAAGTAAGTCACTGTTGCTGCAAGTTCTTGAATCGCAAGGATGGATAGACTGGTTTTCTGACAACTCTCGAATAGACTACCCGAATCTGGTACATGAGTTCTATATGAATCTGGAAATATCTTTAGATGGTGTGGAGGCTGCCAGGATGTCGTTTGTGGAAAAAGGAAAGAAAATATCCTTCTCATCTAAGCAGTGGGCTGAGTGCTTTAATGTACCTCATGAAGGTCGGTATGAGGATTATGCTGGGAATATTCCTCCAACATCTGATTACATCTCTTATGAATTAGCTCTAGAGCTTCTGACTGGAAACAGAGAGTCATGGAGAATCACATCTTCAGAATTAGATGGTGAATGTAGACTTCTTTTAATGTTTATTCAGCACCAACTTTTCCCTAGGAGATGAGATTTTGCTGCTGTAAAGTACCAGGATTTTTCCTGTTGTTTCTTCTGAAAACACATGAGAAGATCAATTTGTGTAGATATGTGATGGTGCACATAGCTAGAATGGTAAAACCATCCAAGAAAGCCACTACCTTATTTTATTCAAAGATGATATCTACCATGCTCAAGAATCTAGAATGTATTGATGAAGATGATGAAGTTGACGAAACAGATCATACCTTCTGTCTCAACAAAGAGATTTGCAAGAGGATGAAAATAAATTGGCATCCATGGAAGAAGTGCTGGGTTGCAGATGAAAATAAATTGTATGAAGCCTAAAATCCCATAGATCATGGTAAGAGGCCAAAGGATTTTAGATACCCTGGCTTGAAACCAGATGAGGAACCAATTTATTCTGATGATGATGAGCAAGAAGAAGAAGGAAAGGATGAGGCCACCAAAGCCCAAGAGCAAGAAGAAGCTGCGACTGAAGAAGGAAGTATGTCATATCCTGATGATAGGAGTGATCCTGACACTGCTAGTCCCAAGAGAAGAATAGAATTTCGACCTGCTAGTCCACCCTTAGCCCTACCAGAATCAGAACCCATTCTTGGTGATGAAGAAGATTCTGATACTGAAGAATATCACAGTGAAGCTTCTGAGAAGAGTGATGATGGAAGTGCTGATGATGCTGAGGCTACTGTTGATGGTGATAACAAACCAGTGGATGGTATTTCTGAAGATCAAATAGAATCACCTCCATCAGAACAAGAAATACATATCAGTGGCACGGTTGATTCACCAAAAATCAGTGGAACAACAAACTATGAGAATCCAAAATACACTATATGTGCTACTGTTTGGGATGACTACCCTGGTTATGCTGTGTTGGGCTTAGAATATTCTGAAGAAGAAGAAGTAATGCCAGAATCTGCTGCAGATGTGAAGAGGAACCTCCCAAGAGAAGCAAGGTATGTTCCTGCTGTTGATCCTACAAATGTTAATTTACCTGGTTCTGGAATCTCTCAAGCTGATCTTAATAAGTTTATTATTGAATTGCTAACTGCTGTGAGAGACACAGTTAGAGAATAAATTTCTAATGCTCTTACTCAAGTGTCTCTACAGGTTTATGAAAATTCATTGTAAGCCTTCTCACAAAGAGTGTCTAATGCTGTGAAGCAAGACCTGGCCAATACTGGTGAACTTATTGGCAGGCACATAGCCTTTTTGAATCAGACTATGAAGGCTCTTCACACCGTCTTGGTACCTCTATCCAGAGAATTCCAATCAACCATCACTGGTATGATTGAAGTTTTAAGAAATTTGATTGCACATCTCAACAAGTCTGACCTGAGGAAGTTGAATGCTGAGTTAACTCACATAGTTTGCCAAACCAGTACATACAAGGTAACCAAGATCACTACCCGTGAGCTAGAAGCTCTAAGAGAAGTTGTGCATGATGAGTTAGCTGTTGTTAGACAAATTCTTGATTTAGATTCCTTGAGGAAGATGAAATAGCTCTATGATAACAGTCATAAGATGGCATTGGTGTATTCAGCAGATGCTAAGAAAGATCTACAAGAGATCAAAGAGAATGTTGATAATTACTTTTCCAAGATTTATACAAAGCATGAAATGACTGCAAACATCAATGTGTTTGCAGAGAATCTGAAATTACCTCCAGTCACTCAGGCCTTCAAAACTCAAGTCCATCAGTTGCAAGATTTTACCCCTTCCTTGGCACAATTCATGGAGAATAAAGATGCTTTTGAAAAAGATATGAAGTATGGAGCAGAATTCATTCAGGACATCATTCATCTTTTGAAGCCCTATTTGGATGCACATGCCACTACAATATTAGTTCCTACTTCTGAACCTCTCAGTGACTCTGATGTAGCTCCAAATCAGCTATCTGTTGCTAATGCTCTATCTCAGTTAAGACCAGTCCCTCCACAAGCTTCTCAACCAGCTCCTGTTTCTCCACAACAACCCTCTGTGGCACCTGCTCCTACACCTTCCCGAGGTTTCCTACCACCACTTCAGATTCACCAAGTCCAGCCTGCCTCCAACCCTTCAAACTTACCCACTATTGATCGCAAAGACAAAGGAAAATCCCCTTTGTATCCCAACAAATAGATGTGTATTGTTTTTGATGGGGTGAAAAATGTGATGCTTGTAATATTTTGTACTTTATCAATTTTTTTCTCTTTCCTCTCTACTCTATGCTGACTTCTTTTACTTTCACTTTCACTTATATGTTTCCCTCCTTTTTGATTATCCCAAAGGGGGAGAATAAAATGAATGATATATGGGAGAAGAAAGATATATGTGAGAGATATATGGGGGAGAAGAGATGTCTCTCTCAGGGGGAGAAATCTGTATAATATATAGGAGAAATCTGTATAATATATATGGGAAATTTAAATTAATGGGGAGATTTATATATCTCTTTATATTTATTCTCTTTATGGTTTAATTCTAAATATGTTTTTATTATGATATATCATATTATTTATATTTTATGATAATGATTTGTGATTATCAAAAAGGGGGATATTGTTGAGCCCTCTGGAAGATTGTTTATTTCATGTCTATGATTGATGTTTTAATAATCACAAATCATCACATACCATTAATGCTTAATCTGGTTTGACTTATCATAAACTTAATTACAATCTGTGAATGAATCTGTTATCGTGTTTTTGTCTATGCTTATTGACTTACAATGGATTTTGGAAGTCTTCTGGATTCAACAGACATCGGAAGCACCGATCTAATTTCAACAAACATCGAAAGCACCGATCCAATATCAACAGACATCGGAAGCACCGATCCAATATCAACAGACATCGGAAGCACCGATCCAATATCAACAGACATCGGAAGCACTGATCCAATATCAACAGACATCGGTCGCATCGTTGCTGATCAAAATGATTCACCGATGCAAAATGACTCACCGATGCAAATGACTCACCGATGCTGATCAAACTGACTCACCGATGCAAAATGACTCACCGATCAGATGACAGACCAATGCTGATCAAACCGACTCACTGATGCAAATGACTCACCGATGCTGATCAAACTGACTCACCGATGAAAAATGACTCATCGATCAGATGACAGACTGATGCTGATCAAAATGACTCACCGATGAAAATGACTCCCCGATGCTGATCAAACTAACTCACCGATGCAAAATGACTCCCCGATGCAAATGACTCACCGATGCTGATCTATCTGAGTCACCGATCATTACTCACTAATGCTGATGACCTACCGATCACTTGATTCTTCAATAGTCATAAACAACTGTTTGAATTTCATTATCTTTATCTTTATTTAATCTAACCAACGGTCATATTAGTTATATTTTAATGCTCTGTCAATTAATTAATAAAGGTTTTCGGATGTCAGGAAACCGTACCTCATACCTGCGGAAAGGAAACTTTTTCTGTCTTCCGAAGCACGTGACATAAATACAAGAAGACTCTGCTGAAGAAGTAGAAAACAGAAGAGCACAAGAAGAATATAGAGGAAAGAATGAAGAGGAAGAACCAATCAAGACAGAACCTCAAACACAATCAAGCCTACTCAAGAACAGTTCTGTGCATAAAAAAGAACATTGAAGAACTTCATCGACTACATCTCACTGCCTTTGAACCTGAAGAATACGACACTCTCTTCTCAAACAAAAACGAGAAGAGGACTCAGAATAAATTCTAACCAAATAAAAAAGAGTCCAGAGCTACACTGAAATCACTAGAGCCATTTCTAAACTCTACATCTCTGCTCTGTGATACATTTGTTTTACATCTTGAGCAGTGTGTGTTATCTGCTGTATTAAACACACACACTGACTCCTGTACTTTCACTAGAGGATCTGTAAATCCTCAGCAAACCTTTTTACACTTCATTTCCCACTGTGGATAGTGGTAGAGGTCGTGTGAGACCTGGAGAGCTCTAAGCTGTTGTTTGTTTCCCCACGCAGAACTGTGGTAGAGGCCTTGTGACCTGGACAGTGTGTTCACTGTTGTTAACCCCGATCCAGGGTGTGGATCATTTTTATATAAACTTTTGAGAGGACTAAGTCTCGGCTTGAGACTGATCCTCTTGGTTAATTCTCTGTGTTTGTAGTTACATACTATATCCATACTACATATTTATTTGATATTCCGCTGCTATTACTTTGAAATATAATTTTTCTTCAAAGCTACTTTGATAGTTAAACTCGCATGTGTTTATATTTATTATAAACAAGTAAGTTAATTTCAAAAGTTAATTTAATCATATGATTAAGTTAACTGAGAACTAATCAATCTTTGAGAAACTAATTGAACCTTTATAATCTATATAAATTCACTACAGTTTAATCTGTTTTTGAAATAGGGGGCTTTTAATAAACCTTGTTTTTAACAGAAAATTTTAATTGGAACTCAATTCACCCCCCTCTTGAGTATCCACTCCGACCAACAATATGATTGGGTACATAAGCCATGATTGTTATATATAGGATGTATTTTATTCATATCAATAATGATATTATATTATTAAACATTATTTTTAATCATAATATGAAAATTATTCATTAATAGTTATTATAGGAAATGAATTTCATCACGTTCGTGGAGACGGTAATCCGTACGTACCCGCAAGCAACAATATCATTATATTGATTGTGAAAAGGTATAAAATTGGATGGTATATCATATATAAATAATAATTAAAATGTTAAATTTATTATATACATTAGTTATAGTCATTATTATACCCATCCATATAATGAAGTGTTTGAATAACAAACTACACCATGGTGTGGAGATGGTAAGTCATACGTACGTATGTATGGTGACATTTCATTCATAGGAATGATAAAATAATAAATATGGTTGTACCATACTTATAATAACCTCACATTATATATAAGGTAATGGAGTGGTTATTTTGGTATGGGAACAACAATGAAATAGGAAGTGGATGAAAAAAAGAACATTGAAAGAGGTGGTGAGATTGTTACCTCTTCTTCAAGTGTTTCCTATTGGGTTGATAAAAAGGGATACATTCAATTGCTTTAGAAACAAAGTAAGGCCTCTTTGTCATTTTTAGGGTAGTTGGGTGGATGTTGGAGTTGGGTTTGGATAATAAAATTGGATTTGGAGGAGTGATTTTGAGAGATGAGTATCTACACTTTTATAGGAGAGGTGAGGGTCACTTTTTAAAAGCCTGAAATATTATTATATTATACAATCATATTCCATTTATAATGACCCCAAAAGAATTTATTTAGAGGATAAGTTGGGAATAGGTCTAAAATATATCATCCAATGGGTTTTAGATAGGTTTAGGTCGCTATATTAACCTCATAATTTATATTTAACTCTTATTTAAATAGTTCAACTTTTACATTGTATTCTTGTATTATTATCATAAATGATAAATAAAATTAATATAAAAAGCCAAGACTACACCACACGGTTCATTATTAATATATATAACTTTATTTACTCCTTTTGGACAATTCTTATATTTTTAAGAATATTATATCAATTAATGAAATAGTATTTCTTTTTAAAACTCATTTATGGCTATTTTGACACTATTTTGTATTTTGTTTTTCTGAAAGTCATAAAACCATTATCAATTCGAAAAAAATTTATTTAATCAACCCTAAAATTTATTATTAACCTATAATATTAGTGGAATTCATGATAATATTCATTTGAGATTTATTTGGATATTTAAAATTTGATTTATTTTAATCATTCATTAATAAAGTAATTACTACATCATAGTTGTATCATAAAAATATTAATTATTTAATGCCTAAAAATTAAAAATAAAATATCATTATGTATTAAATATTTTAATGTTTTTAATTAATATTTATCGTTGAATTTATCTTATGTATAACCCTATATTATAAATGGTTTAGTTATAAATCATTGAATTTATCACTTTGAACTCTCCATTAAATAATAAAATAATAAATGTCCTAATGTATTACATGTGGACCGAAAGGATAATATTTTATCCATAAGGTTGATTTTGGTCAAAATACACTTATCTAATAGATTTAGGAAATGTGTTACGAAAATAAAAATATCATTTTTTACCTTTAATTACCCTATTTACTTTTAACGTTGATAAATAAAAGTCAAAAGTTACTATTCGGAAAAAATATTTTTCTTATTATTAAACCACATTTTAAATATTGATGTCAAATTTTTCACTCTGATTTTTGAAATTCAATTCACATAATTGGTAAAATTAAGATTTATGCAAATTTTCAAATGCACCTAGAAGTTGGGTAAAATAAGTAAAATGTTAAATAAATTTTTTTATATATTATATTATTATAAAATGACTCCAATGAATTGAATTGAACATATATAGGTATTATGTATCTTTTTTTACTTAATATAAATTAAAATGTAATAATAATTTAAATAAAAAGTCGGTTTTAAACATTAACACAGTGTGTATCACTATTCATCCAAAATTGTATGTTTTCAAAAAAATACCAAAATTTCACCTTAATCTATTTTTGATATGTTGAATTCAAAAAATGAAGTCCCTTTTGAAAAAAATTAAATATTTCAAAAACTAGGTATTACTATTCATAACGGCTAGTAGTATTGGCTTTGGTGAGTTAAAACTCTAAGTTCTGTACAACGCAAGCTATTAAATTATTCAAAGGGATACTTATCTTGGTACCTTTGGGTGTTACATTCTCCCCTCCTTAAAATTATTTCATCCACTAAATATCTAGAATATTAATGCAAAAAATATTTTGGTGGTTCATTATCATAAGATTCTCAGGTTCCCATGTTGCTTCTTCTATCTTATGTTATCTCCATATAACGTTCACCAGATGAGTTTTCTAGTTTCTCCACACTTGTTCTTTGGTATCAAGAATTCTGATAGGATCTTTGCAATAAGACAAGTTGGGTTCTAGTTATATTTCATCATAGGTTAGTACATGGGATTGGTCAGGTAGGTATTTTCTCAACAATTATATGTGGGACACATCATTAATTGGAAGAGAATTAGATGCATTGCCAAACGATAAGCTAAAACTCCAATTCGTTCAAGAATTTTGAAAGGTCCATTGTACCTGGGACTCAATTTACCCTTCTTATAGAATCATAAAACACCCTTCCATGGAGATACATTTAAGAAAACATGATTTCATACTATAAATTACAAATGATTTATTGGGTTATCGACATAGCTCTTTTTCCTACATTGGGCTTCTTTGATGTGGGTTTGGATAATCATTACCTTTTTCAATGTTTCCTCAACATGTCCTGGGCCTACGAGTGTTCTTTCACCAACATCATCCCAACAATTTGGTGTGCGGAAAATCTTTCAATATAGTGCTTCATATGGTGTAACTTGAATACTTTAATGGATGAAATAGATATTGGAAACTTCTACCAGAGGTAAATAGTGATCCCACATACCTTGATAGTCATGTTATCAAGATAACATCATGTCCTTTAAGGATTGAATAGTCCGTTTTGATTGTCCATCAGTTTGATGGTGGTAGGTAGGGCTCAAACGAAGTTCAGTATACAAGGCCTTATGATGATTTTCTAGAATCGTGAGGTAAATCAAGGATCACAATCATATACAATCTATAGGGATACTCCATGAAGTCTTACATCTTCATTAAAATATAGTCTTTATATACATTCAATTTTAAATATTCTCTTACAACAATAAAATGTGATGACATGGTATGATGATCAACAATGACACATATTCCATCATTTCATCTAGAAGAATTTGGTATTCCAATGACAATGTCCAATGTAATGTCATCCCATTTCAACTCAGGTATGGGAACATGTTGCGTGAACCCTTTAAGATGTTGCCTTTGAGCTTTCACATGTTGAGTAACTACAAATCATGTCACATAATCATCAATCTCTCTCATAATGTTTTCCCACAAAAAATGTTCCTTCAAATCTATATACATCATAGTGCTTAAAAGGCGTATATATAAATTGGTGCTATGAAAATTATTCAATAAATATCTTTTTAGATGAGTTATATGGACAAAAAAATGTATTTTCCCAAATTTCAAAATTCCATCGTTACATACAATGTCAATCAATCATCCATCATTCACAGCATTAATTTTATTTTGAAACTACTCATCATCATTCCGAGAACGTTTTATCCATTATAGTAAAGATGGTTTGAAAACCATATGAAATTGTATTGATGTTTCACCTTCCATGATTATTCCCATATCAGTCATTACTAGATCCATGAACATAGGATCCCTTTAAACTATCATCTTATTCAAAACTCCATGATCATTTCTACTCAAAGCTTCTGCCACCTTATTTTCCTTCCCTAGGTGGTAGTGTATAGTGAAATCATAATCTTTCAGTAGTTCAAGCCATCGTCTTTGTATCATATTGAGATCTCTCTATGAGTTAATATTCTTCAATCACTTGTGATCAATATATATCTCATAATTTTCACCATAGGGAGAGTGTCTCTATATCATCATAGAAAAGATTACAACTGCTAACTCAAGATCATGAGTAGGATAGTTTTGTTGATGAATTTTTTTATGTTGTGATGCATATGAAATTACACTATCATTATGAATAAGGATACAACCATGTATCTTATTGTAATCATCACTATAAATAAAAAACACATCGTTCTACGATGGAAGAGTCAATATAGGAGCAGTGACTAATCTTTACATCGGTTCATCAAAACATTAATCACATTCTTTCTTCCGAATTTTTTTTACCACTTTACATGTGAGCTTGGTTAATGGTTTTTACAATAGGGAACAATTATGGATTAAACAACGATAATATCTTCCTAAACCAATAAAACTATGTTCCTTAGTTGTACTTTTCGGTTCTAGCCATACGTCGATTTCCTTGGTCATTGAATTAACGACATATATATCATCCTTAGAGATAACCTGGCCATGAAAATAAACTTCATGATGCCAAAATTCACACTTACAAAACATATAATATAATTCATTTCTTCTTAGGGTTTTCATAATAGTGCACAAGTGATTTTAATGATCTTAATAACTTTTTTGTGTTCCAAGATGTCTTCAATAACTAAAACTAAAAATAAATCATGATATGTTTTGAAAACTCTATTCATTAAATACATGAAAATAGAGGGTGAATCAGTCAGTCCAAAAGGCATTATTGTAAATTCATAATTCTCGAACGTGGTTTGAAATACTGTTTTCATAATATCTTCCTTCATAAAAAATAACTGATGATATTCAGAATGATGTTCATTCTATGAAAAATATTAATCTAAATGAAGTTTATTGAATAAATAATCAATGAAAGGTAGGGGACCCTTGTTCTTTATTGTTATAGCACCGATCTCCATGTTGTCAATTCACAACATCATAGATCAATATTTCTTCTTAACAAAATGAATCTGGGCTCCCCATAGAGAAAGTCTAGGGTGAATAAATCCTTTCTTACTAAATTACTCTCGCTCTTTCGTTAGATCCACTAATCCCACAATGGTCATTCTATATGGGTTCATTGATATGTGCCTTGAACCAATAATTAAATATATGGAAAACTCAATTTTTTGTTATGTAGGATGTCCAGGTAAATCCTCTGGAAACTCATTAACATATTCTTGTGCAAAAGGAACATCATTTATTTGAAAATACCATTCTTCAATAATAGTTATTTCATTTTCTTCCACCCTAATATTTTAATTTAGTTGAGATACCAGTGGTATATGTTGAAAAGAATCAGGTGGTGATGTTTCTTCTCTAAAGATAAGATAAACATTATCATCATCAAAAAATTTAATGTAAGTATTCTTAAAATAATATTTGGAATCATGTCCTGAAATCCAATCCATTCTAAGAATTAAATCAAATACAGTCATTGGTATGACAAAGAGATTAGCAGATAAATAACATTTATATTCTCTAATGGGGATAGATTCTCAAAACAACGTTGCAATGATACTTCTCTTAAGTGTTTGGACTGAATACTTTCTTTTTAAATCAAATGAAAAGTATCTAATTTTCATAGAAAATTAGAAAGATATGAAATAATGTGATGATCCACAATCAAATAAATCATTTTTTAAATTTTAGGAAACCATTATATTACCTTCCACCACATCATCTGGGGCTTCAACCTCAACACTATTGATCACATAAACTTGGACATACTATCTTGGAATTTGTGGAGGTAATATTTTTTGTCACTTAGGAAATTCATTTGAATAATTTCTAATTTCCCTAAAATTGTAGCATTCAACACTGACAACCCCTTTCATTATGTTAGAATCACGTTCTTGGTGGAATTTTTCTCCACACTTGTAATAGACTACCGTCCCCTCTAGGAAAGTACCAGGTTTTTTCTTCTCACATTTAATATAGGATTGAAATTCAATATTTCCTTTCTTCACCTTATTTCCATTTGCATGGTGTTTAGTAGATCTCTTCTTATATTGCTTTGATTTAATGTCGTAAGACATAGAAAATTCCATTTCTGTCTTGATAGCACATGAGAAAATATCCTCCTAGGATGAGTAGGATGGTAAGACTAATGCTCGATATAAAAATGGTTTTAACTTATCAAATAATAAATAAATCATACTCCTTGGGTTACCTATAAAATTGATTGAATGCCTATCTAAACTTGTAATGTTAGCCTCATACTTTGCGACATTCCCATCCTCATTTTTCCTCACACTCAAAAATTCTCTTTCCATATCCACTCGATAGTCACGAGGAAGTTCTTTTTCTATGAAAATCAATTTAAAACCCCTATATTCCATATTTGATACTTCTTTATATTCCATTTTGTTTTGAATTAATAACCATCATTGATTTGCATATCCCATGGGGTGATAAAGTTCCATGATAACTTTTTTCTTTTCACAACTCTCTAAAGCATGAAATATTTTTTCTATGGAACTTATACATTTCTTAGTTTCAATTGGATTTGTAGTACTATTAGATCATTGTGGTTGTTTCCTCAGGATGCGGTATAACAATGATCCTACAAGTTGTGGATCTAGGTGCTCAATATGGGCGTGGTTATTATTCATAACCAGAGTGAGATGTCCTAGTATGGTGATAAGTTAATCAGAACTAGTTGCATAACCAAATCCACAATAATTATCATGAGTTGGAGAGAAATCCCTACATGGATTAAGAGCATTGATAAAGTTTCCATTCCTTCCACTATGTGCCATTTATAAACAATGGAATACAGTAGATTTGTTTATGAATTGCAATACAAAATTCCCAACTTGTTAAAAATATAACATAAATTTATTAGTTTATGGATATAATCCAAAATCATAAAAATGTGTTCATTGAGGTGGTATATACTAAAAAATCAGTCATAATGATATGTAATTAAAATGTGAATTATCTTATGCATATCCACTGGGAGTGTCGTAACTGAGAGTGCAGAAAGCCCCATTGTTGAGTAGAAGGATATACTGTGTCAATCACGAAACTCCTTATTAGAGATATCACTCCTAGGTACATATGTTCCATAGAAACCTCTACTTGATAATATCAATACAGGGATGTATTTCTTGGAAAACTCACAAAATATCTAAATTACCTAAATTATAGTATGTTATTATATACTAATCCTCACAGTAGATATTAAGGTAATGTTTCTAATCATTTTTTTTTCTAAATCTAGCTTCTAAGGTTTGTTCTGAACTTCATCTGATACCAACTGTAATGCCCAAACCCCAATTACCCAGAGGCAATGCATTATTACATAACAATGGAAAGATCATAAGGTATAAATTCATGAAAGACAAATCACATTAGTATCATTGGAAGAACTAGATGCATACATACGTTTTACATTACATTATAAAGTGCAAAAAAAAATTGTCTTCTTTGAACACATTCTTATCCCTTATAATATCCATGTTGGTCAATCATAATATACATCATTGCATGCTAGTAAAAATAAAACATATAAAGGGGTGAGCTCATGTGCTCAGAAAAGATAACAATATAGTGGAAGCATTCATAAATAAGGCTAAAAATTTATGGCAATGTATAAATATATAAAAAAATCCTTTTAAAAATAAACATCAGCATAATATGGAAAAGATAAATCAAATAATTCAATTTATTTTTTCACATGTATATTCTACTAATCTAATAATCACATGTAATATCAATATCCAATTTTATAATGATGGAATGCATAATTCTGGAAATAAAAACCACATAGTCAAGTCCTCGTGCCAAGACAACAAATAATATTTTGTGAAGGCCTTGTTCCATGATACTAGTTTTTCTCATGATACCTACCGACAAATCTAGGAGATATAGTGGGCTCCACCCATTAATTACTACTTCCAATGAATTTCTCATATGAAAAGGTTGAAACATAACTTAAATATTCATATTAATTCTAGCATTCGAAATGAAAATAATTTAACCACAAACCATGAAAGTTATAAAAATATTGCACCGTCAATCAATCATTTCACAAAGCCTTCAATACAATACAGAATATTGTATCATAATAAATCATCTTCAAACAACTGCAAAATCCAACAAAGGATGTTGAATCATATGAAATCAATACCATTTGAGAGAAATATCTATGTCTACTTTGAAATAATTTAAAATTCATGTAATTTTCAAAGAAAAAATTATATGTAAAATATTCTTATAAGCTTCTGAGGGGGGTTTTGAAGGTGTTATACCATCATAAAATATCTGTTCCCTCCATATAAGTTACACAAACAATCTATTCATAATTTTGTCGGAAGGGTCCTAAAAGAACTATTTTAAGAAAATGACAAAAAGATTTTTTTATAAAAATCATATAAAAAGTAAAACGAGGGTATAAATAAAATTAACCCATAGTTAAGGAAATAGTAAAAATGTTTTCAAATACATTTTTATGAGACATAGATGTGGATGATAAAGAGGTCCATGTAGATACTCACGTATAAACAACCTCTGATAATGATGATATAGTATAATTAACCCTTATCTTGTACTTTTCCTTGGTCGAGGTTACGTTAACCTCATGTATAATAGTTAAACAATTTTTATTAAATTATACAAGGATCACATACATTAATATGATATCATATACAATTTAAAAATATTTCATTGTTAGTAATATATCAGTAGTATCATTGTTTCAAGTGTTAACTGATTCGTTTTCCTTTACTAGATTTATTACGAAAGACAAGTTTTTTATGTATTAGATGTATTTGATTAATATACATAATGATATTAAATTATTAAACTTTATTTTTGATCATAAAATTAATATTATTCTTGAATGATAATGATGGGGAATGAATTTCATCTCGTTTGTGGAAACGGTAATCCGTATGTACGCACTATCAGTAATATCATTATATTGACAGTGAAATCATATGTAATTGGATGGTATATCATATATATAGAATCATAAATATTTTCGATTTATTATTTAAATCAGTTATACTCATTTTTATAACCATCCAAATAATGATGTGATTGAATAACAAACTACACCATGAAGAGGAGACGGTAAGTCGTATACACGCACGTATGGTGACATGTAATTAATTGTATGGAAAGAATTATGAATATGGTTGTACCATATTTATAATGACATCATACTATGTATAAGGTACGAGAGTTATTATTTATTTATGGAAACAACAATGATAGGGGATGTGGAAGAAGAAAAGACCTTTGAAAGAGGAGGTAAAATTATTACATCTTCTTCGAGTGTTTCCTTTTGAGTTGATCAAAAGGGATCTATAAGATGGATTTTTTTTGTCAAATTAAGGAATATATGTATAATTGAAGGTATTTGGGATTATATTTTAGTAGTTCTTGTCCATGACAAATATATTTAGATGTGTGATTTTGAGAGAAGGGGAAGTACAGTTTTATAAGAGAGGCGATGGTCACTTTACGAAAAGCTTGAAATATTATTTTATTATACAAGTATATTCAATTTATAATGTCTAAAAAAGGATTTATAGAAATAAAAAAGAGGTTATGAGACATTAACCTCTCAACCAATAGGTTTTATACTTTTTTAGGTCCCTATATTAAACATATCATTTAGATTTAATTCTTAGTTAAATAGTTTAACTTTTACCATGTATTCATGTATTATTATAATAAATGGTTAATAAAATACTATAAAAATCCAAGAGAATACCAAGTAGTTAATTATATAAATATATAACCTTCTTATAAGTACTTTGGTTGATCCTTAGATTTTTAGGAATATTATATCAATTAATAATATAGAATTTCATTTAAAAACTCATGTTTGTCAATTTTGACACTATTTCCAATATAATTTTTCTGAAAGTCTTAAAAACATTATCTCTTAGAAAATATTTATTTAATTATCCATAACATGTCATATTTACCTTTAAAATTAGTTTAATTCACCAGAAGTCTCAATTTCAATTTATTTTGGTATTTATAATATCAATTATTTTTATCTTTAATTAATCATGTAATTACTCAATAAACATTATATCATTAATAAAATTAATTATTTAATGTCTAAAAATTATAAATAAAATACCATTATGTAGGAAATATTGTTATATTTCTAATGAATATTTTTTTACGAATTTATCATATGTATAACTCTATATTAAAAATGGTTTAGTTGATAAACATTGAATTTAACACTTTTAAATATTTTTTAAATGATATAATAATAAATGACCTAATATAATCCAACTAGACTAAAAGGATCATATTTTATCTCTAAGGGTGATTTTGGTCGAAATGAACTTATCCAATAGAATTAGGATATCTATTATAGTAATATATATTATCATGTTTACCTTTAATTACCCTATTGACTTTTAACCGTGGTAAATTAAAGTCAAAATTTACTATTCACCAAAAATTATTTTCATCTTATTGAACAAAATTTACATACTGATGTCAACTATATCTCTTGGATTTTTGAATTCAATTGACATAAGTGGTAAAATTACGTTTTATGTAAATTTCCAAATGCGCCTAGAAGTTTGGTAAAAGACGGTAAAAATTTGAATAAAATTTTATATATCTAATATTATTATAAAAATACTCCAATGAATTACATTGAATATATTTAGGTATTATGTATCTATTTTTACATAATATAAATTTCAATAAAATAAATAATTATTTAAAAAAAAGTCGGTTTTAAACAATAATGTTGTTTTTTTATAGAATTCATAAAAAATTGAATGTTTTCAGAAAAATAACAAAAATTTACCTTAAGGTAATTTTGATATTCCAAATAAAAAAATGAAGTCCATTTAAATAATAAAATTTATAAAATGGAAAAGGTTGTATTAATATTCATAACATCTAGTTTGATTTCTCATGGTGTGTTAAAACTCCATGTTGCGTACAACATACACTATTGCATTATTCCAAGGTGTAATAAATGTGGAATCATTGGGTGTTAAAATAATGGGAAATGTAACGCCCCGACCCTAGTTACCCAGAGTCAGTGCATTATTGCGTAACATTGGCATGATCAAAAAAGATAACGTCTCGAAAGACTGATTAGATTAGTAGCCTTGGAAACACTAGATACATTCATAATTGTTACATTACATCATAAAGTGAAAAAATACAATAACAAAGTCTCCATAGTCCACACTCATATCCTCTTCTTACTATCCCTTCAGGACATTCATACAATACTTCTTCACATCCTGTAAAATATTAAAACATTGAAAGGGGTGAGATCAGATGCTCAGTGAGGATAACAATATAGCGGAAGCTTTCATAAATAAACATTAACATTTAAGGAAATGTATAACTAAATAAAAAGCCTTTTAAACTTGAACATTAGCATAATATGGAAAAAGTAAAATGAAATAATGTCATTTACTTACTCACATGGATATTCTACTAGTTGAATAATCACATGAAATATCAATAACCACATTCATAATGATGGAATGCATAATTCCAGACTATCATAACCATATAGACAAGGCCTCGTGCCAAGACTACAAAAAAGATTTTGTCAAGGCCTCATTCTAAGACACTAGTTTGTCTCATGAGACCTACCGATGCATCGAGGAGCTATAGCGGGCCCCACCCGTCACTTATTAAGTCCAATGCATTCCTCATATGAATAGGTTTAAACATAACATAGACCATAACATAATCATATCACATAAAACATGCATAAAGGAAACATAACATTTCCACATTTCAATCAAAAGATATCAATACAACACATTGATATAATAAAAACATTATCAAATCCATTTTCAATACCAAAATAAAAGAAAATTAAAACTTGGTATTTATTTTTCATTTAAAAAAAGTTATGGCTTTTAGAGGAAGCCGAAACCCAAATAATGGCCATGGCGGTGGAGAAGTCGTTGTCGCCGCATACATATGACAAGAAAACATTCCTTTTTGTCGTTTAGAAAAACACTTCTTATATAATGATTTCTTTTGAATAAACGTAAAAGTCAAAGGGGTTTAAACACCGTATAAAGGAAAGTTGTGTAAAAAACCAAATATGCCTCAATGAAAGGAGATTGAGACAAAGTCCCTCACAAAGATAATTTTTTTAAATAAAATAGATCTATTATTTGTATTCACTATAAGTACACATAAAGAAAGTACAAATACAAGATATAACATAATAATATCATCACATAATTTGAAAGTAGGATATTAACCCAAAGAATGGAAATTGGTTAAGAAGTTCCCTTACCTCGTGTTTGAATTCACTCGATCATTCTTTGATATCCTTAATAATAAACTAGAGTTAATATCTACCTTCATAAGAACCTTTTTTGAGTTCATTATTCCTTTTATATCAATTATTACCATGTTATGAACATTTTGTAATTATTTAAGTTAATAACGGTCGTTTTGTCGATCTTTGGTATTTGAGTCACAAATAAGCAACTTATAATTACAAGTTGGTCATGTGGTGATATATCCATTATATCCAGAATTATATTCATGATATTGATATCATATATCTCATATATATCCAGTATATACATGCATTTATAATAATCCATAACGTTTAGAGATAAGAAATGAAATACACCGTTCATGGAGACGGTAAGCCGTATGTACGCATGAACGCTACTTTCATTAATATTTCATATTTAATGGAATGAAGTTATAATTATATAAAGGTATAATATAATTCCAGTATAATATAATGTATAATACCATTTACTCCATCCTTTATACATCCCACATATGGCATTAACGATTCAAATCACTTTGAGGGGGCGGTAGTCCGCACTTCCTAAAATGAAATTATCGCGTTTACCCATTATGGAAATCATAATGTATGCCACAAATGAGAAATAAAGAAGCATAAGGAAAACATAAACATAATAGATATAAAATATATGAAAATATTTTCATCAAAATGGCCACCATTATAGGTGTTATATGAGTGTTGAACTATCATCGTTTCGTGAGGCAGAAATTCGCCATCCACGGAAACTGTATGTTCTTTAACCATTAGAAGTAGGTGTGTGTAAGTGTAGCTCGAATAATTCTTATACCAACATCCTATTATATTTAGGATACTGGTGTTGTTACAAAAGAAAATAATAAAAAGAGTTTAGGGGGCTGGATAAGAAAAATAAAACAGAATAACATAAGAGAAGACATTACCATAAAATCGGGTAACTCTTTTGATTTGAGCCAAAGGCTTCCTTGGGGAGAATTCTGCCAAAAGTGAGGATTATAAGAGTAAGGGAGGGATGATGGGAGAGTATTTGGGTGGAGTTTGGCCGAGCCAAAAGGCTTTTAAGGTGTGAGTAAGGTGGTAGTGGTGGGGGCCTTTTATAAGAGGAGAGAAGGGGTACTCTTGGAAAGATTGAAATGTTACATTATTATGAAATGATTTTTTGGATTCTAAAGGTCCCAAACTTATATATTTCGAGGATAAGGTGATAAGGGTTCTAAATCTACCAATCAAATAGGTTTTTTTCAAATTTAAGTCTTAAATTATACATTATTTTCCATTTTATTTAAATCGTTAATTAATGAGGTAATCGCTGCATCATCATAGTGTCATAAATAATTTAATTTATTTAATGTCTAAGAATTATAAAAAAATATCATGATGTAGTAAATATTTTTAGATTTATAATTAATATTTATAGTAAAAAATATGACTTGTATAACCCCATTTAAAAATTGTTTTAGTAAAACAAATCTTGTTTGTGACATTTTTATTTTAACTTTAAATAAAAGTTATATATGTTATTTTCATACCAAAGTGGATCCATGGGGTCCCCAAGTAGACCCATGGATTGTCTTGGTCGGCCATGACACATCCAATAGTGTTAGGAAAGTGTAATGGTCATTCCATATTTTTATAATACTATTTTTACCTTAAATTTCACTAATTAACTTTAATCGCGATTAATTAAACTTAAAAGTTACTATTCACCAAAAAAATTATTTTAATCCCATTGAACCACATTCTACTTCCTAATGACAATAATGTATGTCAAATGTTTTAAAATCAAATCATAGAAGTGGAAATGTTTCATTTAAATAATAAATCAGTTTTTTAACTACCACTTAGTGGTTTCACTAGTCATCAAAAATTAAAGTTTTTCAGAACAATGCCAAAATTTCACCCTAAGCTATAATTGATATTCTGAATTTAAAAATGTTGTGTATTTTACAAAATTTAAAAAATATAAGTTTCATTAATTAATTTCATAATTAATTCTTGCTATCACAACAAATAGCATTTTTTTAAGAAACAATATATATCAAAAGATTGACAAATTTTTATGTCTAATTTCAAAGTGAAATTAATTATAATTAACACCATTGGATAAAATGGTAAAAATATATTCTAATTATACTTTAAAACCACTTGATAGTATAATTTATCACTATAAATTATTTTTATTTTGAATGTTTTTTTAAGTATTTTTTTCACTATTCATATAAAATTGGAAGTTCTCAGAAAAATACCAAAAATTCAACATAGGCTAATTTCAATATTCCGAATCCAAATATGAAGTCCATTTTGAAATATAAAATTTATATAATTTCAAAAAGTGGGTATTACAATTCATAACGGCTACTATGATTAGTTGCGGTGTGTTAGAACTCGAAGTTGCGTACAATGCAAGCTATTTAATTATTGAATGAGAAACGTATCATGGAAGCTCGAGGTGTTACATTCTCCCCTCCTTCAATAAATTGCATCCTCGCAATTTGAAATTTTTCTTTGAAAATAAAAGGTTGAAAATAGAAAATACCTTTGTTGAAAACCCACATCGGAAATAAGGTTAATAAAAATATGACTTTAAAAGATAGAAAGTTAAGTACAAAGGTCCCCCAATATAGCCCATACTTGGATTCTATGAAAATATGGATATAGAAGAAAAACAAACCATCAAGGTCTGATGTAGAGTCAAAGAAAACTGGATTAGGAGAAAGTTAACCATAAGAAAATCACAAACTTGTGATTGGTTAAATGGTCATTGAATCCCCAGTTGGAAAAGTTAACCGGAAACGTTTTTGTATTAAGTTACCTTTTATAAAGTTGGGGAATTTATTTAGGAGATTTACTAAGAATATAAGGGAATATACATACTTGTCATGTAGACTTTCATTCATTAATAAATTTTTACCACAAACCCATCTTTCACTCTAAAAGGTAATAGAACTCAAAAATATTCTATTTATCCTAATTGTATAAGGTTACAAATATTAACACATACAATTTAGATTAGTAAATCTATTTTGTAATAACCAGGGACTTCCTGTATGCTAGTGGTAGGTAATAAAGGCATATCGCACTATGGTTGTGGGTTCGATTCTTGCAGCTTTGTCCGAAGAGTCGAGTTATGCCCCACCCTGCAGGTTGTCCTTTTCCTAAAACTATAGTATTATAATATTCTAAAAATAATCTTTAGAAATGTTTCAACCTTAAATAATACTATCCAAGGTTCAACATAATCCATTCCAACCTTAATAGTTATCCAAAATACCTATGTCCAGACTTTCTCTAAAAGGTCTCTAAATTCCAAAATCAATTGTAACATCAGATTCCCCAAACAAATTAAAGTTTCTCTTTTTGTCACATACTAAAAATATGATTACCTTCATCATATTAAAACCTTTCTGAAACAACAAGTATTGCAGTACAATCCTTATATATATATCACATTATTTTTATAACCAGAATATAATCCGTGAGTCCAAAAGCACCAATACATTAATTATTCCGCTTCAACTGTAGTAAGAGAATAACATTGTCCTTGATCCCTTGGCATTTTCTGAGGTAAGTTTCCCTGACGCTTAGGAAATTCATTTGCATACTGCCCCATTTCCCTACAATTGTAGCATTCAACATTGATAGCCACTTTCTTTCTCTTTCAATCACGAGCCTAGTGACCTTTTTCTCCACATTTAAAACAAACTCTCATTCCTTTTAGGCAAGTATCGGGGTGATTCTTCCCACAATTATCACATAATGGAAAATCCTTCTTTTCCTTTTTCCCATAATTTATCTCTTGTTCCACCATTCTATTATTCTCTTACTTTAATTTATTGTCATAAGATTTAGAGAATTCATTTTCTGTCTTGATAGAACACGAGACAATATCTTCGTACGATGAAAAGGATTGTGATACTAAAGCTCGACGGATATATGGGTTTAACCAATCAAAAAAATGATCAATATTACATCTTGGTTTACGTATATAATCTTATGCATACCTCGCTAACCTTGTAATGTTGGCCTCATACATTACGACATTCTCATCCTCCTTTTGTCTCAGACTCAGAAATTGCCTTTTCATATCTGCTCGATGGTCACGAGGAAAGTATTTTTCTAATAAAATCTCTTTTAACTCCTTCCATTTCATATTCGATACGTCATAATCTTCCATTGTGTTTTGAATCAGCGACCACCACTGATCGGAATTTCCAGTGAGGCGGTAAACTGCCATGACAACCTTCTCCCTTTCGATACTCCCCAAGGCATGGAATATTTTCTCTAAGGAGTTTATCCATTGCTCAGCTACTAATGGATTTGTACCCCCATTAAATGTTGGTGGTTGTTTCCTCATGAAGCGGTATAACATTGACCCTCTACATTGCGGATCAGGGTGCTCTATACGAGTAAGGTTATTATTCATAACCTGAGTGATTTGTCCCAGTATGGTAATAAGTTGATCACCACCACTTGTATCTCCAGATCCACAATAATTATCTTGAGTAGGTGGGTAATCCCTACACAGAGTGCGTGCATTGATACGGTTTCCATTCCTTCCACTAGGCACCATTTCTAAACAATGGAATAAACTAGATTAGTTTATGAATCAAAATACATAATTCCATACTTGTAAAATACTTAACATAAATTGATCTATTTATGGATATAATCCATAAAAATGTTTTCTTTGAGGAAGTATATACTCATAACCCTTCATAGTGGTTTTTAATGAAAATGTGAATTATCCTAAGCATATCCCTTGGGAGTGTCGTAACCAAGAGTGCAGCAAGGTCCGTTGTCGTGCTCCAGTTCCCATTCCAGACAGAGATGTATTGCTCGGAAAACTCACAAAATCTATACAACAACAAAATTCTTGGATGTTCCTCTATACTAATCCACAAAGTCTATCTTTGGGCTATGTGATCTAATCAGAGTTTATCTAAATCTAGCTTCCAAGGTTAGTACTAAACTGCCTCTGATACCGACTGTAATGCCCCGACCCCAGTTACACAGATTCGGTGCATTATTGCGTAACACTGGAATGATCACAAAAGATCAAGTCTCGAAAGAACGATTAGTTTAGTGGCCTTGGAAACACTAGATACAGTCATAAATGTTACATTACATCATAAAGTGAAAAACTACAATAACAAAGTCCACATATTCCACACTCATATCCTCTTCTGACTATCCCTATAGGTCATTCATAAAATACTTCTTCACATCCAAGAAAATATTAAAACATTGAAAGGGGTGAGCTCAGATGCTCAGTAAGGATAAAAATATAATGGAAGCTTTCATAAATAAACATTAACATTTAATGAAATGTATAAATAAAACAAAATCATTTTAAACTTGAAATTTAGCATAATATGGAAAAAGTAAAATGAAATAATGTCATTTACTTACTTACATGGATATTCTACTAGTCAAATAATCACATGAAATATCAATAACCACTTTCATAATGATGGAATGCATAATGCCAGACTATCATAACCACGTAGCCGAGGCCTCGTGCCAAGAATACAAATAAGATTTTGTCAAGGCATCGTGCCAAGACACTAGTTTGTCTCATTTGACCTACCGATGCATCGAGGATCTATAGCGGGCTCCACCCGTCACTTATTAAGTCCAATGCATTCTTCATATGAATAGGTTTAAATATAACATAAACCATAACATAATCGTATCACATAAAACATGCATTAAGGAAACATAACATTTCCACATTTCAATTACAATATATCAATACAACACACTGATATAATAAAAACATTATCAAACCAATTTTCAATACCAAAATAAAAGAAAATTAATACTTGGTATTTATTTTTTATTAAAAAAAAGTTATGGCTTGTAGAGGAAGTCGAAACCCAGATAATGGCCATGGCGGTGGAGAAGTCGTTGTCGCCGCATACGTACGACAAGAAAACATTCATTTTTGTCGTTTAGTAAAACACTTCGTATAAAAATATTCCATTTGAAAAAAACGTAAAAGTCAAAGGGGTTTATACACCGTATAAAGGAAAGTTGTGTATAAATCCAAATACGTCTCAATGAAAAGAGATTGAGACGAAGTCCCTCACAAAGATCATTTTTTTAAAATAAAATAGATCTATTATGTGTATTCACTATATGTACACATAAAGAAAGTAAAAATACAAGGTTGTACATAATAATATCCTGACATAATTTGAAAGTATGAGATTAACCCAAAGAATGGAAATTGGGTTAAGAAGTTCCCTTACCTCGTGTCTGAATTCACTCGACCGTTCTTTGATCTCCTGAATAATAAACTAGAGATAATATATACCTTCTTATGAACCTTTTTCATGTTAATTATTCCTTTTATATCACTTATTACCATGTTGTAAACATTATGTCATTATTTAAGTTAATAACGGTCGTTTTGTCGATCTTGGCACTTGAGTCAAAAATAAACTTCTTATAATTACAAGTTGTTCATGTGGTGATATATCCATTATATCCAAAATTATATTCATTATATTGATATCATATATCTCATATATATCCATTATAAACATTCATTTAAAATATTCCATAACGTTTAGAGTTAAGAAATGAAATGCACCGTTCATGGAGACGGTAAGCCGTACGTGCGAATGAACGCTACTTTCATTTCTATTTCATATTTAATGGAATGAAGTTATAATTATATAAAGGTATAATATAATTCCATTATAATATAATGTATAATACCATTTACTCCATACTTTATACATCCCACATATGGCATTAACAATTCAAATCACTTTGAGGGGGCGTTAGTCCGCACTTCCTAAAATGAAATTGTCGCGTTTACCCATAATGGAAATCATAAAGTATGCCACAAATGAGAAATAAAGAAGCATAAAGAAAACATAAAAATAATATATATATCATATATGAAAATAGTTTCATAAAAATGGCCACCATTAGAGGTGTTATATGAGTGTTGAACAATCATCGTTTCGTGAGGCAGAAATTTGCCATCCACAGAAACAGTATGTTCATTAACCATTAGATGTAGGTTTGTGTAAGTGTAGCTCGAATAATTCTTATAAAAAAATCCTAGTATATTTATTATACTGGTTTTGTTACAAAATAAATGAATAAAAAGAGTTTAGGGGGCTGGATAAGAAAAATAATACAAAATAACATAAGAGAAGACATTACATTAAAATCGGGTAACTCTTTTGATTTGATCCAAAGGCTTCCTTGGGAAGAATTCTTCCCAAAGTGAGGCTTCTAAGAGTAAGGGAGGGAAGTTGGGAGTGTATTTGGGCAGAGTTTAGTTGAACAAAAAGGCTTTTAAGGTGAGAGTAAGGTGGTAGTGGTGGGGGCCTTTTATAAGAGGAGAGAAGGGGCACTCTTGGAAAGATTGAAATGTTACATTATTATGAAATTCATTTTCGGATTCTAAAGGTCCCAGACTTATATATTTCTAGTATAAGGTGATAAGGGTTCAAAATATATTCATCTAATAGGTTTTTGACAAGTGTAAGGCTTATATTATACATTATCTTTTCATTTTATTTAATTCGTTAATTAATGAGGTAATCGCTGCATCATCATGGTGTAATAAATAATTTAATTTATTTAATATCTAAAAATTATAAAAAAATATATCATGATGTAGTAAATGTTTTTATCTTTTTAATGAATATTTATAGTCAAAAATATGACTTGTATAACCCCATTTAATTTTTTTTAGTAAAACAACTCTTGTTTGTGACATTTTTATTTTAACTTTAAATAAAAGTTATTTATGTCATTTTCATACCAATGTGGCTCCATGGAGTCCCCAAGTTGACCCATGGATTTTATTAGTCGGACATGACACATCCAATAGTGGTAGGACAAGTTTAATGGTCATTCCATATTTTTATAATACTATTTTTACCTTAAATTTCACTAATAACCTTTAATCGCGATTAATTGAACATAAAAGTTAATATTCACCAAAAAAATTATTTTAATCCCATTGAACCACATTTTACTTCATAATGAAATCCATGTATGTCAGATTTTTTAAAATCAAATCACAGAAGTTGTAATGTTTCATTTAATCGAAAAATATGTTTTTTAACAACCACTTAGTGGTTTCACTATTCATCAAAAATTGAAGTTTTTCAGAACAATGACAAAATTTCACCCTAAGCTATAATTCATATTCCAAATTCAAAAATGATGCCTATTTTAAAAAATTCCAAAAATATAAGTTGAATTAATTAATTTCATAATTAATTCCCGCTGTCCCAACAAATAGCGTATTTTTAAAAAACAATATATATCAAAAGATTGACAATTGTTTATGTTTAATTTCAATGTCAAATTAATTATAATTAACACCATTGGATAAAATGGTAAAAATATATTCTAATTAACCTTTAAAGACACTCAATAGTATAATTTATCACTATAAATTATTTTGATTAAAAAAGTTGTTTTTTAGTATTTTTCACTATTCATAAAAAATTGGATGTTCTCAGAAAAATACCAAAAATTCATCATAGGCTAATTTTGATATTCCGAATCCAAAAATGAAGTCCATTTTGAAATATAAAATTTATATAATTTCAAAAAGTGGGTATTACTATTCATAACCGCTACTTTGATTAGTTGCGGTGTGTTAGAACTCGAAGTTGTATACAATGCATGCTATTGCATTATTGAATGAGAAGTGTATCATGGAAGCTCAGGGTGTTACAAGAAAATTATTCAAATTAATTATTTTCATATTTTAATGACATTGATATGTTAAATTAGAGTAAAATTGATATATATTTATTCATTTCCAAAAAGAATATATGAACCCTTAGGATATGCACATGATAAAATGATTCCCTTGACAATATTTTCGTAGGGTTTATTCTCTAATTCCATTAACACAATTTGGTCAACTCTATATGGATCATTTGAAATAATTGTATCATCTTTTTGAGTTTTATTGAATACACAACTTCACAATTAATAGGATAACAAGAATATAATTTTGAAAAATTATTTAAAAAATTATTTATAATAGGCATATATTAAATACTATGTTTCACCCCAACCATATAATAAAAAAAATATTTTTAATCAAAATTAAGGCATATATAATGGGTTTATTTACCATTGGAATTTCATTTTTTTTATCAAACTAAGAGACATAAAATGGATGGTTTGAAATATGAGATGTGACATCTCTTTCCCATAAATTGATGAGGTATTTATATAAAGAAATACAATATATTTCTATGATAATATCGAATTTAAATATATGAAGAACAATGATAATTTTGGTTAGAACATTACATTAATGTTTTAGTCAGATTAATATTATAGAAATGATATGGGATCATTTAAATATAATAATATTTCACTACATTGTAGATATATAATCATGGAGTCCCTGAATTGACATTAATTGAGGAAATTATTGTGGTATAGTTTTCATAACACTATGAACAAATTGGGAATTTCAATGTTTGATAATTCCTAGAAACAC
This sequence comes from Viscum album, assembly GCA_963277665.1. Lineage (NCBI taxonomy): Eukaryota > Viridiplantae > Streptophyta > Magnoliopsida > Santalales > Viscaceae > Viscum > Viscum album. The sequence goes on along the minus strand of OY728141.1, from coordinate 536,355,397 downwards.
CTATTCATTATACTTCAATGTTATATACCTCAGTAAAACTACAATTGTCTTCGTAATTGTTAGAAAAATTTAATCAAAATTATCAATAATAAGAAAATCATTCATATGCTTTAAAAAACGTGAATATTTTTTACCATTGGACACCATAGGTTTAATTATAGGTCAAATATACTCATCATTAATTCAAATCATTTTAAATGTATTATAATTTTATTTAGAGTTAACCTTGAAATATACCCCTATAGTGTCAGACTACATGCACTATTAGATAACACTCACCCTAAAGCAAACAGATGGATGATATATATATATATATGATAATCTATTTTTAGGGTTGTTACACCTTCATTAATCTTAACCCAAAAAATGACCACTTATAGAATACCATTGGTGATTTTTTCATTGAATACCACACTCCTTTCATTACCATAACATAGTATAGTCTCTGATGCATTAGATTATCCTAACGTTTATCACACAATTTTTCACATATCTATTTCATCAGGTATCTTAACCTTTCATTGATAAGAACTATAGTGACCTATACTTTTAATTCATATATACTAAAATATAATACATTAACATTCATTTCCAAACTTTATAATCCATGTTAGAACCATAATGGATTAATTTATTTGTAATCTTGTTTACATTATAATCCTTTTTAAATGATATATACATCTTATCCCATTTAGTTTTAAGTAACTGGATAATTTAATAAATGTATCACACTAAAAACCATAATTTATTACCTAGGGAAAAGACATTGATAAAATTTGAGATCATATGAACCATATGGTTAAAAAATAGATAAATAAATGATTAATAAAAAAAAGATTATTATTTGGTTATGGTATAATGATATTATAATTTAAAAAACATTCCTATCATGCCAAAGATAATAATTATTTATCATGTAATAATTCTAGGTCATTCATAAAAAATAAAACATTAATGAATCAAAGAATGTGATCCCTGAGAGGATATTTTTGGTCACAAGTTTTTTGAATAACCATTATTAAAGAAAATCATTTCCCTTATCAAGGATCACTACTAAGATAATTAATGTTCACTCGGTTCACTCCCAATTTAATCGTATCCTTAGTTGTATTGAACTCCAAATACAACCATAGTGAACATATTAACATACTAAACTAGATTTACACCCCATTCTATTTATTTTCAACTCAAGATAAATCAATCAATACCTAATTAATTGGTGGGTAGTATAATTTTGGGAAGACCAATTACATAATAATAGTCTATTAACATTTACTCTAAAAGATCATAAATCATTCAATATATTCCAAAACCAATGAACATAATTAGTATTTCATAACAATTTTGATAATTCATCATAAAATAACTCATATAAAAAAGCTTCATACACATCTTCTAGTCCTAATTTTAAACTATCCGTCGATGTAATGGGGATCATATCCTTTAATCCTATCCCAAATAAATAATAAGTAACATAAAATAATTTTATCATTAACTTGAATTCATTTAGAAGATCACATGGAATATATTTCGTAGGAAAATTCCACATACATTTTCAAATAATTTTTTTAAATATTTATATTTTAAAAATAAAAATATTTTTTTCATTAAAAAATGGAATGATTTAATAGGTACTTAATGTAATGATTAATAAAGATTAGGGGAAAGTTATTTAATATTGTATAAATTATAAATATGATTCATTTCATTTTTTTAAAAAAAATTAATGCGTCAAAATTCATATAATGGTTTGAATATTATTTAAAAGCACTAAAAAATATAACATGGGTAATAATGAATTTAAATAATATTTCTATATTATTTAAAATATTACTCAAAACATTTGAATATAATATAAACATAGAAGGGAAATTATTCCTAATCTAAGTGATAAATTATGTTGTGATACAATAAAAATGATCATTTAGTAACTCTTTGTAATAGAAGAGTTGAAAAATAAATTGAATAATGAAATAAATTTATATAACCATATAATAATTTTATGTGATATTTTGAGGGTTATATCATGAAATTAAATCATTTAAAATATAATAATAAACTATACTAATAATGAATGATATTTGAATATAAATTCCTTACATAAAATTTGAAATAATTATTATGAACTATAACATTAATTATATTAATTTAAATATTTTTTTACTTTTATAAATGAATAATTCACATACATATAATATATTAATTATCCATTAAGAACTATTAGAAAAAATTTATCATTGATTCCATATTAAAATTACTATTTATAAGTATAACATGTTTCATTTTTCTTGAAAATATTAGTTCATTAGTTATTTCAATTGTATTATTATTATAAAGACCTTGTCCTAAAGATTACATAATAAAGATAATTAAAATATAATAGACATAGTACATTCTCAAATATCGTTTTTGTTTAGAGTTTTGGAGAATTATGAAAAAAATTATACATGTTAGCCCATAAAAATTCATACTGGGTACTACTAAAAAGTGTGAATTTCTCCCTTAAAAAAATTGTTTAATAAACAATTCAATATTTTCATTTAAATTCAATAATACATTCATCTTTAAATATTATTTTCACTTACCCATCACTAAATCAATTGGTAAAAATTATAAAACATGGGATGAAGGCAAATATCATAGTAAGGGATATTAAACTAAGGCATGAAAAAATTAATCCATCAATATTTATAAAAATATGAATTCATTTTGAAAAATAAAACCCTCTCACCCGTAGTATATCATATAATTAGTTTGGGAAATAATTTAATTCCATAAAATATAGAAAACCTAAATAAATAATTAAAGGTAACTTGGGGCATTAATAACTTAAGATTGTATCCCTCTTGGCTTCCATATGATTTCAAACAGTCACAAATACCTTCCAATTTAACCCTCTAGAATACCTTATAATGCAACCCTCATGAATAGCTTAAAATGGAACCATTATGAATAACTTATGAGGTAACCCTCAAGACTACCTTATGTTCTAACAATCCGAGTTACTTTTGGAGTACTCATAAGGTAGATCCCTAACATAAATATTTCAAATTCATTGTAGGGAGATATAGTTCCCAAATATAATAATTTAGAATTCCCAAAACCAACATATTATAATAAAACAATAATAATTTCATAATAAAAAAATATATTTGGATATTGTGAAAATAGAAATTTAAAAGTGCATTTTGAAAGATAATAAATTTACATGGGGTTCATCTTACATCAAAAGTGTTCAATACTTTGTTATAATGGTTTATAAGGTGTTAATAATAAATTATAGATCCATACCAATATTTATAATTAATGATATGATCTTATTATAACATCTTTACATCAATTTATTAATTATATTTTCTTAATTTCATTTTTTGGTGAATTTTTTTCATTGTTTCCAAGGTTTGTTAATTATTGATTTTCATCTAAATTGGAATGAAAAGTATATAAGTGGAATGAAAAGTAGTTAATATGTATAAATAATTTAAGATGATACCATATTTAATTTTTTTACATGTAGATTATTCCTTAGAAAAAACATTAATGATAAAAGTTTGATTGATTTTTGGATATATTTCATAACCATCACAAACCGGTTTCATTTTATTCCATGTTATGTATATAAATTAGTTACAAAACATCAAAATATACATATAATTTAAATGATTAAATAATTTTTAACCATAATAATATTTTTTTGATACCATCCATGAAGGTGGTAAAAGAAAATAAAAATATGACATTCATGAAGGCGTTTAATCGACATATCATGTAAGATGATTTTATTTTCTATAATAAGTCGATAAAAAGATTGATTTGATGTTGAATATTACATGTACAAAAAAAATTGTAGTAAATATATGATATCAGAGTTATCATGTCACATAGAAAAATAGTGTTTATTACAGAATGAAAAAAATAAAAATGAAATGAAAATTAATGGAAATGGAATTTGACTTTACATCGTGAACTTATTCCCTTTGAGAACTGTAATGACCCTAAATATTAAAAGTTAAATTTCACTTTTTATTTAATTAAATGTATTTTTTTAAAATTAATATAGAAAAAATATGAACTACATTTGTTTTATTATATCCAATTGAATTTATGTGAGATTTAAGTAACATTACCATTTATGTCATTGACCAGTAATCACATGACTAGTATTAATATAGGGTTTCAAAAAAATCGACATAAAAGGGGTGATGGACTCAACCAGTAAGATCATTCCCTATGAAGATCATTTATAAGAGATTATAGGGATGATATCCATTTTAGGATTTTCCTTAGACGAAGACCCAACTGATATCCAACGAAATAAACACGGGTGAAACATTTTACGAGATAACTTCATGTTTATAGAGATCACACCCCATAAATGCTCACCAATCAACCCTATGAAATCCCCACCATCATACCCCAAACTCTTAGGATGTGTGCAGCTATAAAAAATGGAAATGAATAAAGACTCTATCATTATTATTATGTTCATTATTATTTTAGAGAATAATAAATATAATATACATTTTATTATTTTTTTTATAGCCAAAAAGAATTTAGATAATATTCAAATTAAATTATGAAATATATTTTTATGAATTTATGAATTATATTTTATTAAAATATTATTTTTAAATTACTATTATTACATATAAATTATATTATATTTGTTATGAGGCCAAATTGTATTTTTATTATGGTGTTATTTTTTATTTCTCAAAACCATTCACCACCAAATCACTTTTTTTCATTTCCTAGATAAAATCAACTTTTATGGGTGAGTGGGAACCTCACAAAATCCATCAGACCACAAAATCAATCATTATACCAAAGACACAACCGCCATACCAGAAAGAAAGTATCACAACACCCTGAAGACACATTCAAATTCAAAAAAATGAAATGCAGCCAATGTAAGCACATCATGGCCTGTGAACCAACCTCGAGCAGCACACCCTCCACATCGGTCACCACCACCACCATCCCATCCCCTAGGCAGGTGATGTTCTGGAGGATGGAAACAATGAACCGAACCATGAATACACTATAAATTCTCCACGAAAACCTCCATCATCTATGCGATCAAACAATCCAGCATCAGAGTAACCCTCATGAAATGCCTACCGTAGATCGAACAAAACCATCCCAAAACCTCACCAGGAAACCTTGCACTAGGCCAACCTGGCTTGGATAGAAGGGATAGGAGGCAAGATTAGAGTTCATAGATGGCATGCTAAAACAACGAGAGGCATCCTTCGACAAAACTGAAGATCACATTCATCAGAACCAACAATAGTATTAAGATCATTGGGCCATAAACGATGAAATAGGCAAGAAGGATTGAAGAACCATCTAGAAAATCAACAAACCAGTAGAAAAAAATCACTGACCAACTCCAAAAAGAAAGAAATCTGGAGCAATCATATAGAAAACAGACAAAAAAACATCCATCAGTGATTACGTGGAAGAAAACCTTAAATAAATGTCTGTCAACACAATGGAAGGAGACTCAGGCCACACTAGGACCATCTATCGCTGAACTGCCAAACCCAAAACCCCTATGAAGCCTTCGTGTAAGATCTAACCTGTAGAGATGCATAGGATCAAGGGGTCAGAGTTGTGGTTTGAGCAGCCTAGGGCATCGACGCCACACCCTTCATCATGATTACCCATTTCCAACAAGAAAGAACACCATCAAAGGCAAAAGAACATAGCACCAATGAGAAGGAGTCAAGATAAAAGGGGGAAAGGAGGGCCAGAGATGGGAGAGAAAGAAGAAGGCAGAGAGGGAGGCATTGGAGAATGAAATACCACCCCCTCGAACACTGCTACCGAGGTATTTCTCAAAACCATTCAATTTTCCAAAAATGATGCTTTTTTATTATAAAAATGTAAATTGAAATATTTAGAAAATTACTTGTATTAAATGAGTATTATTTTTGGAATCAAGATTTTAAAATTATCCAATAGTAAATTTTTTAAAATTTACTGAGATATTCGAATATTTTGGTCAAAATTAAACACCATATAAATATATAGTGTCTTTTATGACATCAAAATGGACCAATAGTGACGTAATTAACAATAAAAAATTTATCTTTGGCTAAATATATGTTTTATATTTCAAATAATTTGATTTTATATTTTTTTAATTGTTTTATAAATCCTTATTGAATTATCAAAAAGCTATGCTATATGTTAGGATTATTTTTTCATTTTTTTTATAAATATGACTCACCTCCACATAAGAAAGGGTACTGTATAAAAATATTTGGACTATGGTATTATAAATTAATTTTTTCTACTCCAATTTGGAAGGAAAATGAAAAAACCATTGGAAGGATTGTGGTTTGAAAATTTTATTACATAGATTCCAAAATCTATGTTTGTGAAATGTTAAACAATTCCCCTATCATATTCTATATAATATCATTGAATATCCCACTTCTTTTCACTGAAAATAATTGGAGAACATCATTATTTGGTCTTAAATATCTATAATCCTCTCTAGGCACCCCCATATCTAATTAAATCACTCATCAAGCTTTTTAAGTCACACACTCTAATAAGGGTTCCTTATATTCTCATTTTTATCTATGTTTCCTTATATGTTTTCACAAATTTATTTTCATTTAAAAATGATTGGGTATGTTTTTTATAAACCCCATACATCCATTATCATTTTTAATGATGAGATACCCATTTTTATCTCAATAAGCCCTCCCACATAACCATGTTACTATGAATAAATTTCTTAAGAGTTATTCCATTTATCTAATTTCATCATGTATCTTTTTTTATGCCTTATATTTACAAATTCCATTTGACAGAAATGTATTGTAATGACCATATTACTTTCCATTTCATGTATATGTTATGATATACCTATTTCCCTCTCATAATCCCATCTTATGTTTTTTATATCATGCCATTACACAACCAAAATCACACAATGAATTTCCATTCTAAATCAATTGTGTAGTGAATACCATAATCATTCCATATTAATGGTATTCAATTATATATATATGTATATATATATATATATGAATACATAAATGTATTTATTCACCACCCCTTGATCAGTGAATAAATTATTTTAATGAATGAATCGGTGTTTCATGATATATGTGGCACACATAAACATGATAATGAAATGAATGTGACAACTACACCCAAAAGTATATAGCACTCCAATTCCTTGGGTAATTTTTTGTATCATGATACTTCTTTATGGGATAGGTGTTTACCTAATTCCATTATTGTATTTTATATAGTATGATGTCTGGGTAGTTTTCCTGTGACCTATGATGCAATGTTTCAAGTTCTTTCCACATTCCCATGTTATGATTATCATGATATATCATTCATTTATATTCATGTCACTTTGTACCTTGTTGATATTTGTATTCTATAATATAATGTTATACTCGTTTTATTCCATGTTTACTCCCTTACTAAGGTTTATTTCACACCCATTTATTATGTATGTTATCAAGTTAACCCAATCAATGTTACGTATGAAGTTATGTTGTGGTCTTGTAAAGGATGTTTTAAATAATAATGTTTTATTTCATATTTTAGTTTGTTATGTATTGTTCATAATTTCCAAATACAATAGATATATAAATAGTTCATGTGGTATTGAGTGTAAAATTGTTTCATTAAATCATATTAGAATGAAATAAAATGATTATGGTTGTTATAGTTGGTATCAGAATAATTTTTAGTTATTTTTGGGATTATGATCACAAACATTAAGGAAATCCCTAGGGATAAGATTAAATATAAGAAAACATCCCATAACATGGTGAGAACAGATTATAGGGTTTTTCAAGAAAATATATCCCTCTATGAATATAGACAAGTGGATGTGGCTCTGACATAGATGTATCCGAGGGTGACACTTTAGAATAATAATTATTTCTATAATTGAATCTAAACAGGTGCACAAAAATGGGCCTCATTGCACTCTTATTTTGATACTACTATGGGATATTCTATAATAAATTCCTAATCATTGTACGACCATTAGTATGGGTACCAAAAAATACCATAAGAGTATATGTTATGAAATAAGTCATGGATAACATAGACAGATACCTATAAATTCATAAATTAATGAAACAAATGAAATTAATATGGTATACCATTAATTTTATTGAATTATCCACTATATGTTTAATATTTTAAAATACATACCCCTAGTTTATCTTTTATTCTATCAAATTATATCTAATAGGAGGAATCAGCTAACAAATAATGTTAAGATCAATGTAATGACTGACCCAATTATATGCCCAATCCGATGGTAGAGGGAATCACACACTTTGTCACGATAAAATCTCATTTGACTGATGTTTTGAAAATATGCCTAGATTAATATGAATTTCCTACCCTCTAAGAATGAACTAGTGGCTATCAAGGGATTCATGAGACATAGACCTCCAAATTTCAATGGATCATCTTAACCCTAAATCATCAAAAAATAGATCAAATCCACTGATAATATGTTATCCATCATTTATTTCTTTGAACATGAGAATGTTCATTTAGATTCTTATTGTTTTGAGGGTGAATCTCATCAATATTTTACATTGATAATAAAATATGAAGAGTGGTTAAATGATTGAGGTGATGGTGTGGACGGATTTTTAGAAAAGGTTTATTGATAAAAATTTTCCTTTCACCCTCTAACGTAAGATGGAATGTGACTTCCTTACCCCTATGAGAAATATGATAAATATATCAGAGTGTAAGAGGAAATCATCACAAAGATTTCAAGATAATCATAAGGATTTTTCATTGCCCTTGAAATCAAGGTTTTACTCTTATTTCCTGGGAAAAACTGGCCTACAAAAAGCACTAGTGATCCGTGCCATTGATAGCTATAAAGAAATTTTCTGATGTGCGCTAGAATTTGAAATAAATATTGGTGAATCTTAGGGGTATCATGAGTATAAGCAGTAGATGTTGGAGTCAAATTCAAGTGTTTTGATTGAGATATCCAAGAGTTCTATGAAATTTCCACTCCCCACTTTCCAAAGGGTCATAATGAAGCACCATGGAAACATCCTAAAGTGGGAGAAAAATTATTTTGGTGTGGGAAGGATGGGAAGCTAGCAAGCCATTGTTTCCATAAAAAACCAGATACCATGATGGAAGAAAAGAATGATCTAATAAAACCTCATCACATTGTTTAATGCTTAAATTATAAGGAACCTAATAATTTCATAAACCAATGCACTCAAACAAGGGTTTTTAGGGAATCCAACATCCTCCAAGAAAAAATGGGAAGTTTCTTTCCATCATAACCTCCAAAGTGAATCCTGACAATGAAGTGTTGATAGGTAATCTTGTAATTCATTCATGAATAGAAAAAATACTTTTTGATTCTATTTCTATAAATTATTTTATATCATAATATTTTATTAGATTAATACAAACAGAACAAAAAATAATAGAAGTACCGGTGTCAGTGATAGTAGAAAATCTGGATATTATTGCATCCCATCTCAATAACTCCTCCCCTATCACAATTTGGGGATTGAACTTCTCAAAAATACATTATCATAAAAAACTTGGTGTATGTATATCTAATTATTCTAATGGACTTGATTTAACTATATATATCCAACATAAATTTCCATGAGATGGAAATCATTATCCATATAGAAAATCATCCCTTGATTCCATACAAGTGCAAGGAGAGGGATGCTTTTTCTAGAACTATCATCCCAAGCATGTAAATTACATCCATTTGAGTATGAATATCATGTTCAAATGATCTTCTCTATGGAATGAACCGTCCTCAAATACATGCTTATTATGAGGGAATTGACATATGTTTTTTTCTAATGAATCACATAGTCTTCCACGTAGTAGAGATGTTTAATTCATGATTTTTCTTATCAATGTGGAATTTCTAAAATGAAAGACTTTGTATAGAATGGTTGTTGTGTAACTAGAAGAGTAAAAAAACAATTATATGAGAATCTAGATAATGGGATAATATCCCATGTACTTCACCATAGGGTGTAACAGTCATCTTCATCAAGAAAATGGATAGGTAAATGTGTCATTACATTGATTATTGTGAGCACAAAATATAACGTTAAATGTACAAGTATCTATTTCCTCAAATTGATGACTTGTTAAATTAGATATGTGGATCACAATACATATCCATGGTTGAACTACGGTTTGGATATTACCAAGGCTGAAGAAGGAGGGTATCCCCAAAACTTACATTTCATACAAGGAAAGAGCATTATGAGTCCATAATAATGAATTTTAGACTAAATAATGCTCCGTCAATCTTCAAGGACATAATGAATATTGTCCTTAGTTATTCACTCAACTAATTTTTATTATTTGTTATTGATGATATTATAATAACTCTAAAAGTAATAGGAAGGAATATTAGCCATAAATTATAGAACTAAAGGACTTTAGAATGGAAATAATTTATTTCAAGTACATAAAATGTGAGTTTTTCTAGATGGACTTCTCTTTCATGGGGAATATCATCACATGTAATGGGATGTATTTGGACATGTCAATGATAGTGGCAATTAAAGGATATCGACATCCTATATTTAGGAATGATATCAATAGTTTCCTTGGACTAGCTTCGTATTATCATATATTTCTGAGAAATTTCTCAAGATTATCACAACCTATATCCATTATAACTGGGAAGGGAGTCATGTTTATATGCAATGATAAATGTGATGAGAGATTCAAGGGGTTGAAATGATGTCTTATCCCTACAACCATTCTCATAATACCATTATGTAGAGATATTTTGGTGGTATTCAGTGAAGCTTTGAATAAGATCTTAGTCTATGATTTGATGCAAAATTACAATTTAATTGGCTATTCTCCAAGGTAATTTAAATATCCTTAGAATAAATATCCAACACATGATCTAGAGTTTTATTTAGTGACCGATTCAATGAAATTTTGGCCACATTACCTCTTTGGAGAGATATGTGTAATATGTACAGATCCCTAGAGCTTCAAGTATATATTCACATAGAAGGAGTTTAATATACGTCATTAAATATGGCTATAGCTAGTCAAAGACTATAAATTCACAATCCAATACCATTCAAGAAATGACAATAAAGTGGAATATTCTTTATTTATAAAGGATACAAAAAATCATTCATCGATGAGAATTTAAAAGGATCCGATCTTCTTAGACATAAATAAAATGGGCATGTGAATTATAATGGAAGGAACGTCATCAATCCTTTCACAAATGATTGCTAAACAATATTTTCTGAAGAGTTTAAAGTATGTTGAAAGAAGTGATGTATGAATTCAGAAGAAAGTGGAAACTATTAGAAAAGGGAAATCCACATATTTAAATGTTAATGAAGATTGGGTTGTATTATTTGGGTCAAGACTATGAGTACCATCAATTCATAGTTAAAGAAGGAGTTGTTGGATGATGCACGTAACTCTACCTTCTCTATCCACTATAGACACACAAATATGTATTGAGATCACTGATAACACTATTGGTTAAACAATATGAATAAGGATATCACCTAATATACATAATATTTTATATTATGTTAGCAACTGACATTAGAAATGAAAAAAATCTAAGGGTACAATGTAACCATTGCGCATTACTATATGTAAATGGGAAAACATCACCGTGTGATTTTTCACTTTGATTCATATGAAATATAGATAAAGCAATGACATATGGGTTGAGCTACATCATATTAAAATGACTACACACTTTATTATGATTCTAGAGGATATCTCATTTGATCTACTAGTAGATTTATATGTCAAAAAAATGACGAGGGTGCATGGTGTACCAATATCAATTTTAACAGATTGTGATCCAAGATTCACCTCTATGTTCTCAATGAGTTTCCATCATGCTTTGAATAATGAGTTAAACATCAGCATGTCATATCACTCCCACACTGATCACAAATATTAGTAGACTATCCACACACATGAGGACATGTTCATAGCATTCTCAATGGAATCCAAATGAGATGGGATCAGCATTTCCATAAAATTGAGTTCTCTTAGAACAATTATTTTTACTCAAGCATCCAAATATATACCTAGGAAGAAATTTATTGGAACTATTGAACAACACCTACATGATGAGTTGATGTCGGGGAATGGAAACTACAAGGTCCTGAAATGATCAAAGAAATGGTAGAGAAGGTTAAGACCATTCAGCAGCGCATCATGGTTGCTTAGAGTCATGAGAAAAGATATGCTACCAATCGTTAAGAAGACATAGAGTTTGATATTGGAGACACGATATTACACCGCATATCTCTATGGAGGAGAGTAATGTGATATGGAATGAATTTAAATATTAGTCGAAGGTACATCGACCCTTTTATATCCCAAATCATATTACAGTGGTTTCATGGCTACTTGCTCTCCCACCTATCCTATCTCAAGTAAATTATATATTCAATGTATCCCTCTTAAGAATTTAAATACCATACCCCTATCATGTACTCAATATAGAGGTGGTAATATTAGAGGATGAAATCTCTTTTTTGGATAATCCAATGATGATCTTATGTTGTAGTGAAAATTCTATAGAGAATACGACAATGCACCTGGTTAAAGTGTTGTGGAGAAACCACATGTTTGTTGAAGCATCATGGTAATTAGAGAAGGCAACGAGACAGAGTTACCCTCATATATTTTAATGTTGGAAATGAAAAATTTAAGGGAATATTTCGTGGGGGGGGGCATGTTGTAATGATGTTAACAATTATATGTTTGATTTCCTTTTCCGTTAAATTGAATGTCTTACTTTCTAAAATGGATATTGATGACAAGTTCACTCCATCTTTATATATCTAATTGGATTTAAATGACAATTATGTGTCATTTCAATTGATAGTATAGTTTTTGAACAATTACCTAATTACAAGTATAAATATAGGGTTTTAACATATCCATTTGACACAGACAAAATAGTTGACGGCCTCAACCAATAGGATCATTCCCTATGTTGCCCATTTATCAGAGTTTCCAAGTGAAATACTATTTCTGGGATTTTCTCTAGATGTATCCCATGTCATGATCCAACTACATAAGTATGGGTGAAACCGTTTATGGAAGAAGTTTAAACTCATCCAGTTCACGACCCATAGTATTTTCAATGTATGACCCCATAAAAGCCATAGTGTCGTACACCTCACTCTTAGGGCGTACACGGGTTTAATTAAGGAATATGTATCAAGACCCTAGAAATATGATTATGTAAATTATTTTGATATATAATAAATAATATAATTTTATTTTATTAGTTTTTTAAATAAAAAATAGTATTTTAGTTTAATATTCAAATTGAATTAAGAAATATATTTTGATAAATTAGTAAGAAGTATATAAATAATTGAATGATAATATCATTAGGGTGTTCGATAAACTACAACCTCATGAATCAATGTGATTTATTTTTCACTAATTATATTCTTTGTAGGTAATTAATGTGAATAAAATGAATAAATATTATATAAATGACATAATATTTTTTATTTAAAGTATTTATATTATATAACATTAGTTTATTTAATAAATAATTAAAATGGATACATCATTTATGCATATGTACGGACAGCCCACTCTTTGAGTGGTGTAATTAATCTTCTATCTCAACTATTTATGTATTACAAAATATAAATATATAATTATATATATGATATTTATCCAATGCCTTATATTGTTAGGATTATTTATCCATTATCAATATAGTTGGACCCTAAATAGAAAACCAATGCATATAGACAAAAAAGCTATTATTTCCTAAGAGGGTATTTTATCAAGTAATTATTTTTAAACATGTATTGAAATGTCATAAATAAGTCTTATTTGGTATGATATATATAATTATTTTCCTTTAAAATATTTACAAAAAAGTAAATGTGTCATATATGATGTATTTAAATATATAAATGGATTATATACTATATGTGATGGAATATTTTCTCAATTTTCTATTTTAGGGACATGTGATATGTTATGGACCTATCATATTTTATGAGGTGTATATACATCCATATTAACATGTTATATCTTTTATTATTTCTTCGTTATCATGAAATTTTAATATTCATCTAATTTAATAACTTCTAGTGGTTTATGTGTCAATTTTATAAATGTGGTAAGTGTTTTATGATACAATCTCATAATTTAACAATATTATTTCTATCTTTTCATTTAGTGTTGAAATTTTATTAGTTATCTCCTAAGAAGCATTGGAATTTTTCACATGGGGTTATTTAATGAGAATAATTTTTGACTAAATTTAATTCTATTTATTTAATCATTATTCCCAAATGAATTTTTTAAATAAAATAATCATGAATTCTGTATTCGGTCAAAATCTAGAATTTTATTCAAAATCTATTTTTTAAATGACTTAAAAATTATTTCAATGTTCTAATGAGATTATTAATGAAATTTCTACACTTTATTGAATTTTTTTAAATTTTATATAAAGTAATATTAATTTCATTTACAATATAGGTCCCATTTGACTATGATTATAAATATTAATGGAATATTTTTTTAATAGTATACAACAATTCAAGCAATCAACAACACTAAATGTTTGTAGTATTCCAATACAATTTTCAATTATTATATTCATTTAAATGTAATTCCAAAAAAATGGAATTTTTATTTATGAAAAGTTATTTATAAATAATGGTTATTTTCATTATGAAATGTTTCAAGTCACTTTTTTGAAAAATATTACATATAAGATGGTATCATTTGGTGATAATTATGTTTTATAAGGGAAATGATACAATGATAGAATCCTTAGTATTTTTCCATATGTTTTTTATTTATGATGGCTTTATTTTTTTGAACACCATTTACTTACCACTAGGTATTCTATGATGAATTTTTTTGAAACTAGTTTATTTTCATTGGTTCTAATATAAATAAATTTTTATGAAAACCATTTAATTTTTGGGGTTATGATATGATGAATGTTTAATAATTTTATTAATCAATACATTATGAATTATGTGATGAGTGGGACCTATATCCCCATTTAATGAATTGGGAAATTGTTTGTGTTATATAGAGTTAGAGGATTCAGGATATTTTATCCCAATATAAAAAATCTGGTCCATAGAAGGTTATTATTATCCCGAAGATGGAACTTTGTTGGTTATCTAAATCCTAAGAAGTCATTATTGTATTGGTGGATTTAGTTTACATTTTCTCTTCTATAATTAATTTTTTTACACAAAACATTGCCTAATTCCAATTGGATACAAACATGGAATATCTTAATTGATTATATTAATAATCATGTTTTAAAAACATCCATTATTTAATAAAAGAATCATGATTATGAATTATGACATGTTGGTTATTTATTTTCAAATGTAGTTATCTTATTATTATAACATTATGATCATGTTATGATTATATACATCTTTTCGACCCTTACTAAGAATATGAAGTGCTAATTAGTATGTCTCCATTCCCTAGGTTTTGATGAATTGTATTTTATAAGATATTTCTATGAAGCTATATAGTTACTACATAGTTGGAGATGATTTAGTTCACTTACAAAATAGTTTTTGATATATCTTTTTTTAAAGGCATGAGAACATAAATATTAATGAAGAAATACTAATGATATGAATTCTATTTTCACATATTAATATATAATATTTTGGATTTAGATGTTTTTTTTTATTAGCCAATCATTCTACCTTCATGGATGGAACAAGACACTAATGTATCTTAGTAACATTTCTGAATAACAAAAAACTCCAACATAACTAATTCAACTTTATTGATTGTAAAAACTATTTCAACAAGTTTTTATGTTTATAGAAATATATGAAATCCATTAAATGTTATGTTTATTATATTTGACATAAAATTAAAATTTCAACCAAGTTTACTTACTAAACAATGAAAGCCACGTTTTAACTATACAAAATTCACGATGGGGGAAACTCTACTGTAACCCAATATCCTTCATGGAATGATAAAAAATATTGCATAATTTAATATAATTCATTGATATTACAACATAATTATGTAATTAATTTATGTACCTTGGATGAAAAAATATTAGAGAATAAGCAATCCTACTTATTAAATTGAACATACCTCTATAATAGACCATTATCCTTCTAGGAGGCAGCAAAATTCATTTATAAAATTTAGGACTTCTCAAATTCCATTATATCTATAATGAACCCATTCATAATAAAGAATAATACATACATCCATTTTGAAATTTATTCGTTCTAGGAAAATGATAATATACACTTTATACTAATTCACCATTTTGGATTGCATGAAACACTCTCTCAACATATTCAACTTATTTATAACAGCCTATGATTTAGTTAATTGTTTCATTCAAATAAATTTATTTTTTACATATTTTTAGATATTTTGAAACCTATTTGTATCTTTTATTACATGAAAAATAGACCTTATCTTGAGTTATACACAACATTGATTGTTGGTTGTGTTTGACATAACACCGAGTATATGAAAAATGTGATATACTATGAAAATTTTATTAGTTAATGTTATATTTCTCAACAAGATGTGGGAATGATGAGTATTAATTGTATGAACTATATTATGAAAATATATAGTTTACACACACACACAGATATATATATATATATATATATGTATTTATTTATTTTATGACCAATTAATTTTATAAGAAATTACTTACTTTTTTAATATATTTTAATTATTTTCCTATGAAAAAATGATTATGTGAACAAACACGTTTTACCTCAATAAATTTAAAAAATATATTTATTTGGAATTAATTAAAATAAATTTAAATATTATATTTTCAATAAAAAATTTATCATTCATATTTTTGGGTATATATTGTTATATATTAATAAGTCATATTCTATACATAACACTATATTTTAATGAAACAATATTTTTTATCGTTTTGCACACTTATTTTTAAATTAATTATTTATATCTCTTGAAAATTAATTTCACAAACATAAAAATATATTTTTAATTCCTAAATTCAAAATTATATAGTAGTTAATTTTTACTAACATTTTAGAAAAGATATACATTATAGTGAATAGTAAAAACAATAGGGTTTTAATAAACCAATATTCAACTTTCATCAAGAAATTAAAAAGAAATATTTTTTTAAAAAAAAATTTAATTTTTTTAATATTATTCATATATAAATAAATTTTTTGAAATTTAAATCAATTTAATATATTATTTTAATATGAAGGCATATCTATATTATAGTGAACAGTTAAAAATATTGTGTTTTAATAAACCAATATTCAATTTTTCCAAGTAAATAAAAAGATAAATTTTATTTTAGCAATATTTGTAAAGTAAATTTTTTAAAATTATACATCAGCATATATTATATCCTCATTCAAAAAAATAAATCTTCTTTCATATCCATATTTTCATAAAACATTTTAAATAACTAAAAAAGATTTATTAAAAACCTTTCTAAACATTGGTTTACATTTAATAAAATTGAATGAAATCATTATGTAATTTTCTTTAAAAAGTCATGGTTGGATTTTACCAAAAAATATGAATGAATGGTTTTTCATAAAATGTTAACAATAAATTAAATTTCCGTATGTAATGACCAATATGAATTATATATAATTTACTATATGTTTCAAATATTATTTTAAATGAATTTATTTTAAAAAATTATATTATGTTTTATTTTTAGAAATGAATGGTTATCTTCCTCATGAAATGTTCTTTATTATCATTTAAAATAATTTACCATCTAAGTGGATGGACATTGATTTTAATTATGTTTTATTTGTAAATGATTTAAAGATATTATTCTTCATCATACTCTATATTGTCAATGATTATGATGACAACATTTTCAAGAAACTAATTTCATGTCATAGTGTTATACCATGATAAAATAAGTATGTCACATGCTTATCATTTCATTTTTTATGCATTGAAATTGAAATGACTATGAATCCTATTTATCTTTTGGATGTTCTTCTATGATGATATGTATTTGAAACCAATTTCATATAATGGGTTCTAATTCGATGAATGTTTTATGATTGGTGAGAATCCTATGAAATCTATTTCATTTTATGGGTGGGTACAATTGTTGATTCTACAACATCATCTCCTTCTTTCCACCCTCTCCCCTCCATAATCCTCCCTTCTAATGTCCCTCAACATTTGGTTCCATTCATTTTATTTCATCACTATATTTTAGTTTTGTATTTGTTTTGGTTCTTGTCTTAGTTTTTTTACATGGCCCCTACACCCATTCTTTTATTTTTTCACTTCCCTTTAAATTAGACCTCATCCATGGTCTCACATTAAGGTTATTTCAGATTATTTGTATAGTGTAATGTTTTGGTGCTCGGTTTTTCATGATTTATATCATGGATATTTTTTGATGTTTCTTCTCTATATTGAATCCTCTTTTGTTTCTTCTTCATCTAATATTTCATAATTGATGTGTTTATAAAACCATATTGTTCTCATGTCTTAGCTCTTTATGGTGGATTGAGTTGTTCTGGTTGAGTAGTTATTGTTATACCAAGAGTCTAACACATGGATAATCTCCTTCTTTCTTTGAATTTTATTTAACTCTATTTGTGGTGGATTGAGGAGCCTATTCTCCCAATCAATTGTCTTATAATGGAGAATAGGAAGTTCAATTTTTTAAGGTTTGTGTTTTTATGTTTGGTTTATAATGTTACATTAAATGGTATCGGTTCACTGTTAAGGCCCAATCCCACCTTTTCTATACTTTGGATTCCATCTCCATCGCTCCAACTCAGTTTGGATTGGTGTGGTGGACCTTATTGAGGTTCTGTGATATTGTTTTTAGTTGGTCGATGACATACCATGAGTCACAACTATCATCTACTTCATTTATATTTCTGATGTCACATAATACTAGATGTTCATAAGGGTTCAATGTTTCAGGTTTAAGGGGATTATTCTTTAATGATGATGGTGGTCCTAGTTCCCATGTCCAGTTATCTCGTTTGGGGTATTTTTTCCATGTTTGTTGGTCTTGGATGTTTTCAATAGATACTGGTGGTTGTTCTTATTGTGTCAGGGATACGACAGTTTGGTTTTATAGTTAATATGGTAGTTCGTTCGATTTCAGGTTGATGGTGACCAAGATCTCTAGTGATTGTTCAGTGATGGTTCACATTTCTCGTGGAGTGTCTTGTCAATGATTTTGGATTTCGCAAATCAAATATTATGTTGTGTAGTTTTCATGGAATAATATGGAATGTTTTATAATTTTGAATTAATGAATATTTTAATTAAAAGACAAATTTCTGATGAAATATATATTTTTATTTTGAAATTGGGAAGTATTTTCAGTTTGCGGGAAGTGATTTATTTTTGGTTTTGATGGATTTTCTATGTTGAATTTTTCTTTTTGGGTTTGAATACCTGTTTTTGTACTTGGATTGACTTTTGGTAGGGTTCAAACAAAACCATATAAATTGTTTTTATTAAATGAAAAAATATTTATTTTGATGGTTATACATGTATCTCCCTCTAGTTCCTTTGGTATATATGGATATCTTAGGAGATAATTAGGATTGTCATTGGGAGTAAACATAGTTTAGTGGGGGAATTATTCTACTAGATAGTGATGGGAGATACCATTGAATACTATGATAGTTTGGTGGAGAATAAATTAAACTATTGTAGGCTTTTAAATGATAATTCCAAATCAAGGAACTGAATTACTTGCTTATATGTATTCCACAAATATATGTCTTATAAAAATTTCATTTTATCAATGTTCATGTTCTTTGATTCCATTATGGTTCACTTATTAAAAACTACTAATATTTAGCTCATGAATCTTGTTTATGATATATGATATTTACGACTTGGTTTTAAAATGTAATTCTTATGTTCTAATATACTTATTCTCCTGATATGTTGATATCCCTTTGATTTACCCATATTGAGCATCTGATCTCACCCTTTATTATATTTTATTAACTAATGTAATAAAGATTGGTATTATACATGATATATCCATGATTTTTTCTACTTATGATGAACATATTAGTACATAATGTTGCTTAATTATTGACCAGTTTTTCATGTGAAAATAGATTCATAAGATTCTATAGCATTATAGTCCTTAAAAGACTATTTTCGTAATGTAGTTAATATTCATCTAAAAAGATGTAATGTCTATGTATGATAATATTGGATTGTTATAGTGTTTATCCTAGGATAGTTTTTTAACCATTGGAAACATGGATTAGTCATTATTTGGGAGATAAGTATGGATATTTCTAGGGATGTGTATGTGGATATGTATAATAATGAGAAAAATTATAGTAAATTATCATAAAATATTATAAGTGGATAGAGTGAGTGTTATAAAAGATATTACATCCCTATATATATAATACATGTTGTTGAGTATATTCACATATGTAACTAGGGATAATAAATCCAAAAAATGGAACATTAACATGGAATCTATAGTAACTCGGTGTAAGACAATAGGCCTTGTTTCAAACATTGTTTGACACTCATTGTGGATATCATTGGAGAATTCCAAAAATCCTTATAAACCATCATGAGTTATTTAAATAAAGGACATGAATGATTGAGGACAATCATAAGGTTATATCTTCTGAAGATAGAGAATCATTGTTAATACATCTTTTAAATGATTCTTCATGATTATGTGGTTTACCTCTTTTATTATTTTTTATGACCTATGATTTTTTATTTAGTCAATGGTGTGAACTAGAAGGAAATGTCTTAACATTGAATGTGATAAGAAATGTGTTGATGATAAACCAAGTTGAATTATTACATGAGTGATGGATATTTTTATTTTGCATAATCATTAATCATTATATATGATAAACAACAATCACCTTAACTAACTGTCAGACTCACCAACGAATATATGAATATTGTTCGTTGAGAGATAGGGTGGTGGAGACCAGAGAGGAAAGAAGATTCAGTTTAATATATTATAATAATATATAATTAATCAATCAAGGGAATGTTTCAATGGAATGAGATGATGTATTCTTTGGGGATAAGGAGGGAATAGAGTAAGCATGTTTTAAGTAAAAATGAAAATTATTGTTAATTATATGCATTGGTAAATAAGTCACCCTAAGGTGTTATCAACAGATGAATGATTTAAATGTGGAATATATGTGTTTTAATTCCCATTCCAAATAATCCAAAAGCTGGTGCATTATATTCTTACAATATCATATATAAAATCTTCAAATCCAATAGGACATATCAATTTATCAGTTTTGGAAAACATATACATATATGATACAAATTTTACTATGGTAAAATAAAATAAAAATTAATATATAAAAAATACTAATAAACATCATCCCTAAAATTTAAATAATTTATATCTTCTTTAATATCCTAATGAAGGGAAAAAAATAAGGGTAATATAAAATGTTCCATAATGGTTAACTAAAGTGTAATCTACCATGAATAATAGAGAATAGATCATGATGGACAGTTAAATAACTATGAAAACATGAAATTATAATAACTAGATAAGTAATAAAAAATATGGAATGGGAAAATATCTGAAAAATATTTCGTTGAGTTGACATTCAAAAAATGAAAAGAATCCAAAGAGTATTTTATTTTGAAAAACTTTTTGATAATAACTTACTGAAATTTTAAATAAAGGCAATTCATTAATATTGGGTTCTATATATCTGGGATATGAACTACTATAACCTCAATATATAATCTGAAGAAGGTTAAAATATATTTATTGGGATAATTGATTTTACCCCTAATATTGTTGATGCATCGAGGAGATACCTATAACTGGGTGACAGTCCTGTCCTGTAGTCCAAATCTTCCACAAATATCAAATAATCAATTAAAAGAAGTAAATTTTTAATTTTAGTGTCCCATAACACAATAAAATATTTTATTCATAATCCCCATGAATTAAAAAAAATATCAATTGAAGAATTGAATTCTATGAATAAAAATATAATGATGATATGATATATCAAAGGGGTATTACAACTCAAGAAAAAATATTTGTTGAATAGGGCGTATCTCGCAAAAAACAATCTGTGCTGAGAAAAACCCTTATCTTGCAGTTTCCCTTATTCAAAAGTGAATTAAACTCATTTATAATAGTTTAAATCATTTTTATAATTTCTAAACCAAACAATATTAATTTTTATGATATCATATTTAGTCCTCTTATATTATCACATCACCCGTTTGTTAATAATATTTTGTTGTTCCCCTTCTTTCAGGTGTTAGGTGCTTCAATTTCCTATGCACATTTCATCGTGTATGTTATTATTTCTGTGAAATGGATGTATTTGTATCATCTATAGATTAATTTATGTTCATAGATGTCATATTTATTTATCATATACATTTATATAGTCATTATTGAATGTCTGGCATTGAAAATGAATCACATTGTATTCTTCCGATGGATGGATATATGTACGCTTGACTGATGATATCATTCCAATAATGGTGAAACAGTAATGATATTAATGGTATATTAATTATTATATATTCAATATTATGTATTATTTATCATATATATCTATTAGATAAATCATTATAACCATCTAAGTAATGTTGTGATGAAAAACTGATTATACCACAATGTAGAGATGGTAAGACAGATTGATTCTTGCATGGGGGTGGAACAATGTTATACAAAAATAAATATACGAATTTATTGTTATAATTAATATAATTTTATTAGGATAAAAATAGTAAATTATGTTTGTTCATATATTGTCTTTTCAACTATAGTGGATCATAATGGATATTAAATACAATGGGAGTGACATTTTGTAACTATCATTTGATTGAAATAATATATCTGTTATTTTTACAGAAGAGTGTACATAAAACAACTAAAATTATATATTAAAAAAATACAAGTATAATTATCTTCATCTATAATTATTTCATATGATTAAGTCGTAGTTATATTCGTATAATTTTGTTTTAAACATTTTTAAACCTTTTAACTCTTACCATGATAATATGTGTTTTTACTATTTAATAGATAATATAGTTAGAATAAAATGAAAAACTAACCATAAATGGATCATTGATGACATTTAAAACCTTATCCCAATAAATTTTTGTTATTTTATATATTTATAAATCTTATGAATGTACAAAAAATATTATTTATTTTTAAATATCATTAATCCCAATTTTGATATTATTTCGTATCGGACATTTTAAGGAATATCAATACACAAGATAACATCCAAATAAAAACAATAAAACATCCCTATTATATCTAGGTCACCTCTAATTTTTTTTAATGTCATTAATTATATAATTTTAAATAAATTTATATTTTTAATAACATTTATTTTATACGCCCATTAATTAAAAAATTATTGAATCATCATTGTACATGCTTTTAATTTCTATATTTCCTCGCAAAACGTTATAAATAAATCATCATGATGAATATAAGGATTTTTATTTAAAATAAATATTTATATAAGGTGACGTATATTGTTTTAATACATATATATATAATGAAATACTTACTAAAAAAATTATTTTTATGTATTTGAAATTTTATAGAATGAAATTCTATAAAAGTATTAAAGTAATAATTGTGGTTCCAAGAGGATCTTTAATTATCCATTGATGATATTTTTCAATTCTCACCCACCCCATAAATTTAAGACACATGTTTTGTAAATTAGCTAACATTTATAATATTATTCTTATATCTATTTGATTGATTTACCCTTAACCGTGGTAATTGAAAAATTATTAAATGTATTATTCAAAATTTTCGAAAATAAAATTGTCATATTCATTAAATTTTGACATTATGATTCCAAGTAACAAATTTTTCATAAATTAATTAAAAATTAAACTCATAGAAGGATCAAGAATAAAATTTTTTAGTGTTAAATAATTCATATGATTGAAATGTGTTTATATCATAATTCAGTGAAAATTGGTTCAAATGAACTGATTTGGATTAGATGAAAAAAACATGATCTAATTATACTATAAACCCAATTAAATATTAAATTTTTCAATATTAATAATTTAGATAAAAAAACTATTTTCAATTAAAAGAATATATTTTATCACTATTCATCAAAATATGAAACTTATAATAAATATGTCAAAAATTAAACAAGATTAATATTTAATATTATGAATTAATAATAATAATTTTTTTTAAAACTATATTTTATAAAATTTTCCATAATAATATTTCAAAAAAGTGCACCATCAAAAGGCACTAATGCTATATTTTTATAAAAATACTTCTTTTATTCAAAAATTAACATTTTATTTCATATATAATGCGTAGAAACACATAATATTAATTTAAAACATTATATTGAATAAAAAATACATTAATATCATAATTTAGATTATAATGTTCATTCTCTATAGTTTAATGGAAATGTTATAAGAATATTTTTTTGTTTAAGCTATGTGATGAGTGCAACATAAGAATTCTGAAACATGAACATTAAAAAGAGACATTCAATAAAATATATAGTTCATTAATTATCACACCATTTATTAAATATTTTCCTCTAAATTTTAATTTTCACTTGATAAATCAATTATTATACATAAATTCTCATTTTTGGGAAACACACATATGAAATTGGGTTATCGAAACATCTTCTTAACAAGAGGGAAAGATAAATTAAAGGTTACCAAAAAATTAGAAATTTGAATATGAAAGTACTTGTGTTAAGAGAAAACATGGACATTGAAAGGAAATCTATATATCATGTTTTAATAGAGAGTGATATTGAACATAGTCCATAGAATATTACACATAAAAGACCTCAAATCATGGTATAAACTAAAAGAACATTGATTTCATAGTATGAAAAGAAAAGGGACAGTGTTTCTAGTTTCAAAATAATTTTAATATTGTTTGGGGATTCATTTAGTATATAGATATACCACTCAAAAAAACATACATGATTTATTGCCTTTGGATAATTTCATCATTTTCTTTTTCATCTATCTATTTTCACTTATTTTCGTAAAAATAGATATGTATATTCATGATAATTTTTATCCCTGAAGCACTTTTAATAAAACATAATGTCTGTAAGTATTTATCTCATACTCTTAATGTATACAAAAACAAAAAATAATAACATATATTATACAGTAAATCATAATATAATATCACGAAAATATATACATTTTTTAACATAATCCATTCAATCCATATGACTCACCCAACATACATTAGTCCAAATTCAAAATTCAAAAAGGCCACTAAATTTTCAAAATAAACCATAACAACAGATTTCATAAATAGTATTGTTTATCTCTTATTTTCATCTACATAATATATGATCTCTTTAAAAAAATTGGTGAAAAAGTTCAGTCTTCCAAATCCTTAAAGAATATTTACTGTAATAAAATCCTTATATATCTCATGATTCTTTTACGAAATAGAACCATTTCATAAGAAAATTATTTAATCCCAAAATAGAAAAACATTAATTATATTAAATCATTAATAAAAAATTTTATACACCTCATCATCTAGTAAGATAATATATTTATCCATTTATTTCATCTTTTGTAATCTCTTCACCACTAGCTGTATAAACATTACATGTATTGCTGTGTGGATTCAACCCATCGACCAAAACCCAAATCTAAATGTGAGAATCACTAATCATAGCAACATAGTCATCACAAATATTTTATATGATATAAAAAAATTGACATATTCAATCAATATATGAATCTACAGGTTTAACCATGATATTACCAAATACATATGATGATATTTTATACTTAAAAGTATTCTAAAAGTCAATCATATGGTTATGATTTCTAATCCATAATTTCTTAAATATATTTCCCATGGTTTTTATTTATCAAGATATGATAACAATACTAATGATCGGATCCTATTAGCACATATCCAGGTCATTAATTTATTACATTATAATAGATATACGATTAAAATACTAATGATCTAATCTTTTTACTAGTAAGAGAAACCCAAGACATACATGGTTCCCATTTAAAAATTGGAATACTAAAATAAACATAATACATAAAAAAAGGTAAACAAATTAATCCTTGAAAAATAATTAACAAATCACTTTTTAATATATTTTAAAAAAAGATCAAAATAATGGTGAAAAATTTTATTTCATAAGGTTAAATTAAAAAATATTATATAATGAATCAATGAGAATAAATGAACATGATAATATAAATAACTAAGAACACATGTCATTCAAATAATGTTACAATGAATAAAAAATATAGATATGTAAATAACTAATCCAAATGAAATTTAATCCATATTATAAAAATAAAATTAATCTATATAGTTTTACATAGTAAAAATCCATTGATAATAATTGAAATAAATTATGAATGATGTCAATGATTTAATATTGGACATCTTGTTTCTAGAACATTAACCAATATACCATCAAGATATATTCACAATACTACATAATAAAATATCATTGGTCGATATTATTCATCCAATTAAACTACTTGTGCATTCGAATGTAATAAATAACTAGGAATCTCCATTTTCTTCCACTCCAAGCCATTCCTATTATATTAAATAATCAATTAAAAATTACGCTTTTAATTTGATGTGTCCAATACCCCTTGGAAATATTTGAATCATAATCGACGTAAAATTAAATTATTATAAACTAAAAAAATAAATACCATTTTGATAAATAGATTCATGATATTATATATAAAGGGGGAAGTATTTCTCAAAAAAATAAATATGTTGTGATTAATTTATATATCAAAAAAATAAATGTGGGATTAAGAAAACACATAACTTGTCGTTCCATTAATTGAAAATTATTTAACATTGTGTATGATGGTTAAGACCACATCAATAATTTAAAATATTTCCATAATAATATTTATTATATCTTATATGATACTCTTATTTCATTATATCAACTATTTGATAATAATTTTCTATTATTACCCTAGTTTATTTGTCCTAGCTGGTTCAATTTTTTTTTGAATGTTTCATCACATAAGCCCTGATTCATGTGCATTAGATGTAGTTACATCATCTCTAAAATGATATAATGTTTGTAGATATCTTATATATTAATTATACATATTTTTATTTCCATTCTTGAGTGGTTAACATGGAAAATGAATCACATTTTCCCATGTAGATGGGAGGCCATACGTATACAATATAATGTTAAAATAGTAAATAAGTGGATGATATGTTAATTTTTGAAGAATAAGTATAATTTAATAATTAAAAATTCATCTATTATTTAAATCATTATACCCATAAATTTATAGTGGTGATAAAAAATAGATTACACTATGGCGTGGAGACAATGAGAAGTACATATGCACAAACAATGCTTTAGATTTTCAATGGATGGATATAATGTGGAATATATTTTATAATTAATCATAATAAAATACCAGAATATATATTAATCATGATATATTGATTTATCAGAAAAACAAAACATTTAAAAGAAGTGGAATAAGAAAAAAACAAGACAGTGTCAATAAAGATAATTACATTATCTTCAACAGACTTTCATTAATCTCATTAGAAGTTGTTCATCGTTGATATATATGAAGGACTAGAATCACTATAACATAACTAATTATTTATTGAATAGAAATAGGTTTTTTAGATTTATAGAACAAAATGGTGTGAGGATGTGAGGGATGACGTCTGATTTTATAACTGAGTTGACGGGAATTTTCTGAAATCCTTAAAATATTAAAATATTATAAGAATCATGTAGATAAAAAGACAAAAAAATTGAAAATAATAGAATAGGGGAATAGAATTTTGTATTTATTATACCAATTTATTTTTATTTATCATTTTTGTGATTTTAATCAAATTTCAAAAAATATTAATTCATTATAATAAAATTATTTTTTAATATGATAATATTCAGTTAACATGACATCAAATAAAAAATAAAAATTGATAATTTAAATATAATTCATCAAAAAATATAAAATTATATCCTATATATTTATATATAATTATTTAGACACATTATATCAACCCAAATCTAAAAAAAATAATATTTTTGAAATCAATTATGATATTTTTCAGTTAATTAAATGAAATTATTAGCATCAGAGAAGCATTTAAGGTAATTATATAACATATTAAAATTAAAAATAAAATTCAATAAGTAAACTAGCTAGCTTAATTAAGATAAATTAAGATATTTATGTTTGATCTTATATTTATTTTTTCACTATGTGGAAAAACAATGGATATTAAACTCAATGATAGTGACAATTTTCTATTATAATTTATTTAAATAATATATAAGGTATTTTCACGTAAAAGTTTTAATTAAACAACTCATATTCAATATTAATGTGATTAGGGTCGAATCATATTCATCCAAAAACATTTAATTTCATTAGGTCATTATTATACCCTTATATTTTTATTTTAACCCCTTTTCAGTCCTTTAAATATAACTATGATAACTTGTGTTATTTCTATTCAATGGTTTTCATAGTGTCTATTAAATTATTAAAGTACCATAAAAGGTAAATTTATGAAATTTTATTTTTTATACCATTCATTTTATATAAACATTTTTATTTTCATATAATTTAATAAGATATTATTTATTTTCGAATATCATTAATAAGAAATTTTATACTATTAAATACAATTCATTTTAAAAAATATCACTACATATGATATCATCGAAAAAATTTAGTAAAACCCTAATATGGAAAGGTAATCTATAGAACTTATGGATTACGTTAAATATATCAAATTATAATTATTATTGAATTTTTAATAACATTCATTTGATATGTCCCTTAATCAAACAATTACTGCATCATTATTGTGCAAGGATTTAAATTTATTATTTACTCACTAAATAATTAAAATAAATTATATTGATTAATATAAACGTTATAGCTTTAATATTAATATTTATAATCAGTTATATATTTTTAATAATCACAAATAAGAAATGTAATACTTATTAAAAACATGAGTACTACATATTTTTCTTTCATTATAATAAAAATCATTAGAAAGACAAAAGTCATTCATGTGGATTAAAGAAGAAAACAATCATCCAAAGGAGGATTTTGGTAATCAATATCTCATGAAATAAAATTAGTACAAGTGTTATATTAATTTTTTAATACATATAATATTACTTTCACCCTGGATTTAATAATTTACCATTCACAATGGTAATTAAAAAATACAATTTTTCTACTCAAAATGTCATAAAAGGGATCAATTTTCTAAATTATTTACTTCTTATTAAAAATATACAATCCATATTTTGAAATTCAAGATATAATTATTGGTTAATGTTTATTTAAAATTAATTTTTTCGATTGAACAAGGATATGAGTTATTAATGTGAAAATGTTTAAACTATTGGAATAATTTTATATCCAAATTCATTGTGAAAATTATTATAATTTCCTAAATTAGATCAAATGATAAAAAATTTATCTAGTTTAAATTTAAAACCCATTGAAAGTATTATTTATCACTAATAATTTTTTATATGACAAAGTTGTTTTCAATTAAAAAGAAATATGTTATCACTATTCACCAAAACATGAATCTGATAAAAAAACTTATCATAATTAAAAAGAAAATTAATATATTAATCTTTATGAGACGAATTTTATTTTCTCAAATATAATTAATAATATTTTCTAAAACTAGATTTAGAATAATTCAGGAATCAAAGGGGGGGAAAATTTTTTTTATTTAAAATACATATTTATGGGTAAAAAAGGATTTATTTATGATATAATATCTACAAAATAAATATTATTAATTTTAAACATCATATATTACATAATATATCTAAATTTCAATATTTCATTAATAAAATTAAATCTTAAAAATTTAACAAGCATATTATAAAAATATTTCATTATTCATTTATGTTGGGTGTTTCATGCAACATTTGATTTTGAAAAGATTACATTTGAAAAGAGACATACAATATAATATTGATGTGTTACAAGGGAAGTATAAAAATCAATGTACAATAAGAAATTTTTGTAATAAAAATCATCAATGTGGAACTACTAATACTAATAATACATATGATGCCAAAACCTTTAATAATATAAAAAGGTTATGGGTTTTTAAAAGAGTACTCATTAAGTTAAATGTTATAAGAATGATTAAATTGTGGTTGACTTATTTTATTGAATGATTCATATTTAATATTATAGTAATTAAGTATTAAGGTATTATAATATTAAGCATTATTACTAATTTAAAATGTTCTGTTATTATCTAGCTATTTGTATTTGGGAAATCATTAATTTTGTGATATTAATTGAGAAATATATATGGATTTTTTGTAATGGTTTTTATTTATGGATTTTCAGTAATATGTTCAATGGTTCCAACAAAAAATCACAGTTATTTAATGGTAATGATACACTTTATTGAGAACTCGTGATTAAGGGATGAT
This sequence comes from Viscum album, assembly GCA_963277665.1. Lineage (NCBI taxonomy): Eukaryota > Viridiplantae > Streptophyta > Magnoliopsida > Santalales > Viscaceae > Viscum > Viscum album. The sequence continues at coordinate 536,324,867 of OY728141.1, read as the reverse complement.
AACCCTTAATAAGTTCACAATGTATAGAAAATGTTTCTTAGTTTGGATAAAGAGATAAGTCATATTTATAAAGTGATTTTTATATTATATATGTCCTTAAAATTTATTAGTGGTTTGATGAAAAGTTCGATTATTCTATAATTTATTTTTTTATAATGTTTTCCTATTTGATTAATATATTCATTAATTTGAAGTTTTATTTATGTAACGAGTAAATATGTTTGTTTTCATTGAGTTTTGATGGTAATCCAAGTTATTACCCAAAATCATTAGAATATATGAATGTGGTGTTAACATTTTTTTATGTGACCATTAAGAGTTAATTAAATATTTTTTGGGGATTAACATTGTGTTTATTTAGGGAAATTTAGTTACTTTCATTATAATTTTTGAATTTTGGATGGGTCATGAGGTTAAATATTAACGGAATTGTCTTAATATAAATGTAGATTTTCATTTAGAGATTAATTTAATACATATCCATTCGATGATTTATATATATTGGATATCTTCTGAAGAAAATTATTCCATAACAACTACTGATATATAGTATGAGTTATCATTATTTTAATGATGTTATTATCTGATTAATTATACTATATTAAAAAACTAATCACATAGAGTAAGATGAGATTTTAATGTTTTTAAAAGATAAAATAAAACATTATATTATTCATATGATATAGGATGAAATCAAGTAATAATATCCTCTCATGGAAATTATTCAACATTAAAAAATGAGCTGGAGATAAAATTATAAACAATTAAATTTATTTGTGATGAATGATTGGTTTTTTAATCTAACATAGGTTTGTGGAATCTTGGTCATTAACTTTTTCATGATCAGTTTTCATATCAATATCTATCCGAATATAGGTATCAATTTCTCCTTTATTTTTATATTTTCACATTCCACATATTTTCCCATTATTATAAACATAGTAAGTGTTATTCTATATGGACTTAAAAAATTCATTTCTCTATATTGAAGATTATGATTTATTATCCATTTTTTGAATGGGTTTCCCAAAAAAGGATTTTCATATGATAAAACTTTTCTACTAATCCTCTGTTCCTATTGTGAGGACCCAATTTATTTAACTGTTCTAGAATGTAACACCATAAATTTTATTGAAATATTTTTTCATCAAATAAATATACCAATTTAGATATTTATATATGCACGAGACACAGTGTTTTCATTTCATTATATGAAACAATAATTTTATCTTTTGTTACATGCTACATTGATTGTTTCATCTATTACACACAACAATAACCCTAAATGTAATGATACATAATATTAAATTATTATTATTTAAAAAACAGTCACCCCCTATTTATAGTAATGATGGGTATGGAATAAATAAATAAATTAGTAAATATATAGTTTAAACATGTATATATAATTAATTATTTATTGGTCTATTTTTTATAAATAAATAAATACATATGGAAATTCCAGAAATATTTTTATAATAAAATATTTTTTATACACAAATAAGTTTTACATCAATAAATTAAAAAAATAACTTTTATAGAATAATTTTAATTTAATATATATATATTATTAAATCAAATTATTTCCATTCATCATATTTTTGTCTAGACAATAGGTAAGAATAAATAATATTTTATGAATAAAAAATGTATTTCTCTAAAAAGTAGCTTTTCTGCATTCATATAGTGAAATTAAAATTAATTTCTAATAATTATAAGTATTTTTAATAAAAATATAAATTTAATATCTAATATAATAATTTAAAAAGTATTTTTGAAGTATTTTTTCTAGATTCTCTTGAAAAGATATTTTTTTACTAAATTGTGTTAAATTCTAGTATTTATTTACATAAGTCAATTTTATTCATGTCATTTACATGAAATTTATTATTTTAATGTTTTAATAAAATTATAATTAGTTAAATTATATATATATTATTTTAATTTATATCATTGGAATCAATTTTATATGGAAATTTTATATAAAAACCTTTTATTCATTTTAAACATTTCCCTCTCGAAAACTTCTTTTCTTTTGCGCCTAAAAGATAATTTTAAATTAAAATTTACCACTTATAAGAATATAATTTTTAATAAATGATAAAATATTTTTATTAATAATAATTTATATTTTAAAACAACTTAAAAATAATTTTTTTACCACTATGGAAGGTAAAATCTGTAAGTAATTAATTTTCATAGTTTAGGTGGAAATGGTTTTACCGACTAGTTAAACAATAAGGATAAAGTATTAATTTACATTCTAACATATATAATCAAATTTTATGGTCCTTTATAGACCTTATATCAAATAATGTTCATTTATTTACCATTTTATTCCATGTGTTATGGTAAAAACATGGACACACATATTTACCTTTCAAAATTACATGTGTTTCACACACATCAGTTATAAAAATTCACCACATATTCTATCATATTCAGACATGAAAAGTCTGTTTGATCATAAAATAATTTAACCAATGAATTTTTTATCATTATAATATAACTATATATGATTTACATTGGTCAAAAATCTCCCCTAGAATAGATTTTAGTGAACACCAAATGAAGTTGTCCAAAGAATGGTCAACATCATGAACTATGAGTTTTATATTATTTCTTCCTACACTTCATTAAATTTATATTAAAATTTTAGTATATAAAGAAATATCATATATATATATATATTGATATTTTAAGATGTTAATTTTAAAACCTACATTATTATCCTCTTCCATAAAATGGGATACAAAATAATCATTCATGTGTACAACATACCACTACCTCACAAACTGATATTGTATTTTGTCAATGACCACCTCTCACAGATGGATTTAATGATGGATGTAATGTTTCTGTATAATTTAAATACTATTATTATATGAATTTAATTATTATACCAGATATAATATCTTAACTCCAAACCCATTGGAAGACAATAATGACCCTCATTTGAATGGAGGACTACCGCCTCATGGAATGATGTGATTTGTTACTATTATATGATTATATTAGAAGATTAAAATGGGAAGATTAAATTATTTTATATTTTCATTTTAAAATAATTAAACTTATATAATCATAGTATCACATATAACTTTTTACATTCCATTCTATGGGCATACGATAACATCGTTAGTGTGTACTGCAGACTACCACGTCATTATGTGATGGGATTCATTTTTCAGTAACACTATGAGTGGAAGGAAATTAATGTAAATTTAATGAATATATGAGATATATATGACATAAAAGTTATTTTTTATTCTTTAGATATTATTTACCATTCTTTCACTTAATTCATTTAGAAAATGGAATCATCTTGTATGCATACTTATTAGAAAACCTCCCAATAATGAGTGTATTAAATTATCTATTTCTATCATTTATGGATTAAAATAAATACATATATAATGAATATATATATGATATTTATATCATGTTTGAATTTTTTTCTATGATCTAAATGTTTCCAAAATAACTGGATTGAAGGAAACCAAATCAAATCAAACATGAAAAACAAAGCAATTTTTACCAAAAATATAACATTGACATGGATATATTAATAAACTGGTAATAAAAAGTCATAAATAAGTAATATATATATATATATAATTATTGATAAATAAATAATTTATAATAAAAATTTAATTCAAATATTGTATTTGTTAATGTGTATTAAGTCTAGACATAATATATTAGATTTTTCATCACACTTATATATATATGATAATTTCTAATTCATCATTTGTTAATTTTATATTATTTAAATAAAATAAATGAATTAATTTTATCAATACTCAATTTAATATAATGATTATTTATATATCCATTTCAGTATCTCTATTTTTTTGGATTAATAGTTCAAAAGTAACCCCAGAGGTAAGATATTTTCCCTCAATTTACATTCATGGAGATATATGTTGTTTTTTTGCCCTAATATTTTCTTATGAGTTATATATACATCCTCATTGACATGTTAAATAATGATTATAAATCACTACATGATTTGTTTTGTTTTATTTAATTTCAATCATTCATGGGGACTAAGATTCAATATTATGAATGATTATTAGGTATTATGTCACAGATTCACTATTTATTAAGATTATTTATGTTTATACTTCTTATGATGAAATATTATGATGCATATCTCAAGAAACTCGTGAATTTTATTATTATATGTTAATTCAAAAAATATAATATTTTTTCATCATTTTCTTCCCTTATCAACTTAGGAGTTTGGATTAAATTTTTTATGAAAAATAATCATTAATTATCATTCCAATAGAAAACAGTCATTTTCCTACACAATTTTTTTATTATAATTATTTTCACATTCTCAAAAAAATCATAAATAAATTTTTTCCTTATTATTTACATTATTTTTTTTTGGAACGAAATCATCATTTAATTTAATTAAACAATGACTAAAAGTATTTTTCAAAAAATGTGTATAGAATCATTGTTTTATTATTGAATAATATCCTTATAATATATTTTTTCTTTTTTAAGAATTTATTTTCAAATAATGTTATTTTCAAATAATGATTATTTTCATCATAAAATGATCCAACAGATCATGGAAAACAAATTTACATATATTATTATAATCTTTTATGTAATTTGTAATTTATTGGGGATTATACCCAAGTATACCATTGTTATTATTTATATCATTGGTTTATATTTATGATGAAATATTTTTTATAAAAAATCAAGTTCTCTTAAATGAATTATACCATGTAAAAATTTGTACAAAACCCACTTTATTTTCCATGGGTTATAAATTGATGATGAAATGATTATTAAAAAAATTTATTTTCAATAGGTTACACTATGATAAAATGACTTTGAATCCTATTTATTTTCATGGGTTTTTATATGACTTATAATATACTAAATTGTGACACACATATGTATGGATTTCATTATGTGATGATGATTAAATTATAAATAATGATGATGATTACACTATATCAAAAAATTCTGGTTCGACTATTTTAAAAGATGGATTCAAACAATATATAACTCAAATGAATAATATCCTAAGAGATAAATAAGAAAATAATGGGGAGTGAACCTTGTTTAGTATGTGAATTTGTCTTCTACGATAATATTTCGAGTGCTCCTTGAGTATTTTTATTTTTTGGATATTCAACCCATTCAAATATTATAGTATTGTAAATGATCCTTAAAATAATATGAAAATTATCTTTTATACTTCTTTTTATGCCATAGATATATATATATATAATTCCAAATTAATATTCTCAGAGATCATGATACATGATTCTAGTTCGATTCATGACTTATGAAATTTCAAGAGTTATGTCAGACTCAGGTTTACCATATATGAAATATAGCATATGGTATTCAAATTTTATTACCATGTTCTCATACCTGTATTTCATGATATATTAATATCTACCTAGATAAACTTTATTCACCATATAAGCTCAAACTTTTTTAGGTTTCCTTTTATTATGTTACGGGGAATGATATTATGATTGATATCTTTATAAAGGATTATAATTATGGGACACATAAGGTGAGATGATTAAGATCACTTATGTGTCTATTGTTTTTGTGATCAGGATTACAAATAAAGTATACCTTTATAGTCCACTGGTGTGTATTTATATAATATATTGAATATTCATCAAATATGATTTTATATATATATTTAACTATTTTGGGTCCTTACATTAATACATAGCCCGGAATTCGTTTTTGCAATTTATGTCTTCCATGTTGATTTTCGATAAAAATATAAACTCATCCATATTATAAAATAGGAAAATAAATCTACATAGTTCCCTTTATGACATAATATATGACATTATTATCTAGTGTGTCATTTTATAATCTCTTTTGTAAACCTATATTTTGTTTTTTATCCAATTATAAATTAAAATTTATATATATAATATGACATAAAATTTCATTCCTTGTTTTTATCTATTAAATAAGTCAACAACATAATTTGAATTTATAGAGGGAATTTACATTCTTAATGCCAATCTATATGTATTTAAACTATATCGTAACCACCCATCCACCTCTAATAATAAAGTAATTCCGACTTCCATGAAGATGGAAGTATTTAATTTAATATAATTTCGAAAAAAATCCATATTTTTTTACCCTATATCCTAAAAGGTATCTAAATCATTTAAGAGAATCCATTCATGGATACAGCATAAATCCATAAACTAAATTAAAGGAATATAATTTTTTTATAAAATGACCCGACCTCCTATTATATTAGTTGATAAATTTATTACTATATCACTCTAAATTAGGTTTCCTTGGAGAATATTTGAAAAAAATAAATGATTTGGTGTGATGTTATTCAATAATTTGATCGAAAAATCATATTTTTATTTTATGTTTCATTTTTTTTTATTCTTCACATTAGATAAATTTTTAAAAAACATCCTTCTCTAATTAGATATAATATGAAGTAAATCATAACATTTTTGGGGGTAAAATTAATCTCACTATTTCTTCATGAAACACAACAAACATGAATAATTTTTCTTGCATACACTAACATCATTTGTATGGTAACCACCATAGATTTAGAAAACTGATTCCATTGTTCACCCCCACTCCTTCACCATATCCCGATGAATTGAAATAAATTATTGGAGTATGTGTTTGTGGGAATTATAATGACACTACAATTCAATAATTATGAGTGTAAGAATCCCCTATTGTAATAACAACTAATTTACAAGACAATATAATATGTGTGAAAATACCCATTTTCCATATTTATAAATCCCTGATCAATATTTATCATATATCATGAAAATAGTCCAAAACTGACCAAGGATGGATATTTCATATCAATTTCATAACTATCATTCGATACATTGGGGTATATATAAAAATATAGGAATTAAACATAACATTTATAGTGTTATGGGATTAATCATTGTGTGACTGTATTCTCAGATATCATGTTGTTGTTGGGGTCACATATTCTTAAATCCTATATGATATAAACTAGGTTGGATTTCAAAATAATAGTATTCCAACCCAACTATCTATGTAATTTTTTTTCATTATATTTATTTTGACACCCTATATTTTCTATCAATGTATTTATATGGGAACCTATGGACATTTCCAAAAAAATATGAGTCTTATATACCAAGCATCCAATTTCAATTCCTCAATGTCATTTCTAACTGAAACTTCTAACATGAGGGAGAAAAAAATACTAAATATTTCCTTCATGAAAATTAGTAATTTGTTCTAATGGATGATATAATTATAAGATCATTGAATACCAACATAGAGGTCCTCCAAGTGATGAATTGTGAGTTCCCATTCTAAGGGTAACGTCCCACTATTATGGATCATCCCATAGATATAACCGTTAATATAATCTGATCACATATTTGATGCCCCAATTTGGATAGGGTTATAGTGAATTGTTCCTATATTACATATTTAGTTGTGTGCTTGATCATGATTTTTGTGGAAAATGATATCAGGGGACATGATTCCAATCAATATAGACTCCAAATTACATAGTCATTTGGATTCCTTTTTCAACTCTTTGTTCTTATATACTAAATTACACAGAATCTAGACTGATGTTAAAATGCACAAAAATACAAAGGGATGTTTTAAAAATATAAAAACTACCTCTTTATCATGATATGGAGCCGAATGTAAAGAAAAATATCATATATATATTGATTGTGGTTGAAAACAGTACAATACTACTGATAGATAAGTCCTGATAGTGGTCATTGTAATCCATATAGTTGAATATTTAAAACTATGCAATGATGGATATACCGGAAAATAATTATCCACACATTAATAAGATAATTGAATATTATCAATATAATTCGAATAACTTATTAAATGATCTATTTAAAATTAAAATTATTTGAAAAAATCTTGAAAGAAATGATGGGGATAAAATAAAATTTAAATAAAAGACCCTCACAACCCATAAAAAATATCATACATGAGATTAAATGGGAGGAATATATTCTATTATTCATTATATCATTATGGGTAACACATAATCATATTATTTATTTTATTATTTCATTTCATTGAAATGATTAACACATCAAGATACTCAATGTACAAATGTATATTAGAATACCTTTATACCATTATAGTAATATTTATAACACATTTTTAATCATAAACATAGTGAATTATTAAAATTCATTGATGAAGCTCCAACAAATGTATCCATTCAGCGATAAAGGAGGTATATAAATTAATTCACTACCCAACTTTTTCATCACCTTAAAAATCTTAATATCTGACACATTAAACCAACCCGTGAATAATCACATGATAACACATACAATGTCATATGTCATGGTGTAAATATAATTTGATGAAAAAAAGATATAGATAAATGCAATAGAATAACCTCAATACCATGTTTCTCAAAAATAAATGCTCAGTTATATCATGTAATTTATCACTCATTCATAACGATATTCAAAATGAAAAAGAGGCAGCCAATTAAAAAGGGATGAATCCTATTAATGTTAGAATATCTATAGAGTTGTTTCAACTTAGAAAACATTTTCCTTGTTAGGGTCACCCGAAAAAATAAATTTTATACATTTGAATCCAATTATAATTTTATAATTAGAGGTGAGGTGAGAAAAAAAATTCACTATAAAGTCCGAAGGAAAAAAACATTTCCTATATGAATGGTGTTATTTTAAATTCAATAATTATCTTTATCACTATCAAATGGGATAGTGGTAGACTCAAACATTTTTAGCCCAATATAAGTTAATCAGTGCATGAAGAAGCTCTATATCCCAATAAATAGTGAATAACTCCTCTTGATTTATACTCATTAAATTTTTGAGGTAATTTTCATCAAATAAACTTCCATGGGGAACATCCCATGTTATTATAACAGAAAAATTATGATTTCAATGTGAAAACCATCATGAAAAAAAATCCCCTTTTGTAGTTTGTCAATAAATTATAGTAATTATTGTTAACTCAATACATATTTTGGACTAAATAAACACATAATTTAACTTATCAGGATAATAATTTACTCCCTAGAGTTTATAAATCAATTAATTGTATCCTTTATATTCTCATTGGTTTTTTTGATCATGTGCAAGATGAATTATTTAAACGTGATGGACTATCATTATAAAACTCCCCAAGATAAAACATGTATTGGATTTGTAGGTACTCTATGTGTAAATTAAAATCAATAACATGGTTCATTTCATACTATACTATTAATTCATAAAATATGAGAATTTAATAAGGATAATGGAAAAGGGTTTATATATCGTCAACCTAAAAAATGATTAATGTTGGTGACCTCTTTTTTGTTGATGAGATGATTTCCGAATTCAAATAAAAGAATAGATTATTTTTTGAATCAATACAAATTTTCAATAGGGTAAATATTCACGTGTTAATCTTATAATTTCCAAGGATACATTTCCACATGTTATTTTGTCCATATTTGAATAGAACAGTCATGTTATAAGGATAAAAACAACTTGTCTGACAGATCTCAAACAACATAAGCTACTTGGTATATCTCATCCCCACCTAGAATATTATATTTTCTTTTCTATAAATCATGAATAATATATGGTTTAATAATAGTATAAATGAAATATACTAAATGAAAAGATAAATTAAATTCAAATATTGTCAATACAATCACTTATCTATAAGAATTCATCAAAATTTAATATATTATAATTCAATAAAAAAAATATCCCAGGTGGGTTGATTGGAATCGCTTATAACAAAACATATATAATCCAAAATTCTAGTCCATTTATGTCATAAGAAACCAAGAAGAAATTTTCATTAATTATTCCACAGTTTGTAACAAAATATTATAAATATATAAATAAATGGAATAATATAAGATTAGATAATTTGCCTAAACACAAAATGGATGAATAGTTATATTGAATATAAACATATAAATACAATCCATTACTACTGGGGAGATAATTTTTTAATGACTCATCTTTTAGTTCATATTAGTTCATAGAATGATGAAAATTATATATGTCTCCCACTCTTATAAAAAGAAACTTAATGGAATCATTAATGTTTCACTTAATTGATCTAAAGAACATATTCCCTTGTGATGTATATTCCCTAAAATAAATAATAAGAAAAAATTGGGAAAATTATGTAGAAATGTTCATAATAAGGATGATCCTATTGAAGGACCATTTTCAATTCAATAATTTCTCTAAAAAAGTACAATATCTAATAAAATTCAATTTTTGATTTGATGTGTGATCTTAGTTGTACCACTAGAAAATAATAGATTACAAGATTATGTGTAAACAACCCCTATAACTCTAATAACACAAATGATCTCAAATAATCAGTATAATAAAATTGGGTTCCAACTAGGACATTTTCAATAACCTCAAATGAAATAATAGAGATAGATTAACCCATAAATTCAAGGTATATATATGTTTTTGACACATGAAAAAACATGAATAAGGAAGAATATGAAATTATTATTCATGATCACATAGGTTTTATCATCCCTATTAAAAATTATTCATTTATTAATGATTAGGAATAAAAAGGATCAATGTATTAATTATTTACAAAATTAATTCCCACAATATCACATAATAGTCCTAATGATTAAATATATTTTAATATTAATATATTATTTCAAAATAATATTGAATGAATGTAAAGTAGTAATTGAATATTCTAATCCATATCTGGGATTCATGCTTGATACCATTCTTAGTGAATAGGGAGAACAATATGATGTTATTAATAATAAATCATGTTATATTTAGGTCAGTATTATAAATAATTTATTGAAACTAATCCTTTTACCCATAAAGTAATGAGTAAATCAATTAGCCATAGTCATAATTACATTTCTAAATCCCATAAAATTGAATAATACAAAATGTTCCACTGGAATATGGATGGATTCACATATATGTGTCTAAGAGTAGGATAAAGAGCCCTCAATTGTTCAAAATATCGTCTGAGATCTCATGGAATTCTATCACGTGTCATTAAGAGGTCTATAAGAACCCCAATAAATTAGTCCCCTCTATTGATTAAAATCACATTTTCACTTCTATCACTATTATATGCATCATATATATATATATATATATTTAGATGAGTCTACTAAATATTGATATTATATAAAATCTTGAGGATTTTTTATTGGAATATATAGAAATACTTATTTAGTAACCATAAGTGAGGGTGAAATCCAAGATCATATAATAAACACCATTAAAAATAGGGTGAAGGTTTTTCAATGATTCCACCAAGTGTTTCCACCAGATATAGGACTCCAAAATACGTTACCCTTTCTAATTTTATGGATGGACTAGTTAGGTAAATTTTATTTCAATAATTAATCTGATATCATTATAGACATGACACCCTGCAACTGATTCCATACATTAATCATTTATCAAACTCTAGGAACAACATAATTGAGGATAAATCATCCATCTATGTAATAATCTTATGAAAAAATAAATAATATTGACTACGACCAAGAGGATTGAATTATGATTTATTAAAACATATTTATATTATCATTCAATGAATATTAATATTGTATTGCCTCCAATTTAAAATAGTTCTTTGAGATTCCCTCTAAGAATACCAAAGAATAACTCATGATATTTAGGCTAATTTTGATTCCATATATGTGTAAATGGATATAATTATACTCATAGAATATAAAATTAGAATCACATTTATTGTGAAATGCGTGGTATTATTCATTTAGGTGGATATAATATTACTTTAAGTTTCCAAAAATCCAAATTACAAGGACATATGTCAATTTTTTTTTGGAAATGATCAAATGATAAATCACAATCTTTAATATTCCCTATATATCCTTGGATTCAATGAATTATTATTATATCCATCTAATTTAACCACACAGGGGTATTTATAAAAAATTTCTAAATCCCATTAAAATGATCAAATTGAAGACATATTTTGGTCACCTTGTATTACATTCTATTTCCATATTTATCATCTTGGATACACCATTAAATATCCTATTGGGAAGATATTATTTTAATCTACATGTGGTTGTGACCTTCTGACACCATTAATTCATTATACAATTTTGGAATTGGAATGTGTTAGATATACATGATGATAACAGTAATTTAAGCCTTGTGAAATCTAATATTATAATTTTTTATACTATAATAGTGATCAAATATATCCTTAAGTAGAGCAATAGTCATATATATATTTCCCAATTATTATATAAGAAAAACTATGTAACCTCTAGAATGATGCAAAGGAATTTTTTCTACGTCCTATACTTAATATTATGTATATAAAGATAAAAATTTGAAATAAATGCATCCATTGTTTTTAATTAATATACACCATAAATAAATTATTTTTATAGAAATAAAAATGCTGATCTTTTTTCAAACCATAACATTCATTAACAGAAAAAGAAGGTTACATGTGTATAACCCATGTACAATGGCACTAAATTTTACATGTCTATAAGAATGTAGAATCCAAAGACCCTTAATTGACTTATCAAAATTACCTTAATGATAACAAGTTATGTTGTAAAGAAATGTATTATGGTGTGGGAACTATCATAACCATTAATATCATTCATCATATCCTAAATAAAAACAAATATTCATTATTGGTTATTCTCATATTGAAAATTGGAAACATCATAATAACGAAATATGGATTAGGATAATGATTAGCCATATTACTTATTCTATCAGGTTTGAGTAAAAATATGTAATTATCTTACCCCCTTTGGAGAATTGTTATTTTTATATAATTTTTTAACTGTTCAGTAATCCTAGGGAACCTTAATGAAATTTGGTCTAAACTAATCAATGTTACATGAACCACATACAATTTTGTATAATAATAACCCCCAATATTGAATCAATATATTATATCATGGAAAAACCAAATTATTTGAGGAGTATACTCCAAGGTATCCATACATCACATGGTTTAATCAATTGATGATCACTATTATACATATGAATCAACGAAGTTTCATTCATCCCATAGATCTATTAAAAATCTAATGTTGAAATGATGGAAAAGGATTTATTTAATTGAAAATTCCATCCTTCCAAAATGATAAATTAAAATGTGTACATAAAAAAATAAATCAATCAATGTATATATCATCATAATATATATCAATCACCACTATCTAATAAACTATTACATTAAATTAATCAATAAAAAACTAAATAAGGATAGTATTTTCATTGAATCCCTCTTTTTAACAGATTTTTATTTTAGATATAAAATTTTTTGGCCACTGATGATAATAAATACAAATACTTCTTGGAACCCATTGAGTGTATTGTTACTGAGTGATTCCATTTGGGGTGAAAAATACCAAATCCATAAACTATGGTTAAATAATGAAAATATTCAATAATTTGTTATTTCAAACTCGATATTAACACATCAATCAATATTTAGTTAAATTACAGAATCATTGGGATCAGTTCAACAACATTGATGTGGTTCTCACCAAGTCATGTAAAAATTCTTAAAGATAAATCAATTAATATTTTCATTCATGGTAACATTTATGAAATTTATTATATTTGTTGTAATGTTATTAATGCACCATGGTATCAAATAATTAAATCATTGTGTACATTACTCACCACTTTTGCAGAACATTTAACCATTAATTTGTTTTCAAGGATGACTGATCAATATCATGTAATTTATTACAAACCCGGTTAGTATGTGATTAGATTTGAGGAAATTAGTAAATAATGGAACATCTTATTAGGGGGATGGGAATTAATATAAGTAATTTTCTAGAAAAATTTAGTAACCTCAACAACAATTAGTCCTAACTCTTCCAATGGTAAGATAATTTCTCAATATATGCATTTCATTCATAGATTAATACATTTTAATTATTCATAACTAGAAGAATAATGTTGGAAAATAAAATATTATATACTCCATCAACTAAATAGTGTTGAAGGATGACTCCTTCAAAAAATAGATTGTGAGAAAATATCTATCTATTATATTTTTTTGTATAATATCATTTTCATTATTGGAAACAACAAATATTCTATTATATCCTAAAAAATTATCCATTTTAATATTACCAAAGACACCCTATATCATGTATGTGGATTGAAATATCGTTTAACATTAGTATATAACTTGATATCTAATTAACAAAATTTAATGAATCAAATGAGAAGGAATTTAAGGATTTTCTAGTGAATCACCAAAATAAGGATATATTATTCATATAGGAAGAGATTCTTGATGAGTAGGGTTTCTATAAAATTAAAACCACTCAAATATAATATATATACATTTATGGTTTCTCTCATATCCCAACTATAACTAGGATAGAGGACCCAATGTAAAATGTTATTCAATAAGGGGAACCATCATCAACCCAAGAATAACTCTCTTGTTAAACAACAAACCACATCTCCTAAGTAATTAGTATCAATGAGGTGGACTACTAAGATAACGTAATAATCCTATTCATTCCTCTATAAATTTAAATCACCATGTTTAATGTATTTTATGACTTATAATAAGTATTTGAAAAACAATTAGAGAAACAATTTCAATTATAAGGAAGAATTTATACCCCTTATTGACCATAAGTGAGTGTTAACATCATGTTTCATCATTAATCCGATTATATATTTTCCTTTATAGCTTAAAAATTTATAATTTAAAATAATGGATAATATAGAAATTACTCTCAGTAACTTGATCAATATATTATGATAACTTCTTTCTGTAATAAAAGAGTATTTAATCATTTTCTTAATAAAGGAATTGATGAGGTTTATGTAGCATCTAATACAATACACTTTGAGGAATACTCATCAACATGAGTTCATCAAATTGTTATTTTTATGTGTCCAATAACAAAAAATAATTAGTAAAAACCACTACAACTTCAATTTACTAAAATGGAGAAAAATATGTTGATAATAAACATATTTCATCTTTTTTTATTACCTAAATTCTATAAAAAACATTATAATGTATGTTTTTATATGTTATATTTTAAAGATCATTGATAGAGGGGAAACCCATGAGGGTATAAAATTATTTCCTTTTAGGACATGTGGAATTAATCATAATTAAACACATATATACAAACAAATCCAAAAACATTGTAATGTTTGGCCATCAATGGTACACACTTATATAGAGTCAAAAAAAATTCATGCATATCATGTTCACTACAAGATTTCTAAAAGATAAAAAAGATTATGTAATCTATAAAAAACTACTTGAAAATTGTTATTCATGTAATATAAATCTTTGGTCCATACCCATTAGTATCCCTTAAAGAGTACATTTCCATCATCACTAGCACAAATGTCATCCAAAAAAGTGAATAAAATTTTTCTTTAGAAGATTGAAAAAATACCCATGATTTTCTTAATAATGTGATATATAATTAGTAGATTTTAATTTTTTCAATAAAACCGTATGAATATTGGAACTAAAATATTTTAGTAAGAGTTGTGGAATTTACATTCAAAATATAGATTCTCATCAAACCACGCTTCCAATTATCATGAGGAAATAAATTTATAGATGAAGTCCACCAAAAAGACTCTATTGAGTATTACACAAAAAGGGTTGATAACAATAAATTATTATATATTAATTACAATTACGTCCTAACTCATTAATAAATATACAAAAACCTTGACAAGTATATATTCTTAAGTATATATGATATATGATGTATTTTATATCAAGGAATAATAACTTTCCCTATAAATGTATATTTATGTGAAATTGGATTATTAAGAATTGTTTTGTGTTTATCTATAAAAATTAAATAATTTCAAAAATTAAATGGTTAGGGTAATATAATATCCCTGAGACTCATAACAATTGAGTTATTCAATTTTTTAAATGGATTGTTTTTATGGGGTTTTAAATAAAAATAGTGTTATATTTGTGGAAAAAATAACACCTTTAGAGAATCATAAATATCTTAGACAAAATGAGAAGTTATTTGAAATTTACACATGTTTTTCTCTAATAGAGAATAATTCTCAATCCTTATGAATCGAGAGGACATTAAAATTGCAACCAATATTATTATTCTCTATAAATACATCACAAGATAATTTATATTGAATTCAAAGGCTTATACAAAATAACCCATAAATTGTTTATGAAATACCCATCACATTAACATAAACATTACACATGAGAAACATTTCATAAATATTTAAATGAAATTACATAATACCCTCCCAAAATTATTTTAAAAAATGGATTTTTCTTCATATATTGTCAATAAAATAAATGAAATATTTTTCAAATCAAATAAATTTATTATGTGAACACAGAATATTCATATATATGATCTAAGCCTATGCAATGTCTCATTCATAACTGAAATACCTTTTGTGGATAACATTCTTGCATTTATATTTAGGTGTGATTTCTTATTCCCATATAACTCCTCAGATTTCTAACTCTAGTACTTTTAAAATGTCTCTTTCTATGCTAGAGTGGATTCATTAAATACATCTTATTTCATAGATTACATCCATTTAAGAAAGAGATTTATTTTTCTAATAAAATCTATAGTGAGGAAATATAAATATTTAGAACTAAATATACCCATATTCATGTCTTAATGGTTTATATTGTAACAACCTAATATTTTTCTACTTATTTTCATTGAATAATTTTTGTGTTTGATATATTGCTACAGAAAATAGAACAAACTAAAATGATCCATGACATAATTTGTTATAAATATAAATAATATTTACAAAGAATAAAACCAATGGTAAATAAAAAATATTTTATTAAATCATTAATTCACACAATATTGTTTTAATAACACCTATTTTTTTAAAATGTAATGCTTCAAAAAAATTAATTTTTCTTTATTTGATGTCTTTCATGAAAAAGAAATTTATCAATTTCATAATTTTTTTGTAAAATAAACATAATTTTTTTATATTAATACCAAAATAAGCCTACCCTTTTTGGATTTGTTTTTCAATTAATTGACTTTTATAAATACACTAACAATTATAGTTTTTATGAAAGTTGTTATGTTTATAAATTTTTTAATAAATGAGGTTGGACGAGTTGTTTATAAAAATATTTACTAAATAAATTATTATTTAACTAGTAAAAACTATTTATATTTACATATCAATTTCATCATAGAAAAAATATATTTATCATTTTAGAATAGAAGAAACATTTTATTCCGATTTTAAAAATAAATATCTTTATTTTTATTAATAAAATATAATAATAGAAATGTTTAATATTTTATTTACATTGATAATATATAAATATTAATTATCCAGATTGACTAATTTATAAAAATAATTTAATGTACAGATATAATTTTTTACCACACATAAATTTTAATAGAAAAAATTATTTTCATAAAATGGAATTCAAGCTCCATTAAAAAACTATATTTTCTAACATTTAGAAACATTATTTTATGAAATTATTTTACATTTCTACAATAGAATTATAATATTATGTAACATATCACATTTTATTTTAAATGAATAATTAATTTACAAAGATAAATTCTAGTTATCAGAGAAAATAATTATTTTTCAATGAATAATATTTTCTAACTATTGAGTATTTTAATATATTAAATATTATTATTTTAATTTAAAATTACAATAATATTATTTAAAATAAATAATAATAATAATAAATAATATAATTATTAATCAATTTTTAAAAATATTTCGAACAATTATTGATTAAAATAATATATTTTTACAAAAAAATAAATAAATCATTAGATGTTTTATTTTAAATTTTCTTTTTAATAAATTAAAAAATTGAACTATATAAAATTGTTTCCAAATATGGATTCATAACATCATGATTTTTTAATAATTATCCAATTTTATTTTTTGATCTAATAATACCATGATTAATATTTAATAGAGATTGGTAAGGGGTAAATTGTGTAATAAATTGTTGCACAAATTCAACTAAATAAATGTGACACTTAATTATTGTATAATACATGAATTTGGTTATAATATCATATAAAATGTATGAAAAAAATATTTACATCTAACCAATATACCTCTCTTCTAATTCCATTTTTATCCATTACATAAAATTATGTTCAAATGATTTGTAACTCTTTCGCCACTATAAAAGGTTATCAGTTCCTCTATTTTGATTAAACAAAAATAGTTCCAAATTACACAAAAAACAAAACAATTTACATATATTACATTACATAATCACAATTGGAAGATTCAATCTTTGGAAATGTGCCTCAAGTACTTTATTTCTAAAGGACACATTAAGAATATATCAAGATTCTCAACATCTGAATTAAGCATTCATTAACATTTATTCACTGTAAACCTCGTACTCCACTATAAAAAAAATCTGATAATGTTATACAAATTTAATAATGATAAATACTATACTCTAATATTATTATATTGAAGGTATAACCCTTATATTCCCCATAATTCAATTAAAATTTGAAATGTCCTATCATGTGTGTGTATTGAATACCGCCTCCATGAATGATTTTTTATTACATCACCATCATTTTTGGTTAGATCTAGAAATGGGTTTAGAGAATATATATTTAATTTAGTAGATTTTTCATAGTTTATAAATTTAAATTATTAATTCTATATTAAATATTAAATATAATAATTGAATATAAAACAAAATCTAAAAACAAACAAATTGGGATGAAAACAAATTTGTTAGTGAAAACATCCTTTTTATATAAATTCATCATATAACAGTACCCATTCAAGTTAATTACCTTAATTACATACAAATAATGAAATTATTTTTTTATGATAAGTATATTATAAAAAACTTTCATCTTTTATAGCCTCACCAAAACATAGATTGGCACATTTTTTTATGGTTTAGTCACTAACATGAAAGAAAATATTAATTTCCACAATGTTTTGATATAGAAACATAATTTAGGACATTATTTAAAAAATGAAATTTTTTCAATATTGTAA
This sequence comes from Viscum album, assembly GCA_963277665.1. NCBI lineage: Eukaryota > Viridiplantae > Streptophyta > Magnoliopsida > Santalales > Viscaceae > Viscum > Viscum album. The sequence continues at coordinate 536,305,809 of OY728141.1, read as the reverse complement.
ATGTACAAATATTACTCATTGATTAATATGACACCATTTGTTTACTATATCTTATCAGAACATGCTCATTTATGACTTCATCTAGAAAATTAATAATTTCAAATAAACAATTAAACTATGATTTTTTAGATAAGCATGATTATATTTAGTAATAATCTCAATCAAAACATTTTTATTCTGAATCAAGTTCCAATTTATGGAGATTATCCAAAAATAATAATGAAATTAAATAATAAATAATTAAATATGTATGTATATAAAAATTTATATTTTTTATAATTTTTATGTAAATTAATATTGATTTTTAATTGGTTTTTAAAATAATTACGTCTATTTTAAACGATTTAGAGTGTATTTGTCTAAATATGGAATCTATCCATGGGTTTAATTGACTCATTTCCAACTCTATGTAAGATGTTCGATATTTTATATTGTAATTTAATTATATACTTTATTTATTTCACAATTGAATTCACATTAAATAATATCTTCAATTTAATTATATTTTAATGTCTATTTTATGATTTTTCTCTTAATATCCATTGATTCATACATTACTACTTCAATAATAGTTCAATCAACTCAACTTATGATTTATTGGTTTATATTCATTTTTGCATGAATATACATGTAATGATTTTATTGATCATAAAATTATGTTATTTTATATGGTATTTCCTTTTTGTCTTTAGGGAATTTACCTCTAACCATCAATAACTAATTCATTGATAGAGAAATTTAAAAAATAAAATTGTATCATTTGTATGAATATAACTCATTATTAACATTTAATTTTTTCACCCAATTATATATTTTTCATTCCATAATAATTTCACTCTCTTCTTGATAAGGTTTATATCAAGTAATTTCTATTATTATAAAATTTTGCCTTTTAAAATATTAAATATTTTAAATTAGTACTCATTTTAAAGTGTTGGTTATGAATAAAATTTACTCCAAAATATTAATAAATTATTTTTATCCTTAAAAAAAATATAATTAATTTTACTCCACATTTATTTGATTACCCTTAGGAATTTACAAGGTTATCTTTTTGAGTTTATTTTTAAAAGGTAAATTTTTACAATTTTTTAACTTCACCATTTAGGAATTAATTTTTGATAGTGACCCATAACTTCCTCTTTATAAGTTAATAATAAAAATTATTTTTAAAGACTCATTTTATTGTTTTCCTTCATGTGAACTAAAAATTTCACGAATGTTGAAATTTTATATTAAACACTACATTTATGATTTAATATTATCTAAAAGTATTTATTTATCTATAATTTTTAAAAATTATTAAATTTAAATTTTTTTAATACATTGAGGATATTTCATATTTATGAAGTGATTTTCCTAAAACACTAAAATAAATTTTCATCTATGTATCCATAATTTGAAATATATTATGATTTATTCATAGTTATTCTAAAGATCATTTCATCACATTTATTTCTATGAATATGTTATGTAATGCTAATTTCAATCAATGATGTTATCAATCACATTCATCGACATACCAATCCATCCACTATGAGGTAGAATAAATTTTCATCTAAGGAATATTCATTAGGAATACCTTATATTCCATTCCTTTGATGGATGAGTGTTCACCTAGATGTCATTCATCACATATTTATATAAATTGTTATAAAAAAATTATCTCCTTTGTTATTTTAGAGTAAATAATGTATTCTTTATTTACATGGTGGGAGGGTTTCAACATAGAGTGTTATTCAATATTATTTGATACCGATTTATTTTCTATGGGTAGATCATATTCTAATTATTTATATAATTAATAATTATTTCTTTTTGTGGATCCATTTGAATATGATATGATACCCATTTTATCTCTCTAATTCTGTTATGATCAGTTGAACGTATCCCATTCTCCATCCAAGTGTTGTTTATGTTGAAAAAATTTAATGAAATCACTATATTTTTTGAAAAAATACATTATTATTCCTATGTATTATTGATATTATTTCTATATGGTATCATTTGGTTCAAATTCTTGTGGATAATCATTATATTACATATGAGACCAATATTGAACTCTAATGTATTGGTTAATGAATTATATGTAATGAGATAATAGTAAAATGAGTAGTGATTCAAGATCCACTATGGGAAAATTTGGAAGGAAGCCTGGTCACATATGAAAAATAGGCGAGTTAGTATTAATCAATGGATATAAATTACACCGTAAACCCCGATTCATTATATTTTGAGGTTTGTGTCACCATATGTACAATGTTATGATTTCTATGTATTTTTTTGATATTTCTAATTAATCATAACGAATGATAGAATGCATATTTTTTATTAGATAATTCCTTGACTGAATTTTGATTAATGAATTTTTCCTTATTTCTATATTTTTAGTCAATTCATTTTTATGTTTTACAGTATTATGTATTTTTATTAAAGAATTATTATTCTTGTATAACCACTTACAACATAATATTTTATTCACTAATATTTATCGTAATTTATCATATAATATCATCATTTTGTTTTGTTTCTTTTTTAAAATATTAAAATAGATGTTTCTAAAAGTAAGTCATATATGAATAAGTTTTGGGGGAATTTTAATAGATGTTATGGAATGAATAATTTTTTATATAGTATAATAAATTCATATTTATTGTAGAATAATATTTTCTAATGGTTAATACCATTTTAGGAAATGTGAATCACATTATTGGGATTATGATATATATATATATATGCTCATGCTAGTGTGACATTAATATCTAGTGGTTAATACCATTTTAGGGTTCATTATAGTTTATTTAATTTGGAAAATATATTATTTCTAAAGGGATCATGAAAAATGTGTTATAAATGGGTTTTCTGATGGTTTTTTATTTAATGTATACAATTATAATATATAAATACAAAGAAGTGTTAATGTAAGAAATTATTAATGTTTTATGAGGAATGATATGTAACATGATATAACAGAGAGAGTATGGTTAATGATATATTAGAAGTAATATCTCGAGTAAAGAATATATTAGTAATAGCTCCATCTACATTAATTATTTACTAACAATAAAAATTGTGGGGACAAAATTGATTTATTTTGGTAGAATTTAATGTCCTGATATATCATTATATTCTTTCCTCAATTTTTTTTGTTTGTAACATCATTATATAATTTCAAAAAAAAAAATTAGTCTTGAAATATTAAATTAATATTATTATTTAATTTTATGAATAATAAATCATTTGGTAATTAAATTTATTCAATATATTAAAAATTATTACAATATATGATAGAGAACAACAAATATTATTAAAACAATTATTTCAATAAAATTATTTTTTTCATTATATATAGATTTTCATCTAAGTCATAACATTTAAAATGATAATTTATTATTTTTATTTTTTATAATTTAATAGAAATTTATAAGGATGATATTTTGTGGTTTTTTAACATAATTTATTTTTAAATGAATACTTAAAATTATATTGATTATAAAAATTTTAACTATAGTGACATTATGAGAATATTATAATTACATAAAATATCTTAAAATAAAAAAATTATTATTGATTTTTTAATTATTGTGAATACATTTTAAAAAATATAATATTCAATATAGAATAAGATTATTCATTATATTAGATCATATGTTTTTTGAAAATTTAAAAAAAGTATATATACTTCAAATTTAAAAATTTTAGTTGTAATATTTATTTTGGGATTACTTTAGAATCTAATATATTCATAGTTTCCTTCAAATAAACATATTTATTTCATGAAAATAAATTAAAATTATAAATTTACACTATATATATTTTGAACATTAAGACATCATTTTAATAAAAGTGGTTCCTATGCCTCGGAAATAAAAATAAAATTTCAGGACATTTTAAATTTCATTTGAAAAATTTATTTTCGTATTATAGATAAAATAAAAAATATTGTTTAATAAGGTAAATTTCATTTTTATGTGTAAAATTATGTTACCAAAAAAATACGATGTACCATGAAAAATTTAACATTTATAAAATAATATTAACATTGTAAATATAGTTAAATTTATAAAATTAAATAGATTTATTTTAAATTGAAAATAAATTATTATTTTTAATAATATATAAATAATAATTAACATTCATTTAATATATAATAAATTTCATATAATATTCATAATAGTTAATTATTAATAATACTTTTTTAGAAAAAAAAATTTACTAAATATTATATAACATAATAGATAAGTTGTTTTGATAAAATTTAAAAATAAAAATATATTAAAAAGATTCTACATTTAGATTAATAATTATGATGATTTTAAAATATAGTCATCTTATCTTTTTTGTGCAAATAACATAAAAATGAATAATATTTAATAAATATGAATAACTGTTAAAATGGCTAATATAATGTTGTACATATTTTTCTAAATAAAATTGAAAAATATAAGTAATATAAAAAATTTATGGGATTATTAATTCATGCATAAAAATCACTGTAATCTTTCTCCAAAAAACACATATAACACTAAGGAAATTCCATTATTACCCTAACATGAAAATCTTTTCAAATTATTCATCACACTTTTTCACATATTGATGGATTTCACTTCCACCCTTTTGTCTCCACACCTATAGAAAAATTACAATTAATTTCATCCTAATCAACCCATATTAGATAAAATATACACATTTGTTTCCTATGTATTTAAAAATATTCATAAAGTCCTTCAAATCCAACGGATACTCCATGCGAAGATCCAGTTTCTCAACACAGTTATTACCCACTATTGTTTATATATTTTTTATTTTACGTCGAATCCACCATCCTAGTTACAAAAAAAAAATTATATAGTTACATTAATACAAATAATTTATTTAACTTTTACTATATTTATGGTAAAATTATTATGTATTCCCTTCTTATTTACCAAAAATGGATAATGTTTCTCTTATGTGTGTGTGGCATATGACCTCTATGAACTACACATTTCATTTCTCATCCCGACCGTTGAAGTATTATTCATGAAAAGATTTTACTATATATATATATATATATTATTTTTTAATGAATTATATTATTTAGATTTTTTTATTTATTTTTTTAAATAATTTAAATAATATCACATTGTAAAAAAAATACATAAAATTTCTATACCACGGGGGATAGGATTAATTTTATTGTGAAAACATATATTTGATTCACAATATTCTTGTGTATCGACACATTTATGACTCATTTGTATATTAAAATAAAAATAATGTCACTTTATTTTTTTTAATAATATAAAAAGATAATTTTATTTTACAAAGACATAAATTATCATAGACTATAACATATTATGGTTTTTTTAGTTAAAACACATAGAAGAAAATTAATATAACTTCATTCCAAAGATGGATTTGGAAACATAATTTTTGATAATGGTTTAAAAATAAAAATATTTTTTGGTATATAATTCTAATATAAAATATTAAACTATTATTTTAGGAATCACCATCAATTATAAATTATTGAATCTTGATCATCACCCACCTAATCATCATTAATACTGAATCAAATTCATGTAAAATAATAAATTATCATTAATTAGTAATCAAAAATTACTCTAAATGTTATGATAAATGAATGATGATATTTAGGGGAAAAGTTTATTACAACATCAATGTTATAATACTAGTACAAAATAATAATGATTACTCCGACCTGAAAATGAATGTACATAATAACTCTGAAAAATACATTTAATGATTATTTATCAATTAATATTGGAAAAATTGATTTGTATAAAAATATTCTTAAATATGTGATTATTATAGATATGTTTGTCATGCTAGAGGCTAGGTTTTATTCATCCAAATTAAAAAAAGTATGGAATACATTTTCATCTTTTAAAAAACATGGTCCATATTTGTTATTTTTCATTATAAATTATTTCTAATAATGTATTAAATTCCTAAATTCATTCAAACAAGAAAAAATCTTTCTTTTCCTAATTTTATAATTAATACTTCATCGTTTTCACCAAAATACCATTCTATTTTGGAATTACTAATTTCATAAGAGTTTATATGGATCAATTATTAATTCATTGGTTTATAGTCATTCTTACATAAATATACATTTCAATTTTATTTCAATAAGAAATTACACAATTTTATATAGTACTTCAATTTTCCCTTTTAATATTTTTTTCATCATCAAAAGAAACTTATATAATACTTATTTTATGAATTAAAAGTCTAATTATGGTTGAAATAGTCTAGTTTGTACTAGATAATATTTTCTCCCTTGTCTACAATTTCATTCTGAATAGTGTTTCCCTCTATTTTGATAAATATAATATGAATTTATTTATCTACTTATTATAATTATCATTGTCTCTATTAAAAATTAAAATTGAATACTATTTCTATGATTTTGGGTAATCTATCAAATGTATTTTAAAATATTTTTGGAGATTGGTATCCATCCTATTAAAATTATTTTATCCACTAATTTTTTATCATATTTATTGTACTAATTTAATTATTATGTGAGTTTATTTTTAAAATTATTTTTTTAGTGTTTTAACATCATAATTTAATAAATATAATCCATATATAGCACATAACTTCTTTATATTTTGATAATATTAAAAATGTCTTCACAAGACTCATTTTATGGTGTTTTTCCATGTGAATAAATCAGTTCCCAATAAATGTAATTAAATATAAATACTTCCCCTTATTTTTTCAATGTTTCTAAAAGAAACTAATTTTATTATAATTATATTATAAATTTATTTTGATATTCTTTCAATATATCATTTATATTTCTTATTTCCTAATTCATATTTCTGAAACAAAATAATAGATTTGATCATAATAATTTTAATTTTATATTTATTATTTATGATTGGATGATATTAATCTAATGTTACCCTCCACATTCATTCTATTTGTTTATTATTAAATATTACATTCAATAAAATATAGGATAATTCACTCTCTTTTTATATCCCAACCATCCACCATGAATAGGAATATGTTTTCGTCATATATCATTTCATTGTGAAAACACTATAAGAAATTCATTTTATTGAAGGGTTTGAATTATATTACAGTCACAATTTGTTTGATAAATTATTGTCTTATCCTTATAACCATTATATAAAACGCATAAGTACGCATGATTTATTATCAATATTTAATTTTATTTACATTAAATTTCATAGAATATCATTTGCTACTAATTTATTCTCCATAGTTTTATTATGTTACCATTGTTGATAAAATATTAATGATTTTGGTATATTTATATATTTGAAATGGATATAAATTTCATTTTAATTCAATGTTTCCTCCATTATGTATTGAATGAAACAAATTTTCATACCATGGGTTTCTTAAATTAAATGAAAATTGGTTTCCATGTTAATGTTTCATAAAACCCATTCTTATTAATGGGTTTTAGTTAAATAATTCATAGTTGTTTTCTTGTCGCACACATGAGTATGGATAATATTTAGGTAATGTGTGAGAATTATATATCCATCCAAATTATTTGTTATTTATTTAATTCTCATTAGATAATAGTCAAATAAGTAGTGGTCTAAAATACAATATAAGAAATAGTTGATTGAACCATAACAAATCAAGGGAAATATATTAGTGAATCATGATCCACTATGTTAAATAGGAAAAAATGTTGTGTTACAAGATCCACATTATTTTAATTCCAATTATTATGTTTGTTGACATTTATAAGTACCCAGATAATGCACTCATAAGGATCATGTGTATTTGATAATTTTTACACACTATTTACATTAATGAATTTATCTTTATAACATTTTGTATAATAAATGATTTATTAGTTTTAATGTTCTTATATCTATAGATTATAAACATATCCAGATTTTATACTCAATTATAACATTATAATTTTATAACCCATGTTTACCCTTACTGAGAATACGTGTGCACTGCTTTCTTGTGATTATTTTCTGCCTAGATGTGTAAGATCTTTCTTGAAGTGCATCATATCTAATTAATATTGTGGGTATGTTGATAAATTTTAATGGATATAATAGTTATATTATATAGTATAAATTTTTTAATAAGTTAGTAAATTAATATTTTATTATATAACGATATATCCTATTTTGATAATACACTTTAACTAAAAGACAAGATGAATGTATTGTACTGATATAATTTAATTCATTCATGTAATTATAAGTTCACATCTATATATCTCTATGTATAATGTTATTATATGATCTCCTTGGTCTAGACCCTCCTTTATTTTACAAACCATTCTAACACCATATCATGCTAACACTTCATGATGAATTGATAGAAATATGTAATTCCTTGATACAATATATACTTTTAATCATATAAACAACTATAATTTATTTTCCTACTAGCTCCCATTAGAATTTAGTCATGATATCCAAACCAAAGTTTGTTATATTTTACCCGAAATATGTGATTCCCAAAAAATAATCATCTTTATAATATGTTGCGAAATATAAATTTACATGTATAGGCCATATTTATAATATATATTATAAAACCCAATTAGACACAATAAAACCTTTAAATCAGTAATATCCCTAACATTATATTTCAAATCATCCTCATCGCATTCAAAGCTAAATAGAATCTATTTTAAGAAACAAAAAATGTTATAAAAGAATAAATTACACGAAATTTTAGGATCACGATAATGAAGAAATATAAGAATATTAATTTTTTAATGACATCCATGTCCTTAAATAAAAAAGATACCCATTTTTCCATATTGTAATTAACCAATCCAAATGTATCTATCCCAGTCACCCAATGTGTTAGATAAAATTTCATTGACTCTATCCATGGACTAAACCATCATTCATATTAGGTAAACATCACACACATCGACTGTATAACCCATCAATGAAAATATTAAAACAAAATATATATCCAATATAAATATAATATAAATATAAATATTTACTAAAGTAGAATTTTTCCACCATATGTCAAACTCTTAGCACATCTCTTATATCATCTATCTCTACCTGATTTCACTCCATCGATGCATATCCTCTCCATCCCGCCATATCTCTCTTGCTATTCTAGGGTTTATGCCTCATCTCTGCTCCCGCTTCCAACACTACAGCTATAGACACCACCCTTAGGCTCCTCAAATCTAGAACTCCTAGAACCTAATCTTCATCTCCTCCTACTCCATGTCTTCATCTCTCCTTATCTCATCATATCCTCATCTCTATATTCCCTCTAAACCCGATTTCATTACCTTGATATATATCCTCTCCTAGTCACGATTTCCCTCTCCATGTAGGGTTTTTATTCGTGTCTTCTCCCACCTCCAGAACTATTTCTACGGACTCCACTCTTCAGATACCCCTATCTAACACTATTGGATCTTCATCTTCGTGTCCCCCTTCTACACATCTCTGGTAGTCTTGTCTACTCATCTCCTTGTCTCTGTATTAATTCAAATTAATCTGACTCCATGTCTCTAGCACTCCTTCACATTACTTTAGCTCTTCGTTCATTGTTATCACCTTTTCACTCCTGCCTCCCTACCTATGTTCACCACTCATCGGCTCCCTGCCTCTTTTCAAATTTCATCTCTATGTTCACTGTTCCTCTACATAAGGATGGATCATCTCCAAACAATTTTTAGTTTTTTATATCATTTATTTAATTTATATTAACTACATTTTCTTATGAATTTTTGAAGTGACATAATAGTACAACTATTATTCCAATTCATCTATTTGTACAACTATTTCAATACTAGAGAATATTTGTTCATATGTTAATTTTTTTAGTGTTCACACTTTTTGTTCAAGCATATACAAACATCTTGAAATTTAGGTATGTATAGCAATATTTATTGACTAAACTATATATATAAAAATATTTATGTTCCTCTCCTGTATATTTTATACATTCTTGATTACTGATTTTTATAATAGTGTTTCATTACATATGTAATGTAATTTATATTTTATGTTACAAATAATATATGTTCTACACTCATCAGTTTAACACTTCAATTAGTTTTTTCATATAAATTATTACTGTCCTCATGTATTCTCTCAAGGTTATTTCATTGATTCTATACAGTTTTTGTGATTTTAGGTGACATGAAACAACAATTTATTTGTGTAATCAAGTTTCAATTATGGTATTTTATTGTATTTTTTTTTTCAATATAGTATCGGAGAGGTGAATATTGATTTTTTTCATTTCATTTAGAATTTATGAATGATTATAACAACACTACATTTGTTATTCTAAATTAGATATTTTTAAAGATTATATTTCTTCTTAATTATTTAAATGTGTTTGTTTTTTTCTACTTATTCATTATAGTCATTTCATCATGTAAAAATATATATTAACTGAGTTTGATGATACTAATGTGGTCTAATGAAATATTACAATGTCTCTGGACTCTGCGGATACGACATGCCATGCCAATTAAAACAATACCTCTATATTTATATTATTTTCTTTTGATTTAATAATATGATAATTTTTTTTTATTATTATGGAATATGTTTTCAATCTCTACGTATATGGTATTTTATTATGATAACCAATGAAATTATAACTGATGTGACAGATAAATTTATAATTTCTTTTCAACACTTGATCCATATTCTTAAAATCCATGCAACATGTTGTGGTCAACTCATCTCAAGGTAATAAAGGTATCATCCTTTCTTTGAAATGAATTTCTAGATACCCAAAGTATTCCGTTATATTAAAACAAATGTTATATATGAAATGAATCTTTTATATAAGACAGAAAACAAATTTTCAAATATTCAATGAATAATTTTATTTATATTCTTCTTCTTATTTATTTTCATTCATCTTATTTTCATGATTCCCTACTATGTTTTCTATTCTCAACGAGCAATGATGTTGATCATAACAGTGGAATAGATGGGAAATGTAAATTCAATCAGCCTTCAATATTACCATCCATCACAGGTATATAGTGACCTATATTTAATTTTTCTAAAGAAAGCATCCATTATACTATTCTATTTGATAAATATAGTATTATTCTCTAATATCATGTTTTTTTCATTTAATGAAACTTTTTTTCTTTATTTATAATCTAAAAGATAGATTAAAATCCTTGGATAGAACTATAAAGCTGTAAATTTTTTAGATGACATTTTAGTGGTTGATTTTATAATTGTAATAATTTTTTATGATTATGAAATTGATGAACTCTTTTATATTTATGAAAGAGTTTTTCAATATCTAGGGAGAGGATATTGTAGACTGATTACTAGAGATTGTATAAAATATATGTAAATTTATACTATAATTTTTTATTAGTTTTCTTTATGATATTCACATACTAGATATTTTTCTTTTTTCAGGTTTTTTGATGTTTTAATTCTATTAATTATAGGAAATGAGTTCGCATTGAAGAACACATTTTTTGGATGGGAAAGTGATGGTTAAGTTGAATATAGTACATGGAAACCCTACAATAATTAATATGAATGCTTATACAATTTTCCCAAATGACTTTCTATCTTATATTTTATTATCTCAATGTAATGGATTTAATAATGTTCATTTTTGGGAAACTGGGATGGCTCTCTACTTTTCTATTTGAATTAAGGTCTGAGACTATTATATTTTATAGTATTATTTTCATTTTTGGTTGAACATAACATGATGTTACACATTATTTATCATACTAGATCCATTATAGTCTTGTGTTCTATTAGTATGACCTTCAAGTCTCTATATGGATTTTAGTTGATTGATTCCACATATTTATTAAAAAATTATAATGGCTCTAGAACTGTAGGAATCTTTATTTTCAATATTATGGGAAATTGGAATATATTTATATGAAAAACACTATTTTTACTCCCATTTTACCTTTCTTCATACTCTCTATACTTATATATGTACATATGAATATGTCTATGCATTCATGTATTTATTTCAAGAGTCCATTCCCATATATATTCACATTTACTAAATAAAGAGAAGTGAGAATTGGAATTTATGGACAAAAAATTGGTTGAGTTAAAAAAATAAACACTAAATAAAGTTACATTTGTAGAGGAATATAATTTCAGTCTTTACCATTTGATTGCTGAATATTACTCCAACACTAATGTATATTTATGGTTTGGTTGTCTACAGATACTATCTTTTATCTTGTGGAACTATTACTTTCAGTTTGTCTCATCATCTAATAACATTGTGGATGCTTTAGTTTTGGTTACATGGATGCGAACACATCTCTCATACCTGAAAATATAGGCTTCCATGTAATCTATGAAAATATAACATATGTTAGAATGAATTCATTGTTTAAAAATTACCCTTTTAACTCTACAACTAGAGAAGATAGAGGAATTCAACAGTTTTACTAGTTAATTAGATAGAATGTTCCAATTATTGAAGCTATAGAGTCATAATGGAATCAGCAATTACTTCAATGGGAACCACATTCATGTGGACAACCTATTGGAGGCATATCCATGATTATTTGCGTCGAGATTTAAATATTAGGGTATCATGTACATTTCAATTCTCAACAATATCCACAAATATTTTCTAGATATAATTAGATGTAATGGTAGCCATTTTCTTCCAACGAGTATATGTTTGTTATGTAAAGTAAATTATGTGTAAATGGAATGATAAGTGGAAAAAGACTTCATTATATTATATTTTCATCCTTTTATAATTTCCCTCTCCATTTTTTATTCTAATTTACTAGTAAACAAGCTCTATCATTTCAGTGGTTATGTGTTGTAAAATCTATCGAAATGTTTTTAATTTAACATGATTAATGAATGATATTATTAAAATATGACATGAATATCATATTAATGTGAATATATTCCTATAAATACTATTACATTTAACAATATTTAACCTTTTATTTTCAATTTCAAACACCGCAGGGTTACATTACATTATATCATTTTCCATGTGATAATTTAATAATAATGCATTCTCTTTACATAAATTGTGCCTAAAAACCATTAATATTTTTGTAGGTTAAGGTAATTTGACTAGAAGGAAAATGGTAATATATTGTTAATTTATTTTCCCATTCAACTAAATGTAAGAACTTATGTTTTTACTATGGGTTGTTTTGGATGGGTGGATGTCTTCACGTTCAAGTAGTTTTGATACTTAGGTTCTACCTTGTTCAATAGTTTTATGTGGACTATTAATCTATCTATATAAATAAATTTTACATGAATATAATAGTTTTTTTGACATGAAATATTGATTTTTCTTTTCATAACCCCTCCACAAATAAAAATCTACCCTTTTTATTTTATCTATATAGTGTTTGTTGTGGATGTCCTATAATCCCTTTTAAACCATCTTGTAATATATTTATGAATCAAAATTACAAAATTTCCCTACATCATCAAATTAATATATTTTTCCAACAAAATCACAGGAAACCCGGGAATATAATAATGACTATATGCACAGAATTTACGTGTCTTCTCTAATTTCAATCCTTCTATTTGTTTATTAATTAGTTCATTACAGTAAAATAGGGGGATATGGATAGACTGTACTGAATTATTCAATCACTAATTATAACGAATATCCCTCTTAAAGGGTATCAATTCCATGTGATAGAAATACGTTGTTCTAATGTTACTATGAAGCTCAATCCCAGAAAAAGGTTCTTACAGGTTTCTAGTTATTATCCATTCCTAGTGTTGTGTAGTATTAATCTATTTGTCTCTGGAAATATGACATGACTATAGTAGTAATGTGATTATAATCCGACCAATATTGTTACATTTATTGACATTTAACAATTTTATTGCATTCCAAACATTATATGGAAACGTTACTTTGAATCATTTTCTAGTGAGTATTTCACAATACTGTAATCTCTTTACTTGAAATGTTTCAAAAAACGATTAATTTTTTTTATGATAAATTTACATGACTAGTAGGTAAAGGGAATTTTTTTTTAAAATTACTCTTCCTCTCAACCAAATGTTAGTACTTATATTTTTACTATGGTTTGTGAAGGTTGGGTGTGTGTCTTAATTTTCATGAAGTTTTGATACTTATTTTCTGCCCCTTCAACAGTTTTATTTGTTATTATATTTCTTTTTTTCATCATTAATAATTTTATGAACAATTGGGTTCTGAAGCGTGGTCTATTATTTTTTTTCTTATTTCATCATTAAGAGTTTGATATGAGTTTTTGTTATGAAAATCTAATGTTCATGTTGATGTGACTTTAATTTAAGTTGTTTAGAGTGAAAATTTTCTGACTACACTATTGAGAGATGATTTTAAAAAGCTTGAGAAGGTAGTATTTTCATTTGATTTTGTTGTGATTCAATGTGACTTGTCTTTATTATGGGATATTGATCTCAGGGGAAAAGTCAATGGATTTGTAGATGGAAAGGTGTAGATCAGTGGGTCATGTCTAAGGAAGCCAGACATACCTCAATTTTAATCATCCATGCATTGAAGAGAACATCAATAATGATGAATGTGCAATGGCTACTGGAATATATTTCTTTAATTTACAAGTATGGCGGAGAAACAAAGATACAAATATCATTAATGGCTTAAGGAGGTTCAAACTGGGGATTATTTTACAAATGAATTTTTCATCCGGGTAAGAGGTATGGTTAAAGAATTAGCATGATTGTATTATTAACAATTCAAGGGGTAAATTATATTAACAATTATATTTTTGAGAGTTATGTCTACAAATTTAACTTTATATTTTATGAGCTTAACCTAACATTGATATACTACACTATACAATAAGTTTAATTCAACTACCTTGAGTATTTGTTATCTTTATCGAGTTTGTTCTGATATTGATAATCCAACTGATATTTTAATATATAAATTTTAGATAAATTTTATTTATTATTTTAAAATATTAATAAATTCCTTTTATTTGATTTTTGTTTTTAATTAATTATACACTAGTAATGATTAAATGTGAGGGTTGGATTTGTTCATTTTAAAAATAAAATAAAATTTAAATTTTGAAAACCAATATATAACTAATTTTGAGTTTTATATTGAGTTTCAGATAAATTCCAAGCTGGACTACTATAATATATCGATCTACTCATCAAAAATACATCACCAGTCTATATTATGAGTTGTTTTGGTTGTTATTCCAATGTGTATATAATCAATTTCAAATATATAGTTTTAGTGCGCATGGTTTCAAAATTTAGTTCATGCATTTCTAATGATTTTTGTTATTTTATGATGAATTAAATTGAACATTATGAACATGTTTGGTAAATCCATTTTTTTCAGGTTTTAGGAATTTTAATAAAATTCATTATCTTGGTAAATTTAAAATAATCATGTTTATTTTCAATAAATCATATTTTTTTTAAAAGGTGTTCATTATTTTTTTGGCCAACAAAAATTTAATATGTAGTTACAATCCAACTCCATCAATATATTATGAATTCAATATCCATTTTAATGTACAATTTCATTATGTCTACATGTGACTATATTTCTATATTATGATAATTATTTATCATAATTTTGAGAATTTCAAATGTCAATTTCAATTTTATTTTCATTCATTTAATTCAAATATTTGTGCTAAATTTTTTTTTTATTTCTTATGGATTCTTCGACATCTTTTCAAATGTATTTATCCGAAATTCAATCTATTATCAGAATAATGTCTCTATATTTTCTCCAATTGTATTCTAATAATATGTTTCAATTTTTTATTTCAAAATATTGAATATTCATGTTCTTTATTAACATTTAAATGTTGTATTTTATTCTCAAAAAAGGCATTGAATCATATCACCGTGAAAATGCATAATCTAAGAATTATGTTATATCACCATTCAAATGCACGAGCAAGTTCTAGTTTATTTTAATTTAATACACAATGCGAATTTTTTTAGAGATTTAAAATCTAAAATGAAGTCACAAATCATTAGACATCATTATTTAGTCATATAAATCATCCATAAAATTTAGAATATTATTATGTTCTTAATCTTCAGGACTCTATCAAGTTCAGGATACATGATCTTAATCTAAAAATATCAATATGTTGAAAAATTAAAATCCATAAAATTATAAAAAATGAAATAAAAATGTGGGGTCAGAAACTGATAAATTGTTTTTTAATAAAAATGTAAGCCTTCGATTATTTTGGTTTATAAATTTCATGACATACAAATAATTATGAGGGAAAATGATAAAATTTAATTAGAGAATATAATTATTTTAAACAAAATTCATTCTATACCGGATCTTCCATCGAATATAAGAAATATTTTGAGCATGTATACCCCTCCCAATGTACATGTTCATAGTTTATAAGAAATGAACATCATTACAATTGTTAACATTAAATATATGATCACAACAACATCTAGAATAAATATTATTTTTATGTAAATATTCCCCACAATAGAAATCTCCATAAACATCCAGTGCACGTTTCTCATTAACTGCCAGTTCTAACATTTGGATTGTACATGATATGTTATTATCCACCGAGATTCATTAATCCCATACATGGTTTCCCGAAAAATATGATCCATGGATTATGGTGTACCATTTAGGGTAGTCATACCATTCTTGAATAACCCCCCTTTGAAAAATCTTATTTTATGTTTTTTAACACTTGATTCATTGATCAAGTCATTAAAAAGAAGAAAACACTCACTATAACTATAGTATTTGACTATGTGAATAGGAATTTCTAAAACACTTAAATTAAACAAGACGATGAAAAATAACATTCCTAATTCCACACATACCACTCCAATGTACGGTGATAGTGTATGTGTATATACCTATTCAATACCTTTCATTTTTAAAATTAGAATAGGTAAATAATCTGAAATTACAAAGAGACCAACCCTAGTTATGATTATAATGTAAATGTATATGATCGTACCATAAAAATATAGGGAAGAAACCTTATATGGAATATTTCACAACCATTTATCTGAAATTATGTACCTTTATGATATGATTTATTCATTTTTCAATATCATCTATTATAAGTTGGAATCTAATATAAATTACGTTATTCAATATTTGCAGAAAGACCATGATCAATAAAAATTGGGGATTAATCACACTCCTTATATATAATAAGTACCTAAGCATGTTATTTATCAAAATAAGGAAATAATATTAAGATAGGTATATTTAATTACTTATTTAAAAAATATGTGATATAAAAATAACTTTGATAGTGAAATTATAGGATTTTTAGTAGGGATTAGGATCCCAAGGGAATCCCTAATACAATGAAAGGTATAGTATATTGATTTATCATGTTATTGAGCCAGTTTTTAATAGAATTAAAACATTATTAAACATTAATTCCCTAATGAGTTTTCTAATATAGTTGGGTAAAAAAAATTCCATCATAATTTTCATATCATATAATCCAAATATAATTACCTCATGTTTATCCATCCCTACAAAAAAATAATTGTAATTAGATTTTGATTATCACATATGAAGTAGAAACTAAACCATCTATTGAAAACCAATGTAAAGAGTTGATATTTATCCTATTATTATTGACTAATAATATAGGAATTTTCCTCAATGAACATGATTTTTTATAAGATATATATTTTTGAAATAATGTATATCAAATTTTCTACTATGAACTACCAGATAGTGAACTTATTTTAGTTATTACATAGATCTCAAAAAAAACAAAATTTTTAGTTTCCAATTTCATAGTGGTATAGTTATAATAACCCACCATATTTCCCATCATTTATAATGGTTCATGTGTAATCAAAATATATGTTTTTTTCAAAGACACCTACCACTTGAAGTAGTCCATAAATCCCATATGTCGGCTAAATGTTCCATCATCAAATAGAACGTCAACATATGTGGGAACTAACTCACCCATTATATTTTTTTATCGGCTTTAAAATATGGGATGGATGGATTTGGATAATCATAACATGAGTAGAATCAGGTAACTACTCTAAAATATGGATTCAATAAAAAAATAATAATAATACATACAACTATGAAACTAAAATTGTATCTATTATTTTAAAAATTTATTATATTTCAAAATAAAATAATACTTTGACAAATTATATTATTTTTATCTTGGTAAAATTTATCAAAGAATGACTCTTCATCTCATATGATCATATAATATACTTTGCTAGAGAAGTGTTATGAAGTTGAACTACCCTCTATAGTCTGTTATGGACTCATTATAATTAAAATACTAATATTAAAATATTGAATCACTAACACACCCATAATTTGAGAAATTTAGAAATTATCATGAGAAATTATGTTGTCAATATCAATATAAATATCCATTGGGACAAAAAATAGTTTTATGAGATAAATATTTGTATATGGGAAATTATTCTCAAGAAAATACGAAGCATATATCATTATAAATATTATAATATTGATACATCAAATATTAACCATATAAATGTATACATCTCTCTTGATAAATCACTTGGTAAAAAATTCCTTGTATAATTTATAGATATGCTGATATTTATATAATAAATAATAAGATATACCAGTGGATGGCCCTATTGGGATCCCTCCTGAGCAATGATAGGTGTTATTTATGGTAATTAAGATTTTTATTCCCATTTTACCTTTGATAATAGACACTAATAATGAATTTATTATGGTGAATAACAAATTATATATAGATATGTATATATAAATACAACAACTATACATATAAAATTCAGGGACACACAATGACTCACCTTACTATACCATCCTTGAATATGAAATAGGTGTAGTAATTATATATTCTACATAGTCATCTAGAAGGATACCCACGGTACTAACACAACATTTGAAAATGGTTTCTAATAACTCTATATTTAAAACAATTTCATTATTAAACTATATAAATAATTGAGGAAACATATGAAGGTGTTTCACTTACATATTAATTCATTTTATAATTACATGATAAAATCATCAAATAAATTATGAGATTCATGAAAATTTTATATGTATGTTTCTTTAGTGATACCTAATATGTAATTGGTAACACCCCTCATAGAGGAATTACTTCACTAAGGGAAAAGTTAGTTCCGATGTGATTTCTCCATTCATTTAGATTATAAATCCTTGAAACTTTAGTTATTAATATATCCACTAACTCCTATTAAAATACAAAAAACAACACATATTTTTTATGTTTAAAAAAGGATATTGTTTTAATGAGGAAATAACCTTAATTATCCCAAGTTTTAGGACCGTATTAGAAAAATTTCAACAATATAATTACTTAACATCTTTTCCCTCATCACCAAATATAATACATCCCCCAACATCATCAATTTCATTAACAACTATGGCCTCAATTATGTCTTCATCAACCATGCATGGTGTATGTTAAACTAGTTAATGATATTAAAAATATTTTAATAGATATACAATAGATCCACTAGAGTAACATTTTGATATTTTATTAAATTTTTTAAAATATATTTGATGTTTTTCATAAGAGGATTCACATTCCAAGAAATAAAAAACATTGTTATTTTTTAATTATGATAAATTTATGTGTTGAAAATATATTAATTATATCATATACATTTAATTCCAATGTATAAACATATGTAACTAAATTATAAATTTATATATAATTAAAAGTAAATGGTCATTTTTAATTTCAAGGAATAAATAAAAATTAACAACCAAAAGTAAAATATTAATAATATAACTTTAATCTTAACAATATATTTTACATAAAATTAGCTTTTTTATGATTTGAATTCCAATTTTAAAATATGAAAAATATTGTTTTTTATGAGATAAAGAATAAATTAATTATATTTGAAATAAATTTACACCAATTTATTTTTAAATGATAAGACATAAAATTAATAATAGATAAAATTAAAAAAAATAAAAAAATTGTTATATTGGATATGTCACGACCCGTCCCCCGAGGCCCAAGTGGTTACTACTCCAATCTCACCTTCCATAGGCCAGAGGCTGGTGACTTGCACTGAAAAGGAATATCCCTAAAACGGTAAGGCATTTCCTTTAAATGTGTACAAACATATAGAGTAGAACATAGAAGATCCAAAAACGAAGTAAACTACTGTAATAAAAAAGAGTGTTGAATGTAAAGGGTATGAAATAAAAGACTAATAGTAAATGTACATGTACAAATGAAAGGTTCAACACTATTGAAAAAGGGAAAACAACTCATTGGTCATCCTCTAAGTATCCTACCTGAAGGGTAGGTACAAATCAGCTCCACAACACTCCTCATATACTCGTCTCTTCCGCGTACTGCCTAGTCCCAACTCCCTCAAATATCAATCAATGTTGTACATAGTCTGTACAAGTCACAATAAGGTTCATGAAAATCCCATGCATGGGTGAGTATAGCGATACTCAGTTGGGACCCTGAGACCCCGTAGGCCTCTAAATGTTCCACGAAGGAAAACCCACAATGCAAGGCTCAATTAGAAAGCACGAATCTGTTAACAACTATACTTAGGTATATGCCCATACATATAACAATGTTATCAATATATAATCTTCTCATACATGGGGGAATAATATCATAAAGGTAACACCATGAAGGTAACACCGTGAAGGTAAAAGTACCACATAGGTAAAACCGTGAAGATAACACCACAAAGGTAAAAGTACTGCACAGGTAACAACAAGAACATATCACCACAAAGGTAACAGTTCCACATAGGTATCACTACGAAGATATCACCATGATGGTAAAAGTATAACAGATGTATCACCATGAATATATCACCATGAAGATAAAACTAGCACACAGTTAAAAGACTATGTTCATATAGAGTCTTAGCTCAAACCAGGTTTTTTAGTGATGTACAGATATAAAAATATTTTGTCGCGAAGCTAGATCATCTTATTCTATCAAAATGAATTGATTCTGACCATATGGAATTTGATCTACAAAGGATCGATAGGTACTAACCCCCTCAATGATCCACACAGGATCCAACCTTCCCATAGTCGATTGGTAACTAACCCCTACTGACCCACACAGGATATGACCCTCACATGATCGGTATGCGATGACCCACACAAGATCACTAGCGCAGACCCACAAATGATCTTACCCACATAGGATCGGTATGCACTAAAAAATATTGGATCTATGAACGCTGACCCACATGGGATCTAACCCACATAGGATCAGTAAGAGCTTCCCCATAAAGGATCATTGAGTGCTGACCTTTGTATGATCTGTCTCTAAACTACGCCTCACTTAAGCCACTAGATTCCTCGCACGTGGTGCCCTCAAGTTTTATTGACTCTGGACTCAATATATCGGTCATACATTTAATGCCACTAAACACCTTAAAGTGGAAACACTAAGAACATCCTTGTCTTAATGGTTCTAACGTGATAGATGACGCGTCAATCAGATTTGCGGTCTGTGAGTTATAAGCATTTTAGGTCCAAGGGCCCAGTTGGATTTAGGTTCGATAAAACACTACCATACTCCAACATTAACCAAAACTCATGAGGAGTGTGCAAAAAATGACCATATAGATCCATGGATAGAAACACCGCAGACGGTTTGTCAAACAGATTTCTGGTTCTCAATATATGTCTTTATATGTGTTTTTGGGCCCGATGGGGCCTGGGTCCAGTCCATCCCCGTCGGACTAAACCGAACCTCAAAGGGGCATCCTGAAAATTTGTCCCGTCCTAAAATGTGTATCCCTTTTGAAGGTCATCCCACAAGGTGGAAACCCACCGGTCGGTGACACCCTGGGTAGGCGGCCTGCTGGGTAGGGGCCTGGCTGCATGCGATGCAACCCGCAAGGGGGGTCTGTCCTAGCCGCCACTGGTCGAGTTACCCCCAGTTTTACCGAACGGCCAAAGGCCATTCTATCATCTTCATAGCGGCAGTGCCACGTGGAACATTAAGGAGACACATGGGGCCCACTGCAGTGAGTCATGCTGATTCTGTCATGGGTGGAATGTGTGCCTCACAACTTCTCTAGTGGCGTGCCACTCTACCACCTATTTCTAGCCTGTGTGTCAGCCCCCATCCTCAAGTGACTATAGTAGACAATCCACCACCCCCTTTTTTCCCAGGTGCACACGATGGCGCACAACACCTCTCCCGCAGTTGCCTAGTGTCGGCCGCTCAGATGACTGCCAAAACGTTGTGCTGCAGTCTCCTCTTGCAACTTGTGTCCATGCGCTATCCCAAATGAAGTTGGTCTATGTGCTCACGCTGGTTTTCTTCCTTAGAGGTGCAATTATATCAAGATAGAGGAGGGTTCATGATTGTTTTGTTAGGCCCAAAACCTCCACGTTAGTACGTAAACATGAGGGGGATTAAGGGTTTAATAACAATTCAATTAAACGACAACCAAAACCCTATAAAGATACCCTCCAACAAGCTCCTGAAAAAACGAATGAATCATGGATCAAACCATTAGTTGGTTGGTCTGAATTCATCGTATTATTCAATAATGTTGAAGAGGACACCTTTTAGAATGTTTAAATGAATAAACCCCCTTGTTCATCAACACATTGAAGTGCAACCACAGTTGAAGGTTTATTGTGTTCTTCATTCTCATAACTGGTTCCCAATGATGCCACTAGTTCGTCATCCTTTGGTTCGTGGTTCAGTGTCAACTGTCACCTTCCACTAGTATCTGCTCTATCCTATAAGGTTTTAACGTCTCGACACAAGTTTAGCACTTCGTTGATTGGTGAAGATATTCTTATACCACTCCCTAAACTCCATATATATAGAAGAGGGAGAGGGTATGTAATGACACAGAGAATTTATTTTGGATCATTAATAATGAAACCTTCTAATTACTCAATGACATTGTTCCTTTATATTGACCATTCAAGCCATTTTTTGTCTTGACACATCGCTATCCCCACACTCCACTTTTTAGTTGGTGGAGAAGGAAGAAATTAAAATAATAAAAGTTTTTCATTTTCATTCCTTTAAAAAAGTCAGAAAATATAACATTTTCTCCAGACCTACTGCGGTCAATTTAATGCATCCCTTATGTGAATCTTCATGATATGGATTCAAAGGTGCCCTCATAATTTTAATCCCAGTACCATTTAAACAATAAGAAAATGATGCTCACTCGTTTGCTGAACGTACCTGAAAATAGTTTAATAAATTAATAATGTTCACCCTCGACCCGTTCTCGTCGGGGTTAGGCTCTTCCTAAGAAGAACACACCCCAAAATACTCAATGGTACTCTCATATATTCAATATGACTTTCCCTTTATATGTTATTAATTACAATAAATTAATTGTCACTTAGTTATTTTATTTATAGCCAAAAAAACTTTTTCGGGTTGCCTACACCGTCCAAGGTTAGTTTCTACCTAGTGAAAAAATACCATCACAAGTTCAGTGGTGGTTTCAAATTTTTAGTCTCAGTCACCATTATTGTGTTATAATCATTTGAAAATTAAAATAACTATATTTAATTATTTTATTTATGGTTATTTCATTTTTAGGATTTCCCACCGGAATCATGTTCCCAATAATCTTAGTTGGCGCCTAGGGTAAACCCGCTATCCTGAACACAACGGTGCCCTCCGAATTCTCATCCAGACATCCATTAATGAGTTATTCTACATTTTCAGGAAAACTGCTTACACACGCTAATTTAATCTTAAAAAAACTTTGAAGGATCATTCCAGGCACTCTGGGGTTTGAAATCACTTGCTGTCAGATTTCACCGTCACGAAATGGTCCCATATAATTAAAAACATTATACATAAAATCTGGGACATTTCATTCACCACATCATAGTGATTTATGTCCTCGAATTCCAAAACAAAGGTAAATAATGAGAAGTGGTTATGGAGCACGAGTTTGAGCCTCTTACTTCTATGTGCTCTCCTAGAGGTCCCCATGCTGCAACAAAACTCACACAAGAGGGATCGATTGTCCATGAAGGAATCACTACTATCGATCATCTTTCACCATTTGGAACTCTGTAAAGGTCACTCCATAATCGAAATTCAACTATCGCTAGTCTATAACATGTTATGGTTCATGCATGCATCACCTCAAATGAGACTCATGGAAAACATTATGCACCTAGTGCATCTGTGGGGGAAACGATGGATGGTACACCACCTTGTCCACTATACTAAGAACCTAGAAAGGTATGATGAACCACAGAGATAGATTACCTACCTCGCCAAACCACTGGAAACCTCATCGAGGTGATGCCCGTGGGAAGACATGGGCTCCCTCCTGCTATCAGTATTAGACTTCTGCATGCTCTGTGTAGACTTCACTTGCTGACAAGTGAGGCATTGTGATACAAACTCTACCACTACTTCATTAATTCCTAGCCACTAGTACTGATTCCAGAAGTAATGGTAATCCTTAACCACTCTTCGATGTACTGATAATGGAATGTGTGGATCTCCCTCAAAACCTCTTCCTTAATCATCTGTGGTCCCATGGTGTATCCTATGAAGAGAATGATGTGCTCCATATCTTTAGAAAATACTTTAGGATATATTCTTGAGTATATCTGAATATGTCGGGCCTCACAGTCAATTACTCAATCGATGTCGCCCCCGAAATCACTATGGAATTTGGGGTAGTGAAAGAAAAGGATTGGAGGTAAGATTCTCTATCTTTATCCACGATAGATATCTTCAATGTGACTAGCTGTTCTGAAACCTCACTCAGCAGTTGTAGACCAAATCTCCTGCTGAGTGTGTCTGCTACCATGTTGCCCTTCCAAGGAGTACATACTATCTCAAAGTCATAGTCCTCGAGGAACTTCTTCCATTGTCACAATCTCAACTTCTGAAACCACTGCTCCCACTTCTTCGTCCCTAATAAAGGCTCCACCTTCTTCGTCAAAGATCACAAGGGTGATCCTACCCTGGAGAAGTTTGGTTCTAAAATCTGGTAGTACCGAACCCAAGATAAAGACCCTATCTATTTAGTAAGGTAATCCTGGAAACTTCTTTTGAAAAGATGTCCCCACAATCTTCAGCTCCAGTCGGGAACTAAAAACCCAAAACTCCTGCTGCCATGAGGGTAAGGCTGGCCGACTGAATTGTTATTAGCTGCACCCTCCTCTGCATGAGTTCATCCAATTATTCCTCGGTTTCATCTCTCACTGACAATGGAAAACTTGTTTCCAACATTTTAGATAAACCAAAATATTTTTCCTAATACATTCAATATGATTATGAACTTTGGATGTCCATTCCATACCCAAACTAACGACGTAATGCCTCGATGCTACCAACAAGAGGTTATATATGAAACTATTGCTTCAAGGGTTAGATCAGACCATCGGCATACGTGTGATTATCAAGTCTCCTCCCATCGTTATCTTTATACATTAAGGTTAAGCAAACTCTTAAAATGTAAACATTAGGTAATGAAAATGATTCATGGAAAGAAAGATTGATTAGTTCCTATTTCTATTAATACGCCTACTATTAGTAGACACAAACCATTCCATTAAGAAATCCAGGATCCCTTGGGTCACACTACATGACTGCGTGCAACTACTCCCTTCCTCTGTCCTCCAACTTCTTGAGCCTGCTGGGGACCCCATTGGGGTCGTGGTTGTAATGCATATAAATGTATTTCACCTCATTCTACTCTCCTATCTACACTTCATCATCTGCTCCCCAGCTGATTCATTAGTACCAATCACTCCCTCATCTGGAAACATTTTACATATTGAAGTCTCGGAGACAAGTGTTGGTTTCCTACTTTCCCACTACTATCATTATCTTTCTGCATTAGCTAATCCAACGATCATTCAACCACAGAGGTTCTCTCTATCACCCTAAAAAATGTAGAAATGCGTAGAATAAATGTGTCTTCTAGAATGTCCCAAAACACACCTTGTTCGGTGGCCTAAGCCCTAAAGCACTAACTATATTGTATTCATCGAGTACCTAGGATGGTCGGTATGCCTCAATGATTACTCCGCTACCGACATGCAGTCTTGCTGAAGTCGTAGAAGCTCTTTGGAACACTCACCCCTTTGATTTTTATGGGAAGATACCCCCTTCAATGAATAAGGTTCTCAAACATGTCCACAATAAATTCACATATTCGCAAGATCAGGGTAATCTAAACATTTTCATCGTCTTGCGGAGCCAAATTAAAGGCTCTCTATGAGGACGTCATCTGATCAAATGTTGCCCTGTCTAGTGGAAACTCGTCCACAACCTCTATCCTGTTCTCAACCCTCTAGGGATCTATCTCGCATCAGAACCTTAATGCTCTCTACCACTCAAACTCATGCAAAGCGATCGGTCAACATGAACCCTATGCTAGTGGGGCTTTTCACAACGACTGCCCAATAGGTAGTGGTGTTACTGGTACACCACCCGACGGAGAAAACACTGTAAGTGGGCCCTACACTGACGCCTCATCACTCGGTGCGCTGTAATCATGTAGTCTCTCAAGAATCTTAGATGAATATCTACGTGGTGGAATACTAATTAGGAATAGGTGCACCATGATCACTAAGTTATACAATGTGAGCAGACTCCAAAGAACCCAGAGAAAAAAATAAAAAAACACAATCCATGTTTTCATGCACTGAGTCAGAAATAATATTTTGGGGTGTTGGTGTAGGGAGATGTCGGCCACTCCAACAAGATTGGATTCCCCGAATAGAAAACCACACCCATAACAAATAACACGATTTTTATACAGAAAAGATCAGAGTCCTAGTTCTTCGGTAGAACTGCCTCCTCTAATAAAAATCTGTCCAGACCCATACCCAAGGGCCCATGTCATGACTTCCCCATGCCCACCATACATTGGAAAGGGTTTGGTGACTAGCACCGGAAAGGCGTGTCTATTAAAGGGGAATGCATTACCTTTAATCCTATACAAACATAAAGAGAAGAACACAACATGATGTAACCATGATGTAAACTTATGAAGTAAAAAATAATGCTTCATGTTAAGGGGATAGAATACAAGCCCAAATGTAAAAAGTAAATGTACAACTAAAGGGTAAAATACAACTGAAAAAGGGAAAACAACTCCTGGGTCATCCTCTAGAGATCCAACCTGAAGAGTATGTGTAACACCTAGAGATTTTATGAAAAATATTCCTTTTAATTTCATTAATGTCTTGTGTTGTACGCCACCCAAAAAGGAGCTTGCACAACACGCATCCTTGACTTGCCTTGCATTATACGCAATCACGACCTTCCTAGATAGCGTGTGTAGTACGCAATACTGAGTTTCACAAAACAACGATATGCTATAAAAAAATTATTAAAACTAGCCGTTATGAATAGTAATAAGCACTTTTTTAAATTTTGTAAATTTTATTTTTCAAAATGGACTTCATTTATGGATTCAGAATATCGAAATTATATTAGGGTGAAATTTTGGTACTTTTCGGATAACTTTCATTTTCTGATGAATAGTGAAAATTACTAAATTTTAAGTAAAGACAACCTTTTTAATAGAAACAATTAATAGTGATAAATTATTAATTTGATTGGTTTTAAAGTATATTTAGAATATATTTTTACAATTTAATACAATTTTGATTATTGGATGTAATTTCACATTTAAACCAGACATAAACACATGTCAATCTTTTGATAGTTATTATCTCTTAAGAACATGCTATTTGTTTTGACGACGGGAATTAATTTTTAAATTAACTAATGAAACTGATATGTTTTGAATTTGGTAAAATAGACATCATTTTTGAATTCATAATATCAAATATAGCATAGGCCTAATTTTTGGTATTTTTCTAAAAACATTCATTTTTTGATAAATAGTGAAACCACTAAGTGGTAGTTATAAAAAAATGAATTTTTCATAAAACATAATTTCACCGCTTCTGTGAGTGGAATTTCAGAAATCCGAGAGACACGGTTGATGTCAGTAAGTAAAATGTGGTTCAATAAGATGAAAATAATTATTGGTGAATAGTAACTTTTTACTTTTTTTACCACGATTAAAAGTAAATAGGGTAATTAAGGGTAAAAATGATATTACTATTACCCTAAAACATGTACTAATTCTATTGAACAAGTGTAATTCGACCAAAAACAACCTTAGGAATAAAATATGACCATTTAGACCCACTTGGATTAGATTTGGACATTTATTATTAATTTATTTAAAGAAGGGTTAAAATAGTTTAATAAGTAAAGCATTTTTAATATGGGGTTATACATAAGATAAATTCGACTATAAATATTCATTAGAAATATAATAATATTTCCTACATAATGGTATTTTATTTATAATTTTTAGACATTAAATAATTTAATTTATTTATGACACAACGATGATGCAATAATTATCTTATTAATGAAATATTGACATCATTGATGTTATAAATACTCCAATAAATGTAATTTGAGACTTTTTATGAATTACAATAATTTTCTAGGTTAATATGACATGTTATTATTGATTTAAGTAACTTGGTTCGAGTTAATTATTTTTTTATGATCTTCACAAAAATCAATTACTAAATAGTGTCAAAATTGATATAAAATAGTTTTTAAAACAAATATTATATTATTAATTGTTATTTTATTCCTAAAAATCTAAGGTTCGGCCAAAGGACTTAGATAAGGTTGTATATATTAATAATAAACAACTTGTGGTTCTTTTGGCTTGATATAGTATGTTTATTAACCTTATAGTGTAAGAAAACAACAAGACATGGTGAAAGTTAAATTATCTAAGTTAAAGTTAAATCTAAATGATAAGGTTAAAATTGATACCTAAACTTGTCTAAATTATATTTTATGAGAGGATTTAGACCCCTAACCACCTTATCTTCTAGATATATCAATTTCGAGATATTAAAAATCGAATTTTAATTTATAATAAAATAATATTTTTAGTTATTCCAAAGGTGCCTCTCTCCTCCCTTATAAAAGGGCACATCCTCCCCCTCTTCCTCACACCACTTTTAGCCTTCAAGGTCGGCCAAACCCTGAATATTTCTACTCTCCACTTCCCAATAAACATCCTAGAGGTTCTGTTCTTCTTCAAAGACCTATTTTATTTCCCTAGAAGGAGGTCTCAAAAAAGTACTTCAAAGAAGAGGTAATGTCCGTTACCAATTCTTTCATATTTATTTATTCTTCCACTTCTTATTATTTAGTTGTTTCATTATGAAGTAAAAAAATCAGTATATATCATATAATTATATTTTATTATAAGTATGAAACAACCCTATTTTACCATCTCTCCATCCTACGGAAAAAGAAATCACCGCGCGTGCGTACGTACGGAATACCGTCTCCACGCCGTTGTGTAATCTATTTTCCACCACCACCTTACTTGGATGGGTATAATGGTGTAAATACTGACTATATATGACTATTATAAAGTGATATTTATTCTAAAATAGTATACATATAATCCAATACAATTCCACGATCATAGGAACGATATCATCACTCGTGCGTACGTACGGAATACCGTCTCCACAATGTGATGCGACTCGTTCTACATGATCTTAATTTCATATTGATTATATAAATGAATTGAATGAATGAATATGATATATATTACACAAATACAATTCTGGAAATGAGGTATCTATAAACTAAATAGAATAATTAGAATTTATTCGACAAAACACGCATAAGAACAAAAAGTAATAAACACCCGAATAAAAACTAGTAATGAAATATTACTAATAAGAAGCTAAACATATGGCCATATATGATATCATAACAATAATTATGATTCTTTAATAAGTCAATAACACTATTTAAATCATTATACATGAGGTTTGGACACTTACGAAGCAAATCGGACCTATGGTAAGGGAAATATCACAATCCCATTTTTATCCGAGATTGTTTATACTTTAGTATTTAATGGGGTGTATTTTATCATCCAAATCCATGTTTCCTCAATATGTAATATTATTTCCATCCACCTACAATTGTTTAAATCCAATTTTACCCTTAGGTGAGTTTTTATTAAACGATATAAAAGGAATATTTTGTCGTTTTTCGTACGAGGTACTTTTTTGACTTTTCTGACAAAAGTACGAAGAATTTTTTTTAAATTATATGGCATGAATGGATTTTTAAAAAATAATTTCCAAGAATCTAACTTTATAAGTTTTCAAATTTATTTTTAATCAACTTATTTTATTTTAGAATTGTACAACATTTTAAGAAAGGAAAAGTGTTTTTGAAGTAGAAAAGATATTTTCCTCAAGAATGGAGTTCAAGTGTTTTATAAAAATTATTTTTCCATATAACATAATAAAGGGTTCTGTTTATATCCCTATTGTTACATTGATTTGATTATGTTGTGATGGAATTATATTTTTATGAATTCCTTTATCTTATATGAATTATTTTATGATGTCACGATGTTTAAGATTCCTATTTTTATTACATGGGTTATGCTATGATGTATGTTTTCTGATTTTGTGGCACACATAATAATGGTATCATTATGAGATGGGTGGGACCTATATCTCCCTCCAATGCATTGGGTAAAGATTTTATATCTCATGAAATAGACATTTCTGGAACCGTAGGTTATACCGGTTCAGTGAAACAGGACTGAAACGAGGAGTGAAATCGGTTCAGAAAGGGACTTTGTCCACTATGATAGTCTTGGAAATGAGTCTTCACTAATAATAAATGATTCTCTATGATTATTTGTGTATGCCACAAAGTTTCATGTTTTATGTTATGATTATTGGGATTACATTTCACTACTATGATTTATCCCATGTTATGAAATTATGATCTCTTTTGCAGGTTAAGATTTCCAAAAGATATGTTCTTATGAATATGGGGTGATTGATATTTCTTTTGTTTACCCTTACTGAGCAATTGAGCTGACCCTTTTATGTTTTCTTTTCCCTAGGACATAAATAAAGGATTTAGGTTTAGAAAAAAATAAGATCTTTATGGGAGATGTTGAAGATCATTCACTACGATTTGAAAATTATATTCCGAGTTTCCAAACACACTAAACTATTATGGTCCTTGTGTGTGTGTTTTTGTTATGTACTAAGTATTCCTCAAAAGTAATGTAATGTCCATGTACGTCAAGCTTCGGGTCTCTATAGTTGGTATCAGAGGAAAGGTTTAGTCAACCTTTGGAAACTAGGATGCGAAAATGTTAGTAGGATCCCTAGAGATATTTCTAAGGTATGTCTAGGGATGTCCATAAGGATAAGTATACGTATAGGATACAGTCCTAGAACTACAGTAACGATCATAGATTTTTACCTAAGAAGTTAGATATTGAGGATAATCCCCCGTCATTATGTTGTTTTCCCTAGCATGATTTTTGCCTCTCACACTATTCTTTTTGGGTTTTAGACGATGGATGGAACCCGAAGGGACCGTGTTGATCAATGAAATGGACAATGCAATGATTGTCCTCCTGAAAAAACAAATGTTATGGGAGATGGAGTGAAAAATCTTATTGCTATACATACACAATCTATGAATCATTCTGGACTTCCAAATGAGCAGAGAAGGGAACAATATTCTATTGAGTCATTCATGAGGAAACATCCACCTTCTTTCAATGGGTCTTCTGATCCACTTGTTGTTGAACAATGTATCAGTACTACTGAAATAATATTTTTAGTTCTTCAATGTTCTGAACATGATAATTTT
Source organism: Viscum album (assembly GCA_963277665.1). Lineage (NCBI taxonomy): Eukaryota > Viridiplantae > Streptophyta > Magnoliopsida > Santalales > Viscaceae > Viscum > Viscum album. The sequence goes on along the minus strand of OY728141.1, from coordinate 536,274,134 downwards.
ATCTTAGCATTATATCGTTTGGAAGGTGAAGCTGATCAATGGTGGAATCTTATCAAGAATACGAGGCAAAGAGATGAAATTGATTCCATGGAATGGGATGAGTTCAAGAACTTATTTTTCAATAAGTACATCCCTCGTATTTTTCGAAAAAAGATGGAGAAAGAGTATCTTGAACTAAAGAAAAAGGATGATGAATCTATTGTTATATACGAAGTGAATTTTACAAGGCTTGAAAGGTATGCATCTGGATTTATCATCCAACCTGAAAGTAAAGTTGATCGATTATACAGTGGCTTAAAACCAAATCTTCGAAGGGCATTAGCTATAAGAGAAATTAGCAGCTATGAAGAAATTGTGCGTTGTGCTATCAAGGTAGAAATGGAAGTTGGTGTTACTTATCCATCTCATAGTTTTGACACGAAATGAAAGATGTAGTTTAAGGAGAAATCTCAAAATAATGGTGAAAAGAAGATGGATGTTTCATTATGCTCAATGTGTGGAATGAAGCATGGTGGAGATTGTATTAAAGGGACTAGAAAATTTTTTAAGTGTGCAAAAGAAGGTCATTGAGCATCTGAGTGTCGAAGTAATGGAAAAAGGGTTTCTAATGATGTGAATAAAGAAAAGACTGCAGAGAATGCACAAACAACACTTCAATGATTCAAGTGCAAGGAAATGAGGCATTATACTAATAAATGCCCTAATCCAAGGGTTAGTCGACGTGAGCAACCACTTAAGTAAAAGGACAAAGGGAAGTCACATGTGATCACCATTGGCGATGTTGAATATGAAAACGATGTGGTGGAATGATTAAGTGTTTATGTAATGGGATTCCAGAATAATGTCGTATCGTGGAATATTGGAAGATTTATGTTTTGGTCTATTGTGGTTTTCAATAATTTTATGGCATCGGTAACCCAGAAAAGTGATTGAAATATTTTTGGAAAGTAGATGATATGCACATAATGAAGGGATAAATAGAATCTAATATGTTTGATAGTATTCATGAGCTCATGATTGATATAAGGACTAAGTGATATCATGGTTTGAAGATATAGAATTTTGAGGATTTTGGTATGTGGAAAGTGTTAACTTTTAACTGAATTCATGTTTTCACTAAGGTTCAATGGATATTAATTATTCAAGAGAATACATGATTAAGGTATTCACATATTTTTAATTTGACCAACAAGATATATCTTATGATATATGGGGGATAAATGATGGCATTCACGTGATCATTTTCTTTATACTATGAGCTTGGACCGAAGTATTTTAGATAAGCCTAAAGATTGGATGGATTATGTTGGACATAAGTTAGTATTGTTTAAGGAAAAAACATTTTTGATATTGTTTATGGGATGTTATAGTAATATAGCTTTAGAAAAAGGACAACATGCAGGACGGGTGACAGCCCATCGCGTCAGACAAGGCTGTGGGAATCGAACCCACAACCGATATCCGACTGACCTTTATCGCCTACCAATGGCCTACAAGAAGTCCCAATTTAGTATAAACTAGTTTTATTATATTACTAAGTATGATATATAAAGTATAAGTCCATTTTAGGAACCATATATGATTAATCTCACTATAGATGGACTTATGTATTTTTTGATAACTTTTCTACCCTTTTGTTTGAGACAGATGGAATGACCCATCATTCTATCACATGATCTGCTAACACATCACGAATGAAAAATTCAACTTCATTTATTTAAGAGATGATGTGGAAATTGTCCAAAGAACGACCAACGGTGAGACTATACAAAAATCACGTAAGTATTTCCTCTAATTCCAATTTCATCAACTTTAGGGAAATGATCTTGAAAACCATAAATGATGTCCTAGTGCTCTTATATCTGATGAATCAGACGGTACCTTAGATCATCACAAATTTATGGCATTGTGATTGATGGCTTTTCCATAGACATGTTCTCTACCACTCTCCATCAGAACATGATGGTTATATGTCTCTTCCATATCCATATTTTCACCTATGTGGAAGCCCAGTGATTAGTTTATTTGGGTAACCGTTACGTTTCATACATTTTTATTTAAGGATTGGTTTTGGTATTCCTTTTTACGATGTGGTTTTCTATTAAAGAAACTTTCTAATAGAAAACCATTTATAACCCCGACGAATTTCGAGGGCGAAATTCATTTTTAGGGGGGTAGAATGTAACACCCCGAGATTTTATGAAAACTATTCTTTTTAATTTCATTAATGTCTTGTGTTGTACACCACACCAAAAGGAGCTTTCACAACACGCATCCTTGACTTGCCTTTCATTACACACAATCAAGATCTTCCTCGATAGCGTGTGTAGTACGCAATACCGAGTTTCACTAAACAACGATATGCTATTAAAATATTATTAAAATTAACCGTTATGAATTTTAATAACCACCTTTTGAAATTTTGTAAACTTTATTTTTCAAAATGCACTTCATTTATGGATTTGGAATATCGAAATTATCTTAGGGTGAAATTTTGGTACTTTTCGGATAACTTTCATTTTCTGATGAATAGTGAAAATTACTAAATTTTAATTAAAAACAACTTTTTTAATAGAAACATTTAATAGTGATAAATTATTAATTTTATTGGTTTTAAAGTATATTTAGAATATATTTTTACAATTTAATACAATGTTGGTTATTGGATGTAATTTCACATTTAAACCAGACATAAACAACTGTCAATCTTTTGATAGTTATTATCTCTTAAGAACACGCTATTTGTTTTGACGACGGGAATTAATTTTTAAATTAATTAATGCAACCAATATATTTTGAATTTGGTAAAATAGACTTCATTTTTGAATTAATAATATCAAATATAGCTTAGGCCTAATTTTTGGTATTTTTCTGGAAACATTCATTTTTTGATGAATAGTGAAACCAATAAGTGGTAGTTATAAAAAAATTGAATTTTTCATAAAACCTAATTTTACCGCTTCTGTGAGTGGAATTTCAAAAATCCGAGAGACACGGTTTATGTCAGTATGTAAAATGTGGTTCAATGACATGAAAATAATTTTTGGTGAATAGTAACTTTTTACCTTTTTACCACGGTTAAAAGTAAATTGGGTAATTAAGGGTAAAAATGATATTACTATTACCCTAACACATGTCCTAATTCTATTGGACATGTGTAATTCGACCAAAAACAAACTTAGGAATAAAATATGACCATTTAGGCCCACTTGGATTAGATTAGGACATTTATTATTAATTTATTTAAAGAAGGCTTAAAATAGTTTAATAAGTAAATAATTTTTAATATGGTGTTATACATAAGATAAATTCGACTATAAATATTCATTAGAAAGATAAAAAGATTTCCTACATAATGGTATTTTATTTATAATTTTTATACATTAAATAATTTAATTTATTTATGACACAACGATGATGAAGTAATTATCTTATTAATGAAATATTGACATAATTGATGTTATAAATACCCCAATAAATGTAATTTGAGACTTTTTATAAATTACACTAATTTTCTAGATTAATATGACATGTTATTATGGATTTAATTAACTTGGTTCGAGCTAATCATTCTTTTATGATTTTCACAAAAATCTATTACTAAATAGTGTCAAAATTGACATAAAATAGTTTTTAAAACAAATATTATATTATTAATTGTTATTTTATTCAAAAAAATATAAGGTTTTCCCAAACGACTTAGATAAGGTTATATATATTAATAATAAACAACTTGGGGTTCGTTTGGCTTGATATAGTATGTTTATTGACCCTATAGTGTAAGAAAACAAGAAGACACAGTGAAAGTTAAATTATCTAACTTAAAGTTAAATCTAAATGATAGGGTTAAAATTGATACCTAAACTTGTCTAAATTCTATTGTATTAGAGTATTTCGACTCTTACCCACCTTATATTCTAGATATATCAATTTGGAGCAATTAAAAATCGAATTTTACTTTATAATAAAATAATATTTTTAGTTATTCCAAAGGTGCACCTCTCCTCCCTTATAAAAGGGCACCTCCTCCCCCTCTTCCTCACACCACTATGAGCCTTCTAGCTCGGCCAAACCCTGACAATTTCTCCTCTCCACTTCCATAGAAACATCCTAGAGGTTCTGGTCTTCTTTAATGGCCTATTTTAGTGCCCTAAAAGGAGGTCTCAAAGAAGCACTTCAAAGAAGAGGTAATGTCTGTTACCGATTCTTTCATCTTTATTTCTTCTTCCACTTCATATTCTTTAGTTGGTTCATTATAATGTAATAACATAAGTATCAATAATATACTGATATGTTATTATAAGTATGAAACAACCCTATTTTACCACTTATCAATCCTACGAAAAAAGAAATCACCACGCGTGCGTACGTACAGAATATCGTCTCCACGCCGTGGTGTAATCTATTTTCCACCACCACCATACTTGGATGGGTATAATGGTGTAAATAATGGCTATATATGACTATTATAAAGTTATATTTATTCTGAAATAGTATACATACACTCCAATACAATTCCATGATCATAGGAATGATATCATCACTCGTGTGTACGTACGGAATACCGTCTCCACGATGTGATGCGACTCGTTCTACATGATCATCATTGCATAATGATTATATAAATGAATTGAATGAATGAATATGATATATATTACACTAATAACATTCTGGAAATGAGGTATATATAACCTAAAGAGAATAATAAGAATTTATTCGACAAAACACGCATAAGAACAAAAAGTTATAAACACCCGAATAACAAGTAGTAATGAAATATTACTAATAACAAGATAATAATATGACCATATATGATATCATAAAAATAAGTACGATTTTGGAATAAGTCAATAACATTATTTAAATCATTATACAGGAGGTTTGGACACTTACGAAGAAAATCGGACATAAGGTAAGGGAAATATCACAATCTCATTTTTATCCGAGAATGTTTATACTTTAGTATTTACTGGGGTGTATTTTATCAGCCAAATCCACGTTTCCTCAATATGTAATATTATTTCCATACACCTACAATTTTTTAAATCCAATTTTACCCTTCGGTGAGTTTTTAGTAAAGGATATGAAATGAATCTTTTGTCGTTTTACATACGAGGTACTTTTTTGACTTTTCCGACAAAAGTACGAAGAATGTTTTTTAACTTATACGGCATGAATGGATTTTTAAAACATTATTTACAAGAAGTTTACTTTACAAGTTTTCAAGTTTATTTTTAATCAAATTCTTTTAGTTTAGAATTGTATGACATGTTAAGAAAGGAAAAGTGTTTTTGAAGCAGAAAGGATATTTTCTTCAAGAATGGAGTTCAAGTGTTTTATCAAAATTATTTTTCCATCTAGGATAATAAATGGGTCTGTTTCTATCCCTATTATTACATTGATTTGATTATGTTGTGATGGAATTATATTTTTATGAATTCCTTTATCTTATATGAATTGTTTTATGATGCCACGATGTTTAAGATTCCCATTTTTATTACATGGGTTATGCTATGATGTATGGTTTCTGATTTTGTGGCACACATAAGAATGGTATCATTATGAGATGTGTGGGACCTATATCTCCCTCCAATGCATTGGTTAATGATTTAATATCTCATTAGATAGACATGGCTTGAATGGTAGGTTATACCGGTTCAGTGAAAGAGGACTGAAACGAGGAGTGAACTCGGTTCAGAATGGGACTTTGTCCACTACAATAGTCTTGGCAATGAGTCTTGACTAATAAGAAATGATTATCTATGATTATGTGTGTATTACACAAAGTTTCATGTTTTAAGTTATGATTATTGGGATTACATTTCACTACTATGATTTATCCCATGTTATGAAATTATGATCTCTTTTGCAGGTTAAGATTTCCAAAAGATATGTTCTTATGAATATGACTTGATTGATATTTCTTTTGTTTACACTTTCTGAGAAATTTTGCTCACCCTTTTATGTTTTCTTTTCCCATGGACATAAATAAAGGACTTAGGTTTAGAAAAAAAGAAGATCTTTATTGGAGATGTTGAAGATCTTTCACCACGATTAGAAGATTATATTCCGAGTTTCCAAAGACACTAAACTATTACGGTCCTTATGTGTGTGTTTTTGTTATGTACTAAGTATTCCGCAAATGTAATGTAATGTCCATGTATGTCAAGCTTTGGGTCTTTACAGTAGGTACATACCGCCCCAAAGCAGTCCATCTTAAGTCGTCTCCTTCGGGTACTACCTGGTCCCGACTCCCTCAAATATCAATCAATGATGTACATCATATGGAAAATTGAGAACAAGGTTTGGGAGAATCCCATGCATGGGTGAGTATAATGATACGCGGTAGGGACCCCAAGACCCCGTATGTCTCCTAAAGTTCCATGAAATAAAAACCACAAATAAAATCTCAAACATAAAGCATGATGTAGACAAAAAATTAACTTAGGTATTTTCCCATACATATACCTAAGATATCTAGATAAACTAGTCTTATACATGAAGGAAGAATATCACAATGGTAACACCATGAAGGTAACAACAAGAAGGTAAAAGTACCACACATGTAATACCTCGAAGATACCACCACGAAGGTAAAAGTTTCACACAGGTAACACCATGAAGGTATCCCCACAAAAGAAATAGTACCACATAGGTAACACCACGATGATATCACTAAGAAGGTAAATTTGGCACACATGTATCACCACCATGACATAACCATTAAGATAAAAATACCACATAGGTAAAAAAACATAGTTCAAATAGAGTCTCAGCTGAAACCATGTTTTTCAGTTAATTATAGATGTACATATGATTAGTCTTGAATCTAGATCGTATTATTATATCAAGAGGCACTACATCTGACCATACGATGATTAACCCACACAAAATCGATAGGTAATAACCCGCAAAATGGTCCACACAGGATCTGACCTGCCCAGATTTGATTGTTAACAAACCCCCGTAGACCCACATAGGATATAAACCACACATGATCAGCATGCACTAACCCCCATAGGATCGATGTGCGCTGACCCAAATAAGATCCTACCAACATTGGATCAGTATGCACTAACCCACACAAGATCGTTGATCAGTGACCTCTTTATGATCTGTCTGCAACCTCCCCCTCACTGCCAGAAACTGGATTTCACGCACCTGGTGCACTCAATTTCCATAGAATCTTCCCTCAAGATATCATACATACCATGACCACCAATATTATCTGAAAATTTGAAACCCAAATAACTGCCATGTCATAAGGGTTCGAACGCGACATGACATGCGTCAATCGGACGCCCGGTCTGGGAGATTTAAGCGTTTTAGTTTCGGGGGTCTGACTGGATTTGGGTTTGATCTAACATTACTATACTCCATCTTTCGGAACAACACAATAATGGTATTAAAAAGGACATATTCGATCCAAGGATCCCAACGCCGTAGACGATTCACGAAATGGACGCCCGGTTCTCAAGATATGGGTCTGTATGTGTTTCTAGGCACGGTGGGGCCCGAGTCCAATCCAAACCGGTCGTACTAACCCGGCCCAAACCAGTTGGGTCTGGTCAGCTGCAGGCTCTTCCCACTGGGAACAGGTCTAAGCCATCCTGCAAGGGTTTGGCACAGCCTACAATGGGGAGGCCCGTGAAGGACGTCCCGACCCGTGTAGGGCGCGGCATGCAAGGGGCTGCCCGGCCAACATAGGGTGCCGCTCGAAAGGGGGTTGCCCGACCATAATAGGGTGCAGCCTGCAAGGTGTCTTCCCACAAGGGGACTACATGTCCCACAGAGGGCGTGTCCTGCAAGGGAGAAGCCAGGCCCACGTAGGGCGCGTCCTTCTATGCAGTGGACAGACAACTTGCAGTGTGACCCGAAAGGGGGGTTTTCCCCCACCACCACTATGGTAGAGACCCCTTGTTTTCCCAAACATCTAATCGTCTTTATGTCTAATTCACAGCGGCTGAACAACGTGGAACCACCAGGTGGCCTGCAATAACCTCTGAATAGGTTCTACCGATTCCTTAGCCATCGGACGGTGGCCGACCGACTTCTCCAATGGCATGCAGTGACACACGGCAGCACATGGCAGCACATGTCGGCACACTGCTCCACCACACACGGCCATCCGGTGTTTCGTCCGCCTCCCACCCGTCACTGAGGCTGACGATCCATGACCCCCATTCTTTAAAGGAAGCATGTGTGGTGCACCATTCATCTTTTGAAGTTGTTCGGTGTCGACTTCTCTGATGAACATCATAGCTTTGTGCTGCAGCCACCTCTTATAGTGTGCATTGATTCTCTATCCCCAATGTAGTCGGTCAGTGTCGCCGCATTGGATATCCTCCATGGAGGTGCACGGATAGCAAGATAGTTGAGGGTTCAGGATGGGTTTGTTAGGCTGACTCCATCCTTGTTATCTCATAAACCTGAAGGGGTTAACAGTTTAATAATAAATGGAATTTAAGAACAATCAAAACCCTACAAAGATACCATGCAACAACCTCCTGAAAAAATGAATTATTCATGGATCAAACTGTTAGTCAGTTGGTCCACATTCTTCGTATTATTCTTGAATAGGTAATATGTAAACATTTAAAATGCATAAACTAATAAATCCCCTACATCATATAAACTATAGAGAGAGCTCTCCCTTGATGGTGGATCATGTTCTTCATTCCTACAACCGGTTCCCAATGACGACACATGTACATCATCATTTGGTTCATGGTTCGGTGTCACTGGTAACCTCCCACTAGAATCGGCTCCATCCTCAAAGGGTTCAGAGTCTCGGCACTCCTTCAACATTTCATTTCCTGGTGAAAATGTGCTGATACCCCTCCCCAAAATCCATATATATTGGATTGGAGGAGGGTACGTAACTATGCAATAAATTAATGGGGGCTCAATAATTCAGAACCTTCCTATTTCCCCAATGATGTCATTACTTACTATTGATAGGTCAATCCATTTATTGGCTTGACAGATCGATGGACCCACACTCTGCTTGTCTGTTGCTGGAGAAGGAAGAATATAAAATAATAAAATTATTTCATTTAAGTTCATTTAAAAAATTCACAAAAATTATAATTTTCTGCAGTCCTACTACAATCAATGTAAAGCCTCCCTTATATGATTTTTGGTGATGCAGATTCAACGATTCCCACTGATTTTTAATTCGAGCACCTATTCAAAAGGTAGAAAACGCCGCTCACGCGTTTACTGAATGAACACGGAAAATTTTCAGTAAATTAAAAACATTAACCCTTGAATCATGCTATTTGGGGTTAGGATTTTCATAACGAGAACACTCCCCAAAAAACCAATAGTACTATCAGAATTTCAATCTAATTTAGCATTTAGATGTTATATATTTTACAATAAAATAATTATCACATAATTATTTAATTTACAACAAAAAACTACCTTTTAGTTGTTTCATGCGATGGCCAAGGATAGTATTTTACTAAATATATCATACCCAGACATGTTCAGTGGTGGTCTCGGATTTTTTATCCATTTCATCGTTCATGAGTTATACTAATTTGAAAAATAAAATAACATTATTTTATTATTTTATTTATGGTAATTCCATTTTGGGATTCCACACTAGAAGGCTATACTGACTAATCTTAAGTCGTTCCTAGGTTAAACCTACTATCCTAAACACAACGGTGCCCTCATAATTCTGATCTGGGAAACCATTTAATAGTTAATCCACTTTTTCAGGAATGTTGTTTACATGTTCTATTTAATGCATAACAAAACTCTGACGGATCATTCTGGGCACTCCCGGCTTCGAAATCATGTGCCGTCAGATTTTGCGTTCTCAAAATAATCCCATATAATTAAAAGAATTATACATAAAATCTAGAACATTACAAGATATTTCCATTAGAAATATAAATTCATAAATTTTATAAAACTATTTTTTAAAAATTGAATACTTTTTTATAACACCTTGACCTTAAACCATACATAATCTTAAGTTTTGATCAAGATTTTACTTTCTTTCACATTCATGATCATTTCAGGTTTATAGTTTTAGAGAATTTGATCTTATCAATTATCTTACATCTGAATAATTTTAATGCAAAAACTTATACATTATCCAATTTGTTTCACAAAAATAAATATTCTTAAATAAAATAAATTTTTTGATAAAAATATTATTGAAATATTCTGTTCAATTATCCTTCCTTATACCCTTTGAAAAAATATTCAAAAAATTGGGATGAACATAAAAAGAATACTATATAATATATAATAAAAAATATACTTATTAGTCCATGAATATTTAAATCCGGTGAAACAATTTTCAAAAAAATAAAACATTTCCCCCCAAAAACATAAACTACATATCTTACATAATGTAATCATAAGATTACTAAAAAACATCATAGAAATCATAAAACATAAAGGTAACATGGTGCATCAATATCATACTTACATTGTAGATTTCACAGCTACATAGGGAGTAATCTTCATGGTTACATTTAGAATACACGTCATTGTATATTCCCTATATCTCTTAGGTTAAACATCAAGGTTCACATCAATCTTGTTACCTAAGAAATTAAATAGATATCACTATCTCACCCACAAACTATTTATCATGGAACCACATGTATACATAAGAAATTCCCAAGAACCATTATATACTCATAACATATAAACAACCATGAAGGAAAAATTCAAATTTACACAATGCAATCATAAAAAGCCATATCATATTTAGTTTTTTTTTAATAACATTACATCTTGTAGAGGATGAAAAATATCAAATAATGATCGAAGTGTGAGAATGGTCATTGTCGCCATGTACGTTAAATATTATTTTTCCATTATTTGGTTTATTAAAACACATCATAGATTAAGAGTTATTTTGAAAACCATTCTATGTAATTAATATTCAAAGGTATTTATTATATACTATATAAAATAATTACATGTATAAATTAAAATATGCCTGAATGAAATGTGATTGAGAAAAATTCCCTCACATCATGATAAAATAACATGAATAAAAATAATTAATGAATAACATTGAACAAAACTAATAATACCATGGGAATAATGAAAATCATGATATAACATGTAAATGAGCTATATATTCATCATATAAATTTTAATTGGTGCGTAAGAAAAAATAATTATCAATGTAATATAAGTAGAGTTGAAAATCCTTACAAATGTCATATAATTATATTAAGGATAAATCACTGAAAAAAATTATGTAAAATGTAAATAATCCTAATAAAAATGGACATTAAGTGTAAATTAATTATATTCCATTCACAAATATACTTGTAAAAAAACCAATGGCAATGATATTTAACTCAATGAAATGAGATTGAGTTTATATTTTCCTTACAAAGATGTTTAAATGATATAATAATTTATCAGTTGGGTGATTATGTGTCGCAAAAATATATCCAGAAAAAGGGAAGTGGATATTAAAAAATAAATAAAAAACAGTGATTCCACACTTATTATTGAATAATATAATCGCTAAAGTATGTGTAACACTCAATGAGTGGAAATTTAGTGTAACAATTTCTTACCTTGAGTCTGACTCGTCACATACTATCATTATGTTATGGAATAATAAGATTATGATAAATTATACTTTCATGAGGAAGATTTTAATTTTTATTATAAATTTTAAATCACTTATTACCGTGTTCTAAAAAATTAGATTAATATACGATTTTATATTGGGTGTTTTGTCGATGTTTGGTACCTGAGTAAAAATGAACAGGTTTTGATTAAAGTTGTCCATGTAGTCATATGTCCATCATATCCAGAATGGTATCAATGATTTAAATATAATTTATATGCATTATATATGAATTTATAATAGTCTATATTGTTTGATGATTTTAAATTAAATACACAGTTCATGGAGATGGTAGGTCATACGTACGCATGAATGATAGTTTCATTTCTTTTCCATATTACATGTATGAAAGTGAAATGATACATATGTATAATATAATTCTATAATAATACCTATTTTATATATGTTACATAAGTTCATTTACACCCTCTTTTATATGTTACATGTATGTCATGAATGTGTAATATCACTTTTAGGGGTTAGTAGTCCACACATCCTCAAATGAAATTATCATATTTACACACTATTGAAATCATATTGGTATATTATAAATAAAAAATAAAATAATAATAGAGAATAAATAAATATAAAATATATAATATTTAAGTGAATTCTTTGAAAATGTCCACCATTAGTGGTCATATGAGAAAATTGAACAAGCATCGTTTTGTGTGGTAGTATTTCACCGTACATGGAAATTTTATGTTTGTATCCAATAGATTGTTGTGTGTGTAAGGGTACATAGTTTTTTCTCTCTTAAAAATATACTATTATATTTAGGATACTGGTATTGTTATTTAATCAATGAATATTAATTTCATAGGTAGTGGATAAGTAAAAGTAATGTAATGGAACTGGCGAGAAAATGTTACCTCTAATTCAGGTAACTTCTTTGTATTTGATCAAAAAACCGTTATTGAATTTCCTTTCACACAAGATAAGTCTTATGGGTGGATGAAAGGGATTTTTGGAGCTTATTTGAGAATATTTTTGATGATACAAGATGCATGAGAGGTGTGAGTAATTTGTTAGAGGTGGTGGCCTTTCATAATAGGTGGATAGTCACTTTAGTAATGCCTTGAAATATTTTTTTTATAAATTAAATTTTTAATAAAAAATGTCCAAAAATTATTTAAATATAAATTATTATGGTTTTTTTCGAATAAACAAAACCAAAAAAAATTCAGACATGTATCAAATATTTTTTATCCATATCTTTTGGTTTTAACCCTTATTTTACATTTTTAATCTTAATGTGATGCCATGTTATTTAAATATTGTGGGTGAATGTAATTACTATATCATGTCAAAAGACCAAAAAATATTCATTTATGAAATATTTAGATATATAATTTCCGTTTTTCTAATTTGATTATTTTTATGAACTTAATATCATTCATTAAATGTTTTTTTATTTTAATTTATTAATTTATTCAATTTTGAAAATATTCATACACGCCTTTTAAAAAATCATAACAACATGATTCCCTAAAAAACAATGAATCAATCCTAAAATTTAATATTATCATATATAATTAATTTATGACATTAATTATGTAAAATAATATTTATTTTAATATTTATAATAATGTTTATTTGAATTCCTTATTAATGAATCAATCACTACATCATCATTATGTCATAATTAAATTTATTTATTTAATGTATAAAATTTTAAATAAAATACAATGAAGTAGGAAATTTTATTATATTTATAATGAATATTTATAGTAGAATAGATCATTTATATAAACCAATATTGAATTGTTTTAGTAAGAGCTTAATATTTATGATATATTACTCTTTACATTAAATAAATAATTAAAAAAGGTCACTTTGATACCCAAGTGTATCCATGGGGTCCTAAAATCGACCAACATATTCACATGGTTTGACATATGTCATCCAATATGATTAAGAAATGTTTTAATGTAGTTTTATATTATTGTAATATTATTTTTCACTCGCATTTACCTAATTTACCCATTAACAATAGTAAATAAAAGTAATTTCTGAAGTTACTATTCATAATTTCCAAAAATAAAAGGTACCTATTTACACAATTTGAACCATATATTTCAAAATATGGATTCAAATTTTCCAAATTTAAAAAACTGAATTGGCATAAAATTAATTATAATTAATTGTCATTGTCAGAACCAAAAAGTGGATTTTAAGAAGTAAAAAGTATCAAATGATTGACATGTGTTTATGTCCGATATCAATGTCAAATTTATTAAAATGTCAAAAACTAGATTACATGAAAATGAATAATACTATTATACAATAAAACAAATTAATATAACAATATACCTATATAAATATATCAGATGAAGATGTAGTTTCGAATAAAAATGTAGTATTTTCACTATTCATTGAAATATGAATTTAATAAAAAAAAATCAAAAAATATTAACCAAATTATAGTTTAATGTCCCCATTCTAATGAATAAGTTTATTTTCCATATATAACATATAAATGTGACAAAAAATACATTTTAAAAGGAATCTACATCAAGAGGTGTTGAAAAAATATTTTAAAAATATTATAGTCATTTACACATAAAGGTTGATTCATTCTCCTTTTAAGTGTATAATATTTATTGAATGAATGTTAAAACATTTTATAAACTTGTGTAATCATGTTATGGTTTTTTTATTAATTCTTTTTTATATAATGGCTTGGAGTTACCTATTATTTAATATAATATAGTATTATTATATTATTTTTTTGTATAACTCAATGTTCTGTGAAACATAATATTTCATTGAAACCCATAGTTGCCTGTCGAGTATGTTTTTGCAAAAATAATCCCTTTAACATAATATTAATATCTTATTAATATATATTAATTGAAATAAAAAATTATTATTCTATAAATACACAGTATATTACATTATTCAAACCTTTTGGAAATCACATCCTCGTAATTTTTAAATTGTTCATGGAAACATCATTAAAAATACCACATAAAAAAGGGTTAATAAAAATACCACTTTAAAATAAATAAATAGAAATAAAAAGGCGAGAAGAGATAACACATACTTGGGTACTATGTTGGAAAACATGGATATGGAAGAGAGACAAACCAACATGTTCTGATGGAGTGTGATACAAAACATAATTACGAGAAATTTATCAACCAGAAAATCATTAACATGTGATTGGTTAAATAGTATTTGATTTCATGGTGGGAAAATTAAATTGAAAATGTTTTTGTTTTAATATATTTTTCAAATATATGAGGAATTTATTTATGAGATTTATTAATAACATAAGGAAAAATACATTCTTTTCAGGTATGATTTCATCCTCTAATAAATATCTATCACAAACTCAACTTCTCTCCATATGAATAGTATTCAAGAAGACATGGTAACACTTGAAGTGATGCAATCAACTTCTAGATAATAACATAATCCACAAATGATGAAATATATATCTTTATTTTCATTATGAAATATCTAAAAATAAAATGGTTGGTACAAGATCTGGTAATCCCAGAAATGTACATTCATTTATAAAAATAGATTCTACTCCTAATCTCCAAAATTATTAAAAAAATAGAAAAAGTTAAACATAGACCATTCAACAAATAAATGTCCATAGAATTAATCTAAATAATCTGAAATATGATTTAATCTAATAATTCAAAATGATTTGGTCTCATAGTCTTCCATGATAAATCTTAACATTTTTCTCCAAATTATATCACGTACACTTAAGGTCTTATACATTAAATTAATCTACCTAATTACAAATTCTCCGTGATTGGATAATTACTTCCATAAATCTCCCAAATCGACATATTACATTAATAAAAACATATATTCATTCAAAATAAAATACAACAATTACTCCTAAAATGAAATCCCACAATATTTTATTTTCGGTTTGTAAATACAATTCCTAAAAAATTGAATGTCTTCTAAAATAACATTTACCACTTTATCACCAATTCAATTTCCTATAAAAAGGTTATCTATATGATGACATATATTTTTAAAAAATATAATTATTCTTAATCAATAAAACCAATTATCAAAATAGAATAATTCATTTTAACCAGGTTCATCAAGTAATATAGTGGTAGGTGATGATCCACTGTCTCCATACAGTTGTAAGATCGATTTATGTGGCCTTTCCAGACATGACGAGTTGTCACTAATCATACAAGTTATCCCTTTTATAGAACACAAAAATAACCCTAACCCGATTTAACCTCAATGGTTGTCTTATAACTCTCCTTTTCATCCCAACTCATAATAACCTCAATATATTAATTCCAAATGTCATATATTTATTTACAATTATTTTAACCTCCATATGAAAAAATAAAACTATTCACAATAGAATGAACACCATACTATGATCATGGGGTCTACCTTGTTTCATCGTCATCTTATTTTAGTAAATATAATGTTCAAGAATTGAAATAATTATTTAGATATTCTTCAAAATAATTTTCTTCCTTAATAAAAATAGACCTTGTACAACATAGGTTTTATGTGTGTTTTCAGAAAAAATGATTTGAAAAATAATCATGTATGACAGATAATTTCAATACAGTTGATAAAATATGTTTTTTATAAAGAAGTAGGACTGAGTTTGGGTTGAAAAATTCAATCAATTTTACTTCTAAAATACCAAAAGTATTGGATGAATTAATTTATTTTAAACAAAAATATAAATAGGTTGAGAATGTTTCACCTTATTTAGTTCCATTTTCAAATTCATAATATGCTACAAAATATTTTTAGATGGTAAAATATTTGAAAATTACTTGATAATATTTACTTATCTAGGTAATATGATAATATTGAAAAAATGGGATTTTATATAATATAACCCATGATCCACAATGGTATCTAGGTATATTGGAGGTGTTTGATATCCCAAGAAATAAAATTCATGTGAGTTGTTTTTTATAAAATGTTTCACAATAATATAGACACGATTTTGATATAATTATTGAAATAATGTCTTCGTGATAAGATAGTAATGTTGTTTGAGATCCTTCTTCATCATTTGTAACAGAATTTCCATGATCTGATAAAGTTATAAAATGATGATTTAACTGTAATAATAGACATTGAGACTAACAATGTGATTAATGAATCCTCTTAATACCTATAGTTGTATTAAAAATTCCTCTGATACCAATAATAAGTCATCAGCCTTAAACCACACATAATCATGAGTTCTGATCATCAATTTACTTTCGTTCACATTGATGATATTTTTAGGGTTTGAGTTTTATAGAATTATTCCATAACTATTACACTACATCTCAATAATTTGAGATCAGAATCTTCAAATCTATCTTATTTATCATCACAATAATAAAACTCCTAAAATAAAATAATAATTACTCTCTTGATAAATATTTAAAAATTTATCCTTCAAATTTCCCTTCCTTATACAATGATAATTATTTTTTCAAAAACAAGGGATGGGCATAAAAATATCTATAATAAAAATAAAATAATGAATAAAACTGTTAGCCTATGAATATTTAAAAACCAGAAAACATTTTCATCAAAATTATACATTTCAACCATAAAACATTAACTAATTATTGTACATAATATAATAATAATATTCCTAAAAAAATCATAGAAATCATAAAACATAAATGATACTTTTGGTATCCATATCACACTTACATTGATGTTTTCATAGCTACATATAGAGTAATATTCATGTTTATGTTTGGAATACCAATCACAATATATTCCCTAAATATCTTAAGAGAAACCATAATATTTACCTTCAACATGTTACCTATTTCACTGGAGATATATCCCAGGCACTTCCACACATGGTTTATCCTGAAACCACCCGTATACATATGTAATTCCCAATAACCATAACATAATCGTTACATATGAACAAGCATAAAATAAAAAAAAAATAGAATTTCAACATTAAATCATAATAGATCATATAGATATATTGATATAATAAATCCATTCTCAAAACCATATTCAATATAAACATACCTAAAAAAAGAATATGGTATTTACATGGATATTTAAAAACATTACAACTTATAAAGAAAGCCAAATATCAAATAATGCTCGTAGTGGTGGAAAGGACATTATATTCGTGTACATTAAAAAGAAACATTCCTTTTTTTCATTAAATAAAACACTTCATATAAAAAATATTCCTTTGGAAAACCATTTAATCTAATTAAATGTGATTGGGGATCATTATATACCATATAAAAATGTCATATATAAATCAGAATATACCTCAACGAAATGAGATAGAGATGAAGTCACTTAACACTTCAGAAAATACACGAATAAAAATAACTAAATAATAACATTAATTAAAACATATAATATAATTTGAGTAAGGATAATCAGGATATAATATGTCAATGGAAAATATATGAACAATATAAAATTGAATTGGGGTATAACAACAAATAAGTATCAATGAATGTAAATTGAGATGAAATCTATTACAATGATTAGATCCTTAGATTAACGATAAATAAATGATATAAATATATGTTCCAAATATTAATGCACCTAATAAAAATGGATATTAAGTGTAAATAAATCTGACATCATTCAAATGTATTCTTCTAAAAACAAAACCAATTACATGGATATTTAACTCAATGAAATAATATTGAGTTAGGATTTCGCTTACAATGTTCGTATAAATGACATTAGAATATATCAAAGGAGTGATTATGTGTAGAAAATGTATATCCACACAAAGGTAAGTGTATATAAAAACATAAATAAAAAATTAATTATTCTACACATAATTTGGGAAAATTATAATTAATGAAGTATGCTTAAAACTCAATGAGTGGAAATTGAGTTTATAAATTTCGTTACCTTGACTAAGAATTGTTAAATACAATAATTATGTTACATAATAATAAAATTATCTTTATTTATACTTATATTAGGTTATATTTCATGTTTATTGTTCCTTTTATATCCATTATTACCATTTGAAAAAAATTAGTTAATTATTTGAGTTTGTATCAGACATTTTGTCGATGTTTGTTACTTCAGTCAAAAATGAACTTGTTTTGATTAAACATTTTCCATGTGGTAATATGTGCAACATATAAAGAATTATATTAATGATTTAAATAAAATTTATATCCAATATATATTTATTTTTAATATTCCATTACATTTTATGATAAGAAATGAAATGCACAGTTCTTCGAAACAGTATGTCATACATACGCATGAACGCCACATTCTTTTCTTTTTCATATTAATGGAAAAAAATAAATTATACACAGGTATAATATAATTCTAGTATAATATATATATATGTTATATATGTTACTTATGTTCATTTACTCCATCCTTTATACATTGCATATATGGAATTAACGAGTCATATCACTTTGAGGGGGCCGTAGTCAAATCTTTTTCAAA
Organism: Viscum album; assembly: GCA_963277665.1. NCBI lineage: Eukaryota > Viridiplantae > Streptophyta > Magnoliopsida > Santalales > Viscaceae > Viscum > Viscum album. The sequence continues at coordinate 536,255,092 of OY728141.1, read as the reverse complement.
AGAAGTTATCTTATTTAAACATTATTAAATGTATAATGGTATGTTGTAAATACAAATTATTGTATCATAGAGAAAAAATAAATATAATATATTTCATATATAAAAATATATGCATCATAATGGCCACCATGAGATGTTGCAATAGAAAATTCCACAATCATTGTTTCGTGAGGCAGTAGTTCACTATACACAGAAACAATATGTTCATATCCATTTGGTGGAGGTGTGTGTAAGGGTTATAAAAATACTTATCATAAAGAAATACTAGTATATCTATTAAAATGGTTTTGTTATGTAACCAACGAAAATTAATAGCATAGGATGTGTAGAAGGAAAATAAATTAATGGAACTTGAGAGAAGATATTGCCTCTGAATCAGGTTACTTCTTTTGAGATGATGTAAAAGGCTTTTTTGAATTTCCTTCTGCCCACGATAAAACATATAAAAAGAAGGTATGGATTTTAGAAACATATGTGTGAAGGATTTGTACATGAAAATCCAATTAATAGGTGTCATTAAGTGGGTAGAGGTGGTGAATTTTATAAGAGGGGGTGGGGAACTTTAGGAATTTCATGAAATATTATATAATAATAAATTCAAATTCAATTATACATTGTCCAAATATAATTTAATTCGAAGATAAGATATATTGTTTTAAATACCCAAAATGTAATAATTTTTGTACATGTTATTAATATTATATTATGCCAATCATTTTGGTTTAACACTAATTTTACCTTTTTTTAATCTTACAGTGATATCATGTTATTTACACATTGTGGGTTAATATAATTATCATATTATATAAAACAACCCCAAAATGTAATTTAAGATCTATTTGGACTTATATTAACAATTTTTAAGAATCGTATATTTTTGGGAATTTAATATCATTTAATAAACTATTTTATATTTCATGTTATGAATTATGTCAAATCTAGACACAATTCATACATGAATTTTTTTAAAAATTCATAACAACATCATTCCTTAAAAAACATTTAATCAATAATAAAATTTCAAATTCACCTACATAATTCCTATATGACATTAATTATGTCATATTATATCTATTTTAATATTTATAGTAACATTTATTTGAATCTTTTATTAATAAAGCAATCAATGCATCATCATTGTGCCATACATAAATTATTTTATTTAATTTATATAAACTATAAATAATGTACCGTGATGTTAGAAATATTATTATCTTTATTATGAATATTTATAGTATGAGATATCCATTTTATAACCCTATATTTAAAATCATTTAGTAAATGATACATGTTTATGTTATATTTCTCTTTTCATTAAATTTAAAATTCTAAAAGGTCAGTATCACACCCAACTATACCTATGGGGTCCTAAATTCACCCAAAGGATTCCCATGATCGGACATATGTCATAAAATAGGATAAGAACCCATTTTAGGGTAGTTTTATATTATTATAATAATTTTTTCACCCATATTTTCTTGATTTACCCTTTAATCATGGTAAATAAAAAAGTATTACAGAAATTACTATTCATAATGTCCAAAAATAAAAGATAAATTTTTACTTAATTTGGACCTTCTAATTCCAAATATGGAATAAATTATAAAAAAAATCAAATCAATGAATTTTTATAAATTCATCTAAAATTATTTCTTGTTTTCAAAACCAAAATAATCAATATTAAGAAGTAAAAACTTTCAAAAGATTGATATGTGTTTATGTCGAAATTCAATGTGAAATTACTTCCAATAACCAAAATTAAACTAAATGATAAAAACTTATTCCAATTTTACAATAAATATAATTACATTTACTATATTACTATATATATATTAACTGAAAATGAAATTTTGAATTAAAATGAAGTGTTTTCACTATTTATTAAAATATGAATTTCATCAAAAAGATACCAAAATATCTTCCCATTTAAATTTTAATACCTTAAATTTATTTTTACAAATATAACATATAAAATTGACAATAATTAGATTTCAAATCTATCAACTATCATAAGGTAGTGAAATGGACTTTTAAAAAGATTAGATAATTTTTGGCTTAAAATTGGATTCATTCTCATTTAAAGCCTCTAATATTTATTTGATAAAAGTAAAAACATTTAACAAACATGTTTAATCATAGTTTATATAGTTAATTTAATTCCTGCCAGTATAATTTCTAGGCGTTAACAAACATTTATTATAATAATTGTATTATAATATAATTTTTTCAATATAATACAGATTTGTGTGCAATGTAATATTTCGGAGAAACCCATTGTTTTGTGTGGAGTACTCAATTAGAAAAAGCGTCCAATTAACATAAAATTAATATCATATTCATAAATATTAATATATAAAATAAGGTATTATTCTATAAATTCATGAGATGTTACATGTTTGATTTATGATAATAATATTAATGCAATATGAATTTTTTGGATATTTATTAAATCATTCATCTTAGCTGAATACTGAAAAATAACATTTTAAAAAATTATTTTTTTATTATTAAATAATAAAATTATTATAATTAAATAATAAAATATGAATCATTTATAATAATCCATGGTTCATATAATAAGTAAAATTATACATTTTAAATTTTTTGTTTATTTTAAAAACTAATGATTAACATTTTGTTAAAATTAATTTTTATTAAAAAAATTGTTATGAATAATATAATTATAATTTTTGAATATATATTTAAACATATAAAAATATTATATTTATAAATTATTTTTATAATTGGAATCATCATACACTAATATCTTAATAAGTTTATTGTGTTTGTTAAAGGATTGTTATTTAGTTTAACAAATTGCTATGGTAATAGGTAAATTTTGAAGAAGATTGAAAAATGGATAAATTTTCTAAAAACTGTCAAAAATTATCTCCAAATGGGATATTTATATAAGGATACAACCCTAACAACCACTCTATATTTTTAAAATATTATAGAGCCAAACCCTATAATAAGATAAATGTCTCATTATATTGTTAGGAAATTGAAACACCCTTTACTTATAAATGGAGACATGCACCATTCCATTTTCATATGCTATAAAATCAAAATTCCAATTAAGAAAATAAATTTTTTTATTCCCTTCTAGATCACTCTTCTAAAATTGTAATATTTATTATCCATGGATAATCCCTAAATATTATATTATTATGAGGTACGCCAGTAAAACGTTAATATTCCAAACGTCGTACTAATTACATCATAAGGTTTTTCATCTATATATTTATCCTAAAATATACATTTTAGACATTATTATATAATTAAAAAGGAATTATTAATATACTAAAACATTATTATTTTAATGGTGAAACAATTTTCGACTATCACCATTCCTTATAAAAATTAAATGCTTTTTGTCTGTATATGCAGATTGTTTTCTACATGAATCAATGAATTTTTTTCCCTAAATACCTTAAATAGATTTTTTAAATAGTATATTTAATGGAAATATATGAAATTTATAACAAATTTATGGTTATGGGAAGGGAAACCATTTTTTCACTTCATCATACTCAATGAAAAATTAAAATGTCATTTGTTTGTATGTGGAAACTACACCCTCCATGAAAAGTTGTATTTAAATTTGATAACCACCGTAGTTCGATGATTATATGAATATAAAGAAGGAATTTAAAATATTTATATAAATCTTTTATTTTAAATACAGAAACATTATAAAATTAATTCATTCTATTAATAAAAAATTATCAAAACAAACTCTTTACCAATTTCCATCACCATGAATCATGAAAAAATAATCATCGAATATGATTTTAGACTTCACTATAATTTTATAGTATATTTTATAGTATCTTGAATAATATATTAATGATAAATTTTCTATTATTAAATATAAATCAACATCAATATATTATAGAAAGTGTAAAATAATCATATTCATTGTCCTCAAATGATGAAGATAAACTACAAGTAAAAAATAAAATTTATAAAAAATTCTTGAAATTGATGATTGTATAGGGTAGGATATATTATTATGTTTTAGAAATAGTTTATTATTTTTTATGGGTTTTATATAAGAAGTTTAAAAAATATAATAATGGATTATAGTTAATTTACGGGTTTCTTATCAAACTTTTCATTATCAGAGTCACATTCAATATCCATAAATTGTTTTATATTTAGTTTGAATAATCACCACGTGTATTTTTAATATTTCATCCACGTAGTAAATGTTTTTTTTCAAATACATATCAATTTTTATCTCCGATTTCCATTTGATCTATGTGATACAAATATTGTGATGGTTTCCTCATCTAAATCTTACTTTATAAATATATAAATCATATTCAGTGCTTATATTATTCTAGAAAATATATATCACGTTGATGTATTTTAGAAATACATTCCATTCAATTATAGGGATTAAAAATTCCATATTATCCTATATACATCATGTTTTTTTGGTTTGAAAACTAACGAAGTTATAAATTTTTCTTTCTATTCAAATGATCTAATTGAGATTATTATGACCGAATTTTCATATGGGGTATTAATTTGTGAACATTATCTCAAATAACTCAAAAAAATTTATATCCTATGGTTATTATTTCTAGATTACACTTTATACATATTTTTATTTAACCTAGAAAAATAATTTAATGGATGAGATGCATATAAATGAAGCTAACTGTCCCCCTTCTTTTTTTTATTTCAAATCCTCTTCTGGATTTCGGAAATAAGGAGTTTATATAATGGAATTATTTATCAATGAATCAATAATTTATTAATTTCATTTTAATTTTTTTTAATTTTTTTTAAATATTTATGAACGAAATTATTATCATTTTTCTAATTGTAATTTTTGTAAAATGATTTGAAAAATTATATTTTTACGTTTTCTATATGAACACATTATTTTAATAAAATTATTATTTATGAAATTCATTTTAAAATATTATAATCTACAAGAATATTCTTTTTATTATCATTTATTTTAAAAACAATGTAATTATTGTTATGATTCTAAAAAGTATAATTTTTATTTTGAAAAGGAATTATTTGTTCTAAAATGAATATTAAGGGACTAAATTTTTAGGAATGTTTTGTTTTAAACTATTACTTCCTAAAAATAGTTTTTTATGAAATATTTTATCAATTATAAAAAATTTTTATTTGAAATGAATCTATTTGGATATATAGTGAAATATTTTTTTATTTTTTATGATGATCAATGTATTTTATATGAATAAAAACATTTTTTTGTGGTATTTTACTAATTTAAAAGGAATATTTCTTATTAATTTTCAATTTTAATTATCTAACACTCATAAAATTGGGGTTTAAATTAATGTAAAAATCCTTTTACATTCATTATATTTTTGGATCTATATTTTTTATAATAACATCAACCATATTTCACTAGATTCCGTAATAGTTTTTTTATTAATAACTTCATGAAACCCATCATTTTTCCATGTGATAATATAGATATGTCTGAAATATAAAAGTTTTTATGTTACCTTGAAAACAATATATACAAATGATTATAATTTTATGGGGTGGGTTCTTATATAACCCTGCAATTCCATGGTTTTGAATTTTAATATAATTTGATAATGACGTATAAATGATATTTTTTCCAAAATTCAATGCTCACAAATATATTGTATGAGTTTATTTGATGGAAGATATGATAAAAATTTATTTTATATACGTTTCATAGTGGTAGTTTATGATAAAAATAAATGGATGGATGATTTTGTGGTTTAATATTCCCCGAATAAAATTTTATTAGTTTTTTTAAATTTTCATTGATCATAGAGTTTTTTCAAGATTATATTTTACGTCAACTATGATCAAAGAGCCCATTAAATGATTTAATTATTAATGGATATGTTCAAAATATTATATGTTAATATTTATATTCTCATGATACATTTCTATATGATATGCCTATATTTTTATCCCATGATCATTGTTATCATCCCGTGAATCACCACACTAATGTTGTGGTATATATTTGATCATTTGATATTAGATTTACTTCTATTATTCCATGTCACAAACATTTATTTTGATATGTTTATTTTAATACAAAATATAACCCTTTATCATGTTATTTCATATTTTTTTTTATTAGAGTTGATAATATGTTGATATGTTTTTCCTTTATTGATAATTTGATCTCACAAATTTTTTATGTTTTTATTCCTGATGTTTTTTAGATGAATACATCTTAAGATATTTCAATATGGGTATATAGCGATGTGCGTTTCTAGGTAAATATTCACAGTAATAATTTTATTTATATAATATCTAATTACACTAAAATATTAGATTCATTGAATTTGTAATGTACCAATTTTTCACCAATGTATGGTCTATTAAATTTTTGATTAAATTCCTATACATTTCAATAATAATGATGCCTAAAAGGTTAAAGGAGGTCTTGGTTGTGTCTGAGGCTAATAAAAATCCTAGATCCCTGAAATGGAAATAGGCACACTATACCACAAAGTTATATAAAACCATCAATCCCATCCTTCATGGTTTCCGTATTCCATGTGGTAGAAGACATTGTAACTCAAGGGCCACATGATTTGTCTACAACTATATGACCCAATGTTCATGGCCAAGTGTCCCACCAACATATTTTTGGTAGTGTCTTTTACAAGGTATGGAGTAGTTGGTCAAAAATAAAGCCAAATATTACATGGTTACCCACTATAGAACTAAATAGTGCAGAACTAGTGCATGGGTTTTTGAAACCATGCATCCAAACCAAGAATAATGTATCTTAAGGTATCGTTTCCCTTCTACCATAAACGATTTTTAGAATATTTTTTATTCCTCCCATATCCATTACAAATATATTTTCCCCTCCCATTAAGGAATGGAAATACCTTCCCCACATCCCTGAAATTTTGATCAATATACCTCCACCAATTCCCATTTTATCTCACTGTTGGAAGAAATAGAAATACCTGAGTATGTTATTCATCTCTCAATCTTCTATTACAAGGTCCCACATTCTTTTATTTCACTATTTTGGTGAAATTTCATTTTACCTATTTTCATGGTGTTTGATAACACAAATAATTTCTTCCATTCTAGGTCGACTAAAATCATGATATTAGTTGAGTGGTGTATTATCATATTGAGGTAGGTGCTCTAGGACTTTTCCACTTGTTTCATCTTACAATATATAATGTGTCACAATTTTTTTCTGTATATCATCTTGATGAGACTTCAAATTCGTTAAATAAAAAAATTTAATGGTTTTCTTTATTAAATTTTTTAGATATCCTTATAATAAACCCATATGTTGGTCATTATCTCATTTTTGGTAACCCCTATGGGTGTTCCCACCATAGTAGATGATTTCACATGACTTAAATGGAAATAAAATTATGTATAACATGCATAATAATTTAATTACATAAATTATATTTTGAGTTAAATTGATGGATAGAAATATGATTAGACCTTGAGATTCGTTCCTCACTCCTCAAATTTATAATGTCTATGATTGATGATTTACATTGAATTCCATGGGTCTAAAATTTAATTAATTATGAAAGTTGGTAAAATCTAGTAATTCATTCCATATTATATTTTCTAACATACACACTATACAAATTTATCTTTCATATGCTAGTATTTCTATTTCTAAAACTAATTAAATTATTATTAGTTGTTATGATTGGATCTCGAATCATACCTTTGTGATTAATTTATAATTCCATTTTCAATATCATGAATTTTATTAACTAGATATATTTTTGGAATGAGTTATAAACATCACTTATTTATGACTATGTAAATGTGTATTCTACTCCATGTTTGGATATGTGAATTTCTAACCATGGATCACTTAGTTCAGGCTTGGAGAGAACATTGATTTCAATTTAATGAAATAATGGATGGAAATTTGATTCTCGGTGGGATTAACATGATGCACCAGGAGATATAATTTGGAATTATAGGTATGGGTACTCTAGGGATTTTACTTTTACTCATCTGTGAGACTAGTTACCTAGGTGAGAAATGGAGGAAAATCATGTTGGCATGATGGATACTCCAAGCCATGGGTGAAACCTAATATCCTATGTGAGATACATGTTATGGAATTAGAGTCTATATGTGTTGAGTTCTGCAATGGATGTTGTATGGATTTCCTTGGATGGTCAAAATTACACTGGTTATATTGGATATTTTATAGAGACCCTTGGGATTATTTTAGATCTCCCTAGATGGGATCATGACTCTACTATTGGATTTGATGGTTAGAATTATTGTTCATTTAATATAATGAATTCATAATTATTATCATCTTCTGAAACATAATATGGAATGACAATTAAACCTCCATGATAAATCACTTCTTGGTACTTCTTGTATTTTTGTTTAAACTTTTGATCTGGACCTAGTATACAATTGATGAATATCACAAGTACATATCTTCATATATCCTTCTTAAGAAGTAGCTGGTGGTATCATTCAAGTTCCCATTTAGGATCCCAGAACAAGGAGTTTGTTATTTATTTTTTTATTTACAATCTCTAAATTCCCTCATAATAAATTGTTTATATAATTCATGAAATTGATCAGGCTAGAAATAGTGGGTGATGGAATAATAATATTCAATCATACACACTACTTTGTCTGTCCTTGGACCCCAGTGGATTTCATGGTCACCTGTATGGATAATTGGATGTATGTGAATTCTAATGATAATTAATTATCATCTTATCATGGAGAACGAGTTCTGGGTCTTATTCAATGCTCAAGAAGAATGTAGTAGTTGTTTTTCCCAATTTGGATATTTTTCCATCATGGAGTATATTCAGGTCTCTATACCCCAATACTATTTTTTAATTGTAAATTTTACATCATGGTCATCATTATATATCAATTATTTATATTACTATTCTTCTGGTTATTTATGTATTGTTTTTTTATTCACATTATCATCTTATTTTTTCTATTTCTGATCTATGCTTCTTCTATTTATTACTATTGTTTACCATTTTTTAAAATCTAATATATGATGGTATAATAACCCCATAGAGACCCAAATGTCCCTTCCTGGTATTCTCCATCCATATGAATTTAGTGTGATGTTGTTGAGGTATTTTGGCCCATAATCTTAGGGATAAAAATAGAGAAACTCAGTTAGGGATGCTACATTATTGTATCAAAGGATTATTTTACTTTTGTCTTACTCATTTGTATTATCCCGGATTCTAGGGAATTTTAATTTGGAACTGACCTCAACTTCGACATAGCTATCCAATATACTTGGAAAACCAAAATTATCTCGGATGGGAATTAAAATTAGTATTAATTATATTTATAGTTGATATGACATTCCCTTTGGCTAAAAAATATGATATATAGTGTTATTGTATTGGTATATATATAATGATTAATTCTTTTATTCTAGCTTCATGAAATGATGTCACAACATAAAATGAATCATACTAGAAACCATAATATTAAAATATCATTCATTATGAAATGAAATATATAATTTCATCATGAATTAAATTTTTTTCATGGGATAACAGGTTGTATCTTGCTTTTTGTGCCTTGTGGTACATGGATTGTTAAAATTGGTGAAATGTCCCAATTTACATTGTATGATCAAGTTATAATTTTTATGAATTGGTTACCCAATTAAAATTTATATGATATGGGGGACTATATAAATTGGAATGGTGACCCAACCAACTAAACAATTTAAAGATGCTGAAACATGAAATAAACATCCCCCCATTAAAATTATATGACCACCTAAAATGAGACAATGAGACCATGAAAAAAATTATACACTAGAAATAGGAAGTAAGCCATGTCTCAGGGATCCTCATGTAACATATTTTCATTTATCTGGACTTGGCTCGATGATCAGACTATGGGTTCTATTTTTTCCTTAGGGAGGTTTCGTAGCTACCCTAATTTACTAAATTCCTTACCAGCTTTTCATATCTATTTTAAATAATTTTTAATGAATGAGAATTGAATTTTTTTAGCTATTCCACCATGAAATCCTCATGGTGTATTCTAATAGAGTGGTGATGAGAACACTCTGCAAGTGGTGGATCCTAATCCACCAATTATATCTCTTAGAGTTTCACCAGTATAACCTCATACTAACCTTCACCTGAGCATCAATTTTTATTCTATGATGGTTTTCTCAAGATTATAAATTCTATTTAGGGTTCTCCCAAACCTTCCATGAGTATAAAAGAGATGAGATGATAAATTCAGAAGTATAATCATCTAATCCTCTCAGGGGATGGTGGGCCTCATGCTACAAAATCATGGTTAGAGGATATAGTTTCTATCATGATCATATGGAGATGCTTCAAGGTCATATTAGTCATGCTACCTACCTACAGGTTTTGTAAATATGTTATGAGATAGTCAGACATCATATATCAGGATGATCATCATTGAGGTATGGTGTAGGAAAAAGAAATCTACAATCATTTCATTCCACAAACATTGTGAGTATATCATTATAGCAAGATCATTCATCTTTAATATGAATCTATGATTGTTCTTAATATTCATCTTCTTTAACTGGTCTCTAGTGTTTTACTCTATGTTTGATAGGTGATGAGATGAGGATTGTGAGATTTTTTTGGAGAAATCACCTTTGAATTTCATGTTCATGTTAGTGATTTTCATTGAGATGAATACCATAAAATATTTTGTGTAGAGGAACTGATTATAGAATAAAATCATAGATAATATGAATGGGTGATTCAGGGTCGTTCTTCTATGAAGAAGGGCATTGGTTCTTCTTGTAGTTGAATGCTTTGTATTGAGGGTGCATGTGAGGGTGGTTCTTACAAGGTGACATAAAATAACCCCATATCATGACACCAATGTGGTTGATAGAACCATAAGAATACCCAATGCATGACGAACATAATTGCTTCTCTGTATTAGGGTAGAATGGGTCACCTAAAACACATCTACCATTATTTCCCACCATCATCTAGTGAGAGGTGATCCATACTGAATCCTCTATTAGATATAAGATCTTAAAAATCTTGACAGTCTAGGATTCATTCATCTACTGGCTAGTTAGGGGGATCTGGTAAGGGCCCTTGCTGAGGTAGGGAGGCCCAAGAGATTCATTATCATTAGAGTGCACCTGCTCATGCTAGTGTAGATACTTCTCAAGGATGTGGTTTAGGAAATATGTATGCAGTGCCAAAACAGCCTAAGGATTAGAGTATAGGGTCATGATAAATTATTTTTACTATTTAGGGGATGACTAAATTTTTCCCTTTTTGATACATGTGAATCACACTCATTCATGTCATTTATGGATGTGGAAAGCCTTGGTCTTTCAATATAGTACTTCTATGGAATTAAGTCTCCCGACATGCCATTACGGGTCAAAAAAATGGGCATACACATGTTTTAGGAATAAAACCTTGAAAACGGTGGGTGATTTTATTCGAGAGTTTTTCCACCCCCAAGATGATCGTCCTCAACATCATTCTCTATATGTGTTAGTATTAAGACTTATTAAGCCCTGGGGGAATTCTACCACCATAGTGTTCCTTTCACTTAACCCAAGGTAAACATATATATCCATATTTGTGAATGGTATATTCAAGAAGAGGAATATGGACCCATGGAAACTAGTCTTTGAATAGTGATATCTTAGATGACATGTCTGTTTATGAGCTATTTTTGGATGGAGTTAGTAGTGTTCCCCCCCATGGTAGATAATTTTAAGTTTTTATTCCCAAAATATTTCAGTAGATTAACTCCTCAATGAGAGTTTTAGTTCACTATTGAACTTGTTCTATGTGTGGATATAGTGTCAATTGATTTTTATATGATGGCACAGATATAGCTCAACAAACTAAAAAATAATATTTAATATTATGAGGCTAATGGTTGTATTTGACCCAAAATCTCTAAATAGGGTTCACCAGTCCTTTTATCCATGATGGTTGATGGTACCCTCATATTGTATGAATATTATCTCATATTGAAGCACATCATAGTGGAAATATTAGTATCCATTTCCTTTTATAAATTTCCTCTTTGACCAGATCTAAGGTGAAACTATTTTATCCTATAACTATTTGATGTCAGGCTACCATCAGGTTCATGTGAGACCATTCGGTATACCACATACAATATTATTCTGTTGGTAAAACCTATTTGAGAATTTTGTTATGTATTCTAGTATGAAAAATTCTCAATTTGTTTTTATGTATTTGATGAATAAATTTTTCCTCTAGTATATACATTCTCTTAAGGTAGTCTTCATTTATTATATCTTAGTGTACATTCATACCAGACATTTCAACAAAAACCATCATGAAATCTATCTGTGTACACTAAGAGCGCACCCGCTATATGCGATGATCATTAAATTTTTTTTTTATTATTTTTCTCTTCTTAGGTCATTTCATACCGAAGGTACCTTTATTACTGGACCCATAGAATATGAGGATTAGGTATTCCTAGGAGTAGAGAAAAAATGTGTTCAATAGACATAACTTCTTAGGGAAATCATGGAATTACATGAAATTTATCAATGACATCTCATTCATAGTAGCACACTTATGGTCCAAAATAAGTACGATATACAATATTATGGATTGAAACATATGAGAAATCATTTATGGTTATAAAGGGAAGACTCACATTAGTGATTGTACATATTATTCAAGAGCCTAACATGATTTATATAAAATATTTTGTTTTATTTGGATTCATTCATGGTGATTTTTTAATATAAGGAGATTTGAGTCATGGAATATGGGTCCATCCCACTAAGGCCACAAGAGTAGAATTACCCTACACATTACATCAATCTAGTATCAGTCGTTCATGATCCGTGCCATTGGAGAAACTACTTTTTGGATGAGTTGTATGTCATATACATAGACCATAAAATATTCAAATACGTGACAACAAAGAGATAATTTAATACCTACACCCTTTTTTCATTGAAATATCTTACACAACCAGAATGGTAAATGACGTAGCTAATGCCCTTAGCCAATAAAATCATACACAATCCATCATGTAGGGTATTATTGACTAGCAACTAATGGATCTATTTCTTGAGATGCACCTGGAGGTTCTGGTACAACATTGACAATGAGTTCTAGTATCTCCTTCTATGAAATCCTCTCATCTTTAATGGTTTCAGATGATATATTCATCATAGTATAAAGGCCTTGTTTTGATGGGGGGATCCCATTTTAGAACACACTTCCTTTTATTATTATTTATGGTTGTAAATGTATAATCTTATACGACTATGTATGGGTGCCTTCAGATATTTATGAAGAGTTGATGAGAGAATCACATGCCACTGTATGGGATATCATCATGGGCTAGCAATATGTGAAGAGATATATGTCATTAGTATTGGTGGACAAGAATGAAGAGATGGATTGGAGGCTTTATTAATCGGTGCTCCACCTATCAATAGGTGAATACAAAACACTAGTAACCTTTTATACTTCTACTACCTCTCTCTATTCATGAGAGGAAATGAAATTATGTCACAATGGATTTTTTGATATGATTTTATATATCTATTTATGGAAGTTATATTGTATGGGTGACCATTGATAGTATAACTTGGTATACTCACTTTATACTGATTCATGAAACCTTCTAAATTGACGGGAAATGAAGGTTAATAATTTGTGAGATAGTGTGACTTCTTTGTATACCATGATCTAACATTTCATACTAAAATGATTGTTTCAGATTAATGTTCTAGAAAGGATTTCAAAAGGCACTAGATTCACATGGGATTTTTTGAAATAAATATCACCCTCAGATATATTTGTAGTCTGATAAGACTATACATGTGTTATAGGATATTTTGTGGGAATGTTTCCTTGATTGTATAGGTTCTTAGAATAATTATAATTCTTTATTTAGGTAAACCTACAACAATAGTTTTCATGAAATAATTTAATTGATTCAATTTTTTTCCCTCTATGGTAGATTGTTTCATTCACCTCTATGTTAATTTAGGCATGTGAGGTAGCTCTAATAGGTACTTATCTTGTTTCAGAGACTTCATAGCTTGTCCAGTTTATTCAGAAACATATGGATATAGATCCGTCTAAACAGAAGTCCAATACAATTAATTATCAAAAACCTATACAGTTTGAGTTGGGACATTAGTTATTTCCATTTTTTCACCTATATTTGTCCAGAGAGAAATCAATATACAATTTATATTATCTACTTGTTATTTTATACCATTTGAGATAGTGTATAGGGTTGACACAGAAGAATATTGGGTTGTATTACATTAAAACTAAAATTACATGCAATATATATTACGCATATTTCAAAATAGATAGTATCATTAAAACCCATATCATTTGATTGATCCTAGGCATATCAAATGGAAGTGGATGCATCTTTTGAGGATAATCTAATTTTTATCATTGGTCGAAGAATAAAGGTTCTCTGAGGATGGTCATTTTCTCATGTTAATGTTCTATAGAAGAATGGATATTTAAAAGATGAGACCCTTATAGAGGAGACATTTTTACATATACAATGGCCATAATTCATTTTAGATAAAGTCATAACACCCATAGAAGGGAATCATGGGGCTGAATTCTTGTAAGGAATTGAGGTTGTAATGTCTCATTAGTTTTCCAAGGTAAATACCATTAATATTTTTATTAAATTACAATAAAAAGACCTATTATTGAATACTAAATTGTTTAATAAAATATCATATGTGTGTGAGGCTCATTGAAAGCTCGTAGACCAAAAATGGGAAAAGCAAGGATGGTCCGCATGGTTAGAGAATATTATGCCATCAAGCACACATGATTTCCAAATATTGTGCTGCTGTATATCATGGGGACTCTAGGGAAACATAGTTTTTTTAAAATCAGGTGACCTAAGGTGATGAACCATGCGACCCATAATCAAATAGTTTATTTTTGATGAATGGTAGAAACTAATTATATTTAACACATTCATAAAATTTAATGAATTAAAAATGATTAATTTTTTTGTCAAGTAGTTTTAATATAACTTTAGTTCTATAAAATAATTATTAATCTAATTAATATAATTAGAATAAATTTTATAATGGAATTTTATATGAATTTTTTTTATAATTTAAATGAAATTGTTTCTAAAAAACAATTTTTCATTATATTTTTAATTTTGTTCATTAATTTATATATTCCAATATTATATTTGAATAGTAAAGAAATTATTTCATACTTGGGACCAGGAAAACCATATATTGTAAGTAATTCCCTTTTAATGTTTTCTAGTATAAATAATACCCATATTGAACCAAAACATTTATTGTGAGAGTTATATTGTTTAATTTTGTTTAAATATAATGTAATAAGTTTTCAAATTCATTAAAAACATGAATTTATCATATTCTATGTGTGTAAATTGGCCATATCCATTCAATTATAAATTATATGGACACTTGGAACCATTTTTCATATATTCATACCTTTGTATTAATTTCATAATATAATAAATATAAAATGCTACCCTATTGACTTCTATATCTCTAAAATAATTTGATAAGTATAAAAATGGATAAGTTGAGTTCCCATTATATAGTAAAAATATAATTATTTTTATAACATTAATTTATATTTAATTATTAATAAATTGATAATTACCTAAATAACTATTTAAATTCTAACAAATAGTTTATTCAATTAATAAAAAAATAAATGATTTTAAAAATATTTCAATTATTAACATTTCCGTGAAGTATTATGTTCTATTAAATTTGTATATAAATATAAATTTTTATTTATTATTATAATTTTTAGATTTGAATTAATTTTTTCTTATTTGTTTAAATGTTTAGTTTATTAAATAGTTACAAAAATGAAATTAATGAACTTTTATAAAAAAATATTAATTATTTACATGTATAAAATTTATAAAAATGATATAATTTCTCATTTTAATGGGATATGATTGAATATATCTACTATGGTCCATTTATGAGTCCATTATCCCATAATAGTAACATTCATTACCAATATGGAGTGTAAAACATGGATAACTCAGTAATTGAAAAAGGGGTAGTTGGGGGTAAAAACTAAAATATGTGTAAAATTCGCGAAACGTGGTATTAAATTAAGTAAGTCCAGGAGTACCTATAACCTCACTTTTTAAATTTAAAAACTTGTTCTTCATTATTCCAAATTCAGGATCCTTATTTCTTAAATAAAACATACAATTGTATTTTCCTATATTTCTGACTAAAAATTCAATTTTTTCCATTTTCTAAAAGCCGATTTAATGAGAGTGGTAACCATACAAAATCAAGCCTACCAAAATTCTAATTTCAAAATTCCAAAGATGGAGAGGAACGCAGAACCCATGAACCTGCGTGTCATGCGCGAACCCACACCGAGATCTGACAAACCAAATACACATTGCCATCATCACCATCAAATCATCAACAGATCCTATAATCATTATCACTTTTGGAAACACCACTGTCGACATCCCCACCCATAATCGTCGTTCGGAACAAACAAAACAAAGAAGACCTAATCAACCAAAACAACATCATCGACACTAAAAACCCTCATCATCTTCGAGATCCAATACCGATAACCAGAAACCCTTCCTTGACATAAACAGAACCACCACCAACATAAGGGTAAACTGATCTAGGACACACCAGACGAACCTCCAGCCACAGAACTACACATCCCAAAACCTTTTTGGTACCACCTCTCCGAATCTAACTAGGATTAGAGTAGAATAACATAAGGTTAGGGTAGAGTAGGAGCAGCTGAGGGAAAATGTTTTTTACAAACCTCCTTCATCGCCACAAATGAAATCACCCTGGAGAACAGTGAATAGAGAAACACCATCTTAAAACATCCAATATCGAAAAGGTTGAAACACATCTTGAAATGAAGCCTACAAAGGATTCTCCTCGCAATACATCAACTGTCAATTGAACTTCACATCCCAAAGCCTCTGAGAAATTGCTACCATGAACCAACTAGGAGAGAAACGAAGTAACCAAAAACCAGAGTAGCGAGAATTGACATGGCCATAACAGAAAAGCAAGTCCATTACTGAGCCACCGTCCTGGTCTGACGAAGCCACCACCTTGAGAAATCAAACTAGAATCAAAAGAAACGTGTACGATAAATACAAAAGTTATCACATGGAACTATGATATTAATAATAGTTTTTTAATAAATATTTTATAATATGTTTCATGTAAATAATATATTATATGATATATGTTATTATAGTTCTGTAAATATGTATTAATACAATCATATTTAAAATAAATGAGGATAGAATATGAATGATGTAAGATGAGACCTGATTTTAAATAAGTTGTATCTCAATTACATTTTATTATGTATTTTTAAATGTATTTCCAATGATGATATTATATGAACTGGATATGACAAGTCTATTTCATTTTTCATATCCTATAATTATTATTATGGAGTTATTGTTTTCCAATAATTTTCATCACTCTATGTTCTCATGAGATCGATAAAATGAATTTGAGGAAAACCGATTATGTTTTAGTATTCACCCATGAATATATTTCTTCCATTTCCATTAGATCATTATAATAATTTCAATAATGTTTTATTTTTCATGTATTAAATATTAATGTCATTATTAATCATATTTTAATTTTTATAAAATAATTTTAAATTAATAATCTCTTCATGTTCCATAAAATTTAATTTTTAATTTTTACCATAAATGTTAAATGATTTATTGTTTTACGATTATTGTAGAAAATAATTTACTAAACTCATGACCACTTAATGATTTTAAAAATATATTAGAATATTTAAATTTCAATTTTAATGTAAATTATTTCCTCAACACAATGTAAATTTTTTTATTCTAATTATTTTATTGTAAAATGGAAATGGTATTTCTATCAAGAAATTTTGTATTAACATTTTAAAATCATTGTTTATCAATGAGAATGTACTTAGTTGGTTCTTATAAATTTCTATGAATGTGTTCTAATTATACCATTATTATTTATTCAATGGAAGGCTTAATTTTATCATGACGAAACATGTATGAACTACGTTTTTCATTGGGTTATGCGATTGTAAATGAATGATATGCTTATGGAGATGATTTCCTCTTTATAGGTTCATATTTAATTATATGATTACTATAATATGATATTGTTAAATAAATATTTACCATTCTATTATTTTATTAGTGGGACATTAAATATAACGTGGTCTAATACATTGGGTAATTATTTAAATATAACAAAATAATTATCATAAAAAATCATTTTTCATTATCCACTATGGGGAATATATAATAATTATTAATAACCCATATAAAAAACTAATGTTTCATGATACATTAAAATATTATAAATAGGTTTTGATCCCTAGTCCATTGTTATTTAATGGTCATTTTAGTAAACCATATCATATAAACTTATTTCAATACCAATGTGTGTGTGAACTCATATGATATGTTATATTTATTATAAACATAAATAATGGGATCTAATTAATTTATATTGATTCCACTTTATTAGGATTTTTTCATTATTAGAAAATAATTTAATATAACAAAACTGATGTTTATGATCTATAATAGTTCGGGTATTAACTTTGTGTGTTTTAAACCTCATCGCATACCCTTAGGTGTATGTCAATATTTCATATGATAATCGAATGATATATTCAATTTATAAAATTACTATGAATCTAAAATCAATAATTCTATAAGTATTATTTCCCAAGATTATAAATAATATTGTTAAGTTGTTTCTGTAATGAAATGTATAAATAATATTGAAAATCCATGAGAGAGGATGAATAATGTACATAGATATCTATTATACAAAGTAACTAAAAATTTATTTCTCTTGTGTGGGTGTTAATATTTTTTAATTATATTTATAAAAATAGATAAAAATTTTATTTATGAAAATCTTGGGTCATTATAGTTGTCCTCAGTGATAAGAGTCTATAATATTCACAGAATTGGGTGTGAAAACATTTGTGAAAACCAATGGAAAAAGTCTGCATGTTGGATAACATTCTATGGTTTTGATAATGATAATGGATAATCATGTATAAATATATGGTTAAATATATTGAAAACAATGTTCCATGATTTATAAATGCACTAAATACTATTTAATTTTTATATGATAGCACAATCTAATAGGATGTCTGGATTTTCACACATTTCTATTTGATTTGGGTTAATAATTAGACCAAGAAGACCCCTTGATAATGAGAAATGTGAAGTTAAATAAAATTAGTTAATACCAAAGAAAAATATTTCTATAGGATCTGGAATTGATAATGTTATAGTTATGCTCACAAGAAATTTTATCTCAAAGAATCACGTGGAGCTTCAAAATGATCAAAGGATGGAATAATTTACAATTTCATCATTCACGAGGAAACATCTACCTTCCAATATTGGGTTCTCTAATCTACCAGTTCATGAGTTATGGATCATTAACTCTAAGGAATATTTTTTTTATAATTCATGATATTGATTATTTTTTTTATTCATATATCTTCTTGAATGGAATGTGTATAAATAGTAAAATCCTTAAAATAGTATATGACAGGAATACTAAATTGACTTTATGGAATTAAATGAGTATAAGAGGATATATTTCAGTATTTAATTCCCTTTTATTATATATTAAAAGATAATTAAAGAATTAATTGATCTTAATTAATTGGGCGATGAATTCATTTGTAACTATGATACAATTTTTATTGGTATTTCATTGTTTACATCTAGTCTAATCAAAAACCCATACAAAATGATCAATTAATTGGTTCCTTAAATAAATGACTCCTAAAGGATAAATCTATATCAATATATAGTGTTTATGAGTAATATTATGTTCTCCAAATGTAGAAATAGAAATGGGTTATTCCTAGAAATCTCATTAGTTTGATTAGAACTAAAAAATAGAGTCTAATGAAAACAAGAAAAAATCACATGTTTGAACGAAATAACATATGTATTCATGAAATAAATTTGAGATGACACAACATATAAATCTCTTGAATATACGTTCTATGTGATATAAATTTTTCAAGGCTTATCATAATTTTTATGAATGTTGAAAAGAGAAAAATCATATTGTTAAAAGAATGGGAGAATATAAGATGCTAAATATTCTTTTAACCACATTAAAATGAATTAGATATATGATTATGGGAATTATTATACCCTTTGAGAGAATTTTTTTTATAATGAACCACTTAAACACCCTATTAAGGAAGAATAAAATAAGAAATATCATGCAATTACAAAGATCAATTTGTATTACATGAATGATGTGCTGAATGGTACGCTTATCATACAGTCAAGAAATGTTATTTTTTATTATATAATGTATTAGCCCACTATTTTATATATAATGAATTTAAAAATTGTATCAAGCTACCAAATAAATGGTTACATTATGAGTTAGAAGTGGAATATCAAAGTTATATGATTGTCACATATGTTGTCTATAGTTTTTCTCCTATTGATGTTTATGGGAATGTTCTTCATGAAAATCAAATTTTTTTATTTGTTTAATATATTTTTTATTATATCCATGAAATGTGTATATTTATATGAATCCAATATCTTCTTCTATAAAATAAAATTTACATTTCAGTTACCAAATAAACCAATGCTTTTTTATCAATGCAGGAGTGAATAAAAACCCAATGTAACTTACATGTATTTATTTGTACTTAATTATTATTTCGTTAGTTTTATTTAACTCAAATTGAATGGGAGAACCAAAAATATGATGAAAAAACTATTATATATGAATTTTTCATGTATTACTAGAATAATTTCGAAGTATTTTTCTAAATAGTGAGCATTATTTTTCAATATATATCTTACCAGGTACAAAACAAAAACTCAAAAATAAAATATAAAATTTAATACAATGGGTTCAAATAATTGAAAATTCACTGTATTTTATCTCTAATAAATGATTCATAATCCCTATTCCATCACTATTGGGTACACAAAATATTATTATCAGTATTAGTTATGTGTAAATTCATATTTTAACTTATTAATGTAATATTACCATGCTCACTCGCAAGAAAAAGTATCCTCTCCACAAAAATAATGTCATTTTTAGATCAATATAGTGAATCTAAATAATTTTCAATGATTAATATTCAATTATGAAATTGTCAGTTCTTGTTTAATATGGAGGATTAATAAATATAATTTATTGTATGAGATATATGAATTATTAATATATTATTATTCAATTTGGACTTACTAATTCCCATGTTCTCATAATTGATTTTATTAATAGAGTCATTATAGACTACCTTGATCGTTTATTTTTTTCCTTTATAGATGATATTTTTATATATTAAAGTAGTAAGTAAAATCATTAATATAATTTCTAAATTACTATGAACAACATAATTTAGAATTTATTCCATTAAAACAAAAATAAGAATAAATTTTCACTACAAAATGGTTCATTATTTAGTCATATAACCTCATATCTGGGTATATATGTGGATCCTTCAAATATGAATGTTATTATTAAGTGGCCTATAACAACCACATAAACTAAAATTAATAGTTTTATTGGGTGTAATGGATATTATCGATGCATTTTGAGTGATTTATTAGAACTATAAAATCGTATCACCAATATGATTTAGAATGGGGTTATATTCTTATCAATGTATAAATGTGAAATTTATTTAAAAAAAATAAGATAATATAAAAGTTAGATCACATTCCATAACACTATGCTATTGTGGATAATGGTTTTTGATATATAGTGATTCATTAAATATGGGAATGATATTTTTCTTTGTGAAGACTGATATGATGATAACATATTCTATAGTCCAACTAAAAATATATGAGAAAAATTAATAGACTAATGATTTGGATCTACTCGTGGTAGATTTTTGTTGACGATATGGAAGAATTATCATTTTGTTAAAGGATTGATATATTAATGGATCAAAAATTTTTGGAGTATATCATCACACAGAATGAGTTGAATATGCACAAGAGAATATTGTTGGAATAGATTTTTGATTATAGATACTAAACAAAATACCTCAATCGAAATGTGATAATGGTTATTGACCATTTGATATTGGAGTCACATACTACTTTATCCTCGATTAGTATAGAAAGATATCCAATACACAATGGAATGTAGATGACTAAAAATGGATTGTTATTAAAAGAAGATAGATCATATCTTTCTCATATAACTATTTGATAATCTTTCTAGGTGATTATAATATTAGAGAAAGGGTAGATGTGGAACTATAAAAAAATTTGAAGAGTGTTCTCATTTTCCATAATGACAGTAATAAAATGATTGGGATTAAGAGTAGAAAATTTCACCTTGGACAATATAAATTAGGACGTAAAATTAAGATGAATATCATTGTTTTCATTATTTAGATATTTTAGAAGTAAATATATTTTTAGAGATTCGAAATACTATTTATAGTGAGACTACATTGAACTGAATTATTAATATAATGAATCCAAATTCCAATTATTTTTTAATTTGAGGCCAACATGAATGATTTTAATAGGGGTTATATATCCATTGACCATTATTGAATTCAAATTTCATAACATTTACATGGATTTTGTCATTAGACTCCTCCACACACAAATAAAGGGAATAATATAATTTTTATTTTACATGATTTATTTATTAAATCAATGAAATTTTTTAAAATCAGTGAATATATATTACTTGATCATATATATAGTTTATGAATTAAATAATTTGTAATATTTTATAGAGTAGAATAATTTATTTTATATTATATTATCTCATGTTTAACTCATTTTTTTAGAGAAGTCTTCTGAAATATGTGGATTTATTTTTTTATTTCAATTCTTATTATCATTTTCTAATATATTTCCTATATAATATTGAACATCCATCCCAAGAGAATATGTTGGGATCTAATTGTCTAGATTTATATGGTATTTCATATCATCAACTTCAACTATTATAGATTTTTTACCAAATTTTCTTCACTCATGAAATCATATCTCTCTTAACAAGTCATAATATTTAAGGATTTATATAAATATAAAATTTCCTCAGTTGAATTTGGTGAATGAAATCAATTTGGACCTGATCTGGACAATTATAAGGAAGGAAACATTTAAACCATTTAGTTTAATATTAGAGAATATAAAATTCCACACTAAAAAATGGAAAAAAAATATTCCATGAGATGTAGATATCATTATTTGGGATAAGGTATTCATATGAAAATCATCATATAAAATGTATATAATATTTAGAAGGAAGATAATGATAATATATAGTTATATTGGCCCCTTTTAAAATATTGATCACATTAGTATTAAAGATTATTATTTTTCACTTCTGCTGAATCTTAATCAATCTCACTATGGGTTATATGGATCACAATATAGGAAGTGTATAATTGATACATCATAGGTACTGAACTCAATGGTCAATCCTTTTTAGTGTGATATCTCCAAAAAAACAATTAGATAATATTTTTCATCAAAATGGAGAATGTTCAATGAAATAAGACAACTCACAGGGTGATCATTCTATGGTGAAACCATCAATCAGAGGAAACTACATCGGACCATAAAAATATGATGAGGAAAAATTATCCCCAAATGTATTTTTTATAGTGATGGAAATTTGAGGTAAAAAATATTAAAAGTGGTTAGAATGTGACATCATAATAGTTTATGATATATTAATAAATTTTATTTCAATTATTTTTTGAAATATACACAAACCAAAATCTAAATAAACTGTAATATAGTATACTATTAGAACATAACCAATAAATAGGTTAAGTAGAAATGAATTATGAAATTTTAAAAATAATAATTAATATTTCTAGAAAAATAAATCTTATTGAGAAACATGTAAACCATTTTTCTAAACCAATTATAAACATTGAAAATTATTTTTTCCTCAAAATCAAGTTTTAATAATTATGTTAAGAAAAAAATGTAATTAATAATTACCTATTTCATAAAATGAATTTTAAAGTATTAATTTTTTTTTCTAAATGCGAATTTCAATATTTAAATGAATGAATTTTTTATTGTGTTTGATAAAATATGATTATTTCATTAATATTGAAAATAATGTTTTTATCGAAATTAATGATTTAATTTAATCCATTTAAAATTATCCATTTTGTTTCGAAGGATATCTGTTGTAAAATTACTTTTCCAAAATCTAGAATAATCTTATTAACTTCATTAGAATAAAAAATTTCATTAATACGATAAGAAAAAAATTTTATACCTACAAATATATTTTTATGAAAATAATTCTCATGTTTTTCATTTTTATATTAATTTTTTTTTCCATAAAATAGAAAATTGGAAATATAAAATCCGTAGTCCATAATTGGAATGAGGAAACTCATATTTCATAAATTGGTATCATTTATTTCTATTAAATATTAATAGTAACCATAGTAAATTTTTGTTACGACGGATAAGGAAAAATGAATTATTTCGTTTTAAAACAACGGTGATAAAGAAATAATTAAAATAAAAAAATATTATAATAATATTTTCTGAGTGATTCTTAGCCAATAATTTCCATTTTATTAATATTTGGACAATATTTTACATTATTCATTGATTATGGAATTAATATTAATTTTTTAAAATACTATATAAAAACTATAAATATCATGAATTAATTATTTATAACAAAAATTATTAAGGATAAAAAGAGGATATTATAATTAATGAATATTAAACTTATGAATTAATTGTTTTAATCATTGTATTTTTTTGTGACTGAATATTTTCCATAAATGATTTTTTGAACACCAACATAGAGTTTATTTTATTAATTAAAAAAATATAATGATTGATTTTAAATATATTAATAGTAAAAACATTTTTTATTGAATAACTGTATTCCATGAATTTGTTGAAAAATAAAAAATAAAAAGGATTTGTAAAATTTTAAAATTATAATTACATCGATATAATATTGATTTGAAAGTTAATAAAAATGATTTATTCTAAAAATAATATTAATGAATTTTATAATAATTTATAATTCCTTAAATGAATCAAAATATATTAATAATATATATTCTTCTCATTGAATATACTATGGTTGTAAATATCAACCATGGTTGACATATAAGTCACTTATACTTTTATGAATACGTTCCTATCATTTAAAGAGTATATAAATACTATATGTCTTTAACCATTACAAATGGTAAACTATTGTTATGACAATGATATATAGATAAAAACATAAGTGAAATTTGTTAAATTTTTATTGGGTGAGATTTTTTTGCACAATAATCATTTTATCATCTACTCATTTAAATATAGTGTACTTTTTAATTAAAAATTAATTTTAAATAATTTAATGAATTATTTACTTTATTGGATAACACCCCAAAAATATAAAATAATAACTCTTCATTTCATATTGTGTATGATGCATAACACCAAAATTCGAATATAATATACCCGCCCAATAATTTTTAATATATTTTTTGGAATAATTTTAATTTATTTATCTTATAATGCTCATGACATTGAGTTTAAGATGAAATAATTTAATAAAATATTATATAAAAATGACCATTGTAATCTAGCAGTAATGTTGGAGTTATTGAATATTAAAAACTAAATAATGAAAAATATATAGTTTAAATTTTATTATTTTTAATATATATAATATATATTATAGTAAAATTTAGTTAAAATTGAGATATATATTTTAAAAAATATTGTATTTATTCATAAAGATTGATTAATCACCCTCTTAGAACATAATTTTAAGAAAATTAAAAGTTATAGAAAAATTATTTGAAACAAAAATTCAATTGTTATAGTAGAATATCAAATATTAATATTGGTTGATATTTTTTGGATTTGTCTAAAACATGTCATTTTAGATGAATACTGAAAAATAATGAATTTTAATTGAAAACTAACTTTCTGATTAAATTATCTATGTTGTAAAATTATATTTTAAGCTGTTTTAATGTTAAATTACTTCAATTATTTATTATAAAATAATTTCATTCAAAGTAATAATTTTCATATAAATATTCAAAATCTATTGAACAATTTCTCATTTAAACCCCACATTCAAGTTTTGTTTGTGGGATTATTTTCAAATTAAAATTTTCCACTTACATGAATTGTATATAAAAATATGGATTAAATATTTTTATTAATAATGATTTATATTTTATAATACTTTTAACATAATTCTTTCTCATAATTAATTGTGAAAACAAAAAATATTAATTTCCATGATTAATGTAAAATTGATTTATTGGGGGTTATAGTAAGATGATGAGGGTAAAATTGAATTTCCACATTATCCAATAGAACTTTTATGAAAATATGCATATCCTATACCTTTTAGGATAAATAATGGTCAATTGTTGGAGGCTTGTGGAATTAAACAAAATGTGTGTGGAAGTTATTCTTTTTAAAATTTAAAAGTGTTCCACTTTTAACGCCCTGACCCCAGCTACCCAGAGTCGATGCATTACTTCGTAACATTGGCATGATCACAAATGATAAATTCTCGAATGATCGATTAGTTTAGTAGCCTTGGAATCACTAGATACATTCATAAGTCATTCATTACATCATAAAATAAAAAAAACTACAAAAACATGGTCTTCATAGTCCACACTCATAACCCTTTCTGACTATCCCTGCAGGTTATTCATAAAATACTTCGTCACATCCTCGAAAATATTAAAACATTGAAAGGGGTGAGCTCAGATGCTCACTAAGGATAACAATATTGCAGAAGCTTTTGAAAATAAACATTAACATTTAAGGCAATGTATAACTAAAACAAAAGCCTTTTTAAACTTTAACTCCAGCATAATATGGAAAAAATAAAATTAAATAATGCCATTTACTTACTCACATGGATATTCTACTAGTCAAATAATCACATGGAATATCTATAACCACTTTTATAATGATGGAATGCATAATTCCAGACTCTCATAACCACGTAGTCAAGGCCTCATGCCAAGACCACAAATAAGATTTTGTCAAGGCCTCGTGCCAAGACACTAGTTTGTCTAATGAGACCTACCGATGCATCAAGGAGCTATAGAGGGCTCCACCCGTCACTTATTAAGTCCAATTCATTCCTCATAAGAATATGTTTAAACATATCATAAACCATAACATAATCATATCACATAAAACATTCATAAAGGAAACATAAAATTTCCATATTTCAATCACAAGATAAAAATACAACACATTGATATAATAAAAGCACTTTCAAACCCATTTTCAATACCAAAATAAAATAAAATTAAAACTTTTTATTTATTTTTCATTTAAAAAAAGGTTATGCCTTGTAGAGGAAGCCGAAACTCAAATAATGGTCATGACGGCGGAGAAGTCGTTGTCGCCGCATCCATACAGAAAGAAAAACATTCTTTTTTGTCATTTAGTAAAAATCTTTGTATAAAAAAATATTCCTTTTGAATAAATGTAAAAGTCAAAGGGGTTTATACACCATATAAAAGAAAGTTGTGTATAAAACCAAATATGCCTCAATGAAAGGAGATTGAGACGAAGTCCTTACAATGATCATTTTTATAATAAAATAGGTCTATTATGTGTATTCACTATATGTACACATAAAGAAGTAAAATACAAGATATGAAATAATAATATCATGACATAATTTGAAAGTAGGAGATTAACCCAAAGAATGGAAATTGGGTTAAGAAATTCCCTTACCTCGTTTCTGAATTCACTCGACCGTTTTTTGAACTCCTGAATAATAAACTAGAGTTAATCTCTACCTTCATAATAACCTTTTTCAATTTCATTATTCTTTTTATATCACCTATTACCATGTCATGAACATTATGTAATTATTTAAGTTTATAACGGTCGTTTTGTCGATCTTAGGTACTTGAGTCAAAAATAAACTTCTTATAATTAAAAGTTGGTCATGTGGTGAAATATCCATTATATACAGAATTATATTCATGATTTAGATATCATATATCTCATATATATCCATTATATACATGCATATATAATATTCCATAATGTTAAGAGGAATGAAATGAAATGCACCGTTCATGGAGACGGTAAGCCGTACGTACGCATGAACGCTACTTTCATTTCTATTTCATATTTAATGGAATGAAGTTACAATTATATAAAGGTATATTATAATTCCATTATAATATAATGTATAATACCATTTACTCCATCCTTTATACATCCCACATATGGCATTTACGATTCAAATAACTTTGAGGGGGCGGTAGTCCGCACTTCATAAAATGAAATTATCGCGTTTACCCATATTGGAAATCATAAAGTATGCAATAAATGAGAAATACAGAAGCATAAGGAAAACATAAACATAATATATATATATCATATATGAAAATATTCTCATCAAAATGGCCACCATTAGAGGTGTTAAAAGAATATTGAACAATCATCGTTTCGTGAGGCAGTATTTCGCCACCCACAGAAACAGTATGTTCTTTAACCAATAGATGAAGGTGTGTGTAAGTGTAAACCAAATCCTTTTCATAACAACATCCTAGTATATTTTAGATACTGGTGTTTTTAAAAATAATGTAATAAAAGAGTTTAAGGGGTTGGAGAATCAAAATAAACAAAACAACATTAGAGAAGACATTACCATAAAATCGGGTAACTCTTTTTTTATTTGAGCCAAAGGCCTCCTTGGGAACACGTCTTCCCAAAGGGAGGCTTCTAGGAGTAAGAGAGGGATGTTGGGAGAGTATTTGGTCAGAGGTTGGCAGAGCGAAATGGATTGATGGTGTGAATAAGGTTGTAGTGGTGGGGGCCTTTTATAAGAGGAGAGGAGGGGCACTCTTGGAAGGATTGAAATGTTACTTTATTATACAATGGTTTTCGGATTCTAAAGGTCCCACACTTATATAATTCGAGGCTAAGGTGATAAGGGTTCGAAATATTCTCATCCAATAGTCTTTGGACAAGTTTAATGCTTATATTTTACATTATCCTTCCATTTTATTAAAATCGTTAATTAATGAGGTAAGCGCTGCATCATCATGGTGTCATAAATAATTAAATATATTTAATGTCTAAAAATTACTAAAAAAATATATTTATGCAGGAAATATTTTTATCATTCTGATGAATATTTATAGTAAAAAATATGACTTGTATAACCCCATTTAAAAATTGTTTTAGATAAAATAACTCTTGTTTCTGACATTTTTATTTTAAATTTAAATAAAAGTAATTTATGTCATTTTCCAACCGAAGTGGCTCCATGGGGTCCCCAAGTTGACCCATGGATTGTCTTGGTCGTCCATGACACATATAATAGGGTTAGGACAATTTTAATGGTATTTTCATATTTTTATAATATCATTTTTACATTATATTTCACTATTTACCTTAAATCGCGATTAATTAAACATAAAAGTTACTATTCACCAAAAAAATATTTTAATCCCATTGAACCACATTTTACTTCCTAATGAAGAAATGTATGTCAGATTTTGAAAATCAAATAACAGAAGTGGTAATATTTCATTTAAACGAAAAATCCGTTATTTAACTACCACTTAGTGGTTTCACTATTCATCAAAAATTGAAGTTTTTCAGAACAGTGCCAAGCATTCACCCTAAGATATAATTGATATTCCAAATTCAAATATAATGTCTATTTTAAAAAATTTGAAACATTTAAGTTGAATTAATTAATTTTATAATTAATTCCCACTATCACAACAAATAACGTGTTTTTAAGAAACAATATATATCAAAAGATTGATAATTGTTTATGTCCAATTTCAAAGTGAAATTAATTATAATGACCACCATTGGATAAAATAGTAAAAATATATTCTAATTATACTTTAAAACCACTCAATAGTATAATTTATCACTATAAAAAACTTTTATTGAAAAGTTTTTTTAAGTATTTTTCACTATTCATAAAAATTGGAAGTTCTCAGAAATTTACAAAAAATTCAACTTTGGATAATTTCGATGTTACGAATACAAAAATGAAGACCATTTTGAAATATAAAATTTCTATAATTTTAAAAAGTGGGTATTACTATTCATAACGGCTACATTGATTAGTTGAGGTGAGTTAGAACTCGAAGTTGCATACAATGCAAGCTATAGTATTATTGAATGAGAAGCGTATCGTGGAAGCTCAGGGTGATAAATTCTCCCCTCCTTCAATAAATTGCGTCCTCGCAATTTGAAATTTTTCGTTGAAAATAAAAGGTTGAAAATAGAAAATACTTTTGTTGAAAACCCACATCGGAAATAAGGTTATTAAAAATATAACATTAAAAGAAAGAAAGAGAAGTACAAAGGTCACCCGAGATAGCCCATACTAGGATTCTATGAAAATATGGATATGGATGAAAAACAAACCATCAAGGTCTGATGGAGAGTTGTAGAACACTAGATTAGGAGAAATTTAACCATATAAAAATCAAAAACTTGTGATAGGTTAAAGAGTCATTGAATCCCCAGTTGGAAATGTTAACCGAAAATGTTTTTGTTTTAAGTTACCTTTTATAAAGATGAGGAATTTATTTAGGAGATTTACTAAGAATGTAAGGGAATATACATACTTTTTCTGTAGACTTTCATTCTTTAATAAATTTTTACCACAAACCCATCTTTCACTCTAAAAGGTAATAGAACTCGAAAATATTTTATTTATCCTAATTGTATAAGGTTCCAAATATTAACACATACCATTTAGATTAGTAAAACTATTTTGTAATAACTAGGGACTTCCTTTAGGCTAGTGGTAGCTAATAAAGGCCTATCGCACTATGGTTGTGGGTTCGATTCCTGCAGCTTTTTCCGAAGCGACGGGTTATGCCCCACCCTACAAGTTGTCCTTTTCCTAAAACTATAGTATTATAATATTCCAAAAATAATCTTCATAAATGTTTTAACCTTAAACAATACTATCCAATGTTCAACTTAATCCATTCCAACCATTATAGTTATCCAAAATACAATAGTCTAGACATTCTCTAAAAGGTCACTAAATTCCAAAATCAATTGTATCATCAGATTCCTCAAACAAGGTAAAGTTTCTATTATTGTCACATACAAAAATATGATTACCTTCATCATATTATAACCTTTATGAAATCAACAAGTAATTCATTACAATCCTTATATATATATATCACATTATTTTAATAACCAGAATATAATCCATGAGTCCAAAAGAACCAATACATTAATTTTTCTGCTTCAACTGTAGTAACAGCATAAGATTGTCCTTGATCCCTTGGCCTTTTCTGAGGTAAGTTTCCCTGACACATAGGACATTCATTTGCATAATGACCCATTTCCCTACAATTTTAGCATTCAACATTGATAGCCTCTTTCTTTCCCTTACAATCACGAGCCTGGTGACCTTTTTCTCCACATGTGTAACCAACTCTCATTCCTTTTAGGCAAGTACTAGGGTGATTCTTCCCACAATTATCACATAATGGAAAATCCTTATTTCCCTTTTTCCTTTTATCTGTCTCTTGTTCCACCATTCTCTTCTTCTCTTGCTTTACTTTGTTGTCATAAGACATAGAGAATTCCTTTTCTGTCTTGATAGCACACGAGACTATATCCTCGTATGTAGAGAAATATTGTCATACTAAAGCTCAACGGACAAATGGTTTTAACCCATCAAATAAACGATCAATATTACATCTTGGGTTACGTATATAATCTGCTACATGCCTCGCTAACCGTGTAAAGTTAGCCTCATACATTGCGACATTCTCATCCTCCTTTTGTCTCAGACTCAGAAATTGCCTTTCCATATCTGCTCGATGGTCATGTGGAAAGTATTTTTCTACGAAAAGATATTTGAACTCTCTCCATTCCATACTTGATACGTCTTCATCTTCCTTTGTATTTTGAATCAATGACCACCATTGATCGGCATCTCCAGTGAGGCGGTAAACTACCATGATAACCTTCTCCCTTTCGCTACTCCCCAAGGCGTGGAATATTTTCTCTAAGGAGGTTATCCATTGCTCAGATACTAATGGATTTGTACCCCCATTAAATGTTGGCGGTTGTTGCCTCATGAAGCGGTCTAACATTGAACCTCCACGTTGCGGGTCCGGATGCTCCATAAGAGTAAGGTTATTATTAATAACCTAAGTGAGTTGTTCCAGTATGGTAATACGTGGATCAGCACCAGTTGTATCTCCAACTCCACAATAATTATCTTGAGCTGGAGGGCAATCACTACACGGAGTGCGTGCATTGATACGGTTTCCATTCCTTCCAGTAGGCGCCATTTCTAAACAATGGCATAAAATAGATTAGTTTATGAATAGAAATACATAATTCTATACTTGTAAGATACTTAACATAAATTGAAATATTTAGGGATATAATCCATAAAAATGTTTTCATTGAGGAATTATATACTCATAACTCTTCATAGTGGTTTGTAAAGAAAATGAGAATTATCCAAAGCATATCCCCCGGGAGTGTCGTAACCAAAAGTGTAGCAAGGCCCGTTGTCGTGCACCAGTTCCCGTTCGAGTCTAACTCAAATCGGTGTTTTGGGGTTTTACCCATAGGTAAATCTATGCCAGAGCCGCCTCTACGTGCTCATATCCAGACAGGGATGTATTGCTCGGAAAACACAAAACATCTCCACAATACCAAAATTCTAGGAAGTTCTTCTATACTAATCCTTGAAGTCTATCTTCGGGATATGTGCTCTAATCAGAGTTTATCTAAATCTAGCTTCCAAGGTTAGTACTAAACTGCCTCTGATACCAACTGTAATGCCCCGACCCCAGCTACCTAGAGTCAGTGCATTACATCGTAACATTGGAATGATCACAAATGATCAATTCTCGAAAGACTGATTAGTTTAGTAGCCTTGAAAACACTAGATACATTCATAAGTCTTTCATTACACCATAAAGTAAAAAAACTACAATAACATGGTCTTCATAGTCCACACTCATATCCCTTTCTGACTATCCCTGCAGGTCATTCACAAAATACTTCTTCCAATCCTGTAAAATATTAAAACATTGAAAGGGTTGAGCTCAGATGCTCAGTAAGGATAACAATATTGCGGAAGCTTTCGAAAATAAACATTAACATTTAAGGCAATGTATAACTAAAACAAAAGCATTTTTAAACATTAACTCCAGCATAATATGGAAAAAATAAAATTAAATAATTTCATTTACTTACTCACATGGATATTCTACAAGTCGAATAATCACACACAATATCTATAACCACTTTCATAATGATGGAATGCATAATGCCAGACTATCATAACCAGGTAGTCAAGGCCTCATGCCAAGACCACAAATAATATTTTGTCAATGCCTCATGCCAAGACACTAGTTTGTCTCATGAGACCTACCGATGCATCGAGGAGCTATAGCAGGCTCTACCCGTCACTTATTAAGTCCAATGCATTCCTCATATGAATAGGTTTAAACAAATCATAAACCATAACATAATCATATCACATAAAACGTGCATAAAAGAAAACATAAAATTTCCATATTTCAATCACAAGATATCAATACAACACATTGATATAATAAAATCACTTTCAAAACCATTTTCAATACCAAAATAAAATAAAATTAAAACTTTGTATTTATTTTTCATTTAAAAAAAGGTTATGGATTATAGAGGAAGCCGAAACTCAAATAATGGTCATAGCAGCGGAGAAGTCGTTGTCGCCGCATATGTACAACAAGAAAAACATTCCTTTTTGTCGTTTAGTAAAACTCTTCATATAAAAAAATATTCCTTTTGAATAAATGTAAAAGTCAAAGGGGTTTATACACCGTATAAAAGAAAGTTGTGTATAAAACCAAATATGCCTCAATGAAAGGAGATTGAGATGAAGTCCTTACAAAGATCATTTTTAAAATAAAATAGGTCTATAATGTGTATTCACTATAATTACACATAAAGAAAGTACAAATACAAGATATGACATAATAATATCATGACATAATTTGAAAGTTGGAGATTAACCCAAAGAATGGAAATTGGGTTAAGAAATTCCCTTAACTTGTGTTCGAATTCACTCATCCGTTCTTGGATCCCCCAAATAATAAACTAGATTTAATCTCTACCTTCTTAATAACCTTTTTCAAGTTACTTATTCCTTTTATATCACCTATTTCCATGTCATTAACATTATGTTATTATTTATGTTTATAACGGTCGTTTTGTCGATCTTAGGTACTTGAGTCAAAAATAAACATCTTATAATTAAAAGTTTGTCATGTGGTGAAATATTCATTATATCCAGAATTATATTCATGATTTAGATATCGTATATCTCATATATATTCAGTATATACATGCATTTATAATATTCCATAACGTTAAGAGGTAAGAAATGAAATGCACCGTTCATGGTGACGGTAAGCCGTACGTACGCATGAATGCTACTTTCATTTATATTTCATATTTAATGGAATGAAGTTATAATTATATAAAGGTATAATATAATTCCAGTATAATATAACGTATAATACCATTTACTACATCCTTTATACATCCCACATATGGCATTTACGATTCAAATCACTTTGAGGGGGCGGTAGTCCGCACTTCCTAAAATGAAATTATCGCGTTTACCCAAAATGGAAATCATAAAGTATGCCATAAATGAGAAATAAAGAAGCATAAGGAAAACATAAAAATAATATATATATCATATATGAAAATAGTGTCATCAAAATGGCCACCATTAGAGGTGTTAAAAAAATATTGAACAATCATCGTTTCGTGAGGCAGTATTTCGCCACCGACAGAAACAGTATGATCTTTAACCATTAGACGACGGTGTGTGTAAGTGTAAACCAAATACTTATCATAAAAACATCCAAGTATATTTTAGATACTGTTTTTTTCACAAAATAAAGGAATAAAAAGAGTTAATGGGGTTGGAGAAGAAAAATAAACAAAACAACAATAGAGAACACATTACCTTAAAATCAGGTAACACTTTTTTGATTTGAGCCAATGGTTTCCTTGGTAAGAATTATTCCCAAAAGGAGGCTTCTAGGAGTAAGAGAGGTAATTTGGGAGAGTATTTGGGCAGAGGTTGGCCGAGCCAAATGGCTTGAAGGTGTGAATAAGGTGGTAGTGGTGGGGGCCTTTTATAAGAGGAGAGGAGGGGCACTCTTGGAATGATTGAAATGTTGCTTTATTATACAATGATTTTCGGATTCTAAAGGTCCCACACTTATATAATTTGAGTATAAGGTGATAGGGTTCGAAATATTCTCATACAATTTTCTATGGACAAGTGTAATGCTTAGATTTTAAGTTATCCTTCCATTTTATTAAAATCGTTTATTAATGAGGTAATCGCTGCATCATCATGGTGTCATAAATAATTAACTCTATTTAAGTTCAAAAAATTATAAAACAAATACCATGATGTAGGAAATCTTTTTAACTTTATAATTAATATTTATAGTCAAAAATATGACTTGTATAACCCCATTTAAAAATTTGTTTAGTAAAATAACTCTTGTTTGTGACATTTTTATTCTAACTTTAAATAAAAGTAATTTATGTCATTTTCCTACCAAAGTGGCTCCATGGGGTCCCCAAGTTGACCCATGGATTTTCTTGGTCGGTCATGACACATCCAATAGGGTTAGGACAAGTGTAAAGGTATTTTTGATATTTTTATAATATCATTTTTACCGTAAATTTCACTAATTACCTTTAATCGCGATTAATTAAACTTAAAAGTTACTATTCACCAAAAATTATTTTAATCCCATTGAACCACATTTTACTTCGTAATTACAACCATGTATGTCAGATTTTTGAGAATCAAATCACATAAGTGGTAATATTTCATTTAAACGAAAAATCAGATATTTAACTACCACTTAGTGGTTTCACTATTCATCAAAAATTGAAGTTTTTCAGAACAATGCCAAAAATTCACCCTAAGCTATAATTGATATTCCAAATTCAAAAATGATTTTTATTTTAAAAAATTTCAAACATATAATATGCATTAAGTAATTTTATAATTAATTCCCGCTGTCACAACAAATAGCGTGTTTTTAAAAAACAATAAATATCAAAAGATTGACAATTGATTATGTCCAATTTCAAAGTGAAATTAATTCTAATGACCACCATTGTATAAAATAGTAAAAATATATTCTAATTATACATTAAAACCACTCAATAGTATAATTTATCCCTATAAAAAACTTTGATTAAAAAAGTTGTTTTTAAGTATTTTCCACTATTCATAAAAATTGGAAGTTCTCAGAAAATTACAAAAAATTCAACTTTGGATAATTTCAATATTACGAATTCAAAAATAAAATCCATTTTGAAATATAAAATTTCTATAATTTTAAAAAGTGGGTATTACTATTCATAACAGCTACATTGATTAGTTGTGGTGTGTTAGAACTCGAAGTTGCGTACAATGCAAGCTATTGCATTATTGAATGAGAAGCGTATCGTGGAAGCTCGGGGTGTTACACCACTCAAGTCTCTTATAAAATGATACCCACACCCCACTCTTCACCACACTATCAAAAAATATTTTATTTCCCAATACCTTCCTCAATAACATGTTTACATTATCATATAATCACATATGCCTTAGTTAAGTTATAATTCCATCATATGGACTCTTTCCGGAGAATATAAAAAGGATACACAAAGAATAGGTAACATTCTCCATAAATCATTTTTATTTTATTTCTTCCTCATCCAAATTTAGAAATCAGTAAACAAATATATTAATATAGAAAAAGTGTCTAACATATAATAATATCGTTTAATGTAAATAACAATACGTACAAACACCACCACTCAAATCAAATGACCTTTGAAATCATCATTAGTGTGTATGGTGGACTACGTCCTCGCAGACCGATGTCATTTGTTATTCTATTAACACCTCTCCCCCGAATAGAATAAAGGCCTTATTTTTTAATTCATTAGGGATAATACACCTATTAAGTGTAGATGAGAAACCCATATATTACCCATAGGCCTACTACACAAGACCCGACATGACATGAAAATACATGACCCGGAGGCCCAGAGGCATACCATTCCCAATACATGACCCGTAGGCCCAACCCAATAGAACTACCCCTCCACAGCTTGTATATCATTGATCTCCAAGCTACCCAGCTTGCATTGGATGATATATATATATATATCTATATATCAATATAAGCATATTTATTGAATAAAAATTTTATATATGAAATTATTATAAATTTTTTAAGATAATATAATACATATATTATTTCTATAATTATCTTTGGAAATTGGAAGTGTTTCTATTGCATACACACGACCTACCATCTCCATGATCACAACATAAAACATTAATAAAAACCATAACTAGTGATTGGTATTATAAGTATAACTGATTTATATTTATGATAATTATTTCATAATTATTATTTGGGGATATTAAAATAATCATCTATTAAACCAATTTTCACATTCTGAATTCATTTTTTGACACTTTAATAAAATTTCATCCAAAAAACTAACATGAAGTTATATTTACTGAGTATTCATATATAAAATATTAATTAGTGAAATTATAGGAAAAATAAACATCAAAATAGTTATTAAAAATATAAATAATTAATATAAATTTCTTAATCACGAACAAAAGTGTGAACATGATCAGTTAGATTCAAGGAATATTATTTTTTTGCCAATTCACATTATATTGAGAATTATTTATTATTACAAACCAATTCACATTTGGGATATGTGTATAATGCTACATTTACATTTAATATCATTATTTTTTCATAAATTATGTTATTTCATATTAAATTATAATGACTTCATCCAAGGGGATATGACATGAAAAAAACATTGTGAAAAAAGGTAATGTACCAACTAAATTTTGTTTGAGATTGTTCACATTCAATTGAAATAGTAACTTTCATGTAATAATTTTCATGTAAATTTCATTTATATTAAATATACATATTCTTGAATTATTGATATGATTATTTACTAAAATTTATACAATTTAATCATAAGGTTCTATTTTTTAAGACTATTTGATTATCTTGGGAAGTGTTTTTATATATGTATCATTTACACAATATAGATACATAATGATAATGAACGTTTTTAATTAATTACGTTTACTATAACATATATGATGGGTAATTTGGACTTGTATGAAATGGGAGAATCCCAATTACATATTACCCTTTGATGCAACTATATTATCATGATACAAATCATTTTTCCATGTCAGATTGGTTTTTTATGTAGTAGACAAAAATTTTCCTAAGGATATATCATAATGGTAATAACATAATTCACCTAAGAAAAAATTTCACCTATTAGTAATTAATTTAATTTATTATTAATTAATTTATTATTATACATGATATTTTATCTATGATATTATATCAGAAATCATTTCGGTATTAATTTATTGATTAAATTGAACTTGTTTATTTTACTTAACTTTACATATTAGCAATGAATTATCTGTTCAAGTCGTAAAGATATATAAATGTATTTTTTGATAGATAACATACCTTTAATTTTTTTTCGTGATTAATGATATCAATCTATATATTTAACCCTTACTAATCCTTTCAGATCATCCTTATTTTGCTCCCTTTATCTGACAATGATATTTGTGAATGTGTTCTCAAGGATTCAGTTTATTAAATATTGTTTTCTTAGATTTTTTTATATCCCCAATTTAAAATTTATATCATTTATGTTTTTGGTTATCAAAAATTCTATACTATTTTATCCTTTAGAATTTTATTCCTTGTACCTATGCCAATGTTTTAAATTAAGATATCGAATATGGGATACAAGATTTTGGGTAACCATAGTTATTTTTAGTTTGAAATTAGTAGAGAAAATGTGGAATGTAATTAGAAATACATATTTTAGGGATCATAAAACTAAAATAGAGTTTGAGTATATGATTGAAAGGAAACACTAATGTTTTGGAAAAGAAGTGATTAAGAGTTTATTCATAGAAATATGTCCTTGTCTAGATACTATAAGTGGATGTGGTTATTGCATAAAGGTACCCAGTTTTAATTACTTCAAAATGTTTCATTGGACTAGACTTGATTATCACATGTGGCATGAAAATGGGCATTACTATACACTTGGTTTGATACTAATAGGGGATACTCAATGGATAATTTATATATTATTTACAAACCATTAATATGTATTTGAAAATAAAGATAACCCCTAATAAACAATGTTTATAATTATAAGATTAACAAATCATAAATTTTAATTCTTGTTTACTGTGAAATCATATATAAAAATATGCATTATTATTTAAATATCACAATTTTATGATATAATATTGTATATTCCAATTTCAGGAAATGGTTCTTGAAGGAAGAAGGGTATCATTACTCATAAATAATGTAGACATTCTCCTACTAAGGAAGCCAATACATATTGGATTGAAACAAAAAAAATTATAACTATATTATGGAATATTAATCATGTTACGTAAAATACCATTTCTCATATAGAGTAACATATTTCATAGTGATTTTTTCTAATGATTGACCTCTTTATATTACAACAACATCCATCATTTGGTGGGTCAAAAAATCCATTAGTAGAGGAGAAATGGTTTAATAATTAGGAGAAGATATTTATGGTGTTGGGGTGAGGTGAAAAGGGAAATGTTACACTTGAACTGTATTATTCCAAAGGAAATGTTGATCAATGGTGGTTGTTAATCTATAGTTCAAATCAATAAGAAGAAATAGAACATATTGAATGGAATTATTTTATGGAGACATTATTAAAAAAATTATTCCCACACAAGAAAAATATTTATTTTAAGAGCCTATTACAAAGATTAATGAAAAAGGAAGAAGAAATCTTTTAAAAGATTATATACTATAAATAGAGTGTATGAATGACCTTATTGGTGATGGGATTAATCCATGTCTCCAAAGGGAAAGGTTCTATTGAACATTCTATTCTTATAATGAAATATTTTTATGTGCTATTAAGAGAGGGTAATAAGTATCCATGTATTATTAGATTTAATGGATTAAAGATATGAAGAGAATGAGAGGGAAAATGGATAAAGGGAATAATGTAATTGTGTATTTTTTGCATGTGATAATTGTGCAATGAAACACCCTAGTACATTCATGAGGGAAGTATGCGTATGATATAAGTGTGGAGAAAAAGGATAGTAAACACATAATTTCAAATTAAATAAAGAAAACTAAAATGTGAAATATATTGAATTTAATGAAATGTGGGACTATTTAAATGAATTCTATCATAATCAATGAAATACACCATTAAAAAATATATAGAAATAATGGGCATTCCTATGATATCTATACAAAATAACTTGAATTATTAATATCATTGTGTATATGGATAAAATAAATATATTTTTAAAATTTTTATTTACCATATAATAATAATAATTATGAAATATATATGGATTGTACTATAGAACTATTTCCTAAAAAATTTAAAATCATTTTTTGAATGGTAATGATTAAAAAGAAAATTAATATGTGGAATGTTATCCATCTTGATTAACTCATGATGGAGGTAATTATAACCCTTATATTATTCCAAATTATGAGATAATGTTTTTACAATAAAGTGATGATTGATATGGATAATGAAAATTGGATTGTACTGACTACCGTGGAACTAATTAATTTTTTTTGGATAATGTAGTTTTTGGTATCATTGATGGAGTTAAAAACATTTATAGATGAAATGAATACATCCAATTATCTATGATATATTTAAGGAATAAAGAATATTTCATATCGTTAAAATAGTTTCATGGTAGTTAATGACAATATAATGTTTAGAGAGAATACATAATGATGTTATTCACTGGTTTGTCATGTGATGATTATGATCTACTTCATTTTTTTTGGGGATTAAAAATATTCACAGAATCTTGAGGAAACCGATTCCAATCCCTTTTCTCAGTGTAAAATATCCTATAGACATATTATTAATTCTTTCTTTGATGATATCATTAACAGAATGATAGGGAAAATTGTTAATATGAAGAACATATTTTCTTTCTTCTAGAGGATGTGTTACGTTAATCAACAATATCTTAATCATCCATTATAACGAAAGTTCTCTTAAAAAATTATCCAAAATAAGGAACAATTATCTATATTGTTAATATCATGAAAATATTATTTTGTGGATTTAATTCAATGGGTCGTTACAACGGGACATCATGGAGTCTCATGGCTATGATGATTCATGAGGGAGGTATCACTTTACCGGACATGATAGAATCCTTGAAATCCATGCATTCATGGATTGAAATGGAGTTTATAATGGGGATTCATTATTGGATAACTATACAAGATAATGATTTCTTAAGAATTGGTAGGATTTAGATAATAATTGTTATAGGCTTTCTAAGATGATGAAATGTTTGATGAAGCATCTAGAATTTTTCCAAGTTGCAACATGATGGGTTGTGGTGGGAGGAGACATCAATTGATGAAGGGATAATTTGGTTTGTTAGAATAATTAATATCTGATTTTACTAGTGCCTAATATTCTTATAAAATAATCATGTATATACATCCATTCAATTAGATGGAATCATGATAAATAACTAGACAAACCTCTATAATGACATTTATATGAATGGGGACGTAGATATATGATGTTTCATCATATCGATTTCAGGAAATTTTAATGGAAATGATTATAGATCATTTATCCATTCTAATACTATTCGTAATGAGTGGGCTTATCAGTTATGGTGCAAGGAGATACCATGATAATTGAAATCCTAGTTCGGAGGGTGAGGAATCATGAGATCCTAATAGAGGAAAATTTCATATGAATTTTATTTCCTTAGTTTCATATTCATTATATTGTGATAGAATGTAGATTGATTCAGTGATTCGTCACTTTGTCAAGAGTTATTTTGAGGCTAGTCTCAATATTTCTATGAGACTTTTGGGGTGATGAATTCAAGAGGATTTCTACTCACAAGACTTCATCTCCAATAGTTTTTTCTCTCAAAGCATAGGTAGATTGAGATGCAGATCAGTAGCTTTATATTCAATACAGTTTGATGGAATCTCCTGGAGGCAAGATGTTATGTGAGAATGGAAAAATGATTCCCATTTTTTTAGCTTCATGTTATTATTAAGGATACTATTAATTAGTTTTATTCAATTATTATAGGTTGATAGATGTCACATTTCCTTTTCATAATTCTTAACAGACCAATTGTGGCAATGAGATCACATGGTCTATGAGTTAGATTGTTCCATCCCACTAATAATACCAAAATAAATTTCAAGGAATCATTAATGAATTTAATATTGATGGGGAGGATTAATTATTGATTCAAATGGGTAGGTTATCATTGCCTTCAGTGAATTTTATGGTCTGAGGGACTCCCTAGGTGTGGAGGGGGATCCTTGCACACTGGCTTCATGATACACTACAGGTGTGGTCTATATATTTACAAGTTGAATCAGACTCAGAGGTTTTGGTATGTAAGATATAATGGAATTTCCCACCACATGGAATCTGATCTATATAACTAAAAGATATTAAATGGAGGCCAATCAAGTAAACAATACTCATCATATTTGGAGAGATACTAATTTTGATGCAATTAATCTTTCTAGAGGAGGAATGACGAAGGAGTATCGTATTGATTATTCCATTTAGGATTCACTTCCACTTGAATGAAATATTCTCATCCAAGGTGACTCCCATGGGCATCACCACTTCATTCCCCGAGAGATTCCCAATTTTATTCCTTGATGGGTTTATTATCCCATCAAATTATATAAAACCAATTTTTTACGGATTGATGGAACTTTGTCTATGGAATGATAAATATTTCATGTAATTTTTTTTATTTATATACATTGATAGAAATATTATTCATCAACACTTGGAAGTTGATATTGAAACAAAAGGTTATCTTAAAACATTCATTTATATTTAACCAATGGACTTTTAAATCATCATAGTTTTTGTAATGGGGCTAATAACAATACATTGATCACTTAATTTATTATGATTAATGTTCTCTATAACATTAAATAATTGTTTACCCTTTTCAACCATGTCTATATCTTCATATTACACTAATATTCGATAGAAATCTAGTAATGTATTATTCCACATGAATTTGTTATACTGAATTCTCTAGTATTTAACGAATTTTTTATCAACACCTCCCATGATGTGGGATTTCAGTAATTGTATCTAAAAATTTCATAACATTTACTAATGATATCTACTTAAAGTTGTGATGAAACAATTTATTTGAGGTGGGAAAAACGAAACACCCTAAAATTATATAATAATAAAAATTGTATGATAGAATGTATGAAACACAACACAAATATTGAAAGAGAATATATCTTTTAAATAAAATGAAATATATTTAAATTATAATATAATTAATGTTTTCATTTCTTATAATTCATATGAAACCATGATTAAATGAAATGCAATACATTATTAGAATATTATATTCACATAACCATTATAAACATATTGTTAAGTTCGAATATATAAATAGTAATAACTAAATTATGAAAAATGAATAGTTTATAAAAGTTCAATGGTTATTTTTTAAATGATAAAAACAAACCTTTTAAGGTAAAATAATTATTTTCAAAAAACTGATTTTTTCTACAAAATTATTTAATTGTGATTTTATATCAAAATATAAAATTACTTTAAAAAAATTTTAAAAATATTATTTTAAAATATAATATATTTTTAATAAATTTTCATACAAACACTATTTTATAATTTTTTTTCAGTTCCCATGAAATATTTCATTTTCCAATGAATAGCGAATAATACATAATTTTAATTGAAAACTGCATTTTTC
This sequence comes from Viscum album, assembly GCA_963277665.1. Lineage (NCBI taxonomy): Eukaryota > Viridiplantae > Streptophyta > Magnoliopsida > Santalales > Viscaceae > Viscum > Viscum album. The sequence goes on along the minus strand of OY728141.1, from coordinate 536,211,114 downwards.
ATTCAATTATTTATGGAGAAAGACTATATTTTTATTTGGTTTTAATGTAAAATAAGTTAAATTTTGAATAAATTAATACACTTTATGTCAGTAAAACCATTTTCATATTTATATTGGATATAAATTATTTTCATTCATTTGATCATTTTCTCTTTGACAACCCTCCCTCTCATCACGTCTTCAGAAATCATAATAAATTAAATTCCGCCAAATTTTCTTATGTTAATTGAATAAATGGATTATATAATTAATTAAAAAATAATTTATATTTTATAAAAAGTTCAAAATAATTTTTATGTATAAATAATAGTGGCAAAATAGTTTATTAATCACCACAATTGACTAATAAATGGACTGACGAGGGTTAAATTAAAAATATAAGGGTAAAATTGATGTAAATACAATTTAAAAACACAAATTATAGAAATATGTAGACATTATAACATTTATTATATATATTTTTACATTATCTTATCCTTTTTACATTGAAAAAATGTGGTTTTATTAATTCTTTTCAAAATTTACTATTGTGCCACTCAATTCACTTATAAAAGGTTACCCCTTGATAACATTCATCACACTATAAACCCATTTTCAATCAATAAATACCTACCAAAATAAATTTATAAATTAAATATTATAATCATAGAATAACTATTATTTTAAAAAATCCATCATAGTGAGGAAATGAGGAAAATCAAAGGAGGATACATGAAGAAGAGGTAATGATTTTCAACGAGCATTTTTATATTACTTCTTCCTCCAAAAAAATCAATTATTATTAAACCAAGATGATATAAGAAAAAAAATTATGTCCATATTATTATATGTTTTTCATTTATTTTAATATCATATAACAACCCAACTTCCTAAAAATGGGTAACATGTTCATCATTTTCAAATAGAGTGGACTAAAACCTCATGAACTGAAGTCGTTCATATTTAAATTAACTGATCACACAGTACAATATAATGATGTATATGGTTTATATATAAGATATTTATAATAAAATTATACATATATCATAAATATTACATATACATGTTTTTTAACTTTCCATTACCTAGGTGATAAGATAACATCACTAATGTGTATGGCGGACTACTGCATCTAAAAGTGATGTGATTAAGCTTTCAATAACACTATACAAGGATAATGAGAAGGATAATGTTAATGATTTAATGTTATATAAATGATATAATTATGATTTTTATTAAATATATATAATTATAAAATCATTTTATACATATCATTTTATTCATTACAATTTCACTCAATGAAAGATGATAATGTCATTTGTGTACTTGTGGAATACCTTTTTTATGAAATGAAATGACTCACTTTTCACAAAAAAACCACATGGATGATATATATTTTTAAATTGAAATAAATAATATAGTATATATTATAAAATGATCATTCTAGAATTATAATATTTTACTTACCTTCATTCCATAATTATCATTGAATAATTGAAACGTTTCTCATGCATACATATATCTTACCAACTGTATGATCATAATGTAAAACATTTTTCAATACCTGCATTCATGATTCATCATAAACAAATTATTGGTGGGTAATTATTATATTATTTCAGGAATATAATTCCAACATATAATGATATAATGACCACTATGAACAATATTTACCTTATAATGTCTTCTTTTTGAAATATAAGTCAAATACCATAAGAAATCAACCTAAAATTATGTTTATTATGTAATAAAATATAAATTATAATGAATAACATAAATGCAATAATTTTTTATAACCTCTCATAATAATTTTAATATATATAAAATGTTCATTATTTGGGATGAAAGAGGGCTAAGTGAACATTCAAGCTCATGGTAAGGGATTTTATCTCAATTTACATTTCATTGAGGCATGTTTTTTATCGTGCAAAAATTCACTATTACATTGTTTATATACATGAAAATATATATAAAATCTAATGAATAATTCATACGGTGTTTTATTTTATATTAAATTTGAATCATTTCACACTAGGGGATTTTACTTGAGTATTACCATGCTTTAAATGTTGTTTCGCCATCTAAATTTTGTTGTGATTGTTTTCATTATATTGAAATAGTCCTTTTATTATATTAAATAATCACTATAAAACAAAATTATATTTAAAATTATAAATTATTTGGTTTGATATATGATTTTTTCCTAAAACCAATAAAAGTTTAACATATTGTGTTTATATAAAATTTTATTTCATTTACTGGGGAAATATTAATAAAATTATTTCTTCTAGTGAATATATATTCATGAAGATATTAAACATTGATTATGAATTAAATAAATTATAAAATATATAAGTAATTAATCATACATCAATGAAATTAGTGTGGCCTAGTTTTATATATAACCTCAACGCATCAGTAGTTTCATGAGATGAATAAATTTTCCATACCGATTTGGATTTTACCCAGTAGTTTTAAATGGACATGAGGTTGGATATTAATAATAAATTTATCATGTTCCTGGGAAAATGACATTCAATATTGAATAATTTATATTATTGAGAATTTATTTATTATTATTATAAATTATATTTCCTTTATTATATTATCTATGGTTGAATTTAATTCATAATTTATTAACTAATTACATGTGGTATCTGTTAATTTACTTTCAATATTAATTATTCCTTTTCTAATCATGTAGTAAAATTGTTTAAATGGAATTTATGTTCCATTATGTACCATTACATGTATGTTATTATTTTTTATACATGATATCATCCAATTAACTAATACTTAATATAAAATTGAGCTCACCCTTATTATAGTTCCTTTTGACAATATATGAAGAAGAGGTATTTGAATGATTTTTCAAGGATGCAGTTTATTTTGACTTTATATGTTTAATGTTTCATTTTATATTTCCAAATGTAAAATTGAAATCATGAATTCTTCTGGTTAAGAAAAATAAATCTAATTAATCATTAGAGATTTTATTCCTTAAGTGTTTTCCAATTCAATAATATAAGTCACTGGAGTTATTATTTTGGAGTCAGTGTCGTTACACAATGAGTTCCATGCCCATCACATATAAAAGGATACCTAAATAAATTAATTATGCAACATGTATTTGAAATATTTATTAGAATATTTATTCCCTAATATGATCTAATATTCCTTCACAACTACATACATCTTTTGATATTTTGAAAATAAATACTTACTAGGCTTAAGCTGAAAGAAAAAATAGTTTCTCAACAAAGAGGTAAAACTGTAAACCATGTGGTGTCAATTTTGTTTCTTATTATACCAACATATAAATATATAGTATCCATTATAAAATTACTAATTCAATATATTAATAATATATTATATTTATTATTTGTGAGGGAATGACCACTATCTACATTCTCTCTATCTGTAGGATAATGATAACAACATTCATGAATAAGTGTGGACGACTTCCTCCCCGAAGAGATGTGATTCCTTTTTATATTAGGTTTTACATATATGAAAATTGAGATCAATCTAATTAATTTTTATGATATATACAATATAATAATGACTATTTAATGTCGATTTAAAAATCTTCTATATTTTTTCCCATCCTTCGAAAAGTGAAAATGACTCATTTGTTTTTACACATGAATAAAAGTATCCATGAATGTTTCAATAAATATTTATATCTCTACCTTTTCTAGATTAAACATAAAATTATATATATATATAATGATAAATATTTTGGATATGATGGAAAAAATGACTAATGTACAGGTAATGGGGTTTTAGGACATAATCATTCATGAAAAAAACAATTATCACTTGTGATAATTATATTAATAAAAAAACCATAAATAAAAGGGTGATAAGATGTTTTATGTAAATAATATATGGTATGATATAAGTTATTATGGTTCCATTTTACATGTATAATAAATCAATATCTATTATAAATGAGATTTAAATGTTTATTGTGAATGATAATACTTGAGTTTAAGGATTTATGCCTCAATCTCGTTTTATTTGACATTGTTTAAAGTTGAAATTCCATTGATGAAATTTTACAATAAATATTTGAAAAATAAAATTATATTTTTTTCTCCCCTATTAATTTTAGTAAAATAAATATTTTCCTGTCATTTTCCACATAATCAGTCCTCATGAAACTAAAATAATGTTATTATGTAAAACCAATAATGTTCTACAATTCTAAAATGAGTTATTTTTTTCTATTTCATTGCATTCATAGAAATGTTTTCCACAATGTTGTAATTTTATAAAATAAACTATTAAATTCAATGTAACCTGTTTTTGAATTTTAAAAAATAAAGTAAAAGTAATATTAATTCAGATGAACAAGGTATATTTTTTTTCCAAAAATGCTAATGAAATCAGTAGTTTAACATCAACCACAAAAAATAATTTCCCCCAACAAGGATGCTCAATTATTTAAAGCATCCATTACATGTTTTAATCATTATAAATAATTATCATGTTTCCCATAATATTTTCAAAATATTTTTATTTTAAATATTGTTTTTAAAAATAAAAATTGAGTTTTCCTCAAAGAATAATCATTTAATCTTTTAATTATATATTTCATCTATGATTACATCCTTGGATTTTTCAAATGATTTATTGGGTATATGATACAATTAAAATATCTTTAATATTTCTATAATAATACTATGATTATGATAATGAGATATATGTGAACCCCATTTATTTTCCTGGAATTATGTTATAAATATTATATAAAATGTTATTAAATTTTTTTTCCTTTATAGGATTTTATATGATCATATAATGAATATTTTATGATCCTATGTAATTTATATATATGGTTTCTATAATTATATGGATGGGAATATAATTATATAATCATCTAATGAATTTCAAAATTTTATATATATATATTGAGATAATTATTGGAAACAAGTTAGTGAGCTTGACCTATTATAGGATATATGAACTAATACCTGATCCACAATGGTAAATATATGATGGTGTGTTATCAATTATGATATGGAAAACAATTTCTTAATCTATAACTATTATGTTGTTATAGTATCAACTGTTAAACATCACATATGAAATACATTCTAAACCTATGATGATTCCATACAAATATGAATTTTTTTCTTATGATATGAATTAACTTTTTTATAACATTATTAGGATTCTTCACACTAATGAATCATTAATTTTGAAATGATGATGTTTTATAAGGAGATTCATGTTTATCATAACATCTTTTTACCATCCTGAAATTATTTCACATCGCTTTACTCATTTAGGTCATTATTTTGGGGTGCGTTGGAAATCTCATTGATGGATCAAATTTTCTGGTGAAAATTAAAAAATTTTAAGGGATGCATGTTTGTATGAATTAAAAATTTCTTGGGTGGTATTTAATTTTTATTCTAAAAATGGGACTTTTCATATTCTGATGGACATTTACACATTATGTAATGATATTACAAACCATATATATGAAACTATAATGATTTCATGGACTGGATACAATGAATGAAATTATTGAATGATGTGTAAAACTAACATGACAAGAAAATGATAAAATCATGTAATTAATAAAAAGGATTAGGGTTTCTGTTCATATTTGGGTTTCATTGATTACACAATGTGAAAATGGATTAATCCTAATGTAGTTTTCATGAGTATATTTTATTGTGTTTCTTGAATAATTTTTCATTCATTATTTTCCCCAGAACATCCTCTCAACCTAGAGGCTCTCAGGGGATGTTTTGGAGTCCTCAAACACATCCAAACAATTCTATTTTGTGATTGATCAATATTATGGTTACAATGTGTTTCTATTGTTCAATATTCCTTTTAATTGTTCTTTGGATTTGATCATAGTATCCAAGTGGTTCAAAAATTATAGATCTATTCATCTATCAAGTTGATTTTTCGTGATTTATTCTAGATATATTGTGTTATATTACACGGGATGATTACATTTTTTTTATTGTGATGAAGCGCGTAAGTTTCATGAGGTATTATTTGATCAATATTCTTCACCAACACTTTTGGATGATCGATTTGATTAAAAGATGTGTGGATTTTGGGAATGGATTTAGTGGTTTTCATAATGTTCATCCATGTTTGTGTATATCATTATAGGTTTGTTATACCCTTATATTTATCTTGGTGGTTATATTTCCAACATATTATTGATGAACAGTATTTCAATAGTTTATTATAAACTGTTTTATAAATGAAATGGATTTATTTATTGATATATTTATCAACCTAAAAATTGGGTTATTAAATAACTTTGGATTCCCCTTGTTTCGGTATATTAATAAGTTGTTAACAATATTTTTTGTTATGGTTTTTTGAAATGGGTATTAAATCATTTTTTGGTTCATTGGATTGAAATGTTTAGCCCAAGAAAAAATTTGTGTACTTAGGTGCGAGGTGTTGTAATATTCGAAATGCATTGATACTGTGTGGAGGGTTCACATAAGCATGGTTCCAATCTTCCCAGGGCCTATAGTTCATAGGAATCTATACACACAAGTGGGAGTTAACTTTCTATTGTGTTACTATTCTTATTATATTTCATGCATATGATTTTGGGCATTATGCATGCCAGATTTTATATGATGAGGATATGAGTGTCCTATGTAGTCTTACACATAATGATTCATTGAGTGATGTTACATATACATTTTCTAGTAATGTTTTATCCTGTAATTAAATATATTGATATGATATATGTTACATTAATTTTTTGATATAAGAGCTTAATATATTTGAAATGATTTGAAATGGTTTTACCTTGATTATTTTTAAAATTTGGAAAAGGGTTAATCAAATATTTCTCAATGGTTGTTCTATAAAATATGCTAAAAAATTAATGAATTTTTTCATCAATGTTCCTCGTGATAAATTTATTATATAGAGAATTGTTATAAAACACCATAGTGATTTCCTACTGAGAATATTATCTCACCCCCTTTGCATACTATTGTCTGTGTAAAGAAGTTTCTATGTTATTCAATAAAGAGAATGAAAAGGTGCCACTATGAGTCACTGGGGTTTTTTATTAGTTGTGTCTTGGTAGGTAGTGGTGAGATACTAGGATTTTTCCCATGATATCAGATGAATTAGTTGGTTTTGGATTTTTTTCCCTTTTATGTGGACTTATAGTAATGATGATATGACTATTTCTGTTGTACTAATTCTAGTTTCTTATTTTATTTATATAATTTTTTTTATGTCATAAAATTTTTCCTTCATTATATATATGTGCTATTTTTTCTTATGGTTGGGTGAAATCATTCCGCGTATTTATTGATTGTTACATGGGTGCTAGTCCTCTACCCATAAGGATTGGGAAGATGCTTTGGGTATGTGAAAATTTTGGATAGGTACTACCATTAAAGGGTATCTGAGTTAGGTTTGTTATAGGTTTTTATCAGAGGTGGAATTTCCTCAAGTTTTCTAATCATGTTAAATTTTTTATTCTAGTGATATTAGTTTACGAAAAAGGGAGGTAAGTTTCAGTGAGTTCCCAACAATCTATTACCATGATAAAAATCATGTTACCATGAGTTTTTGGGATGTGTCTATACATTTAGGTATTTTTAAACCTAATTACGCATTTTATATTTTGTTTTTCTTGGTTGAATATAGATTATTATATTATCTAAATATTTCTATTTTTCTGTAGCATTACACCTCTATGATAGGTGTAAAGGGATCCTTCGGAATGTGTAGAAGATTTTCCTTGATATAATCCTCCAATATATTAGAATATTAAAGAAGAAATCATTTTATAAGAATTTTTTTTCTACCATAATCAACCAAAATGTGAAAATGATATTATATTTGTATAACAAAAAGTTATTAGGGAAATGATGAACTGAGAGAGTTAATTCATGAGATTTTTTATTAATTAATGGTATGGATTAACGTTATGGAAAATATGAATAGTTTAAAAAGATAGATAAAATTATAGTACTATTAAATTCACTTGAAATAATAATTAAGAAATGGGTGGCATTCATATGCGAGGGTCATAAAAAATGATGGTGGGATTCCATAGTATAAGCAGATAGCCATGTGGTCTGGGATTGGATAGGTTTGAATACTCTCTCCTTCCAGTTGTTTTTTTTCTAAAGGCGATGATGATGAAAAAGTCTATAGATTCAATGTTGTTGTAGTAGGGGGAGTGTTCTATGTCAGCATAAATAAATCAGTTTGCTAATCCAGTTCATTTTCCCTAGAGGCTGCAATGAATGAACTAATGAATGAATATAATTACCTATTGTGGATTGCGAATGGATAACATATCATAGTTAATTTTCATTAAACATTAAACCTATATAGATATTATTAAATGATATATGATGAGTTAGATGACTAGGAAAAAAATGGTTAGATATTTTTCCTCCTATCTTCCACCTATTAGAATCTATAGTGTTATTTAGTTTAAATATTGAAAGTCTCAAGTTCACTGTAGGATTGGTGGATGTTTTTCTCAGGGGGAAGGCCTTATCTTCAACCATAATTACATCATGCATTGTTCACCTGTCTTTATATCAAATTTTCATGTTTTTACACACCAGATGTTCTCGTCCTACACTTTTAAATTTGTATAATAAATTTCAACATTATATTCATATGAATATTTTTTGTAAGGCTTTGTATATTCCTTTATATGGTTTGGGATCATCGACTATAAGAGATACTATGACATAGATAGATACATTGAAGACATCTAGTCTCCGGCCACATCCCAAGGGAGTTATTCACCTTAACACAGTCGAATATGTTCCAATGGAGTTAGATAGGGTCTAATAATTTTGAGATGCACCATAATTTTATTTTTCTATAAATGTAATAGATTTATTTTATTCTAGTGACTCCCACTCATTTATATCTATCCATTTTTTGATAATAATAAACATCCAAAAGTTCTCATGTTTGTTGTTATGTAGTTAGAGACACCTCTTGGAATGAGGAGAGATCATTGGTTTTGATTTCCCTCTATCTCTCTTTTGATTTCTAATGTTGGGTTAGTCTAGAATCATATTATTCCTGATCGTGATTTTTTAATGTCATCATATAGATGGAATGTCTTGTTGTTCTTCATATTGGGGTTGATTGTTATTATAACATCCCATATGAGAATCCAATGTACTGTTCCAGTATAGGATTCAACACATGACCTCAAGAGCTTCTGCCCATATGTTTTATGATGCTGACTAGATGATCAGGCCCATGGTGAGTAAGTTCAGAGACTAGGCCCTCATGAATCAATGAATATAAAAGCAATGTATAATAAACAATAACAATAGAATTTGTAATAATCATGATGTTTATGTTATTATAATGATAAATCATTCATGATAAATTAATATGTAGTTATAAAATATATTATTGATACAATCATGATTATGATGATTATGTCATGTATCACTAAAAAATGATTTACAAAGGATACATGGAATAAAGTATATACAGTAGGCTATATATATATAATGAACCCCAAAATATTCTAATTGTCAAATAAAAATTATAATCTCTCCCCTCTACTCGTATACTCTATCCTAGTACCAAAAATTAGTTGTTGGATGTCAGGGGATTCCATTGATCCACACCTACAATCTTGAGGAAATATTATGTACCACGGTTGACCCAATTTATGTTTGAAGTATACATAGTAGGGCCCCACCAACATTTCCCATATCCGTCCAATTAATTCATATAAAATGAGTAGAGTGAAAATAATAAAAATTGAAAGTCATTAAATAAATAGTTAAATAAATCATACCTAGTTACTCCTAGGATAAATTAATTCACCTTCCTGCATCGGCCTATGATAGGTTTCTCTGATCCAAGGTGACACGTTTATATTTGATGTAAATTTTTATGGTTTCAATAAAGTCTCTAGAGATGAATTCATTCCATGAATAATATTATTCAAAAAGGTTGAGTCCTTTAATTTAATGAATAAAATTATTTTAATTTTACAGATGACGTCTCTTGAATTTAAATAATTTTCATCCTAGTCCCTTCTAAGGAAAAAACATACTAAAAAACCAATGTTTCACGTTAGGATTGATAAATACTCAATTTAATTGGAGTATATCCAAGGTGATCCATAAATTGGAACCTTTATATCACTCAAAACATACTCTAATGATAATAACAACGCTTTGAGTATTTTATAGGTATCTCACACAGGGGATAGAATGTCAGTCACGTTATCGTGTAACCTTTTATCCAGCACACCCAAACATTTTGTCTCCCCTAGGGAACTTGTACCACTAAATGAAATGATGGGAAACACATGGTTTTATAACTGAATTCATAGATAATATTTTCCCCATAATATGTGAAATTAATTTATAATTTATAATTATTTATCATGAAGAGACTATCAATGTAGATCAATAATTGGAATGCATTGTATCACCCTCAGATAAGTTGGGGTTATTCCATAACAAGCATGTTTCAATTCATTTATCACGACATAAAATTTACGATACATCAATAAAATTTAAAATTCAAATAATTAATTTAACTAAATGTATAGCATACAGATCATGGCCTAAATCAAGAAAAATATATCATTATCATTTCAGTTTAAAATATGGTATATATTAATTTCAAGGGAATCTACACTTAACAAGGTATTGAAAAAAGTTATTTTAATTGTGGAAATTTGAACTCTAAGAAATTCACATTGATAAGAGTGGATAAAATCAAGGAAATTATCCAATGGTTTTATTCAACACTAGTTAGAACTATATAGGTCATAGAGAAACATACAAAATAAGTTATTAAACATTTTATAGTATTTACTGTAAGAGTCCAACACAATACTCAATTAACCATGATATAAATGAAGATAAACATAGGGAAATATTCTAGACCAGATTCCCCAAGTTTTTAGATTACAACTAAATAATTTTTTTCCTATAATTCCTATTATAATATGATAACACATAAAAGTAGATAGAACACATGAAGACATGGAATAACATCTAGCATCAAAATAGTGCATGATATGGGAAAATAAACAACCAAAAGATTAAAGAAAAGCATATAGAATACTATTGAACATCCAACATGACCCAAAATGTATCAAATGATGTTCATACAATGGAGATGTCATGGGTCCAAGGTGAGGTATCAAGGGGTTTCCTACATGGATTGTCTTTTGTGGGGGAGAGAAGGGCATCTATCAGAAAGAGACATTGAACTATTTATTCAAATCATCTCTAAAAAAACACACTAATTGTAAATGCATTACATTTTTTGAAATAGTCAGACACTCCCTCCATTATAATTTCCTCCAAAAGGTTTGATTGGGTGGGTCTGCCCAGCCATGTAGACACCACGGATTAAAATACTTGTCATGTATTTAAATACATGTCATTCATTTGGTCCACTATTAGGTTATATCTAATTTACTACATCCATTAATGAAACTATCCAACTACGCCATAGGAATTTTATATAGATATGAAAAAATTGAGTGGATATGTATGTCACAAAAAATTAGGGACGTTACAACCTCCCTTCCATAAAAAAATCATTCCCGTGTTTCCATTCTGACGGTAATAAGGAAACATCAGTGAAACGTTTTAGCCACTATATACATCATCATCCCTTCACTAGTTATGATATTATAAAAATCTATATGTGTATAACATAGATACCAATGGAACAAACCTACCACATAGATCCATCATAATCTAATCAATGATACATATAAGATATTCCTAAAATGATGCTTTTATCTCAAACTCAATAATCGTAGGTTCAAAAAAATTATATGGGTCAACATGAGAACATATAATATGTGGTATGTAGGACATATCATTGACTTAATATTACAAATAATGAAACTACCACTGATTGGCTACCAACCAGACTCAGTTCGTTATCCTAAATGTCATGATGTTGTGGGTTGTTGACTTTCCCTTCCAATGATTAATTACACTACCAAATCTTTAATAATCTAATATAAATCCCACTTATCCTACCACGATCTCTAGATGTTGGGAGATTTGATTTGAATAAAAATTATTCCTTGATATAAATATATCCATGCACTCCTCAATCAATTGTAATTCATATGAAGTCTCCTAAAGGAGACAGAAACCATGTTGCATTGACTCACCTTCCTCCACAATTTGGGTGAATTAAAAAACATATTATAAAGGATCTAATAAGGATCCATATGATTTTTTTCCCAAAAAAACATTTATTTTAGGTAAATTTGACCATAAGTTTATTTTCTCCAATAAACCTATGCAATCTAGGATTCATGTCCATATCATGTCCTATAATAACTGAATTTTCCACATAGACATCCCATTTGTCTAAAGGTGATACAAAGTACACAAATTCAAATATGATCCCATTTCATTCTATAACTAATTATAGAACTGTGATGTAAGATGGGAATCTCAGAACAATGTTATTTGAAGATGATCACCATGAAGGCCAATGATATCTTGGATATAAATCCTTCTACAATAATCAATTAAGATGGTTTTCTAGATAGGTAGGAATTGTGTGACCATGTTCATCATATAGATGATCACCCATAGTGCACAGTTGAATGAAAGGGATCTTGTACATACTGTCATGAAATCATTAGTAACATCATTCCACATACAATCAGGAATTGAAAAAGATAAACAAGTCCCTATATCTCTACCTTCACCTACTAATAGGTGGAAAACCTCATGATGAATCATGTAATATTCCTCTTCATTCATATCCATTGATAGTAATGATATATGTATTGGTACATATTTCAATGCCCAGGGTGAATTTACCAAATATACGAAAAGTATTTCGAGATCAACTATTCCTATATATTAGTAGCAACCCATGTACTTCAACAGAAGAGTAAGGCATCCTAACAGACAATAACCCATCAATGTAGTAGGTTCTAACCTTATTCACTCTACCTCAACATGAGGCCCTAGATATTTTATATATTCATCATTCAAAAATGTTCTGTAATGGAGTATGTCACAATTAGTGATTCTAATAGAGCCTTATTATGTTATTCGTAGACCACCAATTTCATCTCAGAAATAATATCCATCAACTCCCACTCACTACTAGAAAACTGGATGGCCCGTTTCGAATCCTTATTGCTAAGGTAATCAACCAACACAATACCACTTTTGAGTGTATTAAAAAGATCAATGTTAAATGACTATATTTATTATATTCACCAGTACTACCTCATATTTAATTCATTCTTTGGGTTGTTGTATTTGATATTTTTTTATTCGAGTATAAAACAAAACACTCACTAAATAGTTAATTCCTACAATAGTATACATCCTAATCCATGACATCTAGCTCAAGTTTGTGGAAAATATTAATTAAGAAAATTTAGTATCATTTGGATTGAAAAATATTCCATAATCAAATAGAATATATATATTGTCGAAAAATAAAGAAATTATCTCTTAACTTTGTATTGGAACCTAGTGGAATATATGCCTGATCTGCATCATGTTGAACCAAATGATGAAACACTAGTAGCACATTTCCCACCACATATATATCATAGTCATTACCACCCTCTGGGAGAAGGACACAAGGATGTCTAGGTGACGTAGTTCTATAATTAAAATGTGAACACCTATGATATTATTTAATAGTATATTGGAAAATAACTAAAAAATGAAAGGGAATCTACAAATCCACCATATAATAAGTAACACTTCTCTTCCTACTCCTAAATCAATGTCTAGGGATATGAAACATTATGAATGACCATAAGAGACACAAGATAACACCCAATAATTATGTTTTTTTTTAGGTTCAATGTCACACTGCATGAATAATAGGATCTCATATATTGAGTTTCTATTGGATGGTATTGATAAAAATCCATTTATTTTTTAGTTGGAACCCCCATTTTTTTGTAACCATTATTTTTAAAACTTTATTTTATCGAAGTAAATTCTAATTTATTTGAAAATACAAATCTCAATCCAGTTAATTGGGTCTCTATTCCATGATTATAATGGCACACACTATTTGAAAATTTAAATTGGTAAGTCAAATAATTTAGACCTAAACATTATATCCTATATAAAGATCTAAAAAGTCATGTACAATTATTTAATTAAATGAATTATTATTCTTAAATTTTAAAATTACAGTCTTCCTAAATTATAATTGTTATTCCTCCATTAATGAAACAACTAGGTCATCTAGTAGAACATGTGGTTCTTTTTCCTAATATAGAATAACTATTTAAAAAGGATCCATCACGAATCTAGGTGGGAAAATATTATTTATATGGATGTGGGAACATCAAAAAACCTAACTACATAATCCATGAATGAAACATTAACATATTTCAACATATAAAAATCATAGAACACTCAAAAATCACATATATTGTTGGTAATACAAATATAAATATAAATATGAAATTTCATAATTAATTTCAAGTGAATTCTTAAGATCCCAATATGATTCATGAGTTGATACCTCCTTGTTTTAGTATTCCAATGAATTCAAATATAAAATAATGATAATTTCAATAACAAAATGACTTGACATTTGTGTCACCCAATATAAAAATTAGTAAAAATATTATAGAAATAATAAGAACATCAATAACCCATCACAATTAAATTGCGTATTCTGTGTACATGGGTCAGAAAATACCATGAATGATCTCATTACCAATTTCTTATACTTCCAAGTCTCTTATCAATAACCAAAATAGTAAGAAAAAAAGAAAAACTATCTCTAATACCATTGTACCATCCTACCTCAGAAGATATTCTACGTCTCCCTAAGACAGTTGACCTTATGACCTCAAGCAAGAATCCCTATAGACGAGAGGCTTCAGACATTTAGAATGGCCTTAGGGTGTGTCTATTGGAAAATAGTACCCTAATGAGTAATAGTGTTTTACATCTATGTATAATAAATGATAATATTGGAATAATAAATAATCATATAGTGGGAGAAACAAAAATGAAAAATCATCCAATATAGATAAAGTGGTTGATGTAAAATAAATAATCTATAGAAGAATGATGACGATGTTCATTCCATTTCACAAAATTTTTTTGGTACACATCTTATAGGGTAGAAATAATGTTCCACATTAAATGAAATAAATAATAGATGATACTACTAGAATCAAGATCATGGGATCGATCCTCTATTCCCATACTATATATTAATAAAAATCAAGCATCAGGTTCTAATCATACCCCTTGATCTACACCTACAATCATGATGAATTATTAGGTACTAAAAGTTGATTGAGCCGAGTGTGAGATATAATTAGTAGGCTACCACCAATAGTACCTAACTCAATAAAATTAGTGTATAAAAAATGAGTAGTTTTATAATTATAATAAAATAATTGAATTAAATAAATAAGTAAATACAATAGACAATGTTCCTAAAAGGATACCCGATCATCTCGACATGTTTCATCATATGTCAGATGTCTCTAAACCTAGGTGATATGTTCATGTATGAGGAAATGTGTAATTTCCAACTATAAATAATGTATAAAGATATATATTTTCCCAAGCATGTGACTTGTATTAATGGATGTGGAATTTAATTGAATGTGTTAAATATCTTGGAATTGAATATTGGACATCTCAATGATTTGTATAAGATTCATCTTGGGCACATCCTAAGAATACATAATACATGGATCCATGTATTACACAGTGAAAAATATATACTTTATGTCATATGAGAACATATAAGTCTATACTTATATATAATCCCATGTATCTCTCCTGGCATAGTGTAGAGACAATAATTTTCCCAACCAATCCCAGTGGGGCTCATGGATTCACTCCCCTTGCCTTCCTCCAATTGGCTAGGGGCTTTTCATTATCACCGAGTAGGCATATCACTAACATGGGGTGAATTTCCTATGTACTTATATACATTAACACATATCCAATACAACAAATAATGAAATTTATATTCCACACATAAAAAAATTCATGTATACCATTATCCCAACCAATAGAGTATGGTGGGATGTTAAGTGCGATAAATTAAATAGTCTAAAATACATTACCCCCAATAGAAAGATTTTTAAAATACAAATTACAAACATAGGTCAAAATAGCTGTGGAGACCTCTGATCCAAGCTATAATACCACTGCATCCTACATTAATTGAAAAATCATTTTCTGGTCATAGTCCATCAAAAGGTTTCTTATATTCCCAAGACACAACACATGCAGGTAAATCCTGTTTAGGGGTGAGTATCACAATACTCATTAGGACACCCTGAAACCACAATGAAATAAAAAAAGGATTATAAAATCATATCTAGTAGTATATTTATACAAAAAAAATATAACAAAAATATCCTGATATAATCAAACCAAGACACATTGTCCAGAGTTACGTCACAACATCTAAATACCAGCACTACAGATTTAGTCCAGAGATTCCAGAAAGCTCTCATCCAGGAGAACAAATTCTATAATATGATATCTCTGATGAAATATACCTACGAAATACTATTAATCACAAAAATTCATGAGGGATATACACTGATAAATCTGATGATATATATGATAAATATGTGAGTATCATAGCACGTGTCATGGGGTGATACCAACAACTCCATCTAGATTAACCTACAAAGTATGGGATTGAAACCCAGTGAAGTTGGTCATGTAAATACCAAGGACTATTTTTATGTATCTATGAAATAATAGAAGATCATGCTCCATGACTCTTAGTGGGGATTCCAATTACTATTTCTAGTAATTCTTGTTGATGTGATCATACTACTATGAGTAGGAAACAATACCCACCATCAATGAAAGAAATGGTCAAGGTCATGTACCGTGATAAATATTTTTGATGAAAAAGTGTAAAATATATTCATGCCATGTAAAAAGGTATACATGGTGTGTAGTAGGTTCATACACTGTGTTCCATAATCCTGAGTACTACTTGTGCACAATAACCTATTTTGAGAGAACATGTCTTTTAAAAAATGAGAGTACATGACATGTATATTGACGTACAGACCGTTCCATTCCATCCGGGGTCCGCTAGTGTACAATTTATGTGTTCTAGTACTCGGTGTCAACCCGTGTAACTCTTCCTATGTAAAAATAAATGGTGTAATCTATGATACTTGTTCGTCCAAGTTATGTGGTGGAGTACACACCATGTCATAACCTTGTACACTCTACACCATTTTTGTGTATCTTCAAAAATACATGCCATCTCTCATGGAATATCAACCACACTATGTGATAGGAATCACACAACATTTTATACTTCAATGCTTATCAAAACACTATTCCGCTTTTAGGGTCCCCCACACACCATGTATTTCTAAATAAATTTCATGTTTTTCAAAAAATTATAGAAATCATAGATCATGATTTGTCATATTCTCAGTCACTACAACCGCTAATCCCAACCCTTCCTCATAGGGAAACTCCAAATACAAGGTCATTTAGTGATTCCATCACCGAGTCAGTATTATTTGGGCCTTGAATAAGGTCATAAAATGAATATCATAGACATTATTCATTTACAAATAAGAATGATAAATCAACATTCCCCAGCACTCGATCTGCATCCATAATGGACATCTCACCTCCATTGAATTGTACTAATAAAATATCATCCATCATGTATTTATCCCCCATGAAAAGAAGGATAAATAAATGATTGTTCATAAATTGCGAAGTACCCAAATAATATCAGGGGATAAATTCACACAGAACAACCCGATGTTTGAAGATCTGTCATTTTACATTCCATACATGGTCTATTCTATAAGAAAGATCAAGAAAATGCAATGAAATTTCAACAATCAAACCACCAACAATAAAATTCACAAAAAAACAATCCAATAAGAATGATGTATCAATGGGGAAACCTATTAATTGGTTGATAATCATTCATCATTAATTCTAATAACATGGAATGAATAATTGAAAATTCCACACATGGGAAAGGATAGATTTTTGTTGGTGATTCATTACTAATGGTTACCTATCAAGAAGGATCATGATCCACCATCCATTCACCAATTATTGAGTGATTTCACAAGGGTGCTCTCCAAAGCCTTAAAGTAATTATATAAATTTAAGAATTCTATCATTGGGCCCCTTCTGAGATACATACTAAAAATGTGAAAATGCATTACTATGTAATGTTATAATAAAATATATTTTAAATTTATTTTGATCAGTAATATTTTGGAAAAATAAATTTCACAGAAAACCTATGATTTCCATTGTTAGGAACCATCTATGATAACGATTCTACTTTGATCCTAATAGTGGCCTTATATTTGTGATAATGGAAACAATTTAGATGTAATTCCACTTTTTCAAAAAAGCCACGCACATGTTGTAATAAATATATTTAAAAAATTTATCCAGGCACACTAGGCCTCATAATCTCATGTCATATCAGCACCTTACCTTCAATTAATTAGATATAATATTTAAAAATAACACATTGAAACATCTACGATATTAAATTGTCGCCACATTATGGATTTAAATCCCCAAAAATATATAAATAATTCTACTAAAAAATCGGTACTGAACATGAATTAGAGCCTGCCACTCCCATGTGCTATTTTGGAGGTTACTATACTGCCATTGGACATAAACTAAAGGAATATATCACCCATAATTTATATTCTCATGATTATCCTCAATCTCCATTGGTTACACTACAAAAATCTCTCCTTCATAAATGTCCTGCTCCCCCCAGCCGATGTTGCTCGATGGATCACGAACGTACCTCCTCAACATTGAAACTTGGAAGATGTCATGTACCTAGTATATATTTAGAGGTAGATCCAATAGGTACATAACCTTGATTAATATAAGCTATATATTAAAATGGATGATAAGCATCAATGATAACTTACCGCACCAGCAAAACCCCTATAATCTCTATCATGGTGAAACTTAAAAGAACATATGTCCTCTGTCCTTAAAAAAGGCCTTAGCGACCTATCAATATAATATTTCTAAAATATATATGCCATATTCATCCATTCCTATATGATATGAACCTTCTCAGCAGTACATCACACCAACTCTGGGCCCAAGAATGTGGACTCTCCTCGGTCAGTATAATAATGGTGTGATCGACAGGGTTTCTCATAAAAAGCATCAATTAGATCCATTTCAATGATGGAATGGTAGTTATTTTTTGTATGTGAATTCCACCAGGGGTAGGTGATGATGGATAATATGGTCTATGTCTAACATGAAAGAAAAAAACATATTTTCGAGAAACTAAATGGTCCACTACGTTTGGTCATATTTATATGGGTGAAATATCGTGATAAAGAGTAATTGAGTCCAATACACCTCCCACAATCCATAAAAAAATTAGGATACTAAGAGAGTATCATTTTGAGAAACTATCTTTGATGGGACTCCATAGAGTTGAACAATCACTAGCATGTAGATGAATAAAATTCCCTCTACTAAACACTTCTCTCATGTATCTAAAAAGTGGGCTGACCTGGTGTCTTGGTTAATGATCACATAGATGAAATCATGTCCCTTGGCTGTATGTTGTAAACCCATCACAAATTCCATCTATATCGCATCCCACATTTATTATAGCACCTCAAGGGGTTGATATAAACATTCATAAACCCGGTTTGCATACTTCACTTAATAACATGTATGGCATCAAGACATGAACTCTTCCACTACATTTGTTATCCATATACACTAAAACTGACATGGAATCTCTTGATAAATATTCACCGCAAAATAATGCACCTCCAATGGGGACGTTAGATACTTCCATAAGAGCTCCTCCCAATATTCCAAAAGTAAAACTATGTATCCTAAAAAAAGGGGGAGATGTTCTCCCCACGCTATCAATATACATCTGGAATGTCTTCTATAAATATCTAAGCTTGTAGTGTCTCACAGTATGTATCCACATGTTGTATCATCCAAACTCACATTAAGAGTAGAGGGGTGAAAACCATCGAATTTTACTAAGATCCTCCATCTCTACCCAAAAATTATAATTGTAACACGTCTAATTGCTCTGATGACTTATTCAACAACTGCAAACTATATCTCCAGATGAGAGGATCTACCACCATATTCCCCATAAAATGATTATAGATAATCTCAAAGTCATTTTTTTGGTGTAACTATAGCTATTTACTCTACTTCAAGATCATTTTATTCAGATATAATATATTTGTGTGACTCTTGCTATCATTGTAGATGATAAACCACTCACCCATCAGACAGTGTCACTACATCTTCAATGCGAATACTTCAAAATCAAATTCTATATCAAGGGTTTCATAGTTCATCTAATGTTTCCTAAGCTAGTGTAAATAAAAGGCAATCACATCCTAACTACGCATCAAGAAACAACCAATTCATGTTCCTGATTTAATACATAACACTAAATACTCGACACCCTCCTCTAGAAATATATTGATCAGATATCTCATCAAACTATACCTCAACAGCTAAAGATACTCTTGTCACTTCTTTTTCCACACAAAATGATACCTCTTATGAGTCAATTATACCATAGGTGATGATATACTATAGAAATACGGTATGAATCTTCAGTAATATCTTACAATCCCTAGGAAATTCTACACCTCCATCACTCTCTTAGTAGGATCCCATGAAAACACTTCCTACACCTTATCTATGTACACTACCAGTCAATATACTAAGATAACATGTTCCATAATGTTTACTGACAACATCCAGAACATGAACTTTGAGATCTTCTCATAGATTTTGTTCACTCAGAGTACATCTAGAACTATCAATAAGTGTCTCATATACTCCTCCTTAGACATCTAGGACACATATATATTATCAATGAAGACTACCACGAACCGATCTATGTAAGGATAAAAAATCTTGTTCATGGTTCCCATGAACTCTATGAGGGAATTAACCATTCTAATGGAAATCGATAAGTAATATTTGAGACCATAGGTGCATCTGAAAACATTTTTTGGTATATCCTCATCTAGAACTCGAAATATGTGATATCCTGATGAAAATCCTAACATCGAGAACCATTGTTCCAATCTCAATTAATTGAATATTTAATCGATAATCAGTAGTGGATACATGTTCATCAAAGTCCCATGGTTCAAGTGATGGTTGTAAAAACACAACCTAACGCTTTTGATTCCCATTTTGTGAAAAAAATATTTGGCCACCTATGGTGAAACATTTGGTATCATGAAGCCCTTCATCTGAATGTCCTCCAAATATAGCCTCATCTCATAACTATCTATGAGATCCATTTAACATGCTGCTGTATATATTGACTTCATCCTAGGGTGACTTTCGAAGCAGAATTCTATCTCTAGATGGGGACATAAACCAGGATTACCTTCAAATAATAGTTCCTTATACTCTACCACTTTTAATGGGAACTGGACAATTATAACATCTTCTACACTAGGGTTAAGCTATCCTACTCTTGAGTTACAGGATACACCCACTTTTTCATGGTCTCATATTATGTTTCTAGGTATTCCCTTTCACCATTAAAGGAAAACCTTATTCTCTTCCTCTAGACACACTTCACCCTTCTCCTAAAATATTCAATGTTTCCCAGGACCGAAGATCCCCAATCTATTCCATGAATGATGTTGTAAGGCCTCAACGCTACCACCATGTGGTTCTAAAATCAGAACAGTCACCTAGAAGGGTCAGTTCACACAATCATCATCATTGTTAGATCAATGATTATTATCTATTGGGTATCTTCATGTTGTGTTAGGTCTTGTGACTTTAGCCTACGGGTCATGTACAACTTTCCCTTCAACCCTTTAATGGGGGATTGTCCATAATAAATTTAAAAAAATTCCTTCGGGACATTCGGGGGTATCTCAAAGCATAAGGGTTGAGTCAACGGTTCAATCAGTATCTATATGTCTCGATAAAGACATGTGTAGAACATGTAATGACTACAACCTCTATCTATTAGTATTGAAGATAATGTAGAAATGGAAAATATCATACCTCGAAAAACTCTTGAAACCCATGGTTATATGCCCTGACCACAAGCCCTTATCTCTGCCCCTATCCTCTAGCTCCTTGAGCCTAACGTGGACATCTTGAGGTAGTTTTGGTGGTAAAATTTCAAAACATTGACCACATCATAATGCTAACCCATATCCCCATCCATATCTTCCACCCTACAGATTTCCCTTCTATTTTCATTGACATTGTTGCAGTGGTCCATCCATTGTCTCCCTATTAGCAGATCGACGATTTGGAAAATATAAAGCATGATGCCCCCTACCGTCACATGAATAGGACCGTGTCTCTCTATGATGAATGGACCCACCTTTTGTGCCCCGAATAGAAGACCATCAATCCTAGGAACTCTTCATGGAATGTATCCCGTGTTAGGATCCCTAGGAATGAGGCTAGATCCCTTTTATAGAGGACTCTACCCCTTTTCATCCACAATTGACTATAATCGTCTATATCCACTAATCCAAGAATATTTAGACCACAAAATATCTCTCACGAAATCTGGTATTCATTCGAATGAATAGAGGTATAGCACTGTTTTGGGTGTCTATATGTATACCTCTCTTGAATGCCTAAGCCCTAATGTATATAAAATTAACCATATCCATCGAGTACCTATTGTGGTAGGTGAACCTTGATGAATAGTCATCCACCATCATACTACCCTAATAGAGATGACAAAGATCTTGTATATGAACATGTCATAGTGTAACTAGTGAAAAATCCTCATTAAATAGATTTTCAAATTCTATCCATTAATGGGTTGCTTTTCGTGAGTATGGATAGAAAAACACTGTCATCTCCCTCTAGAAACATGTATAATGCTCAATACCAATATCTCAATATGATATACTAGTTTACTGAATGGATAAAGAACTATAGTCACTACCTTATGCTAGTCCACAACCTCACGAGGGTTGGGATGACAATAGAACTAGTGGGGTCTTTGTCTCTTAATCTCATGGAGTGTGATGAGCAAACATTCATCATATGCCGGTATTGTGTGTACCACATGATTATGTATTGGGGGAAGTATATATAGTGCACCACTTAGAGGAAACTCATGGAGAATGGTCCCCATATCAAAACCCACTTAATTGATGGAGTTCATCCTCATGATCGAGATATTGATTCCTAGCTGGTATGCATCTCAGAGACATCCTATTAGAAAATAAGATGTACCACAATCAATGAGAATATATGGGGAGCATACTCAAGAAGTACATGGAATCAAAACCCATTCCTACATGATTAATGCACCATTATTTTCCCTTCCATCAGTGTTCTTATGTACCAAGAAGAATAGTTCATCATTAGAAACCAGGTGTATGGTTTAATCGACCGCCCATACTGACACTAGAGTTCATATCTTAAAAGATGAAATTAGAAAACCATAACATTTTTTACATAAATAAATATCATGGACTCAATGTCCAAATGTATAACCTTCCACCTCTAATACCACTCTTTCATGATCCATCATAGCGGGACCCATGTCATGACTCTCCAAAGCCACCTCCTATAGGCCAGGGGCTAGTGACTTGAATCGGGAAGAAATATCAATATCATGGGAGGCTTTCCCTATTTACTTGAGCACACAAACACATATCCAATCCCACAAATGATGAAATGTAAAACCAGAATAATCATTCATACCACAATATCAACCAACAACATATGATGGGATGTAATTTGTAGTAATGTAAACTGGGCTAGAATACAAGCCCAGTAAAAGAAAGATCTTGTATACTACGAAGCCCAAGTATTATACATAATATGTACTGGGACTGCTTCACAAAGCTATAGAAACACCATAGACTGTCTGAACTCAAAAATCATTGTCTAGTCCGGGTCGGTCAAAATGTCTCTCACCTATACAAGACAAAACACATGTAGGAATATCCTATGTTGGGGATAGTATAACATTACTCATTTGGACGTCCCAAAACCATAAAGAAATAAACAAAGAAAGAAACAAAGTATATTCCTACCAAACATATAACAATATTCTCTATATATACTCAATCCAAGACACTCAGTCTAGAGGTATGTCACGAATATCGTATACCATAACTAGGTGTTGAGTATGAAGATTTCATAAAGAACTCATATAATAAAACACACTCATGATTCTGATAGAACTGAAGATGTTTACATGAGAAGATGTTTTTTCAGTAATGGTCTTGACAGAGATGCATTGATATATCTATGGAGAGATATATTAAAAAGACGAGGATCATAGATAGATCTATAGGGTGAAACCAAAAACACAATCTGGATTAAAAAATTATGTATAGGATCCTCGCCCGGTGACGTTGGTAATATCCAAACCACGGAATATACCCAGGCCTTGAACAATTAATAGAGGATCCCGCACTGGGCCTCTTGTAGGGGATTTCTATGACTCTATCCATAATGCCCTGTTGAATGAACCATACTCCTATGAGTAGGAAATGATACCCACCAACCTTAAGGGAAAAAATCCTGGGTATGAACCCTAATAGGAATTTACCATGATATGGTGGACTAGAGATTCATGCTATTTAGAAATGTATACATGGTTTTTCATGGTGTCCCACATAGTGTACCTTATACCCAGGTAGTTCTCCTTTACAACCACCCATTTCAGGAAAACATATATTTTAAAAATCTGGAGTACACAATGTGTAGAAATATATACACATTGTGCTCTTCCATCTGGGTTCCACCCATGTACTCTAGTCGCATTCCAGTACTCAGTGTCAATCTATGTATCTCTTCCCATGTACCAGTACATGGGGAAATCTTCTTTACTGCTCCAACCCAACCGTGTGGGGTAGTACATGCCATGTTGGAACCACGTGTACTCTGCCCCATGTCTATTTATATTTTAAGATAGACTGTTCAGTCTCAAGGAAGTTACCACACTCTATGTGAAAGGTGTAACATGTTCTATAAAGAGTCACTTCTCCCCAAAACCATCTCTTCATCTTTGGAGGATCCACACTCCATGTATTGTAGAACACATAATGTGTTGTTCATAAATTTCAAGATACATAGGTTTACACTCCATCTTTTTTCTCATCACTTCGTCTACCGATCCCTCTTGAACCATATTGATAATCCCCAGGTCCAAGTTTATTTTTCATGGAATCACAAAATCGGTACAATTCAAACCTTGAATCAACTCGGAAAACTTCATCATAATCATACTTCGTTTCGAATGGTGATCTAGAAATCAGCACCCACAATCATCTGATCTGCTATTACAACCACCATCACAACTCCATCGAGTCGTACAGATTCATGATCTTTAATATCAGATCGCTGTATCGTGAAATGAAGTTGTAATTATTATTTTTCCATAAACCACGAAAAAAACGATGAACGCAACTAATTTCAAGGAGACGTATACAAGTAAAACCCAAGGGAGAAACCTCAACCATTGTTCATTTCAGCATTGATCCAGTACATAATAATGATTTAGAAAAACCAAAGATATTCAAATAATAAAACCCCAATAATAAAATACAAAAAATAACATCCATCACAAAAGAACGATAAACCCACAGGTCAACGTGATAATTGGTTGATCTACAATAATTATTTATTCTAAGAATGAAGAAACATTAATCGAAATAACAACACCCTACCTAGGTAAGGTTAATTTTATATTGATGATTCATTTATGATTGAGATCCATCAATAATGATCATGATCCACCATCCAGATGTCGTTCATTGAGATATTAACACATGGTTCTCTCTAAAACAAACAGGGAATTGTGTAGGGTTATGAATTCTAGACATGGATACCAACCGAGATTCTTATAAGAAAAAAATGATCATTATATAATTATAATAAAATAAATATTCCTTTTATTTTATTTGTTAAAAGATATGAAAACTAATTTTCATAGATGACCCATTCCAATTGATATTAGGCTCACCTAGGGTAAATACACTACTTTGAATGCAATGGCTCCCTCAATTTTTAGATATGATCATCTATTTTGATGTTGTTAGAAATTTTATATATAAAAAGTCAAGGGAGATATTTAATATTATTAATAAATATCAAACTTTTATTCTGAGCACATAAGGACTTGGGATATCCCAAAATATTATTCCCTAGTCTAAAATTAATTCCATATAATATTTAATAGAAAATAATGCAAAAATATGGGACATAAATATATTAGATTTTTTATTCAATCCAAGTTATATCACATATGAGAGTATATATAAATATTTTCCTCATTTAGGATTCTAGCCACTAATCCATTGCATAGTATCTCCCCAAGGGGACATGGATCAATCACATGGAGTTGGAGAAAATTATCTTAGACACATCCAAGGCATAAATTTTATCACCCAACTGTATATTAATTTAATTTAAAATTTCTAATCCTAGTGCCTGAGGAGCCTATATATGGATACCAATATATAAAATCCCATTGTTCTTCTTTTTCTAAGACTGATGTTATGGCTTAATAAGAACAATAAAATTCATTTTGGATGGACTATAATTTATGAAATTTTATTTAAACAATCCATAATATGTAATTTGCATGATTCAAATTATGGCTTATAGAACTATTCATAACTCATGACACAACATCAATATTATTCAATATCACTCCTTGAATTATATTTTTATAAAGGGAAACCACACCTAATGATCTTTTTAAACAAAATACGGTAATTGTAGAGTTTAGGCATATAAGGATGGAAAACCCATATAGATGGCCCAGGTCAAGTAGGTCAACCCAAGTATTAATTTTCAACTAGTTAAAAGGTACTTAGTCATGTAGAACCATAAAAAATATTAATTATTTTTGAGGCCACCCTAGAATAGGCCAGAATACAGAAAAATAGTACATGAAATAAATAAAACAAAACCTTGGAAAAGAAGATAGACAATAGACCATAGGTTTATATATGATCACTCAATAGTTTCAACAATTTGATTGGATCTATAGTGGAAGAAAATAGAAAATTTGAAGAATCCCTAAAATAGGGAAAATATGATCACAACAAAACAATGCATGATATGGGATGATGAATGATGAATGGAAGGAATAGGAGTGTTGAACATAACATTTTAGCTCCATCAAAACTGACGATGTAGTAAAATACACTTAGATAAAGGATTTCAATTAGAACATTGTAGATATGTGAAGTGGGTCTCTCACATGACTCTTATTTTATTCAATATAAGTGGAAGATGAAATATTGAAAAGAATGACTCTACTATTTTTTTAAAAAAATATACCAACATTTACACATCAGGCACATTCATTACACATTGTGATTTTTTCATACCATCTATCAAATTTAAAATTATCTCATGTTGTGAAATGGGGGTTTGATAGATAAATACACTATATGTATTTGGTATATAGTTATGTTTCATACCGTCCACCACATCCATTCCTAAAATTTACCAACCAAATCATAGGAATGCATCCTGAGATTAACTGATCAGAAATAATACATACCTCAATGAAAATATTGGTCATTACATTTATCATTGTCTTGTTTAATCTCATATTGTCAATTTGGTCACATGGGTGTTTCCGTGATATTTTGATCTATCTTCTTTTCATTCTGGACCTTCCATCCATGAGCTCATGAGACTGTGTTATCATATAGTAGTTGATCCAAATGAAATTTCTACTTTTTTTTCTTTCTAATGTGGTTTAATATTTTCCAGATGTTTTCCCGTTTAATTTATCTACAATTTTTCAAGATAGGGAGGTAGGGTTTTGGATCATCCAAATGCATTGTAGATTTATGATTTCAACTCCCTCTAATCATATGGAACCAAAAGTTCTTAAAGTGGTCAATATTATATTGGGAGATCTATTGGATGAGTAATTTTATTTCTTATTGTTTTCCCTTAGGCATCCACATCCCAATTTACATGGAAATAATATAGTTCAATATGAATTTTCATGATGTATAAATGGTTGAAATGAGTTAATTATATGAAAATTTACCATTTTACATATTAGGATGAATTTAATAATAAATTAATGGGGGGAATTTATTCTCCTAGATTGATCTTCATTTATCTATTCATCATCTCACAGCCCTATAGTCTGATATACTGTAGATGTATTTCAGGTGTAGGTATACGAATCAAAAATATATTTTGATTCAATTTGGTCTAAATAAAACTGCTATTTTTTACAAATTTTATGAATCAAATATTCCATGAGTATCTCAAAACATTTTTGTTAGTGTTCATGGATGATTTTTTTGTTTATTTGATATTCATCCATCATTGAGAGAACCATTTGGGTTTGGTTCAGAAAATCTTGCAGAGTCTCCATTTAAGTGGATATAATTTAAAATTTAATTTCTATATCCATGAGGTGAAGTTATTGAGAAATTTAATTTATTTCCATGAAATTTTTGTTCATCCAGGGAAGGTCAGATTTTACTTGGAAATGGATGTTCCAAGTAATTTCATTGATATTCAGAGCATCCTTGATCTTGTTGGATACAATCAATGGTTCATCAATGGTCTCTCAAAATATTCCTCAAACATGACTTCCCTTTCTAGTAAAGGTTTGATGTTCATATGGGATTCAATGTTCTAGTATTATGTCAATGTGATTGAAATACTTATAACATCATCTCTTATCCTAACCAAACCTGAAACTAGTATGGGGTATGTAGTTTTTTGTAATCATCCGATAAAATTTTTGGTTGTTTGAATATGATGGACGATCATGTGGTGGAATATGACTTCCTTTTCCTTCAAAAACATGATAATAATTATCCCAATCATTTTCTAGTGCATTTCACATCTCTGTGGTTCATAATTGTAGTGGACTTTATCTTTTTAGGGAAATATTCATGATCATTTCTAACCATAAGAGTTTGAGTTTGAATTTTTTTCAATGAAATACAAGAATAAAAAATATGGTAGGTGGGTGTAATTTCATAATATGTTTGAATTAAATATTTCCAACACCATGGAAAAATGGAATTTCATCACAGATTCTCTTATTAGAAAACTACCCTTTATGTCTCTATTAAAATTGAATGAAGAGTGGGATTTTATCGGGAACATATATTAGTTTTACTTGTATTCTATAGAATTTTTTTCAAGTATGGTCTTGAATAGTGTTTAGTTGTCATCTTCCATCCATTATTTTATTATGAACACATAGTTATAGAATGATGTTTTTAGAGGAATATTAGAATCCATGTATAGTACGGGATGCCTTCAAGTTGTTCTCTCTATTCAGAAGGTACTATCAATTTGAGGATCAGTTTGTTTTCCCAACATTTTTGTGAAGATAAATTTTTATTAAATATCATTGACCAACATGGGTCATTAATTCAAGTACTGTTAAGATTACATATGACATGATATGGTGATTTTGGTGGTTGGGAATGAATCATGAATTTGAAGTTTAAGTTTCCTACTATTCGATCGTCCAATGGATAACAGAAGAGAATCAGAATCATTCTTATCTTCTATAGCCTCATCCAGTGAATATTTGGATGTTGTAAGACATATTCATGGTTTATTTTTAGGGATTACAATGGAATTCATGATAAATAAATTTTATATTGGTTATGACTGATAGACTTAAAATTTCATATCAATAATTCTGATCAATGACACCTAAAATGTTTATGACATAGGTATGTTGTATGTGTCATATGTCTTGAGGATACATAGGATTCCTTTTGAAATTATTTCAAATAGGGTCGAGGATTATTTCATGGTTCTGGATGAATCTATACGAGGTGATTCAGACTCAGCTCAGGATGAATAAATCTTACTAAATAAACATATAATTAGACAGAGAGTATTGTTCACCGACTGGTGGATATTCTTAATTATTGTTTATTACTTTTCTCTAAATATTGATATAGACATTATAGAAATTATAGTTTTATTTTAATATTATTTATTAGTCAACAATAAAAATGCCACACTTCTTGAATTTTTCTATCAAGTAATAATGATAAACTATTTTTTGGGAGGGGAAGGGAGAAATTTTTTTGGTGTTTCCGAGCCTCATTCAGTTGATATCAATATAGATTCATAAAATATATTGTTTCCTAATGACATCATATAGTACATTCAAATCATATTTTAATCAACAACATTTTCTACTGTTTTTTTATATGTGACCATGTTTTCTTAATGATTTTCCTCAGTGGTTTTCCGTCAAGATGGAAAATAAGGATTGTTGGATCCAAGGTATAATGTACCATTTGTGGTTACTAAACAACTTAAGAATGTTTGTTATTTTTTCATTACTTTTATAGTTTCATGTCTTTTCGGATGTTTGTCACAAAAAATATCTCATGAAATACTATCTGGATCCCACTAGTGTATTGAATTATGAAGAGATTATGATAGGGAAAAAAAGATTATATTGTGGAGTATCTAGTTGAGATTATTGACTATCATGTGGTATAATGGTGTAGAAGGTTTATTATTTTGTTTAGTATTTCATGTAAATGAAAATAAAATACTTATAAGACTTAGTAGCTTGAGTTGATGATGGAGGGGTAGAGGCCTCCCATATTTTCTAGTCATAATAATTTTTCAAGGCTTTATTTGGATTGAATTTGTTATGCTTGGGAGTTTGTAACATCCCAATTATATATTTGAGGTATTTCCATTACCTTTTTATATTTTCATCATTATATGGGTGTGTTTAGACTCTTCTGAATGCAGATAATATTCTATGGAAAATGACCCAATGTACATCGATGTATATTTATTTTTATTAATGGTGTATGATGTGTTTGTGAGTTCTTATACTAAAAATGGACATATCAACGTATTATAGACATTTTCACCACATGTAATTGGACTAAATTTTACATATTTTACACTAAATGAATATATAATGTGGATATTAGGAATTAAATAATTACATAATGTATACATGTTAATGTTGGGGTATAAATAAAATGGATACTGTTTTTTTGAATATTTGGGTATCACAGATTACACGATGTGAAAATGGATTACACACCTTCTAAACATCATATGTTAGTATTTTAGCATGATTATTTTTTTTAATTATCATTTATTCATTTTCATCACCCTTTTTTCAAATCTTTTAGTATTTGATTACCAATTTTGGAGACCTGAAACACTTATAAATCATTTTTTAGTGATTGATTATAATTATGGTTGTGTTGTGAATAAATAGTTATGTATTATTCATATTTATTATTTGTATTTTATCATAGTATTCTTATGAAGAAATGATTATAGATCCATTTCTCAAATGTATTGATTCTTATTGTTTCATTCAAGATCTATTGTGTGATTTTCCTCTATCGACTATAATTTTCTTTGTCAGTTTTGCGTCATGTTATTTTGACGAGTTGTTTCATGTTCAAAACGATTACAAAAATATTTTAAGAATTTAACTTGATTATATTATGTATGTATTAATTATATTTCATCTTTTTTTTCTTTTTTTCATCCGTATTGGTGGATCCCATTGCAGGAATTTAGGTCCCTGATTTTTTGGTAGTTGGTTACATATCGAGCCAGTAATGGATTTAAATTATTTATCTAGGGTTTTAATAAAATATATAATTAATTGACATCCTTTATTGATTTATTTGTGCATGTGGAAATAGGGATTTGATAGAATATGGGTTTCGCCTTATTGGAGTAAAAGACAAGGGTGTTTTAAGGAATTATCAAATAGAATTATTAAATGAATATCACGTAATGGATTTGATTATTTTTTTAAAAATGTTTTCCCATATGAAGGAATGGAATATAAAGAAAGAGATGTAATAATAGGTCACATCAATTTATCCTCTTATGGGGTTTAATTATAGGTGTTACTCTACTCACTATGCATATTTCTCTGGGGACATGTTAGACACTATTTGGTGGTCCAATTTTTGGGGTATTATCATACATCCTAGGATTAATGAATATTTATATGGGATCGATGCATGAAAAATATTAAATTTCCTGGGGTTTGAGTTTCCTAGATTACCTAGCCTGTTGTAACAATTTATTTGATGTTACATGGTCTTTGTCTTATAATGTTTTATGTTTTACTTCCATGGATTGATTTGATATATGATTGTAGGCTTCTTTCTATTGATATGAATTATTTGTGTGTATTGAATTATTTGAAACAATATTTCTTGGATTGTTTTTAAAATGAATAAAAATAATAAATTAAATGATTTTTCACAATTCTGATATAAACACTATTTAACTATTTATAATGCCTTTATTTAATTAAGGTTGATTATGTTTATATTTTTGAATAAAGACTTGTTGTGGAACACATAGGTGATATAATACTAATATTGATACCTCGCACCGTGTTCATAGATTCAATATTTTCTAGAACATTGTATATATATTGAGGTGTGGAAATATATTGTGTTATATTGTGTGTTTGATGTTTTATTTCAGGTGTGTATAGGATGCTACTTGTGAGATGGTAGTAGTTTCTCCACACTATCACATTGAGTAGTAATATTAATTTTTAGTTTTCCGTTAATATGTACATGTATATTATGATGTTCTTAATGTTTGAGTTGTTTTATTTTCGTTCAATTCTTAGTTATTTAATATCATTATTTCTCTCGATGTTTCACTATATTACATATATATTTTATGTTGTTGCTTTTGGTTTGGATAAATCATTCACTCTTTGTTTATGAAAGAGCACTATTCACCAGCCCAAGGGGATTATAAGAACCCTTTGGATATGTTAAAATTCATTTATGGAACCATTTAAAGATGTAATGTTGGTATGTTTCTTCACATTTTGAATTTACAAAAAAAATTGAATGAATATTTAATGTTTTGGTCATTATCACATTCCATTATGGTTATCTTATGAATTCATATTATTATCAATTGATATATTATATGATTACCCCTATTGGTTTTATGAGATCAACCATATCATTTGATTAAAATACTTATTCTATAATGATGTGTTTTATGTTGGGTTTGTCACCATTGGTATAATGTGATATTAAAATCATTGGATATGTTGACGGATGTATATATATTTGTGTTTACTTCCATTGTCTTAAAAGAAAGTAATCCTATATGATTATGTAATAGGTTTGAATATTATATATTTAAAATACATTACAAATAAGTAATATTTATGTATTAAAGGTTGGGCTCTCTATATTCATGACTATCTCTTAAATGTTAAGGTTGGCCTCCTCTTGATGAGTATGGACATTAATACCCTTTTGGGATATGATATGTTTTTGGATAAGAACATTATATAGGTTCTAATGGATGCATCATAAGGATATTATTGAGTTTTTTACTCTCAATGAATATTCTTCAACATATGTGATGTGTCACTCTATATGGGTGGAAATAAATTTTATGGCATTATAAATAATTTCCAACCGTTATGATTTCTCTATTTTTCTCATATTCCAATATAGTTTCATATACCATAAAAAATCAATGATATAAACCAAAACCAAAATGATTCCATGAAAAATACAACATTAATTGTACTAAATAACTATTAGAGGCACTTTTCTATTCATATTGGGTTTCCTTAGTCACTATGAATTTTCTCAAGTATTCTAATCCCATTTGGGTCCCTAAAATCATGGATAATGGTGACTCAAATGTTTATTCTTCCTTGTGACCAAGACCAGTTCAAGAAACCACATTATAAGGTGGCATAATATTTCAAATATTATCTATCGTGTAATTAAATATAGTTACTAATTAATCATAATCAATAATGTGCTTGAAATGGCATACATGTTGTGCGAAAAAATAAAATAATTTAGTCATTATATGTTTCGTAACATTCCCATAATAATGAAAATAGATATAATAATATAATATAATTCAATATAGATATAGTTTTATATATATGTATCGATCAGCAATTTAAATATAAATTATTTTGTGGATAAATAATCCTAATGAAAAAAATTATTCACCCACTAATGAATGATTTGACAACACAATCTAAAAATGTAGTCCTTTAAGATCCATTCAATAACTTTCATGAATATCACTTTTAATTCTCATGGGTTTTGTCATATATGAAACACTGAAACCATTAATGGCACCAACTCACATTGTAATTTATTTGAGAACTCCATTAGGCCATATTGATGATAGAAACATTTATGAGAAGACAATTCAATATAAAATATGGGATAATGATGTGATTATAAAACTAATGTCCAAAGATATGTTCACCACCCATCCATGAAAAAATTGATGTCTCCCATATAACTATTATTTTTTTCCATTTCAAAATATAAAAATGTTTTTAATAAATCTATTCCATCAAACATGACACACTAGATTGGTCATCCATCCAATCACTAAATTGTATATAAATAAAAAATATTCTTCAATGGATACCCATGTCAAAATAATTTTCTATTGAAATCCATGCACATAAAATGTTATTAAAAATATTTATATACAATGTTCTAAAATCTATTAATGATAGGACATGATACCTCAAATTGTGTAGGAACCCTCTTATAATATTTTACAATTTGAATGCTTCGGCCAGTATGTTATGTTAGGTAACAATTTTCTCACCTCACTAATTTATTCGATAATTTATATTCAATGATAGTTCAAAAAAACCCTATGATTTTATGTCCAGATGCTATTGGACTTCATTCCCATGTTGATTGTTAGTTTCCTCCAATAATAATATTTATAAAATCATGGTATTCTTAACATTAAGAATTTTTTTTGGTGCAATTAGAATTTATAATATATGTTTTTATGTATGGTAATTTTTTGATTGTATAGATATGACAGACACCAACACCCACACACCTACAAAACATGTAATACATAATTAGAATGGGTTTTTAGTTAATTAATAATTATGAAAGTAAATTAAACTGGCTGTAAATGGTGAATTATGATTTCCAAATCTCCCTATATACCCTAATCACAAATATTAATTATTAAAAATACCAATAAAACTTATCTACATAGAAGAAACATTACAATGAAATTTTTAGTCTACATGTTTTTTGTAGGTATCAATGATAATTCCAATATATCCTTTGATTTGTGAAGATTTACCAAAGACTATTTCTGTAATTAATAATTATAGTAACTAGTTTTTGATTCTGGTCAGTGGTTATCAAGGATTAATATTATTGTGTTTAATTTTTCTAGAAAATATATTCGTGTATGTGGTATTTTTAAATCTAATTTTTTATTTGAATGTAGCCAAATTATTTCATAAAGGGAATTGAAAGATAATGAAATCTATAGATGATATATTATCAACATCCAATAGTCTAAAGTAGTAAAATATTATCTCTTAAAATAAAATGTAATTAACAAATTCTGGAGCAGATAAAATAATTATAAATACAGAGAGTGGGTGAATAAGTTTTTTTGAAAATTACCCTCTTAATGAATATAATCTATAATTTTTTAAATAAAAAATTTCTCAAACATTCTCAATGGGTAATTTAAATCAGGAACATATTAGACATTATATATTTTATCCCTAATGAGTATTCTCACACCCTTAGTGTATGATGGTTTTTATTTGACATGGATAGAAAATTGTTCATATATTTATAGAAAATATCCTTAGGAAATGGAATGTCTATAATCCCAAAAAAATTAATGAAACTCCATTTATTTTAAATAATAATTATTGTTTTATAAAAAAATAATATTATGATGAACAATGATCTAGAAAATAACCTCGAGTCACCGTCATACTTATTGAATAAGATATTCTTGATTTATTTTACTAGAATATTTTCAATGGATTTATCTTATGATTTTTCACTACATTTAACTATTTATGTTTATTTATTTTTGAAATTAATAAATAATTATTAATATATTAGGGATTCTCAAACACTAACAATGATTTTAAATTCCAATTTCAAAACACTAATGATACACCAAATAGTCAATATGTGGGATCAATAAATCCGAAAAAAATGATGCACCATGATTATTAGTAATGATGCCTCCTCTTAATATCTCAAACACAATAGAAAAATTAGGATATCGGGAAAATAATTACAACCAATATTCATATACATGCATCAAAAATTTGAAAAAAATGATCATGTTGTATACTACCCAATACCAACCATATTGTTCTATCAGGCATAAAAATCACCTAGAAATGTCTTTATCCCACTAAATTATTTCATATACAAAATATCTTTATCATTATTATGGAAATTTTCAATGTAATCCTATAACTCATTTCCCCTAAATTATATAGGTTCTATCATCTAATTAGGAACAAAAAATTGAAAATATATTCATTAAGAAAATTCACACACTAAACAAATACGTTTATATTGTAATGTATTCAAATCTTGAAACAGTAAACGAATAACCTCTTCATTTAGTTAACTACGTGATTGTTTCTTAACATGTTTTAACTATCTCGTTTTTAAATAATCTGGGGCCAGTGTTATGAAAAATCATCTTTTCATTACACGTTACTTAGTTATTTATTTCATATTAATACACAAAATACAAACTATAATATACAGATTTCTAGTGTCTTTTGGTAATTTGGTACATAACACAACAACATGAAATGTGGATTAGAAAACAGTAATAGAATCATTTATAATATGCTTCTAAAATAATATATCTTTTAAAACTACAAAAGATAAACATATGACATATATAAGAAATACATGATATATCAATTACAAAAAGGTAATAAAAACCCATAAAATTTTGACGGGTATTACATTTTAGACAATATTCTTTTCAATGAGACAAAAATTATTTGTGACTCATAGGAATAGAAAATTTTGTATTATATAAGAGGGTGAAATTAAAGAGTAATGTTAAATTTGAAAAAATATTAATCATGATATTATAATCATAGATAAAGGTTTATCACCATGAAATCATATTATATTGTTTTATTGATTAGAAATTGTACACTAAACATGTCATCTCATGAGACATAAACATTACACAATGAATTAGACTTCAATATGGGTGCACCCATAATCATCACATAATGTACATTTATAAGTGTTCCACATATATCATATAACTTAAGAAAACATTTCATTAAAATTAATGAAATGATAATGTAGTGTACATTACATACATGCATGTCCCTATCAGATAACAATATGTTCATATAGGTGAACACCCTTGATTTAAGATCCTAGTTTATTTTTTTAGTATAGAATTTTTTTTACAATTATTTTTTATATCATATTTAGTAAAAAATATGATAATTTGTTCATTGGGGGAGCCTAAGTATTTTGAATAGCGTGAAAATAGCTTTTGGTAAATATTTGTTGGTTGCATAGTTAGTAGAAACCATGCCGGTTTGGCCACACGATTTCAATATACTATGCAAGGATGGAAAATGGGGTCTAGTAGCCACATGGTTTGATGAATCCATGTTGATCAAGTATCACTCCCATGCAATGAACTATACACTTTTTTGGTAATTGGAGGAGGCATGGTTTTCACATGATTAGTCAAACTATATAGGGTTCTCTTATTTATAGTAGTGGTTGCAATGTAGGTGTGTGGTTTAGACCACCAAGAAATCAATCCATGTATCCTAATAATTTTTTAAATTTTCATTTTACCATAACAACTTCTAATCATAAATCAAATTCATTTATCCTCCCCTCAAGAGAATCTCAAATGTTGGGAGATCCATTGAAATCCAAAAAATAGGCATTGATATCATTCATTAACTGATCATAAAATCGACTACAATTATTCATGTTGGTGGGTACTCAATTAATAATTTTCAATTATTCATTTGTATTGTTTTTTGTTTTAATCTTTATGTTCATGGTAATATTCTATATTATTAGGTTTTCTTTCTATTATTATTTTTTCACCAAATATGAGTCAAATCAAGAGATGACACTATACGATCACTGTAATACTGACCAATAGAAGTGTTCTATACTATTCACATGTGGTATAGTACATTATTAATCTATTTTCCATTATTAAAATCTTCATACATTACACCACCAAAAAAAATTGATTAAATAAATTAAATGAAATCTTTCCTTTTAGATATTCCCTTTAAATACATTGAGTGGCGTTGGAGGTTGTTCTTCCAACCAATGTCTCCCATGGTGTGTTCCATGTTAATTTCATTTATTAATCACACTATTTACTAAGTTAGTGATTTCTATGTTAGAGGAGTCCCATTAATAAGTATATTTAATAAAATTGGTGGAATGTGAGATGGAATTCCTCCATGGAATGTTGATTCTTTTGTTTATTTTTTATGAAACTTGAATCTCTTAAATTGATTATTTATGAATTTTAGAAATGAGTGGTTAATATTAGGAAATATGTTTGATTATAAATTGATATATGAGGGGGTAAAATAATTTTAGGATATGAAAATTGATTTTAATGAATAAAATTACCATATGAATCCATGTGTGTGTTGATCAATTGGATATAGAAATGGTGAAGAATTACATTGATATGTATGCTACATGATATTTAATTCTGTGTGATTCCTTGAGCCTTTATTATCCTTAGATATAGTTTTTATATGGCTCATAGTAGACCACAACTAAAACCTAATAGATTTTACATCGATTTGATCATGGGAATCGAAAAAGATTTTTTGGTGCATAATACACTAGATGTATCCTTTTGGGGTCTGAAACTTCATTTTATGGATTTGGCATGGATGATTTGTTATATAGATTATTCATAAAGTTCATGGGTTATATGATATGTTGTGTATAAGGCATGGTTATTTAGTTTTCTCAAATGTTTTGCTGCTCCCCTTATATTGAAACATAGTCCATTTTATGGAGCCTTATTGGGATATACAAAATCATCTTTTAAGTTTATATACCATGGATATTTTACATTTATTATTGCTTATGTTTGATATGTATTTCACACTACATAACTTATATATCATAGTAATTATTATCTATAGACATTTTGGTGATTACCTAATGTGATCGTATCTCATAATAAGTTTGTGATGTTGTTGGGTACTAGGGAAGATTATCTAGATGTTGGGAGGGACCGGAGCTAGGGGCTACAGTTAAATGCGAAACATTGAGAAATGGTTGAGATCAGAGAATCATGGGAATGAGATGAGTCTTGTGACGTTATTGGGAGGTAATGATTTTAGTATTATTGGTTTTTTGATCCATGTATTGTATTGAATCCATGTAAACCTTATTTGGATTCCTTTTAGAAACATGATGTGATCACATTTGTATGTGAGATTACATTTGGAATTGTTTATTTATATTAATAATCAAAATGTTTATCTATTTCCTGATTGATTTACTACTTATCATATAAGTCATTGTAGTTATTCCAATATATTAATCTCCAGTAATAAGGGAATAGTATCCACGAAGACACGCCCCTGTACTTCACTTCTAGTCGGATGCCTATGGAATTCTAGGATATGCACTTGAGGCCATGGGGACAATGGTAGTAGCGGAACCATTCAATGGAATATGGGTCTTGGACAATAAAATTTGTTGTTAGAGGATGTTTTCATTTCAGGAATTATTATTTTGAGATAATTGAAACTAATATAAAGGAATTGGAATATGGTAATGTGTTGTTCTCAGGCACAACTAACCTTCATATAGGAAAAATTATAATTTCATGGAATTGAGATCCTATTTGTTAGATTTTAGCTATTATAGATGATTTTATTCCACCATTTTTAGGTACTTGAACTATTATGTTATTATTCATATGTATATTGAACTATTTTATGTTGAAACATCATGTTATACAGGTATTCTATCTCTTGAATAATTTAAGGCACCTTCATGGAATAAAATTAACTGAATTACGCCAAACCATATTGGATTCATTTCTTGTTTTCATGATTTTGTGATAGGTTTCATGATAGATATTTATATTGATCGGATAGAAATAAGTGTAGGTAATGAAAAATCATGGC
Organism: Viscum album; assembly: GCA_963277665.1. Taxonomy (NCBI): domain Eukaryota; kingdom Viridiplantae; phylum Streptophyta; class Magnoliopsida; order Santalales; family Viscaceae; genus Viscum; species Viscum album. The sequence goes on along the minus strand of OY728141.1, from coordinate 536,171,157 downwards.
TGGTATATAGGGTGCCTACCATAACATAAGAAATATTTTCCTTATTATGATATGATAGACACCCTACACATCGAATTTTGGAACATTGAGTAACATACCATGAGTCATATGGAGTGGAAAGTTTTTTGTGGTGGATTAGGTTGACTTTAAATATTGGTTCATAATGAGAATGTAACCATATAGATATAAGGGGGTGAATTCAATTTTTAGTTATTTTAAATGAAATTTGAAATGATAATGAAAATGAAATAGAAAAAATGAAATTCTGAATAGAGACTGACCTAGACCTAGATTTTGAGTGGGTAGTAGGTATAGTCTAATGTGGAATTTGTGACTATTTCATATTACTTGTCCTTTATTTTGGAGATTGATTTATGATATAAACTATTTATTCGGATGTATTTACATGTCCTATTAATATAGCTATGAAATTATGATACAGTTCTTTTATATGATATGTGATAGTAATTGTAGATTCATTCTACCACGAAGAGATCATAAAATACAATAGAATGGTGGGGAAAACCATGATCTGGAGGTGGTGGTTTATGTTCTCTTTTTGGATCCTACATTTGTTATTTATTTATCACCAGTTTTTTTAGCTGACACAGATGTTGAGGTAGGTCTCGCAAGTAGTTTATCTACATCATGGAGACTTTTCAGGAATCAGGGAAGCCTATATTAAATTTGTCTATGATAAAACATGTTTTATAAAAGTTTTATCCACCATTGAATTTTGGGTATGGTGTAAAATGTATTTTTTTTTGTGTATTGATACTAAGAATTCAATATTCAATCAATTGAACAAAACAGAAGATATAGTACTGAAGATAGTGATTTATATCCTTTGAGGAGAAGAAAAACTCTGATGGGATGTTCTAAACCTGAATAATAGTGTGTGAGAGATGGATTGTGTGTATTTTTACACCATGTTCTATAAATACATTTTCCATCAGACACTGATGGAAGAGAGGTCTAGTGAATTCATGAATATAGTGCAGGGCATTGTGATAGTTATGCAGTACTGAGCACATATTAATGATTTGTAATGTTTTCATTTTTTAACCAACTCATCAGTTGTTGAGGTAGAGATCCTTTGATAACATCTTTGACATGCTATTCAATCTCATGTCGACAAGTTCAGTTTGATATATGTTACCAATGTACACAGTAAGGTTATAATTATAGGAACAAACATGAAGGAATATAGGGGAATAATGTAGAGAAATGATATCTCTTGACCCATATGTTCAATTCCTTTAGGTAGGAAGCATCATTTAAGGTTATCGTATGAGATGAGTACATGAAAATAACTGATTAGTATTAGCTCAGTTTTCTATCATTAGTGTGGAATATAAGGATATGTAATAAATCATTGAACTTGAGGCCTAGTCTACTAACAATCAAATGTATGGATAGTCCACGTAAAATGTTTTTGTAGGCCTTTCCCTTTATCGATGAGTTCTAGGGGCTCTGAACCAACACCATGTGTGGGAGTTGGTTTTATAGTTGTTCGTCGGGAGGGGAACCATAGTACTTCCATTCGACTAGGATGTGGCGGTGGTGGTCTTCATTGAGGAATCCTGGAAACAGTTACATTATGATAGTAGAGTGTTCATACTCTCGGTAGTGAGGTTATGTCATAAAGATTGAATTTGGGTGAGACCTACTCCATACAGCATACACCTGAGGAGTAGTTATCTAGACCATCTATTGTGAGTGTTATGATTCCATTATCCTCCACTCTTGTATAAACTCTTTTCTACCATGGTCAATCATATATTTATAGGTTTTTATAATTATTTAGTGCATTGGGATCATGATTAACGTTTTTGTGGGTGTTATTATGCCTGAAACAATATATGTTATTGTAAGAGATGTTTTTCATTAATTTAGGTTATTGCACCAAAATATTAGTGGGTGTCACATCATCTATAATATTTATCTCTCACGATGACCATGTTTTACATCATACTCAGGATGGAATTTCTAGTGTATTATTGAGACAACATTGATTTCTATCAGCAATGTGTAACTTTTAGTTCACTAATGTGAACATTATATACTATCAAGTGTGAATGTTATGTCTTGGGAGGATCAAATAGATAAGAGCATTGTGGGATGGACGTGATAACATCCCAGATAGAGAGTTTATATCGATGGTCATGGAATATGTCAGTGAATATTTCCCACCATGGATTATCAAATTAGGGACATTTTCCAGGAATTATTTTATAGATTAGCTCTAGAGAAATGTGTGTATTTCGACATGGATCAAGTTCTAGAAGATTCAAATGTATTTATTTCTCTTTACATGATTGTTATGTCAGAGTTGCAATATCTCAATTGGAAACTGGATGAATTGGATGAAAATGGGTTTATTCAACCTAGTACTTATTTTGGGGTTCATTGATCCTTTTTTAGAAAAAAGAATATAGTATCCTTTGGCTATGATTTGATTACCGATAACTAAACCAACTTTCAGTCATGAATATCTATCCTTTTCCATGTATAGATGATATTTTTAACCAGGTTATAGGATCACTATTGCATTAAAAAGATGATTTTATATATAAATACCATCATGTTAATGTTTAATCTAAATAAATTACTCTCATATATATATCTGTATCATTTATAGTATATAAAAGTATCTAGATATGATAGTATGTTTCAGAAAAACACAATCAGTTTTTAGGGAATTAATGAACCAAGTTCTCCATCCTTATATAGACTTTTTTTGTGATGGTTTTAGTGGTTGATAACATTGTTTACTCTCAAAATATAAATGATCATGGCAAACATCATGAGAACATTTTAGATTCAATTAAAGAGAAACAATAATTTTCTAAGATCATGAAGTTCTATTTATGGATGGATAAAATTTACTTACTGGGTCATATTATCTCACAGATAATATTTGCATCTAACCTATATATCCTGATAGTTTTAGTTTCTAAGGATTATCCAAATAGCATCATTGGCATGCTGAGTTTCTTTGGGAAATATGGATATTACCAAAATTTTATATAATACTTCTCACACCTAGTAGCTCTACATATAGGATTGGCTGAAAATTTTGTAATGTTTTTATGGATTGTTAACTATGAGATTTCCTTTCAGTAGCTAATAGTGAGATTGTATTTATTGCGGGCAATGATTCTTCTAGACCAATGATGTATTTACAGTGCGTATTGTGATGCATTAGGTTTTCATCATGAAAAAGTGCTAATTCTATGAAATAGAGTCATGTAATTCATGTATCTTATATGAGGACACATGATATGAATTAATATAATCATAATATCAAGTAACCTATAGTTGTGCATTATTTTCACTATTGAAGACATTATTCCCTATGGGAGTATTTTCTCGAGTAGAGGAAAAAATAATCCATTACATATATACAATGTATCTTTTGAATATGAGGAATTGATGATGGGTTGAATACCTATAATCATTAAACATCGAGCTTCTCTACATGGCTAGGAAGAGAAATGATGTGGCCCATGTAGTAAGTAGAAAGACTCAGATATGTGATGTTTAGGATGCCAGTAATGGGTGATAGTTTATAGATTTGATCTCTGGGATACACATGCAGCTTTTGGATACTCTGGGGTAGAATTTTCATTCATCTGTAGATGTGAACTCAACCATAATAAATAATGGGAGAATGAGGCAACTATTGGATTCTGACGGCCTACTCCTATGAGAAAGAGTGGTAGGTGAGGACCAACCTCTTATTTGGACTATAGAACAATATGATATCATAAATATCATTGTATTTGTTTAGGTCCAAGATGGCATACATGATAAGTTCGTGTAAGAGCTTCATGTTCCAGTTTGGGCAGTGCATCTTGGTGTGTCCAAGATGTACAATGAATTATTCTATTTGTATTGGTGCCCGAGTATGAATAGAGTTGTAATTAGTCAGGTTTCATGGAGTTCAACCTATTATAAAGTTAACATCAAACATAATTGAAATTATGTAATTTTATAGTAGTTACTTATTCTTGTGTGGAAATGGGATGATGTCACAGTGTAATTCATAACTGGTTTTCCAAGGTCACCAGGATGTAGTGATACTTTTTGGGTCATTTTTGTATGGATAATGAAGGTTTCTCATTTCTTGATGATTAGGGAGATATCAAGGGTTGAATATATTATGATGATTTATATCCATTATATTTTATGCCTTCATGGGGTCTTGTTAACAATCATTTTGAATAGAGATTCATGATTTATGTCTCATTTTTTGACAGAGACTGTACAGTGAACTCGGTATACAAGCACATTTGATCATAGCATCATACCCTAAAACTGATGGCATGTGAGAGCATATGATTTAGGTTCTTATGGACATGATGAGGGGTTATGACCGATATTTTGGGGGGATTGTGGGAGAGTCATACTATCCTTTTTTATTTTCCAAAAAAAATATCATGTCATGATACAAATGCACCACACGAGTCATTTGATGATAGGAAAATATAGACACCTCGGTGCTGGTTAGAGGCATGTGACTAATCTTTATAGGGACTAAAACTCTTGTTGGATACTTCTATGTTGAAAAAGTTCATCAAGAATAATATTTCTATAACATAATATTGTTTGTCATCTAATGCTGATCTCCAAAAAATCCTCCAGAATTTGAGGTCATGAATCAGGTAATTTAATGTTTCTCAACATGCCAGATACAGTAAAAGATTAAGATATAGAATATACTTCCACAATGTTATAATTTTATTTTTTATATTGGGGAGAGAGTCATGTTGGTAGCATATTGATATTAATTACCTCCGAGGTACCGATCATATCATGACTTTATCATTCTATCTCGGTTGCACCATTATTATTCAGACCCATCTCAGGTCTACATCATGAGGAGGTGGAGTTATAGGTTGATGAATCCTTAGAGTAGAATCATAATCACATCGTTCACATGAGATTAATGGTCATGTGATCCTAATCAATTTATATGGAGGAAATATTTTTTATTGGAAGAGACATGGTAGTGGGAGGCCTTAGTACACATTCCATGGTCATATTGTTTCCCATAAATTTATTCAGAACCCTTATGTGGGATATTCTAGGAATTTTTTCTTTAACGAGGATGATTACATGATCCTGGTTTTTTTAAATGGTTCAAATATTGTTATTTTATCATTGATTCCTTGTTTAGGGCCATTTTTGATTACCCAACAATATTACTAGATATTTGGGTGTTTTTGAGTCTATTTTTCCCCAATGACCCAGATTATTGAGATTAACAGGAACACTAAAATGTTAATAGTTATCATTTAGAACATGAGGCATGGTAACTAGACACCTTTATGGGATGGATAGTGGAATCCATGATCCGTATGGTTTTTGAAATGTATTTAGATAGAGGTGAACTCCCATGAGAGGGAATCCCCATTTTTATAGTGGTTTTTTGAGATGGGATTTGCACGTTTAGTCAAACTATGCATGAAAACAAAAAAAGGTTCCCCTTTTAGTAATATTGGTCACATGGTTTAGTAATAGTTTGGAAAACCATATAGTCCATCATTTTTTGGATAAATTAAAATACATAACATAAAAAAAAAAACTAAATCTAATTCATTTTTCTCACATAGAATTAATAATAAACATGAATAGATCCTTTGAAATCCAAATAATAGGTCCTAATGAAATTTCATCATCTAATATCAAAACCAAGCACCATTTATCTCTTGGATTCACATCGGTGAGAATTCAAATAATTTTTCCATTATTTTTTTGTCTTGGTTTAGGAAATATTATATAGGTGGAACATAATATTCCCTATTTTAAGGGTCATCATCCATTAATTGTTTTTACTACCAATCTAAGCTAAATTAGGTGAATATATATAATGATCACTCTACTAAGGACCTACGATTGGTGGTCTATAATTTTTTGATGTTTTTTTTTGATTTATTATACTTGTCTATTTTATTCCACTAATGAGACATCCTGGAACATCTATGAAAATGAATTGAATAATTGAATAAAATTAAATGGAACATGATAAGGATTCCATTATATACTTTTTTAATGCATTATAGGTTACTATCCCATCCAATGATACCCATGGGTCATTTCGTGTAAATTTCCTTTGTTAAACCACCAATGTGGTGAGTTTGTGCATGACTAGTTAGAGGAATCTTGTTACTAACTAAATTAAACAGAATTGATTGAATGATTGTTGGATATGCACTAATGCATTTTAACTCTGTTCATTGAATGGTTAATATGTAATTTGATTTTCTAAACTGTATTATTTAAAAATTTTGGAAATGATTGGGTAAACTAATGAAAAATGGTTGATATTGAATTTATATATGAGTAGGTAAACTCATGGTATGAAATGGTCATTGAGATGAATGCTTAATATTTATATAGGATTTTGGGACATTTTTATGCAGTGGGTCATTGAAATGGTATATATTATCATGGACATGAATTCACCTTGAATTATAATTACATGGGATGTGTTAGGCCTTTTTACCACGTGGATATGGTTTGTAATGAGATCATTGAGTAATGTGTTGGTATACATGGTCCTTATACCCCAATTCATGCCTAACTATGTTTCCATTGATACGTAATTAAGACATGATGAGATAGATTTGGTCCAATATACCGTGGATATGTCCATCTGGGGTTTGAAACATGACCTTACATCTCGATCGTAGTTGATTTTATATAAATATTACACGGTATGTCCATGGGTGATATGATATGTTGTCTAGATAGTGTGGACATAGTGTTTACACTATTTTTACATCATCCTTGATATAGAAGCATGGTTCATCTTTTATCAGGAGCCATGTTGGGATATACACTCTCACATGGTTTCATGTAAATATTCAATGAGAAAAATATATTTATTACTCCATATCAGTGATATATATTTCGCACTTTGTAGCTTATATTGTATAACCATGATTTTCTATAGATAATTGTGTGACGACCTACTATGATTGTATCTCATTATATGTTATGTACAATGTTGGGTACCCGAATAGATTATCTGGATGCATTTATGTATCAGGAAAGAAAAAACATTTCAATTATTAACATTGTACCATGCTTCAAATAGGATTTAATGAGATTGATAAGAACCTCATCATGATATGATGAGATTGTACTTTTTGTACTTTTTATATTTTTATATACTTATTGTACTAAGGTTGTGTATAGCTAATTTACATTCCTTGTGTACAAATGAAATTATCATTAGTGTTTGTTAGATTACTTTTGTTATTTATCTTTCATATAATGTTTATCATTTTGTATGATCAATTTAATAATTCTTCTAATAATTGTTATTCAAATTATTTTTTTCTTACATTTTGGTAGTGAGGGAATAGTCCCCAGATGGACACACCATAGGCCCTCAATTCTAGTTATTATCCTCTAGTGTTTTTGGAAATGTTCTTGAGTCCATGTGTCCTATAAGCCTCATGGATTGGTTTAATAGAATTTGGGTGTGGTACATTACACATTATTGTAAATGGGTTTGGGTATTCACTAAATGATTTTATTTCATGGATAATCACATGTAAATATTGGTATCATAAGGAAGGACATAATATATAATTAGAGATCTTAATAAGGGTAAATGGAGTGTATTATCATTTCTAAATCATATGTTATGTAATGTAGATATGTAAAAAACACATCCCACGATTAATAATTAGAGTTTAAAGGCATGTGATAATGAATATTCTTGAATAATTTGTAAAAGGATAGGACCCCTTACTAAATTTGGACATAGTATCAACATATTTATGTTTTATAATTAGAGGAAATAACATATATTTCAAAATTGGGACATGAATTGGACATTATATGGATCTTTATTATTTCATGAAATAAAAAACAATTGAGATTCAAAAGGAAAAATAAATACAATGTGCTCCTATAGAAGAAAAGATATGGTGCCCACTTATTAAATTTCATCTATGTAATGGCTTTGTAAACACTAAAATTAGAGGGGATAAATGATCTCCCATTATTATGAAATTAATTGAAAATATGAATGATCTTTATAATGCCATGAAACATTTACCACATGATATTGAAATTTCAAAATATAATAAAGGTGGTTGAATTTAATAGAATAGCGATAGGTCACTCTGTTTTGATACAGAAAATCATAGGGCAATTTCTACAGTATAATGGGTGTTCTTAAGGATTCGTTGGGGGGGGATTTATGAGAGTGAATGTTGTCTCTAATAACATTAAATTAAATATTTCAGTAATATTACATAAATGAAAACCCGAACGATAATAAATGGTAATTATGAGGAAAAATTGAAAAGTGGTTCTTGAGTAAAAAGTAGAGTGGTCGGTCCCATACCATGATAATGTGATACCAAATAATTGGGAAGAGATTTTTAAGAGGTTAAGGGATCCAAAATAGGACTCTAGAGATATGCCAGATGTTTAAGGACATCCTCCATGGTTTTTATTTAAGGGGAATGGGATCGTGGGTGGGTTTATATAAGAAAACAGAATATATTTCTTAATTATTTCCAATCATAAGTTTTGGAATCTATATAATAAAATAATCACAACCAAAAACCTTCCCATGGGTTTTCCCATGGATTCGAAAAAATAAGAGTGTTTTATTTTATATTATAAGTAAAAGTGAACACCATATTAGAATATTACCCATAGTGAAGTGGAAGTGATTCATGTTCAAAACAAAATGTTTTTATAATATAAAAATAAATTTTTGGTTTTGGATGGTTCATAATGGAATTATAAAATTAATAAAATACAATAAAAAAATTTAATGGGAAAAAAAATATTTGTTTGTTTATACACTATATATCACTTATTAATCAGTTCTCTTCATTATTATGTAATAATAAAAACCATGTATTTATACAGTATTCAAATTCTAACTAAAAATTCACATATATTATATAATTATTATTATATCACCTTTGAAAAAATTCATCATGATAATTCAAAAAAATATTACATTTAATGAAAAATATCAGTATTTTTTAATTTCACTTTTAATATAGAATTGACATTTACTTAGAAATTATAGGTTTTTGGACAACCACATTTTGTGAAACATTAAAAAAATTTATTTTTAAATAATTAAATTATATTATCATTTTTTTAATATATAATATTAAAAAAAAATATTCAACTAAAATATCATTTTCTTCAAAAATTATTTATTTAATCAAAATAAATAATTCATTTAAATTTTATATTAATCCTACTACTATTTAAGTTTTATGTCATGAAAAGTCTACTTCTTATCAATGTCATTATATTATAAAATATAATGTAATGAAGCTATATGAATTAATAAATTTAAATGAAATATAAATATTTAAATACTTAGGTTTACATTTTTTATTTTCCATGTTACATTATTCTTACCCCTATTTGAACTATTTTCCTTTTACCGCAGTAAAAAGTCTTTACTACTGTTACTATTCATATTTTCCAATAATTGAGTGGATCTTATTACCTAATATAAATTATGATGATTCCAATTATGAAATCCATTTTATAAATAACAACTCATATATGTGGAATAATTTAATATAATATAAAACCTAGAGGGGTGATTGAATGAGAGTTTCTAAAAATCAAATCATTAAATGAAAATATGATTTTACATTAACTATATAACATGTAATATTCATTATATTAATATTAATTAATAAATATTGATATATTATCTAAACAGATCATTTAAATAAATCCCTATTAGGTTATATATTAAATAATTATTATATATAAACATAATTCCTTTTAAAATGATTTTATGAAAAAATATTTTGTGGCTAAAATTTAAATTATACTAAAATATGCTATAAATAATAGTTAAATATAATTAATTAGATGAAACAAACCTGAATAATATATATTTTAATTTGAAGTGAATTAAAATAATAATTTCACATTTAATATTATTAATTTTTCAAATGTAATTGGATTTGAAAAAAAAATTCACTACTCATTGTAAAATATGTATTATCAATGAAATTGAAACAATTCCACAAATATAATTTTGATATGATGGTTTCCTAAAATATGAAAATTTTAAAAAAATAATAAATTAAATATTAATTAATTATAATATTTCATCACATATGAAATATAAATCATTTATAATGAAAACATATTTTGAAAATATAATGACATCACTATAAATAGAATGACAGTTTACTAGGAATTTATAAATAAATATTAATTTATTAATACATATATATTGTAAATTATTTTGTCATATTTACATATGATAATTTAATAACTTTTTGAAAAGATGATTTTTAAAAATTCATTGATTTTTGTTGTTATGTACGATATATGATATTTAACATTATCAAATCTATTAAAAAATTAAGGTATTTATAGGTGTTATAGTTTTGGAAACATGGTTGAGGTGTGAAAATATTTATTAGAAAAATTTATATGAAAATATGTAACATATATTCTAGAATGAAGCAATCCTTCATAACACTATAAATTGTAGACACAATTTAGAGTCACAATAAAAATACAAAACCTCCTCACCATGATGTAGAGAATCCCTAAAATCTAATCTCATACGTCTCAGTGTAACATGTTATAAACTGTAATTGTGTAAACTAATAAATAATCCAATATAAGGTTAACAATAAAAATTTCACTAGATAGTTTTCTAGTGTGACATCTCAATTATTAAATTATCCACTCAACCACCACATTCCAAGACACAGTAATATTTCATGGTGTATAAACTGTGTTTTGTTTTCCACCATACCCATTAGTTTTTTCAAATATAGTTCAACTTATGGACTATACATAACAATTGATTTTTAGAAAATAATCTATCACCTAAAACATAATCATATTTATAAGTGTTTTGTTTTGGTCTCCCACATCATGGATCTGTATCTTCCCCACTATCTAATAACATTACTATAAGTAAAAAACCCACATAAAATCATATTTAAACAAAAACTTAATCTGAAATTTTTTCAAATGGTTTACCCCACCTAGACCGTATTGATTAAAATAATAAAATCATCACAATAAATAAGAACCCCCCCCCCTTCCAGATTCGGTTTCAATTCTACTCTATATATTAATTTAATATATTATTTAATTTTCTCTCCCACTTAATAATTACATCAACATGAACAAAAAAGTAATACCCTTATCCAATAATTGATAATTCATAAAAATGATCTTAAATCACCATGTGTACATGAGATAAATCAATGTCAATAGAGAGAGATTATAAATATGATAAAAATTTTATACATAAATAATCATCATATAACCCTATCTTTTATTTCAAAATATCAATAAATTATCTCATGTTTTTTCACATAATCATCTCGAAATATGTATTAGATCTTCTATATATATGTTAATTTCTACTTACATTACTTATATCTCCCATATATATATTTATGAATATTTTATTTTCGGTATGGTAAATATAAAAATATTCCTTAATAATGGTAAATAGGGCACTGCATGCCCTCCTATTGACACAAAATTTCATTTGTCCCAACAGAGAGAGGTTTCATTATAATATCAATAATAATATTCATAGAAAGAATTAAATTTAACTTAAATGTATCATTATCCATGTTCCTTCTTGAGAAATGATATTTAACATCTATGTCTTTGATCATGAGTTATGAAGTTGGTTCTTGGATAGATTTATCATTTATTTCTATTCAAATCCAACGACTAGAGGACAATAAGAATAAACATTCATTTATTCAAGTTGATTCTATATCAATTTCATTTTTATAAATTATGAGGATGTAAAATCATTATCAGATTATGTGGTGATCAAATTTAGATGGTATTCATTATTACTATATTGTGCATTAGTTCTCGGTCTAATGAAAAATGTACCTCATATTGTGGACATGTGGAAAAAACTGTAAACACTCATGTAGAAATTTATAAATACTTTTATATATTTATCATCATTAATCACATAAAATTGAAAATAATTGGATGTATTTATGTCATAAATTATATTCATTTTTTATATAATACAATGAAACCACTCTTTTAATATACTGAAACCTAAAATAATATGTGACAACAAAGGAAATAATTTACCTTTATCTAGTAAATTACAAGATAATACAAATAAATTTAATATATTCTCTCTTATTGATATATTTTACTCTATAATCCGTAATGAATTTTTTACCCTACCAAACTAGTGTCGGATTTCCTAATGATTATTCCCTATCAAATATTTTTAAAAGATTCCTGGAAAACATTTCACGAGAGATAAAACATGAACATAAATGTGGGTAATTTTTGTATCAAATATTAATGTGGAAAAATCGACAACTACTGTTTTAAACTGTTGTATGTTATGATATATATTATTACAAATATCATTAATACACCTTATTTCATGATTTATGGCATAAAGAAACATATTATAAAATCTAGAAAATTATGAATCCAAAAGTCTTTGTGTTATTCGTAACATATCATAATAACTTGGAACATAAATACAATGACATTTTTGAATCCTTACCTAAAATACTCCTTAAAATCAAATGTTCTTCTAAAACGGTATGGGTGAACTCGGGGAAGTACATAAGATAGGGGTGATCTATATAGTAGATAAATTGGTTAATAATATTATTTCATGAGTTATGTTAGTACATTTTAAATAACGCATATCATGCTGACATAGTAGGAGTAAGAATCACAATCTTGAACTTGTGATCCATGATTTAATATGAAAACATAATGGGAACATATGTATGAAGAAAAAAAATAAAACACGGCATCAGAAAACTTATTATATAATAACCACCAAGAGAAAACAATATATGTTTCACAAGATAAATTCTAATTAACCACTCATTTAATTTTTTTATACAATAACATTACCCAATAAATTTTCGGGTTATATAATTATAGTCCCACTTGTTAGTTTAATACCACAAACATGCATAAGAATGACACATAGATAATAAAACATAACAAAATATGTTATAAATTTTAACCCCACTGATAAATAGTGAGGGATACATAAATATAAACCCCCAATCATCTATGGTTAGGTACAATAAGGTTAATACCCAAGAAGGGAAATATAGATGGGTATTCACTACATAAACATTTGGTATAGAAAACAGAAGATAATATCTTCTACATAACCGGATTACATAATGGTTTATATAATAGTTGAATGAGAGATAAATGTGTTTATAATTACATGTGAATATCAAGGATAATAACATGGATGATTAAATACAAATACCAATATGAAAAATCAGAAATCACATTGAATGACATAATTAATGTACCAGCGTATTCATTGGAAGAATATGATCACTTATATTGACAGTATGCTTCAAAAATATTGGTTGGGGATTATTATTATCTTGGGGTAACATTGGTAGGACATTATAGAGATAAAGTATAATTAATTTCATGGTAAAAGTTATTTTAGTATTGGGGAAGGAGAGTTTGGTTGGGTTTATATGGAATAATAGTAGATAATTCATTATGAATTTCCTAACATAGGTTTTAGAATGTATAGGATAATGTAATAAAATCCAAAAAACATCCAATGATCATTCCCACGGTATCATCCAAAGTGTATTTGTTCATTATTTTATATGAATAAGAACCAAATATAATAAACTATCATTTTTGGTGTTTTATAAGTTATTCATCATCATAATGAATTGTTTTTAAAAGATTAAATTACAATATTGGTATTAGAGGATTCTATATGGGATTATAAAAAAAAATAAAAAAATATCTAAAAAGCATTATTTTAAATGGAAACATAATTTTTGTTAGGGATACTTTTTATTTTAATTATTACACCACTTTATGGATTCTATGTTATCATATTATGAAACTTATATTTATACAATATTTAATTTTGACCCAAAAGTTTGGTAGTCAAAAAATGTTAGGAAAAATCCAAATTTGGATAGTTTTGCAAGTTGAATTTAAATATATCATTTAAATTATCTAAATATATATCAATATATAATATTTTATTGTTATAAATAAAAAATACATATTCTACAAAAATACAATCTAGAATCCAGTTTTTGGGCCCATAAAAATAATTTTTAAAAACATTAAAATTTATTATAATTTTTACTAAATAAATATTATTTAATAAAAATATGTTATTTTTATATATTTTATATAAAAAAATTTAATTAATTTAAATTATTTTATTGAATAAAAAAATATTTACCAAAAGTAAAATTATTATTTCATTATATCAAATATGTATTTTTATTAAAATGAGTACTAAATAATTGAAATATATGATATTAAAAAGGGATAAATATTGACATTTTTTTGTAAAAAATAATTTCTAAAACATTCTACAATTTTAGTATACATACATATGACTTTATTAAAGAAATGGATGCCCTACGAGTAAGGTGTGTGATGGTGATATTTTCATGGAGTGGTTCAATGAACATGGTTTAGAATATGATCATGATTGTCTTGGACATCTCCTCTAAATGTATTTTTCAATTCATTAGTTTTTGAATCATATCTTGGACTTGGTTTAAGATAAATCCTAGAAATTTTATCCCCAAATAATCTTTGATAATATGGATTAATAGGTTATTATCATATTATTCATGTCCATCGCTTCCATTCACGATGTCAAAAGGACCATCTCATATACCAGAATATACTAACCAGAATCATGAATTAACAATTGTCATATTATTAGATATTATGAATAAAAATGTTTTTGAATTTTATAGATGAGAAAATTTTCCCAAATAACCATATTTGGGTGGGTTTCTTCTATAACAACATTTCATAGTAAGTAATTTACTCATTTAAAAACGGAAATTTAATTAATAGATTTTTGGGTCATTACATTTATATGAAATTTAAAAACTTATCCATTGAAATTTTCATTTCATACACCAAAATATATGATTATACATCTGTTTCATTTCCCCTTTCAGTTATTATATAACTTCCATGACCGTGTGGTTCCACTATAAACATGTTCTATGTGATATGTATTTTTTAAAATAGTTTTGTTTCTATGATATTATATATTCATTGGATGTTCCCCATATGAATGAGTATTTTCCAATTGTGCGATATATATAATCATTATATTTTAGGGGTATGTTAATTACATCACTAATATGGATACATGGATCATATCATGTACCTGAGCTATGTTAGTTGGATGTCATATTCTATAAGGCAATACTCTGATGTGGTCAATGTTCTCAAATGGTTTGATATATCTATGAAAAATATTCACATTATTCCCAAAAAACATGAATTTCATACACTATGATATATGATGAAACACAATATCACTAACCTCAAATGATATGGACCATTGATGGTTGTTTATATAAGTATTTTTATCAACATTTTATAGAGTTCATATAATGCTAAATTTTATGAACACTGTCTATAATCTCCTAGATCAGATCAAGTACCATAAACATTAATTCATTAATTTCGTCCTATAAAGTCATATATTGACATATTATCCCATAATGATCCTCATAAGGTTCCATTAGATGGGTAGAATTTACGATTTTTGATATATGATATTTATACTAGGTAAATATGTTTATCCCAACATCCATAAAAATAGATTGAACATGATCTCATCAAATCCTCCATAGTTTAAATGGTACTTTCAACCTAACCATCCATATAAGGTTGATAAAAATATTCATTCTTTGTTTTTTATAAAATGTTTTCTAATTACATCCAAAAAACCACTAGGTAATCAACAGTTTTTAATCATATACAATATAGAGTGAAACACCACAAAATCATACCTCTTAAATTATTAATATCTTGGTGTGTTTGTAAAGAGATATTTATTATTTGATAGATATAAAATTCATTGGCCTCGTAATGTGATTGAAAACCACCCATATAGAGTTACTTCCATTAGCATTCATCGAGATTCATATGATAAATTCAATGATTATGTTTTACCATTTCCATAATAATTTGGAAACATTTGTCAACATACCATTGGATATCTATCATTATACATCCAATTTTTCATACCAAGAATCGATATAAAAACACAATAATATCCCTCTTCATTATATTTAACAAAAAGTTTAACTTAAAATATCCACAGATCATAGTTAATCTTAGATAAAATAGAGACAAACGAGATATGATGATTATATAAAATATCTCTATTTATTAATGGTGTTGTTGGGACACCATTCTGAGATCTAATGATTAAAAAAACATTTTTGAAATGATGAATTGTAGAGTATTTTCATTATTATTTTGTAATAATTCATCATATTATAGGCCTCTTTGATCCCCTCATGAATCAATAGATGAAAAGTTATTTGAAAAAGATTTTAAGAAGATTATTTTATGATTTCCAGGTCCATAATATTCATATCCAATAATATTTGATCCCTTTTAGTCCTCAGAATTAATGGGGTTGAGAGATCCTTTTGACTAAGACAATATGACACATTGTTTTATTTCATGAGTTAGTGATGGATTAAACAATCATCATACACATTAACAAATAACCTCCATCATTGGGACATCTTATAATACTTTTATGTGAATATATACCTGAGTGTTTAATGATCAATATATATGTCACAATTTTCTCCATATATATAATTTACCCAAATCATTAATGTAAATATTTATCCTTAGAATTCATGATAAGGGGTTGGTTAGTACTACTCATTTATCATAAATTGGAAGAAGGTCTAGGTTATGAATTTATCATCTTGTATGATTTAATAACCCAATAATTTATTTATTTATCACTACAGATAAAATATCAATCCATGCTAGTGGGTAATACGATGACATAAGTTATGATTATTTACTTCATTATCCTAGTAATGATTCCATCACATTCATTGGTCAATAAAACATGGATCCCTTCTAGGTATTCTTAGTTAATGGTATTGATAATCATGGAAATCTTCTTGTAAATCTATGATAGTACAATATAGCCCAAGAAATCCATAGATTTCAGTCATAGACGATCATTCAGTGTATCCTTTGATTGCTTCTATTTTTTATGGATCCATAGATATCCCATTATTGGTGATAACATACCCCATTAATGTTTCTTTATCTAAAAAATAATCCCATTTACTTTTAATTTTACATATCTAATCGTTATGAAATATATCATGTGTAATATTTAAATTCTCCTCATATAACTCATTTATAATATTGTTTATATAACATTCATTAACAAGGACTACCAAAAAACTTCATGTTAATCTAAAACATCATCATTTAACAAGTATGTGAAGATTTTGGGAGTATTACTGTGTCCATAAGAAATCATTTTTAACTCATAGTTCTATTACCGTATAAAAAAATTATTGTTCGGGATATCCTCTTTCATTAGTTGTAATCAAAATATCTTTACATGAAATCCACACTAGAGATTTATGGGCCCCATATAGATGATAAAAAAATACATCTATACCCACTATCAGATTACATTTCATTATCATTATGTTTCTGAGATCATCATAATCAATGTTTAGGATCCATAACCAAACCATCTACTTAACTAAAAGGATCAGTTCAATCCAATGTAACGAACAGTATTGTATGAACCCATTATATTGATTCTCTTAAAAATTTTATATCATATCAACATCATGGATGATATTTTCTTAAGTCTCAAAAATTTTAGATTAATATGAAAGATGAAATGGTGTTGAAATAATTTAATGAGATTATGGAAACAATGATGATCCATCCTTTATATTCCACATGTGTAGAATCAGAAAGGTATTTCTGATATAGATGGTTATTTCCAGCCAATTAAAATTTATGTTGAATCATTAAAATGAAATTAAATGCAAGACAAAATACAATCAAACTCCAATTTTGGGAGTATCTTAATGTTTTCTAGGAAATTCATCTGTCAAATTTGGATATGGTATGACTTATACACATGGAATGAAAAAATCGACACATTTTTTATCTTCATTGAAATCCCAACGTCCATGTTTTTACATTCATATTTAATAGACGTAATAAAGAGTTGAAATTTTAAATAATGCGATGAACTAGAATTTACATGTACATTCTCTATCCATGGATTAATTACTATAATACATGTCACCTCATTATTGGTAGTATCTATAATATATGTTATTATGTATAACTATCTCACATCCTCTCACGACTATAGTGGATATAATCATTAGAAATCATCAACAACCATTCATTTAGGGAATTTATTATCATAGTTTTCATATCCATTATCAGTGAATTTTTTTAAAAAAGATAGAGGATTTTATTGATCATTCCTTCATTTTATCAAATTGCTTAGTTACTCCCATCAAAAATATCTAGGTAGGTTCCCTTCCATCCCATTCCAAACTCACTTACTTTAAAATTTATAAAAATACATTGATTCTTCCTCCATCACTTTTCCCATGTGAGTTGATGAAATTTATTTCCCTCCTGGGTTTTTTCCATAAATTTACCTAAAATAAAATCTAAAACCTACTTCTTGTCTACATTACCAAGTGACCATTTAGATTCAATAATCTCTATTTTAACATTAATGTGTTATTATACAATTAAATCAATCCATTAAAAATCTCAAATACCATGTACATTCAATATATTATTCATTACACCACCAAAGAAGGAGACAAATTTACATTCAGGGTAAATGAAAATGTAATATATATATCGTGAATTTTTTTAATGGTTTCCTCAACGACACAGATTGATTCAACATCCATTTTCATTAGACTAATGTAAACCCTCACTATTTTATGTATGATTTCGTAAGGAAAATATTTATTGAAATTCATTTTCTATAATTCCTTGAACTTCATTGATTCAATATCCTCCTAATGAATTGGATTTTTCACCAAAATGAATCATTTACAGTTTATAACTTTTATATGATAATGATCAATTATTGTCATCCCCTTCTCAATGAATTTTAGGAATAGAAAATCATTTCAATGTAGTTTATCCATTTCTCTGTGATTATGTTGTCACGAGATCAATTTAATGTTAGGGACCTTTGTTTCATAACAGTGATAATTGAAACATTCCATTTAATTAGGGGATTTGGTCATTCCTCCTATTTCAGGAATTTTTTCAAAACCTGATTCGATTTATAAAATATTATCATGAATATCATGGATTCTTCTCCCATCAAGCTGGTAATTTCATTTGGGAAATCATCATATTTCCTATCACGTTTTTTTGATAAATTTCAACTAATTTACATCCATTTACTATAAATAAATGGAAAATTAGATTTTAGAACTAAAATGATTCAATAAAAAAATAAGGACCCAAAACCACGAAAGGGATAATTCATAACTAAAATACACTCATTAACCTAATATTTTCATGGTTTATGTCTAGGTTTTCTATGATCCATTTCCAGAAAAAATAAATACAGATATTATGAAACCCTTCATAATGATACATAAAGATCCTCTAAATTTTCCAATGAATATCACATGGGAGTTCTAAAATAGGTGTGTAGTAAGTCATATTATCATATACTAGGTAATTATCATGTCCATATCAGTGGGACCATTTTGGGGTCATGACTGCATGTTACATCTGTTCTAGATCCATGTCAACTAGTAACATAATTTATGTATTTTCTTGAATCCATATACAAAATATATGAAATAAATTATGGATGATTTCCAATTTTTTGTCTTATCCCACAAGATATCAATAGTGCTTAATAAACCAAATACAAGAAATCATTTCATATCCCTATGATAAAAACTATGAGAAAACATATTTTTAATACACTTTATTCAAGAATATATTATATGATGGTACACATTATAAAATCTATTAAGATCATGAATACTACAATATTAAAAAAAATGTAAATATCATAACTGCTTGAAACAAAAAAAAATTAAATTGTTTAAAACTTCAATAACATGTTCGTAATATTCCATTGTACATATAATAATTAATGTAAAAAACATGGGACATACATAAGAAATGAGTGAGCTATTAATACCAATAATAAAATAATAAAATCAAAACATTATTTAATGAACTACATGTCAAAAAATATAAATATCAAGGTTAAATATGAGGTGTTAGATTAATAATGATTGACAATGGGGCATGATACATCAATAGATAATAATGGTTAAATAATAATACAAAAACAAAATAAATCATGACATAATAAATATATTCCAAGGTTAAATTTCAAGCCAACATAACATAATGTTTTAAGGATAACCTCCCCTAAACCACATATAGTGTATCTTGTGAAAATAATATTACCCAATGAATTGGAGGGAGATATAATTCCAGACCAACCCATCACATTCATATTATTAACATGAATATGTATGAGAAAAAGAGAATACAAAATTAATATGTATTTCATCTATTTTGACCCCTATATTAATTATGGTGGGTTATATAAATGTAAATTCAAAATCAGTTAATGCTAGGTAAAATGTGTGAAACCCCTTGAATGTTAATGTAGAAGGTTATTCACTACACAAATGCCTGGAATTGAAAATCGATGTAAAATTTAAACCGTATAACCTGTGTACAGAAAAGCTTGTAGATGGGTTAAGTGGGAGGGTATGTAATCTATCATTAATTAGGAAACATAATAAATGAAATATGAGTTTATAATAACATATCCAAACATGAAAAAATGATAAATTATTTGTCATGAAATGAAGAATATATGTGAATAATGTGGGGATAAAGAGGGTCACTTTTTTTAGATGACACTTATAATGGATTGGGAAGGGATTCTAAAGAGGTAATATAAACTATGGGAGGTGCATATATAGTTATAAATGATTAATATAATGATCCAAGTGTTGTTAAGGAATAGTAATATGTGATTCTATGGTTTTATATTGAAAAAAATGTGATGAATTATTTATTAATTATTAATCATAGGTTTTGGATACAACCTGATAAACTAATAAAAACCAAAAACCATCCAATGGTTTTCACCAATGGTTTCTATCTGAGAATATTGGTATAATTATGTTATAGTACTATGAACATAATTCTCTTAAACAATACCCTTGGATATGTAAAAGTTCTTCCTGTTTATGAATATTTTATATTAAAATTTTCAAATATAATATACATTTTTGAGGCTTTATTAATTGTTTATAGAATTAATTAGATAACCTAAAAATATCATTTTAATCAAAAAACATTATTTTGGTCATGGTTACAATTTGTTGTATATATTTTATCACTACAACATTTTTGTGATGTCCTAATAGACACACTATATTTATAATGTAATTAATTTTTATCCCAAAATTATGATATCTATGAAAATTATGAAAAAATCAATGTGGGATCATATGGATTTGGTGACAACAATGAAATTATTTTTTTGAAATTATAAATATATATATATGTATATATATATATATGAATATTTACACTTTTGAATCAGACATAAAAATTGTGAAAAATAATTCTTTTTTACAATAAATTTTTTTGACTCTTAAAAAAAATACTTATGACAATGTTAAATTATATTTTCATTTATATATAATAAAACAAGTTTTTAGTGATGTTTTATTAAAAAATTATTTTCTTTAAAAAAATATAGAATTCATTCAAAAAATTGTATTTTGTTGAAACTATACATTTCACAAAAATATGTTTTCCAATATATCAAAATCTAATTTATTTCAAACTAATTATTTAATAATTTAAAAAGGTAATATTAAAATAAAATACATGAAATAATTTTTTGATGAAAATTAAAAGCAATAGGTTATAACTATTTGTGTCTATATGCAATGATTTTATTAAAACAATAAATTCCAAAAAAGTAAGGTGAGTGATGGTGAGGTTTTTTGCATTGGTCTAATGAACAAGGGTTAGGCCACAATCATGAATGATTTAACATCTCCTATATATGTTTTATCTAAGAATTAGTTTTTGAATCTCTAGATGGGCCTTGTGAATGGGAAATCACATTTAAGTTATCTCCCATAGAATCTCTCTTTTGAGGGTATGATCTTACTTGTCTAATAAATTGCATCATTATTTCAGTTTCAAAATGTCTTTAACATAACCCATTATATATTAATCTTAATTTTCACTGAATAATTTCAATATTATTATTAGTTATATTTCAAAAAAAAATTAAATATCAAAGACCATAACATTGTCCAAAATAACCAAGATTGTGTATGTGTTTCCTATAGAAAAAATTTAATATTAAATTTATTCATTTTAAAATGTAAATTTATTTTTTTAATGCTTTAGTTATTTAAATATCATGAAAATAACCATTAATAATGAGATATGTAGTGTTGGTCATACATATATATAATTATTTTTTCCACCCACCCTTTTTGGAATTTCATGATCCTTTGATATATATCATGATGAAATTTCCATGATATTGGGTATAATTTCAACACATAGAGTTACTTTTTCATTATATATATATATATATATATTACATTCATACTCAATAATAATAAACCCCTAATATATTTTTATATACACATTTTCATTCATCTAACTATTCATGAATGTTGACTTTACAACTAATTGATAAACCATATTATTTTTTTATTCTTCAAAGGTATGAAATGAAATGAGGATATCAGGTATAACTATAGTTAAAAATCTTTCATCAAATTAAATTCCATTAATTTTGAATCATTCAATGTAAAAAAATATGTATTTATTTCATAAAATATTATCATTTTTATAAATATTATTCATAATTATCTATTTTTTAAAATGATGTTCTATTCTTTATGTGTATCTGTAATCTATCATGTATTGTTATTCATAATCTGAATAATATTTTCAGTCATGTATTTTTTTAATTTTAAGGATTCAACAAATGAATTGGGATCAAACCTCCAAAGAAGACAAACATAAATAGCTAATTAGGTTAGTCCCTTCAATTTTCGACACATTCAATCTAAAATCTAGTTATTTTTTCGACATAAATGTGCGTTATCATTAAATAATTAAATTAATAGGTCCTTAAACTTCCTATGTCATCACTAGAATAGGAATAATATGCATAATCATCATGTATATATCCATTTTAAACATTATATATATTTTATTTAATATTTATTTCATCACTCCCATTAAAATCAATTATATATTTCTATATAAAATTTATTTTATAGATGCATGTTACATAATCAAAATAATCCATCATTTCAGAATTCATATTATATAAATAATCTGTTAATTAATTTTTTCTGTATCAAAAAAAATATATTCGATAATAAAATTTCTTGTTTTACTTCCCAAATAATTTTTTTACTTTTTAATATATAATATACTTTAAAACACTATAATGGTAAAATGTCATGTGTTATTCTTTATCATCTAATTATATGGATTAATATTTGAATTAAACATCAATGTAATCGAATTGTTAATAGTTATATTAGTTTTGATATCATAAATCCACAAATAACTTGAGGTATCACGATTAATAAGAACTATCATATCCCTATCTTGTAACGAACCATCCCAAATTCCAAATTTTCATATTTTATATTGAACCCCATAGATGTAATGAATATACATGGTCACCCTCAATTGACATAATTTTCATTATTTTTATTCAACAACACATGGGAATGATTTTATTTTTACCAACAATAAATAAAAATAGTTGAGTAAAACAAATAAATATACCAAAATACACAATTATAACAAAAAGTAATCAATATTAATATCAAAAATAGATTACAATGATTATAGATAGGATATAATGTATAGTAAATAATAAAATAAAGACATAACTATCAGCAGATTCATGTGATACTTCACATGTCTTCACCTTCAGTGCTCCCATATTGAGATAATAATCCACTCATAATAACAATATGAATGATCATATTTTCATAAGTATTCCCTTAGAGACTATGTAAACATACACAAAATATTTTGTTTGTAGGGTGTGATATACTTCCCTATATGATACCACAAAGAGTTTGTGGGACTCATTTTATATAATATATTTTAAACAATGTTTTAAATTACATTTATAAAATACTATTACTTTTATTATGTAATATGAATACGAATAAAATTAATTTTATATTTATTTGAAACATTATTTTTTTAGAAAAGGTTATTAACATGTAATAAATGAACATCTAACCAATGAATTTATGTCTCAATAATTATAAAAGAGTGACTAAATGAAATATAATCAAATTAACTTTAACATTAAAATAAATAAACTCCAAATTGGAATCATCCTCAATCATGTGTAGATCATCTAGAACCTCTCACAAGGATAACCTATTAACCTATAATGAAAATATATAAATCAATAGACCGATATATATACTATTACCAAAATTTATTGAAAAAAAATACTGGATTTAGAAAATTGAGGTTTATTTAAGGTAATGAGAGGGAATTTATAGCCAGTGTAACACTCATCCCAAACATCTGACATGGCAAGACAATTCACTTTTGTAACCCAAAAATATCAAAACAGACTCACTTTACCAATTAGAAATAAGCATAAAAAATTTAATAATTACAAAATTTATTTCATTAATGTATGAAATGGGAATAAATAAATAAGGGAAAAGTAAATAATAATAATACCAAACACATATTTTGAAATAGTAACATCACAAAAACTAAGAAATGGTTATTATTAAAAAATAAATATAACTCAAAAATAAATAATAAATAATTTTGAAAAAAATACATCCTTGATATATTAAATTGAATATGTTTTAAGAATAATAAGTAATTTTTATAAGGGGACATTGAAATTTATAGGAATTTTCTATTTGAATAACATGTATATCTTTCAAATCAACCATTGTAAGTTCATTTGGATCAAAATAGTTCTCCCTCACATTTTAACAAACAAATTATGTAAAAAAAATTAGATAATTAGGAAACACATATATTTGAAATTACAATATGAAAAATATAATATCAAAAGGGCATAAAGTTATATTTCTTGTTCGATTGAAGAAAATTTATATAGGAACTAATATATAAAATAATAAATTGAAAATTTCAAGAAATAAAAAAATTTTCAAATAAAAAAATGTTTCATACAGACACAAACTAGAATGTGGTTGGAATATTTTTAACATCATGAAGATATTATTCAATGGGTTTGGAAGAAATTTAATAAATAATTTTTCAACCAAAGGCCTATATGATTCTGAATTTATTTATTTACATTGAATTTTTTTCCCTAAAACCTAGCTTAAAAATATGATTATTTGAAAAAAGTGATATGTGGAAGACAATATAGTACTAAGAGAAAATGATATAAAACACTGTCATTATGGATCCCCTAAGAAAAACATCGATAAGAAAGGATTCCAGGAAGATCCCCCCCATTGTGGGTGTCATTTCATGTGATGTTTGATGTGAGTTTTACCCTTAATAATGTAATAATAATAATAATAATAAAGTATAAATAATAACGAACCCTATGTTTTATTAATTTCACAAAACAAAAATGAACACATATATTCACTTCCCAATGTATAGATAATAACGTTAATAATTATACCATACTCAAATTTATATTTTCAAACAACATATAATTATTTAATATAGGGAAAAAATAATCATTGAGATCATTTTTTATTACTGTTGAATCCCATACAAATAAATATAATAGTAATAGGTGGATAATGTAGTATATGAGGAGATATGTGTGATTATAGATGCCACCTCTTACATTAGAGATATGAAAATAAGAACACCCATCCTTAAGGCCAAATTTCCATAGATATGAACAACCCACCAAGACCATCCTCAATAGTATAACGACCACAACATTTCCCTCCCCATAATTGTGAAAGAAATTGTCTGAAATGCATTTAACATAGTGAAGATAGTTAATATTGTCAATTATAATATTCCACATAACTAAATATTATGCACTTCTGATTATGGTAAATATATATTAGGAGACTCCTATAATCCAAATTTTTTTCCATCCTTATTCCTTGGCACATATAATTGAAAGAATTATTTCCCAATTCTCTACTTAAATATAAACATAGTTTAAAAAATATAATTAAGAAAAAATCGATAAACCAATTAGTTTCATGAATGATACCCCCAATTTAAGACATTATAATAGAGACCATGTAGCATATTAAAATTTGAAAAAATTATAAAAATTCACTACAACTCAATAATAAGCTGTAAATTAATCACACTGGGTCTTAGGAACTCAATACATTTATTAAAAAGGGTTTTGATCACCTAATATAGATTATTAATTACTAATCCCATGTTCTTACTATGAGTTATATAATATTTCAATTCCATAATGATGAATGTTTATAATGTATAATATCCTAATACATATACCAAACATGAATAATTTTTAAAAATAAGAAATTATTATATTATTAATAATTGTTTTCATATTTTTTTTAAATATTATTTATAGAATTACAAATAGTAGGGGTGTTACATTTAAAAAATATCCATGTTCTTATTTCAATATACATAATTCTATTTTGGAGCATACATTGCATGGTAATTATGCCTTATTCCAAGTTAATGAAGATAATATGGGAATTTTTTGTTGAAATATCCCCCCTGTGTTTTGGATGCTAACCTATTCATGGAATTAACTATCTTCTTCTATGATTTTCTTCAAAAAAAAATTAAAATATCATCAATGATGAAAATTTATTATTGATAAATATAAATAAATTTATTTTGGTAAAAACATCAACATATGTGTTGAAATACATATCTTCAGTGGTTTACATATTATTCATGTACCATTAAGAATCAGAGTGGACCAAAACCTATAGCTTTTGGGTTTGTATCTCAATCCCTCTTTGGTTTTTCACAATATTCCAAATTTTATATATTTTGAATATATTGATTGGATTTCTATTGAAGTAAGTAATATTCCCCATATTCTCTTGTATAGTCAACATTATCATTCAATTTTATCGATTATGACCGTATTTTTTATGATTAAAAAATTGATCCTTTATAATCCTATAAATATATACATACGATTTTATATCATAAAATAATTTTCTATTTGTTCACATCCATCTTGATTAAATTCCATTATATTTCAACATTCTCATGAAAAAACTATTATTCATAAATATCAACCCATATTTTTCATTATAATCTTATGGAATTCCCACAATATTGTGTTCCATTCTATAAACCAACATGTCTTTTCTTGAATGTTATTAACTTGCCCAATAATTTTTTTTCTAAACCATTAATCATCATTGATATTTAATAAAATAACTTTTGGTAACTTTACTTTTATGCAATTAATTTTTATGCAGGTTTATATACTAAACTATCATAGACGATGATCAGTCTTTATCCATGTTATGTGGATTATCAATACTCTAATCATTGAATGAAATTTCCCTAATTTTTTTTAATGTTTGGATTTTTTTATTTTTAACATCATAAATGATAAAATATAGATATTATTGATCTTGAGGTATATTTATCAACTCATATGAAAATATCCATTCATGGAAACCCTTCCATATATTTATATATAATCATAAAATATTTTTGAGAAAAATGTTATCCTTACTTTGATGAAGTCAATTGTTTTGTATTTTATTTTTTTTATCTCAAAAATTATACATTCATCATAAATTTCATACATATGGATTTATTTTACTAAATAATATATTTTTTTTAGAAGAAATCAGTAATGGAATAAGAGTATTCTTGAAATATCCACATATGATAGAAATTATTCTCCCATATATGGTTTTATATAATAGATTATTTAAGAATTTTATGTGTTGGCTTCATAATACCATTTTATTGAACACTATTAAATTTGGAGATAATATTGATATTTTCCGATAATTTTTATTTGTTTATATATCATCATATTTCACCTTATGTTAATTTTTTTCTGTTGACAATAATATATTTTAAACTATATTCAACCATAATACAACCTTACCTTGATATAATTAATCATTAGTATCCCATTATTTATATAAATATAATTTTCCGTAAAGATAACATGTTTTTCACTAGTTTATAAAATCACTATTTATTTTATATGATTACATTTTTTCATAGATAGCATGAAACATTATCTAAATTATTTGAATCATTTAATTGAATTGATGTTGAAATTTTTCACGTGATTCTCTACAAGAACAATTTTAAACTTATTATTTAAATTATCATTTCAACTAATGATGATATTATAGTACATATCATCATTTATATTATTTATCACAACATTTTACAGCATTATCCTCTCATATTCTTTGATCATGGTTTCTATTAATTATTTATTTTATTCTATTAACAAAATATTTCTTTATTTATGAGTTTCTATCACTTATACTTGTAGTTCAATTAAATAGGTTATTTATATACATTATTAATATGTAATATTTAATTTAATATATCAATTTACTAGTAAAATACTTATTGATTGCAGTACCATCTTCTAATAATTTACATTATAAATCTTTTTATTATCCAAAATTTCATTAGGTGGTTTATTTAGAGATATTATAATCATAACTACTCTCATGATTATTAGAAGTATCATTTTAATTAGATTAATTCTCCTTCAAATGAATTTGGATGAAATATTCTTCCTCTATATATATATTGTATAATAAATTTCCAAATTATATTCCTTTTTGAAAGATATTATTTTCATTTCCACATATCAAACACCCTTAGTGATTCACAAAGGAACCATCGTATAAAAAGTACCAATATCAGCAAATTTGAAATATATATAATGTATTTTATAATTATTCATTCATTATAGGCTTTTATAATTTTTGAAAATATAGATGGAATTTCAGAAATTCCTTTTATGTTCTCATCTTTTTATAGTCTTTTTCCCAATATTTACTCTTATAATTTTGTAATTATTTTAATGAAATTACTTTGCTAACATATCTATAATTTTTATGCCAGCTCCTACTATCATTTCATAGGAATACATTGACTTATAATGATAATATATTATGATTATAACATTATTAATATTCTCATGTGAAGAAAAAATAGAATAATACTTATTTAGTATATTTATCAAAAGATTGGATTCCATTGTAGAGTATTCGGCTATGTCTCCATATCCTATGAATGAGATTACTATGTTTTTTAACCTAGTATAAAACTAATAGTCAATCATTTTGAAGGGATGTCAGAATAGATCGTAAATGCCATATTTATTTCCGAAATATCAACCTAGGTGTGTCACTCATGGAGATTGGATTAGTGAATTAAATATTGTTACACACATATTTATTTTATTAATTTAATATTTTACCAAAATGGAGATAAATGAATGAATTTATTTAAATAAAACTGAAAATTATGAACGCAATGAAATAATGGATAGGGTAAACAGCCTAGGATCAATTGAAACAATTCTCTATTTTCTCATATATTTTATTTTTAAACAATACTCTAATATTGTTCCCAATATGGTACACACAACCTCTCTAAACAATGTTTTTTTGAATAAAAATCAAACTCCAAACACCTCATTATAGAAATAAACACCATCATCTCTATTTTATCACATCCACAAGCCTATCCACCCCTCAAAGCACTAAACTATTCAAAAAAATTATATTTGAGTAGTTTTGAGGAAAATTTATTTTTTTCAATTTGAATGGAAATGGGGGAAATATCAGATATATGCACTATAATTGAAGAATACAAATCAATTAACTGAATCGAAAAAATAAAATTGAAAATAAATTTCTTAAAATATTGAGAAACTAATTTTTTACAAAGGTTAGTCCTCATGTTACCCTATCATCATGAATGAGATCAATAGAATAATTGTCATTAAAATCAAAAGTGTAGAGATAAATAATTAACATATGATAAGAATAAAATAATAACGTTTTAAATTATAAATAATTTAAATAACCGATCTATTTCAAATAATGGAAGAAGTAAAGGTCTCTGATCTTTAATAAATTAGGAGAGTAAAATATCTATCAACAACACTAGGCCTCCACTTTATCCCCATTTAGGTATTATGTGATGTGAGGACATTGATACTTCGTTCTGAAATGGCTTCAACATGCCCAATCCCATGAATTTCAAATACTAATGTCGAAATATATCAAATAATAGAGTATATGGAATTATTTTCATGATATTCATCTTATTATTTTGTTTTTAGTATTTAATAAGGATTTATTGGATAGACTAAGTCGTATTTTCCCAAAACATTGAAATTGATTTTTATTTTATTTTGATACATTTTAAATTAGATTCCACTCATATTTTAAGACCATAAATCCTTATAAAATTTTCCTGAATCAAATATGTTACCTGAAAATCTGCCAATGCAAATTATTATATCACACATCATCCATTAATATTCTCAAAAACTCTAATATCATAAAATTTATTTCGACAACGGGAATAATTATCTTTTGAATGGAATAATGTTTTTTAATTATATTATCTATGAGTCTTTTGATACTCAAAAGTCATACATATAATCTCTTTCATCATATAAAATTTACATATCACTTATAGTTTGTATGAAATTATATATATTTGTTTCTTCACTAGGAATATTGAATATATTTCCCAGTAATTTGAAAAAACAATTGTCACATATTGGAATAATATTTAATAAATAAAAGATATATCACTAAATTTTTATTATAATTTGTTACAATTGAGTATACCCTTTTTAAAATTATATATAATTTGATATTCTATATGAAAAATTTCATACGAATTTATCATTAATCCTTCATTATGATACATATCATTTTTACAAAGGAAAAATTTATTACACATCACGTCCTTTGACAACATTCCAGTCTTCCGAATAATATTATATTTCATCCATAATGTTAAAAAAATTTATGTATCGCGGGATATATTAGATTTTGAATTTCTACTAAATTATATAACCCATGAAAATTACAAAGATAGTATAAGAATATTCATTTAATTACAAAATTTATTTAAACCATTATAAATCATAATTAAAATTAACATTAAAAATTCATTTTAGAATTCTAAAGATGAGTAAAAACAAAAAAATTAAAATATTTTTCATTTAAAAAATAAATGGAAAATTTGAGAAAATTTAATTTTTCAAATTATATAGGTTATATACAAATTATGTTGATAATTTTTATAGAATAAAAATTAAAATTTTCAAATTTATATTTTTCATCACCCCCCCCCCACACGAATATAATTTTACTATTATGAAATACAATGAAAATAAATAACTAAAATATTATATTCTACCAAATTACAAACAACGAAACTAGGTAATAAAAAATTAAATGATTTATTTTTTATTTGGAAATTTCATACCTATTAATTGAGTTATCCATAGTGTCCCACATTATTTTAGAAAAAAGATAAATTTGAATGATTATACAAAAAAGAAATTTAGTTAAACTATTAATTTAATAAGTAAATTTTTTATAAAAACAACCATAAATGTTTTCCCCGTTAAATATACTTTTCAGTCATCCTTGATCCATCCTAAATGACATTATTCTTAATCAAAATTTATCATCTTCATATGGGATGAATAATACACTAACATAAATCCATTAATTTTCTATAATTATAAACCAAATGAATTATTTCCAACCTTATTATATGTAAATAACATTTTCAATTTTTAGTTTTTTGGACATATTTATCATAGAACTCAATCCTTATTATCCCAAAAAACACCATGTAGTATCCATGTATTACAAAATACTCATTATTTCAATTTAATTCTATGTAAATACATTAATTATGAACATTGTGGTTTATATTTACATGAAAAAAGAAGTTATTTATAATCAATATTAAAATTGTACATTCCTTTTCTAAATATCATTATTTCACAAAATTCCTTTTTTTACACTTGTTTCTATTGGTTTCAAACCCTAATATCCACAAAAATACCTTAGAACAGACTTAAATATAAAAAAAATTAAATAAATAAATGAATCCTTAAAAGAAAAGTTATATATATTTATGGTAAGTATTATAGCTACGTCTTCTACTACTAGCCTATAAACAATCAAAATATATAAAATTAAAAATGGGAATCATGAAAAATTTAACATAAAATTCCATAAAATAATTCAAAAACTAATCATAACCATGTTGAGAACGTATTTGAAATTTATTCTCACAGATATGAAATACGACAAACTAAAACTAATGGAAAAACATGATAAAACAGTTCACGAGAAATATAAATGTGAAACATATCTATATTAATATAGATGTAATTATTTCAATAATTAATATTATCATAGTAATTTTTATTCCTGAATATGAAAAATAAAATAAAAATAACATTAAAAATTTTGATAAGATAAAAAATTGAAAAAACAATAGAAAAAGGAAAGGAAATATGGTTTAATGTATGACATTTTACATTATTTAAACTAACCTAATTGGATGTTTCCCATGTAATACAAATACTAAAGAGGGATTGGGTTTCCATAATAAGATCCACCACATCCTTGTGGATAACTTAAGATTCCTTACTATATTATTCATCAAGAGGTAATCTTTTTTATTATAGTAAGTTTATCTCCCCTTGAAAATGTGATACAATATATATGGTTTGTATATTAGAATGAAATTGGATACTTACACTAGTTATTTCTTAAATTTTGATATATTATATTCTATATAATTTTATGGTGTTATTAATAGGGTAGCAATATAATTGGTTTAGTTTATTTCATAGACAAGTCAGTAGATTCTTATTCTATATTACCAGCTATGGTTTTTAATTATTCCATCTCATCATCAGTTGCAATGATAATCATATCCTCTAGGGCTTTATAACTCTTATTATATTCATAAACAACAAATTTAAATTCTTCTTGGTCCTACAAAAAGGGTTTGATTCTACAGTTTTATAATAAATGATATTAGAATTTACATCAAGATAAATAAGATTTTACTTTAATTTATTATAGTTACGTAAGATACCCTCAATTTTTATTTATTTTTATTCAAACATTTCATGCTTGGGAATTCAATAATAATTTAAAAATTTTGGTTGCTAAAAGACATGAATTCTATCCTAGATAGAGAAGATATCTTTTGTTTCCCAAAAAGTTTCTTATATACAGACTATATGTGAAGAATATATAAAATTAAAACAAGGTACACTGAGAGATATTTCAGTTTTTAAAATATTATAATTAAATGATTCCAATTGGCGGTATTACCACCTTTAGTTTTCCATGTAGTTTTTAATTTGAGTTTAATTTCTCTTATATATCTCCTAATATAGATATGAAATATTCTAGGTAATCTATATATTATGAAAAACATGATACATATTTTATATATTTTTTAATCATTGAAAACATTAATAATTTTTAATATAATCTATTAAATTTGTTTAGTTTTCATGTAAATTTCAAAATATTAATAATATAATAAAGGCCAAGGTCTGTTCACAGGCCTTAATGTCTCTGATTAGTGTATTCTTTATTCATTGAGTACAATATATAAACACATGAAATTGTTTTGTAGTCGATGGTTATCCAATATATAGTACATTAATATAATCACTTTGTCATAATAGGAGTTAACTGTAGCACCCAGAGAATTATTTATTCATTTCTATATATTTAAATTTAATTTAATTTATATCTTTCATTAAATGTATTCTTTAGTTTAATTGAACTGTGGATTACTATTAATAATTATTGTAAAAATAATCACCATGTGGATGGAAATTTGGGTAGAAATATGGAAATATAAATTATGAAAATTATTTTTATTAACATATATTAAATTAATTATTTGGTTATTAAATTAATATAACATAAAAAAAAACCATTTTAATATAAATGATATGTATTTCAGGCCAACTTTTTATGTGTATATTTTCTTAATAAATTAAATTAATAACATTTTCGTGAATTATTTTTATTAAATATATATACTTAAAAATTAATAATTTTTTTTAACATTTATCTAATAAAATTTAGGTATTAGATATGTATATATATCATGTTTTATGATTTTAATTTATTTATCTAAAAAACATTTTTTTTGCATTTTGTGCATTATTTTAAAATAAATTCACCTTACATATAGATATTGAACCATGAAAATTGGATTACACATTTTTTAATCCATATGATAAAATTGTTTCCATAGGTCCCTTATATTTTTCTATTCGAATAATGAACATAATAAATTTTTTCACCCTGATAAGGGTAAAATAAGTAAAATAGGGTTAAATCATTGGTTTGAGGTTATATAATACTGTTACACTTATATTTATCTTATTGGATGATTTTTTTGGTAATATTCTATAAAAGTATCTATCATATGGACACTTGATGCAATATTCTATGATTTATTACCATTATATTAATTCAAAAAACTAATAAGTAAAAAATGTCAATCTCTTTACTTTAATATCTGTAAATGTTTTAAATAAGGATAGAAGGATGATAAGTTAGCTTCTAAATGATAATTTAAAATAAAAAATATTCTTTTAATCAAAATAATGTATTTCTAATTTCTTATAATTTAATAATTACAATAAATGATTAAACAACATTGACAAAGTATTTATTCAATTATTAGTGAATGAAAATAAATGATATCTAAATTATAAAAAGTAAAATAATTAGGTCAAATAATTATATTACAATAATTTTATATAATAATATCTTAATTTATGGTTTTTTTATTGTTTTACATTTTACACACATCATTTTTGGTTTTCTATTAAAATAAAATTTAATAAATAGTTTCAAAACTGACATTGATGATATTTAAGAAAAATAATACATTAATAAATTATTTTTTGAAATAAAAATAATTATAGATGTAAATGGGGTTAATGTAATGTATATGTTTATATACCTGGGACATTTTTGTGTTAATTTTCATTTTATATGTATAGTTATAACCCTTTAATATTGAAAAATAAAATACCACAGTTAAGGATAATATTCGTTAAAATAGAAGTTATACAAAAATTAAAATGATATAAATGACACCAACCCATGTATAAATTATCATGTTTTGTGATATATAAACTCTACCAATTTTATATTGAATATATAGAAATTTTAATCAGTTTTATTTATAATGTTTCAATAATATTTTAATATTTATTTTCATTCAATGAGTTCTTCTCCCCTCACATATAAAATTCAACTACTTGTCCCCTTTTATTAAAATGAGTATTACATTATAAAAAAACTAAATAATATATTTATAGTGTCCTAAAATCCATAACCATATACTAGTTATTTTTTTATTTCCAAAACAACATCCATTAATGGATTATGGTGTATTCCACAAGTAGATTCTCAAAGAATAGTTATAACACTTAACCGAGAATTTTTAATTTCATTTCTTCTTTTAATTCCACTATATTTATGTTATCCATTTAAAAAATATAAAATCACTATATTCCATATGTTTGATTTTTATTATGAAAATGAAAAAAAAACAATTTTAATCATCCTTCATATACATTCATAAATGATAACATCCCTCGTGCGTATGAGTAGACTACGACAGAGCAATGTGTCATTTTCATTTTTTCCATGGATGATTATATTAATATCATTAAAAAATGTATTAGATATATACATGATATTTTAATTATAACATAGATTCTAATTATTACCCTCTTATGTTACATCCATCAAAAAGTGAAAACAACGTCCATGCGTACATACGACATACCATCTCAACATACTGTATAATTAAATTTTGTATCAAAAAACATTAAGGATGTGTGTATATATATATTTGATATAAAATAATATTTTATAATTATTAATATATTGTATATTATGGGAAAATATTCAAATTAAATGCACGAAAATTACTCCACTAAAACACTCCTGGAAAAATAAGCCGTTATCACCATGTATTGTGGTTTTAAAAAAAATTGTTAATAAATAGGTGATATAAAGTTAAAAGTGGTTATTGTTTTTTATTATTTTTATTTAATTTAATTAGTATGAATGAATAATAAAATTATATTTATTATATAAAAGATTAATTTAATGATACTGAGGCTTTTCATACAAAATCATTACATCTTGTTAGATGAATATTCAATTCATATCACATATAAACTCTTAAGGACAATAATGATTTAGTGTATTTAAGGACTAAATTTAAAATATTATTATTTAAGGAAGAATTTTCTACATATCACATAAATATATTATCATTTAGTAATGTTAAAATTCACACCCTATATAAATCATTCTTCATAACCTAGGGTAACTAAATGTAGGAAATGATGGGTAATATGAAAATAAATTGTTAAAATGTGAGATGTAAATAAATGATCTTTAGAGGGAATAAGTTACCTGTAATGAAATGAGATAATGGCGGTAACATACAAGGTTCAGACCAAATTATTAAAAGATCAAAACATGTCTCTTCACATAAAACAATATTGTTTCAAATACAGACATCACATGAGTGAGAAATGATATTTACTTAAAAATTTAAATTATGTTAGTGTCTTATAACAGTGTCACCATCATATTTTTTGAAATAATGTCATGTTTCATAGTTAACTACTAAGACAATTAAATCATTTTGGATCTATATTACTAATAAATTTACCATAATATAAATGATCCAGAATGATATCCATTTTTCCATATTGGATCATTAACATTGGAGTGTATCCCAATGTTTATCAAGAATACATGCCTCTTACCCATAATGTATCATATATATTAGAATTTTTCCATAACTAGCTCTATTGATAATAATATGAACCTAATTATATTTGGGTTTCACTTAGTCTTACCGATAAAAAAATATATTCATTTGTACTCCATAAAATCATTTACCAATCATAATACTACGTATCCCCTATATATGAATCCTGTATTATAATCATTCAATTAGTCCATCATTTAATAACACATGAGAAAATAATGTGGCTTCCTTATAATTTAATTCTAATAATGATAATAAATCCGTAGAGATAATAACAATTTTACAATTGGATTGTATCCCCCATAAAAATAAAAACCCCCATAAATTTTTTTATTGATATATAGTTGTTAGGGAAATATTTAATTAATAAAAAATTATTCAAGACAATATATTATTAATTTTTAAATATTTTATCAATGTAAAAAAAATTAAAATATTTACTAATATATATCCATGAATATAACCTTTAAAACATATAATGGATGTATCAAATAATTTATTCATCATGAAATTGATAAATTTGAGTATTTTCATACATGTAAATAAAATTATTCCATTATCATTTTTGATAAAATGAAAAAAAGTCCTCATTCGGAAAAGTAAAACAACATTTCTTTTAAACAATTTATTAAAAAAAATAAGCTATATATAAAAATTTTATTATAGAATAATTGTATTATTCAATGAAAATTCCATTAAAACATTTTTAGAAAGCATAAGACTAGAATAAAAAGTGTTTTTTGACAAATTGATAAAAAAAAATTATTCATGAAAATATTATCTTCGTTTCAGTATTTTTAAAAGGTAGTAAAATGAAAGGAAAATATGAATTATCCCTAATTATCAACATGGGAAGATAATAAACGTGTTTTTAATAGGTATATTATAATATTTCATCATAAGAAACATAATTATAAATAATAATGATAAATAATGAGATTAAAACAAAACATTTTTACCACATTGTTATCATTTGAAACATAATAACACTAAATGAAAGAATTTTATGTTGATTTGTATATTCCACTATTCTCATGGGGATGATAACAAAAAAATTAATAGGATCTAGCACTATATTTCACAAAAAAACAAGTGGGGTATAAGGCTTCAATCCAATAGAAAAAATGATTAATTCAAATCCATTAATAAATTGGTATCTTTTGAATAAAAAACGGAATGTAAAAAAATATAATTAAATTAAGAATTAAATGTCACGAAGATATAAAAACTCAGGATATAAATTTCAATCTGTATGTTTGTAGAAAACAAAAATGAAAATAATGGTTAACATGTCTTATATATCATAGAAATAAAAGATAAAAAATAAATCCCTTACGTCAGGTCATGACTTATATTATATTGGTTCAGACCGCATATGTAATAAATATAGTTTTATTATATAAAAATTATAGGATATCACACTTATATATTATAAAATATAGGACATAGTTATGACCTTTTATTACACATTTAGAAAATGAATTAAACTATTCAAGGATATGGTATGTCATATTTGTGAATGAACATTGTTTATATATTTGATATAAAAAGAATAAATAAAATATAAATATTATTTCCACAAAAAATAAACATTATATGATATATATCATATATATTCCAAAAATACTTTACTTTTACCATAAATTTGATAATAAAATAAGAATCATGTAACATCACTCCATGGAGGTGGTAGGCTACACATACATCTGATTTTTGTTATCATTTTTTAAAAAATTGATGGTAAAAATGAATATTTGATGTTACAATTCTATATGTTTAATTATTTCAAAAATATCATATATATATATATGAAAAATATACCAGTATATCCATCTATTCATTTATATGATGGTAAAAATCATCAGTGGTTTGTGAGGTGGTGGTAATCTATACACATGATTGACAATATCATTTCCCATTGGATAGAAGTGGAGATGGATATTTTTCATTCCATACAAATAATATCATCACAGTATATATTAGAAACCTTTTATATTATATTGAAATTATTTAGCATTTAATTGTTGTGGTAGGAGAATATGTAAAAAAAGAATGTTCACAGTGAACATAATAACCTTTTCTTAAGAAAACCTAATTTGTATAACTTACTAAGGATGCTACGGTTGGTAAATGACAAAATATTATATCTAGAACATATAGAAGGATTTTTGGGGATAAAATTTCGATGTTATTTGTAGATAAAAATTGTAGGAGAGGTTTCAGTATGTTAGTGGAAAAGGCTCCTTTTTATAATCTAGGGGGAGTGACATATTTGTAAATAGCCAAAACTATTCGTTAATGGGATGTCACTCTTATAAAAAGTGCCAAAAAATGGAAAAAACTTATATTTTAGGGAATATATGATCTAAAAACACCTCGAATACATAAAAATGAATTTTCTTTAATTTGATATTCCATTTTCTCTATGTGTACATATTTTTACCATTTAGTTTTAAACATAATAGCTATTTTATTTATTTATTTACCAATGTAATTAATTTGATAGGAAAGAAAAGATTTTTATTAGTAATTTGGTGTAATTATTATAAATACAGACTCAACATTGGCAAATAAAATTGTAGATAATAAATTTCAAAATGGAATTATGTAATGTAGAAAACCATATTTTAACTTTAACTATGGTATTTATTTTTTAATGTTTTAACTATTAATTATGAAAAAAATATTCTTAAAATATTCACTAAAAATAATAATTATGATTCCATGTTAGGAATCCATTTCACAATATCCATTTCAATTTAGAGAAATAATTTAAATTAATATCAATCCTTCCGAGGTGAGTAAGAAGCAGTTTTCTATAGGGAAATATTTCATAAGTAAAAAACATCTATAAAACATAATTGAATATATTTCATTTACAGTAAACTGTCTTAGATTAATAATAATATAATGAATCATTTTTTACGTTGAAAATAATTTTAAAACATAATATCATTTTAAATATTCTCTAAATGAAGTGATAATTTCACATGAAAACTATACTTTTCACTATACATGAAAAAATAAATGTTTTTTGAAAATTCTAAAAACAAATCACATAAATATAAATCTAAAATTTTTATTTAAAATATTTTATTTTTATATTGAAATAAATATTCTATCAAGAAAAAATTATATTTTTTAAAGATAATAATGGATTTATTATTATCCCACGCATTGAAAAAATATTTAAATAATTAAAAAACATTTTAATCAATATATAATTTATCACCCCTAGATTTTACAGTATTTCCATTTTAAAATTTATTATCTTGGATATTTTATAATTCATAAAGCACCGATTTGTAATCCGTAATATACAATTATATATGATCACTAAAATAGTAATATGACCC
The DNA here is from genome assembly GCA_963277665.1 of Viscum album. Lineage (NCBI taxonomy): Eukaryota > Viridiplantae > Streptophyta > Magnoliopsida > Santalales > Viscaceae > Viscum > Viscum album. The sequence continues at coordinate 536,131,081 of OY728141.1, read as the reverse complement.
ATATGGATAGTAATACAACCAATATAATATTAACCACACCTATGAATGTATCATTAATATTTAGGTGACTTATAAATGAAAAGATAATATATTTATATCATGGAATAAGTAACAAAATTATTAAAAATAAAAAATTAAGTGTTTGATTTTTTGTGAAACGTAGATTTTAATTTTCAACATTATAATTCTAAAAATTATTAATGAAAATATATTATCATAAAATAGATTCAGAAAATTGGTTTTTTTATTTTAGTTGTAACACAATTTTATGAAAAATTAATTAATTTATGAAACTGTCATAAAATCAATTCTAATTTCAAAATTTTTATTTTTTTAATAACTTATTAATATATTTAATATTAAATTTAATATATTAATAAAATTAATAACATACAATGGAGTCCATTTGTGAATTATTCACATTGAAAAATAATTAGACTGATTTTTTTTTGATTTTTCTAAAGTAATTTAGTATATAGTAATTAATGAAATATAGTAATTTACATTATATATAGTATATAAGTTAAATAAACAATTTCATGAGTCACTTATATAATAATAAAAATAAAAAATAAATGTAATTTTCAATTTACTATACATAATCACACAAATAAAAAGTATTCAAAATCATGATCCTAAAAAACAAAATAACGATTAAAATAATCACAGAACACACCTCTCCTCCACTATAAATACCACCCCTCACCAACCGTATACCACAAACCAACAAAGCCATTAATCTTGATCAATTTCTACCCAATACATATCCAATACCACTCCCCCATGTTTTGGTTTTCCTTATCTCACCATATGACTATTTTAATGTTCGTTAAAGATGTTCTCATGGAGATTAATTCATTAGGTAAAATCGCCTATCATTCCTTTTTAATTTTTATTCATATTATTTATTCTTCTTATCATAACCTATACATGACTTTACAATGTGAAAATATGAATCTATTATAATTTATGTACTAATTTTTTTGATAATAATAATTAATTATCTTCGATTCCATTATTTATTCTATAAATGAAATCTTCATCCGTGCGGTGAAAATTATCTGCCTTTGTGGATGCCAGGATTTTTATTTTAAAAACCTACTTCAGGTAAAATCACAATTACATTTTTAATTTTAATATATAATTTATAATAATTAATTCTAATTAATTAATATTTTGGAAGTAGTACATATAGATAACATTAATTCATAGTACAAAATCTGTTTGTTGTGATCATTAAATTTTAAAAAAATATAAATAGTTAGTATTGACACATCATCATCATATATGGAAAAAAAATTAAAAATATGAACATAAAATATCTTATAATGTCATTAATAATAGATACATTCAATTTTGTATATCTATTTATATTATAAAAAAACATTCATACATGTATAAAAGTGAACCAATCATGAAAATCTATGAAATAATCACTCATGAACGAAAAATTTTAATATTATAACTCATTAAAATGGGGTTAGATGAACTTCATAAATATATAATAAATAAAAATAATATTTACTAATTTATTAGATACATTATTAACTAATCTAGTGTCATTTTCCATATCAATTAGTACATTTACATCACACATTCATACAAAATGTATGAGATTTCCCATGAACCATCATTTTCAATTCCAGTTAAACATTCTATATTTGTACCCAAATTTAATTATTATAAATTTTTATGTAATTAATATAAATAATATTAATATGTTTCAAAATCTTTTATCCATATCTATTCATCTTCTTTCGATTAGGAAATATTTGTTTTACAAGGTTCCATTTTAAATTCTACTAGATAAGCACAACCGATTAAAGGGTACTTCGTAATTTTTTCCCACATATTCAAGTACTCTCCATAATATAATTTAATGAACTAATATTTTTTTCCCAAAAGACAATAAATTTATAATGAATATATATATTAACTCTAATCAGGTCTAATTTAATAAATTATTCATTATTCTACTTTATAGTCCATTTTATATTTTCTTTTTAAACACACTGACGTGGAATATTTATAATGTTTCCTTGAAACGAATTATATGTTTTCACATCCATTATAAATCATCTATTTTTCAAACATAATTTCATTGTACATTTCATTAATTTTATATGATATACATGACTGTAATCAATTAATATTTCTAATACAAATGATATCCCAAAATAACTTTTCTTTCCAGAGAAATATGTTATTTCACATAAGAATTTATGAATGATTTTTTAGAATATTTCCAACTATTTCAAACCCCTATATGTAATATTATAATTTTTTGAAATTGATTTTTAATGATATAATCTACAATATTTTATTCAACGGATTTTGAATATTTTCACTAGGGATGTATTATCTTGATATCATTCACTATATAGATCTTGATAGTTTTTTATTATGTTTATTATGTGTTAAAAGTTATTAAATTTCATATAGTATATTAAATATGAATATATATGTTGATTATGATTAACCCCTTCCATTCGAGGAAGGCATTGGGCTTATTAAAATTATGGTGTGGCCTAAAATACTCCCTAGATGCATCAGTATGTGTCGTGAAACAATGAATATATTGACACTGTCAAGGCCTTTCACATTTATTTTTAGATACAGATTTGTCCAAAGCATTACCCATTTATTTTTAGATGGTTTCACTGATTCCTCGATGGTATGTTTTAGATTTCAAAAATTATGTATTTCTTCATTTTAATATTTTAAATGGATAATTCAGATGATTATTTAATTAGTAGAAAATCTATTATTACGTTTTAATGTAATGTGATTGTTTATATGGAATTATTTAGATCATATTTTATCTGTTTCATAAAACATTCACTTTTATTTATTTATTAATTTTTTTACATATTCATTTCATCTTATAATTTTTGTTTATAGATTTTGAAGCATTGTTTACCCGTACTAAGAATTTTAGGTCACCTTGTTTTATGTTTTTATTTTTCCTCGGAATGTGATAATGAATATTATGAATGACTTATAGGGATTATATTGTGGTTTATGGGTGATTTCATTAGAGTTTATATGTTATTTTTTCATTTAAAATTGTAATGTATAACTTATGATTTATCTATTAATCAGGAGCTACAAAACTATTCAAATCTTCAAGATGATACATCACTGTATATTGTACCAATATAAAAATGCGAGGCAACGACTCTAGGATAATGGGGTCAGGGTCTTTACAATGTGCACGGAGGATGTTTTGTAGAAACCATGGAAACATGACATATATAAAATATGGAACATAACCTTGAGATTGATTTTGATGATAAGAAATGTAAAACAACCAATAATTTTAGAAAATTAGATATTATGTTCATATTAGTATAATTAATTCCATGTATAGAGACATAAAGTTGAATTGGTTATATGAAAAATGTATCTATAGGTAGCAACACTAACAAGGTTTGTCGGGCATGGCATTGCATAACATGGTACATGATAATAGGCCTCCCTTCACACCCATTTTGACATATCTAGGTTATATTATTATTACAATTCTAAAATTCATTACAACCCATTAATATGAATTTAAAAAAAATATTCCCCAAAGAAACAATGTTTATGTTTATGATATTATCTATGAATAAATTATTCAATTTATGATAAGTGTTTTACTAATTCAAAATTATGCATTATAATTAAAATTCAAATTTATTTTATTTTAATATTTAGTAATGGATCTTATTGGAAGGAATGGAAACCATATCAATTAAAATATTTCATATAGGGATTTCCCTACCATGAATGAAAATGTTGTTTGAGTGAGAGATTAAACTATAGATGAGAAACTTATAATTATATAAGGAAAACTGAATGATGTTATGAGTATTAACCATACCCACATAGATCATTGTGATCTAGAATGTTGAATAAAAATGTTAAAATGATTTATAAGACATCATCCAATCTCATTAAATGGGACTACTAGCCGATTTTTAGATGAGTAGTGTATTTTTTCCTTATAGAATATATATACTACTTTGGTAATTGATGAAATGAAGAAAGTTATCATCATAGTTTATCATCTATTGGGAGAATAATAATAATGGTGTTCATTAATTCAATACAAAAAGGAGTGGGGAAATAAATAATATATAATGAAAGAAATTTGATGAAATTTTATTATAAAAATATTTCCCTCATGAATAGTGTGATAATATAGAGTTAAAATTCATGAATCAGAGAAAAATGAAGATGAAAATTATGATAATTATGAATCCAAATTTAGATGGTTATATAGGCATTCTATTGATTATATACATAATATAAATTCCAATATTATACGATTAATTGATTGTTTAATACCATTCTTATAATGGGAACTAGCCTCCCTCACATTCTCATCATATGAATAGAGAGTATCATGTTCTATCATTAAAAAATAATTCACTAGGTCGTAAATATTTAAAGGAAAGAATGAGAAGATGAGGGTTGTTGAACACTATAAAAGAGGAAATAATGAAATATGCAAGAAGTGGATATTTTAATTTTTATCTTGTAATAAATGTGGAATGAAACATTATGAAACCTGGAAATTGAGGATGTTATATTGTTACAAGTGTTGAAAAAGAGCCACCAATCCCACGATTGCAAGGTTAATAAAGAACCTTTAAATGTTTGATACTATAATTTTAAATAGATAAGAAATTTTAAAAATTATTTTACAATGTGTCAATTAAACATTCCCTGATAAATGCCAAGGGGAAAAGGCTATAGATATAGAGTCAAAATGGTAGATTTTTATGTTCATAATCATGAGGTGGGTAGTACCATAATCATATGCTCAAATTTAGATAAAACATAAATTGATTCGTGATCATTGTATTCCTTTTTTTATTCCCAGTTTATGTTAAAAAATATATATTTCCAATTCACCTTAACATGGGATTATATAGTGAAGGAACCTAGTAAGAACCTTATTGTAATAGAGATGATTTTATTATTTCCAATTATGACAAATAAACATACTATAATTTATTATTTTATCATCATACATAATTTTTTTTATATACTCCATATTATGGTATGGATTCAGAAATAATATAAATAATTTTATTTATAATTAAAGGAAATTATGATTTGTGATAATTATATGGAATTACTTATCTTTAAAGGGATACATAATCTAATGAGTTATATCTTGATCGATATCCAGTATCTCAACTAAATAAAATTCATGGGGATGAAGAGATAAAATCATCTATGATTCAGGATATAAATATTCAAATTGAGTATTTATCTATTTTACTAGAATAAATTTATGTATTTATATAGTATTTACATTGAAATATTCTAGAGTGTTATGTTTATATTCATTTTGATTTAACCCCTGATTCACTTAATATATCAAAGACTCCATATCGAATTACTATGGTGTATATAATGGGATTTATAAAACAAATATAAGAATTGAGTACTATGTGATTTATATTCCCTAGTGTATCACATTTTGGAGAACCTCTTTTTTTAAGAAGAAATATAGTACTTTGAGGCTATTCACTAACTAAATAGAGATCAATATTATTATTATTATGAAAATATATCTACTTCCTCATTTTAAAAAAATATTGGGTGTACATAAAAATGGTAAATATTTTACAGTGATTAATCTTCGATCTAGATATCATGAGTTTCATGTGAATAACAAGTTATTCCAATGAAAACATTTCAAACCAGGTATGAAAATTAATGTTTTATAGTAATTCCATTTTGGTAGACTAATTCACATACTTTTTTATGGTTCTAATGAAGATAGTATTCAAGGAATAACTTGAATATTTTTTGGTATTTATTGATAATATATTGTTATATTCTAAAATCAACGAGGACCATGAGAAAAAATTGTAGGTCTTTCTGGAGGCTCTTATAAAAAATAGCTATATTTGAACATTATAATGGGTTAATTTTGTCTATAAATTTAATCTACTCTTGGACATGATTTCTCTATTGATGGAGTATCAACTGATCCTATATCGATAAAAGAGATTATACAATGGACTACACCAATGAACATAACTATGTTACATAGTTTCATTGGTTTAGAATGATGTTATTGGGGTCTCAATCATAATTGTTCCCAGATAGCTAACATTTGAACCAAGATTACTCAAAAATGGGTTATGTTATTATGAAAAAAATAATGTGAATTTTTTATAGTAATTGGAATGGATAATATTCAATGCTCCGATCATGTCTATGACATTAAAAATGGTGTATGTTTTACTAAACGTGATGCATCAATGAATGGAAAGTATTGTGTCCTTATGAAGAAGGACATATTTATTCCATATTAAAAAAGGAATTTAAAAGTCATGAACAGATCCATCCCACTCATGATCATCATTTATCATCTGTAATCATTTCATTGATGATATAGAGAGATTATCTCTATGGTAAAAAATGTGAGATATATACTAATCACAAGAGATTAAAATACAAATTCTCACATAAATAAATAAATATGTGTTAATTTTTGTTTCTAGATCTACTAAATGATTATGATAGTTTAATATAATACACACCACTGAAGGAAATAAGGTAAAAGATTATTTGAGAAGGAATGATCGTGGTGTGATGAACAAAAGGATGATTGATAAGGATCCTATATACAGGTATATATTAAGGATGAATATGTGAATTATCAATAGAGGTGAAACTTTTATAAATTACAAAATGTTTTTCTAACAATCTTTATTGTATATATTTAAATGTTCTCAATCTGATAATGATAATTTTCCAAAAAAAATGAATCTATGAATGATGGGTAGTTGGTAGAGTTTATGAATGTGGTTGGAATTATAAAATTTAGTAGAATGATTTTGTATCCTTCTATACTCGACCAAAAATAGGATTTATTTGATGATATTCATATATTGAATTTATCTATACACCCTACTAGAACTAAAATGTATTGTGACTTGATGGAACATTTCTCATGGGATAATATGAAGTGGGATATTGATGAATATGTATCAAGTTGATTACTCTGTCAGTAAGAGATAGATAAAAGAAAAAAATCCAATCAGATTACTCAATCGTCATTACAATAATACATGGAAATGCGATGATATTATGTTACATATTGTTATAGGACTACCATGAACTTGTAGATTGAATGATTCATGTGTTATTCTAGATTGCCATACCCAATATGCACATTTATTCCTTATAAGAGAGGTTTTTCAATTATAGAAACTATACAAAATAAATCTTAAGGATATTGTAAGACTTTATGGAATACCACATTAAATTGGGTGTAATCATTATCAATTATTTATATATAAATTTAATAAAATTATTCCAAAACAATTAGACACTAGGAAACATTTGAGTGCAGCTTATAACCTTCAAACTAATGGATAGTCAGAAATTATTATTAAATCATTAAAAAGACATGATATGACCATGTTCACTTAACTTTAAAGGTATATTAGATTAGTGTTGACCATTGGTAGAGTTTTTGAGGAACAATATTTTCCATTCAAGTATTCAAATGGAACTATATATAGCGTTATATGAAAATGGATATCATACACCAATATGTTGGGATGCAGATTGTGAAAGGAATATTGGATAGCCAGAGCATGTTTAGCCAACAATAACAAAGGTAAAGGCTATTAAAACCCATATCATGCAGCTCAATGTAGGAAAAATATATATGATGATAATCCATTAAAGGATTTGGAATTTCAAGTGGTAGATCATGTTTTCTGGGATCTACATCCCAAGAATGGTGTTATATGATAGTGAATGAAATGGAAAAAATTTCCAATGTACAATAGAATGTTTGAATACCGTAGGAGAATTGGAGTTATGGATTATCAAATATCAATGAAACACAGCCTTTCTAAATTTCATAAAGTCTTCCATGTCTCTACATTAAGAAAGTACAATTCAAACCCAATGCATGTCCTTCATTCTAAATGAATAGAATTAGAAAATGACTTATCTTTCTATTAACAACCTATCTAGATCCTGGACACTAGAGAGATGATGTTTAGTAATTGGACAACTTGGATGGTAAAGCTATATTTGAAAAATTATTACATTGAAGTTGTTTTGAGGGAACTAGAGAAAATAATGATGAATAAGTACCAAATTTTTTGTATCTGGTGAAATCCTGAATATTTTATAAATGAAATTTTTTGAAGGAGGGGAGATGTATCACCTCCTCATTATATAGTTAGTCTCTTTTAAAATTTAACATCTTCAATTGTTTATTCATCATGCCACACTATGTTTAAAATCACAATATAATATTAAATATGAACTTTGGTATCACAATGTGACAATTTGGAATACTAATCAGGAAAATAGATCAATTTCCTCACGTATGATAGTATGCAAAAAAATATATGTATCATAAGAGTGAAAATTTGTTGTATTTATATAATGTAATATTTAAATTAATTTTTTATTAATTCAAAATAATGTGTTGGTATTTTTCTGAACCATATATATTTATCTGAAATGTTATCAATAATATTATAATTTAAATGGAAATATATTTTCATATAATTGATTTATATATTAATATTTTATTCTTATAGTTATTGTATAATTTTATGATACCTTAATTAATTATTGAATGTTTCATAAAAACAATCATAATCGTCATTTTTTTTTCTTAAATGACGATTTTAATTAAAAATTACAGTTCACGTATATATAAATATACTCTCAAAGTATTGTTTCAACATTTTAATGCTACATGTTTAAAAAATTTTAGGGTGAAATATTGGGATTTTTCTAAAATAGTAGATTTTTTAATAAAAGTGTTGTAATGTATCATAAATATACATTATAAGTTACATATTATATTTATAGATTAATTGCTGATGTAATAACCATAATATTTAACTCCATATGTTTTTTTAATTTATTCATTGGAATCAAATCTATTAATATTCATGAGCAAATCTAATAATCTAGTGATTAAAATAATCATGAAACACCCCTTCCACTATAAATACTACCCCTTCCACCCCTTATCCACACACTTAAAGTGAATTAAAGCTTATCCAATTTATTTCTAGTCCCTCTGCAAGCCAAATAACCCATTTTCTGCTCTATCTAGTCACATGAAAGGATGTTTTCAAAGTTCCATAAGGATGTTCGCTGGTAAAGGAATTCGAGAGGTAAAATCACCTTTCATTGATTCAATTTTCCTTCAATTTTATTTTCTTATGCTTCCTCAAATTCAATTTTATATGTTACATGATAACTCTAGTATAATTTATATATTATAATTTTGTTATATCACTAATAAAGAACCTTTTGTTCCCCTTTCTATTCTAAAAATAAATCATAGTCCATGAGGTGTCGATTTACCGCCATCATGGAAGACGAGTTTTCGTTTTTCAATTTATACGTAAAAGATGGTCATTAAACTATTTATATTGTTATAATAGAAAATTTGATATGTAAAAAGATTATTTAATGAGCTATAACCACTAGAAATATGTAATATTAATTCATAAGACAAAAAAAATTGTGATGATAAAAAATGCTCAAATAATCAAAAGGGTTATCCTTAATTCTTCGTCTACATATCCAAAAAAGGGCATGTAAGGCTATTAAATATCCTATAATTTAATTAATTACATATAATTTCAATTATTGATATCTATTTACATTGTACCTGATCTTTCCAACATTAATAGTAGTGAACCAATCATGAAATACTAGGATATGAACACTCCCAAATGATGAAGTTATATATTATAACTCATCAAAAAGATAATAAATGAAATAAGTAAAATTATGATAAATAAGTTAAATGTTTAAACAATTATGAATTAAATTATTAATGAATCTGATTTCATTATGAAAGACATTATGTTAAATTTCATTACACTTTCATACATAAGTCATGTAATTCTCCCCCAACGACCATTTTTCATTCAGATTACACTTTCTCTATCTTTACCACAATTTAAATCTCCATTATTTTTATATAATTCTTATAAATTATCTTTATATGTTAAAAAATATTGTATCCAATGTATTTTATCTTTCTTTAATTGGGAAATACATGTTTTATATTGTTCCAATATCAATTCCTCCCGATAAGCAATCTTGATCAAGGGATACATCCCAATTTTCTTACCCATTTTCATATAAAATATATAATAAATTCTAATGAAAAAATATGTTTCCAAAATAAATATTTTAATAAAAAAAATATCTTAAATAATTTTTGGTTTTATGTAAAGAGGTAAGTCCTTTTCCACATAAAATTCTCTTTAAAATTCTCTCTTAAACTGCATTAAAGATACTCATTTCTAATGTTTCTTAAAAATCATATTTTCTTTTTTTGACTTAATTAGGCCATCATTAATTCTTGAAAAATAGATTCATTGTACTTAAATTTTATTTCCTTGGATATACATGTTTATAATATGATTTTATGACAAATAAAAATAATTTTTCAAAAGAACTCTACTTTTCAATTGTAAGAAAGGGTGTTTCTCTCAAGAATCTCTCAGGGGTTTTAATATATTATTTTATTAAATTTAAAAACACATGACTAAATAATATTTTTTATTCAAATTGATTTATTATTTTATTTTCTAAAATATTATATAGAATAAGTTATTGTTATTTTGAATGGAAATGTACTATATTGATGCCATTTTCCAAATTACTCTTGATGTTTTATAATTGTGATTATTTTTTGCGGAATGTTAATACAATTTATGATTCCAGTTTCAATATGAATTTATATGTTGATAATGTTTCAACCCTTTCATATGTTGAATGAATTGTACATGATATGTGATGTTCAAGACCTACTATATCCCAACAATGCATTGGTCAGTTTCATGAGAAAAAGTAGGTATGAAATTGATGATTAATTCTCTATTTATTTTCAAATATAAAATTGGTTGACGCCTATCCCTATTTTTCATATGTCTTGAATGATTCATCAACATTGTATTCTCGATGACCACTATTATGAATTCGATCATTATAATGTTAGTAAAGGATAAACTGTATTACTGTTTGACTCATTGAATATTTATGGATATAAGTTATTCTCATCTGATTATTTATACGAAATTATTTTTATCAAAATCTATTTCATTGATATTATTTTCAATATTATTATTTAATTATATGTATTTTTAGACAATAACTTTTCTTAATTGTTTATGTTTATATCTTTCATAGTATACTTTAACCTTATTGATAATCTGAGTTCACCCATTTCAAATGGTTCATTTTTTCTGAGGATGAGAAGATGTATATATTACAATACTTATAGGGATAATTTAGGATAATATGCATGATTCTAATATAGTTTCTATAATTGATTTTCATTTCATTTTTTAATGTAAAACATATGTTTGTATATAATATTCCAAATTTTCTAAACTATTCTGTCCATCATGATGAGACATCTTAGTTTATTCTAAAAATGTAATAAAGTGACACACCGGCTTCAGGATGCTATGGTTTGAATATTTACATATAGTAATTAAATGTTAGTAAAATTATTTAGTAACAGTGAATAATTTACATCATTTAAAAACAATAATCCATGCACATAAAAATAATTTTTAGAAAATCGGTTACCTTTCATTCATATGACCTGGATTTTCATTTCTAATATTTTTATTACATATTTAATTAGTTTATCAACTTATACACAATATACATTTAATAATTTTTTCATTACTACTGATACCCACCAATTTTATGTACATTTTATAACATGTAGTTTACGATAATAATATTAATTTTATAGTTCGGTTCCTTAACAATCATTGATTTCTTACCTCAAGATATTGAGAAATTAAATTTATTTGGGAAATCATTTCATAAAATATCTGGTTTTTTCATCCACACACACCATTTGAAATCTACATCCTAGAAATTATAACTTCTCCTTGATGAGATTGTCATTTGAAAATTACTTTGTCAAAAGGCCTTATAGAAAAAATGGTTAATTAAACATCCCCTTGGAAAGAAGTAAATAAATTAAAAATGTAATATATAATTATACATAACAAGGTTTATACATATTATTACATTATTAGGAAGTGAGTACATAGTAATGGAATGGAAAACTATCTCCTAACAATATATATTTATTGATAGACTACATGGTCATGTGAATTTTAGTGAACACAATTCTCTAAATATATGATGGTTCAAAATTTCATTCATTCAAAAAAATTATTGTAAATGTATAGAAAAGTTCATTTCAATAACCTTTTGTTATTTGTGATGAATAAATTATAGAATATATGTATATTTCATTCCATTAAATTTTAAAAGCAAAAAATATACATTTTTGTTCATTCTTCAGTTTCCACATTAATTGTTACTTTGAGAAATGATATTTTTGATTTAAATTTTTTCCCCGACAATTATAGTAAAATTAAATTTTTTAGAGAATAATATCCAAAAAATATTTTATTTTATTCATTCATTCTCTAGTTATTTATTAAACACGTAATTTATAAAAAAAATTATAAAATATATATTTAAAATAAAAAAAATATTATAAAAATCATCCATTACTCATAGTATTCAAGATATCACCTTCAAAATATATTCAAACTTATGGATCCTCTAAAAAAATTTGACCAAAATTTAATAATAAAATATTGTAATTATTTGTTCTCACATCTTTTTACAATCATAAAATAAATTATCATGAAATAATTGTACTCACCAATAATAACTCATTCAAAAATAAATATATTATTGAATTTTATGGAAATAAATTTATATATGCTTCGAAAATATTATTATACATTATTTACATAAATAAGATTGAATCATAGATAGAAAACTAACATTTCATTTTCATGCTCAGGTTGATCCTTGAGATGATAGTTTATCATAAGTTGATTCAAACTATCAAATTAAATTTCATTATTTTTAATTCTACATAGAGAGAGAGATAATAAATTCTCAAAATAACATAATACTTCAATAAATTATGGAAAATAATATTTTCATAATATTTCCTAATAATAACCCAGATATGAAATTCCCATCACTATAGTGGAGGATATCCCTTCCTTAATTGTCAGGATTTACTTTTTTTATTTATTAATATTACCATTTTTCCTTGTCTTTATATGTTGTGGTGGAATATTATAATCATTATCTTTTTTATTTGGGAATTAATTATCAAAATTAACTAAATTATATGAATGTAACGTCTTGGGTTTTTCAGTGGGATTATAATTCGTTAACCTATTTAAATTTCATTTTGGTGGTCAGAACATCATTTGTTTTTTCATAAGAACATAATTTTGGAATATTGATTGACCCACGATTTTTTGGATGTGATATATGAATATTATGTTCTTAAACAGTTTATATGATTTTTTAAGTCTCACACATTGAAACCCCTTTTTAATGGAGAAGTAAAGAAAGGTTAATGGTTCACACATGGATTCTCGGACAATGAAACATCAATTGTGCACCTTCAATTAAAAGGGGGAATAGATAGACTTTACCATGTGGTCCCTTTAATTCAACCTTATGGGGTGTTTCATGTTTCCTCTGATGGATTTCATAGATTGAACATGCAAATTGGGCCATGTAGGCAGTATGTGTGAATGGTTGGAACCTGGTCTAGCCAAACTGTGATGCCAAACTATGTGACTTATTTATTAGAGAGACCCTTTGGATAGTTATCATCATATATTTATATCATGGGTTTTGAAATATTATGGTTACCATGATTGTCATTAAAACATCAAATTACATTTTCCCTTTGATTTATCTTTTAGGGATCTCCCTCATTTATCCTCCCACAAACAATCTTCCCCTCTGGTAGAAGTGAGCTCATTTTTACCTTATATCTCGACATTTATCCTAGTTCACCGTATGATCTATAATATTTAATGCATTATTGCCTACAAAAACATCTTATGTAGGTCCATATAATGTGATTCCCTCCTTATGACTTCTAAACACATAATATATGGGTATTTTTTCTATGTGTATGTGATTCATTTTTATTTATATAGCAACATCATGATGGGTACATGATAGGATGAAATTGGTGGTTTCCTAATTATATTCTTTCTCACACCCTGCATGGGCCCCATAGGATGCTAGTAGACTTTACATCTTTATGATCATGTATGAAATTGATCTCTTAAATTGGAACATTATGGTCAATTTGGAAATTTTACATCAATTGGTACAATATGGACCATTGTGGTTATTCTCCATTATCTAGAGTTTCATTTCTATTTCATCATTCTTTATATATTTAGTGATTCGGTTATTCAAGAGTGACCCAGTGATATATTGATTTTCACAACCTTCATTGTATGTTTTGTATGCATATTGTATGTTTGGGATATTTTTTTGTTATTGGTTCTTTATTATTATGGTTTCATAATTTCATATTATTTCATAAGTAATTTATGTTGATTGTTCCCTTCTACATATAAAACATTATTATTATCCCCACAAAAGGGTGTTGTATACCTAAACTCATTTCTCGGACACCAACCTATATCCGAAAACCTTTGGCCTGTGTGGAGGTGCACATAAGGAAATGGGTTCAACTTTCATAGAGAACCATTTAATGTGGATTCAAAATTGGGGTTCCACAAATCGTAAGAGAAAAATTTCCTTCTATGGGATTTGGTAACAATGCTTAGATGTCAACAAATTGTTTCAAGTAAATATTTCATTCATTTATTGGTCTTACTATTTATGATATGGTATCTATAGACATGGATATAATCAATATTGGTTATATAGATCTTGAATGGATGCCTATATTCCCTGGAAAAAAGAACAAACAAAGTTCATAGGGGTGTGGAATTGATATTTTCCTTTTCTATTTTGATAGTTGATTTCATTTCCACTGAGATATGTGCACATGTTTGAAATTTTTATATGTTATATTGATTCTATAACATAACCTAATATGGAAAGGGAGGCTTATTAATGTTTCATGTTAGGAACATAGGGAGTTTGATATATCTATTTTCTTGGCGGTGATTATCATTAGGAACCTAGAATTTTCTAACATGGGTTTTCTATTATTTAATGATTCAATAAAGATGTCACACAATGTATTCCTTTTGGTGGAATCATACTAAACCAACAAAGGATTGTGGTTCCAATGAAATATGTACTTTATTTTTTGTACATGTGATATATGGGTCTGAAACTGGTAATGTGTGGTTGGGATGATGATAGATGGTGAGTTTTTTAATGTATAAAAAAGAATACAAACATTGTTTTCATTTATCACGTCATTGGTGTAATTCCACTGATCTATCCCAGATTAATAAATGATATGTGATCCTAAAAATTGACGTGGTAGGAAAAGGACTTGAGTCAAGATGATACATGATACCTAACCATGATATAGACAAGTAAGGGGCCTTGAGGATGGATGACATGAGATAGGGTGTAGTAGGGGAGTGTTATGGTTGTGAAATACCCCATGTTTTATATTTTCCTCTATAATTGATAATTTTTGTATACTATTTCAAAAAATTTACCATCATGATTGGTATTTAGGGGGATTCCACCAAGATGGATTCCAGAGGAGCATCCAAAGGGAAGAGATGTGAGGTTACATGAGCAGGCACATGATGGGGAACATGAGGCTTGGGATGAGTCCTTTTATGGTTGATTTGATCATTATCCACTGATATATTTTCATGAATAGTATGACTACAGGAAGACGAAGTTCATGAATTGAGAAATTTTAGGTTATGGATTGATGATATGGTCAAGGCGATATTTTTAAGTGTCCTATAGGGAATCAAATGAGGATATAAATGATATTATACATATTTGGAATACTTGATTTGTGAGTTTCATTTGTAGCATCAACCACTATTTTCATGTGAGGGTGGGACACATGTTATAGAGAACTAGATCAAGTCAGTATATACCATATTCTATTAGATGAATACCACCTCGAAGGGTAAAGGGTGATGCTATCAATTTTCATCATCATAGGACTGTCATAATAGTAGTGGGGTGTATAGGTTAAGGAAGGATGCAATTAGGGTATATCTAGGAATTATTTCAATAATATATTCTACATGCACCTCTTTCAAGAGATGATGTTGGTTGACTGAGACCTTAATGTCCTGATTCCCTTGTATTGAGATAATTATCTCATGGAATGTGTGTATAATTTGACTAAAATATTATTATTTTTCATTTCTATGGTTGGAAAATATGTCATTAGTGGGAGTAATTTCACCGATGTCTTCAGTTGTTCCACCATGGTGAAGGTAAAAATCATCATTTTGACATATTTTTCAGAAGAAATTTTTCTATTTTTGATAGAAAAGTGGATCATTATCGGAATATCACATTTGGGATGGGATACAATGTCAATTGACTTGAGTAGTGATTCATAGGTTATGAAAATTTGAGTTTTTGAGGAGTATTATAGGGGTGTGAGATCGATATTCTGGAAGACCAAAGCAGGTTGTATATTCATTTGTTTTATATTGATTGGGTAGCCAACATATGTTTGATCTTAGTGAAATCATACTACAATGGAGTTTCATGTATTATATTATATGGAGATTATTGATATTTTATGTAGGTACACTTCTTGGATAACTGGGGGTCGAAGACTGTCTCAAAATCAAGCATTTGAGGTAGGATTTAGATTAGTACTATGAGATAGTTTCTATGAATGGACTATGTGTAGGGGTTTCTGTAGAGACAACGGGACCCTAGAAGTGGGTTTATTTGATGGAGGATAACACAACTACATATGGATCCTAGAACATAAGTATTATATCTTCTTGCAAGATTCATGTTGTTGATCTGGCAAGTGTTGAGCAGGTCGGGGATCCCACTTTTGTTAGAGGCATGGTGTGGGCGTGATTTGGAATATTAATGTTTTATATATTTCCAGTTTTTGTGAATTAGGTTCATATGTACTATATTTGGACTAACCAAGAGTTGTATTATAGGTTGGAATCATTAATTATTCATTCTATATATATGTCTATGTAGGAACATGGATTATTTTTTTAGTATCATTGTGATGTGGGTTCCACATGTGGTGTGTATGCATCTGGGCAATAACATGACATGGGTTCCGTATGAGATTAAAAGGAATATGGGCATTGATGTGATGTAGGATCTATATGAGGATATTAGCAATTACATTTGATGGGTATGAATATATACATTGTTATATAATATTTGGTATCCTTTGATATTACAGGTCTATTGGATCCTGATGAGGTGAAAGGTTTTGATTAGTGTCATGTATGGAATAGGAACTCATGGGCATCTGATGAGATTCCAAACATGATGTGGACTAGATATTGAATGATAATGTGTTGAGAAAATTATGAGATATAGGGATGATGATGTATCTTGTTATGAATTTTCATTTCATTGATATTTGGTGTAACCATTATATTCATATTTTTGGTTAGGAAGCGACTAGATAAGTAACCCATATGGTAGGGAGAGCTTTGAGGAAAGTTGAGCAGTGAATTATCGACCTGGGGAGTGCAATGATAGAGTGAAAATACTGTAACATCATGGGTTTTTGAGCAGGTTGAATATTCCTACAACTAATTTTAAATTTTAGTTTGGTGGTAAAATGAAATTGTCTTTGAACATAGAGACCTTATACTATATTTTTGATTAACTCTCTTTCATATCTATAGACATAATATTATTATCATGATGTTCTTATAGAATTTTTTTGGGTTTGAAAATAAACACTCTATCAAAAGTAGTTTTGGGGATAAACAGACAAAGGTGCCCCTTTTTTCTAACAATGTGGCCTAAACTCTGTGCCCTATTTTCAAAGGGGTATAGTTATACATAACCATGATGCCCATTTATGTTATATTTTTATGATGTTTGAGGTTTAATTGATGGTGTTCATGAGGTTTGTTTGATTTTTTATATTGTGTCCCATATCCCATATGATTAGTGACAAATTAGGTGGTAGGTTCACATTATTAGTGCACGGTCTGGAAAATTAATGTGGCCAACCAATGAAACATATTTAAAGGGGTATAACCTTTAGACACTGTCCACTACTAGATTGTTTCATAGAATTCCATCTAGGGTTTTAACCATGCTTCTCTTGAAATAGTTTCAAATTATTTTTTAGAAACTGTCCTTTAATAGGGATTTCCCTCTTTTTTCCTCCAATGCTTGTCCTTCCCTTCTACAAGAATGAATATAATTATTCCCCTTTCCTATGATTTGAGATAATTTCATCTTTTATCTGTTTATCGATATAGATTCCTTTATATATGTCCTTTAATCATATTAATTCATTTATCTATTCATTCTACCACACTGAATGTTAAATCTATGTGATGCCTTTGTATAAAAACATTTTTCATCCATTTATTTAATTTTGGGGTCTGATATTGTATTTTAATATGGCTATGAGTATTAGGTAGGTGGTTACTATATTTCTCCATGCTTGTTTGGGTTTTTTTGTGGGTGTTCTCTAAATGTGTATTGTGTGATTACTGAGTGAGACCCTAATTAATAAAATGTTGGATTCTTAAATTGTAATAAGGATTTTTTTGAGATGATTGTAGGAATGTTATGGATCCTCTATAAATGGTTAATATGGGTATGGTGTCTGAACAAATAGGGATTTTTTGTTCTGGTAGGCATTTTTAATTAAATAAAATCATGAAATATTGATTCGTGGATCTATGAAAACATGACGGGATTGACCCAAAGATTGAGGTGATATTAATCACCTAGAAAGATGTGAAATATTTTTTTTAGGTTTTATGTGTCCTAGGTTATGTTGGTTTTTTTGATAACATGTTGAGATGACATATTTTTCAGTTTGAGGTGATGCGGTATTCATGAAAAGGGAAAGGCCCTGCTGAATTTACTTGGTATTTACATTCATGATTTAGTGACACTGTAAGTGGGAAATGTGGTTCTATATGAATTATGTTAGGTATGTTTGGTGATTTCTTCTATTAATTTGTTTCTTGATGGGCCATTAGTGTCATGTACACATAAATAGGACTCATATTGATGTGGTCTTGACTAATTGTACTTGTAGAGTTCCCGATAGATTTTGAATATTAGGTGATGTTGTTAACCATATGATATATTATGGTTAATCCATTTAGAAAGACATGTGGATTGCGATGGAACATCAATTGATGAAGTTTGGGCCATCTATTAGAATCATAGATTCTTCAGGATTCCTATGTCCAATGGGTCAACTCACTAAAAAGATAGATATAATCATTCCTTAGGATGTCATATTCTTATCTAATGACGATTAAATATTTTGGAGGATATATATCACTATACATTAGGATGTTAGGTATCGAGGTGATGATTATTTTTCTGAGCATAGGTCAATGGGACTACCAACATGTTTGGGTGTTCAGTTTTCACAAAGAGTTACAACGACTATGGAATGATGTGTTCGTGACATGGTTATTTGTAGAACCTGAGGGTTCACCTAGTATGATATTATATAGGGGATTTCATGTGAACTAAGACATTGATCCTCACCAATGTAGTTATATATATAAAAAGATATTATTTATTCCCAATATATAATCAAGGGAATTTATTCATATATTTCCATCAATGGCCCAAATAGGTCCTCGCTTCCTTATGGTTATGATGCATAAGGGAAGTAGGTATTTATTATATGTGCATATGCATCCTTTATATTTATAGAACGTAATTATCTTTTCTGTACGATCATCAAACATTTTTTGTGGCCTACTAAGATTTATTCCCACACCCAACATTGGCCCTTCAGGATGCACGTAGACCTTATGTCTCTATGATCTATAATGAGCATGATCATATGAGATGAACCACAGAGGAAAAGTTGTATTTTCATGGTATGGATGGAATATGAACCATGGTGGTTCCTCTACATGTCATTGAGTTTCATTTTGATTTTATAATTCATTATAAATATATTGTTATTTTCTTCCATAAGTGACCCAGTTATATATTTCATTGCATTACCTACAATGTATGTTCAATCTATATATGGTATCCTCGAAAATGTTGTTATTTAATGACGATGTATTTTAATGCTTCCTTAATTTTCATTACTTCTTATGATAGTTATGGTCCTTCTTCCACCAATTTATATATATATATATTGTTATTGTTATCACCACCATATGGTATAGTCTCCCATTATCACCTCTTAGACCATCGATACTAGTCGGTAGCCATTGGCATACTTGGTGGATCATATAAGGCCGATTGGTAAACTAGTCTAGAAAATTTTTTGAAGTGGAATCTGAGATGGGTGATACAATGCATATACATTAATGAAGGATATATTTCACACATAGTAATGGTTTGATGAATGATTGTTATACATCACACACAATAAAATAATTTTTTCCATTCAAGAATTATCTTATGTAGTCATTCACACACATTTTTATAGTTGGAGGATGAGAAATACTAATCAGGCCATTTGACATACATGTAGAGATTTCATGAATCCCCCTTTTTGTTTTCCTATCACTAGAACATTCCGGGGTTCTATCAATTATTTCTACCATTAGTGCACGTTGAATGATTTCTATATTGAATAAAATTCCCCTATGAATAATTAGTTTTGAATAAAGTGATTTATACAACTATTGAATAAAAAAATATTGAATTAAATGATAATTATAATGGACCAAACATAATTATAACTCTAATAATTATATTTTTTGTAAATATTATTAGTAAATTTGTTTATATGAAAATTGTTGTGATTAATTTCAAAAACCCAGAAGACATTGTGAAACATTTTATTCAAAGAAAAATTGATTTATTATATTATTATATGGGATTATAACATCTCAAGATAAGTCATTGCAAGTCCTAATATTATAAATGTAAGACCATAAAACATCACAACGAGACCGATTGTTCCCCCTTCTCTATTTGAATACACCATAATAAAAAAATAGAGAATAATAGAAAAAATACTCAGAGTCAATGGGGTATAGAGAACCATTCATTTGAGGAACGAAATTATCTTTTATCTTTTCAATACATTGAATGGGTATTTATATGTCTTGAAATTATTGTTATAAATATATGTTTGGTTTTGAGGTGATCATTAATTTTTTATAACAGTTGGTAATTTTATGTGTTTCAAATTTTAACTGCATTAAATTTTTTAAAATAACATTTTCAGTTAATTGATATTATGGTTTTAAATTAGAGATAATTTGTAGTTTTTATTTTTGTGTTTGAATTTTAATAAACCATTGGTCTTTTGTGTTTTTAATATGTTTAAAATTATATTCAAAGATTTAATTTATTGGTTGGTTTTAAATTTATTTAATGTTTATGTATTATCCAAATAGTGATATAACATGGGTAGGGGAATCATCAACCATTTTGGGGGAAGGGGTCACCTGCAAATATGGTGGTGTCGACCCATGGACCTAGGAGGAACTCTATATGAGTGGAATGTTTTGTGTATGTTGAGGAATGAGTCGGGCATATGTTTCCCATGTCATGCACTGGTGTGGAGAAGGGCATAAAAAATGTGTATCCCAGGGCCCACTGGATGAGTCCTAGGAGTAAGGACCCATTAGTGCATGTTGAGTCATCGATGTGAGGTGTGAAAAGATTAGATTTATAAGGAATCCCCAAAACCTGATCATTTTAGATGAGGGATGCACATTTTCTGAGGTGCATGATCTCACCCGTAGAATCACTCTGCACGAGATCTGGGACTTCCACACCTATTACATGCTCGAACCCCAACTTCCATATTTAATCACCATGTTTTTATCAACCACACAATTGGGATTCAGTTGATCTAGACTGTCAAACCATGTTAAAACCATAGATCTAATATCCACCATATATTCTATTTATGAATGATCTCAACCATTCCATATTTTAAATAAATTGAACCATGGAAAGGGATTCTCCTAAACATCTGATCATGCCGAGATCTAATCCCAACAACCAAATATTTTTTTTAAATATTAGACTATATTGGTCCATTCAATTGGATTTGGGGCCTCACCCAAGACATATGTTCCTTAGCCACACGAACTACTAACATAATTTTTATTTTGGTTATTTATAACGCTTGGATAAGATCATGATTTATCTAATCCATTAATTATGTTCCTATTCTTATTCTTCTTTGAGATACACCTGTCCATGTGCTTCCATGAAGCTGCTATCCAATTTAATCCCCACTTTCCCAGGATATTTTCATTCCACCTCTACCCCAACCCCAACCAGACATTGCATCATAATCGATGTGGATGGTGTGATTATAAATCCTACCATTCACTTTATCCATCAAATTAAATTATTTTATATTTTTTTTGATTGATTTTATATTTCATATTTATACATATTTAATACTTTTTCACACCAGGTCGTGAAATTTATATTTTAAAAATCAACCAAATTGGCCAAATGGGTCCAAAATAATGTTCAATTAATCAAAAGGGATTTTCATTTTCGAGCAAAAAAATTTATATTTAGTCTCTCATTTTTACACCGAAGAACACAGCACCATCAGCCTCCCGTTGTTTCTCATGTTTCAAAAATCCCACAATCCCTAATTTATGTTTAAAATAGGCAAGGGATGTTTTTTATTCATTTCTTGATTATAATCCCTATTTTATGGTTTGGCATATTGGACATTTCTTATTAGTTTTATTCTATGAAAATATTTCAATAAAATTATTTTTTCTTGTAGGGTATTTTATCATTCTCATTTTACTTTGTAATCATATATTTACAAAAAATGTTTTGTATATATTTTTCTAATACATTTCAATTATATTTCATGTTACACTTATGTTTTTTCTTCTTTTTTTTAAATGAATTTTCCCTAAAAATACTATAGTTTCCAGGGTTTTATTTTGATTATCATGTAATGATTTTTAACCAAATAAATAAATGTGTATATGAATACAATTATACACATGTATGGCCAAATATTTTCGGTATTAAAATATATAATCATCACAAGGGTTCAATTCTCTTCAACCATATTTCCAAAAATAGATGAATATTTGATATTATCATGGTTTAGAGAGTCCATTATTATAATGGTGATGTATATATATATAATCATATATGTGTATATATTGTTATATGTTTGTTCTTGAATGTAGATAAACACACATACATATAATTATCTACCATTTAGTGTGAGTTCAAAAAAGAGTTATATTGTTCTAAAAAAATAAAAAAATTTAAATTATAAAAACCACATAAAAATAGAAATGTAATTATTTATTTATCTATATATATTTCTATACATATATATGCATTTATTTGTAAACAACATAAGTATATTTATTATTTCTCAATTACTTAAAAATTATAATTGAATTCTAATAACCCCTAAACCATAGATTAGTTATTGTAGATCCCCACTTCCACTTTTTTTAATCAAATTGCATGAGATAAATATTATCATTTAGTTGAAATTATGAAACATGTTGTCATTTGATGGTTGAATCTATATTTTCCCCTCATAGTTTGTCATGCATAGTTAGTTATGCCCAATTTTTAATTTATAAATGTCATTCCATTAATTTTAACGAGCATATACATATTTGTTAAACTTCATATTTTTGAATTGAAAATAGGGACAATTAACTATAGTATAGTATTAATCAATCTATGATTTTTTTTGGATTAGTAATGAATATTTTTAAAGATGTATGAGACACTTCGGATTGTTTAATGATTTCCTAAATCATGAAATTATTATTGAATTTATTTTTATATATGATTAAAATACATATAAACCAAAGTTGTATGCGAAACATTAATTTAAAAACCTTTTTTAGTAGACGTTTTAAGAATGAATGTGTCTTCTTATGTGATTCGTTAGGCCCACTATAGCCTTTAGATGAATCGACAGATATAATGAGTAAAACTACGGTCTTGGTATGAGGACCTGACAAAATAATTATTTATGGTCTTTGCACGAGGCCTTAACAGTATGGTTATTTATATTCTTGGAATGACGCCTTGGTTGTATAGTTACGATAACCCCCATTATGTATTCTCCCATAATGAATCTAGTAAGTCAAATTCCATTGGTTTATTTGACCAGTAGTATATCAATTTTTAATGACCATTCTATTATGAACCTGTGTTAATCCGTTTTTATGATTAAATGGTCATGGTATAATTTTATATATTTAATTATATACTTATTCAAAAAATAATTTATTGATATGGATTATTAATATTATCCATAAACAATGTTCTGAAACTCATATATCATTTCATTGATTTCATTTAAGTGTTAAATGATAATTGAAATCATTTTAGGTGAAAATTATAAATAAGAAATACTTCATTTTTAAATTTGAATACACACACCTTTTATTTCATGTAAAATTATGTGTCCTCATTGTCTGAAAAATAAGTAGTTTTCTATTCATTTTTTTTCATGTACATGAATGTTTTATAATGAAATATATTCGCAACCCTTAAATTGGATTATAAATTTTGAGAATAACTTTATCTTAAAATATGTATTAGAATCTTTATAGAATACGATAATGACATGTTAAGTGAAATGATGGTTTCATTTAAAGAAAATGATTTAAATTATGTTTAAAAAAGTAGTCAATTTTTTTGAAACCACTTACATTGAATTTTATGTTCACCATACAAATTATAATCAATTTTATAGGTTTACTAAATATTCTACAATGAAACTCTAATGTGGAAGCAATTAATTGAAGATTCATTGTTTTTAAATTTGTTTATTTTGTTGAAATGTATGACATATATCTAATTTTACAGTTTCTAGACCAGTAATAAGGCCCATAGTTTAATAAATATTTTTTTATTTATTTATAATTCTTTTATAAAATATATACAACAAATATAATGGCTCTGTCTAGTTGCTCGGGATGGGGTAGTTACAGTAGGAACCAGGGAAACGACCTAGTTAATTTTTTAAAATTATAACATAATTAAAATTTTAATATTTATATCTTTATAATTTTGTCATATTGATTGAATAATTTCACAAACTATTCTTTATTTCCTTCCAAACGATATAGTACAAATGATATTGTTAAAGTCACGTTTGGATGTATTTGTGCCTTTCAGAAACCTATGTTTATCTTGATAAATTCTTTATCAATTTCCCAACACCCCATATTTACCCCAAGTCATCTGGATAATGGGTTTCATACACTTTATCATAGGAAATTCCCAACATGAGTACTATTTTTGGTGTGGAAATTATTTTGGGGGTCTCTTCCGAAGTTTTTCCATGTTTGAAAGGTATTTGTCTTTAAAGAATTTTTAAGAAGCTACTGAAGCAGGTGACCTCTGAACATAATATATTTTTCATTTCTTAAAAATTGGTTCTTATGGAAGGTTTTATGATTTTAAAATTTTATATAAAAATAAGTTCATTCAGTTTATAAAAATTAATTACTTTCTTATATCTCTTATATTTTCATCTCCTAGTACTTTCACATGAGATCTGATCACTTCATACATGAGTTTGATGCTAGGTGAACGTGGTTTGTCAAGAATAATGAAATTGAAGAATTTAGAGATCCCATAGAAACAAATAAAATGGAGAATTTCCAACACTTTGAGTTCTGGTAATGGAATGGATTAATAATATTAAGTCATTTTTTATAATAAAAAATCAACATGTTTTAGTATGGACATCGAGGATGATGTCATAAGGCCTTTGCTGGTGGGAAATTCTTGTGTTTAATTTAATTGAAGGGGAATAATTATATTAATTGGGGGATAATATATAACCCTGAACACAATTATAAATTTAATAAATATATTTTTAGTTATAATTATTTTTAACTTTGTTTTATTGGACGTGGGTGTGTTTTATTTCAAATTCAATAAAAGATAACATTAAATTTTTATTCAAAGAATCGTGGATTAATTATATTGTTAATAGAGACTATAACTACTCAAGAAAACTCATTTTCGAGGCCTAGTATAATAAATAAGGGACCTCCAAACATCTTGAAGAGACAGAGTGCATAGACTTATTCCATTGAATCATTTATAATAAAAAAAGAAATAGTGAGATGTATAGAAAAAATACTCCACAACTAAAGGATATAGAGAAACATTCATCTAAATAATAAAATAGTCTTTGATATTTTGATTTCCATGAATATTATTTATACAGTTTCAAATGACAATTATAAATAGTCATTATCTTTCAAGGTGACCATTGTGGTTTTATAACCATTGGGTATTTTATGTGTTAAATTTTATATGGATTATATATTTTAAAATTTCACTTTTTGTTAATTGAAATTATTGTTTTAAATTAAAGATATTTCTTAGTTATAACATGGGTGTTTAAATTTTATGTAACTATTATTATTTTGTGTTTTTACGATGTTAAAAAAGTGCCCAACGATATAATTTATTCATTGACAAAAAATTATTTTATGTTCATGTATTAAAAATTGGTGATATTCCATGGGTAGGGAACACCTCAACACATATGGGGGAAGAGTTCAACACTAGCTAGGGAGGTGTTGACCCATGGCTTAATGAGGAACTTGAGCAGAGGGAAAAGTCATGTGTATGGTGAGGCACAATCCAGGCATAGGTCTCTCAGATTACATAATTGTTCTTGTGATGGGGAATACAATGGGTGGTTCAAGGCACGCGATCGAGGTCCAATATATAAAGACCTAATGGTGGGTGTTGTGTTATCGAAGTGAGTCGTGACATGTTATTTCTTATAAGGCAGCAGTAAAACCCACATGGTTTCAATGTCAGATGATCCTTTTTTAGTGTGCGTGATCTTAGCTACATGATCGCACCGCACAAGATTTTGGTTTTCAATACATGTATTACACTCAAACACCCCCCTCTGTATTTCATCAACGACTTTTTGTTGACATTCCAATCTGGCTTCATCTGATATAGATCGTAGAACACATTTAAAATCACAGATCTATTCTCCTTAGTTTATTCCATGTGTGAATGGTGGAATCCGCCCGCTATATTGAAAACATAGAACCACAATGAGGGCTTCTCTAGGTAGTCAGATGAAGACAAGATCAAGTCCTAGTTATCCTATAATTTTTTAAATGTACCAGATATCCTAGCCCATTAGATCAGATCTATGACCTTATTCAGGGTATCTATTCCATAGCCACACAAACTAATCCCTTAAAAGGTTTTAGGGTTATTTCAAACCCTAAAATCAGATGAAGATTGATATTATTTGTCCATTCCTTTCCTCTTATTCTTCCACATTTAGCCACAACATTCTCTGATGCACCATGAATCCACCTGCCACTTTTGTCCCCAGTTTCCCATTATATTTTTTTCCACCATTTCATTATCACCAACTTGAAACAATATCCACATTGATTTGGATGGTGTGATTCTAAATCCTATCTTCCAGCATAATATTTGATTTAAATAATCATATATAGTTGTGGAATGATTTTATATTTTGGATTTATTCTTATTTTATATTTCTATTCCATGAATTGTGAATTTAATATTTTTCAAATCAAGAATATTGGCCCAATAGGTCCAAACCCATGGGCGATTATTCAAATTTTTGGTTTATTTCAGATCAAGAAAGTTTATATTTAAACTCCCAAGTTCACACCCTAAAACAACCAACCCTTATCCTCCATTGATGTTCATCTCAAGTTTCCAGAAGCCCTCAATCCCTCATTTCCTTCAAAAACAAGCAAGGGATGTTTGATATTTATTACAAGATTATAACCATTATTTTTCTTCATTGCATTGTGAAACATTTTTTATTAATTTTCTTCTTGATAAATATATTAATTAAAATTATGTTTTCTAATAAGGGATTTTATTATTATCTTTTTATTTTGTAAACATATATTTACTATATAATTTAGTATATATTTTTTTAAAACCTTGTATCTCTCATCTATGTAACATATATGTATATTCTATGGGTTTTAAATGATTTTTTCCCCAAAAATATTATTTTTGGAAGGGTATGATTATGTTTATAATGTAATGATTTTGAAACAATAGATTACATGGGTATATAGATACGTATATACAAATATATGGTAAAATATTATCTGAATTTATATATATATACTTCATAAGGGATTTATTTCCTTGAACCATTTTTTCTTGAACTACTCTAAATTTGGGAATTTTTTGGTTAAAAGAGACCGTTATTATTAGGTTTATGTATATATATCTTATCATTTATGTGTATATATGGGTATTTGTGTGTTAATGTATGTAAAAAAACCCACATACCTATAATTATCATCACTATTTTGTGTATGTTCACATTAGAGGGTCCTTATTTAAAATTCATGAAAGATTTTTCTAATTGTTTCAAAACATTAAACATTTATTATTTATGAATATATTTTACTATATGAAAATAAAACTGTTAATTTTTTTGAGATGATTTAAATTAATCATTTTATGTTATTACTTATAATTATTAGTTACAATGTTATTTTTAAATTAAAACTTTTATTTTGTTTTGAAGGTTATTCGATAAAAAAATTTGAGTTAGAAAACAAATTTTATTGTTATATTTTTAGAAAAATTGTAGTAAATTTTGACTATTTATTGTGAATTATTACAAAATTATTGCTTTCATATATACATAAATTTATTCACATTGATAATTATAGTTGTGATTATTAATATTTATAAAAATTATATTATAAATTCTGTTTTTATAAATTATTCCAAATTATAAATAAAATTATATATAATTTCATCTGATATTGATAAAATAATGATAAAAAAATAGATTTAAAAAAATCATTAAAATCGGGAATAAGTTTCGTGTGCTCGATCGAGTCATATGGTTTCATGGGGCTGGGTTTCATGCTTCTTGAGGATGGTCGTGACTAGGATAGAGGGTCATGGGAGCCGTTTCACATAGGTGAGATGAACAAGATGAGATGAGTGCAGTAGGGGGACCCCCACACAACCATTGTAGGGGAGGATGAGGTCGAGTAAAACAAAGACAATATGGCACAATTGTGGTTAGTCTTCTAGTGGGGAGTATGACCGAGTCTTGCCATTAATGAACCAAGTAACAATATCAAATATTATTCTATAGTTAGGGTTTCATATTTCTTCAATATAGATTGATGTCGGTTTTAGTTTTCATAATATGTGTCTATTTTTTCAGATCTATTATTTTTTTGTCGAATCAAGTTGAATGACTTTTTATTCTTTATTTATTATATGTTTTTTTCTATTCTAACGCAAAAATATGAGAATAATCATGTCATTGGTTCAATGTGTAGTCATATTTTACCTACATAATAGAGTAGTAATTTTTTAAACGTTCAGTCCATGTTTTTGTTCTAAATCTATCTCAATATTCCCCTTTGATGAATTGTAGAAATACTATAATATTTTTACCTATCAATTTGATACCCCATTGTACATAGCATACTGGGAAATGTTTTTCTATGTTGTTATTCCAAAAGATGTTATAAGATCATAAAATCCTCTGTCAGTATTTAAATGAAATTGGTAAACCCAATTTCATTTGACATATGTTGAGGGATTCTCAACGAAAAACTACTTCTGCAAAAAATATATAAGGGAAATATTGATTTGTAGAATTTGGAAACCATTATTATTTTTTCATTAATAATTACTCCCAATATATTTGAAGTGTAGAATAATCATTTATGAAAGTTAAATTTCCTATATTGCAATGTAATGGAGTTGTCTGCATCCTAATAGGATTTTCTTTTCATGGAATACGTTTAAGAAAATAAAATTACTCTTTCATTTTCAAATTCATTTCAAATTTATTTAATAACCCTTTCTAATATGAAATTTTTCACCATTACAAAATTTCGGAATCATCCTCTAAACAAGGGTAATTTTATATGCCTCTAAATCTAATCCATTATTAGTTTCGAGTAGATAAAATCATTTATAGATAATATGCTCAAGTAATTTAACTGGATTCCATGTTTCCATATATCAATCATCAATTTACTAAATTACTAATATTTATCGTCTAATTTATTTTCTGATTCTAGGAATATACATATTCATGTATATGGGTATTATTTCAATCATGCAAACTTATATTTCAATTTTAATGTTTTTTATTGTTAATCAGGTATGATTATACTACATTAAAAAAATTAATTTTTCAATATATAGACACACACACACACACAAAAATATAAATATATATTTATAATTTCATATAATATATGCCTCATTTTCAATTCATTAAATTCCATACTTTAGAATTTATTAGTATGATACACAAGCATGCCACTGCATTTATCCTAAATAAATAGTACTTATGAAAAAATTCCTCATGCGATATAATTGTCATTAACATATACCTATAATGAAGTAAGGTGTAAATGTGATACTATATTCTCAAAACCATTCATGTTTATTGTCATGTATATATATATAAACAAATATATATTTAGGTATCATCGAATGTTAAAAAAACATCATCACAGTGATCTCTCTTTAATGAAATTAATAAAATGTCACTCAAATATTAATTAGGACCTAATGAGTGCAAGCAATGTTACCAATCATTAAAATTTATTTTCGGGTTTTAAAACAAGTGGTTGTATATATTTACAAATCAATCATTTTAAAACAATTTATATTTACATATGCATATATATATATATATATATGTCACATCTGATGTTTATATATATATATATATAAAGTTTATAAATGTTCTAAAAAATTAATATTATCCAAATATTATTAGAAATTAAAATTATCATATAATTATCATGGAAAATACATTTCACACACAAATCAAGAATTATGGCCATACATTGATGATTTATCATGTCACCCTATAAATTAAAAAAATTATATGGATATATATATATATATGAATATGCTTTGTATTAACATTACATTTATCAGATCAAACCATCAAATGAATAATTATTGGATTATGATTGAGATATTTAATTATAATGATGATGATTAATCTTCTCTGTATTTATGTAATGTGTATAAATATCAAAATTTTTGGTGGAATGTTTAAAAAGTGAATTACCATGAATGTTTATATACATAAATATAAATAATTGGATGTTCATTTTTTTAGTTTCTAAATAGAGATAAAACAAAATTATATATATATATATATTTAAATATATAAGTAATGAAATCTTGAATTGTTTTCATAAAATCTGACACTTGTATACTGTAAATAAGGAATGTAATTTAGGAGTTACCCATCATTCACTTAATTGGTATGACAAATATAGCCTTCAACATTACATGTTACCATATAAATAGTGTTCATCTTTCAAGAACTTATGTAATGTTATCAAAAAAACACTGGAATTTGTTAAAGAATGTTTCACACATAATTATTATCTAAAATGATCTTGTATTTTTAATACAAAATTAAATTCCAATTATGTTTTCAATAAGTATATTTCTAAATGACTTCCCTAAAGTATATTAAAATCAACATCATCAATTGATTTATACATGGTTTTAAAACCCTCTACATGGATATTTAATGCTCACCCCTTGATTTAAAATAAATTCCACTGGACAATTTGAAGTCCGTAGATTGACATTAACACTTTTTCACACATGTAAGCTAAGATAGATTATTTATTGTTTAATTGGGATGTTGATAAATTATACTCTTATATATAAACCTCTAAAACATATATCGGTAAACGTTCCCTTTTGTAATAAACGTGGTTTACATGTTCATGTTTTTTATATAAAAAATTACACATCATTTATAATAGTGAAACCCTGGTTTTGGGTTTGGGACCTTGTAGGTTTTATGATTATAACCCACAAACACAAATACACATGTATTTATATATATATAGTTATATATAAACATATAAGTTTATTTATGTATAAACATCTTATGTATAATTATTATTTCTCAATTATGTAAAAATAATAATTGGAATTTAATAACCCCCAAACTAATGGTCACTGATTTCATATCCTTATTAACACTTCATTTACTCAAATTTCATGATGTAAATATTATCATTATATGTGGAATTATGAAAACATTTATCATTTAATTTGAAAAGGTACATTCTCCCTATATGGTATGTCATGCATAGTTAATTACGACAATCCTCTAATTTATTAATGGTATTCCATGATTTTTAAAGGCCAAATATGTATTTATTATACTTCATATTTTTTAACTTAAAATAGATAAAATTATGTCAACTATGGGAGTAGTCATATTATAATATTACATAGAATAGGAATTTAACTTTTCAAATTGGTATGGGACACTATGTATTGTTTAAAGATTATATACCTCAATAATTATTCAATGAATATATTTTCATCTATGGTTTGGTTCAAAAAATCAATGTTGTGTGGGAAACTACGATAAAAATGATATATTTTTATTTGAAATATGAAGAATCCATTAGTCTTATTATGTAATGGGTGGGGCTCTTTATAGCTTCTCTATGAATTGGTATGTCCCATGAGACAAACT
Organism: Viscum album; assembly: GCA_963277665.1. Taxonomy (NCBI): domain Eukaryota; kingdom Viridiplantae; phylum Streptophyta; class Magnoliopsida; order Santalales; family Viscaceae; genus Viscum; species Viscum album. The sequence continues at coordinate 536,098,605 of OY728141.1, read as the reverse complement.
GCAGTACATGCATGACACCTCGAAAAAATTGTTATTTACAGTCTATGAATGAGTCCTTGACAATGTGATATTTATGGTATTGGAAGTAGGCCAAGATATTATGGTTATTATGTCGCATATTATTCATTACCTCTTTATTAATCTTTTAAGTGAAAGCCAAATTGATTGTTCTACTAGTATTATATATGTGGATAATAACCATTATTTTATGAGACTATATTAAACATTTTTATAATTTGAATTTCACATTGAATATTGATTTTTATTTAAGTATATACTTATATAGAAAATAATTTATTGAGATGGATTAACAATATATCCATAAATAATGGTCATAAACTAATATATCATTTCAGGGTTAGATTTCATGTGTTAAATGATAATTAATTTCATTCTAGGTGCAAAATATAAACAAGTAATATTTCATGTTAAAATTTGTAACCTCGCACCTAGTATGTCATGGATAATTATGTGTGGACATTGTATGACTTATAGATGGTATTGAATTCATTTTTTATCAAGTACACATATAATTCATAAACCCTTTTATGCGTAACCCATTAATATTTTTAGAAATTTTATCCATATGATTATCCTATAACATGTTTCACAATCTCTCCCAAAAAGTGTGATGAAATATTATGAGAAATGATTCTTTTTTATTTGTTAAATGATTTAAATCATCTTTTAAAAAGTATTTATTAGTTTTTCTAAACACCATTCAATAAATTATATGATCACATTATGAATTTTATTCTCTTTTACAGTTTTTGCAAACTTGCATCACTGAAACTCTATTTGTGAAGCAATTCAATGAACACTCTCTGTTTTTTAATTTTTTTTATTTTGTTGAAATGAAATTCATGTATCTAATTTTATTGAACCAATAATTGTAAAAGGTTTTATGTTGTAATAAATGTTTTTTTTCTATTCTAAATTATTTTATAAGTAAATTACACAACTTTATAACTGATAATTTTGGTTGCTCGGGCTATTACAGTTGCTATTATAGGAATGGCCTAGTTATTTTTGGAAAATCAGAATAAAATAAAAAAAATAAAGAATTCTTTAATTATAATTATTTTAGATGGATTTAAGTAGATCAAAAACTAATCTTTTTTTATTCCAAATAATATACTTAAAATGATAATGATAAAGACTTGTATGGATGTATTCTGGCCTTTCGTAATCCTATGTTTATCTGGAAAACATCTTGGTAAATTGTCCAACACCCCAAGTATATTAAAATTATTCCACAGATCATGATTAGTTTACATTGTCATTGTTTATACAGAACAAGATTTATATGTTCAAAAATGATATTGTTTTGAGGGTTTCTTTAGATGTTTTAGCATGTTTGAAAGGTATCCGTCTTTATGGAATTTATGGTAAGCTACTGAAGTGTGTGACCTCTACACAACTTATCTATTTCAACTCCTTAAATTTTTCTCATATGGGATGTGTTATGATTTTAAAATTTTAGAAAATATGTGGTTCAATTGTTTTATAGAAAAAATGACATTTCTAATATCATTGATCTTTTCATCTCCCATTACATTATCGTGAGATCATATCATTGCATACATGAGTTTTACTCTAGATACTCGATTTGTGCGTCGACCCAAAAATTGATTAATTTATAACAACCATAGAAAAAATTACAATGGTGAATCACAAACTATTATGGTACTTGAAACAATTGAGATAAATTATTATAGGTAATATTTTATAATATTAAAAATAAAATTGTTTTTTAGGGACATAAAAGATGATGTCATATGTCCATTGCTAGTTAGGAATGATTGATTATAATAGAATTTCTTGGAAAAAACTATTTTAATTGGGGGATAATGTAATGAAATTAACCTAAATATTAATATAATTGTTATTATTTCACATATTATTTTTATTATTAATTTAGTTTTAATGAAAATTGGTGTGTTTTATTTCTAATAATCAAAATGCAAAGAGAAATATTTTATTCAAAGAAACACTAAATGATTAAATTGTTACAGGAGATTAAAACATCTCTAAAAAACTCATCGTGTTCCCTGGTATAATAAATGGAATACCCCACAATATCACGAATTGATCGAGTGTGTTTCCTTATTACGTTGAATCCACCTTAATAAAAAAAATAGTGTGAAGACTACAATAAATAATTTGTGTCAAAGGGATGAAGAGAATAATTATTTTAATGCAAAAAATGATCATTTATCATTTAAATAACTTTAAAGAATATTTATACATATAGAATGACCGTTATAAATAGCTATTGTGTTTCAAGGTGACCAATGATATTTTCTAAACTTTGGTAATTTTAAATTTTCTAAATTTAAAATTCATTAAATTCATTACAATATAATTTTTGGTTTATTAAAATTATTGTTTTAAAATAAATAAATTTTTTTTATTTATAACATAGGTGTATTTGTTTTATATAACAATTAGTATTTTGTGTTTTTAGTATGTTAAATAATGTTTTCGTTGATATAATTTGTTCGTTTTAAATATTTTTTTGATCATGCTTTAAATAAATTGTGTTATCCCATGGGTTGAGGACACAATTACCATTATTGTGGAAGGGTTCAACCATATTCTAGGAGGTGTTGACCCTTGGCCCAACGAAGAATACGAGAAGAGGGAAAAACCATGTGTAGGGAGAGGCAAGATCCGAGTAAAAGTCACATAGGTCATGCATTGGCGCATGAGAGGGGTTATGCAAGGGGTGTTCCTAGTCCTGTGAGTGGGGATCAATGTATATGGACCCCTTGATGTGTGGTGTATCATTAATGTGAGGTGTTGAATATAGATCCTTATTAGGAATCCCCAAAACCTCCTTGGTTATGATGTGGGATGAGCCTTTTTCTAGGGAACATGATCTTAGCTACACTATCACACCATACACGATACTCTTTGTTTGACCTGGTTCTACCCATCGAACCCCCACCACTGCATTTATTCACCATATTTTTATCCACCATATAATCTGGATATTATTGATCTGGAACATAGAACCCATTTAAAATTACAGATCTAATCTATGTCATATGTTTCATCCATATATGACCTCAACCATCCCCTATTTTAAAAACCCAGAATGGAGGTGAGGGCTTCTTTAGGCCATCTGATCAAGCCGAGAGATATTACCAGCCATCCAATCATTTATTAAAATGCACCAGCTGTTATAGACAATTTCGTCAGTTCTGCAACCTCATTCAGGTCGTTCGTTCCTTCGCTGGATGAACTACACCCCTGAAAATGAAAGGGTTATTTCTAACCCTTGGATCAGATCATGATTGATCTGATCAATCCATTACATTCCCCTTATTCTTCCTCATTGAGCCACAGAAGTACACATCATTCCATGAATCCAATATCCCCTTTTATCCCATCTTTATCGAGATTTTTTCATTCCACCTCCTCCTCTGCCTCAACCCTGCACCTTGTGCACATCGATGTGGATAGTGTGACTCTGAATCTAGTCATCCAGCATAATATTTGAATTAAATTAACCTATATAATTGTCCAAGGATTTTATAATTTTGGATTTCATTTTATTTTATATTGTTCCACATAGAATTGTGAATATTATATTTTGAAAATCAATAAAAATTGGTAAATGGGTCCAAACCCATGGCAAATTTGTCAAAAGAGGTGTCTATTTTCTAGCGAGAATTTCTTTATTTGAACTCCCATTTTCATGAACTAGAACACTTGACCCTCAACCCCCTTTTATGTTATGATTGAGTTTTGAGAAGCTATAAGTCCCTCATTTTCATTCAAAACAGGAAAGGAACATTTTTTATTTATTTCCTTATTAATATCTCCATTTTTCTAGTTTATCATAATATACATTTATTATTATATTTTTTCTGAGAAAATATTTCAATTATTATTATGTTTTCATGTATAAAATTTAATTACGTTCTTTGTATTTAAATATATATATATATATATACATATATATAGTTTTGTATATATTTATGTTAAACATTACTTTCCTAATCAAAGCTATAAATATGTTTTGTCTTCTCATTTTAAATAATTTTTCCCAAAAATCTTTTAGTTACAAGGATTTGATTTTGATAATCAAGTAAATATTCATAGACATAGACTTTCATGTGTGTATACATATGTAGAAACACATATATAGCCCAATATTTTGGATATTCATATATATAAACTTTTTAAGTGTTCTACTGTCTTGAACTATATTTCTAAGAACTTATGTATATTTTACAGTATATTGGTTTACAAAATTCGTTGTTATAAGGGTTATGCATATATATATACACAAATATGTGTTTATATGGGTATATGTGTGTTCTTTCATATAGATAAACACAAATACTTATAATTATCAACCATTTTTTGTGTGAGTTCAAATAAGTGGGTTATTGATGGAACATTGCAAAAGAGTTTTATGATTACAAACCACATACTAAAATACATATGTAAGAATATATATATATATATACATATACCGATATATGCATTTATTTATAAACAACTTATGTATAGTTATTCTTTTTAATATATGTAAAAATTAAAATTGTAAATTTATAACCCCCAATCCAATGATTAATGGTTGTAGATCCTTACTGCCACTTCTTTTTTCTCAAATTTCATGGGAGAAATATTATCATTTTTTTGTAATTATGAAGCAATTTATCATAAAATGTGTGGAACTACAAGTTCTATTCATGGTATTCCATTAATAGATAGTTATAACAAATGTCTAATTTATAAATAATATTCCCTGATTTTTAGAGAGTATATATTTATTTATTATACTTCATATATTTTCATATCAAATAGATACAATTATCATCAGTATAGGATTAATTAATTTAAGATATTTTATTGATAAATAATAATACTTTTCAAACTGGAATGGAAGAATTTGTATTGTTTAAGTATTAAGTACCTCATGAATTTATTATCGAACTTATTTTTATCTATGATTAAGATTAAAATAAACCAATGTGTTATGTGACACTTTAATTTAAAGAGATATTATTACTAGACATACGAAGCATGAATTGGTCTTCTTGTGTAATAGTTTAGGCCCACTATAGCCTCTTGATTCATTGTTAGGTCTCATGAATCAAAATATGGCCTTGTTACGAGGACTTGATAAAATGGTTATTTATGGTATTGGAATGAGGCCTTGAAAGTATGGTTATTTGTAGTCTTGGCATGACTTCTCGATGGTATGGTCATGAAATCTACCATTACGCATTCCTTCATTATGAATCTAGAAAGTGAATGTGCATGTGATTATTTAACTACTAGTATATCCATGGTTGATGACGATTCTCTTATGAACCCGTATTAATCAGTTTAATATTTTCAAATGGGAAATTTATATTGATATATATGTATGTATATACTTATATGAATAACTCTTTATTGAGAAGGATTAATAATATGTTCCATAAAAAATGGTCAGAAACACATCTATCATTTCATGGTTTGCATTAAATTTTTAAATGATAATTGAAATCATTTTAGATAAAAATTACTAGAAACTAATATTTCATGTTTAAATATTTATCCTGACAACTCAAATGTCATGGATAATTTAGTGTTCTCATTGTATGATATATAAATAGTTTTTAATATATTTTTGTTCAAGTACACCCATATTTTATAATTAATTTTATTCATAACCCATAAATATGTTTATAATTTTGGGAATAAGATTATCCTAAAAAATGGCTCAAAATATCTCAAGAATAGGATAAGACATGTTTTGTTAAATGATAGTTTCTTTTAAAGAAAATTATTTATATAATGTTTTAAAATTTATTTATTTCTTTAAACCCCTGACGGGGAATTTTTTTCTCACCGTATTAATGATAATAACTTTTATAGGTTTTTCAATCATTCCTTGTGGAAACTCTAATGTGGAAGTAATCCCCAAAAGAATCATTTTTTTAATTTGTGTATTTTGTTGAGGTGTAAGTCATTTATCTAATTTTGGTGGTTCTAGATTATTAATAGGCCCTTAATTGTCATTAATGATTTTTATTTATTTATAATTACGTTCTAAAACATAAATAACATTTATATGGGATGAGTTCGATGGCACAGGTCGGGGTCGTTACAGTTTTTACCAGAGGAAAAACCTAATTAATTTTGGGAAATTAGTACCAAATTTAAAATTTAACAATTCTTTTCTTCTAATATTTTTTAAATTGAAGGCATAAGTTCACAAACTAATCTTTTTCCCTTCCAATGAGATAGTACATAAAATAATGTTAATTTCTTGTTTGCATGTATTTGATCCTTTCAGAAACCTATATTTATCTTCAAAAATAATTTTTGAATTTTCCAACTCCACATGTATACTCCAATTCATTGGGGGATTGGGTTTCATAGACATTCTCATAGTGCATTCCCCATATTCAATCTATGTGTGGATATAAAATTATTTAGACGATCTCTTCGAATGTTTTACAATGTTTGAAAGATATCTGTCTTTAAGAAATTTTTTAGAAGCTACTAATGTAGGTGACATCAATGAAAATTTCATTTTCCATATATTAAACATTAGTTCATATTATAGGCTTTATGATTTTAAGATTTTTGAAAACAAGATGGTTTAGTTGGATTATATAAATCATGTCCTTTTTGATTACTCTATAATTTTCATCTCCCATTGCATTCTCCTGAGAGATGATCAGTGCATTCATGGGTTTCACTCCAACTAATCGAGGTCTGTTTTGACCAATTAAATTGAAACATTTACAGCACCCTTGGAAAACATGAAAATGGATAATAACCAAATCTCATTGTACTAGTAAAGGTATGGATAAATTATTATAATTATTTTTATATAATAAAAAAATTAATTCTTTTTGTACGGACATCGAGGAAGTTTTCATAAGGTCATTGTGGGTGGGGAATATATGAGTAAAATATATTTGTGGGGGAAAATTATATAAATTTTGGGATAATGTAACACCTAAATCTCAATTATAACACTTATAATTATATTTTCAACTATTATTATTATTAGTTTTGTTTTAATGAAAATTTTCATGTTTTATTTCAAATACAATAATTGAAGAGAGAAACGTTTTATTGAATGAAACACATAGTTATTACATTGTTAGAATAGATTGAAAATACTCAAGAAAACTCATTTTTATACCCAATAGAGTAAATGGAATGCCTCCGAAAATCATGACGTGACTGAGTGCATAACCTTCTTCCTTTGAATAATCCATAATAAAAAATTTAATAGTTAGAAGAATAGAAAAAATAATCAATATCAAAAGAATGTAGAGAACCATTATTTTAATGAAATAAATGATCCTTGATTTTTTTAATTCCATTGACATGTATTTATATATTTTAAAATGACCATTATAAATAGTCATTGGGTTTCATGGTGACCATTGATATTTTATAAAAGTTGTGTATTTGAAGTGGTATATTTTATATTCTATATATGTTTTAGAAAAATATTTTCTATTAATTGATATTATGGTTTTAAATTTAATATAATTTTTAATTATAACATGGGTGGTTAAATTATATGTAACTATTAGTATTGTGTGTTTTTATTCTGTTAAATAATGTTTTCAAAGATATAATTTCTTAGTTGTCTTAAACTTATTTGAAGTTCATGTATTAAAAAAATGGTGATATCCATTGGGTAGGGAACACCACATCCATTCAAGGGGAAGGGGAAAATCCTAGATAGAGAGGTGTTTATGAAAGGAATATGGTGGAACTTTAGATGAGGGGAAAGTCGTGTGTATGGAGAGGCATGATCTGGATATATGACTCTCAAGTCCCACACTAGTGAATGGGTGGGTGTATAAAAGGGGTAGGCCATGGCACACAGGTTGGGTCCCGTGTATATTTACCCCATGGTGTGTTTTGTTTCATCAATGTGACGGAAGACACACTATTCTTTATAAGGAAGCACTAAAACATTCCCAGATTCAATGTTGGATGATCCTTTTTCTTGGGTGTGTGCTCTCAGATTCCCGATCACTCCATAGAAGATCATGGTTTTCCACATTGGTTTAACACTCGAACACCCACCTCCCCATTTCATAAAAATGTATTTATCAACTATCTAATCTGTATTAATCTGATCTTGAGCATAGAACCATTTTAAAACTACAGATCTAATCTCTTACTTCCATTCAATCCATGGACGATTGCAACCATTAGCTGTTTTAAAAACAAGGAACCATAGTGCATGATACTCCTAGCCATCTGATAAAGAAGATATCAAGTCTAAGGTGAACAATATATTTTTAAAAATGATAGTTATCCAAGAATTTTCATTTAGATCTGTTACGTTATATAGGTCGTTTATTCATTAGTCTCCCAAACTGATCCCTTAAAAATCATTAGGGTTATTTCAAACCATTGGATCGGATCAAGATTGATCTGATCTGTCCATTTAATTCCTCTTATTCTTCCTCTTTGAGCCACATTATTCTATATCACACCATGAAGCCAATATCCCCTTTCAGCCCCAAATTCCCATGATGTTTTATTTCCACCACCACTCAACCACAACCTGAAACCATATCCACATCGATGTGGATGGTGTGATTCTAAATCCAATATTCCAGCATAATCATTGAATTAAATATACATATATAGTCGTCGGATGCTGTTATATTTTGTATTTCATCATATTTTAAATTTCTCCATGTTGAATTGTGAATTTTATAATTTTCAAATCATGAGAATTGGCCAAATAAGTCCAGACACATTGTAAATTTGACAAATTCAGTGTTTATTTTCAAGAAAGAACATTATTATTTAAACTTCTATTTTCCCACCCTAGACCACTTGACCCATAACCTCCCATTAATGTTATTCTGGAGTTTTCAAAAGACACAAATACCACATTTTCATTATAAATGGAAAAAATATTTTTGTTATTTATTTCAAGATTTTAATATCTATTTTTCTAATTCGGGGTAGGGGGAATTTATTATTATATATCTTCAGAGAAAATATTTCGATTAAAATTATGTTTTCTTTTAAGAGAGTTTCATATTTTCTTTTTATTTTTTAAAATATATATTTTTATATATTAATGTTTATATTTATTTTAAATCCTTGTCTCTCTCATCCATGTTACCTATATTTCAATTATTATTGTATAAAATGATTTTCCCCCAAAAATCTTATTGGTTAAAGGGTATAATTTTTATTATAAAGTATTTATTTTGAAACAAATAATTACATGTGTATATACAAACATATATACACATATATGGGAAAAAGTTTTTTGAATTCATATATATAAACATCATAAATGTTCTATTTCATTGAACCATATTTTCTAGAACTTATGTATATTTGGGATTATATTGGTTAACATAGTTCATTGTTATAAGGCTTATGTATATAAATATAAAAAAATATATGTGTTTATAGGGGTATACGTGTGTTCGTACTTGTAAATAAACACCCATAGATATAATTATCAACCCTTTTGGGTGTGACTTTACATTAGAGGGTTCATGATTTGAACTCATGAAAGTGTTTTATAAAAGCGCAGAAACTCAAAAATTGGTTTTATTATAAAAATATTTTCTTATATGAAAAGGAAACTCATAATTTGTTTGAAAAAATTTAAATTTTATTATTTATGTTAGTAATTATAATTATTAGTTGTTATGTTTTATTAATTAAAATTTTTATTTTGATTAAAATATTATTTAAGAAATAATTTTAGTTACGAATCATATTTTATTGTCATATTTTTAGAAAAATCTTATGAATTTATAACAAGTTGTCAGGAATTGCTAATAAATTATTACTTACATAAATATATAAATGTAATCATATTTATAGTTATAATTTCATTTATTATTATTTATAATAATGCTATAATAAATTGTGTTTTTATATATTATTACGAACTATAAATACAGTTCAATAAAAATTTTCCAGAGATAAAAAAGAATGATAAATCAGCGAATTAAAAAAATAAATCATGAAAATCATGAATAGGGGCCTTGTGAATGATGGAGCCATAGGGAATCATGATAATGGGTTTTTGGGATTCTCGAGGTTGGATATGAGTGAGAGAGAGGTTTTTGGGAGCTATTTCACACTAGAGAGGGGCCGAGGATTAGACGAGTGCAGTAGGGAGACCTCCTTGAAGCTGATGTAAGGGATGATGAGGTCAAGTGTAGTTATGGGAGCTGTTTTCAAATATTTCTATTAGCCTTTTTCATGTTCGTGTATTGTATGTTTTTGATTTTTCTAGCCTAAATGATTTGTGAAAACTCATTTTGTCAGTTCTATATGCAGTCATATTTTATCAATAAAATCAATTTTACTTTTCTAATTTCATCAATCCTTGTTTATGTCCTAGATCTGGGTCAATCATTATTTTGTATGAATTTTATAAATACAATAATACTTTTACCTACCAATTAGATTCCACTTTGTACATAGCTTGCTGGGAAAGATATTTGTGTGCCGGTATGAAAATAGAGGATATATGGTCTATAAATGCCCCTCTGTTAAAATTTAAATTAAAATTTTATACCTAATTTTAGTCGACAGATGTTGATGGACTCTTAATGAAGAATTGATTCTGCCAAAATATGTAAGTAATATTTTGGTTTGTATAATTTTCAATATATTGTTCTTGATTCTTTAAAAATTTATACCAACAGATTTACCATGTTGAAAAATCCATCATGAAATTTGAATTTCCTCTAATTCAATGCAGTGGAGTTATCCGCATAGTAATAGGATTTTTTTTCATGGAATATGTTAAAGAAAATGAAATTACTACTTAGTTTTCAAATTGATTTCTAATTTATTTAGTAATATTTTAGACGGTGAAAATGTTTTCCCCATCCAAAAATTATGGAATCATCCTTTAAACAAGGCTACTATTTATGCCTCATAATCTATTCCAATATTTGTGGTGAGTAGATAAAATGATTTATTATGAATATTCACAATAATTTTAATGAGATTATGTGTTTCTATATATCATACTTAAATTTAATAAATTACTAATAGTTATCCACTAAAATATTCTTATGATTCCATGCATATACATATTCATGTAGATGAATATTATTTCTATCATGCATACTTATATTTCAATATTCATGTTTATTTAAATGTTAATTATGTATTATTTTACTACATTTTAAATTAATGTTTTTGAATATAACGACACAAACACACACACATATATATATATTAATTTAATTTAACATATGTGTCATTTATAATTCTTTTATTTCCACAATAAGAATTTCAAAAAATTATACACATGCATGTCACTGCATTTTTCATCCACAAAATATTACTTATGGAAATATTCCTAATGTGATATAATTATGTTTCATATGTACCTTTAAACAATTGTGGTGTTCATGTGATACAATATTCTCAAAACCATTCATGTTTATAGTCATGTATATATATATAAACATATATTTATGTACATATCTTGAATTGTTAAAAAACATCTTCAAATGGATATCTCATTAATGAAAATAACATAATGTTACTCAAATATTAATTTGGACCAAATGAGTGCCTGAAAAGTTACAAAACGTTCCAATTTATGTTTTAGTTTCAAAACAAGTGACTGTATATATTTATATATCTATCATTTCATATAAAATAGCTTTATATATGCATATGTATATATATATATATATGTCAAATATTATGTTTATATATATTTTAAGTTTATAACTATTCTAAATAAATATGATTAATCATTTATTATTTGCAGTTAATATTATCATTAATTTTAATGGAAAATACATGTCATAAATAAATCATGAATTATGGTCATACCTCGATGATTTATCATGAAAATCCATACATTAGAAAATGTATATAAATAAATAAATATATATATAAATATATATACATATATGAATTATCATTTTATTAACCTTACATTTATCATACCAAACCTTCAAGTGAATATTTATGGGATTATGAATGAAATTATTATGTACATCGATGATGATTAATCTTCAATGTATTTATCTAAAGTGTATATATCATGGGATTTGGTGGTTCCATGCCTATAATATGAATTACTATGATGGTTTATATTTATACATAATGAAATTTCATGTTCAATAAATGTATTTTTTTTGTTTTTAAATAAAACTACTTTGAATATATATATATAAGTAAATAAATCGTAACTTGTTTCAAAAAATCCATCGCTTCTATGTTGTAAATATGGATGGAAATTGTGGAGTAAACCATCCACTACGTATAGGGTAGGACCCATAAATCTTTCAACATTACAAGTTACCATGTAAATAATGTTTTGTTCTCAAGAGATTGCGTAATTATTTCAGAAAAACACTGGATATTGTATAAAAATTTTCAAATTTTTGTATTTTCTAAAATGATCTAATATTTTTAAGCCAGAAGTAATTTCAAATTATGTTTTCAATAGGGATATTTATAAGTTTTATTCCAAATTTATTTTCTGTAAATATCATCAAATTATTTTCCAATGGATTCAATACCCCATACAATGAAATTTAACACTCACCCTTTGATTTAAAATATCATTCACAAGTCAATTTGATGTTTAGAGTTGGACATCATCATTTTTTAACAAAAGAAGAAAATATGGATTTATTTAATTGAAATGTAGATAAATTCTAAACTTATATCTAATCCTTAAAAACCTATATTTTTAAAAGGTCCACTTTTGTAATAAATATTGTTTATTTTTTGATTTTTTTTAGATATACAAAAAAATTACACATACTTTTTAAAAGCATATTCCACGTTTCAGGTTCAATTCCTTACTGTTTTTATGCTTACAACCCACATATAGAAATACACATTTATGTGTCCATATATATAGTTATAAATATATATACATATATGTGAATGTGTGTATAAACAACTTTCATATAGTTATTCATTCTCATTTAATTAAAAATTATAATTGGCATTTAATAACCCCTGAACTAATGATTATTATTATATATCCTTATTGAAACATTATTTACTAAAATTTAATGTTATAAATCATATAATTATGTGTGAAATTATGAAAAAGATGTTATCATTTCATTTCAAAAAGTACATTCTCCCCTCATCGTATCTTATGCATAGTTTGTTACAACAAACGTCTAATTTATAAATAGTACTCCAAGCATTTTAGAGACCTTATATATATTTATTCTACTTTTTATTTGGGATTTAAAAATAGATAAAATTATCTCATTTATGGGATTAATCATTTAATGATATTATATGGATTAAGAATTAAACATTAAAAATTGTTATAGGACACTTTGTATTGTTTAATGATTATGTACCTTGAGAATTTATCAATGAATTTATTTTTATCTATGATTGAGATTCAAATTATTCAACATGGTATGGGAAACTATGATAACAAAGAAATATTTTTTTAGTCATATGAAGAATCCATTTGACTTATTATATGATGGGTGAGGCTCTTTATAGCCTATAAATGCATTGGTGGGTTACATGAGACAAACTGTGGTCCTAGCGGGACACCTCGACCAAATGGGTATTTATGGTCTTGGAAGGAGGCCTTGGATCTATGATATTTTATGGTCTTCACATGAATCCTTGATAGTATGTTTATTATGTCCCACATTATTCATTCCCTCATTACGAATCTAGTAAGTGAATGTCCATGTGATTTTTAGACTAGTATAATATCCATGTATAATAACCATTCTCTTATGAACCTATATTAATTAGTTTTATATTTTCAATTTAACATGGTATAATGTTTTTTATGTGTATAAAAATATAAGAAATCATTTATTGTAAAGGATTAATAATTTCATCAAGAAACAGTGGTCAGAAACTCATCTATCATTTCATGGATTTAATTAATGTTTTGAATGATAATTGATATCATTTTAGGTGAATATTATAAACAAGTAATAATTCATGTGCAAATTTGTATCCCCACTCCATGTATGTCATGGAAAGTTATTTGTGGTCATTTCCTGACTTATAAATGGTATTACATGCATTTTTGAACAAGTACACACTTATTTTATAATACATCTTATTCATAACCATTAAATATGTTTAGAAATTTTATCAATAATATTATCCTAAATGATGTTTCAAAATCACTGGAGAAAAGGATGATGGAATGTTATGATAAATGATAGTTTCATTTAAAGGAAATGATTTAATGAATATATAAAAAATTAATTATTAATTGTTTTTTAAACCATTTACTAGGAATTTTATTATCACCATATAAATTATATTCACTTTTACTGGTTTAGAAAAAATACTGCATTGAAACAATAATATGATGAAAAATAAAAATTGAAGGTGTTCGGGCCATTGAAGGTTAATTCAGGTATCTAATTTTTTGGAACATAGAATGGTAAAATGACATATGTTTTAATAATTTTTTTGTATTTATTCAAAATTATTTTATACAAAAATACCCAATATTTATAATGGAAATGTTTATTTTCTCAGGATCTAGCTGTTTTAGTTGGTATTATTAGAATGTCCTGTTTAATTTTGGAAAATGAAAACAAATTTAAATATTTATGAATTGTATCCTCCTAATTTTTGTAGATGGAAGGAAGAATATCACAATCTATTCATTTTCACCTTCCAAACGATATACTCAAAACTATAATGTTAAAGTCATGTTTGGATGTATTTGATCATTTTACAAACATATGTTTATCTTGAAAACATCACTATCAATTGTCCAACACCACTTGTATACACCAATTCTTCCATGAATCCTGATTCATTTACATTCTCATAGTTCATACAAAACATTCGGGGAAGCTACTGAAGTGTGTGACCTCCACACAGCTTATCTATTTCAACTCAATATTTTTTTCTCATATGAGAAGATTTATGATTTTAGAATTTTCAAAAAAAAAGATCTTCAGTTGGTTCATGAGACTCAAAAAATTCTTGATGTCTCTATGATTTTCATATCCCATTACATTAACTTAAGATCTTATCACTGCATACATGAGTTTGACTCATGATACACGTGGTGTATGTGGACCAAAAAATTGAATAATTCAAAACTAAAATGGAAACCATGGAAATGGTGAATCACTAAATGTGTTTGTACTACAAAAGATCTATAATAATATTTTTTAGACATTTTTTATAATAATTATATTAATATTTTTTTTATGGACATGGAGGATGATTTCATATGTTCATTACTTTTGGAGAATGTATGGGTTCAATATAATTTCATGTGAACAATTATATTAAGAGAGGGAGAATATAATGACCAAAAGAAAAATCTAACTGAAAATTATTATATTTTTACTTATTATTATAATTAATTATGTTTTATTGAAAATTGGTGTGTTTTATATCAAATACACTGATGAAAATGAGAAATATTTAATTCAAAGAAACACTAAATGATTACATTAATACAATGGATTACAACTAGTCATGGAAACTAATTGCAAGACCCAATATAATAAATGGAAGACCTCACAACATAATGATGAGACCGAGTGTGTGGCCTTATTAACTTGAATATAGAGTAACAAAAAAACGGTGACAAGAATAGTTGAAATTCACACAGAAAATGGATACAAAGAACCATTATTTAAAATCATGAAAAAATTATTGAACTTTTGAATTCCATGAACGAGTATTTATACAGCATAAAATGACCATTATAAATAGAAGTTAGGTTTCATGGAGACGACAGATATTTTATAAATTTTGGTTATTTTAATTGTTTTATATTATAAATGTTTTAAATGTTTTAAAATAATATATTCAGTTAATTTAAATTATAGTATTATATTAAAGATAATATTTATTTATAACATGGGTTCTTATTTTTTAAGTACCTGTTAGTATATTATTTTTTTAGTATGTTAAATAAATTGTACAAAGATATAATTTATTGGTTTTATAATTTTTTTTTGATTTTCATGTATTAAAAAAATTGTGTTATCCCATTGGTAGGGGACACCATAACTATTCATGGGGAAGGGGTCAACCCCAGCGAAAGAGGTGTGGAATCCTTTCCCACAGAGGAACTCGAGAAGAGGAGAATTCCATGTGTATGGAAAGGCATGATATAAGCCTAATACACATAAGTTGTTAACTCATGTGTGAGAGGGGGTATGTATGGGTTGTGCCCATGCTCGCGGGTGGGGTCCCATGTATATGGTCCACTTGGTGTGAATTGTATCATCGAGGTGTGGGGCAGCATGATGAGACTTATGAGGAATCCCAAAACCTGCTCATTTTTTATGTGGGGTGAACCTTTTTATGTGGTGCATGATCTTAGTTGCAGTATCTCCCCAAGCGAGATCCTTCCCATCCACGACAATTCTTCTCTCGGACCCCCACCACTTCACTTCATCACTGCATTTTTATCATCCCTCTAATATGAAATTTTCTAATCTGTACAATTGAACCACTTTAGAACTACATATATAATCCATGTCATATGTCCTATCCAAATATGATCTCAACCGTCCCTTGTATAATGAACTAAGAAATATGGTGACGGCTTATCCCGGTCTTCTAATAAAGTTGTGATATAATCCCACACATACAATCATTTCATAAAATTAAACAGCTATTCTAAACTATTCGATCAGATTTGCAGCGTCATCCCAGTCATTCGTTTATTATCCACATGAACTACTCCCTATAACATAGTGTGGGTTTTTCTAACCCTTGGATCTGATCATGATTCATCTGATTCATCCATTCCATTCCTCTTTTTTTTCCTCATTGTGCCACACATATACACATCTTTCCAAGAAACCATTGACCCCATTTATCCCCAATTTATGGGGATGTTTTCTTTCTAACTCATCCTTGGCCCCAACAAGACACTTTATCCCTACCAATGTTGATAGTGGGATTCTAAATACTATCATCAACCACTTGATTCGAAATAAATAACTATATATAATTTTCCAATGATTTTATATATTTGGATTACATCATATTTTATACTTTTCTACACAAATTTGTGAATTTTATATTTTTCAAATCTATAATATTTGTTAAATGGGTCCAATCCGAAGGTCTATTTTTCAATATAGGTGGCTGGTATCTACAATGAAATTTTTTATTAATACCCCCATTTTCCTGACCTAGAACACCTGACCAAAAACATTTCTTTTTTGTTCTGATCGATTTTCCAAAATCCACAAATCCCTCATTTTCATTCAAAACAGGAATGAGATGTTTGTTTTTTATTAAAAGATTATAATCCCCATTTTACATACTTGTCATAAGAGAAACTTATTATTAGTTTTCTTCTATGAAAATCATTCAATTAAAATTTGGTTTTCATGTTTGTAATCTTATTATATTTCTTTTTTGAACATATATATACATATATATATTTATATCTATTTATATAAAAATGTGCCTTTCTAATCAAAGATACAAATTCTTCATGTCTTCTTGTTTTAAATTTTTTCCCCAAAATCATATAGTTACAAGGGTATGATTTTGATTTTCAAGTAATGATTTTTATAAAATAACTTACATTTGTATATACATATGTATAAACTCTTATATGGAAAAATATTTTCAGTATTCATATATTTAGAAACGTTAGTTGTACAATTTACATGAAAAATATTTCCATGAACATATATTTATTTGGATGTATTGTAGTTTACAAAGTTCATTATTATAAGGGTGATGTATATACATATATAAACATATATCTATATACAAGGGTATATGTGTGTTATTGAGTACAGATAAACAAACACACATATAATTATCAACCCTTTTTGTGTGTGTTCACATAAGTGGGTTTTGGATTTCAAATTTTAAAAGAGTTTTATGATTAGAAACAACATTCACATTCACAAACAAAAATATATATATTTATATATATATATATATGAATTTAGGTATGAACAACTTAAGAATAGTTATTATTTATCAATTATTTAAAAAAATAATTGGAATTTAATAACCCCCAAACCAATGATTGATGATTATATATCCCAATTGATTCATAATTTACTCAAATGGAATGAGGCCAATTTTATCATTTTATATGAACTAATAAAACATGTCATCATTTCATGTGAAAAAAACATTTGCCCATCATGGCATGTGATGTATAGTTTGTTATTGAAAACACCAAACTTATAAATGACATTCTATGCATTTTAGAGAGCATATATATATTTATTATACTATATATTTGAGAATGAAAAATAGATATAATTATCTCAGGTGTGGGACTAATATTTAAATGATATTATAATATTAAGAAATAATCATTTCTTTGTGGTATGGTACACATTGGATTTTATAAATACTATGTACCTCAGCAATTTATCAATGAATTTATTTTCATGTATGATTATGATTAAAATAAATCAAATCAGTTTAAAACACTTTTATTTAAAAGACATGTTTTTATTAGACGTCAAAAGAATAAATTAGAATTCATATATGGTAGGTGAGGCCCACTATATCCTCTCGATGCATCGGTAGGTCTAATGAGACAAACAATGGTATTTTCACAAGGCCTTGAAAAGATAGTTATTTATGGTCTCGATATGAGGCCTTGAAAATATTGTTATTTATAGTCTTTGCATGAGGCCTTGATGGTATGGTTATAATATCCTTCATAATGAATTCCCTCATTTCGAATCTAGTATGTGAAAGTCAATGTTTCTATTCGACTTGTATAATACCCATGGATAGTGATCATTCTCTTGTGAATATGTATTAATAAGTTTTATATATTCAAATTAAAATGGTATAATGTTTTATATTTATGTATATAAATATATAGAAAATAATTTTAGGAGAATGCTTAATAATCTCTCCCATTAGAAAAGGTCATAAATTCAAAAATCATCTCATGGTTATCATTCATGTGTAAAATGATAGTTGATATCATTTTAGATGATAATTCAAAACAAGTAATACTTCATGTAAACATTTTTATCGTCACACCTGGTATGACATGGATAATTAAGTGGGATCATTCTTTAACTTAGAAATGGAATTCCAAGTACTTTTTTTCGAGTAAATTTCTATTTAATAATGCATATTATTTGTAACCCTTTATTTTGGTTAGTAATTATGAGTATATGATTATCCATAAAGTTGTTTCTGAATCTCTGAAGAAATGTAAGATGAAATCGTATGAGAATTGATAGCTTCTATTAAAGAAAATTAATTAAATAATGGTTTAAAAATTATTTATTATATGTTTTTTAAACCCATTACTTTGTATTTTATTCTAACCCTACGAATTATAATCACTTTTTCAGGTTTAGATGACATACTACCTTGAAAATAAATTCCAGAAGAAATATAATGAAGAATCATTGTTTTTATATTTCTTAATTTTTTAGAAATGTATGTCACATATCTATTTTTCTATAACCATGATCGGTAAAAGGATGTTTTTAGTAATAAATTTTGTGTATCTATTCAAAATTATTTTATATAGAAAAAATATACAGTAATTATAAGGTTTGAGTATAGTTACTCAGGCCCGAGGTGTTACAATAATCGTTAAACATAAAGCATACCTTGTAAGTATTTTATCAGTTTCCACATATATATAAATTGTTTCAGAATCCATATTCTTAATATCATTGACTTAATTCTCCATTTTTAAAATAAAATGTGAGGGAATTATTTATTAAAAAATATTACCAAAAACTCTTCCTAATCTATGGTGTCAATTTCATCCTCTTACATCATATTCAAAATATTTTTCAAAAACCAATTTTCATTTCCATTAAAATGATAAATTACTAGAACAAATTTTTCTGTATCTGAAAACTAATGAAATAAAAATCTATTTTCCATCAACTTGATATATTCCACCTAAACTGGTGAATTAGTTGTCGTATTTAAGGACGATCTATTTTTATCATATAAGTTTCCATGGAATGTTCCTCCTTATTTTCTAAATTAAAAATATAAAAATGATACGTGTTAAAAATGATATCTTGAGAATGTTTAGTGATAATAGTCATACAATATATCATCCATGTTATAATGTAGTTGGCTTCTCATTTGGATGGTACTCATGATGACCATTATATTTATTGTTCTCCTGATTTCCTTAGGTCATTGAAATATTCAATTTGGTAAAAACATAACCATCAAAAAAAATTTGGGGCACAAAAAGCATTGAACAATCAATAAATTTAATGACACCTCATGATTAACATAGTTCATTCATAGACATCATCTATTCATGTCCTCCATTGTGGTTTTTAATGTGTCATTTATGTTTCAAAACATGTTAATTTAGAGTTTCAAATAAGGTGTGAAGGAATTCATGTTGTTAGGAAGTAGAAGAAAATATAATTAATTTGCAATGCACAATTTTCATTTTTATAACTCCTAGGTAAAACTACACTTGATCTATATTCACTTGTAGTATCCTCTCAAATATTTAATTTCATTGAAACCACTCTTTCTTTCATTCATAAAACTTCCAATATGTTTTCATATATAATGAATAAACTTTATCATAATCAATTTACATATTCTTAATGATATACCTAATGTTTTATAACCATGGTTTGAAATGGTCAATTAATCCATTCCACAAATAACACTATAAAAACACTGATATTCCGTATATAAAAACTGCCGAATTTAGATTAATATTAAATAATTTTCACATATACAAACATGTTTTCCCTAATTTTTTTTTGTCTTTGGAGACTATATTAAAAAATATATTACTTTTTTAATGATCTTCAGCATCTCCCATAAATATATTTCTATTTTGCACACATCATAAATAAACCATAATAAATACTTTCTACAAAATAATGGGAAATGAAACATAAGAAATGTTGAGATCATATTCAATATAAGGGTAAAAAAAATTGATATCATTCAATGATCATATGAAGGAATAAGATAATAATAATAATTGAATTACATAAAAAACATTACATAATTGTTTCATTCCTAATATTTTAATGATCATAAAAAGGAGTCGTGGGGTAAAATATTATCATTTTGAAGATAAGTATTATAAGGGTGAAAAATCATCATAAATAAATCATCTATGTAATTTCATTCAATATACTCCATTCCCCATCATAACTATAGTGATTATTTCACATGTCATAGTAAACTATCAAGATTAAAAAATATTTATTGATCAGGAATGCAAACCCATTTTCCATTAAATAATTAATTTAGGATCATCACCAGTTTCTAGAGTGGATTAATAAAATTAACTAGTTTCCAATAGTGGACTAATAACATCCACTTATTTCACATAATGTATAATGAAAATTATATTATTTTCCATAATTATATATTGATATATAAATCCTTAATAATTGAATTAGATACAGATAATGGTCCCACCCATTTCATAATCCATAGAATTTTTTTCTATAAAACCATTAAATATTCATCATATCATATAAATCATCCAATGAACTTCTGTATCACAAGCATTTCATCAATAAATAATTTTACAACATGTAACACCACAAGAATCCAAGGTACGTTTCCCTTTGAATAATGCAATAGCTTGCGTTGTACGTAACTTCGATATTCTAACACACTGTGAACAATCAATCTAGCCGTTATGAATATCAATACAAAATTTTTTAAATTTTATAAATATTTTTTTTCAAAATGGACATCATTTTTTATTTCAGAATATAAAAATTATATTAGGGTGAATTTTTGGTATTTTTCTGAAAACATTCATTTTTTTATGAATAGTGAAAAACACTGAGTTATTGTTTAAAATAGACTTTTTATTTAAAAAATTATTTATTTTAATTATATTTATTTTTGGTCAAAATTGATACATATTAAATATATATGTTCAATGTAATTTATTGGATTCATTTTATAATAATTTTAGATATATAAAAATTTTATTGAACATTTTACCATCTTTTACCCATCTCCTCGGAGCATTTGCAAATTTACATAAAACTTTATTTTACCTCTTTTGTGATTTGAATTTAAAAAATTCGAGAGACACGGATAATATCAAAAAGTAAAATATATTTCAATAAGATAAAAATATTTTTTGGTAAACAATAACTTTTAGCTTTTATTTACCCAGTTAAAACTAAATAGGGTAATTAAAGGTAAATTTGATGTTATTATTAACAAAAACATGATATAATTCTATTGGATAAGTTATATTTGACCAAAAACAACCTTAGGAATAAAATATGATACTTTACGTCCACTTGGATTAGATTAGGACATTTATTATTATTTTATTTAAAGAAGAGTAAAAAGAGTTAAAATAAAATTTTAATAACTAAAATATTTTTAATATAAAGATACAAATATGATAAATTCAACTATAAATATTCATTAGAAAGATAAAAATATTTCCTACATAATGGTATATTATTTATAAATTTTATTTATTAAATAATTTAATTTATTTATGACACAATGAGGATGCAGTAATTACCTAATTAATAAAATATAAAAATTATTTATATTATAAGTATCCAAATAATTTTAACATGAGACTTTTAATGAATTAAACTAATTTTATAAGTTAATATAATATATTAGGGTTGGTTAAATGAATTTTTATCTATGTAATAAGGCAGTTATGTATTTAGAAAAAACAAAATACCAAATAGTTTCAAAATTGACATAAAATAGTTTTTAAAACAAATATTATATTATTAATTGATATTTTATTCCTAAAAATATAGTGATAGGAAAAAAGTTGTAAATAATATTATATATTCCATTAAAGAACAACTTGAGGTTCACTTGGATGTTTATTGTATGTTTTTTAACCATATAATATAATAATACAATGAGAGATGGTAAATGTAAAACAATTTAACTAAGAGTTAAAATTAAAATATAATGTTAATATAGTGCCTCAAAATAGTCAAAAATCTATTGATTGAGTGTTTTTTCACCCATAGACACCTAATAATTTAAATAATTCCTTTTTGAGGCATTATAATCCTAAAATGATTTTATTCTAAAATAATATTTCAAACCTTTCCTAAGCTGCCCCTCACTCCTCTTTAAAAGGGAACTTCCCCTACAATCAAATTCTCATATTCAAAGCCTTTAGGATCAGCTAAAACCAGCCCAAATATCCTCCCAACTCTCCTAACTTCATCTTAGAGGCCCTTACTTAGTTAGAAAGCCATCTTATGGAGCCCTTTTGATCAAATCCAATGGATGAACCTGAGGAAGAGGTAAATATTTCATCCTCTCTTTTAAATTCTTTTCTTCTTCAACTTATTCTTCCTCTATTGTTTCTACTCTAAAACAATATATATAGTATCATATATATAATCTAATGTTATTTTAAATATGGTATAACCATATTCATTATTTTATCCATCCTATGAATGACATGTCACCATATGTGCGTACGTACGACTTACTGTCTCTACATCGTGGGTTAGTTTGTTATTCGAAAACATCATCATTTGGATGGGTATAATAACAAGAATAAATGGTCAAAATAATAAATATAACATGATAATTATTCTCTATATTTGATAGTTTGTCCAATTATATACTATTTTAATATCAAAATAATGATATGGTCGCTCGTTCTAACGTATGGATAAAAGTCCACATGAATGAGGTGAGATTCATTCCCCATCATATCCATTGAAGACTGATTTTCATTTGATGATTAAAAATAATGTTTAGAGACTTGATATCATTATGGATAAGCATAATATACATACCATCCAAAACAAATATGACTCACATAACAAATAATATAAACAAAAACAAATCAGTTAACACCTAAAACAACGAAACTTCTAAAATAATATTAACAGAGAAATATTAGAAGATCCTCTATGATATAATATTTATGTATATGGTTCTGGTATAATTTAGTAACAATTATTTCACAATTATAAAATAGGGTAACCTACCCTCGACCAAGGAAAAGTACAAGGTAAGGGTTAATTCTACAAATCTTTTCATTATCTGAGGATATTTATACGAAATTATCTACTAGGGCCTCTTCATCATCCAAATAAATGTTTATTAAAAATGTATTCCAAAACACCTTTACTATTTACTACAGTATCGCTTAATTTCATTTATACCCTTGTTTAAATTTTATAAAATGTTCTGAATGGAATCTTTCTGTCATTTTCCAAACTAGGTACCTTATGACATTATCGACAAAATTAAGGTAAGAATGATTTTTAACTTATACTGTAGGTGCAACTATTTTCTACCATTATAACATTTTTGAAGAATCCCATACATGTTTATAATAATATTTTAAAAAATAAATGTTTTCTTTTATAATTACATGACTATTAAATGATTTTAAAACATAAAAATTTATTTCTCTAAAAAAAGATTTGATTTCATCTATGTCAACATCCTCTGATTGATTTGTAGCTTGTTTGAAGATAATTTATCATGATAAAAAACCTCCATATTGTATTGAAGGCTTTGTGATATGTTTGACTGCAGATGTATTATTTTATACCACTCATGGTTTATGGATAAATTATTGACATTTATTATGCCAGTTTTAATACGAATTTTTATGTTGTGTTTAATAATTTTCATAAGAGGAATGCATTGGACTTAGTATGTAACGGGTGGAGCCCAATATAGCTCTCTAATGCATCATTAGGTATCATGAGACAAACGAGTGTCATGTCTTAAGGCATTTACAAAATCTTATTTGTAGTCTTCACACAAGGCCTTGACTATGTTGTTATGAATCCTGGAATTATGCATTCCATCATTATGAAAGTGGATAATGATATTTCATGTGAATATTCGACTAGTAGAATGTCTATGTGAATAAATAAATTAAATTATTTGATTTTATATTTTCTATATTTTGTTGACATTTAGGTTTAAAAGGAATTTATTTAGTCTTATACATTTCCCTAATTATTTATGCTTTTTTATGAATATTTCATATATATTGTTATCCTTACTGAGCATCTGAGCTCACCCCTTTCCATGTTTCATTTTTAACAGGATGTTAAAAAGTATTTTATGACTGACCTGATGGGATAGTATGAGGTGTTATGAGTGTGATCTATGGCAACAATGTTGTTGTAGCTTTTCATTTTATAATGTAATGTAAAAATTATGAATGTATCTAGTATTTCCATGGATACTAAACTGATCGGTCTTTCGAGACATGATTTCCTTGTATCATGCCAATGTTATTTAATAATTCAACTAATTTGGGTAACTAGGGTTGGGGAATTACAGTTGGTATCATAGGATGTTTAGTACAAACCTTGGAATCAATATTTAGATATACTCTTACTAAAGAACATTACCCTAAGATAGACTTTGAGGATTAGTGTAGAAGAACATCCTAGAATTTTGGTATTGTAGAGATTTTGTGATTTTTCCTAGCAATACATCCCTGTCTAGATACAACCAGGTCGAGGGAGCTCTGGCACATATGTACCAAGGGGTAAGACCCAAAAATACCGCTTTGAGCTAGACTCGA
This sequence comes from Viscum album, assembly GCA_963277665.1. Classification (NCBI taxonomy): domain Eukaryota; kingdom Viridiplantae; phylum Streptophyta; class Magnoliopsida; order Santalales; family Viscaceae; genus Viscum; species Viscum album. Next base: position 536,073,140 of record OY728141.1, on the reverse strand, counting down.
ACAAGAAATAGTGCATAACAACAAGCCTTGCTGCACTCTTGGTTACGACACTCCCATGGGATATGTATAGGAAAGTTCTCATTTTCATTAAAAATAATTATGAAGTGTTTATGAGTATATAATTCCCCAAAGAAAACTTTTTTATTATAATGGATTATATCCATAAAATGTTCAGTTTATGTTAAGTGTTTTACAAGTTTGTAATTATGTATTTCAATTCATAAACTAATATTGTTTTTTTCCATTGTTTAGAAATAGTGCATAGATGAAGGAATGGAAACTATATCCACGCATATAATCCATGTAGGGATTTCCCTACAACTCATGACAATTATAGTGGAGTTTGTTATGCAACTGGTGCTAATCAGCTTATCACCATACTGGGAAAAATCACTCATGTTTTCAATAATAACCTTACCCGTATGGAGCGCCCAAATCCATAGCATGGAGGATCAACGTTAGATCACTTCATGAGTAAAAACCCATCAACATTCATTGGGAGTAAAAATCCATTAATATCTAATCAATAGATTAATTCCTTAGAGAAAATATTCCATGCCTTGGGGAGTAGCGAAAGATAAAAAGTTGTCATGGCAGTTTACCACCTCACTGGAGATGCTAATTAATGGTTGTCAGTGATTCAATACACAAAGGAACATGTTGAAGTATAAAATATGGAATGGAGGGTGTTTAATGAGATTTTCATTGAAAAATATATTCCTCAAAATCATCAAGAGGATGTGTAATGACCATTTCTGAGTCTGAGGCAAGAGGAGGATGAGAATATCGTAAACTATGAAGCTATCTTTACAAGGATAGTGAGGCACAATGAAAATTATATACATAATACAAAATGTAATATTGGTCATTTCTTTGTTGGGTTAAAACCATTTTGATTTCGATCATTAGTCTCACAATCCTTTTCATCGTATGAAGATATTGTCTCATGTGTTATCAAGAATGAAAAAGAATTCTCTACGTATTACGACTTTAAAGCAAAGAAGGAGAAGAATAGATCTAATGAACACTCTAGAAATGGAAATAGAGGGATGATGGTAAATTTTTAAAATCCATCCTGTAGTAAATGTGGGAAGAAACACCCATGTATATTCTTGAAGGGAATTGGAGTCTGTTACAAGTGTGGTGAAAAAGGCCACCAAGCTCGTGATTGTAAGGTGATGAAAGTTGTTGTCAACTTTGAATGCTACAATTGTAGAGAAAGGGGGTATTATTCAAATGAATGTCCTATGCTCCAAGGAAACATAACTAAAAAAAGTCCAAGGGATGAATTCCATGCTTATGCTATCACTACCACTAAGGTTGTATGTTCGAAAGGCATTGTGGAAGGTAATTCAATGGTTTCCTAATGTTTATAAAATGCTTTATTTGATTCTGGATCATCGCATTGTTTCATATCTTCCCTCTTTCCTATGAAAATTAGATATTTACAATTTTATATAACAATTGAGTTTTCAGTAAATAATACTATGAGAAGTATCATTATAACAATATTTTGTGAATCACCTCCCATTAGGTCATATAAATGTTCTTTGTCTGCAGATCTCATTGTCATACCCATGATTTAATTTGGAATAATCATCGGTATGGAATGTCTTTCTGACCATGATGAAAAAATTTATTATAAGAAGAAAGAGGTTATGATTTTTGATAACGATGATAAAGAACACATTATCTTTAGAGAAGAATCATCACCACCTGATTCTTATCAAGATTCACCCCCAGTAGCTCAACTAAAATTAATTATTGGGGAGGAAGACAATGAAATAACTATTGGTGAGGAAGAGTATGTTCAAATAGAGGATGTACCAATTGTGAAATAACATGTTGTTGTGTTTCCAGAAGACATACTTGGACATCTTCCATAATGGGAAATTTATTTTTATATTGATTTATTTCTTGGTTCAAGGCCCATATCGATGACCCCTTATAGAATGGCAACAGTGGAATTAGTGGAGCTAAAGAAACAACTAGAGGAATTGGGTAATAAGGGATTTATTTTCACCAGTGTTTCTCCATGGGGATCCCCTATCCTTTTTGTTAATAAAAAAAGATAAATATATGAGGTTGAGCATTGACTACAGGGAGATCAATGCTATAACAATAATGAACAAGTACCCCTACCTCGCATTAATGATTTATTCGACCAACTTCATGGAGCTCAATATTTTTCAAGGATTGACCTTTGATTTGGATATCATCAGTTATGTGTGAAGAAGGAATACATTCCGAAGACGGCATTTCAAACCAGGTACAGACATTATGAGTTTACAATAATGCCTTTTGAATTGATTAATTCACCATATCCCTTCATGGATATAATGAATAGAATTTTCAAGGAATATCTTGATGAATATTTATTGGTATTTATTGATGATATCATGGTATATTCTAATGGATACGAAGATCATGAAAATAAAATTCACATTATCATGAATATTTTTAGAATAAATGAATCATATGGGAAGTTTAGCAAGTGTTAAATCTAGCTTCATGATATTTCTTTTCTTGGATATATTTTCTATAAGGATGGAATCTCAGTTGATCCTAAAAAGAAGAAGGAAATCCAAGAATGGTCAGCACCGACGAGTATAATTGAGGTATGCAGTTTTATTTGTTTTGTAGGTTATTATCGATGTTTCGTCCAGAATTTTTACCCATTTTGAAACCCATTAACCAAGATCACACGTAAAGGGGTTAAATTTCATTGGACAAAATAGTGTGATGAATGTTTTGTAGAAATGAAGAGAAAATTATTCAATGCTTTTATATTGACTCTACCATCAGGGAATGGAGATTTTGTTATTTATAGTGATGATTCAAAACATGACATGGTTGTGTCCTTATGTAGAATGATATAGTCATTTCATATGCTTCATGACAGCTAACAATTTATGAGAAAAACTATCTAACTCATGATCTTGAGTTAGCAGCTGTAATATTTGATCTTAAGATATAGAGAAATTATCTAAATGGTGAAAAATGTGAAATATATACAGATCCCAAGAGTTTGAAGTATATTTTCTCACAGAAAGAACTCAAAATGAGGCAAAGGAGATGACTTGAACGACTCAAGGATTATGATTTCACTATACAACACCACCCGAGGAAGGAAAATACGGTAGCCGATGCTTTGAGTTGAATGAATCATGGAGTTTTGAACAAGTTGGGTGTTGAAAAGGAACTTATATACATGGATCCTGTATATATGGATATGGGAATAACCATGATAGTGAAACATCAATGATTTTTCAAATGGTTTCCAAACAATCTTTACTAGAAATGATAAAAAGTTATCAGGCTGATGATGAAGAGTTTAAAAAGAAGATTAAAGCTGTTAATAATGGGGGAGAGAGTGGCTTCGTATATGAAGATGGAATTTTGATATTTGGGAAGAGACTTGGGTTCTCTATACACCCTGGTAGCACTAATATGTATAGTGATTTGAAGGAACATTTTTTGTGGGACAACATGAAAAAGATGATTTCTGATTTTGTGTCAAGATGTATGGTTTGTTAACAACTAAAAGATGGAAGGAAACAACCTGTAGCAGTCATGAGACCTCTTCTCATACATGAGTAGAAATTGGATAATATTATGATGGACTTTTCTATGGAACTACCAATGAATCCTACAAGGAACATTGAGATATGGGTAATTGATTATTATCTTACCAAGTCTGCACATTTTTTTGTTATAAAATATGATTTACCACTTGAACGTCTAGAAAGACTATATATTAATTAAGTTGTCAGACTTCATGGAGTAACCTTATCAATTGTTTCTGGTCGTGATCCCCATTTTACATCAAGATTCGGGAAAATTATTTAGAAAGAAATGGATACTGAATAATGTTTGAGCACTCCCTACCACCCTCAAACTGATGGACAATCAGAACAGACTATTAAAACCATAGAAGACATGTTGAGATATTTCCCACTTGACTCTCAAGGTATGTGGGATAAATATTTACCTGAATTATAATTTTCCTATAAAAATAGATTCCATTCAAGTATTTAGATTGAACCGTATATAGAGTTATATAGAAAGAGATGGCATACACCAACTTATTGGGACAATGTTGGAGAAAGAATACTCATGGCCACGAACATGTTGACGAAATGATGGAAAAGGTGAAGGTAATACAAACCCAAATCAAAGTAGCTCAAGGAAGGCAGAAGAACTAAGCTAATAACCAACGGAAGGATTTTAAATTTTAGGTTGTATATCAAGTTTTATAGATGGTATCTCCATGGAAGAGAATTTTACGGTTCATTAAGAGGGGTAAATTGAGTCCCATGTACAATGGACCTTTCGAAATTCAAGAACGGATTGGGGCTATGGATTATTGTTTGGAAATTCCTCCAAGTCTCTCCAATGTTCATAATGTCCTCAACATATCACTGTAGAAAAAATACATTCCTGAACCAACGCATGTACTCACTTAAAAAGAAATTGAACTTGAACACAATCTATCTTATTGTGAAGAGTCTGTCACGATTCATGATACAAGAGAACATGTTTTGAGAAACAGGATGACTCGCCAGGAAAAAGTTCTATATAGAAACCATATTATGGATGAGGCAACGTGGGGACCTGAGGAACTTCTAATGATGAACTAACCTAAAAATTTTAGGGAGTAAATTTCTAGAAATTTTGACGATGAAATTATTTAATAGAGGGGATAATTTAACACCCTAATCTTCCACAGTACATTTCCCTTTGAATAATGCAATAGCTTGTGTTGTACGTAACATTGGGATTCCAACACACCCCGACCAATAAAACTAGCGGTTATGAATAGTAATACCCACTTTTTTGTAAATTTATATATTTAATTTTTCAAAATGGACTTTATTTTTCAATTCAGAATCTCGAAATAAGCTTATGGTGAGTTTTTTGGAAATTTTCTGAAAACTTTAAATTTTTTATGAATAGTGAAAAACACAATATTATTGTTTAAAAATGAATTTTTTTAAATAATTGTTTATTTTATTTATATTTATTTTAGGTCAAAATAGATACATAATACCTATATAATTTCAATCTAATTCATTGGAGTCATTTTAGAATAATTTTAGATCTATAAAAATTTTAATGAAATTTTTACCCTCTTTTACCATCCTCCTAGGAGGATTTTCAAATTAACATTAAACATAATTTTACTACTTCTTTGAGTTGAATTTCAAAAATACTAAAGACATGGTTAATATCAAGATGAAAAATCTGGTTCAATTAGACAATAATATTTTTTTTTGAATAGTAACTTTTATCTTTTTTTACAGTGGTTAAAAGTAAATCTCCTAATTAAAGGTAATCATTATATTATAATTACACTAAACATGTCCTAATTATATTGGATACGTTATATTAGACCAACAAAAAGCTTAGGTATAAAATATTATCCTTTAGGTATACTTGTATTATATTAGGAAATTTATTATTGTTTTATTTATAGAAGAGTTAAATGAGTTAAAATCAACGTTTCATAATTAAAATACTCTTAATATAGGGTTACACATAAGATAAATTCCACTATAAATATTCATTATAAAGATAAAAATATTTCCAATGTAATGGTATTTAATTTATAATTTTTAGACAATAAATAATTTAATTCATTTATGACATAATGATGATGTAGTAATTACAAATTTCATGAAATATTAATACAATTGATATTATAAATATCTAAAAAATGTATTTTGATACTTTTTATGACTTCCGATAATTTTATATGTTAATAGGAAATGTAAGGGTTGGTTAAATGAATTTTTTTTCGAAGTAATAGGGTTGTTATAAATTTTTCAAAAACATAATACCAAATAGTGTCAAAATTGACAAAAAAGAGTTTTTATAACAAATATTATATTTTTAATTCATATTCTCTTCCAAAAAATCAATTGTTCATCCAATGGTCTTAAATAAAATTATATGTGTCATTAATGAAACACTTCAGGTTCTCTTGGATGTATATTGTATTTTTATTAACCATATAATATAAAAATTCAAAGACACGTGTTAAATGTCAAACTATTTAACTAAGTGTTAAATCTAAATGATAATGTTAATATAATGACTCAAACCTATCTAACACCTATTGGTTGAGGGGAATTTGACCCATCCCCAACATTTCCTATAAATAATTAATTTTTGATCCATTATAAACTAATAATTATTTTATTATAAAATAACATTTCAATCATTTCCTAAGGTTCCCCTCAATCCTCTTATAAAGGGCCCTTCCCCTTCACTAAAATTCAGACAATCAAAGCCATTAGTCTCGGACAACCCCTACCCAAATATGCTCCCAACTCTCATACCTTCATCCTAGAGGCCTTCATTTAGTCCGAAAGCCATCCTATGTTTCCCTTTTGATCAAATCAAAAGAAATATCCCAAAGAAAAAGTAAATATTTCACCACCTCTTTCAAGTTCCTTTCTTCTTCCACTTTCTCTTTCTTTGTTGTTTCTATTATAAAATAATAACTCCAGTATCTTCTATATACTGTGATGTTATTATAAATATGTTACAACCATATTAATTATTTTATCGATCCTATTAATGAAATGTCCCCATATGTGCGTACGTACGGCTTACCGTCTCCACGTCGTGGTGTACATTGTTATTCAAACACTTCATCATTTAGATGGTTATAATAATGTGTATAAATGATTAAAATAATAAATATATCAGGATACTGATTCTGTATATTTGATATTCCATCCATTTATATTTTATTTTAATATAAAAAGAATGATATTGTAGCTCGTGCGTACGTACGGATAACCATTTCCACGAACGTGATGAGATCCATTCCCCATCATATCCATTAAAGAATAATTTTCATATGAAGAATAAAAATAATTTTTAAAGACTTGATATCATTCTGTATATGAATATGACACATCCCATCCATAACAAATATGAATCACATGTCAAATAATATAAAGTTAATGAAATCGGTAGACACCCAAAACAACAATAATGCTAAAATATTATTAACATACCAATATTAGAAGATCATATATGATATCATATTTATGTATATGGTTATGGTATAATTTAATAACAATGATTTCACCATTATACAAGAGGTTAACCTACAGTTTACCACACAAAAGTACATGGTACTGGTTAATTCTATAATCTCTTCGTTATCTGAGGTTGTTTATTCGTAATTATCTACTGGATATCATTACAATCCACATCCATGTTACATAAAAATGTATTCCAAATTTTTTTTACCTTTTACTAGACTATGGGTTAAAGTCATTTATACCCATTCTTGACTTTATATAAATTGGTTTGAAAGTAATATTCCCTCCATTTTCCGAACAAGGTTCTTTATGACCTTTTTGACAAAATTAAGGTAAAAATGTTTACTTATCTTATATGGTGGGTGCGGCTATTTTCTGCCATTATAAAATTGTCGAAGCATCCCTTACAAGATTATAAGAATATTTTCAAAAATAATTTTTTTCATTTATAATTACATGAATATAAAATTATTTCAAAATATAAAGAGTTATTTCTATAAAAATGTTTTTATTTGATCAATGTCAATGCCCTTTGATAGATTTTAATCTTGTTTGAAGTTATTTTATTATGATACAAAACATCCATATTGTGTTGAATGATTTGGGATATTTTTTACTGTGGATGTGTTATATTTTACGATTAATGTTTTATGGAAAAATTATTTACATTTTTTATGCTATTTTTAATATGAATGATATTGTTTTGTTTAATACTTTTCATTTGAAAAATGCATTGGAATTAGTAAGTGTTGGGTGGATCCTGTTATATCTCCATGATGCATCAGTAGGTCTCATCAGAAAAACTAGTGTCTTGGCATAAGGCATTGACAAAATTATATTTTTAGTCTTTTCATAAGGCCTTGACTATGTGGTTATGATGTCTGGCATTATTCATTCCATCATTTTGAAAGTGGATATTGATATTGAATTTGATTATTCGACTATAAAAATATCCATGTAAATAAGTTAGTGGAATTATTTGATTTTATCATTGCCATATTATGGTCAAGTTCAAGTTTAAAAGGATTTTTTTTTAGTTTTATACATTTCCCTAATTATTTAAGCTTCTTTACTGAATGTTTCCTTTATATTGTTATTCTTATTGAGGATCTGAGCTCACCCCTCTCTATGTTTTATTTTTTCCAAGACGTGATGAAGTATTTAATGACTGACCTATAGGGATTGACTGATGTGATATGAGTGTGGTCAATGGAAATAATTTTGTTGTAGATTTTTATTTTTTAATTTAAGGTAATACTTATGAAAATATCTAGTATTTCCTAGGCTACTAAACTGATTGGTCTTTCGAGACATGATTTCATTAAATCATGCCACTATTATGTAATAATACACCGACTCAAGGTAACTGGGGTCCGGGTGTTGCACAACATAGGAAAAAATAAATGGGTTTCATAATGACCATATCTCTATAATAAAAAATCATTCTTATATAAATAATAAGGATGGTTCCATTGGATCATTTTCCTTTTAAAACTGAATCAAAACAAATTTTTGTTATCGTTCATGAAAATAAATTTCATATAATAACCATTAAAAAAATATGAGGATAATATCATTATTATTAAAAAATAATTAATTTAAATGTTATATATTTCAAATATATTGAAGAAATTATTTTCCTTTAAAAGAACCTTGAAAAAATCAATTGTAGTCTTTAAATAATTTATTAATAATGAAGGAATAAAATTTTATTCCTATCATACACATTAAAATAATGACTCCTTGCACTTTTTTTGTAATTATTGAAAAGACCCACATATTGAATATGAAATTAATTTTACATTTAAATCATAAGGTCAAAATAAATTCCTTGATTTTATTAAAAAATTAATTTAATAATATTAAAAAATTCCATGAAATCAATTTTATGAATGATATACTTTGAAGGAAAATTATTCCTGGCTAAAGATTGAAATAATCATTTTTTCTTAAAAATATGATCATTGTTTGTTTAGTAATTAAATCGAGAAAAATGTTGATTATCCATAAATAATTGTGGATATAAATATTTATGGGTTTATCAAGATATATAATAATATTTTATAATTTAACACATAATAATATGAAATCTTAATAAAAAATCGAGTTGTTATAAAAAAACATTAACCATGTCACCATCCATTGAATCATAACCCCATTGTCAATACAAATATTATATGAATATATATATATATGAAATTATATTTATCTTAGTAATAATAATATATGATCACAATAATTATAAATACACCACAAAAAATAAACAATTGGTATACATGCCAAGTGACCCTCAAAATTAAAAGTGAGATAATTATTTTATTATATTGTTTACATTAGAATCTTAATTTCAATTTAAGAATAAAATAAATTGAAAAATTATATATACTAGGAATAAATATATTAATTATATAACATGTTCATGGGGTATTATATACACCACAAAAAATAAATGAGTACTGAATATGGAATATGTCTCCTAGGAATAAATAGAGGGACTAGAAATCCCTTACATAAAGTCACTACAATATTCATACATAACCAAAACTCCAAAAAATAATATATTATTTTCATATATGTATTAAAGAACTATAATCATATATTTTATATCAAATATTATTTACTTATGGCCTTTTGTAACATATTTTTTAACAATTTCTTAATAAAAGCATGTTTCAGGTAATAACTACATCATTTTTCATGATTGATTTTGTTTGGAAATTTTTATCCTTTAAAATTTTTCAGGCTTATGAAATAAAAATATTGTTAAACATGATTTAAATATCATATATACCCATTATATATTTAGTTTATCATTTTATAAATGTTATAGAAAGAAAATGAGTTCCACTATTCAAGGATACAGAAGGTCGTACATACGTATGAACATTGTTTCTATTTCCTTGAAGAATGGAATGAAGAAAAGATCAAACATTACTCTTATTTATATAATCATTTTTATATTATATACATATTATTTATTCATTAATTATATCCTTAATTGTATTAAAGTCAAAATAAAATGGAAAACATATCACATCACTTCAAATAAGTTGTAGTCCGCATGTACACAAAAACAACGCATCCTTTTTTCAAAAAAAAATTGTAATACATGAAGGAACTCTTATATATAAATTATATAATAATAATTGTATTATAAATATGAAAATAATATTTTAAATACTCTATTATTTTACTTGTATTGTGGTGAGGTGATGGAAAATAAAAAAAAAATAGTTCATGGGGCGGTAGTCCTCTAAACACATGATTGATGACTTATATTCATTATTGATTGAAGTGGTTATTTATATTGGATGTAATTTTATGAAAATAAAATATAATTATATTTTATATTTTTTTAATTATGTCGGAGTTATTATTTCATGATTAAAGATGGTAAAAGAATAAATAGAAAGTTAAGATCATACTGAATACAATTACATTCCATTAAAAGAACCTCCATTGATGTCTAATTAGGGATCCTATTGTTGATTCAATAAGGATATCTTATGACTTCTCCATTCCTTTATGTTTTAATGTTTTGAAATTCACAAACACTTTTTCTTAAGTTATGATTATTTTTATGTTATGTATTTTTCTTAAGATCCAAATTTTTCATTCTGTTATGCTAACAGAAATATCATTACGTTTTTTCCATTCTATTCGACTTATAGATCTGCCATTCCGATTTTCAATTTTGTTATACTTACAGATCTATCATTATGATTTGTCATTAAGTTGTTCTAATTCTGAATCTGGTGTATATATGACTCAATTTTTATGATTATGAATCTGGTCTATATATGATTCAGTTTTTATAATTCTAAATCCGGTGTATATATGATTCAGTTCTTCTGATTTTGAATCTGGTGTATATATGATTCAGTTTTTATGATTCCAAATCTGATGTATATATTATTTAGTTTTTATGATTCCAATTCCGGTTTATATATGATGGAGATCATAAATTCTGATTTCGTTGTACATATGATGCCGATCTTCAATTCCGATTCTGGTGTGTATATGATGTTGATCTTCAATACAAATTCTGGTGTATATTAGATGCTGATCATCAATACTGATTTCTATGTATATATGATGCTGATCTTCATGATACCAAATCCAGTGTATATGTGACTCCAATTTGATGATTCTATTTTCATGATAATATTATTTATATGAATTTATTTTTCTGATTTCTTAATATTATGTTTTCCTGATAATGTTATAGTTGATTAAATGTATCATTCCAATGATATCGTATTCTATCTTCCCTTATAATTAACATTGTTTCTCTTACTTGAAATGATGTCATAAAATCTATTATAAATTAACCATTGTATGTTTGGCACATGTCCAAGTCCCTACATAATTAAAGGAAATATATGACCGTTGTAGAGGACCTGACTGTTTGGAAGTTTCACCTATAAATACAATCCCATTTGAATTAGAAAAGGACATCAACTTCGACAAATGACTTTGACAAAAAAATGTTGTGAAGTGATTTCTAGAGGTAGAGGCTCTTACAACTCTTAGTGCTTTGTATAGATGTAGTGAAAAACCTTTTTAGGGATGAACAACTTGTTTGGACTTGCTTTGTGCAGACTCCGATCATGCTGAGTGTGGGATTCCGGGTTTGGAAGACAGAGGTTCGGATTTCCTTATAAATCATGGGATTGTGGGGGTAAAAAGAAAAATACCTATCTTAGAATTTAGGGTTGACCTATGTTTTGGTAAGACATACTTTATTTAAAGTATCAATCAAGGAACCATTATCCAAGGTTGTTGGATACCCATATCTTTGGGATAAAAGAATCTTATTATTACTTGTTTACTATTACAAGTTGTTTTAATTCCTTTGTTGTATATTAACTTTGTTAATTTTTGGAAGTATAAACTTTTTATACTTGGAAATTTCGTTACTCTGATTATACTACAGATTATATACGTGTTAAGGTATAGTCATACCTTTAAGAAAATAGAAAAGGTTTCCTTAAGAGGTTAGGTGAATGTTTATTTAACCTTGTTAAACATAACTTTAAAGGTTCCAAAGTAATTTTCAATGTATACAATTCACCCCCCACCTATCTTGTTTTGACCATCTCATTTTTACATATTCGATCCTACAATTCGTATCAGAGGTTGGATACCTCATAATTTTAACCAATTTCACAATTGGTATAAGAGCAGGTTTATGAAATACTTATATCCACATATATGTTTTCTTTCATAGGTTATCCTTTCCTTAAGTTCTTTATATTAGTCTTTAAACTATTAATGTTAATAAGTTTTGGGGAAATAAATTCCTTTTAGTGTGGTAGGCATTCATGTTGGATCCTTAGATAATATCAATCTAACTAGACCACCAATCTTTGATGCAAATGACTATGAGTACTAGAGAGATAGAATGAAGGCCTTTGTGATAAAAAAAGGTGTAGACAACTACATTAGGTTTAGTGGATATTATAGGATTCCTAATAAGGAACATAGAACCTTTACTAATCCAGAATATGTGGAATATCAACTGAACTTTAAGGTAAATAATACTTTTCTATGTTCCATGTCTATAAATATATATATCCATATTTCATCCTGTGAAGTTTAAAATATTATTTGGAAGAATATTTAAGTCACTCACTTTGGAACTTCCAAAGTTATTGAAATAATAAAATCAATGCTTAGGGCTGAGTATCATGGTTTCTGCTTCCCTTATGGAGAACACATATGTAAGGTACAATAAAGATTCATGACTATTGTCAACAGCTTACAATAAATTGGTGAGAATGGTTTAGATGACGAACCTCTTTTGGACAATTATTATTGACATCATGCCTAAGGAATGGTAATCCAAGAGGGCTGTTATAGATGAGAATAGGAAAGTTACTTAGATTTCTCTTGACGAGCTGTTTGGAAATCTTATTCAACATGAAACCAGAATGAAGAGAGATGATTATTATATTAAGAAGAATAATGGAAATGGAGGTGTTGCTTTCACATCGACTTCAAATCATATTAAAGCCAAAACTCCTAAGAGAATTACAAGATCTAAAGCTAAGAATGTTTTTGTTAAATCTGAATCTAGTGAAAATGAAGCTTCATAAAACGAGTTAGAAAATCATTCCTAGAGGATGAACAAGATTGTTGGGTATAACAACATTAAATATAGATCCAAGAAGATATATGAGAATGATAAGAAATATTGAGAAGTGACATTCTATGAATGTAGAAGAACTGGTCATATCTGACATGGTTATCCCTGTCATATGAAGAGAGACAAGAAAGACATGCATTCTAAGAGAAACAAGAAGAAGTTATACAGATCTTAGCATAAGAAAGTCTTGAAAGCCAATGACACTTGGAGTTCCATTGGTAGAGATTCTTTTGATGAATCTTCAGAATATGAATCTTCTAGGAAAGAAAATATTGGTCTAATAGCTAGAGCACCATTTCGTAATCATTGTCTTATGGCTAACGTACGAACTGTTGAAACACTAACCAATATTTCTTTAAATGAAAATTTTCTAGATAGATTTTTTTTTGCAGATGAATAATCATCTTCATCATATAATGCAAATGATATGCCTTCCTATGAGGATGTTTATAGATTTTCTAAATTGGTATAAAGGAGTAATTGTAAAGTTTCTAAGAAATTTGATAAAGCAAACTCTTGAGAATCAAATTTAACAAATGAAATTTTAGATCTTTCCAAATATCTTGATGAGAAAAATGATTTTTAAAAAAACATTCTAAGAAACATGAGGATGTTAATTCTGGGATGGAAAAACATTATAAGGATCATAAAAATCTATTTTTAGAAAAAGATGTTTTAGAGGATAATATTAACTCTAAATCTATTATTCTTGAGGATAAGAATTTAATCCTGAGACTACAATATGAAATATTTTCCTTATATAATCTTCTTGAAAATTTTACTTTTGGTATGGAAAATTTTGACAAGAAGTATTCTCAGATCCGACCTCATGTTAATAATTAGGGATTACGTTATTATCATGAAAAATAAATTTTAAAAAATAATTAATTTGTTCCTTCTAAGGACCCTTTATTCTACTAAATGCCAATGTGGAGGGCATTGGAAGAAAAAATATTCATTAAATAATGTGAAATCCCTTATATTTCATAAAGCTTATTTTTCTAAACAAATATGGTTACCCAAGCTTTTATTATCTAATAGTTCTGGAACAAAGAATGTTTGGATTCTGAAAGCCTAACTCATTATTTTTTATTAAAATGATCGATGTAACAAAAATATATAGTACATGGATTGTAGATGTTCCCAGCACATGACTGGTAACAATTACTATTTCAATAATATTTTTTTAAAAATGGTGGAAAGGTAACTTTTGGTGATAACTCTGAAGGATATATTGTCGGTATATGTAACATTATTCTTCTTGGTAAAGATGTTATTTCAAATGTTCTTTTTTTAAAAGGCCTTAGGCATAACCTCATAAGAACAAGCCAATTATGTGATGAAGGCTACCTTTGGAATTTTAGAAATGATAAATGTTCAGGTCACAATTGCAAGGATGAGTTAAATTTATCTACCCTTCGGCATGAGAATGTGTGCACCTTAAACCTAGAAGACTCTAGAAGTCATGATCTACCTTTCCTTTGTGCATTTTAAGATCAACCATTGATTTGGCATAGGAGACTAGGAAAATGTAACATAAGGAATCTTAGTAATATTTATAAGAAAGAACTTTTTCTTGATCTTCCGGAACATGTATTTGATTCTTCAAAAGTCTATGATCCTTGTCAATATAGCATGAAACATAAATTAATCTTTAAAACAATTAGTGAAGTTACCACATCTAATGCCTTATAGTTAGTGCACATGGATATATTTGGTCCAACAAAAACTAGAAGTATGGGAGAAAAATATTATGTGTTTGTCCTAGTTTTTGACTATACTAGATTTACATGGGTCTATTTTCTAGCAATGAAATCTGAAGATTATTCTTATTTCAAAATCTATAGAGATCATGTTAAAAATGATAAAAACTTTCCATTGATAATTATTCCTATTGATCATGGAGGAGAATGTAAAAATTCAGATTTTCAAACTTTTTGTAGTAGAAAAGGCATTACTCATAATGTCTCATCACCTAGAACTCCTCCAAAAAATGGTGTTGTCGAAAGAAAAAATCACATTCTTCAAGAGATAATAAGAACCATGTTGAGTGAATATTCTATAGAAAAACATTTTTGGGCTGAAACTGTAAATACTTCTTGTTATACTATAAATCTAGTTTTAATAAGACCTTTTCTTAATAAAACAATAATGAATTATGTTGTGGTAGAAAAAGTATACTTTCATATTTCATGGTTTTTTACTGCATGGTAATCATTCTGAATACTAAAGACAACTTAAAAAAGTTTGCACAAAAATATAATGAAGAATTTTTCATATGCTACTCCACAACTTCTAAGGATTATAGAGATTTTTATAAAAACAATTGTACTATTGAAGAAACTGTAGATGTCAAATCTAATGAAACTGATCCCTTTTTAAAAAAACCCCAACCTACATCCTCAGATTTGTTTTCAAAAACTGATTATCAAACATTGTTAGAACATCCTTCTCATAAGGAAAATGTCCAAGAAGATGCTTCTAAAGAATTTAACCTAGAATATTTCTTACCCTATATTGATGAATAGGTTTTACAGAACCCAACTCAGTTATTTCATAAAAGTCATCCCAGTGATAGTATCTTTGGTAATGTAAATCAACCTATAAGGACTAGAATTTTCTTAAGAAATGATGTATAATATCTAGAATTTCTTTCCCAATTAGAAAAAAAAGCACTGATGAAGATTTAAGTGATGATTATTGTATAAAATCAATGCAATTTGAACTAAATGAATTCAAAAGGAATAATGTCAGGACCTTGGTTAAAGTGTCTAAGGAAACTTCTGCTATTCGAGTTAAAAGGGGTCTTCAAAAATAAGTCTGATGAAAATGGAATCATTCTGTGAAATAAAGCTATATTAGTTGAAAAATGCTATAATCAACAAGATGGAATATACTATAAAGAAACCTATGCTCCAGTATCTAGACATGAATCTATTCATATTTTACTTCCCTTTGTAGCATTCTATAATTTCAATCTTTTTCAAATGGATGTAAAATTTTCTTCTCTTAATTGATATGTTCAAGAGGATGTTTTTCTTGAACAACATGCTAGTTTTGAAGATAAAAAACATCCTAAACATGTTTATAAAGATACCAAAGCTTTGTATAGACTTATGCAAGATTCTTGAGCTTGGTATGATAGATTTACAAGATTTATGCTTCAAAATAATGACGTTAATGGAAATCCAGATCCATCCCTTTTTATAAATAATGATAATAAAAATGTTTTGATTGTTCATATTTATGTTGATGTCATTATATTTGGTTCAACTCATAAAAACATTAAAAAATTTCTTTGCAGATCTAATGAAATCTGAGTTTGAAATGATTATGATGGGTGAGTTAACATTTTTCCTTGGTTTTCAAATTTCTCAAAAACCAAAAGAAATCTATATATCCCAATATAAGTATATTAAATATCTTTTTAAAAAGTATTGATATGACAACACTAAGAGTACTAGTACTCCAATTGGTACATCAAACACAGTTGATCACAATGGAGTTGGGGAAAACTAGTAGTTCAAACATATTTTAGAGGTATGATAGGATGCTTATGTTACATAATAGCTAGTCATCCAGACATAATGTTTTTAGTATTCTTATGTGCAAGATATCAATCCTATCATAAGAAATCTCATTTAAAGGCAGTGAAAAGAATTGTTCTCTACTTAAAGTGAACCATGGATTTAGGACTCTTTTGTAACTCTGGAAATGATTTTATTTAGAAACGTTATTTTGATGCTGACATTGGTGGTTGTAAAATGGATAGAAAATGTAACCCCGTAACTTTTTATTTCATAAGATATTCCTTAGTTTCATGGTCTTGCAAGAAACAGCATTCTGTAACACATTCCACTACTGAAGCTAAATATGTAGCAGCTGGAATTTGTTGTGCTCAAGTGTTGTGGATTGAACACAAACTCACAGACTATGGTATGAGTTTTACTAATACTAAAATTATATGTGATAACACAAGTTCCATTTCCTTACGTAAAAAACATACACATCACTCTCAAGCAAGGCACATAGATATTAGAAATCACTTTATTAGGGATCACACACTTAAAGGAGATATCATTCTTTAAATCATCCGAATGCAAGAGAAACGTGATGATATTTTTAAAAAACCTTTACCTAATGATATATTTCAATACATTAAACAAAATATAGAAATTATTCTTGTAAGGTAATCATTCATATCTACTTCTTGTCTAAATTATTTTCTAACATCAAACAGCTCTTTATTTCAGGGGGATTACATATATTTGTTTATTGTCTTTATTCAAATTTTTTATTTCCTAATAAAATTTTTCAAATTTGAAAATTTTGGATTTGAAAATTTTAGATTTGAAATTTTTCGGAAGTGGAATTACTCTGATTTAAAATTTTCAGATTTGAAAATTTCATATTTTAAAATGTCGGATTTGAAAATATCAGATTTGAAAATTTCGGATATGAAAATGTCGGAATTTAAAATGTCGAATTTGAAAATGCAGGATAGGAAAATGTCAGATTTGAAATTTTCAGTTGTGAGAATTTTAGATTTGAATCCTCTAGGAAAAAATCTTATAATATTGATAAATCTCTCAGAATATTCCAAAAGGTAATCTTTCGTACTATTTATTTTCTTTATCATAGGTTTTAGTTGTTGGAATTTCAAAATCTCTTAAATTCGGGTTTACTTTACATCAAAAGATCACAATTCATATTTTTAATATCCATTCTAAACCGTCAGATCAGATCTGTGTTTTATCAACCGTTAGATTAGCTTATGGATGTTGAAAATCCATAGACATGTCTATATAAGGGGTGCCTAGTTTTAAAGTATCACACCATCCTTACTCTTCGCAGTGCTGAACTTCTCATTCCATCAATTCTTTCATTCAGGCATTCTCTATCACCCTAAATGACTCCAGAATCCTCATCAGATCAGATGCCAGTTAGAAAGTAGATTAAGGACTAGTCAATAATTAGGGAAAGATTAGTATGACCTATGTTCTTTGAAAAATATTTCTCTTTTATTTCTATGGTGGTAAGATCTAATGGATGGGGAAGTGTCTATGTGGATAAGGATAAATATCAGGATCCAGTTTATCAGAACCTTCTTATTTAGTTCTATGAATCTTTTATGTTCTTTCAAATGAACATCAAGGATCTGTTTAAGTTAAAATACTATGATAAATCATATACATTCCCCTACGATAAGGAATAAAATGTTCTTAACATACCATATGAAGGGGAGGTTATACATTTCTCCAAGAAACTCCTTGAGAAATAAGGCTATTTTGAAAAAGTCAAGGATTTGGATTTTATGGTCTTAAGTATGTTATGAATCTGAAGATTATGAATCTTTCAATGAACCACAAGATGGTGGATCTATTGATGGAAGGATTTATTATTCCAATAAAGGTAGTTAAGGATTCTATAATGATATGTGATATCATTCTGTAGGACATTTTTTTCAACCAATGGAAGATCAACATAGATAAGTATATCTTTCTCACCATCCATGCAATAAATAGTGGAACCCTCAGATCTCAGATCCTTATGTACCCAGCAACCATTTTCAGGATAAATGTTTTGTGTCTTCATGAACTGAATGTTCCATGTTGATCAGTCTCGAAGCCTTTTAATATTTTATTGATTAGTGATGACACTCTATGGAGGATGAAAGTAGAGTTTATTCCAGAATAAGAAATCATTGATGAAATGGTTGTCCAGAACAAAGGTGATGTCCCTGAATTCTCAATGTCTATTCATAAGAAAAGGAGTCTTGATGAACTGAGCTTTTCAGTATCAGTTCCAGCAGTTCATGTTTCAGCACCTCCACCTAAATGGAAACCAAAAGCAAATTCAGATACAACAATTGCAAAGTAGAGATAAATGAAAGCTACTAAAAATGAAAGAGATCCTTCTTTTGGACTAAATCCTATAGAGGAAAAATCTCTAAAAATCGAGTAATCTAAAAATCATGAGAATGAAAAGAAGGACAATAAGTTAAAGAAGGAGTATTTGGATGAGAAAGTTTGTATGTCCCTTCTAAAATATGTAGAATATAAATCTCAGGATGTACCCAAATCTCAAGTTGTTTATAAGAAACCAGTGGCCACTCTGAAATTCAAGAAAGCTAAGAATGTCCTAGATTTAACAAAACCAGTTCATGAAATTGAAGATCAGATAATCCAATATGATGATGATGATGTTTTAAGGGATGTGAAAGATTATGATAGTACTCATTCGAGTTCAGGTTCCAAATCTGTTTTAGTAGAACGAGTCGAAGAATAAGTTGAAGAAGAACATGAGGATGAAATAGAAGTTGAGGAAGGGGTTGATGTTGAAAATGAAGAACAAGATGAATTTGAACTAGAAGAAGATGTATAGAAAGAAAAGGTTGAACAAAAAGGTAAATAAGATGAATAATTTCAAGAATAAGAGGGACAAAGAAGATCTCAACCTCATAAGTTTGAAAAAAAAATATGAAGAGGGAGATCTAAATGTTATTCAAGTTTCAGATGAACAATCTCCAATTCGAGACCATGTTAAATGTAAGAATGTTTTGGTTCCTTCATATAATAAGGAAACACATTAGAAGTCCAATAAGTGAATAGATAGACAATCTTTTTTAAATCCAAGTGGAGTTGTGAAAGGAGAAGATGTTTCAGGATCTGAGTCCTATTCATCTACAGAAAATGATTTTTTCAAGATATCTTTATAAAAGTTAGTCATAACCATTCTAGTTCTTGCATA
This sequence comes from Viscum album, assembly GCA_963277665.1. Classification (NCBI taxonomy): domain Eukaryota; kingdom Viridiplantae; phylum Streptophyta; class Magnoliopsida; order Santalales; family Viscaceae; genus Viscum; species Viscum album. The sequence goes on along the minus strand of OY728141.1, from coordinate 536,053,184 downwards.
CCTAGATGAATAGATTAAAAGGATGCAAGAAACCCTTAATGAAAATAAGGATTCGACAAATATGATTATGGACATGGTTGTCAATCTTGTAGCAGACTTCAGTAATCTTTTGATAGATTACAAAGCTTAGAAAGTGACTTGTAAGAAAGTCTTTAACCATACCAAAACTATAAATAAAGAACTAAGACAGTTTGGTGACTTCTTGGATTTAACCAAAGTAGCTTTTAATATTTGTGAAACTAAGTTAAAAAATTCCCAGACAACATTCTCAGAGAAATCTAGTCAACTTAATTCCATTGCTTAATCTATTAGCAGTGAGAAGGAAGTTAGAGTTGTGTTAGAGAAAAAGGTGGCTGCTCAAGAAGAAAGGATCTTGTCTTTAGGGAAGGAGAATAAGGATCAGGATATCCTATTAAAAAAGATTAAAGAAGATCATAAGGAAGTAAAGAAACTCAAATCCTTGATAAAGAATATTTTTTCTGAGCAGAAGAAGAGTGGATGACATTTCTATACATTCTGATGTTTTTCTATGATATAAACTTTATTTCTAAAATTATAATAAAAGAGTTTCTTTCATATCTTTCTTTTATTTTTGAATTTATTATTTCTTAAACATACTTGTACATCTTATAATTCTCCATTCCTTTCTCACTTTTTGAAAATCACAAAGGCAAATAATTTATTTAAAGGAAGAATTTAATCTTTGAGAAAGAGAATATAGTAAGAGGAGTATGGAAAGAAAGGATAATGTCCATGTAAAGGGGATATTTCTTTTAAAAAGAAATATATGTCTAAAGGGAACATATTCCCTTAAGAAAACCTGACTTCAATGATCAAGAATATGATCCTTGGGAAACATAACCTAATGGAGAGTTAGTCGTATTAATCAGATTTTTCATTCAAAAGGGGAGATAAGTTTTTTATAAGACTTGTTTATCTATGTAAATATATTCTTCCTTAAGCAAAGTTGTTTGTGCATTCCAAAAAGGGGGACATTGTTGAATCAATAATCATATCTTATGACTTCTCAATTCCTTATAGTTTTATGTTTTGAAAATCACAAACAATTTTTCATTAGTTCTGAATATTTTTTTGATCTATATTTTTCTTAAGATATGGAATGGTAATTCCATTATGCTTATAGATATAGAATTACATTTTTTCCATTATACTAGACTTACATATCTTTCATTCCGGTTTTCCATATTATTATACTTACAGATCTGTCATTACGATTTGTAATTTTGTTTTTATGATTCTGAATTCGGTGTATATATGATTCAGTTTTTATGATACTGAATATGGTGTATATATGATTCAATTTTTATGATTCCAAATAAGGTGTATATATGATTTAGTTCTTATTATTCCAAATCTAGTGTATATATTATTCAGTTTTTATGATTCTTAATTTGATGTATATTTGATTCAGTTTTGATGATTCTGATTCTGGTGTATATATGATGCCGATCTTAAATTCCGATTCTGGTGTATATATGACATCGATCTTCAATTCTGATTCTAGTGTATATATGATGCCGATCTTCAATACCGATTCTGGTGTATATATGAGGGCGATCTTCAATATCGATTCCGGTGTTACATGATGGAGATATTCATGATTCCAAATCCAATTTATATAAGACTCCAATTTTTTGATTTTTTTATCTTGATAATGTTATTTCGAAGAATCTATTTCTCAAATTTCATAATATTATGTTTTCTTGATAATGTTAGAGTTGTTTAAATGTATCATTCCAATGATATCATATTCCAAGTTCCCATATACGTAACATCCTTTCTGTTACTTGAAATGATGTTGTACAATTTGTTATGAACTAACTATTGTATGTTTGACACGTGTCCAGGTCCCTACCAAATTTAAGGAAACATATGACTATTGGAGAGGATCCGACCATTGGGAAGTTTATCCTATAAATACAATCCCATTTGAATGGGCAATGGACTTCTACTTCGACAGCTTACTTTGACGGAAAAAAGCTGTGAGGTGGTTTCTAGAGAGAGAGTATCTTACAACTCTCAGTGCATCATGAAGATGTTGTGAAATTCCTATTCATGCTTGAAAAACATGTTCAGAATTTCATTGTGCAGACTACAATCGTGATGATCGTGGGCTTCCGAGTTTGGAAGGCAGAGGTTTTGATTTCCTTCTAAATCGATGGATTGCGGGGATAGCAAGACATATAACGATTTTCAGATTGAGGTCATACCTAGGTTTGGTTAAGACAGAATTTCTTGAAAGTATAAATAAAGGAACCTTTCTCCAAAGTAGTTGGATACCCTTCTCTTTGGGTTAAAAGAATCTTATTGTTACTTGTTTACTATTAGAAGTTGTTTTAATTCCGCTGTTGTATGTTAACGTTGTTAAAGTTCAGAAGTATATACTTATTATGCTTTGTAATTTCATTACTCTGAATATATTATAAATTCTATATGCTTTAAGGTTTAATATTTCCCTTAAGAATGTAGATAAGGTTTCTTTAATAGTTCTTGTGACTTTTTGTTTAACCAGGCTAAAATAAACTTTTAAGGTTACAAATTAAATTTTGATGTATACAATTCCCCCCCCTGTATTTGAGCATCTGATTTTTACATATTTGATCCTACACCGATGGATGGGTTGTTGAGAAAAAAAAATTATTATATTATTTATAAGAATGTTAGGGGGTAATTTTTATTGGATTTGTTGAATAAAATGGCTTAAATGGTGTGATGATGTGAGGGGAGGTGTGACCCTATTATAATTGAGGACAAGTGGAATTTTTTAAATAAGAACTATTTAATATTTGAAAGTCAATTTCAACTCATGTTCCGCCAAAATTTATAACTAATGGACATTATGTAATATATTTTTGGTAAAATAAATTATAAATTTTTTAAAATTTTAATTGCATCAACTCTAATTTTAATGACTTACATTTTATTTTTCGACCGAATAACTATGTTTTTATTTTTTACCTTGGTAATTAATACATTAAGAATAAAATAAATGACACTAATTAAGTAATGAATATTAATTTAATAAATATATAATCATATTTATCATATAAAATTCTTAGGTGCGTGGAATATTAAATTCAACATAGGTGCATGTAACACGAAAACATGTTTTATCTTCAAACTGTAAAAATTAAGTTTTAATATTTCTCATTTTCATGAAGAAAAAAAATTTCCACCATATTATTTAATAATCTTTTATTAATATAAAATATATGGATTATATTTAATCAAACTATATTTAAAAAAGTGGAAGAATATCAATAAAAATTAATCCCACTAAAGTGGTGAAACAATGTTTTGGGGGGGGGGGGGTATAATATATCCAAATTTACCATAATATTTATTATAAAAAATAATATTATATTATTAAAAATATAATGAAAATTATTTAAATAAAATAAAAAATAAATATATTAAAAACATTAATTGAAATGTAGATTTAAAAAATAATCAGTACATCCCACTATTAATCCAATCATTTATATTTTTTTAGAAATTCAAAAAATATTACTCTATAATAAATTTGAAGTTATGAGTTCAAAATAAATATTCTATTTTTACTATAATATATTTAATATATGGAATAATTATTTACAAAATAATAATATAATACTTGTTCAAATCATTTTTTAGAAAATGAAATCCATTTTAAACCTAATACAAACAATTTTTTCCCCACACATAGATAAATAATTCAATTAAGGATAAAAAAAATAAATTTGGTATATAATATATACATTTGATGAAAATAATTAATCAATATTAACTAAATAAAATTATTTACAAAAAAAATAAATCACTTAATAATAGTTCTCTGGAAAAAAAATCATTAAAAATAATTTTATCTTAATTTATAATAATTTGATAATAAATGGATTTATCTTTTTCATGTCAAACCCATATAACATTTATTATTTAGTTTTTTAATTAGTAGCCTCCAATTTAAAGTTTATGATATAATGGCTTTGTATAAATAATAATAATATTATTATATTTTATGTAATTAAAACATAGTGTTGCATGTTTTAAGCTATAGGGAGTTTAATTTATTCTATAAAAATGAGCGACAAAATCATTGGTTCTTATATAATGATATTTTAAATCAATTTGAACTCAAGATATGAGTTTATTTTATAGAATAACATTTTTATCATGATTATTTATGATTTTATTTTTATGACTAAATTATTTTTTCAATCTATCATGTAAGGCATTAAATTTCTTATACTCAGATTATTTTAATATATTACATGTTCATATTTCATTTAACAATATTTATTAATTCATTCTATTGGAAGATTTTTTTGAAGATAATTAGACTTTATTTTACATTTCTATCAAAAATAATTTTTCATCAATATCCATTTTTTCTAAAAAAAATTTAAAGAGTTTTTTCATTATCCGTATATGATTTTAAAATTAATTTTTACCCATATTTTAATTACTAAATTGGGGGAGAAAATTAATTCTCTTTTAATTTTCAAAAAATTTTACATTTCAATTTTTAATAAAATTGATAATGGTATATTTGTTTTCACACACAAATCATGATCATAATTTCCTAATGCAATAAACAATCAATGATTTATGGATTTAACTAAATTTTTATAGGTTTAATTTGAACAAATATAATTTCTATTATATTTTCTGAAGTTATTATAATTAATATAAGTAATTTCAATATTAAAAGTTATTTCTCATCAAGAAATATTCTAGTAATCTTTTTAAGTAAGTTTTCATCCTTGATATCATTCTTTAAGTTAGTTAGGTTTTTTTGGGGATATGATAGAATGATAAAATAAACCTTCCATTGTTTTATGGATTTTGAGGATGATGATTTATCGTATATTCTGTACAGCCCATTTCATTCCCACTAATTATTTAATTTATGAAAAATATTTTGTTTATAGTACCTTTTAACATAAAACAATGAAATATTTTTGAAACCCTTTTCCTTTAATATATTTAATTATTTGATGAGTTATTTATGACCATGTTTCACCCATATGTAACATATTTATTGAGTGATTAGTGGTCCGTAAATTATATATTATTCTAAAGCATTGGGTAGACTTGAATATCTCCTTAGATAATCAGGACTGGAATTTTGAGTGATCCAAATTCAGTATGGGATATTGTCCACTATGATAGTATTAAGAGTGTACCCTGACTAATACGATGGAGTGGAGAGTAATCCCAATCAACTATGATAGTTTTGTATGTGATCCATATCTAATGAGGAAATGATTTTAACTGCAACTATGTATACCATAAACTGTTTTTTATGATTATATTATGCACTCCTAGATCATGATCTTGGATTCTGTTATGATTCATACTATATGAACTACCATGATTCTTAGATTAAATCAGTGTTATTAAATTTTACATATTTGGTATTGGTTTCAATCCGTTATACCATGTTCACATACCTATATACTCCTTTTATTCATATGTTTTAACTAATTTCTCCCTTGTTGACCCTTGATATAAATTTGAGAAGACCCTTTATGATGTATCCTTCTCATTCTATGTTGAATTTTTTTATGTGTGATATATATTTTAATGGTTATATTTATATAGAATATATTATAATATGTTTTATATATCTTATAAACATCTCTTTTATGTATCCATGCTTCTGAAAGAATTATACCTATACGATTCTTGGGCAGATCATTAAGTTATATATTGAAGTTTCATTTAATAAGAGGAATTTTTTTTGTAAGAAATGTATGGGTCACTATAGTTTTCATGGGATAATGTATTATTATACCATAGGAGAATATTATTCGACAGTTTTAGTGATGTTTCATTGGATAACCCTATATAAAGGACAATGTACTATGTTAACTTAAGTAAAATAATTTTATTTTTCTACCTAAAAGTTTTATTGATATTAAAAGTTCACATGGTTTTCGAAATGATGTTAATAAGGTTAATAACCACTAAAATAATATGTTAAGTATAATTTTATGGTCCTCGCCTATCCATACATTTTTTAAATTCTGGTGGTTGAGGTGTTCTGGGAGGTAACAGTGACTCATTTCTAGAGTATTACAAAATTCCTATTATTATAATTGTAATTTAGGAACTATAGGTAGTTGGTGTTTTCCCATAATGGTGAGTACTATATGTGAGTCACAGTGATGATTCATAATGTTTACTTACACTGGTAGTTCACAAAATGGTGACTCGGACCAGTATCTCAAAAAATTTGACATGCAATGGTTGCTCACTAAAGCTGACTCAAACCTGTAGATCTCTATTAGTGACTCACACAGGTAGTTTTACAATGGTTTCTAGAGACGATGACTCATCATGTAGAAGATCATCCAATGATGAGTCACTCAATGAGGACTCACCCATTGGTTTCCCATCCACTGAGACTCGCAACGGTGAGAGATCCAGAGTTAGATCGTCATATAATGAGTCCCCCAATGGGGACTCATCCACTAGTTTCTCATCCACCAGTTTCTTACGAATAATGACTCGCGAATGGTGACTAATGAACGGTGACTCATGAATAGTAACTTGTGAATATTGAAACACAAATGGTGAATCAGATTCTATTACTCATTAATGGTGACTCATTGAAAAGTAGCTTAAGGAATGGTGACTCATCCAATGGAGACTCATCCAAAGGTGATTCGTCCAACAACAACTCATCCAATGCTGGGTCATGAACATTGTTTCTAGTATACAACATGTTATCCCCTTTGATGTTATCATTGACATAAAATTCATTTGATGACTTTTTTTAAGTCACATAAGGCTGATTCAAGGCCCCTAACTCCAATCTATATTTTATGATGGGTTTGGGTGCCTTACTCGGTCAAAATGCATAATATTGATAGGATCTGCCTTTAATGTAATATCTAAAACATGGGTTCATTTAGATTTTCCAATGGCCATCCCCTGTTCACCCATCATTATTTTTACTTAATAAAAGATTCGTTGAGTTCTCCCTCCCAGAGAAGACATTCAATCGAACTGTAATCCATGAATTGTGTTCCCATTAGAGTTTTTCCACTACTTACGCACCCCTATATTGGTGAAAATAGGAAGTGTCGATTCGTCTTCGATATTAGGTGTGTTTTAACTAAATTATTATGGGATCCTCAATCTTTTTCCTTCCATTTCTCATAGAAATTTTATTACATGTTATCAGCATGTTTCTAATTGAGCTTAATTAGTTGTTCGATGGCACGGTGATGTCTCAACATCTTCGAATGGATGGAGTCATTCAGGTAGAGGTGATGGTGATATGTTGTGTTGGTTTTTATCATGAAAATAAAATCACAAACCTTTTGATGTAGGTAATTTTTATCTTCTATAATTTTCTTGAAATTTTAGAGTTATTTTTTTATGCCTTTGGATCACAATAAAATTTACATAATAAATAATTGAACTGGATTAAAGAATTGGTATCAATTCATTAGTGATGTTATTGCTCCATGGATTTCTAGATAGTGTGATATCTATGATTTATTATTTATAATGTATTTCTTAATATAAATTTTAAATGAATATAATAAAAGGATAAATATTTTATTAATTGGATAACTATTTAATTTGGTACATTCAATGAATCTGGTTGTTGTTGTAATTTGATATTAAAACAATTGATGCACATATGAATGTTTAATTTAATTAGATGATGAACCTGAAACATGTTGATTTTTGATGATAAAAGTATTCGAGGGGTGATAAATCAATTTTTTAATTATGTTTTACTAGCATGAGAATATTGTATCTTAGGTTACCCATAGTGGGAACCCTTCATAATGAGCCTGTTAATTCAGGATGGACTAATATTTTGTTAATGTAATAAAATATAAAGCCCTTGTAGGGGTGAGTTACCCTAATTTTTAGTATTAAAAGTGTATTGTGATTTGTATCCATGAAAGAAATGTATGTGTGAAGGATGAATGCCTTTTTTAGGGATTAGAGCCAAATTTGTATGTTTGTTTGTTTCATACCACTTCCAATGTGATGTGATCCTGGGATAGATGAGTTGTGAAAGTTGTTGGGGTATGTGGCAGTAGTGAGGCCTAGTGTTTGTGGAATCAGTTGATGCCTAGAGTGGTGAGATGCATCAGTTTCTGCTTGTAGGAGTCGGGGTGGACACCAGATAAGATAAAATTGTTTGATGCTCATATTTCACGTTAATATGAAAATTGTATGCTTGTTGAATCTATTTTTTTTAAATATGCTTTACATTCCCCACTATTTTAGGATAATGGATTTGGTTAACCTCATTGAAAGAGAATAAAATATTTGAAATAAATGCCACATACATTTTATGTTTAGCTTATGTGGGTAGATTAATTTACACTCGTGCTATAGTTAGCAAAGACTCGACGGGCCTTTCGTCTTCTCATTGTGTCAAGAATCATGTGTTCTGTAGCATATAATGTTTTATTAGGAAACTATGAATTTTAAAAATATGAAATGTGTTATTTTTTAATATATGACTAATTTTTAAACCCATGGGGTTAGAGTATTCATGGATTTCGTGCTGAGGTTATGTTTCTATGTAGCCATGGACTCGGTTGGGTTATGCCTGGGGGCATGGATATTTGATGGTATTATAGTGGAATGTATTGTGAAATTGTAAATGGTCAAATAATTAATGAATTTAAATTTAATCTAATTACAATGGATAATATGTTTTAATAAGTTTCTTTAAATGGTTGTTCTCTTCTAGGATATATAGTCCTAGGAGTGGCAGTTGGGAGTCTAAGAGACATTAGCTACAGCTGAGTCTATTACTATGATATTACTATATTATGGTCATGATATATAATATATATGGTACTGTTTTCTTTATATATGATAAAACACACTATATTTTTGGTAAATTGACACCTTGGTGATTCGGAACCTTAGGGGGTGATTTCCCTATCATCCGAGTCAGAGGATGGATGACTGACTAACCCCTTTGGCCCCATAATATTCCCTTGGTAGTTACCTGTGCTAGTATGCATAGTAGTTAGTTTTATCCATACTGTTATGTAGAGTGATATAATAAATAGTTGTTATTTTATAAACTAATAGATTGGAAATAATTTCCTAAGTTTCACTATAGGTATAACATATCGAGGTTGTGAAGGATTGAGGGTCCTTACTTGGTGTATTGGTTGTGATGGTATGATGTATAATACCTGATGGCTGATACACATTATATGTGTTGCGATGTCTCTGGAAAACTACGTGGTTACTTTTGGTAATGTGGATGTGGTGGGGTGTTGCACAAGGTTCATATTGGGGTGAATTTCCCTTGTGTCCTCTGCCTATCATTTTTGGAGAGATAAGATCAGGACCTCCGATATAGGGGAAAATCAGCAAACTAGTGGGGAAGTGGTAGTGGGGTACCCTTGAGATCCATGATTATATTATTTAATCTTTTATGGGATACATGGTGAGAGTATCCATGGTGTGGCGGGAAACATAGTATACATATTAAGGCGATGGGTATGATTCAATCATTGTTCAATGTTCTTTTTTCAGGATTTCCTAAATTTTGAACGAGATACTCTACGGAGGATCATGCTAAGTATATTGTCATACTCAACATATATTTATATAAAATCTTTTTCAGGTATTGTGGGTAGGTTTGAGAACAGGCTGGTCACTACTGGCGTGGGGTTTTGCAGGATCTATCTAGGCCTCATAGTCATTGTCATTTTACATTCTTTCAGTATATGTAGTTTTCACATTCAGTGGTAGTAGATCATGCTTGATAATAAATTTGTGCACTTGGGCTTCTATTACATAGTTTATTGTACGATTTTTATGGTTTCGATCTTTCCTCGTTATTTCTCTTGTGTTCCCTTATAGGTTAATTCATCCCATCTGTGATTTTATTATAACATCAGTACTAGTCAACAATCGGGGGCCTACTAAAGGTGGGACATGGGTGTAGCTATACCTATTCTCCCATTGTCGGCCCAGGAGGGGTACACATTGCAGGGTGGGTTCATTATAGAGTTTTCTCATAGGGTATTTGAGGGATATGGTGGTTTTTAAACTTATGAATAGGTGAGGTTTCATGGGTCTGTAGGTCAATAGTTTCATCTATGTATAGAATGATCTATAAAAAAGACTGACCAGATGAGACATAGGTATTCAGTACACCCTGTGATTTTTTCCATGGAACTTTAAACTTATAATGGATATGAAATGAGGAGATACTAATAGTAGTTTAGGGACCTTTGAAATGATCTTGCTTCATTACTCTTTGTTATTGTGTTTGAATGGGTTTCACTTGGGTGATGTTAAACTAAAATGAATAAAAAATAATTAATAATTTACTGTTAAATGATATCATACTTGAGGATTTTTACTCTAAATATTTTTTCCATTTTGTTGTTATGCTTCTTGGTCTATGTCCTCATCAGGTTCATGTAGTGGATTTTTAGGAGGATTCTCCTACGGATCATTGTGGAGTAGAGGATGATGAAAACGACCCTTATAGGAGGAATATCCAAGAGTTTTAGTTTTAGAGTTTGCAGAAGTATGAGGGCTCTATTTCAGATGCATTCCGGGATGATTGGATGAATGAGGTTGATATAGCATTTAGTTTGATCTGTTTTTGGATGGATCCTTTGGTATCTATGGTTGTGATGATGCTGAAAAGGGAAATTATGCAGTGGTGTTTATTTTTGTTATGGGATAACAATGATTTTGGAGTCCCATGGGAGTTTTTATGAGATTAGTTTAGAGGTGTGTTTCTTTTTTGACCTAGAATGAAGGCAATCTCCAAGAGTTTCAAACCGTTCACTATAGAAGCTATAGTGTGTGGGAGTTCGAGAACCATTTCATGAACTTTTTATAATATTCTTTGTACATGTTGCAAGATGAGGAGGCTAGGGAGCGACATTTTGAGGTGGCATTGTATCATGGAATCCCATTCCAGGTCATCATTTTTGTGCTGATGACATATCTCAATGAGCTGGACAGGGTATAGGTCATCGAGATGATTTTATCTAGTACTGTATCATTAAAATCAGTGACATTTTTGATTTTTTTCACAATGTAGAGTTATGGCCCGAGGTAATCGGTTTTCTATGAAGAATAATTTTCGTTCAGTAATGGGTAGGTCTCAAGATTCAATGTCTTGTTTCTATGGGTGCATTAGATTGTAAGCTTGTGTTAAGGGATTAGGAAAATGTTTTTCTGGTGGAGGCTGAGGTCACTAGTGGCCTGAGTGCCTGACCTTTCTGAGTAGTTAGTTTTAGTAAGGTGTTATACGTTATTTTCCTCTATTGAGGTAGTTCCAGCTGAGGTAGAAGCAGTAGGTTACACCAGCTTAGAATTAGGACAGAGTTAACAGTGAATGAAATGGATAGCCCTAGGGTCCTCCCCATCCTTAAAAATAATAACACAACACCAGAGGTGGCCTTCAATAATGTTAGAGAGGTCGTGGAGTAGGTCCTGGCCAGCTTCATGTGTTAGCATGGCCAACACTGGGTGATCAAGATATCATTTGAAGTACATTTTTCTTGTTTTTTATTAGGGTTCATGCCTTCTTTGATTCTGGATTGACACACACCTTAATATCACTTTCCCTTATCCATGCCTGGGGAAATGATGTAATGAGAAATCTAGTTCCATTGGAACTAACTACACTACTCGGAGGTCAGGATGATTTGTTTGAAGAATGTTGAGAGTATGAGATACTGTTGGGGAAGCACAGCTCATGGGAAGATTTCTAATGTTTATGAATATAACCATAAGATTTCATCCTAAGTACAGAAGTGTTGCATTCGGTGTAGGATATCAGGGATTTATTCCAAAATAATGAGGTGTTATTCTATGATGATGGAGAACCAACATTGTTTTTCGGTGAGTGAGACCTTCAAATGGGTCATAGGCATGTTTCTTCCTTCTCATTCTTGATGGACGACCTGACCTTAAATTTTTCATTTTATCAGTAGTGGACATTTCCTAGGGTCATGGAAGAGTACACTTATGTCTTTATAGAGGAGAATGTAACATTATTCCATCTATGAAAAATAACGGTTGGGATCGATCTACACCCATGAGTATATCATATCATGATCTCCCCGTATAATATAAAATGATATGATCTAGGAGAGATATATATTGCCTGATGGTCTATTTTATTGTGGATTTCTTCATTCGATTGTTTCACGATGGGGAGCACTAGTTCCGTTCATGAATAAAGTTGAAGTCAGTTTATGGTTGTGTAACAATTATCATCACATGAACCAAGTGACAATGATGAACCATTATCCTCTACCATGGATTTACTATTTATTCGATCAATTGAGGGCTTAATTTTTTTTCTAGAAGATTAATTTTCTATCACAATATCATCAAATGACTGTTAAGAATGAGGATATCTTGAATACATCTTCCTACTTTCATCATGGGAAGTATGAGTTCACAGTGATATCATTCAGTTTGATGAATGCCCAAGCCGTGTTCTTATGGATGATGAAAGTTTTGTTCCTTTATTTCTTGAATAATTTTGAGGCGGATTTAATCAATGAAGTACTTGTGTAATCCAAATCAAAGGAGGAGAATGCATGACATCAGAGTTTTGTTTTGGGAGATCTTTTCCATGAGAAGCTATCGGGGAAGTAGTCGAAGAGTGATTTTTAGAATCAGGATGTTCATTTCATGGGGAATGTTGTATCCTAAAATGGATTAACAATGTATCCATCTATGGTGGATGCAGTTGAATCTGAGGAAGCCCCCATGATAGTGGAAAATGTGTGAGGTATATGTGGTCTTGTAAGTTATTATAGGAGGTTCATAACATATTTATCACATGATGTTACTCCTATAAATGCTTTGAACAGAATGTATTAGGTGTTCTTGTGGACTGATCAATGTTAGATGGATTTTGAGTATCATAAGGAGTAATTGTTTAGTTGTTCAACACATTTTCTTCCAGTAGAAGCAATTCAGTTTGAGGTTTTCTTTGACTCTTCACATCTGGGGTTAGGTTTTGTTCTGATGCAGTAGTGATAAATAATTTCTTATGGGTCACGTTAGATTCATCCCTTAAAAGAAAACTATTCAACACATGTTTTTGATTTAGATGTAGTGATTTTTTCCTAATTTTGTGGAGACATTACCTCATTAGTGATCATCTTATAGTATTCACACATCATAAAATACTAATGTATGTCTTCTTCTAGTGTGAATTGAACGTACGAAAAATATAATGGATGGAGTTCTTATAAGATTATGACATCCAAATTATTTATACACATTGAAATGGGAATATTGTAGATGATTCTTACATCATGATGTTGTGTAGTGATGCAGTTCATGAATTTAGTGAAAAGGACCACGAATTCACTCGAGATTCTTGTGGAGTAATTTTTTTAAATTTATTGTTTGCTTATTGATTTATAGTGTCTTCATGTTAGCTATTCCCCTATTTATTTAATCATCCCATGAATACATGCATTTGAAAAGGAATTTTGTATTCTTATTATTATTCTGTTATATATTATTTTGTTCCATTATTTATAATTCTCTCCTGTTATTTATGTATTCAGTATTCTAGGTTTATTATTGTATTCACTATAAAACTCTCCTAAGAGTCTATACTATCCCCACCATACCACCACCGTAGCCTCACTTCTAGTACAAATCCTTTTGTGTAGAGGGAGGAATTATGAAGGACATGTGACCAACCTTCTCAAGGCACTATTTAAGTGGATCCTAGGATGGGACGTTATAAGGGGGATTTTATCCTTTGATTTTGCAAGGATTATTTGTGGTTGAACTTTTTTGTTGTTAAGAATCCGTATCCACTACCTATTATAGGTGAACTATTTGACTAGATCTGAATAGTGAATTTCTTATCTAGAATTTATATTAACTTATGACACCATTAGGGGTGTATGAGACTATAAAAAATTACACATACAATGATTCAATGAATATATAGTATGTATGATTAGTTAGGTATGTTTTTAGACCGTATGAGTGCACCACCCATTTTTTGGGTCAGATGAATCAGGTTTTCCAGATCAATCTAGATTTATTTGTGGCTTTCTTCATATAGGTAATATAAGTGTATTATCAAACATGACATGACAGTTCCAATCATCATGTGATCATTTTTAATGCACTGAGTTTGAAGCAAATATTTTCTACAATATCCAAATTTCACTTTTGGTTTGATAATTTTCAATTATTTGGTAATAAAATTTTTGGGGAAGGTGTTTCTATTGATACAGAGAATGTATGTGTAGTATTTTAATTGGAAAATACCATAATCGTATTTGAAATTGCTAGTTTCATGGGGATGGCTAGAAATTTTAGGCATTTTATTATGGACTTATGAAACCTATATGTTCTTGTAACCTACTTAACTGAAAATTTAATAACATTATTCTAGACCAATAAAATAGAGAACGACTTTTAAGAGTTGAATGGGAGAATGAATTTTGAACAGATCTGAATTCATCCATATTCGATGGGTGATTATACCTTAAGTTTTGATGGAACATGAATCAAACATGGAATAGTTTTGTTGTAGGTAGATAATGATGAATCATATTAGTTCTCCATGAAAATACATCATGAGTTGAATTAACCTTCGGAAGACCTCAAGTTACAATCTATGATTGATGAACTATTTTTTTGGATACATTATCTATAGATAAGATGTTAATCGTTTATAAAGAACATTAAAATATCTACTAAATTTCAACACATTGTGAAATTAATATGATGAATTCCATGTGGGTAGAACAAAAGAAATCAATCGGGTTTGGGATTAATTATACCCTGGGAATGGTAAATGAATTAATTAACACCCTATATTGGAAGACGCATACACCATCTAACAATGTGGCCAGTAGTGAGTTGTATTTTATGTCCCTTTAATCATTGAATGACCTAGTGTTTCAGGGACATCATGGGATTGTTCTTTTAGTGTCTTTGGTAGTGAAATCCTCCCTTATGGAGTATGTAAAAATAATGAAGCATTATAATACTGAGGGACTATAATTAATGAAGAATGTATTATGTAAGAAACAACCACCAAGATGGATTAATGGAAAGTATGAGGTCATTTAATTTCACATTAATGTGTGGGACCCTACAATAAAATAATTTATGTTGATGTTGGGATGTCATTCCATTGTTTTGGACATTTCACCCTGGGTTAACCAATATTCCCCAAGACGTACATTTTCAGAATTGGTGGATATTTATTTAGAGTAAAATCATATGTATTATCATGTACTGATTGACCTATAATCTAGTTATTGTTTAACACCATTTAACTACGTTACATTTACAACCTTTGACCATTCCTAAGTAGAAATGGGAAAATGTCCCCGTGGATATTGTGGTGGGTTTACTGAGATCCCGTTAGGGTAGTGATAGAGTATGGAAAATCGCTTACAATATAACCAAAGTCATAGACATTCTACCCATTTTTGTGAATATTTTTTTGGATATTGGAAGGATTAAGATTTGCGAGATTTTATCCCTTAATCAGGTTCCTTATTCAATCATATTTTAAAGATATGATTATTTTACATAAATGTTTTGGTAGGTTTGGGAGAATGAATTTGGTTTACTGGTGAATACGGGAAAATCATATCAGCAATTGATTGATAGTTAGTCAGAGTGTATTATATGATTATTAGAGGACATTTTACTGTCATTCATTCTTGATTTTGGAGGTTCCAAGAGAAACATATACATAATTTTAAACATTCCTACAATAATAGCATTTAGAAAATAATTCATATGGATCCCTATGAGGAAACATATATATGTCTGTGTAATTCACAATGACAGTAGTTAGAGGCCTGTGCGTCAACACTATTGGAAAATCATCTAATTCAGGATGCCTTATAGAAATTACATTTGATATAGAATCATATGGATACAGCTTAGTCCATGCATAATTTTTATATTGATTTTCATTGTTTACCTATGGAGTTCATTGTGGGAAATAAAGTCTATCTATGAGTTTTACCTATATTGATCCAATTATGGATTCAGAGATGTTAAATGATATCTCTTCAATACACATGAAATTTCAAATCATGGAGAAAGTTGGGTTGGTGGACTATTGGTTCTTGTTACCTCATGTGTATCAAGTCAAGCATGATGTCTAACATGTATCATAACTTTACTTGTATCCTCCAGAATAGTCAAATTCTTTTGATCCTAAGGATATTTGGATAGAGATGGATACATCCATTGTTGAGAATATGTTAGGTATCAAAAATTAGAACATTAATTTTCTATGAGGATGGTCAGTTCCTCATATACGAGTGCTATAGAAGAAAAACCATGTATTGGATGAGACATGGGAGGGAGAGGAAAACATATATTCCATGTGGCTAGAAAATTTCTCAATTGATGCCTTACCATTCACAAAATTCCAACACAATGGTGATTTTTTATTGATGTAAGCTTATAAAATCCTATATTTTTAATGTCGAATGGACCCATATAATACAATTAAAAACTATTTTTTTATGTAAATAATATTATTGAAAGGATAAAAAGTGGTTCAATATAGTTTGGGGTTATTCAGATTCTAGAGCTCTGATTTTTGGAGAGGTAGTTTGAGGAACATGATTATTACAAATCATGTGTATCTAAAGTGTGGGGTTCTTAGTGTATAAAATGGGTCCACACAGTTTGATTATACCTTATGGCCCATGATGGAGGGTTGTGTGATTTGTATACAACAAGTGATAGAGGAATTTCGCTCGGGGTTCACAACGTTAGACAGACCATCCACCTGGATCATGTGAGGGGAATCCTTGGGAAATAGTTTGTATAGGTTTGGCCCATGATTTGGCCATACATGAGGCCAAAATACGGTCCCGATTAAAAGCAGTTGAAATTTAAAATTTTCCATTTTCTATAAAAAAACATAGTCATCATCTATCTCATATGTTTTTCTTCTACAAGAGAAAAAATTATACTCATTTTACTCTAAACATTAGGCTCTTAAGACATCCTCTCATATAAGCTATGTTTGCTTCACTATTGGGATTTTTGGATCTATATTGGTAATCCCTCAACACCTCTTCCATCATATTATTGAGTATCATGCCATATCCCATGCCATTTTAGTGTGATATCATACAACTAATTTTTAGGTTTTTCATCCATCCTTCCCATATATCCTAATTTACATTAATTAGAGGGATTAAATTATATGGGGATAGTACTACGTGCTATTGTATGTGGCGTAGCTCTTTTCCATTAAGTATCATTTCATTTATATTATGTGTTATTGTTCTTCAGGTCGGACTCCCCCTTTGTGTCCTCCATAAAGTCTGATAAATTAAATTAAATTTTTTGATGCTTAATAAGTTCCTAGATATGGTGACTCAACATAGTCGGTTGATCTTCTTAATGTGGTAAACTCCTTTTATTGTGCCCTTTTTTAATGGCCTAAATACTCATGTTTAAAATATAATTTTTTGCACCAATTTATATATATTTTAGGGCCTTGTAATTTATTCAATAACATTCATTATTTAAATTAAATTTATTTCCAACATGATTAAAATATTATTCTTAATATTCCATGTTGAAATGATATGGGTTATCGATAGAAAATACCTTCCTTCATACCATGCTGAGGGTGATAAAATTGTATTAGTTTAGTGACACCAAGATTGGATCATTGTGAAATATAATTAATACATTTCATGAAATGAAAATATTCCATGAGTAATACATGGATTACATATATAATTACTAAGAAGTGATGAATGGTAAGATTACAATCCTACTCATGATTAATACGGGTTCTCTAGTAGAGTCACCTTGGATGGGACAAGTGGAAAGATGGTTGTACCATTCCAAGAGCGATAGATGGAACCATACATGAGATAACAGGGATAGGCTTATGGGATCATGATTTACAAGAAAATTTTGGTTTATCATGGGATTTCTTTAGATATTGACTATTATAAACACTTATAATGTTGGGTATTGTTGGTGATCTTAATGAGATAATTGGGTTCTGCGATGTGACTCCCCTTGGATGGGTCCATGATGTTATTTTAAGAAAATTCTAGGATATAGTATTAAAGAAATTAATGGATTATATTTTAATAAAATTACATTAATTCCAATTTGTAAAATAAATGAATGTTTCCTCCAATCCAATTAAAATTCATGGGATTATTGAATAATTGATACATTTTAATTTTCAGCTCCATTTTTCAACATTAAATGAATCCAACTGATCCATTATATACCAATATTATATTTATATAGGATAAATATGATTCAAATATTTCAAATATTGACAGAATATAGTAGTGTTAGTAATGTACCCCTTGAGGAACCGAGTCTAATATACGTATTTTTTCATTTCCTTCGAATTATTATGTACGTACAATGTTCTCATTTTATAGGAATATACTAGATTGTTCCTAACCCAATTAGTTGTGGCTTATGGATTATATCTCAAGCAATATCTAGTTCGCATATAGTACAAGTATAGACTTCCTGATTATTGGAGTAGTGAAAGGGGAGTCCCAATTTATGATGTTTGATTTTTCTATATTGTGATAGAGAACGGGAGTAGAGGACAAATCCACTGATTTTGAGGTAAGCAGGGGAATCTTTTTTTATTTTTTCTTTTTGTTGCATGTTTTATGTAAATTTTTCCCCAATATGACATGTAATTCAATTTTTTTAGATAATTTATATTAACTTCATCATTTTTTATATGATCTTGATTTATCTTTAGCTTTTGGTTTTATTCGAATATTATTTATTATTCCAATACTTGTTATTTATATAAATTTTTTTTCTTACAATTATTTTTACAGTTGTGAAATGTTCTGATCATGAGGTTCGTTTATTCCCATTGTAAAATCACGTACCATAATTGGTAGTTGGTAACCTCTTGAGTATTGGGAGGTGCACTTGAGGTCATATGACCAACCTTCTCAGGGCACAACATAATTGATTTCTGGTAGGGATGGTTCAATATTATTCAGTTATTTTATCTGGAAGTGTTTTTTTAATAATTTATTTATTATATATAAATTGTTTCATTTCACTCAATATGGTCACATATTTGTCCTTTACATTGGAAGTTGAATCATAACAACATGAAATTAGTGTTATCTATTTAAAAATTCATTTATAATTTTCCCAAGAATTTATTTATTATAAATAAAATTTTCCAATATCCTTTCACAATACAAATAATGTGTTAAAATAAAAAAAACATAAAATTAATTGAAAAAATGAAAAATATTTAAAAATGTTAGGAATATTGGGATATCAGCTCATCTCTCAGGTAATATCACCGTGTTTTTATGTTTATCATTTGAAGGGATGGGCAAAAATTATTTATATATACTATGTATTATAGATATAAAAACATATGTTTCCCCTTATAGAAGTAATACATTATAATCTTTTGTCATTAAATTCTTGTTTTTAATTATTAATTTAAAAATAAATCCCAAAATTTATTTGGATGAATGAAAAAATAGAGGAAACATAAAATGAAAATAATAATGAGCTATAAGAAAGATAAATCCCTTCAATTCAACATTAATTTTACTTCATTATATCAAAACAGTTTCACCGTAATATTACCCTCATTGTGTTACCAACCTATTAAACACACGCCCACATTATAAATTAAGTGTATTCAATTCAAAATCTAGAATCCAATGAAGCATTCTTCCCACTGTTCTCAAAATTGGATATCAATTATTAGTTTTCCAAAAAATAAATCCATTGATCCCATCACACAAAAGAGATTTAAATTTTGGGGGATAACTTAATTTTAGTAATATGATTGTAAAATGGGAAATATATGTTTTAAAAAATTAGCATTCACCTTTAAAACTTAATAATCCAACTCCATATTAAAAAACATGAAAATACAAAAAATTGTGTTACCTCTAATGTCAATATTTTTATCTCGAGGGTGATCCTTGGGTGATCCTACCATCAGGGATGATTGATTTTGAATTAGTCATATTAAAGTAATAAAATATAATATATTAAATGATGAAACATAAATAATATAACAATAATTTATTAAAATGTATTAAATTATAGAAACCCTACTATTTCATGCCAAGGATAATGAAGAGGCCTTTGATCCTTTAAAAATTTGGTACTAAAAATATATATAAGTATAACTAGGTCTTATCACCCTCAACAATGTTTTTTGGTTCAATGATAAATTTTATTTTTCTTCTTGAGATGATCTCCACATGGCTAGGATGATTGATTGAGAGTCTTTATAAGGGAATCTCTCAAAAATTATTTTTCTTGGAATTCATCCCATAATCTTGATAATTTTCTATTGTTAGATAGATGTAATATGGATAAGTTGAAGTGCTTTTTATAAATTTTTCCAATGAAGAGAAGTTTCTATTGATTTTATTTCACACATTCTCTATTTTGGGAATATTAAAATATTTGTTCCATTAAACCACTTTAAACTATCACAATTTATAACATGAAACAACAAAATCCTTAGTGGAAATGAATATGTAACATATCATAAATTATAACTCCAAAAATATATGATATATTATGTTTCATATCTACACTTGTATGAATTATAAACCATATGTTTATATTGTTTGAAATTATCTCAAAAATTCAAATTTTTAAGTCACTAATATCACACATAAAATTTCATCTCATCAAAATTATTTTACACAATACATAGGCTTCAAAAAATTACATCATACATATTAACCCATTCCACTAGAAATATGTTATAAATTGGACCCTACATACTAGATTATATCATATTTATTTCCCAATATCAATAAATAAATTAAATATCATTTTTTTAATTAAATATATTAACCATCTTATCACCCTCCTCAATAATATATATCATATGGTCTTATTTTAAAAATTATCATACATATTCCACATTACACCTAAAATATTTTATGTATCAACAACTCTTAAGGAAAATGTGTAACATGTCCCTTCCATGTCTAATTTTACACACATATAAAACTCATTATCTAGTGTATCATCATTATAGTATTGAAATTTTTACTAACCTAATGATCTCATTCCTTTTACATTTTTAGTCAATATTATAACCATTTATAAATAGATATACTGTGAAAACGTTTTCTAATTACACTAAAATTGACATGTAGAGGAGATATTTAAAAATCAAATCACGTTAAAATTTATATCTATAACTTCAAAATTAATTTATTGATTTTTATGTAATACAAAAAATGTGTAATAATTAAATATATATATTATAGCCATTTTTATTGAATTCTAGATTTTCAAGCATATAAAAAATATGTGACGTTTGAGTTTTTTAAAAAATTATGTGGTTAAATTAAATAAAAAATAATTTGATTTTAGGTTTGGATATCATTAAGAAATTATAAATATATTAAACTCCTTACATTCTCATATCATATAAATAATTCTATAATGATTATACATTTCAAATTATACCAAATTACCTTCGTTATTCCGGTTTCAATGATTTTATTCTAGATCTATATAGACATTTTTCATCTAATTAAATAAGATAACACATTTATATATAATATATATGATACTGTTCTCCTTGATTTCACATCTATCACTACATTCATCATAAGGGGTTACGACAGTGACGAATTATCTCTATGAAATGTGAAACATCTTAAATAAAGAAATTAAGATCCAAGCGAATGAATATGATATAAAATTAATTCAATATATATACTTATATATACTTAATACATCATTATATATCATTGGGATCCCAATGCTTTTGTTGGGTTTATGATGATATTTCATAACCAGTAGTGACATATCTTCAATAGCGAATAATATAACTAATAACAAGAGTTAAGATCATTTGAAAAATGAACAACACTTAATGGGGGAAGAATATGTTTTTAATTATTTTTTCTACTGAAACACACAAAACCATTTTAAAAATAGACATTGACCACATATTCTATCTTACTCTATAATATAATTTATGATCACATCAGTTTTATAACAGATCATTACCAATGATGGTGAATACATCCATTGTGGGTGATTTAATTTATTCTATACACAAATGAAACATTTTTTATTATAAAAAAATAATGTATAATTTTGTTTCATATAGGAATGAAAACTACAGAACCACTCCATTTTATCAAGAACCAACATCATATAATAGATAATAAATAATAATCTTCTAGAGGAATGGTCTATAAGATTTATTTAAATCTCCCTTAGAAATATTGAATATGATCTTCCTCCTAAATTTCATTTTTTTGGTTATATCTCTTGGTATTCCTCAAGAGTCCTCTCTTACAAAACAATCAGATATGTTGTTATATCTCTAAAAGAGTTGTATTATAAATAAAAAGTACCTCCTTATTATCGAGAAACTTTCCAGAGTCTCCAAAATATACTAATATAATGCTTTTGTGGTGTAACCAACTGGAGATGAACTCAATATACACATTTTATCATTAAAAATACCAGTCACCACAACAAAAAATATTCAATATGAAATATCATTGAATGTTTAAAGTTATTATGAAATTACCTCATTATGTCTTGAAAAAAAATTATTATGGACTGATACACGTCAATTTCTAAAATTCACAAAGAGCCATTACTTCTTTTTTGCAATTATCCACCTGATTATGTCATGAAATTTTATAATAAACAATTACTAATGCGAAATTATCATGTATATTGATGTGTGGAACAATCCTTCTTGTAATATGGCCTTTTTATTACAATACTGTGCAGTATAGAATATTTACATCCTCTCCACCCTAATGAAGAAACACTATACAATCCTAACTTCAAAATCACATTATTGTATGGCCCAACCCATTATGGAATTAACTAATACATTATTTAAATGTATTGTAACAATAAATAACTTCATTGAAGTTAAATAACTATGTGATATATTTTTTATGTCAAGATTCCATAAACCCTCACAATCTAGTGATTCACATGATTATCATGGGACATATATTAATTAAATTATATCCCTGAAAACACAGGATTTTATTATTTTGAAGCTCACCTTATTAAATGACAATAATAAATATGGTGAAATATATATAATATTGTGGATGATATAAATGAATGAGTATAAAATGTATCAAAAAAATTGGTCACAATAAAATATGAAATAATCAACGTTCCCTCAATGTAGGGGGCTCTACTTTATATTTATCATGTTCATACTCCACCACAAAAATATATCTAGTATGAGAACCTACCTAATAATTATAAAATATTATTGCATACCCCTTATAATGAGGATAAGACACTCATCAAAAGGAAGAATCTGTAATAATTTATGAACCCTTAGTTATAGTGGATCCAACCTTACTATCATCATACATTGTTTCTCAAAAACACGTCAGATGGAATGATTATCCAAAATGATGAAATTTATTCAGTGCCTCATCATAATTATTTATTTACAACCATTTCTTTCACAGTGATAGTAAAAAAATTATATTTTCCAAATGAGGCCACAGAAATTGTTCTTGAGGAAAATTATGTACCTTTATATTTACTTTTTCTAGGTAGAAGATACACCCTTAAAAATGGAAGTTCCAACTAATGCTCACTTAAATTATGTATCTCTACTAAATCTGACACTGAAAAGGATTCTTTATCGACTACCTCAAAAAATCTTTGATGGTTCCTGAGAATTATAATCAACTGAATTTAATCATTCATCCCCAACCCAAACCCATAATTGTTTAGAAAAAAATTTGGTAGCTTCGATACTATGTTCACCAACTAAACAAAATGGGTGGAATACAATAGAATGGTACACTATAATATCCCTATTGTCAAAAAACTAAGGTTCCTTCCCCTATTAATGTCTTAAGATAATATATTGATTTAGATATTTTAATAAAATATTTCTAGGGGATAACTTAATGTAACAAAGATTGCATAGTAGAATCATAGAATCCCCACACTAATCCCTCATGTATATGCATAGGTTAACCGACTATAGGTTCCAAATGGGTCTTCTATAAAATTATGATTCTCTGAATACTCTCAATACATACCAAATATTCATAGGGTCCCCTTTCATCATGGATGATCAGTTAATGATTCTTAATAAATTATGATCCATGCCGCACTTCTTATACTCAATTCCAAAAAACATTCAACCATGTTTTTGAATACAACAGATTGAAGATTCTACTAGTAAAGGGCCGACTTATAGATTCACAAATAAGTCATGTCTCCAAATATCCATACTCAAGATGGGTTGACATCTCCGTGGTGTAATTTTGTAATTATCTCTAGTCCAAAACCATTGTTTCATGAGGATATTTCAAAATCATATATCATACTTTAGATATCTGTATAAATGAATTTAACCAAAATTAATGTAATGAAATAATGAATTCATCAATCAAATTCTAAAAAAATTATGGGAAGTTCGATTTAAATAATCCCAAAATTTAGTTCATTCAAACAACTAGAATCAGCATATCACAGGCATGGAAAACAATCATCTAGAACCCTTGCCACCCCGTATCTAGAGATCAAATGAAGCGAACATGTCCCCTTTTCCGCACTTACTACCAAAATTCAGATAAACCAAACTCTATTCATCCAAAACACAGACACAGACCATGGTAACATGAGTAACACATCTGGAAGGGTATTCCCTCTAATAGTAATTTGAAATGAACCATCTCAGATTTAATAGAAAAATCACACATGATGATCGACCACAAGGTGACATTGATAAAATAACCTCAATTTTCATGAAAAAATATCAAAAAATATAATTACAATAAAAATATAGTAAAAAATATCCTAGATAAAAAAAATTAAAACAAATATAGCGAAACAAAGACGATAAAATGAAACAGACTAAACATATTATCATGTTACCATCTCTCCCAAAAAACCATCCCACAATGAAGGTGCTGAAATATTGTATATTCTCATAGGATTCATCATCCCCATCCATTTATTTGAGTCCTATAAAAAAAATAAAAAAACTCATGGAATGTAAAATTTACGTTCTCATTACATATCCTAATTGGATTCCACAAAATAATTTATTCAATTTAAATTATTATTGATGCAGAAGTTGTATTTATTAAAAAAATCAATTTTATAAATCATTTTTATAAATGAAACCATTTCATAAACATTCATCTCTTTTCTATAAATGCATAACAATATTAAATACATCAATTAAATTTTTAAATATATATAAAAATATTTATGTATAATAAAAAACAATGAAAACACTATATGTTAAACATATTGGAAAATATCTATGAACTAATACATCCTGAGTTAAAGCATGTATAAATGATAAATCAATCAATTTGAGCTCTATATTATGGTAATATATACTAGACATAAATAATTTTTATACCTTTCATATATTAATTCCCCAAGCCCAGTTACCTAGAGTCTGAGTATACCTACATAACCTTGGCATGATCAAAAGGGATCGAATCTCGAAAGAACAATTAGTTTAGTAGATTTGGTAGTACAAGATTCAAACAGAGGTTTTAATTTACTTTGTGAAATGAAAAACCACAACATGGTGTCTCTTTTTAAGACATTGATATCCCTCAGACTATCCATATATGTGAGTCATGATATACTTCTTCTCATATTGTGAAAAAGAAATCATAGAAAGGGGTGAGCTCGGGAGCTCAGTGATGATAACAATATAATGGAAACATGCATTAAATAATCCTAAACATTAAAAGAAATGTATAAAATAAAAAAAGAAGCCTTCTAAACATAAAAATCAGAATAATATAAAAAATATAAATCAAATAATTCTATTTACTTATTCACATGGATATTCAACTAGTTGAATAATCACATGTAATATTAGTATCCAATTTCATAATGATGGAATGCATAATTCCAAACATCATAACTACATATTGAAGCCCTCTTCCAAGACTAAAAATAATATTTTTTTCAAGGCCTTGTTCCAAGGAATTAGATTGCCTCTTGAGATATATCGATGCATCGAGGAGCTATAGCATGCTCCCCCATCACTAACTATGTCCAATGAATTCCAAATATGTACTGTTTGAAAATTAACCTAATTATTCGTATTAAAACTAGCATACGAAATGTTAATACATTAATAATAAAACACGAATGGTATAAAAATAAAAAATAAATTGTAAAAAATATCACAAATCCTTCTATTAAATATGGAATATTGTATCATAATAAATCTACATCAAACTAGTGTAAAATCCATCAATGGATGTTGATGTAGATGAAATTGAAACTGTTTGAGAGAAATAAATCTATATATATTGAAATAATTTAAAAATCAAGTAATTATAAAAGAAAAATTTTAATTTTAATATGTTATTATAATCTTGTATTTGTATCTTTGAAGGTGTTATAATAGTGGAAAATAGCATCACTGGCTGTATAAGTAAAAAAACATTCATTCCTTTATTAGTCGAAAATGTCATAATGTACCTTGTTGGGAAAACGACAGAAAGATGAATTTCAAAACATTTTATATAATTCAAAAAATGGTACAAATAATTTAACCCATATTATAATAAATTGTAAAAATATTTGAAATACATTTTTTTCAAACCTGGATGTGGATGATAAAGAGGTCATATTAGATACTCATATACGGAAACATCTAATAATAAAGAGATTATAGAATTAACCCTTACTGTGTACATTAACTTAGTTGAGGGTACATTAACATATTTAAAAATAGTTAAATCATTGTTATTATATTATAAAAGTACCACATAAATATATATTATATCATATATGATATTATACTATAGCTTTGTTAATTATATTTCCATAGTATCATTGTTTTGGATGTTAAATGATTCATTTTTCATTATATGATTGGCTATGTGTGGAATGATTGTTATGTATAGGATTTATTTAAATCATAACCATAATGATATTAAATTCATTAAAATTATTTTTAATAATAAAATGAAAATTATACTAGAATGGTTATGATGGGGAATGAATTGTATCACGTCCGTGGAGACGGTAATATGTACTTACGCATGAGAGACAATATAATTCAATTGATGGTGAAATAATTTGTAAATGGATTGTATATAATATATAAACAATCCTTAACATGGTGTATTTTATATTTACATCACTTATACTCATTATTATACCCATCAAAATAATGATGTGTCTAAATAACAAACTACACCAGAACGTGGAGACGGTAAACCATACGTACGCATATTTGGTGACTTGTCATTCATAGGATGGATAAAATAATGAATACAAATGTAAAATCATTATAATAACACCACGGTATGTATAATGAACTTTATTTTTTATTTTTTAATTGGAAAAACAAATAAAGAGGAAGTGGAGGAATAAAAGAACATTGAAAGAGGTGGTGAAACTATTACCTCTTCTTGGGGTGTTTCCTTTTGAGTCGATCAAAAAATATCTGTTGGTTGTCTTTTTGATCAATGTATGGCCATAAAAAGTAATTGAGGGTATTTTGGAGGATATTTTTGTAGGTTTTGGATGTGAAAAATGGCTTAGGAGGTGTGATTTTGATAGATGAGGAAGTACCCCTTTATAAGAGTGATAAGGTTCACTTTAAGAAATGTTTGAAATATTATTTTATTATAAAATTAAATTTTTTTTTATGGATCCAAAATGATTTATTTTGAGTCTAAGGGGGGATTTGTCGAAAAATTCTCAACAAATTGGTTTGAGATAGGTTTAGATCACCATAATAACCTTATCTTTTATATTTAACTCATAGATAAATAGGTTACCTTTTACCTTGTATTCTTGTATTATTAAAAAAATGGTTAATAAACGTACTATAAAAAGCCAAGAGAGCCCCAAGTGGTTATTTATTGATATATATATCCTTCTATAAATACTTTTTCAGTGACTTTGGTTTTTAGGAATATCATATCAATTAATAATATTGTATTTTCTTTAAAAACTCATTTATGTCAATTTTGACACAATTTGTTATTTTGTTTTTTTGAATGTCATAAAAATGTTATCACTTCTAAGAATGTTTATTTAATCAACCCTAACATTTCATGTTAACCTAGAAAATTATTTTTATACATCAAAAGACTCAATTTACATTTATATAGATATTTATAATATAAATTATTATAATCATTCATTAATAAGGTAATTATTACATCATCACCGTCTCGTAAATAAATTTAATTATATAATGTTGAAATATTAAAAATAAAATAATATTATGTAAGGAATTTTTTTATATTTTTAATGAATTATTATAATTTAATTTATCTTAGGTATAACTGTGTATGAAAAATTCATTAGTTATTAAAATTTGAATTTAACACTTTTAACTCTTCTTTAAATAAAATAATAATAAATGACCTAATCTAATCCATGTGGACCAAAATGATCATATTTTCTTCCTAAGTTTGATTTTGGTCGAAATAAACTTATAAAATATTATTAGGACATATTTTAGGGTAATTATAATATCATTTTTTACCTTTAATTACCATATTTACTTTTTACTATGGTAAATAAAAGTCAAAAATTAATATTCACCAACAAATATTTTTATCTTATTTAAACACATTATAATTACTGATTTAATCCATGTCTAACTGATTTTTGAAATTCAATTCATATAAGTGATAAAATTATATTTTATTTAAATTTGCAAATGCACCTAGAAGGTGGGTAAAATACCAAAAAAAGTTATATATATATATGTCTATTATTATTATTATAAAATGACTCCAATGTATTACATTGAACATATATAGGTATTTTGTATCAATTTTTACGTAATAAAAATTTAAATATAATAACTATTCATTTAAATAAGAAGACATTTTTAAACAATAATGTAGTGTCTTTCACTATTCACAAAAAATTGAAAGTTTTTGGAAAAAATACCAAAAATTCGCCCTATGATAATTTTGATATTTTAAATCCAAAAATGATGCCCATTATTTAATATTAAATTTATAAAATTTAAAAAGGTTGGTATTACAATTCATAAAGGAAAGTATGATTGCTCGTGGTGTGTTAGAACTCGATGTTGTGTACAATGCGTGCTATTGTATTATTTAAAAAGAATCGTATCATGGAAGCATGGTGTGTTACATTTTTTCCTCCAAAAAAATTTGTCATTGATATTTATATAATATTACTACATAAAAAGATTTCGGTGGGTTTTCAATATAACTTCTCGTGCTCCCATGATGCCTCTTCCATCTTATTTTTTCTTTATATAATTATCACCAGACGAGTCGTCCAGTTTCCCAACACTTGTTCTCCAGTATCAGGAATCATGATTGGCTCTTCACAATAAGACAGATCATGTTCTAGTTATATTTCATCATAGATTAGTAAATTCTTCGGTTCATGCATATATTTTCACAACAGTGATACGTGGAACACATCATGAACTTTGTAGATACTTAGAGGCATTTCCAAACAATAAACTACTAATTCAATTCATTCAAGATTTTTGAAAAGTCAGATGTAGCTTGGACTCAATTTTCCGTTATTATGGAATTGTAAAACACCCTTCCATGGTAATACACTTATGAATGCATCATCAACTTCTGGAAATTAAAGATACATATTTCGGTTATTGGAATATTTTTTCCCTACTTTGAGCTGCATTGATGTGCGTTTGGAAAATATGCACCTTTTTTATTATTTTATCAACATGTTCTGGGCCTATGAGTTATCTTTACCCATCATCATCCCAACATGTTGGTGTGAGACATTTATTTCCATATAACGCTTCATATGGTTCCATCTGAATACTTGAATGGAAGCAATCGTAATAGGAATATTAGACCAGAGGTAATTATTGATCCCAAAAACATTGAAAGACAAGAAAGAAAGATATCAACATGTCTTTTAATGTTTGAATAGTCCATTATGATTGTCCAGTAGCATGAGGATGATAGGTAGTGCTCAAACAATGTTCTTTATCCATGGCCTTCTAAAGACTTTTCAAGAATCTTCAGGTAAAACGGGGATCAGGATCATAAAAAATATGTTGGGGTACTCCAGGAAGTCTTACAACTTCATTAAAGTATACTATTGATAAACATTCAAGTGGTAAATCTTATCATATTGCAAGAAAATGTGGTGACTTGGTAAGATGACCAATAATGACCCATATTGCATCATTCCTTCTAGGAGTCATTGGTAGTACCCTTAAAAATCACATTATAATATCATTCCATGTCAACATAGGTATAGGAATAGGCTTTATGACTCTTCTAGGATGTTGTCTTCTAGCTTTCAACTTTTTACAAACCATACATCTTGACACATAATCAAAAATCTATCCCTTCATATTATCTCACCAAAAATGATCCTTCAACTCACTAAACATATTAGTGCTACAAGGGTGTGTAGAGAAATTAGAGATATGAGCATCATCCAATAATTCACTTTTCAGATTAGTTATATCATGAACACAAAGTATCTTCCCAAATTTCCTATTTCCATCATCACTAACAAAGTGAGTTAATCTCTAATTATCCATAGCTTTAATTTTCATTTGATACTCCTCATCATATGTCTGAGGGATATTTATTCTTTCTAGTAAAGATTGTTTTGGAACCATTTGAAAAAGAATTGATGTTTCACCTTCCTTGATTAATCCCATATCCATCTCTACTGGATCCATAAACATTGGATCCCATTTAGCTCTCATATTGATCAAAATTCCATTATATTTTTTTCTCAAAGCATCTGCCACCTTATTTTCCTTCCCCAGTTGGTAGTGTATAGTGAAATCATAATCATTGAGTAGTTAAATCCTTCATCATTGCCTCATGTAGATTTCTTTCTGTGAGAAAATATACATCAGTCTATGGTGATTGGTATATATATAAAATTATTCACCATAGAGATAGTGTCTCCATATTTTCAATGTAATGATTATAGTTGATAACTCCAAGTCATGAGTAGGATTGTTTTGATAATGAATTTTTAGCTGTCATGATGAATAAAAAATAACTATATCATCCTGCATAAGGACACAACCAAGTCCCTTCTTCTAAGAATCACTATAAATAATAAACCCATCATTCCTCTATGGAAGTTTCATGATAGGATCATTGACTAATAATCTCCTCAATTGTTAAATACATTCATCACACTCTTCAGTCCAAACAAATTTAACCCCTTTATGTGTGATCTTGTATAATGGGTTTTGCAATTGGGAAAAATTCTGGATGAAATGCCGACAATAACCTCTTAAATAAATAGAACGGAATACCTCAGTTATACCTATCGGTACTATCCATTCATGGATTTCCATGGCCATTGAAGTATCAATAGAGATTCTATCCATAGAGACAATATGTCCGTGAAACAAAATTTTCTGAAGCCAGAATTGAAACTTTCCATACATCCCATATAATTCCTTTCATGAAGGTTTTTAGAATAGTGGGAAAGTGATTTTCATGTTCTTAGTATATCGTTGACTATTCTAAGATATAATAAATAAATATTACTACAATTTCATCAAGATATTCCTTGAAAACTATATTCATTAGATCCATAAAAATAAATGGTGCATTAGTCATTCCAAAAGTCATTACTATAAACTCGTAATGCCCATACCTGGCAGAATATGTTTTCTTCAAAAAAATTTCGTTCTTCACACACAATTAGAATATCCTGTTCGAAGGCCAATCATTGAAAAATATTTAGATCCATGAATTTGAT
This sequence comes from Viscum album, assembly GCA_963277665.1. Classification (NCBI taxonomy): domain Eukaryota; kingdom Viridiplantae; phylum Streptophyta; class Magnoliopsida; order Santalales; family Viscaceae; genus Viscum; species Viscum album. The sequence continues at coordinate 536,021,453 of OY728141.1, read as the reverse complement.
TTAACAAATTAGCAATGCAAGGTATGAGATAATTGTTTTTTATTGTTATATAATTGATTTCCCAGTAGTCAATGCACAACCTCATAGATCTATATTTCATCTTAATAAAAAGAAAAGGGGCTCCCCATGGAGAAACAATAGATAGAATAAATCATTTATTACTCAATTACTATTTTTTCATTATTTACTCTAATTCTATAGTGTCCATTCTATAAGGGGCCATCGATACAGGCCTTGATCCAGGAAGTAAATCAATGGAATAAATAATTTATCATTATAGAGGATGACCTGGTAAATCCTTTGAAAACACATCAACATATTCTTGTATTATAAATATGTTCTCTATTAGAACATTATTTTCCTCACCAATAGTTATTTCATTCACTTCCTCCACAATAATTGAATTTAGTAGAGTTACTGTGGGTGAATCTAGATAAGAATCAAATGGTGACATTTATGCTCTAAAGAAAAGTTACTCTTTATATTCATTGAAAATTTAAACCACCATCTTCTTATAATAGATTTTCACATCATGGTATGAATTCAAATCCATATCAAGGATTATATCAAATTCCATCATGGGTATGATGATGAGTTTATTAGATAATGTAAATTTATATAACCTAATTGTGATTGATTCACAAATCATTATAGTAGTGATACTTCCCTAATAGAGTTTTGACTAAAAACTTACTTGTTAAATTAAATTAGAAATAACTAATTTTCTTGTCAAATGGGATGACATGAAATAATGCGATGACTTAGAATCAAATAAAGCATTGAATAAATTTGAGAAACCCAATAAATTACATTCCACCACTTCATTCAGAGCATCAACCTCATCAGTAGTGATCACATAAGAATTTCCTTCCTCCCTTATCCATTTATGAGGTATGATTCGATGGTGCTTAGGAAATTCATTTGAATAATGCCCCCTTTCTCAACAACTGTATCATTCAACGTTAACGACCCCTTTATTTCCCTTGCAACCATTTTTTTGGTGGCCTTTTTGACAATAATTATAACTGACTCCAATTTCCTTTAGGCGAATACTAGTGTGTTTCTTCCCAAAATTACCATGGGATAGAAATTCAACTTTTCCCTTTTCCCCTTATTACCATTTCAAGAGTATTTAGAAGATATATTCATCTCATTCATTTCTTTAAAGTTGTATGACATAGAGAATTCTTTTTATGTATTTATAGAGCATGATACAAAATCATTGTATGATGAGAGGGATTGTGAGATTAATGTTCTATGGGGAAATGGTTTTAAACCATAATATAATTGATCATTTTCATTCATTGGGGTACGTATATAATCTTCTTCATGCCTTGCTAACCATGTAAAGTTAGCCTCATACTTTTTGATATTCAAATTCTCCTTTTTCCTCAGACTCATAAATTGTCTTTCTATATCCGCTCGACGGTCACATGGAAAGTGTTTTCCTAATAAAATATCTTTAAGCTACCTCCATTCCATATTTGATTCTTCCACACCCCCTTTGTGTTATGAATTTATGATAACCATTGATTTGAATCTCCAGTAAGGTGATAAACTTCCATGACAACTTTCTCCCTTTCAATACTCCCCAAAGCATGAAATATTTTCTCTAAGGAACATATCCATTGCTTAGCTACAAATATATTTTTAGTCTAATTGATTTTCAGTGTTTTTTTCCTCATGAAGTGGTTTATCATTGATCATCCTTGTTGTGGATCAGGGTTCTCCATACAGGTAAGGTTATTATTCATAACCTGATTGAGGTGTCCTAGTATGGTGATAAGTTGATCGGTACTAGTTTCATCATTATATCCACTATATAATATTGAGTAGTAGGGAAATACCTATATGAATTATGTGCATAGATATGGTGTATATTCCTTCCACTAGGGTCCATTTCCAAAAAATGGCATACACTATATTAGTTTATGAAACACAATACATAATTCCATACTTGTAAAACTGTAAACAAAAATAGAACAGTTTATGAATGTAATCCATAATCATAAATATGTTTTCTATGAGGAGGTATATACAAATAAATTCTTCATAATGGTTTTTAATGGAAATTTGAATTATCCTTAACATTTCCCCTGGGATTGTAATAACCAAGAGTGCAGAAAGGCCCATTGTCATGTATCAGGATACTCCAGTTCAAGCCTGAAACACCTTGTCTGAGTTTTCACCTAGAGGAAAATTTGTTTCAGAGAAGCCTTTACATAATCATATCCATAAAAGAATGTATTTCTTGTAAAACTCATTAAATCTCCACATTACCAAAATTCTTGAAAGTTTGTGTATAGTAATCCATAAATTCAATCTTAGTGTAATGTTTTTTAATCAGAGTTTTTCAAATTCTAGCTTCCATAGAGTGTACTAATGTTCCTAGGATACCAATTTTAACACCCTGACACCAGTTACCCAGAGTCAGTTCATTATTATATTACATTGTCATGATCACAAGTGATCAAATATAGAAAGTCCGATCAGTTTCGTAGCCTTGGTAGTAAAATATAAAAACAAATGATTTTAATTACATTGTGAAATAAAAACAACAACATTGTGTCTCCTTTTAACACATTCATCTCCCACAGCTTTTCCCTCCAGGTTAGTCATAATATATGTCATGGAATCTTGGGATAAATAAATGTAGAATGGGGTGAGCTCAGGTTCTCAATAATGATAACAATACAGTAGAAACATTCATAAATAAGAATAAACATATAAGGGAATGTATAAAACAAAACCACAATCCTTTTAAACATAAAATTCAACAATATACTGCAATGATAAATAAAATAATCCCATTTAAATATTAACATGGATATTATACTTGTAGAATAATAACATGTAATATCAATAGCTAATTTAGTAATGATATAATGCATAATATCAGACATCATAATGACATAGTCAAGAAATGGTCCCAAGACTACAATTATGATTTCGTCATATCATTGTGCCAAGACACTAGTTTTCCTCATGAGACCTAAAAATGCATCGATGAGCTGTAGTGGGATCTACTCATCGTTTACTAAGTCCAATTCATTCCTCATATCAAAGGGTTGAAACTTATCATAAAAATTCTTATTAAAACTAGCATATGAAATTTTAAAACATTACCCAAAAATGATGAATGTTATAAAAATGAAACATCTGTAGTAAAAAATTTCACAAATCCTTAAATACAATATTTAATATTGAATCATAATAAATCAACTTCAAACAACTTTAAAATCCTCAAAAGGATGTTGACATAGATGAAATCAAAACTGTTTGAGAGAAATATATCTTTCTATTTTGAATTCTTTTAAAAGTCATGTAAATTTAAAAGATACATTTTATTTTGAAAATATTTTTCTAAGATTTAATGGAAGCGTATAAGGTTTTATAACGATTGAAAATAGATGAACTTGTTGTATAAGTTAAAAAAACATTATTTCCTTAATTTGTTGAAACGGTCATAAAGTACCTTGTTTGGAAAAGGACAGAAATATTTATTTCAAAACAATTTATAAAAATTAAAATAATGGTATAAATGAATTTAACCAATATTATTGGATATAATTAAATTTATATGATAAAAAAATTTATGAAACACAGATGTGGATGATAAAGTGGTCCTAGTAGATACTAACGTATATACAAACTCGTATTAAAAAGAGATTGTAGAATTAACCCATACCTTGTAGTTTTACTTGGTCTAGGGTAAAATATCCTCCGGTATAATAGTTAAATAATTGTTATTAAATTATACAAGAACAACATACATAAATATGATATCATATTTGATCTTAAAATATTGTCTTGTTAATAATATTTCAAGAGTATCATTGTTTGGGTGTTAACTAATTCGTTTTCCTTTATTTGATTGGTTAAATAAGCCATGTTTCTTATGTATAGGATGTATTTGATTCATATAAATAATTTTAATTATTTCTTAAACATTATTTTTAATCAAAAAATGAATGTTATTCTTGAATGGTTATGATGGGGATTAACTTCCATTATGTTCGTGGAGACGATAATCTGTACATACTCAGGAGGGACAATGTCATTCTATTAATGGTGAAATAGTGTTTAATTGCATGGTATATCATATATAAAGATTTATTAACATGTAATATATATTATTTAAATCTTCTTTACTCATTATTATACCCATCCAAATAATGAAGTGTCTGAATAACATACTACACCACAACGTGGAGACGTTAAGCCGTACACACACACATATAGTTACTTGTCATTCATATGATGGATAGAATAAAGAATATGGTGGTTTCATATTTATAATAAAATAATTGTATTTATAAGGTATTGGAGTTATTTTTTTGATACAACAATGAAATATGAAGTGAAGACGAAAAAAGAACTTTGAAAGTGGTGGGGAAATTATTATCTATTATTTAGGTGTTTCCTTTTGAGTTGATCAAAATGGGTCATTACGTTGGCTTTATAATCAATGTAATGCCCTTAGGTAATAGTGAGGGTAGTTGGGAGGCTATTTGAGCAGGATTTGGAGGTGTTATTTTGAGAGAAGGGAAAGTGCACTTTTATATGAGAGGTGAGGGTCACTTTAGGAAAAGCTTGAAATATTATTTTATTATACAATCATATTCAATTTATAATGGGTCCAAAATGATTTATTTTGAGTTTAAGGTGGGTATGGGTCGAAAAACTCTCAAATAATAGTTTTTAGATAGGTTTAGGTAACCATTTAAACATTATCATTTAGATTTAACACTTAGTTAACTAGTTTAACTTTAACTATTTATACATGTATTATTAGAATAATTGGTTAATAAACATACTATAAAAAGACAAGAGAATCCCAAGTTGTTTTTTATTGTTATATATAACCTTATCAAAGACCTTTTTCTAAAATTAATATTTTTAGAAATATTATTTCAATTAATGATATAGTATTTATTTTAGAAGCACATTTACGTCAATTTTGACAATATTTTGTATTTAGTTTTTTTGAAATTTATAAAAACATTATCACATCGAAAAAATATATATTTTATCAACCCTATCGTGTAATTTTAACCTAGAAAATTAGTTGAATTCATCAAAAGTCTCAATTTAAATTTATTTCGATATTTATAATACCAATGATTTTAATCATTCATTAGTAAGGTAATTACTCCATCCTCATTGTGTCCAAAATAAATTTAGTTATTTAATGTTTAAAAATTAAAATTAATATATAATTATGTAGGAAATATTTTTATTGTTATAATGAATATTTATAGTCGGATTTATCTTATGTATAACCCAATAATAAAATGGTTTAGTTATTAAAATATGATTTTTTCACTTATAACAATTCATTGAATAAAATAATAATAAATGTCTTAATCTAAACCATGTGGAAAAAAATGATCATTTTTTATTCCTATGGTTGATTTTGGTAAAAATAAACTTACCCAGTCATATTATGACATGTGATAGGGTATTTATAATATCATTTTTACCTTGAATTGCCCTATTTAATTTTAACCATCGTAAATAAATGTCAAAATTACTATTCACCAAAAATTATTTTCATCTTATTGAACCAAATTCTACTTATGGACGTACACTATGTCTCACGAATGATTTATATTAAATTCACAGATGTGGTAGAATTATGTTTTATGAAAAATTGAAAATGTTCCTAGAAAGTGGGTAAAAGACTGTAAAAAGTTCAATAACATTATATATATATAATATAATTATAAAATGACTCTAATTAATTACATTGAAAATATATAGGTACTTTTTATATAATTTTACCTAATATAAATTAAAATAAAATAAATAATTATTTAAATAAATAGGGGGTTTTAAAAAATAACGTAGTTTTTTCACTAGTCTTCAAAAATTTAATGTTTTCAGAAAAATACCAACAATTCACCCTAACCTATTTTGATATTCTGAATCCAAAAACGAATAACATTTTGTTAAATTAAATTTATATAATTTGAAAAGGTGGGTATTACTATTCATAAAGACTAGTTTTATTGGTCGTGGTGTGATATAACTCGAAGTTGCATACAATGCATGCTATTGCATTGTTCGAAAAGAAGCATATCATGAAAGCTTGGGGTATTACACATATATTGGTTCAAAATGAAATCATGTTATTCCATAGTAAATTAATATCACAAAAACTATAATTTTATTAAATACACAAAAGTTATATGTCTATTTCCTAAAACATCCAAGGATGCAAATGTTATATTTTCTCAAAAAAAATTAAAATAAATGCTTAATTTAATAAAAACATTCATATGAATAAAAAAGGTTTTAAAATATATGAAACCTTAGAAAAATAAATACCTTTCAAAAAATAGTTTTAATGGTCATTATATTTATTTATAATCAATAATGCAACAAAATTGACAAGAACATCAAAACAATTAATAATTGGGACCACATTCATTAATACACCTACCGCAAGGATAATGGAAACCAAGAATATTTTGATGAGAAAGATTAGAAACCAACATATCATCCTTTATAAGATTTGTAATTAAATAAAACTATGATATATTGGTAGAAATCACCAACCAATAATAATATAAATTATAAACATTAACAACACTATCACTGTGATCGATGGAGACAAAGAAGTATGTGGTCATCATTCTAATGATATACGACTGAAAGTCATTGGATCCAAAAATCAAATGGAATGATTTTGAAAAGGGATATCACCCAAAATATCTTCAAAATTCCATCATGCATGAGTGTGGGGTATGTAAACAATATTTATATAAATGGGTATGCATGCAACATTTTGAAAATAGATAATCCTAATGAATTCATGTTTTGAATCCCATTTCATGACATAAATTTCCATTAATACAATGTAAACAAAACAATAATGTTATTAGATTAAATAAATTAATGATAGAAAAATTCAAAATCTATAATAGTTTCTCATATTTAAAATTCTCAGGTTTAGAAATAGACTCACAGAAATTTCCTTGCAGCTGGTTTGTATCATGTAACCCATTCACAACATGTAAATGGTTTGCAGATAGTGCATAGTATATTTTACTATAGAAAATACCTAATCCAATTATTCAGGCTATCAATACTAAATTAATCCCATCTAAATACATTTATACATTTATAAAAAACATTAAATAAAATAAGAATATATATCCATACATTAGTCCATTTCCGCAATAAAGAATCCTCATCCACTATAATCCCTCAATGTTCTAAAACATAAATGAAAAAAAAAGATTCAAATAATAACTAAATGATATAAATAGGATGTTATATTTATATTATATTTTTAGTTCAATTATGTTCATTTTTTAAAACATAAAATGTATATAAAAAAATGAATATATGAAATTGTAAATCATTTATTGTGGAATATACATTGAACTCATCTGAAAAGTAACATATATGGAATTTCTATACCAGGTTTTCATCTAAAATTATATGTAATATAATGCATTAAAAATTCATTAAAAAGTGGAATAATATTTAGTATAAATCCTTAATGATGGGGAACTAATATTTATATGAGTGTTTTTACGGGATATTATAGATAATTTGTTGAGGATGAAGATTTATAATTATGTTTATTTGTTAAAGAATTATTTTTTAAGTGTTTCTCAATACATAAAAGAAAGGAGTGATGTGAATTTTAAAAACCATTGATACTTTATTAAGCGTTAAATTTATAATTTTGTTTTATCTTGGGAAAATTGGATTAGAATTAATATTTATCATGTAATATTTGATGAAAATTATTAATAATTCGGTATGAATGAGAAGAATGTGTTTTAGCATCAAAGCCATGGTAACAAAGGATATTGGGGAACAATATTAGATATGGTTAAAATTTTCAAAATACTCTTATTTTGAATATTGAAATATATTTTATTTGATTCACATAAAAAAGTTGAATGCTTTCCAACTTTTTATTTATGAATTTATATATTAAAGATTCTCATTTGTTAGAAGGCATTTATTAATAAATGGTTATAACTTTAAAAAGGATAATTAACTCATATAAATGCATTATATATATATATTTATTTAATTTTGATAATATTACATGAATTAGGATTAAAAATCATAAATTATGGGCCTAGATGACGTTTTAAATTTTCTACATAATACAATAAAATAAGGGCTCAATCTGGTTGAAGAGAATTTGAATATATAATAGAGTTGAATACATAAGTGGCACTTTTGAATCATAATTCAAAAATAATTTTATCATGAATTTGTTTTTTTCCATGACCCCCACAGAAAAATGGTTTCACTAAATGAATATTTATAATATTATTGGATATTTTTAACATAATTTTGTGAATCATAATATTTTATATTTTTTTGTTGGAGTCACGATATTGGGTAAACTGTGCATAACCATTTTCATCAGTTATGTCCTGACCCGTCCCTTAGGGGCTATTTCGTGACTACCCCTAGCCCACCTCCCATTTCCCAGGTGATGGAGAGTAGCACTGAGTAGGAATATCCTAATAAATAGGGTATATTTTTCTTATGTTCATATAAAAATTAACATAACTCCAATCCACATATGCGGGAAGGTGAAAACACTATGTAAAAAAACACAATGTATGCTAGTAGAAACTGAAGGTAAACATGGCCAAAATACAGGACAAACTAAAACAGAAAATTAAAAGTACAGGTCTCTAGATCTCCTATACAAAACCCATACTTGATGGGTATGTACAAAAAGAGCTGTCTTGTGCCGCAGAAGCACGGCTCATCTATCAGGTCACTCTAAGAACAACCTGGCCATGGACCACATGGGACTCTGGCAAAGATTCAATCATCCCCAAAAGAAATGACACATGTGGGAAAATCCTGTCTATGGGTGACTAAAACAATACTAAGCAGGGACACCAAACCACAAAGTTTTGGCACAATGAAATACACAATGAAAACTAAAAAAGAGGTACATGTTGTGATTCCTCTATAAAGTATAGTTATAAGATTCATTAGATTCAGATTACAACAAGTATTGTTCTATGGTATGTAAATAGGATAGTCCGAACAATCCAGAGTACCCTCAAGTAATAAAATGTAGAGTGGTGGTAACACACAGATTCTAGGTAACACACAGGGTATAAGTATCACACAGAGTGTAGGTAACACACAGAGTGTTGATAACACACGGAGTGTTGGTTACACACATTGTGTAGGTAACATAAGGAGTTTCTTCAAAGACTAGATGACCCACATCTTGGATGAACGGGGAGCACTGACTTAGTATTACAAAGAAAAATAGTCTATATAAGACACATTTTCTAGGTAATACATCCATCATAGGAAATACCCAATTTCTAGGTATTCACATATCATCTAGTTTGTAGCCATCATGAGGATTCCATCTTTATCACGCTCATTCTGGGAGAACCTCCCCTCGATCAAATCAGTCATATGCTATCATCAAAGAGTACTCAGTTAGATAATATCATTATGGATACCTCATCAAGAGGGTCCCAACAGTACAAATAGCTCATCAAACGGACACACGGTCCAAGATTTAATGGAATATAAGTAAAAATGGTCCACAAGGGTTCAAATATTGGCCTACCTAACTCAATATGGGTCACATATTACCAGGTTCACTGAGTCTGACCTAACATGATGGGTTAGACCTAACGCACTAGGCCTAGTCTATTCTGTCAGTCTGACATGCCCACTCTAACCCGACCATCCTAGTCCAGCTATCCCACTATGTCCCCTATGAAAGGACTTGCTTTATCCACTGGGGGTGGCATGCAACACAACCCTATATGGTCAATGCATATAGCATCTCCATCCTTTTGGATGGCTACAAAGTGACCCACCTCATGGGTGTTTTTCTGGGGTTTTGTCACGATCCTACTGGATAATAGTTTTCCATCCACATGACCCAGCCTTCCACCGCATCTCGGTCATGGTTTCCATAGTCTACCATTCCAGAGGTCTTGGTAGCCACTGGAGGTTGCGACACTGTGGACCCCCTTTCGTCAGTGCCCTACAGATGAGTTGTTTTACAACTGTAATGAGTTGATGTTGGCCTCCTCTTAATGTACCACCTTTCCTCCTCTTGTGTTCCTATTTTCAATCCGAACGATATTACATAATCATTAGGTCACACAATTCACTATCATTGGATCAGATCCATGCCATGCTCCATTCTAATTTGAGGAAGTTTGAGCAGTAATATCTCTGATACTACTTAAATCCAATATCCACCTTCATCATCACAACTCCATTATGACATGTCTATCCCAGGTCTATGATATTGGATCATTGTTTCTAGAATTGGGATCCAACGATCAATCATTCAAGAAATGTCAAGTCGTGGGTGAATCAAAAAATGTACACGATGAACGAATAACAGTGGTATGAATAAAAAATGGGGATAAAAGTCAATCTATTGTGGATCATCATCATTATAACAACATTTGTAATCCATTATAATAATTAAAAGGTTTCTCTTCCATAAAAACAATGCATGGAAAAGCCTATCTCATAATGGGGATCGATCATTGTGCTGATCTATTAGTCAGTTGTTCCATGTTCATCATGGATTATCACAATAGGAGGAAAGGAGAAAGAATACACAACAACATACCTGGTGTTGGGATCTTTTGAAGAAGAGGAATCGTCGTTGGTGGAGATCTACCCATGAGAGATCACAATCCTTCATTTATCAGCATTCACCAATTAAAGGGTTCCTCCTCCTTTCCTTAGGATAATACCAAGGGTATGAGGATAACCGTGGATTTCCAAGAAAAGATATACTAAAAATATAACCAATTTTGTGTTCTAATTTACATTAATTAAAATATTCTTATTTATTATTTTAACGATGTTCACGTCCAATATATAACTTCCCCCTCATCCTGCGCTGGTTGACTTTAGACACCACCTAGGGAAATCAAAACCTCACAAGGTCAATTGAGGTCTTAAATTTTTAATTCGAGTTATCGTTCAAGAGTTATAAATATTTGAAAAAATAAAATAATTTTTTATAATAATTTTATTTATGGTTACGTCCTTTTCTGTTCATTCCACAACTACCTCATGTCGGCTAAACAAAAATCAATACTAGGATAAACCCACTACACTAAATACAATGGTACCCTTATATTTCCACATAGGGAACCAATTTAAGCATTTTTATACATTTTCTTGATATCCTCCCATACACGCTATTTATAACATAAATTTTGTTTCAAACCATTACGGGAACACCGGGCCTCAGAATTGCACGTCGTTTAAATGCATGGTGTCAATATTTTCCAAATTAATTTATAAAAATAAAACCTTGAAAATCCATTTCATTACATTCTCCACACCATAGGTATTCACATCTTATAAATCCAAACCATGTAATACCCAAACAGATGAAGGTATGAGCATAGACCTAAACCCCCCACTGCAATGTGTTATTCCAAATATTCGTGTACATCCACCGGGTATGCACTAAAGGAATCGACTACCCATGGTGGGTTGTCTCTTATTGATCCTTGATCTCCCGGAACATGATGAAAAGGGTGAAACTTGATTTGAATCTATATCATAAGGGATTCAATATATTCAATCAATCTTCTAGACATAGATACATCCCAAGATTTGTACTGAACTCTCCTCCCCAAAAGAAGTGATGTGGCTGACTTGGTGAGTTAGTCAATGGTCACCTAAATGGAATCATGTCCTTTGGGTGTATGTGATAAAACAGTCATGATGTATGTTGATATTGTTTCTCACTACATTCCTAGAATCCCAAGAATTAATAGAGAAACTCCTTCTAAGAATCAGGGCTCGAAACTATGTGTTTACAAACCATTAAAGTGTTACAAATAAGTTCATCGATTTTTTATCAATTAGTTATATCGGATTCATTATGATCCATCATCCCTGATGTATCACTTAAAACCCACATGATTATATTCTTGCATCTTTCCACTATAGGCATCCACTACTACTATTGTCCATCCTCTTAAAGGAACGACATGCTCCCCCATTTGAATATATTTAAGGGGAATTTCCAACTGATAACTGAGAATGAAATTTCTTGACTTCAATGTTATTGAGTTTCACCTCCCTAATTCTATATAAGAGTTGATGTATAAAAAACACCTATTAGAGGTATGTTGCATCGTCTCTATCCATGATGGATAACTGTAACAGGGCATGTTTGATCATCACCTCATTATATAACTATTAAGTAGATCTCATAGTGAGAGAATCCACAACCAAATTTCATTTTCTAGGAATCTAGACCCTCTCAAAGTCATAGTCCTTGAATAATATTATCCAACACATCTATATCACGTTCATCACCTCAGAAGTGAATATTAACATGAGACTCATGTTGTATAAGAAGAAGATAAACTACATTCCCATATGGTTGTGTCGCCACATCATCAATTCAAACAATACAGTTTCCAATTGAAGATCATGGGTCGTGTATTTATTCCCATATAGTCTTAATTGATAGAAACCATTGGAAATCACAACATGCATATTCATCAGGACACAACCATTTCTGGTCCCTGATTAATCACAGAACTCTACATACAAGACAACATCCACTAGAAAACTCATTGTTGTGGTGTTGTTCAATATCTGTCTTAACTGTTGAAAACCATGCATGAACCTTTATATATATTAATGGCTTCCACTTTTCAACCAATTAGATGAGTTTTTCAACCCTTTGATACTGGATACTCATTCTCCATGGTCACTTAGATTAATGGTCAGAAATCCAAACATAACCTAAATCACTAGGTATTACTATGACCTTCCCCTACATGACATCCATCTCAACCCTCAAGTCATGAGGATATATGAAATCCATCTGATATAATGGTGCTAATACAAAGTCCATATTTGTTTGTCGATCAGTACAGATGTATGTCTCCCTTCAAAGAGGTAAACCTAGAATATCATTAGAGAATATAACCTCAATCAACGCCACAACATCTGGGAACTAAAAAATCATAACATCAACTATCCCAAGGGTAAGGATGGATGAATAAATATTTCATGGCATCACCCACATATGTTTGAGTCTATCCCATGTTTCATGGGATTCCATTCTCCAAAACTAAGGAAAACCCCATTCCATCACTATGGACATTCCAGGCACGTTTTTTCTAAAACAATCAATCATTGCATGAACTGTTAATAACCAATGCATACAATGAATGGCGTTATAAGGCCTTGATGCCCCCGCAAAGTGATTTCAAACGAAATTATAACCTCAAGGGTTAGATCACACTTTTGGCACTAGTGAAATTTTGTCAATAGTTGAACCCAAAACTCTAATTCATGAACTCTATTCATGAATAAAAAATGATTATTAACATATTTTTCAATGAATATGTTATCTATGAATAGGAAGAGACCATTCCAAATAACATTATTGGACCCCATGGGTCATACTCATTGATAGTGTGCTTCGATCCCCTCCCATTTCCTCCAGCACCCTTAGCATGGTGTGGACCACTTGGGTTTGGTGGTGGTAAAATGTAGAAATGTACACCATCTCCTGCTATTTTCCTAGATCCATTACATGTATTCCATCATACATATCTATATGTTCCTTTCATTATATCTACTGGGTGTCCCATCCATTGTGTCACTATTAAGAGCATGACAGGATAAACAATCTCTAGTGAGATGTCCCCTACAATTTCATGAAAATAATCTCCATTCTCCAGGCTAACTAGAATACCACTATGATCGTTAAGCTATAAATTACATATCATTGGATCCATTCTCTGAAAATCTCACACACCTAGGACTATGAGATTGTTATTGGCTTCCTACTCTCAAAGTCTCTACTTCTATAGGCCCATTGCTGATATCAACTAGTTTTACCAACATATCAAATGTATTTTCTACAAAAATGGATTAGTCTAGAACAATATCATATGTAGTTTTTATTAGAGGAAAAAGTTTTTCTTGGATGTAGCTAATCACACCTCACTCGGAGGTCTAAACCATAAATTACAGATTGAATTGTATTCATTGTGTTCCTGGAATGGTCGGTATGCTTTGAGGAATACCAAGCTACCGACATATTGTCCTGCCAAAGATGTAGAATCTATTGGGAATTCATATCCCTTATCTTTTTTCATGATATAAAAAAACATGAGAAAGGTTATAAATCTCTGTCTATGGAAGAGTCACGATCTGTTAATCTGAACCCCTCTATTTCCCCGTTGAGCTAGGTAAATGGATCACCACCATGACCACCATCCAATCTGACGGTGTCCTAGATAGATGGAAAACATGGTCACCACCTCATGAAACTCTTTATCCACCTATGTTTCAATCTCACCTCCGAAGATGAGGGGTCTATATCACTGAAACTACTGAAGTGTGATCAGCATGCACATATCATCCGCTTGTACTACGAGTACCATATGCTACACCACATGTGGTGGTATAGATGGTACACCACACAAAGGTGTTGTATGTTGTACAAACCCTTATACCCATCCCATCACCCCGTGGATCATCCTCATGATATCGTAGTGGAATACTGTCAGGATTTCTAAGTGGATGCATCTTGAAACAAAACTAGATGTACCATAGTCAGTAGAGTAAACATAGTGAGATAACTCTGACTAAAGAAGGAAAAAAAACTCAACTCATTCTTATATGACACATATACCATCATTATTCACTGCAACTACTTTTTTCATGTACCTAGTCAAAATTCAGAATTTAGGGTCCAGATGTATGAATACATTATCCTCCGCCCCAATAATGGATTAACATGCTTTAATGCAGAACTCGAAACACATAACATTATTTCCCAAAAAAAACCCAAAGAATCAGGGATCCTAATGTAGAACCAATGACCCTTTGATACAATATAACACAACCCATCCCCTGGTGAACGTGCCTTGACTACCCTAAGCCAGAATTCCAAAGCCCATGGGATAGAGACTTGTTCAAAGTCGGAATATCTCAAATAGATGGGAGGCATTTTACTATGTACCTCAATATAGACACACACAACTCCAAGCCATAGATGCTGGAAGGAGAAAAAGTAATTAAAATAACATGAGGTATGATAGTTGAAACTAAAATTATCAATGCTGGAATACTGTCCCAACTAAAAAGAAGAGTATAAGTACAAGTATCTAGTGCTCCTCCATAGAAAACGCTACTTGAAAGGTAGGTATAGAAACAACAGTCTGATGCCACAAAACCAATCCTCATCTATCATATCACATTATGAACCACCTTATCTAGTCCAGCATGGACTCCATAAATATTTTGACCATCTATACGTGTCACAATATGTTAGGGTGAAGCAAATATTGGGGAATGTAAGAAAATGTATAGTATGGGCCCTGTACCATAGTGATATACCAAAAACCAATACACAAATCAAAAACCAAAGGGGTACATGATGTGTAACCTCTAAGAAGTAGAGTCAATGGATACATTAATGTCATCTCACACCATGTATATGTCTATGGTACATCAACAAGATTTTCATAAGAATCCATAGTACCCTCAAGTAGTAAAAAGATCATAATTGGTAACACATGGTGTGTTTTTAACAGACGATGTGTATGTAACAAAAATTTTGTCCATAACACACAATGTGTTGGTAATACATAGAGTGTTGGTAACACATGGAGTCTAGGTAACACACTGAGTGACATCAAAGATTATAGGACCCACAAACTATTGGCATAGAAGAGTACTGACTTTGTATTAGTAAGTATCAATGTCAATATAAGACACATTGTCTAGGAAAGACATAGAGTATAGTTAAGAGACACAGTATATGTAATCACATATCTTTTAGGTCAAAACCAGCCGCAATATTCCTTCTTTATCATGCTCATTCCAGGATAAACCCCTTCACGAGCCAATTGGACACATTCGGACATCCATGTGAAGTCACATTGTGTATTTCAAAATGACCTCCTCACTACGATCCACCCAATGATGCAAACAACTCTTCAATTGGACCAACAATTTAAGAATTATGGGAATTTATGTAAAAATGGGCTAGTTGGGTCCGGGTATAGTTCGATACAATGGGCCCAACCTGACCTCAGTCGACCCTAAAGGTTTGACCTTACCCACTAGGCTAGGCCGACACTAGCTGAGCCCGACCTACTACTCGTTGGCCCACCATTTACAACATGGCCTGCTAGGTTAGTATGGAGTGGCTTGGCTTGGTCCAATGCATGAGACCAATGCCGCATCCCAGCATGGTCTATAAGGCTTGTGGCTGGGTCAACATGGTCAGTTATGATGTGACAGACCCCACGATGGTTTCTATGGGGTACCTTGAATGTACTTTTGGACCATTGTTTTCTAAGAGAAAGATGTGGCCTATTGTCACATATCGGTTGTGGCCGTAACCAGTTGGCCTGATCGATGCTAGGTACCTAGCCGCCATGGGCCCCCTTCATTCAGTGCCCTATCGGGGAGCTGCACCATCACCCACCATCATTCTCTACCCTAGAGGCTTGCCTTTGGTGACCCTTTATCCATGAACCACCATGTCTACTATGTTACTCCGATTATCGATCCAAAAGGTGTTCCGGAATCATTGGGTCACCACCTTCATATTCATGAGATCATATATGTGTCGTGCTCCATCCCGGAGAAATGTTGTTTATGTGGTGATATTTCCAATAATAATTAGGTTAAAAAACACCCTAATCATCTCATTTCTATCAAGATGTGTCTCTCCTAGGTTTTTAATATCAGATCGTTGCGCTAAGCCTCAGTTTCCCAAAGATCGATCGATCACTAATTGTTGAGTCACATGCCAAATGATAACTCCCTTGATGAACAAAGAATAGATTGACAAAATCTTCAATCAACCAAAATGGATGGATTATGATTGATGTTAGTTTCAATCATGGTTTGTCTCTATTTGAATGATACTGAAAATCCTACATAATAATTTCACAGATGTTCTCCCATAAAAACCCTGCCACATCAATCCCATCCTGAAGCAGTGATAGATCTACAATCTAATCATTTGGTTAATTGGTCCACATTCATTTTGGAATATGATGATTGAGGAAAAGAAGAAACACAACAAAACACCCTACATGGTGTTTGGATTTATTGAATAAAAATATTCATCGTTGAATGTGATCCTTCCACGAGCGATCTCGATCCATCATTTGTTGTTATTCTCCAATGAGAGGGTTCCTCCTCATTTTTATAGGAAATCCCTAGGGTTATAATGATAACCATGTATTTTCAGAAAAGGATCTATCAAAATTGAATCCAATACATAATTTCCAAGCTTCACCAATTAATATATTTTTATTAAATTTTTTAATGACATTCAAGTCCAAAAAACATACATTCACCCTCATCACACACTGGTTGGGGTTTTTCACCTACTAGGGAAAGAACATACTCATGAGATCAATGGGGGTATATGATTTTTTAATATATATTGCAATTCATAAATTATATGGATTTGAAAAAAATAAAATAATTTTATTTAATTATTCATTTATTTTTACGTCCTTTTATATTTTTTCCACAGCAGCCCAAGCCCATTAAATTTAAGTCGCACATTGGGTAAACCCACTAATCTAAACGTAGTGGTGCCCTCATATTCTTGATCTCAAAACCCATTTATGAATTATTCCCATTTTTAGTAAAACTAATCAGATATATTATTTTAAAATAATAATATTTTCAATAAACCATTTAGGGCACACCAGGCCAAAAAATCGCAAGTTGTTTTAGCACTTGGTCTGAAAATTTTCCCAATTAATTTCAATATAGAAAATCTAGAGAATCCGAGTCATTAAAAATTATATTATTCATATATGGTTATAACATATTAAAATATATATTAAATGAATAATTCTATATTTAATTACATAATGCTCTTTATTATCCTATTATTGTAAAATTTAATGAATAAAACATTAGAAGTCTTATAAAAAGTGGTATTCAGGGAATACTATTTGGTTTTATAGAAAATAAAATAGTACATATCTAATATAATGAGAATATATGGATTATCGTTTATTGAATTTATTTAGAGTATATGTATAATCCTTAAATGTGTAAGAAAAAAATGAAAATGTTATATAAGATAATGGGATGATGTTGAATTTGTTGCTTAAAATATAAAAAATCAAGATTTGTGGAATATACATGTGGTGTTCATATAGAATGAGTGGAAAATAAGAATGAAAATTTGAGTTATTTTAATAAAATAGGAATTTTATTAGGTATCAAATTAAATGTTTTATAATTATAGTTGTAAAAGAGATTATTCTATAACAAGTTGAATACAAAGGGCGAATAGATGTGGGATTGAGTAAAAATCACTTAAAAATATTATTATTCAGTAGATATTTTTGGAATTGATAATGAATTATAATTTATTTCATGTACTGGGTGAATAATGATTCTTATTTCAATCACTAATATAATTTGATAATTTATAATTTTTTTACATGTTAATTCAACCATCATAAACTGAATCATGAAGGTATAATTTTTATTAAGTAACATGAAGGATTTTACCATCAAGATAGGGAAAATTGATTTTTGTAGGATTAAAATACCATTTATTAGAAATATAATTGATTCCATTATTATTTGAAAAATGAATAATAAATATTATCATTAAATTTTTTTAAAAATAGTTTACAACAACATCTTCATCAAATAAATTAAAAATTATACCATTTATTATAATCGGTTTAGATGAAGTAATATTTACAATAAATGGATAACATGTTTGATGTAGTTTTCCCAAATATAGAATTAAAAGACTGGTATGTCTATATTTGTGTAGAATGAAATATTTCTCAATGTGGGAAATTTATCTAGATAAATATCAAATATTAATTTTTTGGGATATGGATATAAGAAAATGGTTGATGATATTTCATTTGGAGGATTTAAAAGTTTTTTTTCTAACTATATAAGTGGTAAAAAACAACCCAATGTTACCTGATGAAGGGGATAAATAATATAGTCCTCTAAAACACATTATAAATTTATAGTATATGACTTATTTATGATAATATATCATTTATAAATATATAATGTGTTCATGGTATTAAAATTTAGTAAAAGAATATCAATTTATTTAAGAAAATATTATTCAATGTACAAAAAAGTAATTTTTCACTCGGATTTAAACAAATACTTCATTGTAAAATTATATCTATATCGATATTAATATGGGGAGATGGATGAATTCTTTTATGAAACAAATTCAACATACAATAGAATATACATTCAGGGAGGCAATGGTATTTCATTGTATATATAGAAGAGGAGAATCATTTCATATATTTTAATAGAGGCATATTATGTTATTTTTTACTCTATCAAACCTCAATAAAATTTGGATTTTGTCACTAAGAATTCTAAATTCATTGATAGGTGAGAGAGTAATTATATGAAAATTTACATGAACCAACCTCACCAATGATCATGTTCTATTGTTAGTACAACAATTCTCAATATCATTGAAGATATAAACAGACAATGACAATAATGAGTGAAAAAACTAATTAGAAATTATTCGATTTTAATTGGATAATCCAAAGTGCATAAATTGAAAAAGTTTCTATGTACCAAAAACACCATGCACTCAATTGTTTTAAAATATTAAGAGAGAACTCGCTACCAACTATGATTTAAAACACAAACATTTATAACACTATACTAACTTATAATTTAAGAACTCTACTCTCACTATAAATATGATGTTGACTCGCTATTCTTTTATAATACTACATTGATGTTGTGAATCATCATTCATTTTACAACAATTATTATACCATGAATCTATTAATTTATATAAATGATAATTTTTAACTTTACATTTAAAAACCGGGAACATACCTTATAGTTACCAAAATCCATTTCTTTTGCATGATAAATGTTTACATTACTCTTTTCAACACATACACTTGTTTGGAGAATGAAAATTTATTTTCTTCTCTGAACTAATGATCATGAGAAATGAAATTGTTCATAAAAAATTTTCATGTAATTATTTCATGAAATTTTTGATATATGAACATATTGTAATATTTCTCTCTTGAAACACACAATGAAATATTAGTAGCCTATTTATATTTTATAATATTAAACCATATAAATCCCCCCCAAGAGTATTTTATTATCCTTAATTTCATACAAATCAACATTTTTTGGGTTATTAGTGAAACTATACATCAATGAGAAATATTCCTTCTATTATAAATACCAACCCATTACTTTAGTTCACTTCTATTTCATATGATTATTCTCAAAATTCAAAATAATCCTTTATTTTATAATTTTCAATACCCTTCTTCCCCACCATTTCACAAGTCTACTTATAATTAAATGAATTTTTCCGTTTCTTTAAAATGATGTCCATTATTCTCAAAAAACCATTAACCTCTTCTGATTCTTTTTACTCATGAATAATTTCTAATCACTTATAATATATAGCCTTTTCAAAATTTACTATCAACAAAAAAACATAATAACTCCAAAAAATAACATTGAGGGATTTTTTTCCACCTGGGAAGAGAACATTTATTTTATATCAAAATTCATATATTATCTTACACTTATAAGTGTGATTTGATAGTCAGTAAGATATTACACTATTTTGGAATGATGTTAAAAATTATTAACTAATGAACATATATATCAAAATCCACATCATAAAAGAACTAGATGGGATTTAGTGTTTGTATTATGTTTTGTATTATAAAGGATATATTTTTTATTTTATTCCCCATCATATTTTTAAAGGAAATATTTTAATTGTTGTGGTTGAGGATGGAATTTCGACATTATTCTCCTCAAATCTTTGGTATAATAAACATCAATGTCTCATTTTTTAATATGTTTGAAATTTTAAATGATAGAGATAACTATATTAATATGTATAATAAATTTATCTTCTAAGAGTTTACTATATATTTGAGTATTTTTCCATAATTGGAATGATATTAAATACGTGTTTTTATGATATTGGTTTTCTGAACTATTTAATATTTTGTATAGAAAATGTGTGCTTGATTATTGTTTAGGAACATTTTTATGAACTATTTTGTGAAAAAAATATATTAAATTATAAAATAATTAGATGTGATCAATTTAAATGTGATGAGTATTCCACTAAAGGATGTATTTGATATATTTATTCACGTTTCTTATTTATTACACTACATTTAATAATGTATTC
Source organism: Viscum album (assembly GCA_963277665.1). Taxonomy (NCBI): domain Eukaryota; kingdom Viridiplantae; phylum Streptophyta; class Magnoliopsida; order Santalales; family Viscaceae; genus Viscum; species Viscum album. The sequence continues at coordinate 536,000,242 of OY728141.1, read as the reverse complement.
TTTGAATATTTTATTTATAAATTTTTGAGTGATTTCATTTAAATTTTTAGAAAAATATAAAGGGTGATAATGATGAGTTATATATTATGATTAAGAGTTAATGTACACCATGTTATTGTTGTTCCTAGAATTGGAGGATTATTAGTTTAATAGAAGTGAAGACGATGCGATTTGTATTGTTGGCGTCATATTTTGAATTCAACATATTTTCAAGATGTTTCACCACATGAATCACCTTCAAAATAGAATGATTTTTTTTATTTTTTAATGTTATTTTCAGTATTTTAAATTTATTAGGCGGGTATTGTAGTTGAACATGGATTTTGGGTAATGTTTGAAAGAATATAGGAAACATCATTCCATAATAAGAAGTCATTACAGTATTATGAACATTATAGTGAAAAAATTTAGTGGTGTAGAAAAAAACTATCTGAAATTATTTATATGTATCCCTGAATTTCATTCAATGTATGATGATGATTGATTTGATATTTAATTACTTAGATATGGGGACACGATGTTTAGGTATTAATGTTTTATCATATATTTACACCCTCATGGTAATTATATTGACTGGTAATGAATATGTTTAGATGGTATGTGAGTATGATATATTCTATAATACCAAAAGTAGGATCGAATATATAATTATGAGATTCTCAAATACAAGATGGGGTGAATTGTATTTTAAAAAATACCTAAAGAAATTTTTCATCACCAAAAATTCACAACACCTCTATGTTCTAAATACTTGCTTGATTTAGGAAAATTGATTCGAAAAATGAATCTTAACAAAAGTTTACACCAACTAAGATTATACCTTAAAGCATATAAAATCTTACTAAATCATATTACAATTAATGAAGTATAAGAAATTTATACTTTCATTAACAATACAAAATGTAGCGGAAAAACAAAGTAGTAAAAACTACAAGAAACAAACAATAACTCTTTTAACCCAAAGTGAAGGTTATCCAAAAACCCTGGATAATAGGTCCCTTTATTTGTACATTCAAGAAAGTATGTCTTACCCACACAAGTGAAATCCCTCGATACGAAGATCGGATTCTGTCTTGCTATCCAAACAATCTCTCAACTGTCAGATAGTCGACACCTCTGTCTTCCTATCCCCAGAAGCCCTCAATTGTAATTAGCATCAATTGGAGTTGCACGAAGAAAGTCTGCACAAGGAAAAGTTTGAACAAGCTATTCAAACTATCTAGACAAAGCTTTGATAGTTAATAAGAGCCTCCCCCTCTAGAAATGACTTCAGGAAGTTCTGATCACTAAAATTCTAAAAGTTCCAAAAGTAGTTCTGAGCATGTTCAAATGAGCTCCTATTTATAGGCGAAGCTCCAACGGTCAGCTCCCTCATCCAACAATCATATTTCTCCTTGAATTTTGTAGGGACCTGAACACATGCCACTCAACCAACAATTAGTTGATAACGGAAGGCATGACATCGTTTTATATTAGAACAAGTATAAGCATAAGTAAAACTGAAGTTTGGTAATGAATGTAAATAAATGTTTGGAATGTATGAAAAGTATGAAAGTTAGTAGTCTAACTAAAAAAATTCAGAGTATATAAGAAAGAGATATTTGGATTCTGTTTTGTAGGAATTCGGAACCTGAATTCTATAGAATTCTAGATTTTAAATTTCAAGGAAATTTAGAGTCTGGATTCACAGGAATTTTGAACCTGAACTTAAAAAGTTCAGAGTCAAACTCAAAGATTTTTGGAGTCGAACTAGAATATGATCAGAGTCGAACACATAGAAGTTCAGAGTCAAATTAGAAGAAGTTTGGAGTCCAACTAGTAGAAATTCGGAGTCGAACTCCTAGAAGATCGGAGTCCAACTAGTAGAAGTTCGAAGTCGATCTCCTAGAAGTTAAGAGTTAATCTAGTAGAAGTTCAGAGTCTAACTCATTGAAGTTCGGAGTTGAACTAGTAGATTTTCAGAGTCGAACTCAAAGAAGTTATTAGTCGAACTAGTAGAAGTTCGGAGTCCAGAATTCGTTGTTTTAAACAGAATGCTTTGTATCTAAGTATTATTCAATTCTGAGGTTTTTAGATAAAATACAAATTTTACACTTATAGAAAAAAAATATGATTGAACAATTAAAATAATGTAAGGATAAATTTCTTTGGGGAATGAAATTTTCCTTAAGAAAATAAAACAAGGGGTCAAAAGATATTTTCCTTAAGATAAGGAGTTTCTGATTTTCAAAACATTAAGAAATTGAAAAGTCATAAGGAGAGCCATATTGACTGAACAGTATATTCATATGTAGTGAAAAAATATTCATCCCTTAATTCATAAGGAAATTATTTAAAATTTATCAGTAGAGTGGAGTTGATAATAGGAATATGCAGTGAGGGATGAAGTGTTTTTAGAACATATATAAAATTAAATCTTTGAAGATATGAAAAAAGTATTTTTCCATTGGTTTGTGATGGTTTTTATTTTACATTATCAAATTAGATGGTGCATGCCATAATTCCATTATATATTGACATGTTTTTGTAATATTTTTCATAACAGCAAGCTTAATGGTGTATCGTATATGCTTTTGATGTGAATTTTGTTGTCGAATCATAATGTACCAATTAAATCCATAATTGTTTTGAATCCTATATTCCATAGGTATTTATAATGTGAATAAATTTATGACATAAGATATTCTAAATGTAAGTAAATTTCACCCATAAATAAATGATAGTTGTGTAGGAGGATTAGATTAAACTAATAAATCAATTTTAATGTCTAGAAGTAAAATATGAAATTTTATTTTTTTAAGGAATTTAAAAATTGAAATTAAAATGAATATGGAAGGTGGCCTCTATGGAAGAAATAGGTAGAGATAGAAGGAGATAAATTGATAATTAGGTACCATAATTTATGAATTTAATAACCATGTAATAGGAACAGTAATTTAAGAATTTGATGCTGAAGAGTAAATGATTTTATCAACTATTGTCTTGATTATCCAAAACATGTATGTGAAGACAACTGAATTTAATGAGGATGATAGCGATTGTTTCTATATATTTAGTAGTATGAAAATAAATTTTTTCTATTATTGTTAAAACATATCATTTCCATTAATATTTATCTTCATGTAGCGGGGTTATTGTTGAGTTTCAGATGAATGTATTTTCACTGTTTTTGATAATGAATTATTTGGGAGAATAAGGTAAGTGATATATATGTTTTTCTGTAAAAAATTGTGTTTCTCTTGAGGGTTGAAAACTCTAATAGTTGTATATATTGTTGAATAAATATTATTATGATAAATGTAAAAATATTTTAGTAAAGATACTATTTTATATACCGTGGGCTCATTTCTATATTATAATCATTTATATACACTATGATTAGTGGATCATGGGATTTCAGGTTTTCAAATTCATATTATGGATGAATAAAAATATTATGTGTGGTGGATATTTTAAATTAATTATGCTAAATTTTTTCTGTTTCTTAATGTTGGAGGGAACTGATATATAACATAGAAGTTAATCATAATTATAAGTGATGATGCTTGTTTGGCGATAGACTCTAAATAAATATGTTTCACAGAATCCCCACACACATAAAAAATACTATAATTATCCTAATTCATACATGTATATAGTTATCAATAATTTATATTGTAATTTCCTTATTATCTAAAATTTTATAGTACCTTGACCTTGTAAAAAAACCATGATATTCATGAAATTTGATCTTTTCTATGTAGTTCTAAATTATACATTACCTCATTCATCTCAAATAATGCTTTGGATTTATGCACGGTGTCAGAAATTATTTTATAAAATAATATTTTTCCATGATAAATGAATTATTTTAACTGATATTTATAATTGAATATTTATTTGATGGTTATTACATTTATTTATTTCATATATTTACTAAACATAATGATGTATTTGAAAATATGATCACCTTGAACCTAATAATAATACGTGAAATGACATTATATTTCCTACATTTATGGTAGGCCTACCACATCATAACATTACGAATTAAATCATTTATCATTTTCATATTATGTTTTTATTTTTCAGGATATACATGCTACATGATTAATATATCCAAAAGAAATGTATTTATAATTGGTTCCCAAATCATTGAACATGCTAGATGTTTCTACTCTATTTCATTCCATTTTCCACTATGGTTTTAAATATTACATGTCTATTCATGTTGGAATTTTTACATTGGAATTTATATTAGTAGAATATACCATGATGTTTAATTCCAACGCATTTCAGATAAGGTATAATACATCTCACCCACGAGATGTTTTCAGCCAGTTCTGGATCTATGTGTGTCTATATACATATATCCATATGATACACCGTGATGCCAAAATATTTCATCTTAAGTTATTCCACATGTTTCTAATATATATTATTTCTTATTTCAAATAGATTTATCTCCATTAATAATATTTCCAGAGCTAGTCTTTATGTGTTTAGGGGAAATTTAAACTCCCTCAATTGATATCTAGTAGTTTTTTAAAACTATCACACCTACCTGTGTAGAGAATTATTTTTTGAGATTTTTTTAGAGAAAATGTGAATCAATTAGATTATATTTTATAATAGTTGTTTACAAAATTACTACTTCACAAGAAATATTTTATTTAATATTATTTATATTTTATAAATGTAAGTAATAATTCTAAAAATAAACAACATCATGGGAGAGATCAAACTCCACCAACCCGCCTACCACAACATGAACAATATTCCTCACCCTAGTCCACCTAAAAAACCACCCATCCAAGTCCACCCCAAACCCAACCACTTGAGCTTACCTCCTAACCCCACATACCCTTATGGTTGACCCATCTAACTTGGATAACCTATAAAAATATTGATATTATGTCATGGGAATAAATTGAATGCCTGATATCCTAATTTGGTGCTAGTAACCAAACCACTAGATGGGGAACCAACTAAATTAACAATAGTAATACATACAAATGAATCTATTTATATATGTATATTCAGAAGTTTTTACATACGTACATACATAAATAATTTCCTAAAAACAGATACATACATACATACATACATACATACATACATACATACATACATACAAACATACATACATACATACATTCATACATGTATACATACATACATACCAATATACATACATACCAACCCACTTTCATACATACAATCATACATAAATATATTAATACATTCATAAATATGTATAGAGTTGTATAGGTAAATTCATATCAATGTATATATGTTCATATATACAAACCAATGTACATACAAACAAACGTACATAACAACAAACGTGCATAGCAATAAATGTACAAACCTACAATCATACATACATACATAGACATGAAAATATGTACATATAAATGTACATAGATATGTACATACATATGAAAATATATACATATGTATGTAGATACATATATACATAAATAAATACATGCGCACCTACGTACGTAAATATATACATACAGACATACATACTTCAAACATATATACCTAGATACCCTAAGACCTATATGCCTACCTACATACATATCAAACTACCTACGTGTACAAATACCAACATACATACATATATTCAAACATATATACATACATACTAACTTACTTACATCAATCCTTACTTTTATCCATTGTTCTATACATACATACAGTCATACATCTATCTATCTGTAGATTCACATATCTATACATACATATATATATATACGTATGTATGTACTTGAATTCATGAATACATACATACAAACATTTATCAATCTATTGATCAATCAAAAAATAAATACATGCATGAATATATACAAGCCTACATATATATTATCAATATATAACATACATACATACATTCATCCTTTCACCCATAACATATGTACATATGTTTTTATATTCACACACACACACACACTTGCATCCAAGAATTCATGCATTGATATATGACATACATAAAAAACATTCATATATATGTGCATTGATGCATCGATGATTGCATCCCTAACATACATACATAAAATTGTATGTTCAAAAAAATGATACCCATATTTACATATATGATTATATATTAATAAATATACTTATTTATCTGTTTACATATTTTTTAAATATTCATTAATTGCAATTAATATATATATATATATATATGTATAGATATCAATATATGAATGTAAATCATAGTTTTATCAAATATATATAATATATATTTTTTATATTTTTGGGTTAAAATATTTTAAATCTAATTTATTATGAAATACAAACTATTTTTATATGTCTTTTAATGCACACACATAGTTACACAAAACTATAAATACCAACAATTCTATTTTCCTTATATTTTTTGGTAATCATTATTTTATGGGATGATTGGGGACTCTTATATTGACCTCAGACTATGTTACCCCAATACCCATTATAATTTGAGAGTTTAAAGGCCCTTGTAGAATGAAATCCTATTATACACGATTCAAAGGCCTAGAATCATAGAAATCAATCCATAACCTATTCCACAATATTTATATCACTAACTTACACTAACATAACCCTGAAGTATCGTTTATTTCTATCTCTAGGTGTGTAGTCATCTTTGGTCTATTTAATTCGTTCATTGTCCATCATGGATCTTCTTTCACTCAAGCAGTCAAAATATGCTCTAATAAAATACCATCTACAAAATAATATGATAGATCAAAGGATTTATGTCTCAAAGAACACATATCTTGGGTCAATGTCTGGTTTCTAATTAATAATATCAACATTATTGTACACAATACACTACACACACAACTTTAGTGATACAAAATTACTAAAAAAGTCCCATCAATGCATGAATTTGAAGTCGAGTATAATGTAGGATTAATGGAAGAAATTATTTCACATGTAAGCCCCAAATATGAAATTTACAGACACACATGCACATAATTTCTATTCACTAATATTACTATATATAAATCATTTATGTATATAGGTTAATATATAAATTTATAAATATTAATACAATTTAAAAATAATATATATAAATATATAATTACATTCTATAAAATTAAAATTTAATAATTAATAAAAAATAAATAATTACTAATTACGTAGTATTTTTAGTAGAAATTTAAAAATATAATAATCATTAAAAATTTAATAATTATGTATATATTTTGACTAGTAATTAATAATTTTTTATTTCTCTTGTGATTTTATTTACTAAAAGTGTATAATTTATATAAAAATAAATATATTTAATAAATAAAAACTACTATTATAATAAATAATATTATTATTATATAATGAATTTTTTTTTGTAATTTAAATATATATGAAAAATTTTATATAAATTAATAAAATTATATTTATATCTTTTTCTACTTATATGTATTCATATGTATTTATATATTGGAATATTTTGGTATTTATACATTAATTTTTTAAAAAATGTAAATTTAAATTGATATGGACACAATTTAATAAGTATTTATTGTAAAATATAAATTTATAAATAATAATACAATGATATATACTTTTATAAAAATACATATATAATATGAATTAATATTACTAACTATTATATAATATTTTATCAATATTTAATATATATATATATATATTAATTTTTATATTAATACTATGTTTAAATTGGTTCTTCATGAAAAATATTACATAATTTTTAATGAATATTAAATTTTAAGGAATTGATATTTTTTATTTGATACATTATAAAAAATAAACAAGAATAAAAATTATGTAATAGATATTTGTATTATGTGGTTTTATTAGCCCATTATCAAAAATAGTATGTAAATAAATTTAAAAATTTAAAAATTAATAATTAGTAAACTTAAAACATTAAAATACTGATTGTTAACAGAAGAAAATGAAAGTAAAATAAATAATTAGAATTTGCTTTTAGAATTATTTTTATAAACATTCCCATGAAATAAAAAACAAACTGAATTATGAAAAATTATTTATATTATTTTCACTAAATTAATATGTAGAAAAAATATTTTATGAAGCATTCAGGGATGGTCATATAAATTTCTATTAAAAATTCGTCTAAATCAACAATTTATAGAGTATTTTTTGATCCTATATCCATATTCATAAAAAAATTATATTGGAGTGTTTCTATCCCCATTCGACCTCAATGATTTACCAATATTTTATTAATTAAGTGATTAATCACCAATTTCATAACATGATTCATTCCATTTATTGATATGACTTTGATGCTTGTTATGTTTTAAAGAAGTTACAATGTTTCATAAGATTTCCACTATACATGTCTAGTTATACTTAATATTTCAGCTAGTTCCCCATGATAACCTAGCATATTGTTTCATAAATATCCAATTTTCGTCTATTATGTCTTTTCCACATAATGGGACAGACACAAAAAATAATGTGATGTTTCCCAGCTATGAAATTTAATTTATTTTTTCTTGTAAAATTTAATCTCTATAATTCATTACATTATAACTTACCTACAAAATTAAATCACTCTGAATACATTTTGTAATTACTATATTCTATGTTAAGAAATCAATCTCAACATAGGAATCATGACATATTTTACAATGGAATAAATCAAATAATAATTTATTCTATATTGATCAATCTTTAACAACAATCAATACTTTTTTCAAGCATTAAAAAGAATTCACCATCTTAGTAAATGTTGTACGACAAAAAACTAGAAGCCCCATATTGTTCTATGTAGTATGACCCCACACTATATGTGTATTGATATATCATTTCATAAACTTAGTAATGGTTATTCTCACCACTTCCTAATTATTAATTAATAAAAACAAAATTTCATTATCTCACTAATTATCAATCCCCATTATACATATATTCAATGTTTCATGCATATAAAATAAATCATTTGTCGTTTTGAAATCAATATTATTAAACAGGGAGTCACTGTTTCAATTCATGCAATATTCTATTAAACCTCACACACTATTTTTATAGTGATTTATAACCATAATGAAGAAATCATTTCAATAAAAAATTCAATATAAGATACCTAAATTAAATTGATTCGAAACCCAAAATATTGAAACCCAATTAAAGAAAAATTGGGACAATTTTTTTTCTGGGATTGAAGATTCAATTGTTTTATAATCATAGAATAAATAGAATTTAACATGGTATTTTTTTTAAAATAAACTGTAAACTAATTATTTTCTCTAAAACATGTAATTTTTTGTTCATCATAATGATTTTATGGGGAAAATATTAGACAAATACATTCTAACCCTCATATTAGCCGAAATTAAGAAAAAAAAAATTTCACACCCTTTCACCATACATGGTAATTTAATTTTTCAATTTATCAATTTTACCACATTCACATTTATTTTTTCAGGTTTATTAACTTCATGAAAAAGTGTACACAATAAATTGCTTCATATTTTTTATGTTGAGAAAACCATTTTTTATAAATAATTTATTCATTAAATCCTGCATCATAAAATATATATCGTGAGTTATCAAGACATTCATTCAGTAATATAAAAGGGTTATCCCATATTATTTTAAATGGATAATCACATAATTCAAACCAATAACCATCCTTAGTGTACAACCTATAAGAACATTGTAATGACCCAAATGATATATATATATATATTACACCTTAATATTATTTAGATTCACATGTTTTCATATAAATTATAAAAACTGATGATATTTTACCATCAATTCCTGAAAATATTTTGACCGTTGATACGGTTTCTAAACTAATTTAATTAAATCAATCTTATGGTATATTAATTTTAATTCTATTAACTGGACCACTTTGTATGTGCCAGATACCCACAATAACTATTTAATACCTCCCAATGGAAAAAGTATTTCAACTAGATTAATGTTCCATAATTCTATCAATTGGGAGACTACACACTCATTATAATATCTATTCCAAAAATATAAATATAATATAATAATTCAGAATAAGAAATACAGAAGGGAAATAAATTCTATGGGAATAAATTTCAAACAATAAATAAATCAATGGGTACCTTTTATTGTATAAAAACTATATTAACTAATGGAAAAGAAATAAATTAAATAATTTTTGGTATCCCCTAGAACATGTCATAGAACCACTTCACACTCGAATCTCATCATGTAAACTATTTTCTATGGGGTGAATTCCATTCCATGATCAATGTACCTGATGTATGCATGTGTATAGATATTCAAACATATTGTGTTGGTAATAAGAACCACTAGGAAATTACTATTAAATTTGTAAAAAATTATTAATATGTATAGCTAGTGTATAGAGTGGTAAAAAAATAGTAGGAAAAAATTAAAATCACATAATGATCACCCATCTGATAACCATGCCACAACTAGCCCTGAACTTACCTAAATTGGCATCATATTAGGTTAATGGAGAGGAATTCAAAAAATAGTCAATAAATGGGAACATAGAATGATATATTCCACTCAACATCCTTGGGTCATCGAGGGGGCATTATACTCAATATCTATAAGGCATCACGTTCTTCCACAATCCTTGGTGTCTATATTATATTTATTTTAATCTGGGCCCGATGGTTTTCATTCTTCTTCACAATGTAGGGTTTCATCATCCTCATCATGAAATATCATGCACACACCCACTCTAAGGGGTCATCATAACAAAATAAGACATGAAATGAATAGAAAGGAAATACATCAATGTGATGACATCACACATAACTGGGAATAACAAAACAAGAAAATAATTTCACTAAATCATGAGTATATGAATTTAAACATACAAAAATTATGATAAATATTAAGAATGTTAACAACCCACTCTAGTAATAATCAAGGAAAAAAAGGATATTATATGGGTACGATGATAACAAAAACAACAATAAAAATAACGATAATCACAAGTTTACAAGTACCTCTAGATGTAAGGAACTTCCTAGATAAAGGTTTTTGGTGAAGAACACTATTATATCTAGCATTGAAGAAAGAATATTTCGTACACCATAAAATAATTAAGATAGAAATCAAGTATGGAAAACTTTTTTTATAATTCATCATGAAGTAAATTTAAATTGGGTGACAAAAGATATTTCTATGTCTGGAAGGTAATTCTAGAATCAGATTATTTAAAGATTCTATTAATAGAAACAATTCTGAGGAATATTAATAAAGGGGTCCCCAATTAATTATATCTATTTTTTATTCAAGAATATAATATAAATTCTTATCAAATTATAGAATAAATCCTCATCTTATTAAAATTATCATTTTCCCACCATTAATCTATAATCTAAAAATAATTTGAGCATGAGAATCAAATAAGAATGGATTGTCACTATGGTCAATATATTGTAACATACTAGGATACATTTATAATGGAAGATATTTTAATTATTAAAGAATGGAGATTTCATTGAAATGTCGATACAACAACCAATATATAAATTAAAAAATCTACAATTCATGGATGTTTACTGAAACATCTATCATGATGATATTTATGAGGATGGTCCTGAATAATGTCCATAAGATAGTCAGTGTTGATGGTGAATCTCAATTAGATTGATAATAAATGAAAAAAAACTATATCAAACAATAATAAATGATTAAAATAAGATAATATCATTACATCTTCATGAAATACATAGATACAATATAGATCCATTTAATTCAATCAAAAAAGAATAATGATTTTGAAGAGATCTGAAGAACACTCAATAAATAATTATCTTCAAATCATTCCAAAAAATGGGCAAAATAGGAAATGAATGGGATGACCAAGAATCATGTGCGGATATCAAAAATTTATAATAATACTTTATGTTTATGATTTTTATAGACATGTATGTAAAATTCATGGAATTAAAATCCATGGGGTGCATTTTAGGATCCCTAATAATGGGTCCACTAGATGGGCATTGAAAACACACGGTGGATGGAGATAAAATACATGGTTATTGATGGGCCTCAACAAATTATTTTCATTTTCCAAATCCAATGAATTTTTGGTGTGATATAATATTGTTAACAAGCTCCGAGGATGGCCTCTTGATAGGCAATGGGTTCCAATTGTGAGTTGGGGGATGGTTTTCATCCATGCCAAGTAGAGGCCTAAAAAACAATCAATCATTATATTACATGAACACTTACTCTAAAAATAAACATTCAAAACAACAAAATGAAAAAAAATCATTGTAAAGAATAATTTCATAAACCAAAACACCTCATATGATAAAAACATGTGAAGATGTTAAAATTATCGCTATCTAATGTATTCATGTCCCAATAATTTACCATTAACATATATTATTAAAAAATATTCAATGAGCCTTAAAATTATCCTCTTTCTTCAATTCCTCCTCAATGATCCATCATTAACAACATATATTCTAGAAAACAGTTACTATTTTTCCTTTAAGGGTTTTTATTGTAGTTTACAATTTTTATTGGGTGATCCTCATATTATACATTACGAACCAGCTCCAAATTCTCATAATTGATGATATTATTGGGATTATACATGTAATTTGGAAGGTTAGAAAAATGAAAAACATCATGTATACCTTTTATTCAAAATATACATCAGGATATTACCCCACTATACCAACCCACTATGTGATATCAAAATTTCTGACATAGAATGATGTTATCTTCAATTTTTCCCTAAAAATATATGGCCTAATGAATGAGTGATTCAAAAAAATTATTGTCTTGTAAAAAAAATGTTATAATCCAATTGTACGAATGTGAATTCATTCTAATCGGATCTGTGATCAATTTCATCCATGGTATTTTCATTATCTTAGTAGTCTCCTGTACCGAACATTTCAGCGCAACAATTGACATACCATCCTTGTTCCAAAAAACAATATAATTACATGACCTACAATAGATATCCTAATATAGACTCATTTAAATTAAACCCTTATAATAGTTATTTTATGTGAACTTACTATAATTTTGTCTCTTATTCCAAAATCAACAAAATTGTTGAGTAGAAAACCCACATATATCTTCTAATGTAAAAATCAACAAATCTGACAACCCTTTTTTCATCGGATGGTTTGTTCTCTGTAGTATCAACTATGTTCATAATTCATTCTTCAATGCCTCAAACAGTGTCCTTTTAAATCGTAATTATAATTGAAATATAATTTTCAATTTAACACTGTATAATTATAATATCTCATGGACATACAAAATTCCCATATTTTCTATAATGTGGGTCTTTATATATCATAATCAAATGGGGATCGATCCTCAAAAAATCAATTATTTTCCAATAATTGTCCTGAATCCACTTGATATATGAGACCTTGCCAGATAATTTTTCATGAAATACACTAACATTAATATTTTCACAATATGAGGCTAAACAAAACCACAAAAGGAATTATGGTCTTTTATAATCCCATAGCATGTAAGACATCAGAATACTAAACCTAGATTGTCCATATAAATCTATGGAAACCAAAACTATCATTCCATGTTTAGGTATTTCATTTTCACATAAATATAGACCACCAAAATTGATCTATAAAAGTCCCTAATTAGATTATATCTATTAGTATATGAGAGTAAAACTATCTCATGAATAGGGATCATATCATCAATTTCAAATGATATATTGGGTAGCAAGTCACCACTATCTAGTTATTCCAACACATAATGGTCTAGAATCCAACCCTACATTTACATGGTCTACTATATAATTTGTTTCTACTAAATAGATACATTTAATTAATCCAAAATAATTATAATCAATCATCCTTTATTTTACCAACTACCTAATTATGTGTCATTTTTTCTCTATTTGTTATTCTCTAAATTCATAAGCAATCTCTGTCTTATGTCAGAGAGCATAAAAAATTTATTTTCCCTTACATGGTTCATAATTAATATGAGATTTAATATATATTGGATACTATATATAGTTTTGAAACCTCATGTTGAGTTCTTACAGTGTTAATATACAATTAAAGATCTTATGGCCATTGCACAAACAAATAGCTCACCAAACTGATAGTGATTCCAATACATAAAAGCGTAGACCATGGATATTAAATCCTATCCATGTGTTGGACAGTTCCACTCATGGGGTAATAATTTTTATCACAAATAATATATAACCCACTATAACATAATTTGTAATACTTCGAAAGAAATTCTTGACACATCAAAATATTCAACAACATTGATCCTAGAATAATGATGTTTCTTAATTGGAGATGGGTTCAACCATATCTTAATCATTATAAATTCCACTTTGAATAGTTCTAACAATAGAAATTCCACTCCCTTCTCCACCATTATTATAAAATGAGTGAATAATCAGGAAAAATCCTTGATAAATTATTTGTAGTATCATGCTAAACATTGAAATATCGTGATATTGATCATTTTCCAAGGAAATGTGCAAGAACTGAGTACAAAAAATTTCTATGGGTACATAAGTACACCTCTCTAAGACACCATAATCTCTATGAATTTCATCTTATAAATAAAAAACTAAACCTTTAAAAACATAGTATAATGCCGATGTGATTGAAGTGTCCTCATGAAAATATCGATATTCCTAGAAATATTCTCCAGAGATGGAGTGTAGAAGAGGATTTCGTCAATGAAAAATAAAATGAATGACATATGACGTGGGTGGAAGATATTGTTCAAGATGTATATGAACACATACAAATAAATATCCAACACTACAGAATCCACATGAACTAATATATCATATAACTTCTCTATAATGACATATTTTTTATGTCATCCTCTCTGACCTATTGTTGGGGATATCACAATCAATGATCAATCATGGAGTACTGCTGGAATCCTCATAGTTGTCCGATTATATAATTGTTCATGGGTTCATGATATCTACTGGTCACCATAACATGGGTTATATAATAGTAATAAATGATAAATATAAAACTACCTCCCTCCTTGTTAATAAAAAGGGATACCCCTGGTGATTCAATCGTCCTAATAAATCTATACTGATGTTATTGACTATGATATACCTTGAGTTACATCAACATGGATGAATAGAAATGATAATTAGGTATAAAAAAGGGATACACAACCCACTTTAGTTCTATAATTATATAAACACATCTCTCATGGGGTAATCCTATGATGTCATTAGGAATTTTTTTCTGATAAAGATTCAGAATTGGTGGAACTGACATGGGGTCTTCCAATACTCTAAAATTAAATATCCAATAATAAAATAAGGATTATGAAATTCATGAGCCGACTCAGGTATAAACAACTCTAGATGCTCTATGTTCTCCTTCACTAGTCATCACATACATCTCCATGTTTGGGGATATAAATAATACACATAACTGACAGTAATAAATGTGATATTGAAACCAAGTTATATAACCCATTCTATGAAACATATCTATGATCAATATCTATATAATCATGAAGTAAAATTGGTTTCATTAAATGGAAATTAATATTTGGAAAAATACAAATCATAGAAGATAGTTTACATTCATTCTGAGTGGTGTATTGATGTAATGTAACATAGAAAATAACTTGACCAGTAAGACATGGCTATGTATTTTTTTGGTATAATGGATTGGGAAGAAACTATATTAAATAAAGTAGTATAAAATGTAGAAGTTACCATGATGATACCAAGAATATTAAATATCCCACATTCTGCATATTCTATAGTGAGATTCGCTACATGAATAATGGATGCCTCAACTCCATGACCTAATGAAACAAACACATGACCATTCAAAACCATTATCATCAAAGACTTTTACTAAGGACCATTAAAGGATCGTGTGTTGATAGATTATTATTTTTCCCCAACCTTGTGGAACAATAGTTTTATTTTTAGAGGGAATATGTTATCAAGATTATAAGCCTTCCAAAACTGGTGACATGTTTTGTAGGTGGGTACATAGAACTATTGATAATTTCTAACCTATTAAAAGTCAAAAATAGTGATTAACATTTCATAAGGGTCATTAATAAGTAGTACTCTAGTATATCTACATACAACATCACTAGTTCACATCCCTATTCATCCTCATCATATTACCTACAGTTAAACTCATCATAGAACTTGGAGTTCCTACCCCTTGGGCCCTAAATTGCATTAGAATACAAATTTATCTATCCTATTTCAACGAATTATCTACACTCTAGGCCTTACACCAAACCAATAAGTATTTTAATACGTAAAAAACCTACCTTTTCATAAAATATTAGGAAAAACACTAATTTTAATATTTCATGAGTGGAATACATTATTTCGAACCCAAAGAGGAATAAAATGTAATAACATATTGAAAAATGTGGATTATAAACACACCATCATGGACCCCAATTATATCCATATGAAATCAATTACTCAATTATTATTCTTTATTTTAATGAATATTACTCGATGAAGATGTTCTTAATAGTCTCTTGGGTGAGTCACTTAGACCTGCAAACTTATACCATCTTTCCCCAAGGCATACATATGGGTCCCTACTGCATGGTCATTTCGAGCTCCACTTTCTTTTACAGTGGTTTTTTAACAAGTTAGAATGAGCCCTAAATTATGTATATGTAGTACTATGTATCAAATATCCCACTAGTTCAGTGAATTTTTATAGAATCCTATAGATGGATGAATTTTTAATTGTTGACCAGATACCTCAATTAAACACTTCTTATGTAGGATCAAGTCAAAGGAATCGTGGATTAGGTGGGACCACATCCAAAACATTGGGTTTAGGTATAGAACATCCATCTACTAAACCATCCAACATAGAAGGAGGTAATATAGGTGAATTTTCTAGGGAAGGAAAGTCATTGACCTCATCCATAGGATGTCTGTATAGTCTTATTTGTTTTGGATTTTCTATAAGTTATTGGGATGTATTTATAACATTTGGGACATATACTGATCAATATTATTGATAACATAGAGGTTTCCCAAAAACACAGACAACATAATGTATACACCTCATTTCTCTAAAAAAGGTCCTCCATCACTCAAAATTGTAATATATCATATATATATATAAATAAAAATATACTCAGGTTATACTACTTAATTTGTTCATACGTATACCATAACTATATGACTAACAAGATATATGAAACAAAATCATATAGTTTATACAAGAAAAATATCCCACATGAAAGAATTAAATTAAATTTCTAATATGTTGCCCAAAAATATTTATATATATTGAATGTCCTCCTTTAGGATTAGTCCTGATTCATGAACACACCAAAAATATCCTAAAACAACTCCAAGAATCCAATCAATGATAAATCAATGCTTGGTTATACAGGAGTTGTCTAGTCACATTGTAACTACCCTACCCATGTCCCACATATCTATCTCATTTATATCATGTCCCGAGTTAGTCTAAAATAAATAAATAAAACCATTCACTATTTCTATTTTTTACACCTAAAATATATTACTAAGTCTATATCTGAGATCCATAGAAAATCATGTGTTTCTCCAAATAAGTAAGAGTCATTTAATTAGTAGAGATAACATAAACACCATCATTGGAGATATTATTACATTAGTATCACATTATTAAAAATTAAAATAAAAATAAGATAAAATAACTCAATATAATGACTAAAAATGGATGTATTGTCATATTTTATACATTTCATATAATAAATATATAAACTAGACCCCTATCTGTAAATACCAACCAAGATATATAGTGAATAGGAAAATTAATAAATTAAATTTTGGTATCATCTAGAGTACATTCTCATACCTCTCTTAGAAGTATACTACAGGACTAAACCATTTCCCCAGGTTCCCATACTCTAATCTAGATCCCTATACAATGAGTATTCATGTTCATCAGAAAACATTTATAATGTTTGAGTAGTAATTCCTTGTATGAAACCACCAATGAATAGTTAATTGAAATTTTAAGTGCATAATTCATGTATTTTTTAATATCAATTAATACAAAAGGGAAAAAATAAAATACTGAGGACTCAGGTGAAAACAAGGACTTCATAAGGCTAAACCATACTGTATTTGGATCCATGCTAGAGGGTTGGTCTATAATTCAGAAAATTTTCAAGAAAGAGAAAAAAATATAGTGACATGACAATCTACATACACACGTATTTGGGAGGGCATGCTACACATTAACAATAATAAAACTAGATCCATCACATTAAATTTTAACATTATGGAATTGAGTTTAGTTTAGGATAAATGGCATTCATACTCCCACCAAATGTTGGGGACCAATGTTATCATAATTACAATCCATGAACACCTCCGCCCAAGGTGATAATCATACCATGGTGGTTAGCTTTAGTGAATACTGAGTATGAAATCAAATGTCATGGTAACCAATGTCGACTGATCAACATCATGAATTGTAACAAGATACTCTAGAAATACTCATGGAAAAAGGAATCACATATGGTTATCACAACAACATACCCCCCACAAACAATCACTATAAATAATGAAAAAAAGACCTTCTAAAACAACATGAATCATGGAAACATGAGTATATTAGGACATAAAAATGAATACACCTTACTACCTCAATGTTCTTGTTGATGATCCCCAATTTTCTTTGATGGATGGATGGTCGGCCACATCAGTCACCCATATGGAATTAACTCAGATATCCAGGATTACTAAATCAGTTTCTAGTTGATCAAAAAACTATTTTTGAATCTAGTATCAATTGAATTACATGTCATGAAGTTCATTACAGAATCACATACCTTATAAAGATTGTTTATTGAACCCATGCTTAGGTATACTGAACGAGGGGTATCTAATTCACAAGATTTTTTCTTGATACAAGAAAGGATCATGATTTCATCCCAAAATCAAGAATAGATCCCTAGGTTTGGAAAATTATCATTAGTTCAACATAAATACATTGGTGGTATTGATTTATAAAGTAATATTTAATGACCACAAATTCCCAATACGGTCTATCAATGATGACATACATAATGACTTCTAATTTATATGAGTAAATATCTCCATTGGGGGGGGGGGTTATCATTTAAATATTGATTCCTATACTAATCTACCAAAGAATCATCAATGGTTTAAATTTATTCCATCAATATTCAATCATGTGGAGATTTTTTGTATTATTCATAAATAATTATGTTATCAACAATTTTTTTGTGGTAGATCTTTGTAGGATAAATAAATGATTCCAAATCACTATAATGACCACTATTCTATAAAGAGATAATGAAAAAGTCCCTGGATTGTTTTTTAATTCAATTATATGAAATATATACAAAATAAATAATTAAAAAAATAAGATAGATTTGAAATTGTTCTGATGAATAGTCAATAATCTATTTTTTTGGATTATTTCAATGAATGATATCCACGGGGAGATGAATTAGAGTGAAAAGAATCAAAAGGGAATCTCTCAAATATTTAATAGAACGTTATGATTCAAATTTTGTATAAAATAAGGTGGATAACTAATTATAATTTAAACTAATGGTGTACATCAAATTAACCCCAAAGGTGATGCACTAACAACCTAGTGGTCCTCATCAATGAGTCAGTGGTACCACTGGTTGGCTGATGGGATTATTAAAATGAATGTTTTTTCTATAGACCTTAATGGGTTTGTAGAAATACATGTACTAGTCATTTGGGTATGGTGTATCTTGAAAACTCACAAGATGGACATCACCTTTCTAGCGGGTACTAAAAGCTAACATTTGGTTATTTTCTAGCAACCACATTGCAAGGCCTCCTATTTCCATTCCATTAATTTATTCTTTGACCTTTTATACTGTAAATTAACATCCAAAAATCAAATATCATAGGGAATAATTTTATAAACACAATCATCCCATAAATAAAAAATAATTTGTAATGTTTCAGTATTAATAATAAGTACATATTATTCTTTAAAATTAATTTTCCAAAAAATATTTTAGTTTGTACACAAATTTTAAAAAAAATTCACTAATATTTATTTAATTTATAAAATGAAATTAGTTTTTCAATTAAATTAATTTAAAAGACTACAATGATTTTATTGGAAATTTTTTAAAAAAATTATTTTTTTAAGAATATTGATGAATCGTCAATTTAAATGAAATTTAAATGTTTGTATCATTATATTTATTTAATTATTACGTTAAAAAATAATGAAATTTTAATAAAGCAAAGTATCTATTTATGAATTAAAAATGATACATTTTAAAATTATGTATTAAATTTAGAAAACCAATGTTTAAACATTGAAACATAATGAATTTATTCAAATAAAAACACATTTTCATATTTTTTTATTATTCTATATATTCACAAGTTTTGTGTTTTTATTTTTTGGATTTTATAGAAAAAGAGGATAATATTCAATAATAATAGACCAAACAATTTCATCAAAATTGAAAATAAAAATAATTTTATCCAAATTTATTTTGTTGCTTAATAATTTACTTTTCAAAAATTTCTTTTAAATTTATTTTACATTATATATATAGGAATTAGTTTTTCTCAATGTTAAAATTTAAAATAATTTAAAGTTATTTTTAATTTTTAATTATGTTATCAATGATAGGTATTTAAATCTTTATATGTTTATTCAGAATCAAAAAATATCATAGGAAATAAATTATTTACCATTTTAAAAGTTAAAAGTTGTAATTGTGTAAAATTTTAGAGTAAATAACATGATAATACATAGATAAAATCTAAAATTTAATGGTTTATGTAATTTCTAATTTACATTATACCTTCCCCAATTCCATTATTTTCCATTATTGAATCTAATTTTCATGAATATTGTCATTCCCAATTAAATTAATAAAAAACACTAACACTCTTACCTATAAAAAAATGCTATTTAGAACCACATTAATCCAATTGTTCTAAAGAATTATCTAAATAAAATCTCGACTCAGTTATCTCGTAAACTCTATCCCCGTGTCATTGAAACCATTTATAATTAATCCTAGAGATAAACTCTCGATTTTGGGGCTAAAACACTTTACCTATTCATATTCTTTGAAAAACATAAGATGATTATTAATTCTCTTCAATAAGATAGACATTAGAACACATAAATAATTTCACAATCTATAAATTTAATGGTTGAGTGTCACTGATGTGGAGTTATAATAGATATATATTTTAAAAACATATGAACATTTATCTATTATCGATCCATAATATGATCCGTTCTAGATATCTGAAATCACATTGAGGATCTTTTCAGGTTTATAGATTTAGAGAATTAGGCCATAACCAATACATTACATCTCAAATATTACAAAGTATACTATTCAACTTAGTAGCCATTTTTTTATAAAATAAAAACATATAAAAAAATAAATAATTATTTACATGATATAAATATTCTTGATTTATTAATTTATATTACCCTTCTTTATTCCACATGAAAAACATTTAAAATAAATGGGATGTGTGTAAAAATCTCTGTAAGGGTTATAAAATAATGAAAAAAAACATTGTTCCATAAATACATACAAAACATAATGTATTTAACATACCTTCTGAAATCTTGTGATTTATGAATAACACATCTAAATCATAAATCATAAAAGTTACTTGTGGAATACATAACATATTTAAATTGTATCTTTCACAGCAACATAGGGAGTTATATTTGGAATGCCCATCATAGTATATTCCCATAATCTCTTAAAAGAAAATTGAAGTTTAACTATTTTAAGTTACCCAATGCATTGGAAATCTATCTGGAGCTATCCCTCCCATGTTTTATCATAGATCCCCCCGTATTCATAATCAATTCCAAATAATAATAACAAAATCATAACACATGAACAAGAATAACAGAAAGAAAATATTTCTACATTGCAAACACAATATAAAATTTCAATATATTGAAATAATAAATCCATTCTCAAAACAATATTCATTAAAAAATATGTAAAAATAGTTCATGGTATTAATTTTGCTTCTAATAATATTATGACTAGGTAAGGAGTCAAAATATCAAATAATGATCACTTAGGTAGAAAGGTTGTTATCACCCCATATGTTAAAAAGAAACATTTCATTTTTCATTTAGTACAATGCTTCATTAAAAAGGATTACTTTTGATAATAGTTTAATGAAATAAAAATATAAAGGATATAATTATACACCATACAGAAGAAGGTAGTGTAAATTAAAAAATATTTCTTAATGAAAGGACATTGAGATAAAGCCCCTTCAGAAACATTGGAAGCCCGAAGACATCACTTAATATTACATAAAATTAGTTGTTAAGAGAGAAAAGGGTATCTAATCAAATTGAATTTTTTTTACAAAAATATGGATATATAATAACATATCCAAACTTAATAAAATGGAATTTAAAAGTTATAACATAAATAATTCTATGACTAAAATAGGAGGGGAAAATGTTTCCCTAACCTCGAGTGTGACTTGTCTCGTATGATCCATGTTCTTCCTGAATAAAAAACATAAATTAATTTCCACATGATTCAGAGAATTTTTCAAGTATATTATTCCTTTTATAACACTTATTACATCTATATATCAATAATTCTATTATTTGAGTTTATAACAGACAATTTTTGTGATGTTATGAACTTGAGTTGAAAATGAATTTGTTATAATTAAAAATTATCCATGTCGTCAAATGTGCATTAACTCTAGATTTTTATTCATGATTTAAATAAAATATATATCAAGTATATATGAATTTAGATCAAGTATATATATATTTAGAATAGTCCATAATATTTGGATATAACTAAATGAAATACACCATTTATGGAGACGGTAAGTCGGATGTACACATAAATGATGCTTTCTTTTTTTCATTTTTAGTGGAATGAAAAAAAATGATACAAATGTATATTTTAATTACAGTTTAATATATATGTTATATATGTTACATAATTTCATTAACTCCATTCTTTATATGTTCCATGCATAGCTTGAAGGAGTCATATCACGTTGAGTGTGTAGTAGTCCGAACTTCCTCGAATAAAACATTTCTACTTATAAAATATAAAAACAATAAAGTAATATTCTAAATGATAATTATAGATGAATAATGATAAAATAAATATCATAATTATTATTTAGAAGTACAATTACATCTAAATGGCCACCATGAGAGGTGGTGGGAGAATATTGAGCCAACATCGTTTTGTGAGGCAGTAGTTCGTCATCCACAGAAACTGTATTTTCTATACCCATTAGACAGATGTGTGTGTAAGTATAGTTCAAATAATTTTAAAATAATAAAACTATTATATCTAGGATACTATTTATGTTATGTAATCAATGAAAAAAAGATAATAGAGAGTGAATAAGTAGAATAAAGGAAAAGAATTTTAGAGAAGACGCTACCTCTCGAATCGTGTAAATCCTTTTGATTAGAGCCAAAAATATTTCATGAATTGCCTTATGCCTAAGGGAGAGCTTCTATGAGGAAGAGATTAATGTTATGAGCTTCATGTGGTAGTTTTTGGATAATCCAATTCTCTTTATAGGTGTGTATAATGGGATAGAAGTTTCGGCCTTTTATAAGAGGGACGAGCGACACTTTAAGAATGAATGAAAGTATTATCTTAATATAAATTAATTTTCCTTTTAAAAATGTACAAAACTCATTATATTATGATAAATGATGAATATATGTTGAAATAAAATCATCTAATTATAATTGGACAGGTTTTGTATATTTTTTAATCATTATCGTTTTTATTTAACCCTTTTTTGCTCAAACCTTTTATCAAACATTTATAACATTGAAGATAAAAATTGTTACCAAAGAAGATAAATATCCAAATAATGAGTCATTAATAAAATTTTGGACATATGATAACTATTTGGGAAAATCTAATATTTTTTGAAATTTTATAATATTTCATAAACTATTTTATATTCTAAAATATTAATTATGTCAATTTTGGAACTATTCATATCATGACTTTTTGAAAATCCATAAAAACCTGATTAAATAAAAAAACATCATTAATATAAATATGAAATTTAACTTTCATCCATGAAATTTGTGGATTATATCAAAATAACAAAATTAAATTTATTTAAACACTTATAATATCATTTATTTGAATACTTTATTAATGAAGCAAACAATACCTCATCATTGTGTCATTATTACATTTATTTATTTAATGTGTAAAAATAATAAATAAAATATAATTATTTTGTAAATCATTATATCATTATAATTAATATTTATAGTCAAAAATATCATTTATATAACTGCATAAATAAATTGTTTTTATAAAATATATATGTTTATGATACATTTTCCTTAACTTTAAATAAATTTTTAATAAAATGTAATTTTCACTTACAAGTGGCTCCATGGGGTCCCAAAATCGACACAAGGATACCCATGGTTGGTAATGTATCATCCAACATGGTTATGACATGATAGGGTAATCTAATATTTTAATAATATTATTTTTAACCTTTATTTAGCAGACATACCTTTTTACTATGGTAAATAAAATATTTACTGAAGTTACAATTCATAATGTATAAAATTAAAAGTTAAATATTTACAAAATTTAGACCTCTTGATTCTAAATAAGGAATAAATCTTTCTAAATTCATAACACAGATGTTTGAAAAATTAATTTAAAATTAATTTTTGTTGTCAAATCTAAAATAGTCTTTTTTAAGAAATAATAACTATCAAATGATTGACATTTTTTTCTATCTAATTTAATTGTGAAATTTCCACTAATAACCAACATTATATTAAATGAAAAAAAAACATAATCTAATTACAATGTGAATGTCACATCCAAGGTAAATAAAGAATTAGACATATTTCATATTTATTAATATTTTTGAATTAAATATTAATTTTACTTTAAAAGGGATGCTATGTTCGATAGCGTACCTAATACGCAACAATGAGTTTTTTTGAAATCATATGTTGCACACTAATAATATAAAATTATTATTTTAAACGGTAGTCAACTCTTAGCCATTGTATTGGCATTAATGAAAAAAACTAAATTCAATATGATTATACATGTTAATTAAATGTATTTACATTTATCCAATAAAATGTAGAGGCTTAAAATGAGAATGAATCTAATTTTAAGCATAATTTACATTAAAAGGGATATTTACCACCATTTAATGGTGAAACATTTTTAAATCTAGATTTTGTCACTTTAATACAATCTATATGAAAAAATAAAATCCTTATTTAGAATGGGGTCATCAAAATTTACTTTGTGTAAATTTTTGGAATTTTTCTGATAAAGTTCATTTTTTTAATGAATAGTGAATGTATTGTATTTTAATTCAAAAGTTACTTTTAATATAATTTATTTACATGGATAGATTATCTTTTTAATTGTTTTTAATGTTATATTTAACGGGATTGTTACCAGTTAATCCAATGTTGGTCATTGGAATTAATTTCTCTTTGAAATTGGACATAAACAAGTATCAATCTTTTGATAGTTATTGTTTCTTAAAAACACGCTATTTGTTATAACAACAGGAATTAATTTTAAAATTAATTAATTCCACTTCTATGTTTTGAATTTGGAAAAATAGACATCAATTTTTAATAGGGAATACCAAATATAGCTTAGGCTGAATTTTTGGTATTTTTCTGAAAACATCATATTTTGATGAATAGTGAAACCACTTAGTAGTAGTTAAAAAAACTGACTTTTTCACTTAAATAAAATGTTACCACTTATGTGAATTGAATTTCAAAAATCCAACATACATGGTTTTTATCAAGATGTAAAATTCTCTTCATTAAGATGAAAATATTTTTTTGGTGAATATTAACTTTTGACTTTTATTTACTGTAGTTAAAGGTAAATAAGGTAATTCAATGTTTAAAAAATATTATAATAATTCAAAATTACCTTAAAACTTGTCCAAACCTTATTTATAGATTCATTAATGACCATGGACATCATTGGGTCGATTTTGGGAACCCATTGATCCACTTGGGAGTGAAAATGACAATTTAGATTAATTAATTTAATGTAAAGACCAAATTGTCATTAACAAAACTCTTTTAGTAATTAATTTTTATATGGTGTTATATAAGTTCTATTTTCAACTATAAATATTAATAGGAAATATAAAACAATTTCCTACAAGAAAATTATTATTTTTAAACTTCTAATAAATTAATTAATTTTTTACACAAAAATGATGCAGTATTTACCTCATTATTAAATGATTAAAAAAATAAGATTATAATGATTAAAATATTATCCAAAACATGTCCAATTATGATTGGATGATTTTATTTAAACCATGAATCATCTTATATTTTACCTTAATTACTCTTGGACCATTACAAACTGAATATCATTATATAGTAAAATAATAGTTTCACACTTTCCTAAAGATCCCCTCCACCCCCTTATAAAAGAGACAACTTCTAACCAATTCCTCACACCTCTCAATCCATTTGGCCCATCAAAAATCTGCCCAATTAATCTCTAAAAATACCTCTCCTCTTCTTAGAAGCCTTACCTTAGGCATAAGGCACTTCAAGAAGTCCTTTGGTTCAAACCAAAGGGAGTAACCCAAATTAAAGGTAACAGTTTCTCTTAAATTGTTTTCTTTTATTTTACTTCTCCAACCCCTAAACTCTTTTTATTTACTTTATTTTGTCACAACACCAGTATCCTCAATTTTCTAGGTTATTTTTATGAGATGTATTCGAACTAAACTTACACACACCTATATCTAATGGATGAAGTACATAATTTTTTTGGGGATGGAAAACTAACGCCTCACGAAATGATGATTGTTCAATTACATCTTACCACCTCTCATGGTGGCCATTATGATGGAACTGTATTTATATATGATATATATTATTTTTATGATTTCCTTATACTTCTCTACTTCCCAATTATATCAAGCCGTTATGGCTTCCATAGTGGGTAAATACGATAATCTCATTTGAGGAAGTGCGGACTACCGCGCCCTCAAAGTGATTTGATTCGTTAATGCCTTATATGGGATGTATAAATGATGGAGTTAAGGATATTATATATTATATTATATTGGAATTATAATATACCCATGTATCATATTGTTTTAATTCCGTTAAAACAATAAATATAAATTAAAGTAGCGTTCATGCGTACGTACGGCTTACCGTCTCCATGAACGGTGCATTTCATTCCTTACATCTAAATGTTATGTACTTTTATAAAAACCTTTATATAGTGCATATATATAATATATATTATATCCAAATCATGAATATAATTATGGATATAATGAACTATTGACCACATGGACAACTTTTAAATATAAGGTGTTCATTTTGACTTAAGTACCAAATATCGACAAAATTAACGTTATTAACTTAAATGGTTACATAATGCTTATAACATGGTAATAAGTAATATAAAAGTAATAATAAACTTGAAAAAGATTCTTAAACAATTAGAAATTAACTTTAGTATATTATTCATGAAATTAAAGAACAATCGAGTCAAGTCGGACACGAGGTAAGGGATCCGACCTCTCTCTTTCTTTTCATGTACTCTCTTTTATTTCATTTAATTTATGATCCATGTTATTATGTTGGAGTATGTTATTTTATATTCAAAATACTTTCATTTTTATTTTCATATGATGAGATACCCCCTCTTACTCTCATTAATTTATTTTAAGAATTTTTATGTGGCACCGTTAGGCTGCCGAATTTTTGTAAGGGATTTTCTTATCTCACTTTTAATTCCGTGATATTTCCATTGTTCGGCACTTATTTATTACATGTGGTGTAACGTGTATTTCCACTGATATATATTACCTTGATTAGATTTATATTCATTTTATTCTATGATTAATTTTCTGGTTATTAACTTTTGGTCATTCGATTCAATTTGAATACAATGAAGTAATGGTTTTTCATTTCACTGTTTATTCCCATGAGATTCATGCTATATTGGCCACTATTTCATTTTGTGTTGAATATGTACTGCCAATGATTGTACTATTTGTGTAATATACTCTCATTTATGAGTATTTACATCTTCATTGGATGATCCTTCTTTCATGTGACTGATGTTTTGTAAGTTACCAAATCGGTAAGGGAACTCCTTAACCCAATTCCCATTCTTTGGGTTGATATTCTCTTTTTTTATTTACGTCTTCCTATGAATATGTGTGAAATAGATCTGATTATTTTACACTTAATATACACTTATATTAGGTGTATTTATATTTTTCACACAAAATTATGAGATTGATTTATCCTTAATTTAAGGATACCAACTTTATAAGGGATGTTATCTCCATTTACATTTCCATTGAGACTTCATTATTGTTATGCACCAATTCAATCATATATGTTGTATATACTATCCATTGAAATATTATATCATGAATCCATTTATTATCAAGATATTATAATGTTCTGATTAAAATTTATTCTTCAATTATTTGTATTGAAGCATCCCTCTTTTTTGTAAAAAACTCTTTAACTAAATATCGTTTTAAATGTTTTTAAGATTTATTTCTATAAATATTTCTAATTAATTTCCATGTTTTAAAAATGGGTTTTAGGATTTATTTATATGGACATTAATGTTTTCAAATGATAATTCATTTAAAATCTTCAAAGTGGTATGGGACACTTTGATTCAAAAATATCTTTTTAAAAAGGTATTGAAAATGATTTGATAAAACATTGTTTATTTAAATATCTTGATTTGATATATTGGAATGTGGAAATTTTATCTTTCATTTATACATGTGTTATATGTTATGATTATGTTATGGTTATTGGGAATTGTTTACATATACGGGTGGTTCTGTGATAAGCCTAGGGTGGGTGAGCCCGAGATAGCTCTCCAATGCATTGGGTAACGTCACAGAGGTAAACGCGAATGTTTCTCCTAAGAGATTTAGGGAATATACTGTGATGGGTATTCCAAATGTGACTCCCTATGTAGTTGTGATCCCTAAAATGTAAGTATGTTATGAATTCCCTACGTTACCTTTATGATTTATGATTTCTATGTGTTAATCTTAAATCTTATGATTTTGTAAGGTGTGTTATGATTGAAAAGTATTGGTTTTATTGATTTGTATTTATTGATGGGATAATGTTTTCCTTCCTCATTTTATAACCCTTATTGAGCTTTTTATGCTCATCCGATGTCTTTGAAATGTTTTCCACAGGACTTAAAGATGAATTGGGTCAAGGATGGGATCATGGAAAAGTCACGCTATCTAAAACATGGAACTAGACATGTTTATTTTTAAGAGTTTTTATTTTATGAAAAATTGATAATGAATAGTAGTGTCTTCTTGTAATATTCAATTTGTAATGTAATAGTTATGGCCTAAATCTCTAAAACTCTAAACCTGAAAAGATCCTCAATGCCAATTATTTGTTTAATTCATGATTATGTAATGTTTTAAGGACGATTCCTTATAGTAAAACCTATTAAAAAGATAATATATCCATATAAATAAATTAGATTAAAATGCACGTTCAAATTAAAATGTAGTATTTTTCCCTATTCATGAATAAAATGAACATTATCAGAAAAATACAAATATTTTATCCAAAGTAAATTTTCATGTCCCACATTAAAATAATAATTTGAATTTTTCAATTGAAACATATAAATGTGAAAAAACAATATTTTTTAGGGTTCACATTTAAAAGGCATTAAATCGACTTTTAAAGAATAGTAGAGTATTTAATGCATAAAATAAGATTCATTATAATTTTAAGCATAAAAATTTATTTCATAAACAAAAAAACATTTAAAAAACATTTTTAATCATATTGTATTTATTTTTTATCATTCCGTCAAATATAATGGCCAGACATTAACAATCATTTAAAATAATAATAATAATATATTAATTTTCAGAATAACATAATGTTTTGGGAAACATAAAATTTCAAAGAATCTCATATTGGCATGTTGAGTATGATATCAAAAAAAAATTATCCTATTTAAAGTAAAGTTAATATTTTATTTTTAAATGTTAATATATATGAAAATGTTTTAATTTATTATTACCATGGTCATTACATCCTTTCCTCTTTTTAAATTTGAATCCTTGGAATTTTAAAATTGGTCATGGAAACATCATAGAATGTCCCACATCAGAGAAAGAGTCAATAAAACTATCAGTTTTAAAAAATTAAACTGAAGTACAATGGTCATCCAAGATAACAAAAACAAAGATTCCATGAGAACTAGGATATGGAAGATAAAACTAACCATCATGTTCTGATGGAGAGTGATTGAAAACATGATTAGGAGGATGTTAACAACTAGAAATCCAGAAACATATTATGGGTTAAATGGTAATTGGTTTCCTAGTAAGAAAATTAAAGGAACATCATTTTTGTTTTAACTTCCATTTTATAATGTAGGAGAATGTATTTACGAGAATGAATACGGACATAAGGATATATACTTACTTTTCAAGTAGAGTTTCCTCCATTAATAAGTTTCTAACAAAAACTCATCTTATCACCCAACGATGAGTATTCAAGATGACATGGTCACACATAAAGAGTAAGAACATACATCTATAAATCACATAATCCAAAAAATATGAACTATATATTTCCCCTTTATTTAGACATTAACCAAAACCAAAACGATTAGTACAAGATCAGATAATCCTCAAAAAGTATAATATTTTATAAAAAATACTACTATTAATCTCCAAAATTTAACAAACAATACACAAATTTCAATAAAGACAATTCAATTAAAAACTATCATAAAAATTATTCAATCTAAACAGAACTATTATTGAAACCCAAAACACCAATGGATTTAATCACATAGTCATCCAAAGTAAATCTTAATATTTATCATCAAAAAACATCAACCTATATTAAAGTCACATACATATGTGTAATTAACAAAATCTCAAATTTTCTGTGATAGGGTAATAATTTCCATAAAAAACCTAAATTTTTGTATGCCCACAATAGAAATATGGATTTTACTAAAATAAAATTTCAACCATTACAGCACAAATCAAAATCCCACAGTATTATATTTTCTTTTGGTATACAAAATTTCTCCAAAAGAGATAACGTCTTCCAAAATAACCTTTATAACTTAATTTATGACAACCCTTCTTTTATTACAAACTTAAACATGATTTATAACATAAACTATTCACTTGATTATACATGGATGATCGAGAGGTATAGTGTATTTGGGGCTTAGGATCATTACATAACAACATAAAACATTAAATACAACATATTTATTAAAAACATCCTTTACATGACCACTACATTCCCTCATACTTAGCATTGCATGGGATAATCTGAGGACATGCATAAGAAACGAGGTGAGCTATAAAGCCCAGTATGGGAATAAACATGGAATACATGAGGAGTACAATAATTGTTAGACAATAGTCATATCAATAAATCACAAGTGAAACATGAACATAAAGGAACGATAAATTGTCATAATCATAACATAGAAATGTGGAAACAACACTTAACATGGAATTAGCATGATCCAAGACTCATTTCACATGGAGCATGAGTAAATCCTCATTGAACATGAATAACGAGTAAAACCTTGTTGCACATGAATTATCATGAGTCAAAACTCATTGCACATGACGTATTAGGACATTATACTTTACCCAATGCATTGGAGCACTATGAGGGCGCACCCTTCCAAAAAATTTCATTTCATGCATAAGTGTGCCACATGGATCATTAAACATGGATTATAAAACATAATCATTTATTCCATGAAAAATCATTCTGGAATGGAACTTTATAATCAATATGTAAATGTTCATGAAAGTTAATACCTTTGATGGAGAAATGGGCATGTTATTCACGACACAATGGCAATGACTTAGAAAATCAGTTCAATTTTGGCAGTGTAACGGTGTGATATAAGAATTCATAAAACTGGTTGATGATAGATAAAAGGGTGTCGCATCATATATACATGAAATGGACAGTAAGGGGGGTCATATAGATACATGTCCCAACAATTGTAATGGAATTTAGATCCATGATACAAAATTATTGCTTGAATGTAAATGAGGAGAGAGAAGTTCCCTTCGGAATTTCAGCATAGTAACGGGTGTACATGGGAGGAATTTAATGAGAGATAAAGTGGTCTCCCATCATTAAAACAATAAAAGGGACGTATGGGGGAGGTGAGAAACCATAAACCCTTATTTATAATTTAAATTAAAAGGGAATAACTATATTATGAAAATTAGACAAAAAGTGAAAGGAAGAAAAACCATTACTTGGAAGTGTGCTTCCAAAGGCATGAGAGAGGCATGAGAGAGGCTTCTTAGGAGATTGGTTCACCTTGAGAGGATTATAGAGAGAGGATTCCAGAGGTTGGATGAACTCTAAAGGCTTTGAGTGAGGAGGAAGTTGGATATTTGATGGGTTTATATTGGAAAGGTAAGTGAATTATTTATTATTTATTTTTGGGACCCCTTACATTAAACTAATCCAAACCCCAAATCAGCTCATGGTTTTTCCCATGGTTTTAGGAAATGGGGATAGGAAAAAAATATTTTATAAGGCCAAAGTCTGAAATTATTAAAATAATGGGTTTCATATGTGGAGGTGAGTCACACTCCCATGGAAAATAATTTAAAAATACGAGATGTTTAATAAGTCTTGAGGGGGCCATTAATGCTTTGTAAAATAATTCAAACAAACCCAAAATTGAATTATTTTAATGGTAATACATATATTGGCCGAAAAAAAATCTTATAGTATTTTATTACATCAATATTGGGTCATTATGATTTCATAAAACACATTATATATTTAAACGGTATTTAATTTATACCCAAAAATTTGACTTGCTCAAGAAATTATGAAAAATTCACGATTGATTAATTTCGACATATTGATTCCAAAAATAACATTTATTTTATCTAAATAATTTTCAATATATGTTAATTTTTACTTTTAAAATAAAAATTGACATTTATCGAAAATTCACGGGCTTTGACAAAAATGGATTCCAATCCTTAATAAAAATTACAATTGCATTCATAAAATTATAAGATCATTTATATTTAATAAAAATTAATTTAATAATAATAATAATATTTTATTAAAATATTATTTAATTCAAAAATCCCTTAATTTAATAAAATATAATTCTTAATTAACTAATAACTAAAAACACTATTTGTACTTTAAAAACTATTTAAAATGTATCAATAATGACAAGAAATATATTAATTGTTATATACAAAACAATAATGTTCAGGAACATAGTAGTAGCAATTTGTTACATAACCCCTTCAAACAGATGCATATGACCTAAGGGTAAGTTGTGAAACGGTGACAGACTCTTGGGGTGGCTCAGATAACATCACTCGAGTGGTAATCTCTATCAACTTCCAATTTTCCCGTAGATGGTCCCGTTCGAGCTTGACATGAAGAAGCTCAGCTTGGGCTTTGTCAAGAGGGAAGCCCAAAGATGCCACCTCTTTTCCGAGCACCGATAAATGGGATTCGTATGGTAAAATTATACTAGATGATGACATCACTTCCTTTGTCTGAGTAAATTGGGTTTGTTAAAGTCCTATATTTATAATAATCATGTCATTACTGTTCAAATGATATAAAAGAAACTGTCACAACTCTTATCATAAAACCAATGAAGTAGACATTTTATATAAACATTTTACATAAAGAGAAATTTAATTAGATCAAGAGGGATTTCCATTAATGAGACTTTGGGATGTTACAATATTCCCCCATTTAGAAATTTCGACCTCGACATTTCCTTTTCCCACACTAAAATAGATGTGGATAACTCGGCTTCATAGTTTCCTCCGATTCCCAAGTCTCTTCTTTAAAATTGTGGTTTCGCCACAACACCTTGACGAGGGTCATTGTCTTATTTCGTAGAACTTTTTCTCTATGATTTAAGATCTTCACTGGTTTCTCCTCATAAGAAATATCATCCTCCAACTGTACCACCTCATAAGAGAGTACATGTAAAGGGTCTGGTATGTACTTCCTTAAGAGGGATACATGAATGAAATATTGTACATTGGCCATGGTAGGTGGTTGTTCTAGTCGATAAGCCAGAACCCTGACATGGTAATGAATCTCAAAGGGGATGATGTACCTTGGACATAACTTCCCTTTCTTTCCAAACCTCATGACCTTCTTCAACAGAGATATGCATAGATAAATCATGTATCCAACATTAAACTCAAGGTCTCATCGACGATTATCTGAATAACTCATCTATCGACTCTGGGCTGCCTTGATATGCTGCTGAATGGTTTTCACCTTCTCCACCATTTCCTTGACAATTTCTGGACTAAGTGGCTTACGTTCACCGACCTCATCCCAACATGCCAGTGTTCTTCACCTTTTCCCATATAGGGCTTCTTTTGTGCCATTTGGATGCTCGAGTGGAAACTGTTATTATAAGAGAACTCAACCAGAGGAAGATGTTGATTCCATACTCCTTTAATGTCCATTGAGCACGCTCTCAACATATCCTTAAGTGATTGGATAGTCTGCTCGGATTTTCCATCAGTTTGAGGATGATAGGCCATACTGAAGATCAGTTTAGTATTCAGAGCATGTTGAAGACTCTTCTAAATCATATAGGTGAATCTTGGATCTCAGTAAGATATAGTAGATAGTGGTACTCCATGCAGCTTTACCAGTTCCCCGATATATATCCAAGCCAGTTTATCCAATGAGAAATCCTCCCGAATAGAAATGTAGTGTGTTGTATTTGTATGATGATCCATAACAACCCAAATTTCATTGTTGCATTTGGATGTCCTATGAATTCCAGTGACAAAGCCCATGGTGATTTTCTCACATTTCCATTCTGGTATGGGAAATGGTTGCATCATCCCCTTAGACTTTTACCTCTCTGCCTTCACTTGTAGGCACACCAAGAACATTGATGTATATTACGTGATATCCTTCTTCATATTATCCCACCAAATGTTTCCTCGGAGATCTCGATACATCTTTGTGCTCCCTGCGTGAATAGAGAAATTTGAACTTTTTTCATCATCCAAAAGTTCTTTCTTGAGCTCCGTACTTGATGGAACACATATTATTTTCCCAAATCTCACAATTCCTTCTTCATTAACATTTAACTCTGAGGATTTCCCTTTTTTGATAGCTTCCACTTTATCTTGAATTGCCACATCATCCTTTTGAGCATCCTCTAACCTTTCCAAATGATATGGTTGAGAAATCATTTGGGAAAGGATTTATGATGTTCCCTTATTTATGATTCCCATGTCCATCTTCATCAAATCTAAGAAGATTGGATCCTTCTCAATTCTTATCATTTATAGAATCGTTTGGTCCTTTCTACTTTGGGAATCTGCCTCCTTGTTCGCTTTCCCATGGTGGTAATGTATTGAACATGTATAATCCATGATGAGTTCTATCCATATTCTCTAGCACATATTAAGCTCTTTCTGTGTGAATATATATTTAAGTCTCTTGTGGTCAGTATATATCTCACATTTATCCCTATAGAGATAATGTCACCATATTTTCAAGGAAAATATCACACCGCCAACTCTAGATCATGTGTTGGGTAGTTTCGCTCATGGATTTTCAACTGCCTTGAGGAATAGGATATCACTTTATCATTATGAATCAGTACACAACCTAAGCCTTTCTTCGAAGCATCACTGAAGACCACAAAAATTTCCCCACTTGTGGGTAAAGTGAGCACGATTGTAGTGATAACCCTCCTTTCCAACTCCTTGAAGCTTTATTCGAATTCATCACACCATGAATATTTTACTCCCTTTCAAGTTAGCTTGGTATGAGGGTTGGACAATCGTGAGAAAGTTCTCACAAATCGTTGATAATATCCAGCTAACCCCAAGAAGCTATGGATATCTGTTACAGTTGTTGGCCTTGGCCATCCCTCAATTACACTTGTTTTGGAGGGACCCACTGATATCCCAATACTTGTGATGATATGGCCCACGAATGAGACTTCCTTCAACCAGAACTCACACGTGATGTACTTTTCTTAGAGCTTCTCCTTGCGCAATGTCTCCAGTACAGTTCTTAAATGCTCCTCATTATCCTCTTTGGTTTTGGAAAATATTTGAATATCATCAATAAAGACTACCAAAAATTTGTCAGGTAATCTATAAATACTCTATTAATCAAGTCCATGAAGATTTTTTGAGCATTGGTGAGTCAGAAATGCATTACTAAAAATTCATAGTGCCTGTATCTTGAACAAAAATTAGTCTTGGGGACATCTTCCT
This sequence comes from Viscum album, assembly GCA_963277665.1. Classification (NCBI taxonomy): domain Eukaryota; kingdom Viridiplantae; phylum Streptophyta; class Magnoliopsida; order Santalales; family Viscaceae; genus Viscum; species Viscum album. The sequence continues at coordinate 535,963,965 of OY728141.1, read as the reverse complement.
TCATCATCCATACTTGATAGTATCCCGACCACAAATCTACCTTGAAGAAATTGTGCTCCATGAAGCTGATTGAACAAGTAATCGATCTGTGGCAGATGATACTTGTTCTTTATCATGGATTTGTTAAGTTCATGATAATTGATGCAAAGCTGCATTGACCCATCCTTCTTCTTGACGAAGAGGACTGGTGAACCCAATGGTGAAGCACTTGGGTGTATAAACCCTTTATCTAGATTCTCCTGTAGTTTTTTCTTCATATCTTCAAGCTCAACGACATCCATTCTATAAGGAGTCTTGGATATTGGTAGATCCCCAGGTATATGTTCAATTGACAATTCAATGTCTCTTCTAGGAGGAAGACCATGTTGTTCCTCGGGAAACACATCAGCGAATTCCCTCACAATATGAATTTCTTCAAGGATGGTTTCTTCATTGGACTCAATCATCTAAGCCAGATACATGTGCTCATAGGGAAGTAATATCCAAGCTTGAGATGATGGAGCTAAAGGAGATTCATCTTCCTCCTTACACTTATAATGAATTGGGGTTTTATTCTCCATATGGAGTGTGATTTCCCTCTCCCGACAATTTATGTTGGCTCTATATAAGGAAAGCCAATCCATGCCATGAATTGAATCAAATTCCACTAGAGGGAGTATGACATGGTTTTCTGGGAAATTAAATCCACAAATTATGACATGGGAGGAGATATATTCTCGGGATGTAATGATTTCCCCATTTTCCGTACTCACTGACATCTTCACTTCCATGATTTTTGGTGGTGCTGGGATTGTTCTACTAACCTTTTGAGATATAAAAGAATTCGTAGAATCTGAATCAAAAAGTATGTTCACTATTATTGAATGAATAACTAGCATACCTGTCACCACTTCATTGTCGGGGTTCACTTCGGCAGAAGTGATGGAAAAATCTCTTCTTTGCTGCCTTGTAGGTTGTTGGTTGCCTACGAAAACCTTTGGATTAGGGCACTGATTTGCAAGATGCCCCAGTTCTTGGAAGTTGTAGCAATGAACAATGCATTGAGATTCCAATAGAGTGTTCCAATACTATGTCATAGATGCGGGTATTTATTGCTGATAGTTAACATCTAGGTGCCCTTCTCTTCCACAACTAAAGCATTTCCTCGTCCCCTTGAGGCAATTTCCAGGGTGCTTATTTCTGCAATTTTGGCATATGGGGTGTTGGATCTTCATAGCACAGTTGGATTTATCCATTAGACCGCCAACATTGACGTCCACCTTGCGCTTCATTTCCACATGATACCCCTGTGATTCCCCAATATCCATTTCGACCTTGAGGGCATATCAGAAAATTTCATCATAGCTATCGAAGTCACAGATCCCTAATGATTTCTGCAAGCTAGGCTTCAGCCCACCAAATAAGCGGTCAAACACGCATTCAGGGGTAACGACAAAGTTGGATGCATATCGTGCAATCCTAGTGAAGTATTCCTCATACACACCAACAGTTTCTAATTCTTTTTTTCTTGAGGGAATGGATGTCTCTTTCCATCTTAATCCAGCGGGTACGCGGAATATATTTATCCAAAAACATATTCCGAAAATCCTTCCATTCCAACACCTTTAAATTCTCCTCAGGCTTCGTATTTTTGATCAACACCCACCACTGATCAGCTTCACCCTTCATACGATAATCGGCTAGGAGAACATTCTCTTGTTCTTAAAATTAAAGGATGGAGAAGATCTTTTCAATGGAGTTGATCCATTGTTCAGCAAACGTAGGATCAAATGATCCACTAAAAGTAGGAGGAAATTGTCTCATGAAGCTCTCGACAACAACTTGTTCATTCATATGGGGGTTAGGAAGTTCTTCTTGGCCCGTGATTCTATACAAATCTTGAGTTAAGTGAGAGAGAAGTGTGACTAAATTCGTGATTCCCGCTCCCATTGGATTGGGCATCTCATTAGTACAGTCATCACACTGATCATTACATCGGTTTTTATTCTGAGTCCTCCTATTACCAGCCATTGGCTAGAATAAAAGGAAAGTTAGGGGCTAACACATAATGGGTAATCCAAAGACAAAAGTTGATGACTTATGAATAAAATTCTATTTCATTAACTCATGAGTCTACAGGCTTCAATCTAGGCTTTTCATGAACTTCTTTCTAACATATATTCTTAGGGGTATTTTTTTATTCCCTTAATAAGGGTTCATACGAAGCTTGTGAATTTATCAAAACATATCCCTCAGGAGTGTCAAAACCATGATTGAAGCATGGCCTATTGTAGTTCACCGGTTCCCATTCGAGTCTAGCTCAAAGCGGTGTTTTTGGGTTTCACCCCTAGGATACATATGTGCCAGAGCCGCCTCTACCTACTCGTATCCAAACAGTGATTTATTTGTTTGATAAACCACTTAATCAGTACTTAACAAAACATAGGGATGTTTTTATTATACTTATTCTTGACTATAAGGCTTTACTAGGGTTTTCTAATTCTAATCCCAAATATAACTAATCCTATCCTCTAATACCAACTATGACAACCCTTCTTTTATTACAAACATAAAAATGATTAATTACATAAACTATTCACTTGATACAATATGGATGATCGAGAGTTCTAGTGTATTTGGGGCTTAGGATCATTAAATAACAACTTAAAACATGAAATACAACATCTTTATTGAAAACTTCCTTTACATGCCCACTACATTCCCTCGTACTTGGCATTGCATGGGATAACTTGAGGACATGCATAAGAAAAGGGGTGAGCTATAATGCCCAGTATGGGAATAAACATGGAATACATGAGGAGTACAATACATGTTAGACAATAAGAATGTCGATAGAGCACAAGATAAACATGAACATAAAGGTACGATAATACATGATAATCATAACATGGAAACGTGTCTATAACACTTTAGCATGCGCCAAGGCTCATTGCACATGGAGAATGATTAAATCCTCATTGAACATGAAGCACGAGTAAGCCCTCATTGCACTTGAATTATCATGTGTCAACACTTATTTCACATGACGTATCATGATACAATACTTTACCCAATGCATTGGAGCGCTATAAGGGAGCACCCTTCTTAAACATTTCATTTCATGCATAAGTGTTCCACATGGATCATAAAACATGTATTCATAAAACATAATAATTTATTCCACAACAAAGGAATTTATAATGAAACAATATAATCAATATGTAAATTTTCATGAAAGTGAATACCCTTTTTGGCGAAATGGGAAAGATATTCACTAGACAATGGCATTGTCTTAGAAAATTGGTGCAATTTCGGCGGCGTAACAGCATGATATAAGAATTCATAAAAATGGTTGATGAGAGAGAAAGGGGTGTCTCATCATATCTACATGAAATTTACATTAAGGGGGTTTATATAGATACATTTCCAAACAATTTTAATCGAATTTAGATTCATGATACAAAATTAATGCTTGAATGTAAATGATGAGAGAGAAGTTCCTTTCAGAATTTCAGCATAGTAACGGGTGTACATGGGAGGCATTAAATGAGAGAGAAATGGGTCTCCCATCATTCAAACAATAAAAGGCCGGTATGGGGGAGGTGAGAAACAATACCCCAACATTTATAATTGAGATTAAAAGGGAATAACAATATTAAGAATATTAGATAAAAAATTGAAAGGGAAAAAAACCTTACTTGGAAGTGTGCTTCCAAAGGCTAGAGAGAGGCTTGAGAGAGGCTTCTTGAGAGCTTGGGGCACCTTGGGGGGATTCTAGAGACAGTTGGACAGATGTTGGATGAACTCCAATGGATTTTAATGAGGAGGAAATGGGAGCATGGATGGGTTTATATAGGAAAGGTGAGTGGATTCTTTATTTTTTATGTTTGGGACCACTTACATTAAACTAATCCAAACCACAAATCATCTCATCGTTTTTGCCCATAGTTTTTGGAAAATGGAATAGGAGGAAATATTTTATAAGGCCAAATTCCGAACATCATAAAATAATGGGGTTACTTATGTGGTGGTAAGTCACACTCACAAGGAAAATAATTTAAAAAGACAAGATGTTTAATAAGTCTTGAGGGGTCCATTAATGCTTTGTAAAATATGTCAAACAATCCCAAAATCCCATTATTTTAATTTTAAATATTATATTGGACAAAAAAACATTATTATATTTTATTACATCACTATTGGGTCATTATGATGTCATAAGACACATTATATATTTAAACAGTATTTAATTTTTACCCAAAACCTTGACTATCAAAGAAAATTATGAAAAATTCACTATTGGATAATTTCGACATCTTGATTCCAGAAATATCATTTATTTTATCTAAATAATTTTCTAAATATGGTAATTTTCACTTTTAAAATAAAAACCAACATTTATCGAAAATTCATGGGTTTGGACAAAAATGGATTTCAAACCTTAATAAAAATTACAATTTAATTTATAAAATTATAAGATCATTTATATTTAATAAAAATTAATTTAATAATAATAATAACATTTTATTAAAATATTATTTAACTCAAAATCCCTTAATTTAATAAAATAGAACTCTTAATTAAATAATAACTAAAAGCACTATTTTTTACTTCTAAAAATATTTCCAATGTATCAATAATGACAAGACAGTATATTCATTATTACATACAAAAAATAATGTACATGAACATAGTACTAGTGATTTTTTATATAAACCCTTAAAATAGCTGCAAAAGAGCTAAGGGTAAGGTGTGCAATGGTGACAAACTCTTGGGTTGGCTCAGATAACATCGCTCGAGTAGTAATCTCTATCAACTTCCACTTTTCCCGTAGACGGTCCCGTTCGAGCTTGACATGATAAAGCTCAGCTTTGGCTTGTTCAAGACCGAAACCCAAAGATGCCACCTCTTTTTTGAGCTTCGACAAATGGGATTCGTATGGAGTAATTCTGCTTGATGAGGTCATCGCTTCCTTTGTTTGAGTAAATTGGATTTGTTAAAGACCTATATTTATACTAATCATGTGATCACTGTTCAATGACTATAAAAGAAATGGTCACAATTCATAACCTAAAACCAAATAAGTTGACATTTCATAAAAACATTTTACATAAAGAGACATTTAATTTGATCAGGAGGGATTTCCATTAATAAAACTTTAAGTCGTTACATAGTTACTAAATAATTTTCCTATACTAACGATATCCATTGGATACAAAATAAATTACCCAAATCAAATTACACATGATCCATAAAATCTTTTTACTAAAACCAATTATTCATATTAATGATGGACTTCACATAGTCTAGTGGTAAGAAATAAATCCAAATCGCACTTGGGTTGTGGGTTAGATTCTGGCAGCTTTTTCTGACACGATGGGTTGTGACATGGCCTATGTGTTGTCCTTTTTCAAAAATTATATAATTTTATAACAATACCAAAAATGACACAAATTCCTAAAAAATAACCATAATATATTTTAACCTCTATTGTTATCTCAGATACCAACTATAATTCCCCAACATTAATCATTACATTATCTAGAATTAAATTAATAGTTGTCATTGATGATATTTTTAGGTTTTGAGTTTTATTGAAGTTTCCTATAACTATTACATTACATCTCAAATATTACAATATACACACATCTACTCGGTATATATATTTTTACATATAATAAAAAATCATAAAAGAAAAAAAATTATTTTCTTGATATAAATATACATTAATTTTACTTTCTATTTCCATTCTTTATTCCCCGTGAAAAACATTTCAAAAACATGGGTTGACCATAAAATCTCTATAAGGGTTATAAAGAAAAGAAAGAAAATAGTTGTCCATCAATACATAAATAACATAATATCTTTAACACACCTCATGAAATCATATGATTTATGTATACGACTTTTAAATCCTAAATCATAAAGGTATACTGTTTCATATATAAAATACATACATTTTAGCATTCAAATATACATAGGTAATTATGTTTGGAATACCCATCATAGTATATTCCCTTAATCGCTTATGGGAATCATTAATTTATACCTATGTCAAATTACCCAATTCATTGGAGAGATATATCAGGCTCACCCACCCAAGGATTAACACGGAACCTCCAGTATATGTATACAATTCTGTAGAACCATAACATAATCATTAAACATGAACAAGCATAAAAGAAAGATAACATTCCCACATTGAAAACACTATATAATATTTCAATATATTGACATAGTGAATCCATTATCAAAAAATTTGAAATAAAAAAAACATGTAAAAAATATATGGTATTAATTTTCCTTTTAAAAATATTAGGTCTTGTAAAGGAATCCAAATATCATACAATGATTGCGGTGACAGAAAATTCGTTGTCACCGCGTATGTTAAAAAGAAAATGTTCCTTTTTCATTTACTAAAACACTTAATAAAACAAAATATCACTTTTGAAAACCGTTGAATGAAATTACTATGAAAATGATATAATAATACACCATGTAAAATATGTTCATGTATAAACCAAAATATGCATCAATTAAATAAGATTGAGATGAAGCCCCTTACGAAAATTTTACAGCATCATAACGTCACTTAAAAATTCATAAAATGAGTTATTGGGGGAAGAAACTATATCTCATTACATTAGCATAAATGTTAAAAAAATAAGGATATAGGAGAAAATATCCAATCATAAAAATATGTATATTAAAATACCTAACATAAAGACGTCATTGAATAAAATAAGAGGGTGAAAGGATTCCCTTACATCGAGTCGGACTTATCTTGTATATTCTTTATACATTTTGAATAATAAAATTATGTTAATTTAAACATGATTCAGAACCATTTTTAGGTTTAATATTTCTTTTATATAACTTATTACCTTTACATAACAATTATATAATTATTTTAGTTCATATCTATTTTTTTTTATGTTCAGAACTTGTGTCCAAAATGAACTTTTTATAATTACAAATTGTCTATGTGGTCAAAAGTCCGTTATCCCCAGATATGTATTAATTATTTAAATAATATAAATATATATATAGTATATATGCATTTAGGTCTATAATATTTTTATTTATAATAGTCCATAACATTTGTATTTAAGAAAATTAAATGCACCGTTCATGGAGACGGTAAGCCGTACGTACGCATGAACGATACTTTCATATATTTTGTTCCATTTTTAAATAAATGATAACTAAATGATTCATAGGTAAATTATAATTATTGCATAATATATATGTTATATATTTTACCTAACATCTTAAATTCCAACCCATATTTATTCTATGTATTTTGTGAACGATTTATATCATATTGAGGGGGCAGTAGTCTGCACATCCTCAAATGGAATTATCGAATTTATAAAACATAAAAAGAATAAATTTATTATATAATTGATAAAAAAACATTAATAGTGATAAAATATATATATCATATATCATATATAATTATAGTACCATCATAATGGCCACTATGAGATGTGATAGAAGAATATTGACCAATCATCATTTCGTGAGGCAATAGTTTGTCATCCATAGAAACAGTATGTTCTATACCCATTAAACAAATATGTGTGTAATTGTAGTTAAAATAAAACTCATAACCACATACTAGTTTTTTTAGGAAACATTTTTTATTGTGTAATAAAATAAAAACAATATATTAGGATTTGAAGTATTAGAACAATGGAATTGAATTTTAGAGAAGATGCTACCTCTTAAAACGTGTAACTCTTTTGGATTTGAGCAAAACAACTTCCTTGAATATTAATCTTCCAAGAGGAAATATTTTCTGAGGTAGAAGGGAATTTCAGGAGCTTCATGGGGCAGGATTTGTATGGTCTATAAGGCTTGAGAGGTGTGTGTAATAGGTTAGAGGTGGTGGCCTTTTATAAGATGGAGGAGGGGGTCATTAGGAATGTTTGAAAGTATAATTGTTTTATAAAGTGTTTTCAGGTTCAAAATGATCATAACTCATTAAATTATAGGATAAGATAAAAATAAGTTGAAATAATGTTATGCAATAATAATTTGTTCTATTTTATATATTTGTTAATGCTTATCATTTTTATTTAACCATTTTTTACTCTGACTATGTTATCAAGAATTTAAATCTTTGATAATTAACATAGTAAAAAAACATGAAAAATATACAAAGAAAGAGTCATTAATACAATTTGATTCTTATTATAACTACAAGTAATAATTTTATATTTTTTAGAATTTTAAAATATTTAATAAAATATTGTATATATTAAAATATGAATAATTTCTATTTTGACACTATTCATATAATGAATTTTTAAAAATCTATTACAACATGATTGAATAAAAAAAAGTTATTAATAAAAATATAAAATGTAACTATAATCCATAAAAAATAAATATGAGAAAAAAATAAACAAATTTCATTTTTTTAACATTGATAATATAATTTATTTGAATCCTTTATTAATGAAGAAAAAACTACTTCATCATTCTGACATATTTAAATTTATTTATTTAACGTCTAAAATTTACAAATAAAATATCATGATATAGGATATAATTTAATATTTATAATGAATATTTTTATTCTAAAATAACTATTATATAATATAATATATATATTGTATCACTAAAATATATAAGATTATGTTACATTTTCCTTACCTTTCAATTAATTTTTTATAAAATTTCATTTTCCCTTACCAGTAACTCAATGGGGTCCCAAAATCCTCACAATGTTTCCCATGGTAAGATATGATTTCGAAAAGAGGGTTAATACATGAGTTAGGGTAATTTTATATTATTAAAATATTATTTTTTAAACTTATTTATTAGATTTTCCCTTTAAACATGGTAAATAAAATATTTTCACATGTTACTATTCATCATGTGAAAAAATATAAGTTACATATTTAAACAATTTTGACCCCCTGAATCGAAATAAGGAATCTATTTTTCTATATTCAAAACCTAGATGTTTCAAGAATTAATTTAAAATTAATTACTGATGTAAAAACAAAATAATGTGTTTTTATGAAATGTAAACTCTCAAAACATTGACATTTGTTTATGTGTAATTAAAAAGTGATATTACCTACAAGGGAAAAAATTAATGAAATGATAAAAAATAATCTAATTACACTTTAAAAATAAATAAAAATATATTATATCCATATAAATAAATATGATTAAAAGTTATTTTTGAATAATAATGATGTATTTTTCACAATACATCAAAAAATGAACTTTATCAGAAAAATATCAAAATTTTACCCAAAATAAATTTTCATGTCCCACTTCTAAATAAAAAAGTTTCATTTTTAAATTGGAACATGTAAAAGTGAAAAAACTAGATTTAAAAAGGGCTCACCATCAAATGGTTGTAAATAGAACTTTTATAGAACATTTGAGTATTTAATGATTTAAATCAGATTTATTCTTATTTCAAGCATCAAAAATTTATCAGATAAAATTAAAAAAACTAAAAAAATATGATTTATCATATTATAGTTATTTATTATCATTCCCTATAAAACAATGGCTAGGTGTTCACTACTATTTAAAATAATAATAAAATTATATTATTTTTCTGTATAAATCAATGTTGTGTGCTACATAAGAATTCAAAGAAACATGTTTCTGTGTGTTGAGAATACTATCGAACAAATGATCATTTTTAACATAAAATTATTATCATATTAATTAATATTAATGGAATTAAAAAGGTATTATTCTATAAATACCTCGGTCATTACACTTCCCATAGGTTATACTCATTATCATTATATAGGTAATATAATCATACTAAAGGGGTGTTCTAGAACACTCATAAATGGAAATATTAATTATCATTTAATTAAATATTTTATTACAAGAATATTAAAAAAAATGGCATGGGATAAAACCCTGTTAAAAACATGTAATAAATATATCTACTTATAAGATATGATAATAAGACATATATTCTAAAAAGATAAAACATATACTATGACCCAAAGGTATATAATCAATTAAAATTAAATATGATATATTGAGTATAATCCTATAAATCATCATATATCATTTTATTGAAATTTAGTACAATAATAATCAATGGAAACAATGTAGTAATATAAATTATAATATATTAGACTAGGAGTCATTACCCCTTTCCCATCACATGGTGGAGTAGGAAACACTACCATAATCCTAAAGTATAACATAAATCACTACATTATTACCATAAACATATTAAAGAATAAATCATCACTTAGTTCCAATAACATAGTGCAGAATTTACGAATTCTATATCCCTATAACATAGTAAAAATGATTTACTTCATGAATCCAATAATCGAGTGATAATCAATACACAATTAATATAATAATATATTAATATAAAACTACTGAACAAATAAATATTATATAGATATTGGACTCTTTATACACCCATTAATACATTGGTGTGCAATTAAAACATAAAAATAATCAAACCTAAAACAACATATAATTAACTCATTATAAAGAGATATGATTTTTGAATGACATCCCAAAAACATTCCACAATCTTTTAAGATAATGATGTTTGATTATGGAAAAAAACTAATATAAAAAATGAAACATCAAATGATACATGTGTAGAAAAGAACACCCTTCTGATGTTATAGAATAAATAACATTGAAAAACATGATGAAACATCCTATTTTTAATATCATAAAAGCTCATCAAAATGTTTTTATTCATATAATATTCACTAATCATTATAAAATATTTCAAATACTAGGCACTAAATAATTATTTATAATAATATTTTTAAAAAATATTATTTCATTGAAAAAAAATAAAATAGAATTTATAGAAACAAATTCCATTAAAATCACTCTAAAAAATTTATAATTTCATTAAAAATAAAACATTTATTTTTGAGAAATATAAAAATATTGGCTTCCAATTACAAATTCATCAAGAGTTAAGAAAAAGTAATTCATTTAAAACATTTAATGGAATCATCCAAATTAAGAATACTTATACAGGGAGAGAAAATATAAAAGGTTCTTTTAGATATGATTATATTATTTGTGTAAATGGAGTTGTTATGATCACATTGAAATATAATATTTATATAGGTAAAGTGAATTATTTAGAAAAAATATCTTTTAAAATAATATTCAGTAAAATGAATTTTAAAAGGCGTAAATGATATATATAGAGAATGTGTTGTGTAAGATAAAACATTATTTTCTGAAATGATTAAAAACCATTTAAATGTTTTAAAACACCTTTTAAAACAATTATCATAACAAGGGTTAAAAAAATTACATTTTCAAAGAGGATAAAGAATTTATGAATCTGACGTGAGGAAGAACATAATTAAGATTCCAAATATAATGTATATCATTTGTGGGAAGTTAAAATATAGAAATGGATGAAAATTCAATATCAAATTGAATGAGAATTATTCTAAACAATTTCATAAATATATGGTGGAAAATTAATAGTGGAGAAATATATGAATCAAAAGCTTTATTATCCTCATAGTTATATATATGTAATCATGAAATAAAATAATCATTTTAATGAAACCCATCATAATAATTCGAATTTTGAGAAAAATAATTGTAACTCATTGATCGGAGTTCAGATAACAAAAAACCTTGATAAATCAATGGAAATTTAAAAAAACTAAATATGGATTATAAAAATCCAACAAATAAATGAACATAAAAAAACAAATTCATTGGTTATTAGTAACAAGGAATAAAATATGTCATCGTGAATAATAAGAATTATTTATCATGAAACTAGATTTGAGAAAAAGAACCCAATATATTATTTCTAGAGATCCACCAATGTTCAAAAATATTTTTATATAGAGAATAGATATGTTAGACACATATTTATTGTTATAGTTATTATATATCACTTTTTTTATATATAATTTATAATTATTTTCTAAATTTATAATACATATTTATTATCTATATTAAATATATTTTGTTAGTAATCTTGATCATTTTGATCTTGTTTATTAATGTAAGTATTGTATTTCCAAATATATTCATTATTATATCCATAATGGTAATGAAAATAATGTTTTATAATAATTTACAATTGTATAATTTCATTTTATGTCGGTTTTGGTTATAATTCTTGTGGCCGATGATGGCGACAAAGAAGTTCTGGTGACTTTTAACAAATATGTGTTGGAATCTTAGGTATGAGTTTAATATTAACAATACCATTACATAACAAAAATAAAAACTACATGTTATATATTTATATTATATATTATTAGTGATTATGTTCTCATTTTGATAAATGATAAAATTTTATAAAATTATTCCAAAAGGTTTTTTGACTTATTGAAAGGCGAACATTCCATAATTAATGGATCCATGTGATTATGTATGTTCTATAGTGTGGAATAATATAAAAAGTATATAATAATAATTATAATATCACAATATTTATAAGATTTTGAGTCTTATTTTAAGTTAGTTTAATAAGGTATAAATAAACTGGATGGAAAACAGGATATGTTACTTCACTGAAGTGGTAATCTGCACACACAAAAATGATGTTTTCGTTTTTCATAATGGAAAAGTATCAAGGTGTTTAGTAGTTATTCTTATATCTTAATAACATTAAATATAAAAATTGTGCTAGTTTATTTATATTATATTGAGAAAATTATATTTGGGAATGTTATATATAAAATAAACAATGTTAAGGAAGATTTACTACCCTAATTGAAGAGGTGAGTTTGCCCCCAATAGATTCCATAAAATGGAGAGATTGGGATAAATTCATACAACATGAGGATAAATTATATAAAAGAGTATTCATGTTGAATGAGATTTGGATGTGTTTTGAGATGAAATATAATTATTGTAGTATTTTTAATGGGTTGGTGAGGGACCCCTTTTATAAGTGCCGAAAATTATTTTATTATATATTTAAATATAATATATAAAGAGTACGTGTTTCTTCTATCTAGAAGACTTTGCAATATATAATATTATATTTTGTGATAATATGTCTTCTAAAATTCCTCAACCATTCATTTTTAAACATGTTTTATGCAATTTTGGCATCCTGTACTCTAATAATTTTCATGTTTATCATTTTTTTTCTTTTCTATTGAAACAAATTTTTATATAATTTAAATATAAATTATACATATAAAAATGAAATTATTTTATATTTTAGATAAAATAATTTTAAATTTTTATATCAATATTATCATACTAAATTTTTATATTTAATGAATTTTTATTAGAAAATTATATAATAAAATCCCTGAAAAAAACTTTATTAAAAAGTAAATTTTGATGCCTAAAAGTTAGTCGATTGAAAAATCATTATTATAATCATTATTTTATAGAAATTGGTTAATTATGTTATAGATAAAATCTACAAGACATTCAATGTAAGAAGAAGCCAATTTTTACCAAAATAACATTTTATTAAAATCAATTACCAAACAGAACATATATCTTTGGAACATATTACTTATGTTCATAAAATGATAAGGACTATTTTAATAATTTCATAATGATATATTAATGTTTATATCATTAATCCATATAAAAAACAATTATAATGAATGTTTTTATGATATTTTATGTTATAATTAGTTATTAATATGGTCATAAATGATATAATTTTGGTATAAACTGTATTACACCACACTGACCAAGAAATTATTTATATGAGAAAAATATTAAAGAATTCACCTTACGCCATTTTCTGTGTAACTATTAAATGAAATTGTTATTAAATCATTCATATTCTAATATTTGTACTATTAAATTTTCAATCAAATATGATAATATAAATAAAATATAATTGTATTGAATACTTCCATTTTAAATCAATAACTTTTCTTAAACAAATTTCATACTAATTTCTAATTTATTCACATTTTTATTTTATAGTGGTTCTTTTATTCCTAGAAAATCATAATAATGTTCATATATTATTATTTGGTTCATTTTAATTTGGTTTTCATTACTGAAAAATCTATGGATAAATTTTTTATTTAAAATTAAATAAATTATGAATCAACTGGGTTTTAAAATGAACCTCCCATATGATAAGGAAAATGAGACATATGGTGTTACCCTTGTGAGAACATCCAATTTTAGAAGTACCATTCTCTACAAAAATATCTTAGTTTTTTTCGTTTTCTACCCATTTATTAAAATTTTACCCTAAAATGTAGGCAAACATTGTTATTATAATTATTTTGAAATGTTATTTTAAAAAATTTAATCCATTTTCTACCCTTCTTTATCAATTTTCTAAATATAATGTTTTCATAATTCATATGAGAAGAATACCACCTTAAAAACTATATATTCAATTTTTAATCATCTACATACATGAATGTTAAAAAAGGATTATTTAATTTACATATATTATATCTATAACAAAATTTTTGTTTTGAAGTGATAATTTATTTCATTTTCTACCCCCACATAGAATAGAGAATGAAAATTTCTTTCATAAGTATGTACGAACTACCACCTCCACCCCAAAAACATGTTACATTTTCTACCCCCTAACATGTATATAATGATATAAATATATATATATTATAAAAAATATATTTATGACCCTATAGATACAATAGAATTATAATATTATACATTCTATAAATGATATTACAAATTCAATTCTGTAGTAATATATCTACCTTAAATTAATGTACAAAGAAGAATTCATATTTTCATTCTATTTTGGGATAACCGAAAAAACTCAATATAATTTGTAATAAAGAATAATATAATATATAAAATAATACAATTTAAAATATTATAAAACTAATTTGAAACACATTTGACAATAAAATATTTAATTAGTATGTTTCGATGATGTTTTTTAAACAACATCAGGTAATGTCTACAAGAATAATCTATTTAATAAATGAATAACACTTTATAATAAATATAAATAAAAAAAGTAAACATAGTTAATTTTAATAATAATATTTTAATAAAATTAATTTCATCTCATTCTAATTTAACCACACACATATAGTGATTCAATACCCCTGGTATGTAATCTTTTTAATAACTGTCATCACTATTGGGTTAACCATTTTCTTTATTTTTATCCTTTAATTCGATAATGTTGTCATCCATAATTGGAAATAGATAACGATAATAAAATAAATAGGGTTTGAAATATATATTCATGTTTAATAACATTTTTTAGGGGGGTTACATGACATGAAATAAGAAATAATGATATTCCATTAAAATGTGGTAGCTTAAAATAGGGAATTACGAAATGAACATAATGAATTTATAATCATGTAAAGTAAAGTGATCTTTGTCTAGGAATATGTGTTAAGAAATTATATTAAATTTTTTGATATTTATATTGAAAAATTTCTTAAAAATGACGATTTTGTGGTTAAAAGACCACATCACACACAGAGAGAGACAAATATATATATATATATATATATAAAGGTAATGGATATACAGAACTCTGAAAGAAGGAATTTTATAAGAACATTTCACAAGAAAATTAATAAGATCAATGCGAATGTTGTTAGATAACCATTCAATGGGTCTTATAATAAAATTCCATCATTCATAATTATGTAACTTTATTACCTTTTATGTATATATTTGTGCTTTGTACATTAGACCAAGAATGACCATTTAAGATAAATTATATACATATCGTATTTCTCTATAATTTTATCACATATTTTACTAGCTAAAAATCACTATCATTCCGTGGTCATAAATTTATTTAGTTAAATTATTAATTCTTTCTTCTAAGAAAAATCGATAAATGGGAACATCTATATTTTTTAATATAATAAATTTAAAACCACTATAAAATTTTATTAACAACGAATAGATATTTAAAACCTTATTTATTAATGTGTAATCATCCATTTACCTTTCTAGACTATTGAATAGTAATACGTTCATTCATCCTTTATGATATCAACTGTTACATTTATAAATTATAATATTTCCGGATTATTTTTTACGAATTCTCGTCCAATACATGTTTTGTTTATTTTTACATTAGAAATATGTGTTTTATAATATTTCATCCATTAAATTTAAAATCCCGAAATAAATAAATTCTTTCTCCCTATGGGAATAATAATGATATAACATGTACTTATCCTTTGAGACAACATTATAGAACTCACGTGCATATCATGGATTTAAACATGCTTGATACGTATATATAGTTTTGTTTCCACATGTGGTACACATATTAATCTATATATATTGAATTGGAAACTATGAAAAATATTATATATCCCTAAAATGAATTGGGTAACATTTTCATGTCATAATATACGATGTATGGTCCACGAGTAGCTAGTCTAGTAGACAATGTTATGATTTCTTGGAAGGTATCCAAGACATATGGTTATGATGTAATGACTAACATTTTTTAGAATTTTTATGATTCCTACAATTTATGATAGCATTCCTTATTACATGATTCTGTGTTTATGACCATTAATATTCTTTATCATGTTAGGCCTCTTCAATTATATGTTTTTTCCCACCATAATCCCTTTATCTGATTATTCTCTTATTGGAATTTATATCTCATTGATTGAGTTGTTTATTTCCCTATGGTTTGCAATTGAGTCATAGAAGTATTGTTGGAGTTTGGATCACTATATGGGTTTCCTACATAATGATGATATATTTAATGTTCAAATATGATATATTAATTTTTTTAATCATCCAAATATGTTGTAACTCTAGATCTTTGGTCATTATATGTTGGAATGGTATGATAAAATTTGGAAATAAAATTTTATTAATATTTCATTATCTATAAATACACATATATCAAAAATGAACTGTAATTTATCTATTATTGGTACATGTACACATGGATAACCATTGAGTATATAGTTTACACAAGAAAGAGTAAAACAAAATTCCCATGTTGTGTTTATATGACATCTCTTTGGAATGATGTAAATCATAATTCCCTTGGAGAATATATATATCTCCAACGGAATTTCTTAGGTGTGATGATGCGTATTTCTTTATCGCATCTCAACCTACTCCCACTTATTATCATTATGTATATTGACTCATAAAACATATGTTATGTTATACCATACACCATGTATCTCATGTTAAAATGGACTCAAAACCCATAATTGTAATTCAATATTCCATTATGAATGTTTTCAAATAAACACCATGGAATCTCAATCTCTTGATTACTAACCAAATAATTTAGTGTTCTAATTTAGATATATGCATATTGATTTATAATAAATGATTTCATTCATTTGATAAATGAAAAAATAGTTAGAGAAACCAAAACATTGAGGAAACAAATTGATAATCAAAAACAATTAGCTTAAATTATTTGAAATGTGGACTAATAAAAAGTCTTTGACATGGAAAATTATCATCATACATGTAGTTGAAATATTTTTGAGTGAGAATCCTCAATAGATTTTTTATGTTCAAACATCCTATAAGTTTATTATTTATTATCAAGGGATATTTATTCATTGATTTCCATATTGATCAATTCATTTTCAAACAAACTCATATATCCTTAGTCATTCAATTAAACCACCTTTAATAGACAATGATTTCTAGAAAATTTAGTTAGTGGTTGAAATATATTATGGTGGTATATCATCTTTCTCGACTTATATATCACTAATTAAATTATTCTGTTGAAGGTCTGAATACATTAACTTCTCAAAAATGTTCTTACATTTCCATAGTTAAGGATTTGGATATTATATTTTAGACCACACCCATTAAAAAATGATTCCATTCATTATAGTGTTCCTGGAATTATAATTAAATGAATAGAACCACATACACTCTTATGAATAGTTTCTAGACATAATTCATCTATATGAGTAATTCACCTAGCATAATTTGGGTGATCATGTTTTGAATAACCTTGCACAACATTCATAATATTACTTATATAAATAGAGCATCCTCTAGATTTAAATCCACAGTTTCGTCAAGAAATCAGACATAATTATTTATCTCAATGATAAAATGAATGGAATGTGTAATACATCCAGATACAAGAGGTTCTATAATAACTTGTGTTAATGGTTGGTAACAACTAATTAAAAAATATTTGTTAGACCACAATAACATAATAATTTATTAAATGGATTTATTTTTACTCACTAATTCATATAGGGATGTTGTCTTATTCAATAAATATTTTCCTAATATTTATCTCTTGTTGAAAAAATCCTCATGCGAACAGAATAACTAAACATCAATAAATTTCATACTATGAATCCATCCGTGGATTTTCTAATAGTAAATTCTCATATATAATTAGATAATTTTTTGGCATGTAATAATTTTACTATAGGGGATACTTTAAATTTTCCCCCCTCATTATCTCTATTAAAATATTTAGAAATTAAAATTATCAATGTTAAATCAAATGGTACAATGAATATAGATTAATCAAATTCTTAAAAAGGGGGTGCACATACGTCTAGGGATTATTCAATACCTAATACCTCATTCATCAATGGAAGGGGTAGTTAATTTGTTTTATTATGAAATATATTATAGTACATTTAAAATAGACTACCATTAGGTAATGATCAATATAAAATATAATTAATCATCAATATGAGGTATATAATGTTTTTCGCAATGAAATCAATAGTTTTCTATGAAGAGTTTCTCACCTGTTCAAAGTGAACTTCGATACCATGACTACTAAGTTTCAAATTTTCAATATTAAGGAAATTTTTAAATTGTTTTATGATTCATAGCATTATATAGAAAATAATTAAATACCAACTAAATTATCCCATTAAGTTGTTATTTTCATAACATTTTCCAGAGGTATCACCTGAACCTATGTGGTCTCTATTAAAGTAATATGGTTTCCACTAGAAATGCTCTTGTCATTATAAAGCTAAATAGTTTTTAATTATTGGTCATTATAAACATATAAATTTTAAGGGAATAAGAATATAATGTATTTATTTCATTATTACAATTTAACAAATATATAATGTCCATTTCTAGAGAATTACATGTATCACTCATAGAAAATATGAGCCCAACAATTCAATTATACCTAAATGTGTAATAAAAAACAAAAAATACATATATATAATATAGAAAATCATAATAGTTACATAATTATCACCCTATCTAAATCAAATATATCTAAAAAGAACAACATCTGTTGGTAACAAAAACACGGAATCATCAAAAATTTGGTAAGTGACCTCCGGTTATAAAAAAAAGATTGAAAATGTTCTTATGTTACCCGTCCTATACCAATGTATTATATCATATTGTTGTCACATTATTCAAGATTAAAATGAATGGTTTAGAGTGTTGAAATTCAATTTGATAATTTCAATATGAAAAAAAAATTTCCATGACATCAACATTATCTCTGACTTCTATGGTGTTGAAATACATAAGGCATGTCACCCATCTTGTGTATAAATATTTGAGATCAACCACCTAGATATAAATATCATGATTTTGATCACATGAAATTATTTTTATATCCAATTTAATCTATTTTATTTTGGTTATTACTATACAAAATATAAATTCCTAACCTTTGGATACCTCACAAAAGCTCATTCATCAACAAGAAAACCAAATTTTTATAGAAATGGATGACTTTATGGTACATAGTTTTATAATGGAAATAGAGGTATAATTTATTTGGACTATAAGAATATGTTTTTTAATCATTATAGTATATATTTAATGAACATTATGATCATTCACTTACCTCACTCCATTAACACCTTATAATACTTCTCCCCACCAAACATTTAACTAGGATTGAATCTTTAATTTTAATCATTGAGGTGGTTAGTGTCTGCCTTTGGCTAAAAAAATTGGTTGTTAAACATTAAGAGTGTATTTTAACGTCATCATGATATCCAACATTCCATTTTCCATATCTAGAAACCATTTAATTTATATCATTACATAGATCATCATAACAACTATATATGATATATTCTACTCTTCATTTAATTCAATCATAAACTAACCAAAATATATTCCAATGATAGTATGATATATGTGATATTCAGATAATGTGAAACTATAAATAAAAGTTTATAAAAATCCATATTTTCATAATCTAACCTTTAAATAAAAAATGAGGAAATTACGTATTCATAAATGAACAATAATTGATAAGAAATTTTGAATTATATTTAAATCTATTAGATTGGTTCATACTCAAACTGTGTTAACAATACCAAATCCCAAAGAACACCAGTATACGATAAAACATCATCGATCCCAAAATTATTCCCGATATTTAACTCAATTGGTAAATCATCATCTATTGGGAATATTAATAATATTATAAACATACAGTATTAATCCATCACTCCACCTAATTAATAGGTATTTTCATTGGAATCCTATGTTATATGAATTGAATCGTCACTATAGGATATTCAATATGGTCTTGGATTCAAAAAATTTAATGTTGATGGGGAACCAAAAAATAGAGAATTTGGAATGGGCCAATCCAAATGAAAAGTCAATATATATATAGTAGATTGGATATTAGTTTAGGAAGTTATTAACATCTTCAATTCTCAATCGTGATTTTCCAAAACATTATATATAATTTAATTCTCTTTGAATGTAAACAAATAATTTTCTTCTATATTAATGAATGTAATGACCTACTGAATTTGGATCATGATTAATATTCTATATATTAATAAATAAAATTTATTTATACCATATATGAGAATAAGGTAATCAATTACAATTAAAACACGACTAATTTAGGGAATTCTAAACTTATTATTATTTTTGATAAACACATCCAAAGGGTTTTGAAGGAAATATTGTTTAAATTTAATGATTGTAAATAATTTGATACATTTTTATTTTCATAACAAGAAATTTTTTAAATTATCCATTCAGAATAAATGAATAATGATATATAGATAGTTATAAAATAGTATAGTCTAATTTTTTTTCAAAGTCAATATTCATGAATGTGGTGGTTATAAGTACTTTATATCCTATTTAATTAACTATATTTGGAATGGTTATGTGTTTTCTATGTGACATAAGTTTTCCAAAATAAAAATTTTATAGGATTTAAAAAATCACGTACATAAATAACATAGTAAAATTATTATGATACATCAATTATTAAAGAATAGGGACACTGAAATAAAATATATTTCTATTCATATAAAAAATTGTGGTGTTGGATTGTAAATAAATTTTCCATTAAAATAATAATGAAAGTATATACATCAACAGTGGGATCATGTCATGGATGATATTATTTTTAGTATAATGGGTTATCAAATAAATTTAATATTAATATATCATTATCATCAAACAAATTATTTCCTTTACAAAAATATTTTTTAAATATATTTTATTAAAAACACATCATATGATATTTCAACTTGGAAGAATCCAAAATATTCATTTATGAATATTAAGGGTTGAGAACTGAATCTAAAATATTATGAGTATGAAAAAACAAATCAAAATATAATATATACAGATTAATAGATATTCAAATGATATATTTAATTTTTATTTTTAAAAACTATCATAGTTTTAGTGGATTTCATAGATGTGCTTTATTACATGAAAATGAATATAATTTTTTATGAATGGGTTGGTTGATACAAGAACATGGTTATGTGTATATGTCACGACCCCCTACCCATAAAGAGAACCCCTCCTGGGCCTGCAATGTGAGAAGGGAGATAATGACCCTTGAGTCCCGCCTCCAATTGGCCCTGGGTAGGCTACTAGAACTGAGGGTATATTAACACAGAAAAGGGAGGCATTACCCTCTAAGAGAACACATGTGAAAGAGAGAGATAAGATAGAAACCAATAAACTCCAACTTAGAAATAGAAATATAAAATAAACCCAAGTACACAAATGTAATGTCATGCAAAAGTACTACAACTAAAAGGGGAAAAACTGCAAGTACCCAAAAGAATGTAAAACAACTGCAACCACAAACCCGAACAACTCCTACAACCCCAAGATTATAGAAACAAGATTGATATCCAACCTCCTACAAGTGACATGAAAAATAGTTGATATAAACATCTTCTAAGTATCATAGTATACTTAGCAGGATCCTCCTAAAATACTCTCATGCAAAAGTAAAGAAAGTATGCTAAATCACAGTGAACAAAAAATTTAAAATAACTCGTCACCTAAATAGGTATTCTATGTTCCCAACCTCACCGTGGATACTCTCACCAAGTAACACATACAAGAATATAGAATATATTAATGAATATAATGGGTACCCTACTACTACTTCCCCACTAGTTTTTTTCTTTTCCCCAATGTCGGACGTCCTATGTATCTCTCTCAAAAAAGGATTTCCCACAGACACCTGGGTGAAGCTCCACAATCTGCACCTCGTGCACCACAAAGGCTTTCCCAAAGACACCAGTGCGAAGCACCACACCATCCTCACAACAAAAAGTAACCAGGTAGTTTCTGGGAGCCACCACAGCTCGAATTATGTGTATCATCTGTCGGGTATTATACCTCAAGCCATTACAGCCCATACACTGAGTAAGGATCCTCAAGCCATCACAACCTATACACATTACACATATTGTAGTCCATAGGATACTATATCCAGAATATATGTGTGTGAATAACCACAAGCCATTACATTCCTCTACACACATATATGGGGAAAACTAACTGATGTGCCTAATGGCACAAGTATCGACCAAGAGAAGAGAGTGGGGCCAAAGGGGGTAGTCATCCATTCATCCTCCCACCAGAATGATGGGGAAAAACACCCCCCCAAGGCTCAGAATCCCCGGGGTGCTAGATTACCTTGATGATAGGGTGGAGTAGCATATAGAAACACAAAAAGTACAAAATATACTATAACTCACAACCACACTATGGGCATAACCTAGTCTCAGACACAACTGCAGCTAACGTCTCTCGGACTTCAGGATGCAGCTTCTAAGACTAGGATTCTTATAAGCACATACCCATTCATGGAACTTTTTTAGATTAATTAACTCCCTTTTTATCAGTTTCACTTTACATTAATTAATTAAATAAACATTAATTAACCATGAACAATTCCCCATTACGTTTCTTTAGCATCACACCCAAAGTCAACTGTTCCTTCAATAGATTAAAACCACATCATTATGTTCAAGCAACTCCATCCCCATGGGTTAGCACCATTTATTCAGTCATTCATTACATAAACACTTTCCCACATTTCGAGGCATTCTAGAAAAGAATTCTATGATTCTAACACAAGGGTCTCAACATGGTGTGTAGAAGTACTACCCTTCGAGTCTTCTCCACCTATAGCAAGTACGTAGACCCATTCCCCTAGGAGAAGCTAAACACGGAATAGAAGTGGCATACCCTGCGCATCATCGCCTCTTTCGGAAGAAGGGTGAGCATGACCAGATACCTTGAGCAGTGGGAAAAAGTAATGCAGATAATCAACAAAAATAAACAACAAGCATCCAACAATCACATCCATCATGTTCCATCATCTCTAGTGTCCTCCTCGACACCCACATGAATAAACCGATGCATCTCTCCACTGTAGGCGTCATCTGCTGCCACAACAAAAAGTCCTCTATAACCCCACATATCACAACACCCGTACAAGGCCACGACTCAACACAAGCAATAGGAAAAAAACCATCACATCAATTGGGCTATAGCCCTTAATCAATCAAGAGGGTAACACAGAACCCGTCAAGGAATTATCAAACAATCGAACTATTTAATCCATCTTGAATTAACAGATTTATAATCCATTGGTTCCAACATCAGGAAACCTATCCAGTAAGTTATCACAAATGATTAAACATTCTTACTAAACCAATTTTATTTACAAAAAATTACCACAAGAACCAGTTCTTTTTTCATGTCTCTTTATCTTTAGCCAAACAATTATCAATTAATATCATTTTACGTTCATTACCGATTCCATCAAGAACAACGGCTATGAAAATCTAGCATTGATACCACACAATCTAGAAATACAAGAGGCAATATCATACAGTTGATACAATTTCTTTATCTATTTCAAAGTATTTATTATGTAAATTCCATTGTCATCTAATGGGATTAAACCTGATAACAATACAGTTGCATGTAAAATAAAGAGAAACAACTAATCCCATTCCTCTAAGGTTTTTGATGAAAACCCCAACAAATAAAGAACACACAAGAAAGACGGGTTTACACTCCAATAATCCTCCATAGATCTCATCTCCTAGAATGATCTAGACCAAAGCTCACCATAATTGGTATCCACACACTTAGATCTACACATAACAGGTGTAGATCTAAGAATCTGGGAGAAGATGAGGAGTATATCAATGTAGATCTATGAAAGAAAATGATAATGATCACATACCTCAAGAAACCGGGTTTGATTTTCCAAGGGAAGACCTTGGATCACTTAAAAAATGCTTGGGAGAGGTTTTCCTACCTTCAAGTAAGGGTAATACCGAGTTATGGCCGCTTATGATCTTAAACGGGAAAGTTAGAGGCAAAATGGTTTAGATCCACAATTTTAGGATCTAATTTAAGTGCCCGCATGGTTTTCTAGCATGTTTAGACAAAACGTGCGCTAACTGTTTGGTTTCTACTACCTCGTCAAACACTCCACGCATGGTTAGAACGCACTATTAGACAAACTGTGTACTAACCGTGCACTTTCCACTGTCTACAAGACCAACCTCGCAGGGTTTGGCTGCACGGTTTAGACAAACTGTGTGCTGCCCATGTGAAATATATTACCCTTTAGTCTTCCTAAAAAGATTCACTCAACACACCTCCAAGTCACCTTAACCTCCCAGAACACCTTTAACACTGCATTTTCACAATGTAATGGACTGGGGAGGTCTAGGCCATTACATTAGATGCCTCTCAAAACATTCTCATCCTCCAGAATCCAAAACCCTCATAATGTGAAAACGAAACAGGGTTTGAACAACCACTCCTTGAGATACCTCTCAAAAGAGATCAAGCCACAAAAGCAACAAATTGAGCCATCACATAAACATGAATTTTTCATAACCACAAAAGTTACAACGATACATGAAATGAGTTAAACATCCAACAACTCTGGGTACTGAGCACTTATTTGTGACTCACATGCCCAGGTACTCTCCTCTAAGCCACCGTGTCACCACAAGATATGATCTAAATGAATAGAACTCCCACACAACACCTTCTCCTTTCTGTCTTGGATTTCTACATGTCACTCCTCAAAGGTTTCAACATCATCAACCTCGATCTCTCCCCAATCGATGAAGTGAGAGTTGTTAGGAAGATAATGAATAAGCTGTGATAGGTGGAAAAATCATGTATCCGACTCATCTAAGGGTGATGTTCTACTCGTTATTCCACAAATCCAACACGAGATAAAACCTCTAAATGCCCAAAGAACGAGGGAGAAATCTTACTTCCATGACCAAACATTCACTGCCCATGACAGAGAGTCACCTTCAGAAACACATGATCCCCAACATTATACTTGAAGGGTCTCCTTCTTTGATTGGGATATGATTTTTGATGATTTTGTGTTGTCTTCATACTCCCACGAATCACCTGAACCATCTATGTTGTATTCTACTCTAGTTCTGGTCTGAGAATTTCTGACTCTCCGACCCCAGTCCAGCTCAACGGAGAATGGCAAGGCCGGCCATACAAGGATTCAAATGGAGCAATACCGATGGTGGAGTGAAAACTATTATTGTAAGAGAACTCCACCAAGGGTAAGTGCCTCATCCATGGAACTCCGAAATAAAGAACACAAGATCGTAACGTGTCCTCAAGAGTTTGGATGGTTTGCTCTGTCTGGCCATCTGTTTTAGGATAAAAAGTAGTGCTAAGGTATAGTTGAGAACCGAAAGCATGTTGGAGACCTCTCCACACTCTAGAGGTAAAACAAAGATCTCAATCCAAAATGATCATCCTAGGGAATCCATGTAGTCTCACCACCTCCTCTAGATACTACTCTGACATAACTTCCACCGAGATTGACTCCTTCTTTGCTATAAAGTGGGATGATTTGGTTAAACAATCCACTACCACCCAAATAGCATTATGTCCTCCCAGAGCTCCAGGTAAGCCAGTAACGATGTCCATTGAGATGTAATCCAACTTCCACTGAGGAATATCAAATGGATAGAGAAGACCACCTGAACACGGTATTCGGCCTTCACCCTCTGGCAGACAAAACATCAAGACACAAGCTCTGCAACCGCACGCTTCATCCCAGACCACAAAAACTGACTCCTCAATGATCGGTACATCCTTGTCATCCCTAAATGTACTTCTAAAAGAGTAATATGGAACTATATGAGAACTATCTTTCACATCGTCACAGAAACAATAGGACTTCCAAGACATAACACTCGGTGTTGTTCTTCCTCAGACCAACCATCATGGGTTTCGCCACAAACTACTCAGTCTCTCTAGACCACCACCTCATGATCCCCCAATTGGGAATCTTCCACCTACTGCACTTGGGATGACTGTAACATCATCTGAAAAAGAAAGCCTCTACGCCCAAAATCTCCTATATCATGATTTAATTCTGAAAATTCTTTCATTACACTCCATGAATCAAAGGATTCACACACATCATCACTACATGACTTTTGACTCAGCGCATCAGCTACAAAATTTGCATTTCCAGGTTTACACAATATTTTAAAGCCTTATTCCTGCAGGAACTCCTTCCACTGACGCTGTCATAAGTTCAAGTCACACTGGGAGAAAACATCCCTCAAGCTCTTATGATCAATGAAAACCACAATGCACACACTAGTGAGGTAATGTCTCCACAACTTCAGGGAAAACACCACGGCTGCCAACTCAAGATCAAGGGTGGAATAGTTGCATTCATGAGGACATAACTACTAAAACCCATAAGAAACAACTGACCTCTACTGCATGAGAACACAGCCTAACCCCAGATGCGAAGTATCACAAAAAATATCAAACTGAACTCCTTCAGCTGGAAGACAAAGGATATGATCACTTACTAACTTCTTTTTTAGATACTCAAAAGCTGCCTGGCACTGATCAGTCCATATGAATGACTGATCCTTCCGGGTCAAAGCTGTTAGAGGATTCGCAACTAGGAGAAATTGGCTACGAACCTTCTGTAGTACCCTGCAGGACCATGGAAATATCGCACCACTGAAACTATCTTGGGGCTTCCCAAGACAAAACTGCTTCTGTCTTTGAAGGATCCACCCCAATCTCGGTTGAGACACAACATTCCCCACGAAACATACTTCTTGAGTCCAAAACTCACACTTCGACAAATTCCCAAATAGCTGTTGTCGATGAAGAACTCCCAAAATGTCTTGTATATGCCACACATGCTCATCTTCAGATTTGGAGTACACAAGGATGTCGTCGATGAAAACTACCATGGTCATGTCCAGGAACTCAAGGAACACATCATTAATTAATCCCATGAATACAGCTGGAGAATTCGTTATGCCAAACGTCATTATAAAAAACTCATAATGACCATGATGACAATGAAATGCATTCTTCGGAATATCCCCATCCATCACACGCACTTGATGATATCCTGACCGTAATTCGATCTTTGAGAAACAACTTTAACCCTTCAGTTGATCAAATAAATCATCATTCCAAAGAAGACAATATCGATCCTTTATTGTCACTTTGTTCAAGATACAATAATCACACAACTGCAAACTTCTGTCAGACTTCTTCATGAAAAAAACTGGTGCACCCCATGGTGACACACTTTCCCGAACAAAACCATACCATAACAGACCATCATGTTGTATACACAGATCTCGTAACTCAGAAGGAGCCATCCTATATGGTGACATAGAAATTGGAGACACACCTGGTTTTAGCTCAATCCCAAACTCGATCTTTCGTCGAGGGGGTAATGCTACAACCTCTTCTGGAAAGACATCAAGGTTATCCACTAAGACCCTACGAAATGCCAACTTCTGAACCACTGATGAACTCAGTATTATCTCAGTCATCATGGATGATAAAAATGGGACGCCCCTATGACCCATCTGAGGATCCCACTCACCAAAAAACATCACCTGTTCTCCATCCACACCAAAGAAAAGACCTTCTTCCTGAAGAAATCCACAATAGCATGCACCAAATACAACCAATCCAGACTGAGGATGAAATCATATGGTTGTATTAGTAAACATTGGATATCTCCCCAAGGGCGGTGTTCCCCAACACTTTCTTACAGTCCCTACATACTTCAAACAAGTCAGCTCGAACTCCAACTGGCGTAGTCAACGCCAAGGACACTAGAATCCTCTCCACCTCATGTCCCAAAACATGTACAAGGGCAGTTGATATGAAGGAATGTTTTTCTATTAAATTAAACAAGGCATAAAATAAGGTTTAAAACAAGCAAAGGGTACCTCAAACGACATCTGGCTTTCCTGGTGATAATAATACAAGGGCATGAAGCTGACCATGACCTCCTCCACGGCCTATATGAACCTGATAATGGCCACCACCATGGATGCGCTATCCTATTTGAGGACAAGGAGCCTCAATGGGTTTTCCTCTACCTGCACCATCTACCGTATACCTAACTAAAGCTGGTGAAACGAGCTGCTGCTGCCTCGGCTGGAACTCCCTCAATGGAGGAACCTGGAGCGTAGCGCACGGTGAACAATGACCACACTGAAAGGGCGGGCAATCCCACTGCTGATGGCCACGACCACCACAAGAAAAACAAGCGCATGATCCCCTGGTATAGGTCTGAGAGTTAATTCCTCTGGAGAAAAGAGATGTGAAGGGCTGGGACCTACCCTCTCCTAAACGGAAACTCTTCTTCCCTTAAAACTGGGAACCCCAGACCATAGATCTACTTTGTGAGGGATCATGAAGATTCCCCTCACGTGATGATACAATACTGGAAAATTTCCTCTCGACATCCTCTACCCTCGCTAGCAATTCAAGATATGTCTTCATCATAAATGGGGTGACCAGGCGCTGAATCTCTGGATAAAAAGCCTCCTCGAAATGCCTCGCCCTGGCCTCCTCATCTGGTAATAGGTCCGAAACATATCGTAAAAGGTTCCTGAAATGGATTCCAAAATCTTGAATAGCAGAGCTTCCCTGTCGAAGGTTAAGAAGCTCATGGAGACTGGATGACTTCGCAATCGAAGAAAGGAACACGACTCTAAACGTATCTCAGAACTCCCCCCATGAGATTGCTAATTTCTCACGGTCCCCAAGGAACAAGAACCACCACTTCCTCACTGATCCACGTAGAATCATCACCACTAAAGACACCTAGTGCTCCTTCTGAGCACGGACAGAACTGAAGACTCTGGCGCTGAAACACTCAAAGTGTCTTCCTCCAAGTCCTGTCGTCTTCAATATCTACCCTATGGAGACCTTCTAGAACATACTCCTGGATATATTCTTCGCAAACCAGATGAGGAAGTCGACCAGGATCCATACCTATAAAATAACAAACCGTCAGAGCTCCTAAACCTAGAATATGGAAGACTTGACATTAATTAATTAATTGTTTTCTTTAATTAATTTTATGTTAACCAGTCCCATGATCTACGCATTCCAAAACAGGCACAAATAAAAATGATGCATGATCATTTCGTAGGTCACTACCATACAACTAGTATAACCTTGTTTTGTAGCCATTGTAATCTTAAAGGTCAGTGCATCAGATCATAGGGGGCCCTAAATGCCTATGTATTAGCCGGTCTCCAGTTTTTAACTCAATTGCTATACATGAATGTCATTGTTTCCCTACCAACCCATGAAACCTCACATGTGTCTAACTCTATGCTCCATCATATCCCTCAACCAGACCTTTGATACCACCCTGTTAGACCCACTCTCCACAAAGAGTACCCCTCCTATGCCGGAAATGTGAGAAGGGAGATAATGACCCCCGAGTATCGCCATTAGTATGCCTCGGGTTGGAGACAAGCACCGAGGGTATAATAACACAGAAATAGGAGGCATTACCCTCCAAGAGAAAACATGTGGAAGAGAGAGATAAGATAGACACCAATCAACTCCAACTCAGAACTGGAAATATAAAAGAAACCCAAGTACACAAATGGAATATCATGGAAAAGTACTACAACTAAAAGGGGAAAACTGCAAGTACCTAAAAGAAAGTAAAACAGCTGCAACCACAAGTTCGAACAACTCCTGTAACCCCAAGCTAGTAGAAACCAGCTTGATCTCCAACCTGCTTCAAGTGACCTAAAAACAGTTTATATATACATGTGGTGAGTATAATAGTATACTCAGTAGGATCCTCCCCTAAGCCTCTCGTGCAAATGAAAAGAAACCATGCAAAAGCATAGTGAACAAAAAATGAAACTAACTCATCACCTAAACATTAATTATAAGTTCCCAACCTCCCCACGGCTACTCTCACCATGTAATGCATACATGAACATAGAATATAGTAAAGTATATCAAGGGTACCTCGCTACTACTTCCTCACTGTTTTTCCACTTTTCCACAATGTCTCACATCCTATGCATCTCTATCGAAAAATGCTTTCCCACAGACACGTGGGTGAAGCACCACACCATCCTCAAAACCAAAAGTAACCATGTAGTTTCTGGGAGCCACCACAGCTCGCATAACGTGTATCATATGTCAGGTATTATACCTCTAGCCATTACAGCTCATACACCGAGTAAGGAACCCCAAGCCATCACAACCTATACATATTACACCTATAGTAGTCCATAGGATACTATATCCAGAATATGTGTGTGTGAATAACCACATACCATTATATCCCTCTACACACATATATGGGGAAAACTAACCAGAGTGCCTAACAGAACACATATCTACCAAGAGAATAGAGTAGTGCCAAAGGGGGTAGTCATCATTTCATCATCCCACCAGAATGTTGGGGAAAACACCCCCTAGGGCTATGAATCCCCGGGGTGTTAGTTTCCCCTACTGACAGGGTGGTGTAGCGTATAGAAACACAAATAGTAAAAAATATGCTATAACTCACAACCAAACTATGGGCATAACCTAGTATTAGACATAACTGAAGATAACGTCTCTCGGACTCCAGGCTGTGTATTCTTAGACTAGGATTCATATAAGCACACAAACATTCAAGGATCTTTATTAGATTACTTCGTTCCCTTTTTATCAGTTTCACTTTAAGTTAATTAATTCATTGAACATTAATTAACCATGAACAATTCTTCCTTATGTTTCAATAGAATCACACCAAAAGTCAAGTGTTCCTTCAAAAGCTTACAACCTCATTATTATGTTCCATCAACTCCATCCCCATGGGTTAACACCATTTATTCAAACATTCGTTACAAAAAAACATTACCATATTCCCAAGCATTCTAGAAAATCATTATATGCTTCTAAGACAAGGGGATAAACACGGTGAGTAGATATACTACCCATCTAGTATTTTCCACCAATAGAAAGAGTGTAGACCCATCGTCAGTGGAGAAGATAAAAATGGAAAGCACGTGGCATAGACTGCGCATCTTCTCCCCTTTCGGAAGAAGGGTGAGCAAGACCACCTTCCTTGAGTAATGGGGAAAAGTAAAGCAGGCAGTCAATCAAAAAAAAACAACAAGAATTCAAAAATCACATCCATCCCATTAAATCATCCCTGGTGTCCTCTCTAACACCCACATGCATAAACCGATGCATCTTGCCACTCTAGACGTCATCCGCTGCCACATCTAAAAGGCCTTTATGCCCCACATATCGAAACAACCCTCCAGGGTCACGTCTCAACCCAAGCAACAGGAAAAAAACAACCATCACCTCAATTGGGATATGGCCCTTCAAAAATCAAGACAGTAACTCAGAACCCTTCATGGAATTATCAAAAAATAGAATTCTTTAATCCTTCTTGAATTAACAGATTTATAATCTGATTGTTCCAACAGCGGGAAACCTATATAGTAATCTATCACAAATGATTAAACATGCTTACTATGACAATTTGATTCACATAAAATTTCCATAAGAAGCAGTTCCGTTTTCATGTCTCTTTATCTTTATCTAAACAATTATGAATTAATCCTGGTTTTTTTTCATTACTGATTCCATCAAGAACAACAGCTAAGCAATGCAAGCATAAATACCACACTATCTAGCAAAAGAAACGGCAATATCATATGGTAGATACAATTTCATTATCTGGTTAAAAATATTTATTATGTTAATTTCATTGTCATCTAGTGGGATTAAACATGCAAACAATACAGTTTGACTTAAATGAATGAGAAGCAATGAATCCCCCACCACCATGGTTTTTGACGAAAAACCCAACAAAGGAATAACACACAAGAAAGTCGAGTTGATACACAAAGAATCCTCCTTAGATATCTTCTCATAGAAAGATAAATACCAAAGATCACCATAGTTGTCATCCACACACTATGATCTACCAATAACGGGCATTGATCTAAAAAACTGATAGAATAGGAGGAGTAGATCTAAGTAGATCTAAGAAACCAAACGGGAACGATCACATACCATAAGAAACTGGCTTCGATTTTCCAATAGAAGCCCTCAGATCACTTCCAAAATGCTTAGGAGAGGTTTTCCTACCTTCTAGGAAGGGTAATCCAGTGTTATGGCCACATAAGAACTTAAACAGAAAAGTTAGTGGAGAAACGGTTGAGATCCTCAACTTTAGGATGCAATTTAAGTGCCCACATGGTTTTCTCGCACTGTTAGACAAACCATGCTCTAAATGTGCGTCACTACTACCTCATCAAAAACTCCTAGCACGGTTAGACCGCTCGGTTAGACTACATGGTTAGACAAACTGTGCACTAATAGTGTGTTAACCACTGTCTGCAAGACCAACCACGCACGATTTGGCCGCATGGTTTAAACAAACCCTACACCGCCCGTGCGAATGCTATTTCACTTTAGTCTTCCTTAAAATATTCACCCAACACACCCCCATGTCACCTTAACCTCCAAGAACACCTCTAACACTGCATTTTCACAAATTAATGGACTGGGGAGGTCTGGTCCATTATAGTATATCTATCAATTAGTAAATGCTCCAATGATGGAGGATTAATATATTTTATAATTCATTATTAAAATTGTACTATCCCATATCATATAAAAATTTTGATGAATTAATTGGATTTTTAATAGCTACAACGATATGTATTTAATAGGGAGAATGATAAAGACATTATGTCTATAAAATATAAAACAACTTCCTTCAAAGAGGATTTTTACAGTTCAAATTCTGAGAATTGGATTGAGGATATAAACTTTAACAAGGATATAATTTATAATTATCATGTTTTAACATAGTAATTTAACATAAAGGTGTTATAAAACAATGGTGAAAATGTTTTTTAGCTGAAAACTAAAATATATATTTGAGTTTCCAATTATAATATTTGACTTAAAAAAATATTTTTTTAAAAAAATTATATTTTATAATGTATACATTTTTCTCATATATATGATAAAATTATGATTTATATAATAATTTTATATATTATGACATGGCTGATGATAATAATAGAGATAAATTGTTTTTAATGTCTTAAAAATTTATTTATGGTTTGAATAATTCATATCAATGTTAACATATAAATTTTATTGATGAAATCCATGATTTTATATTTATAAACATAAAATATGAATGCATTTTATATTGGGGAGTTATTGCGACTGATATAATGATTTGAACTACATTTATATATATAACATCAAATTTGATTTTTAATCCTAATATAATAATTTGAAATGTAACGGTTGGATATTTTCTCCACAATGTGAGGAAAATGGGAAGTAATATGATCTATCATGTACTCAATCTTAATAACTTGAAAAAAATAACATTAATGATCTCATTATACTCAAGAAATAAAAATACAAAACTGATGAACTTTATGGGGTCACAATCATAAATATACTTAGTATCATAATAATGAATAAGGATGTTTTCATGGTTTTGGGGGTGACGAAATGATCTTTGAAAATGGACACACAGATGAATGATAATAAACTAATAATGTTAATTCCAGATATTATCATGTAAATTGTACCAAATTAAATTTATCAAAATGAAATGAAATATTTCCAAAAAATCATTCTTTATATATTCAATACAGAAAGAATGTTACAGAAAAACTTTTGATATAGTGATTATTTTATTAGATAAATAATATTTTTTAGATATGATGGTTTTTTTATTATATATCTTATTTAGTTCCATTAAGGTTCTAATAGTGATATCTTTAATGATAGGAGAACCCAAAATCATCAATGTTATGAACCCATCCATAAAAATTGGCATTTAATAGGACACATAATTGAGAATAGTGATGTAAATAATTATTTTGGTGGATATAGGTGAAAATATATTTTATTTATTAGAAAACCCACTAGAATATAAATCACAGGGTTCAATGAAGATTCATAGATATTAGGGACTCAATATAGTCTACTTCACAATATATATGTATAACCAAAATATATTCCATTGAAAAAATGATTAGGAATATAACATATATCAATAACATATGACGATGTGAAAAATTATAAATTTTCATTAATTCTTGAATATTTAATTTTCTTCATGATATATGATATTAAAAATTTACCACTACTGGAAAACCATTGAGTTATTCATAATTGATGTTCATCATGGAATTTTTTAGGTTGAAAATATATATTATGATTTCCATGAATAAGGTTATATATAATGATACATTGTTTACCCATAAGGCACATGTTATTTTAGTCATATGGACTAATAAAAATATGATACTCCACAAAGAGTTTCATATGTATGTACATAAATATATTTTATTCCATTAAGTGAGGTGTGTATTTTATAATAATTCCTTGGACCAAGGTTTAGTAAGGATCTCAATATGTAAACATTTATTTATTCATCACCATCATAGGAAATCAGAAATACAAGAAAATTAGAGGGTCGTTGTTTAATATAATGATAAATATTCCATTATTGTCACCTCATAATTAGAAGTTAATTAATTTAGTTGGGTTTTCATTGTGATTATTAAATTATTATATTTATTTTGGTTTCATAAGTTCATATTTTTTTGGAGGAGTGACTTGTTTTTTATTATTATGTGTTATAATATATAGTATATAAAACACATGAATATTGTTAAATATATATATTATATCGAATTATGTATATTTAATTATGTTGAGAGTAAAGAGTTTTTATTTCTTATTTAATTTGGTGGGAAAATTATTGATATTAAATAAAGTTATTCATCATATAAATTTGGTCTACTAGGGTATGGAATGATACTATGAGTATTTTTGGATCTTATTTTTTTAAATTTACTACGAATATAGGAAAAATAGAATATTTTGGGTTATCTCGGATGTATGATTTTTTACCATTAATATATGATGTTTTGGTTTATATATGAATATATATTTTGTTCATAATTATTTAACCACATCATATAAACATTTATTGTGTTAAAATAGAAATATTATGTCTTATAGAAGGAAAAATTTTACACTAGGAATTCATTTTGTCAACATATCTTCATGAATCTACGCCTAGTTATTCCTCTTTATTCTCTACTATATTCATTATTACCCAAATATGATACAATTAATAGGAAGTTTGGATCATAAATAGATGATTTTAGGATGTGGTTATAATCAAATGATTATCTTTATTTATTTTTGGTTGATATCTATTTAATAGACCTATTTTCAATATATCTATATGTTATGAAGGGAAATTCTAGTTTCATTAATATTTTATGGTCCTATTTGTGATATGATTCCTATTATATCATGATACATGATTCTCATTAAATTTAAGGATTATTTTATTGTTTCATGTCTGATGGGTAATTAAATGTTTTTAATATAAACATAGAGGCTATATTTTTAAATTAACAATATTTTAAATTTAATGAATTCCATACTTAGTAATATTTGTAATACTAAATACCATCTTTCAAAATTTAATTTATTTTCTTCCTTATAAATAAAAATATCACTCAATGATATAAATATTAAACTAGAATTATAAAGTTGTTATATTTTATTATCAATAACGTTTTCTAGATCTTTATTTTTTAGTAGTAAGTAATCATAATTCCATAAAATTGACTCCAAAATATTTGGTAATTTCTCTAAAATATTATACAAGATTGTAGAGTTTGAATTTTTTTATAGAGGTTTAACAATAATTCTTCTCAGTAATAGTAAGTTTTTCACATTAAATCCATGTATATCAAATTTTATAAATACACATAATGAAATGAGATATGTTGATGGGATGATATGATTCTCATGATATGTGAAAATATATGTTGATTTCACAATACAATTTTTTGTTGTTTTTTAGCTACAATAACATCCAAAAAAAATTATAAGCCTCATGATAAATTTGGTCAATGTAATAAATGATTTAGAATATTGATTGGAGTATAATGAAACAACTAATGGAGTTGATTTGGTATAAGGTTGTTTATTAACATGAATATTTTAAAAAACATTGAACTCATATGATGTTGAGTTGGATGATAATAGATTCAATGGTCATAAAGATAAATTTATTGATCCAAACAATGATTCATTAAAGAGTTAGTGATTATTAATGCTGTGTTTTATAGAGAATTTATTGAATTCAATGTTTAATATCTTGAGAAGTTATTTATCGATGGTGACTGGATATTTGGAATGACTGGGAGTCTGAATTTGGGGCTTTTATGTTCCACAAATCTATTAGTTAATATTTTCGAATATAATATAGGAAAATCATTCAATTAACTTTTGTGAACTATATTGTCAATTTTTATTCAATATGTCTATTTGGGGTCCGATCAATAATCCCATTAGGATTCACCGGTTAGAGTGATGATATAACTCAATTGAAGTGGATGATTATTTTAATACCATTGAATTCAAGTTTCAGATGTCAATGATCCATAAATTGTTGTTTCTGTGAAAAATAATATTTTTTATTTTGAATGGATACTACACTATCCAAATATTACAAGGGTGGAAACTAGTATAATCCACTAGTTAGGGGTCTAATGTTTGGGAATCTCAATTTCCCTAATTAATATCACTTACGGTACTATTTTAATTAACAATGGACTATATTTGAAATTATGTTACTCAGAAATCTCAAGCACAATAATGTTTATTTTCCCCCATAGGGGTTAAACCTTGTAAAAAAACCCAAAAAGAGTTGTTTATTTTAAACTTACTTATCCATGTGATATTGGATTTTAGTACATGATTGTATCTAGAAAATGGTATATTTAAGAGTTTAATGTAATTATAATTATTTACATAAAATGTAACCATGGATCACCCCCCCCACTCTAAGTGGTTCTCCTATTCGTAGAGACAAAATGTGGTATCGAAAAAATGTTCCTTTTTGGAGTACATTTTCATTTATATATAACATTAATTCCATTGATATTTAAGGTATCCCTACCTTTAATTGATAAATGTTCTTTGGATAAAAGATAAATGATGAAACCATGTAATATTTTTCATGGCTTCGAAATGTTTGATATTATATTATTAATATTAAAAATAGAGAAATGTATTAACCTATAAATATAACATAAATTAGATATTGGATTATATTATTAAGGCTCAAATTTTAATTATAAATAATTTTTTAGAAAAAAATACATCAATGGTAATGATTATTTTATTTGTAATGAAATTATAGGATAATCACGAATGTATCTTTACTTCTCATTTTAGAGAAAGGATGAAAAAAATAAATTATAAAGTTTTTGGTTTGTGGAATTTATGCTGGAATATGAGGAGGCCATACATAATTAGTTAAAATGATTCAATGATCTCATTTGTACTATTTTTGTATTTTGAGACACTACGACCAACTAAATTATAATGAAAAGGTAAGGTGGAATATGTAAAATAGATTGGATCATATTAACTCTATTTTAGAGGATATATTTGATTTACCTAAAAATTATCTTCAAAATATTCTAGTACCTTATGTAATTATGTAGTCTCTATCATTTATGAAAAGAATAATGAATAAATGTATAACAAATATTTGAAGAATAAAAATCACAATTCTTCTGAAAATGAAGATATAAATGAATCAAAAGACAAATATCATATACATAAGGAGAGAAATAGATTTTTTTCTCTTATATCATGAAATTTTAGTACTGCTAATGGGAATTAAAACTAAATTACTTAACTGGTATTCATTAAGTATGGAAGTGTTGTACACTATTCAATTAACTACCTAAATAATAGTTTTATAAAGAAGAAAGACATGTTTGATGAAATATTTTAGATAAATTATTCCATGAAAATTTTAAAAGCAATTGGAAAGTTTTTTTATGGAAACTATATGTTTACCAAAAAAGAATGTAATCTATTTTTTCAGTAAATAAGGTGAATATGATTCATAATAAGTAGTATTATCTGATGAATAATTTTAAGAGAAATTACTAAATTTCATGGATGATGTGAAATTTGAGGAAAACTCAAGCGAAATAAGATTAAGAAGGTTATGTTAATTCTTGGAACAAAAGGTAAAATGATGAAATTATTCATATCATGAATTATATACTAAATTAAAGAAGGTATATCATCTATTAAAAAATAACGGAGAGATGATCATTGAAAACAATGATGTTTCTATATATAAATTAAAATGTACATATTGGGGGAAATAAATAATCACATGATGATGGTTCATTATTGTGAGAGTAAATGGAATAGAAAATATAGAACCATTAATATCACAGAGTATAACTAGTGGTGGACATAATTTATATTTCATGAAGTTTAAAAACACAGATGAAATTTGATTGTCGATACCAAAAAATACCCCTTATATATATAATTTTATTGTTCATAAGATATTGAAAAATTTTCCATGGAATTAAATTTTTTCAATATAAATATGAAAATAAATCAATTTTCACTAACCATATAGATTATTAAATTGAATTTATTTTGGTTAGGTTGGGGTGAATGGTGACGAATTCTCTGAACCAAAAAAAGAAGTAATGAAATATTTCTAATTGAAGGATTAATAAAATCAATGTTAAATGAACAATGTAAGATCTAGTGA
Source organism: Viscum album (assembly GCA_963277665.1). Taxonomy (NCBI): domain Eukaryota; kingdom Viridiplantae; phylum Streptophyta; class Magnoliopsida; order Santalales; family Viscaceae; genus Viscum; species Viscum album. The sequence goes on along the minus strand of OY728141.1, from coordinate 535,924,856 downwards.
ATATAAATAATCCTTTTTAATATATAATATTTATCAAATATAATGATGGTGGGCCAATTACTTTTGTTGATGCTATAGAAAAATTGTACATTAATCCCATAATTGTTATAAAAATATATCCCTACTATGGAGAATGTGTGACTAAAGGTTGAAAATTCATCCAAAATTGGAAGATATATCTATAAGTATAGTAAATAATAAATTAAAATGAAATAAAACTTTTAAAAAACTTATTCCTAGAATATATATGGCTTCCAAAGAGAATCATGATGAATATGTGACCCAAAAGGACACTATATATGGAAGTTTGTGGATACATTTGAAATAAAAATCATAGAAACCAATATAGGTATGGTAGAAAGAAAATAAAGTGTAAAATATAATTCATTATATTTTGAATTAGACATGAAATATGTCTATAAATGAATGTAATGGATTCTGGATAATGGATGTTACTTATATATAGTATTTCATGCTAATATTTTTAGAAATATCTATTTTCTTTATTGAAGTGCCATTAAATATTTGTATGACTATTTTTTAAAATTAAATTATTTGTAAAACAACCATATATGAATGAAATTTTATTTTATTATAGAAATAAAAAATTCTCTCTTTGTAAAATCTATGTTAGTAATGATACATTCGATGTTTTATATTAAAAAAAATGTTCACTATGGGTTGTTTAATGAATAAAAAATCATTTTGTTGAAGGAGTATGTACCGATGGAAATATATTTTAGAGTAGATATTATTCTAACCTATAACTTAGTTAAAATGTTTAAAAGTAGTTTTAATTTTTATGGCATTCTCATCCTACTAATATAACATTGAAAAAATCATAGAGGTAGAATCTGTGAGAGATTTCACTCTAATTAAAAGGGAAATTAAATTTTTTTTCATCAATATTTTTGAAATGGTATGATGGTCATAGTTAAGCATAAAATGATAGAAATTATTTATATAAGTATAGGGAACTAATATAATCCAAAATATATATAATAATGAGATATATATAAACCAAGTTTAATTTTTATGTTATCACTTTTATTAATGAATTCCCATGGTGACCACTGTATGTTTTATGAAAAATAAAAATGATATGGTATAGAAGGTTATGTTTTAAATAATGGAATCTTAAAAGAAGAAATTTTAATTTATAAAGAATAAAAATATTGATAAAATGATTTATTATAGGTAACTTTTTGAATTTTTTTCTTTTGTAGAATTGAGAATAAAATTTTATAGTTCTCTCTACTACACTAAAAAAAGTGGGGTTACTAAAACGAAAAAGAGATGTTTGGTAGAAATGGGGAGAACCATAGTTGTTGAATACAAACACAATAACATATCCTAGAGGTATACTATCAGTACTAGGGTATATATTCAGAATATAAATTTACATTAATTTAAAGTATAAATTAAAACATTGATATGTATTAAAAAAAGAATCAAATGATAAAATATTCTAGCGTGTTTCGAATCCCTTTACTAATGAATAAAAAATAAAAAATGGGAAAATCTGAGAATGATTATAGATAATGAATTATCATAAGACACCCACCCAATTGATGATCCTATAATAGATGTATTTTTTATTAAAAAAATAATGGAATAATGTAATAGTAATGTGACTAAAAATATTTTCAATATAAAGGATGCTAAAAAAGATTAATTTGATAACTCAATAGACTATATCATATAATATTTCTAAAAAACTATTTATAATAAAGATAACCTAATACTAATATTTAAAAGAAATGTTTTGATGAATCTAGTTGAAAATAAGATTCAACTAGAAATTAAAACTCATTTTTCTTGATATTTCAAAAGTATGTTGAAACAATTAATATCATCTAAAGTTGTGATCCTCTAGTTTAGTCATTGGAAAATTAGATAATGGAGAATCAAATAAATCATATTTATAAAGTATTATAATAGCTTGTTTGAAAATAAATTTATAAAAATAAGTGGTTAAAATTTATAGATAATTAATTACATCAAATTGAGAATAATGAAACATGGGAAGTTATTTTGTTATAAATGTTAAGCAAAATTATCTGTATTAATTTTTTCCCCATAAATAAGTTCAATAATTTTTTTTAAAATTTATGAAATAATAAAAGGTTAGTTTGTATGTGATATTTATTAGAAGACTGTGTTTATTGATTTATAATAATTTCCCTTTTATAAAGGTATCATCCCATTTAAATGTTTTTGGTTGTTACTATTGATTAACTATATATATTTTGTACTATGTGAATAATTTTAACATTTCTAAATGGAGAAGCTTGTGAATTACGATATGTGGAAAAATGGATTCATACTTGGTGATAACGTCTATATGGTTTTTAATATCATGAAATTTTAATAAGTCTTGAAGAAGCACACATCATGTGGGGTCCTATAATCATGATAATTTTTTGAAAATGTTGATTTATTCATATGTAATTGTATTTATAAAAGGTTATGTAATATATTAATTTCCTAGATCTTTGATATTAATTATTTATTTTTATGATAAAATTCTGACATATTCCATTGACCATGAATCTATGGATTTCCTAGAACATATAAAACGTTAATTTAAATTATAATGTTGGGGAATATAAATTTAATTCATGGGATTCAAATTATACAAACCAATAATAATGAAGCAGAGGGTGAAGATCTTTGTATGAAGATTAATATGAAATAATCAAAGGTTTTTTCTACAATTATCACTTTTGGAGTAAATCTATGTAAATTTGGATATGGTAAAACATTATTCAATGTTTCCTCTAAAAGATAATAAAGATATTACTCTATATAAATACTACTTCAAAATAATTTTTTTTGACAGCTAATTGTCAGAAATATATTGGTTTGATCTAACGTAATAACACATGAAAGTTTATAAAAGTGTTTTGAGGTATGTTATAGTTACATCCGTCATTTTATTGATGTATCAAGTATGTAGTATGTTTAATTTACATGGATTCGTATATATTTATTTGGGTGGTTATTCGAAGGACTAAAAGAAACATCCATTTTAACATTATATTTGAAATGATATTATGATTGATGGAATAGTATGAAACAAATATCATTTACTCTTACTACAATTTTATCATAATATATCATTTCCAATAATTCTAGTACCATAATTTTGTGTATTAAATTTCAATATGAAGACATGAAAGTGAATGTTTGAAATATGTATGAAGTATTCTATGGTAATAAATTTTAAATTATTATTTCCAAAAAAACCTGGAACAACATTATAGATCAAAATATATTTTCAACTTGTTTCGTTTCATCATATAAAAACCTATTTATGGGTATGTAATTTTTAACCATGTTTCAAAAAAAGATCAAATTTCTAATATTGAAACTAATGAAATTTCATTACAAGTGTTTAATGATTTATGTCTATAATTTAATATTCATCCTTAATCTATCACTTATTAAAATTTATGTTTTTTTAATACCTATTCCTTGGATTATTTTCTACTAGGGGGAGTGTTGTTGAACTCTTTATTAAAATAATGTGTACATTATTTTCCGTCAACTAATACTCTCCTTATATATTTTTTGGGAATAAGTTGGAAAAAAATAATGCTAATGAATTGAGTAGGATTATATTGAAAACACATAGAAAAAATTACATGTTATTTAGAGAATTAATTCCTTCCAAAACATTTTTTATCTTGTAATTCAGAGTCAAAACTATAATCCACGAGAATGGTTATGGTATGATGAAATGTAAAATGTGTTCAATGGTGAAAATATTGTTAATTCCAAAAAATCTAATGGTGCATATTTTAGTTTCCTTAGATTATGAATATGTCTTATTTACATTAAATAATGTTTGGAATAAAGGATTTTACATGAGAAGTAAAATTTTATAAATGCAGAGAACTCATTTTGATGGATTTCTAAGGATCATTAGAATATTTTAGTGTCATAGAGGGTTGAATTTTTATTATAGGGTGATATTGATGAAAAAATATGAAATAAATGTTCTACCCTATAAATTCATAATAATCACATTAATGAAAGGATAATAGTGACTCATGTAAAGTTGATCAAACTATATATAGATCAGTGGTAAAGCTGATCAAAAGTAGATTTCGTAATCCAATGATATAGAATAGTTTTGGTGAAACAGATTCATAGAACCATAAACACAATATTTATGAGGGAGTAGATTGATGTATTGATTGTTTTAGAAGGATTAGTGGACGAAAAGGAATAACCACAAGGTGTTTTTTAACTTCAAAGGAGGTTAAATGACCATAAAAATATAGGTGACTTTTAATTTATACAATTTCAAATCATTATGTATTTTTTTAGTTGGATGATCATGGTTTTGAAGATAACAATTGTATTTTTATGATCCAAGATATGATATTTAGAAGTGTTGAAGTCAATAGATGTCGTGTTTTGTGATGTACTTGAAAAATAAAAAATTTGACCTATATAGAAGTTATTGATTGATATTTATAAAATAAATGAAGTTAAGGAGTGTTTTTAATTGATATGTGAATGTTACCCACTTTTATTACGAATTGTCTATCTATATGTCGGGGACCATCATTCATGTGAATGTAACTTATTCTACTATAAATTATTAGTGGATAAAATTATTTAGATAAAAGAATTACATATTATGTATATACAATGTGATGAATAAAAATATCATTAATTTTATGTGGAGAGATTTTATAGCACCCAAATATACATTTTCAAGACATCTATTTTTTAGAGGTATAAGCATTTTTGAAAACTCTAATTTTCAATACGAATTCTTCGGGGATAATACATGTCCTTAAAGTATTTTGAATAATTATAATAGTCATGTGGGGAGACAATTGTGTGTGATACACTTTAGGGATATGTTTTGACAATTCCAAAACAATTTTAATTATTATATGACTAAAATATAAAATATATGACCCAAATATCCCAAGCACATAAATGTTTATGTTCCCACATCAGGGATGAATGTAGCTAAAAAATGGGTATTTTGTTCTTATTTAAATCAGTATATATGAGTTACAATGGGTTTTATTAGAATATTTTATTATGTACTTAGAAAGTTATATGCATTAATATATTTATAATGTAATTTATGAAAAAACTAATATGCCCCACTTCTTTGTGGTTCACTCATTCTTAGGTTGTCACGAACCAACACAGTTCTACCCCAAACCTATGTCCTGGGTTGGACCATTACCAGTCTAGAGAGTCATTCTTAATCCTCCCGGGGTTGGGACTTGCACTATGGGATTCAAAAAAATTAATGGAAATTATTTTTCCCAAAATATATCAATAACATGAATTATTCTAAATAAATAGAGATGCCTTTTATATTTGAAAAAAAACTGAACCACAAAAATATAGAACTAAAAATTCAAAGAGAAGAACCTAAAAACCAAAACTGAACCAGAAAAACACTAAGACTTCATGTGTTCATAATAGTTACTCTCTAATACTGAAACCCAATATAAAAGTAATTAATAAAAATACGAAGATTCCAACACCAAAATATAAAAATAATAAATAATTATATGTTTTAGTGTTTAGACTCATTAGGAATTCCAAGAAAATATTTATTCTAAAATAATATCTATTCAAATAATAATAATCAATTATAGTATTGAAGTAGAATATATTAAAGAAGATTTTCACTAATTTTACTCTTTAAAAAAATCCTAGTCTATTACACTTTCCATTTCAGACTAGTGGTTTATATAACAAGGTGACATTAGCACTTAAATGTGATGGATGATGTTTTTACATAAAATCAAGGAATGATGTGTATAAAAATTTCATTACACATTTCAAATAAAATATAAAATCCAAAAATTACCATTAACATATAATTTCACTGTACTAGTGATCATAATAAATAACGACATAACAAGTGAAATAGAATATATCATGTACGCATTACCAAACAAACAATGAATCTCAATACACATTCGTAGACAACCTATTACCAAAAAACATTGTAGAACATAAGTGATTAGTGGATAATCATGTAAAAAATTACAACTAACTCAACTCATAGGCATACCTCATTCAATAGAAGAAATAATTACAAAAGGCCGGTCTTAACCTACCTAGTATAACTATGGGTCACAATCCCAAAGAAGATTATGGTCCATACTATTGGTCACATTACATAGAGAAATCATAATCTAGTACCGCAACCATTAACCGAAAATCTGCAAACAAGGCCCTATTCCTGGGACAATACTGAAGTGTGGTGATCAAAGAAAAATCAATTGAGTAACAAAAAACATATACATGTATCACACACAGAAGCACCACACAGAAACATCACCCTACTTCACCCTAAAGAACTATCTCTTCCCTTTCATCCAATAGTACATAGGGGATTACCACAACAATTAATTCCAATCAAAATCAACATAACCATGTCTAGATGATCATCCAACTAGTTTTTTCATGAGATCCAATATTATAAAATTTCCAAAAAGGAATCCAGAAACCAATTGGGAAAACACTCATTTCCATGGAAATCTGAAACATCGTTTAAAAATCAAAACCCACATGGAAATGCATTTTGAAAACCCAAACTAAAATTTTTTAATCCAAAAAAATTAAAATTAAAAACCATTACATAAATATCATGAATCAAATAAAAAAAGAAAACCGGTAAATTTATCAATCACTCGGTGTTCAATGACTAAAAAAGAATGTAAATTGACATTTAAACAAGAAGGAAACCACTTCATTTTAGGTCAAACATTTACATTAGAAATGATACATTACTGTCTTAAATATATGGATGACGTGAAAATAATGAAATCAATGAATTCTTCAATTTAATGGTAAATAAAAAGGTATCCAAACTTAACACAAAAGTTCCTCTACAACTCCCACCCAAAACAACCACACAAGGTTCTGAAAATGAATAAGAATCCCACAGGAATATTAACATCTTAAAATCATCTATTTACACCTTATGAAACATGAACCCTCAATCCACTTGAACATTTCAGAAGAGGAATCTAAGAGAAATTTGATGTATAAGTATGACAAAGATAATAAGTGGAGAATACGAAATGAATTGATCGAAAACCTTACGATATCACTCATATCCTATCTATGAAGAGGATGATCTGATTTTATTTGAAGGGCAGAGGCTCCTGGTTGTTTCACTAACTAATTGTGGGAGAGATTGGGAAATTGGGGTTTATAATAAAAGAAGGTAGAAAGGTAAAATAAAATTTTTAAAACACAAATGATCATTCATGGTAATCCAATATAGTATCCCAAACTGTGTGGCAACCATTCACCTCTTACAAGAGACACTGGTCACCCACATGGGTTTCCTTCACACATTGGGAAATAATTCACCAACAATGAAAAATGATTCTATAAACAATTATAGAACCATGAGAATGAAATCCAAAAAGATTTCATAACTATACAGATGTTCTGTACCTTCAACCAGAGACACCAAAAGACCCTCACTATTTCTCCTAGGAGTAACATGGTCTAAACCAGACCATGCACATCCCATGATAATCTATATTTTCATGTTTAAAATAAACAGAAAAGAATCCCAACATTAGGAGGATTCTAGGTTACCCTTAACTATCACTCCCCATCCCACGAGTACCTGGAGCCGGTGCCATATAAAGGATTGAATTCGGTTCAGGCTCTAGAAAACTATCTACTGCTGAAATATTTCTTCTGCTAAAAGCTGTTACCTAAAAAATTGTAAATAAAATGTATGGTGAGTATACGAATGCCCAGTCTGGGGTTTCAAAATATATCAATATAACATTTCAAAACATTCTTTAAAATTTCCATAAAACATTTAATTTAAAAAGATGTAACACATTAAACATACAAAGACAATTTCCCAAGGGATATAAGTGCATAATTTAAAATGTACTAAAATTATCTTGATTCAATTATGAGAATTCTTATTCAGAATAGAAAGTAAAAGAAATTTCATATTAAAATGCAAGTATAAAATTAATAACTTTGTGTAATGCATGATTAGAGTTTCACTTAAGAATCATAACTTCAATTTAATCATTTTCTATTGGCCATTAAATATCTGAATATTCCATGAATAATAAAGATACCATACTTAAACTTCCTCTGATTTTCATAATCATAAGCTCTTTAACCCGGAATATTATACTAGTCGAACAATCCTATGGTTAATTAATTAACATAGTCTTAATGAGGGAAGTTCATATGTTGGACCGTGTTAAGGCCTCATGCCAATACCTAGGGGCTAACTGTAACTGGACCCCAAACTAGAGAGCCTCTGTAACCAGACTCCAACCCATTGTGCCTCTATAACCAGACACTAACCTGGAGTGCCTCTGTTACCAGACACCATCCTGGAGGGTCTTCTGTAACCGGACCCCAACCTGGAGGGCTTACATTTACTGGTCCCCACCCGAGAACGTACTAGGTCCATGGATACCTCATATATCTAAATCAATGTCCACGTACCACTTTGATTTATTAAATAACTTATCATTTCATGTACACATATTACATGGTTTCTCATTTCACATTATCCAATGTGTCCCAAACCACTTTGAATAATTAATTGCTTATAAATTATCTTGAATATTAAATTGGTGGATTATCATATAAAATAATAACATTACAAGTCTTCCATTGTAATAAACTATTAAGGTATTAAAATACATGTTCTTTTCTCACGCTCAATTCATGTGATGATAAAAGGAATCAGAAACTGACTAAATCCTAATATTCTAGTTACTATTCAGATAAAAATTTTCCCCATGACATGCATAAGCTAGTATAAATGTTTTGCACATGTAATATTGATTTAAAACACACCAATAATGAGGAGATGAGGTTACCACATAAAATGATATTTCTTAAATTTTCAAAATCCTTGATTTATGGAAGAAAATATTTATAGCTTTAAATGACTAATTATAAAAAAAGTTAGATTTCATTTTTACCAAAAGCATGAACAGATAAATATTCATGTCTTATTAAATGGCAGTTCCTTATGATGGCTCGCATATAAGGCCAATTGTTTTGCAGTTCATCATTTTTTTGTGTAATTCATGCATTCATGAAAATTTAATTTGGCATATAAAAAATATACTTTTACCACCGAAGATTCTTTTAGTCCATGTTAATTCAGATTATGATTAAAACTTATAGGTCAATACATATAACTATATATATATACACATAAAATATGTACATGTCGCACCCTTAATTTATAAATTCTAAAAACTAAAATTACATATAAATTTATATATGTATGTATATATATGGGTATGACTATTAACATCTTACAAGAAATGATTCTTATTAATAATTAAAACCTTAACATCATAAATGTAATTCATATATTAATCCAATGAACTCCCTTATGAGAACTAGAATATTAGATAGTATAAATAAGTAAATAAATTTTCCTTACATCATTTGCAAATTAATCGGGTGGATTAAAACACTATGGGTGTATGTGTAATAAATATGCCATTCCATTTGAACCCAAAATATTCAAATCCAAGTCTCCATTTATAGATTGTAATTTATCTTTATTAAAATAAAATATTGATAAATTGAATTATGTGTGTTTGTTTGAATATACATTTTGTGTACAACAGAAAATAATTATAAATTAAAATCACCCTTAACTTATGTACACATAAAATTATTCGTTATATATATGTGTAAATATATATATACATATGTATATACACACATATAACTTCCGTAATTTGATCAAATTAATTATACTCCTATAAAATATATATTTAATGAAAAATATTAAAAACATTTCCCATAATATCATAAAATAATAATTTGAGACAAATTATAATGAACCGTTACATCAAAAATACTTTTAAGAAATTAAACATAATTTAAATAACTGAAAAATATTACTGAAATAATAACGTAATTGCAATGAAATTATAATCAAGTCCCTTGCATCTTTTATATTATCCGAACCTGAAACCTGAAGTCCCAGATTCAACACAGAATAATTTTTAAACTAAACTGAAAGGATAAACATTCATGAGTATATATATATAAACATATATACACTCAAAGAAACAACAAAATTCAATTATAAATCCCTTACACAGACCTCAAAAAAGTGAATATAAAGAAATAAATAAATTTCACCTTACAAAACCAAAAAAATAGAGGGTATAATGAAATAAATTAATTTTCCTTACAAAACATAAGTTTATAAAATTAAATAAATTTTGAAGACAAATATTTAACACTTACCTTAAACGAATAATCCAAAACATAGATCATGCATAATGTTTCTGACTACATGATAGAATTATACCATTTTTATAAAAATACAAAAGAGATGGATCATGTAGTGTTTATCCTCACATGGAGGAATTACATTCCTCTTTGTACACAAAAGCTCATATATATATATATATATCAAAATTCCACCGTAATAGACGAATAGTATTTAATATGTCAGAAAATAGGAGGATAATTGAGACAATCAAACAATCCACACCTGTAATAGGTAATGAACGAGAATAATATTTAATTAGGAATAAATATATATATTATATTGTGACCGAATAGACACTGGTGGTCCAAAATGAAAAAAAAGTACAACAAAGGAACTCAATCAATTACCGGAAAAAATCCAATTAGGAAAATCAAATCTAAAACCAGTGGACCCCAAAATCAAAAATCAAACCGGAAACTATGAAATAAACAAAATGGAAATGACACAAAACCTAAAACTAAGCAGATTCGACCAAGCTCTAATTTTGGAAATTTGAAACCATATCCTCGAATAATGCCATTTGATGAAACTCAAATTCAGTGAGACTCCCAGATTGTGCTTGGATGAATCCATTGAAGCCTCTGAATTCCCTTGACTCGGTTTGGAGTTCGACCATGCTCGAGACCTTGGCATCACCCTTGTGTGACCTCGCAGACTCGGAAGACTCCCGCACTCAAACACCACCACTAGGTTGCGCCTCCCACTTCATGAACCCGACTACGCCGACTGAATACCCTAGACACGACCGCCCTCCTCCTATCTACATCGCGACACAACCCCCCCCCCCCCATGGGACTTCATGTTTCTTTTTTAATCTTTCTTTTGCCTATTTTTTAATTTTTTATTGCTGTTTTATTTTTCATTTCTCTATTTTTTTGTCCATTTTCGCTTAACCCTAATCTGGGTTACCAAATATCCTACAGAATCCTACCCATTGTTTTGGTCTGATTTCATCCTATATTACTATTATAATATTTCTATTATTCTTATTTCAATATATCATATATTATATTATCAATAGATTTAAAAAAAGTAAAAAGTTAAACCAAATTAATAATATATTAAACTTATTTTATTAATACCTTTAAAAGAAAACATTATTATTAAATTCATTTACAAAAAATATATTTTTAAATATATTATAATTTTATAAAATGAATTAATAATTGAAAATCTATTATAATAATAAATATTATCATAATTTGTGATTTTGAAACCTTAGAAGTTTTTTTTCATATTACATATACACACACACATATATATATATATATATATGATTCAAGATAACAATAATTTTTATTAGAAGACCATTTATATATATGTTCACTTTTAAACATTCAATTAAAATGGTTATAAATTTATAATTTTATTAAAAAAATGAAAATATTTATAATGTTATGAAACATTAATAAAAAATTTATAATCAGATAATTATGAATAAATATCATATCATTATACAGATATTAAATTAAATAATTGTCCGCAAATTATAGAGTACTAATATGAATATCATATTTTTTAAAATACATAAAACGTATATATTAGATTAAGTAATTGTTCTCATATTTAAAACAGATCACATTAACAAAATAATGGCATTGATATATTTTAAATCAATAATCCTCAATGTCATTTATAAAATTTTAATATTAGTTTTATATAATTATAATTCAAAACATGTTTACATATGCATGTACAAATATATGTATGTATATGCTTATATATATCATATTTGGAAAATAAGAAAATTAGTAATATTATTATAGTTATTATTTAAAATATTATATTAAATAATTACTTGATAAGAATAAATTATGTTCGACAATAATAGTTTTTTTATTCATTAATAAAACATTGATAATATTTAATTTGGTTTTTTTACTTTGTTCGAATAAAAAAATAAAATCTCAATATTACTAATACATGAAAATCAAGTTTTTGGTGAATTATATTATTCCCCCCTATAAAGACTTTTGTCCTTGAAATTCTAAAATTCTCATACACAAACCACAGCAACACCAGACACACGTCACAAATGAAGTCCCATTACTGGGAACACCACTGATGGTAGGGTGATAAAGACCTTTGGTGGATTCCTAATGTAGTATTATTCTGCACAATTTCTTTGGCGCAGACTGTAATGACCTAGAAATTTCAATGAAATTTTTTTCTTAAAGACTTTGGAATTTTAAGAGTCTGTTGTTTCTGACAGAACATGATTATGAGGCCCGGTGTGCCCAGAATCCATTTCATAAGATTTGTTTAGGTACGTTCAGTAGACGTACATGTGGGGTTTTCTATCTTTTGAACTGGAGCTCGTAATTTAAATCCGAGGACACCGATGAACTTGCAGTGCCAGTATTCGCTTAAGGGGACCATTACCACAGTTGTGTTTAATGCGGGGTGAAATTTAATTTCTGTGGTTTAATAAAAAAATGAAATTATAATTGTTGTGAACAATTTTATTGATCTTGTGAAGCTAAATCCTACTTGGGGAAGTTATTTGTGAGGCCCACCCCCACATAATCTCTTATTAGAGGATATTTGTGAGTTGGGGCCCCCATGATCCCTAACCTTTCATCTCCCCATAACTCCCATGAACTCAATTAAACCCGCTTTAATTAATTTGTTAACTCCCCCTCATTTAATAAGAGGAGGCTCTCCACTTCCCTCCCATTAAGATTGCCAACAAGTTTTAATTAATTAAATGGGACTCTCCAATTAATTAATTACAGTATTTGATTTTTGTAATTGGTGTGTGAATAAAATAATAGCATTAGATATTATTTTGGGTGGCATTTGTTGTGTTGGGGAAAACATGGGAAAGCTCTGGAGAATTAGAAAAGAAAAGTGTTCTTCTCCCGACGAAGAACCCCTCTGTCATAGAACGTCATACACTCTCAACGAATAACGCTCCATGACTTCTACTACCTTTTTCTTCCTCCGCATAAAGGGAGAAGACACCGCTCAATAGAGGTATCACATACGATTACGACTCCTCCTCCAACATTGGTGGGACGACACCGTTCTTCCATGATGCCTGACAACTAAAACACTCCTCTTCTGTTTCTTGATAACGTGTGGCGTCAATTTTCGAGGTAGTGGGATATTTTATAATTACATATATGTGATTCATACCCTCAAACATGGTCGTTTATTTGTTGGGTGATTATTTGAACCACTAACGCGGTGGGTATGGGCTAACGAACAAGTCTGAACCCACCACCAACATGTTCGAGATGAGCAGAATGTTTGGTGACTGATGAACTAAATGAGAAACATTTATTTGAGGCTGTCACAGTGTTGAGTGGGACCCGAGGAGGCTGTAGGTGGAGACAAGAGCTAAAACAGACAACCGGAACGACTCTAGTGGCCCGCAGAATATCACAGCGGCGTGGGTCGCCGGTCGGTGCCAACCGGCCACTTGGAGATGGCGGCACTCTAGTACACCAACGACGGAAGACTGCCACGACATCGGTCGTGATGACTGTGGAATGGAACCTTCGTCGCGCGGGTTTCGGGAATACTGGGCGGTGCCAGCATGGCGTCGTCGTTACATGGAATAGGGGGCCACGTCCCACCCCCACCCCCCTCCCCCCCGCTCGGCCGGTCGCGAGCCGGGCCAAACTAGCCGCGGGCCAGGCCATGCTATCCGGACCCTAACCCGGGTCAGGTCGACCCGCTTCGGCCTGACCTAGGGGGGTTGGGCTGGATCAGACCATCTCAGACCCCCCTCTTTGGGCCGTTATCGGTTAAACACCAATAACATGAGCTAAAAACCTCTGATTCGTGCACCTTCAGTTTAATAGAATTTCTCGGATTGAGAAGGTCATTTTGGTATATTACGCTCAAGGTTTTAGTGATGTTTGGATACGGTCGGGTTGGTTCGAACCTGAAACCAACCGGGCCCCCAGAGCGGAAATTCATATAACATAAGGACTGGATGTCTGATTGAGGTGCCATCAACTACGTTGGTATCATTTAGTTGACATAGTTTTTTTGTCATACTCCAAGTGGTATTCGGATGATATTGGAGTATGGTCGTGTTGGTTTTAGCTTAAAACCCAACTTGTCCCCTGGAATGGAAAAGCCAAAAACTCACAAACCGAGTGACCTATTGACGCGTCATCTGTTGTGTTGAGACCCCTATGACGAGGCGGTCCATTATGAAACTTCTACATGTGATTTTGAGGCACATAGAAGTAACGACCAGTAGCTCGTGGAGCGGACCCTCCCTGTGGCGAGCCAGCAGATTGCAGAGACCTAGAAGCAGGCTGAGACATGACGACTGCTGATCGGTCAACTCAGAGGGATTCGTATAGCCCAGTGGGGAGTGCTTGGTTATAGCAGCAGACCCACGACGGAGAGTGCTTGGTTTTAGCGACTGACCCATGGTAGTCGATAGAAGGAGTACCTCTATAGGCTATGTGGGGGAGCACTTGGTTGTAGCGGCAGAACCATGGTGGGAAGCGTTTGGTTGCAGCAGCAAGCCCACAATACTCAGCAGGTGGAGTACTTCAGCAGTTCAAGGTTAGTGAGAAGTTCTTGGCTGTAGTGGTAGGACAACTCTACTCGACAGAGGAGAATTTCTCCTGCAGTCGTGGTTTCGACTTCGTGAATAAAAATTCTGGTTTTAGCTGAGTTAGTGACCCTTGTGTTATTCTCAGGATTGAGACGGGTTACTTGTAACATAGGTATATGTATGGGCATATACCTAAGTAATGGTTATCTGTTGAAATAATACTTTGTGGTTTATCCTTGATAGATTTCGTGAGACCTTGAAGGTCTAGAGGTCCCTGCTAAGTATCGTTATCCTCACCACTACACGGGCTATGCCCGCACTACGTTGTGTTGGATGCAGACGATGGATGACACTGAT
Source organism: Viscum album (assembly GCA_963277665.1). NCBI lineage: Eukaryota > Viridiplantae > Streptophyta > Magnoliopsida > Santalales > Viscaceae > Viscum > Viscum album. The sequence goes on along the minus strand of OY728141.1, from coordinate 535,909,680 downwards.
TGAGATGGAGACTTGTAGAGATGGAGAGTACCCGGAGGTGGACCACTGGGCGAGACATACATGGAGCAGACGGTCGGACCTGAGGTGCAATGGTGGCAATCTGTACCCACCCTTCAGGTGGGATTTTCGGAGGATGACTCAGTGGTTGCTGTTTACTTTACTGTTGTTGTACTAGTTTTTCAGTTGTACTGTACTTACTGTTAGGATTGTATTTCCGGACCCTTTCCTTTCTGCAATTACTTTTGTATTCCGTATTACTTAGTGTATTCTTCTGTTGCGTAATTTGTTGTGATTTTTTCATTTTATAAAGGAAATTCATTCCCTTTTAATAAGGATGTACGCCTTTGGTGCTACTCACCAGCCCCTAGCCTATAGAAGGCGGCTTGGTGTAGTCACAACACGGGCCCCGTGGACTTGTCGTGACAAATTGTTATCAGGGGACTTGGTTCTACCGCAGCACTCTGGACTATGATCTTTCTTTCTATGAAGAAATAGTGTTAAGAGTACTGAGTGTGGTTTTCAGTTCCGGGAGTCCAGTGTTGGTGCGGCAGACGATGTATCCGTACAGCAGGACCCTTACTACTGATTTCCGACATAGTACACGAAAACACTGATTGCATGTGTGTATCAAATGTTTTCCATTATGTCAGCTACAACCAGGTTAGCTAACCATGTATAATATTTTGATCTTGGAACACTTGTTTCTTTTTTAGGATGTCTTCACCCAGTCATTCAACACGAGTTCTGGGTGGAGATCGTGATGGTAACCCACCGAGTAGTGAGGCCACGGTGTAGGGCCCCATCACAGCGGAGGCACCAGCGGTACCACTAACTGATGGTCTACTGTTGCCACCAGCCCCAGTAGCAGAGGTTGTGCACCGCTTGAGCGCATTTCATGGGTTCCTGCGATAGAGGTCACCAAGGTTTCGATCCAAGAAATATTTTCAGACAGTTGGGCACTAGCTGGAGGTTTTAACACGAGTTTTTCAAACAGTTGGGACACCCGCTGACTTGATGGTGTTCCTTACTGTTAGCCTCTTTTAGGGAGTATCTCAGAGGTGGTGGAGCTTGTTTCTCCAATTTTACGATGAGGAGAACCTCACCTAGAAAGACTTTGAGGGTGTTTTCACGGCAGAGTTTGTACCAGTAACTCTACGCTCTATGCGGGCTCAGGTGTTACGACTCTCTCCGCAAGGCTTTCCGACCATATAGAAGTTTCTGCAGCCGGCAGTAGATAGATGACACAGAAGTCCAAGCGTACTAGGACAATAGGTGGAAGACCTCAGGATACAGGTTTGGTTGTGCGGGGCATATGAAACAGAGAAACTATTTGAAGAGTGGGAAGTGATATGCATGCGGCGGGCTGGGTCACATGGCTCGATAATGCCCGACCCGTCCAGCAGATGAGCAGCAGGTAGTAGAGGATCCTACTAGGCAGAGGCAGAGGTTCACCCATAGTGGTCCTCTAGGAGCGGTCGGACGTGGAAGAGGAGCTGATCGAGCAGCAAGTGGACATGATCGGGACAAGATTCTTTGATTTCGTTGTTTTTGGATGCATTGTGTCTTTGTACATTGAGCTGAAGTAATAAAAGACACTTTTCATTTCGACGTTTTCTTCCCTATCCTTTTTATATGGCTGATACTGAGTGGTTTTGGTTAAAACCATTGACAAGACCCTCACTTTTGAAATTCCTACTAGAGGACACCCACTGACCACACACTATTGCCGATAGTGTGACTCAACCCTTGAAGGCAAGAGTAACGGTTGGACCTCTTGGTAGTAGCGTCAAGGAATTGTGACGTCATCCAGGGAATGAAATAGTACCGTTTATGTCAGGATTGATTAAATTAGGAAATTAATGTGGTTCATTTAGGGGATAAGACCAGATTTTTTCTTTCACAAAGGGAGAAATCTTAGCATCTCTTGTAGGACGTAAGAGAAAAAGAGTGTAGTTGATTTCTTTATAAAATGGCTAGTCACACCAATAGTTCGTTGAGCGAACGGTTTACAGTTTACTATAATCTCAAAGTATCAGGTGTGTCTCCTCATAGACGGACCTGGACCTGAGACGGTGTCATTGACTTGAGTTCCTCTGGGACTATGACTTTGATATAGTATATACTCTTAGGAAGGGGAATGTTGTAGCAGAGTTCGTTTCACAATGCCTAACTTTTCACCAAGTGAAGGGGGATCACTAGGTACCAGCAGGCTTGGAATAGCCCTTAGAAGTCCCAGAGAGGAAGTGGGATGGAATATCATTGGATTTCATGATGGGGCTTCCATGTATATCTAGATAATAAGAATCTTTCTGGGTGATCGTAGACCGAATCACCAAGTCCTCCCTCTTCCTACCGATCAGAGAGTAGGGCAGAGTAGAGAGTTTGGGATGCCTCTACATTCAAGAGATCATACAACTTCATGATGTTCCATCATCTATCATTTCTGATCGTGATGCTCATTTCACTCATAGACTATGGAATGGGTTAATAGAGGCTCTAGGGATTCATCTACATCTGAGCACCGCCTACCATCCTCAGACATATGGCCAGACAGAGAGAACCATTCCGACTCTCGAGGACATGCTCCATGCATGTGTCTATGACTTTGGTCTCAGCTGGTAGGATCGTTTACCCTTGGTCGAGTTTGTGTACAATAACAGCTGCCACTCCACCATAGGGATGGAACCATACGAGGCGTTGTACGAACGACCTTGGAGATCACCTCTGTGCTTGACTAACCCAAGGGAGTCAGTGCTTTTAGGACCAAAGATGGTTCAAGCTATGACGGAGAAGATGCAGATCATCCAGGAGGAGATGAAGACTTCACAAAGCTGACAAACGTCATATGATGATAGGATATGGAGACCACTGGAGTTTGAGGATGGTGACCACGTCTTCCTACGAGTCTCACATCGACGAGGTCTAAGGAGATTTGGTCAGGGCAGCAAGTTTTCTTGGTGTTTCATCGGACCTTTCGAGGTGCTTAGTAGAGTAGGCGAGGTGGATTACCGTCTAGCCCTTCCACCTCAGTTACACCGGGTGCATTCAAACACGCCAAGCTTCTACGACATGCTTCTCTTTGAATAATACAATAGTGTGTGTTGTATGCAACTTTGAGTTCTAACACAGACCACAACCAATCAAACTCTCTATTATGAATAGTAATCCCGAGATTTTGAAATTTTATAAATTTTATCATTCAAAATGGACACCATATTTGGATTCAGAATATCGAAAATAGCCTAGGGTGAATTTTTGGTATTTTTCTGAAAACTTTCAATTTTTGATGAATAGTGAAAAAACAATGAGTTATAATTTAAAAATGAATTTTTATTTAAATTTTTATTTATTTTATTTAAATTTACTTAATGTAAAATTTGATACATAATACCTATATAAGTTCAATTTAATTTATTGGAGTTATTTTAGAATTATTTTAGATATATAAAAAATTTATTGAACTTTTCACCGTCTTTTACCCACCTCCGAGGGGAATTTGGAAATTTACGTAAAATGTAATTTTACCATTTCTATGAGTGGAATTTTGAAAATCTGAGAGACACGGATAATATCAAGGAGTATAATGTGGTTCAATAAGATAAAAATAATTTTTGGTGAATAGTAACTTTTTACTTTTATTTACCAAAGTTAAAATTAAATAGGGTAATTAAGGGTAATAATGATATTAATATTACCCTAACACATGTCCTAATCCTATTGGACAAGTGTATCTAGAACAAAAACAATATTAGGAATATAATATTATCATTCAGGTCCACTTGGATTACATTAGGACATTTATTATTATTTAATTGAATGAAGAGTTAAAAGAGTTAAAATCAAAGTTTAATTACTAAAACATTTTTAATATAGGGCTATACATAAGATCAATTCTATTATAAATTTTCACTAGAAATATAAAGAGATTTCCTATGTAATGGTATTTTATTTATAATTTTTATACGTTAAATAATTTAATTTATTTGTCACAACAATGGTGATATAGTAATTACCTAATTAATGAAATAATAAAATAATTGATATTATAAATATCAAAATAAATGTAATTTTAGAATTTTAATGAATTAAATTAATTTCATAGGTTAAAATGTCATGTTAGTATTGATGTAATTATTTTTTTTCAAATAATCATGATGTTATGATTTTCACAAAAATCAAATACCAAATAGTGTCAAAATTGACATAAATGAGTTTATAAAACCAATATTAAATTATTAATTGATATTCAGTTCATAATAAATCTAAGGTTCAGCCAAGAGATATATATAATGATCAGTGTATCATTAATGAACCACTTGGGGTTTTCTTGGATGTATATACTAAGTTTATTAACCATATAATATAAAAATACAAAGAGACAAGGTAAATGTGAAATTAATTAACTAAGAGTTAAAACTAAACAATAAGGATAATATAGTGAACCAAACCAGTATAAAACATATTGGTTGGGGGTTTTTCGACCCTTCCCCACCTTATCCTCAAAATAAGTCACTTTGGAGCCATTAGAAGCCGAATATGAATTTATTATAAAATAATATTTCTAGCTTTTCCTAAGGTGCCTCTCACCCCTTTTATAAAAGTGCACTCGCCCTTCACTTTAATTAACACCTTCAAAGCCTTTTGGATCTGCCAACCCCTACCCAAATATCCTATAAACTTCTCTCATTTCAACTTAGAGGACTTAGTTTGATCAGAAATCCAACCTAAGAGCCCTTTTGATCAAATCTAAAGGAAGAACTGGAAGAAGAGATAATGTTTTCACCACCCTCTTTCATGTTTTTTCTCCTTCAAATTCTTCTTTCTTTGTTATTTAAATTCTAAAAAATAACTCCATTATATCATATATACTTTGATGTTATTATAAATATGGTACAACCAGATTCAGTATTCTATCCATCTATTGAATGACATGTCACAATACGTGTGTACGTACGGCTTACCGTCTCCACGTCGTGGTGTAATTGTTATTCAATATATTATTATTTGGATGGGTATAATAATGATGATTAATTCATGTAAATAATAAATATAACATGATAATTATTCTGTATATAAGATATGCCACCCAATTATGTCTTATTTTAATATCCAAAGTAATGATATTGTCGCTTGTGTGTACGTACGGACTACCGCCTCCCCGAACGCGATGAGATTCATTACCCATCATATCCATTCAAGATTAGTTTTCATTTTATTGTTAAAAATAATGTTTAACGACTTAATATCATTATTTATATTAATAAGATACAACCTATCCATAACAAACACTTCTTACATAACAATGTATATAAAGGAAAAAAATTAGTTAACACCTGAAACAACTATAATTGAAAGATATTACTAACAAAGACATGTTAAAAGATAATAGATGATATAATATTAATGTATATGATTATTGAATAATTTAATAAAAATTATTTCTCTATTATACAAGAGGTTAACCTACCCTCAACCTAGTAAAAGTACAAGGTCGTGGTTTATTTCACAATCTCATCATTATCCGAGGTTGTTTATACGTATTTATCTACTGGGACCTCTCTATCATCCACATCCATGTTTCTTAAAAATTTATTTCAAATCATTCCTACTATTTTAAAAACTACGGTTTAAAGTCATTTATACCCCTGTTTGAATTTTTATAATATGTTCATAAAGGAATCTATCTATCATTTTTGAAATAAGGTCCTTTTTAACCTTTTCGACCCAATTAATGTAACAATGTCTTTTTTAACTTATTCTGTGTGTGTGGCTATTTTCCGCCATTATAAAATCATCAAATCTTAACTTAAAATATTATAAGTAAATTTTCAAATTAAATGTTTTCTTTTATAATTATCTGACTTTTAAATGATTTCAAAAAAAGAGACATTTCTCTCAAATTGTATTGATTTCATCTATGTCAATATTCTTTGATGATTGGAAGGATATTTGAAGATGATTTATTATGGTACAAAACGTCCATACTTTATTGAAGGTTTTGTGATATGTTTGACTGCGGATGTGTTATTTTTATACCATTAATGGTATATAGATAATGTATTTACATTTCGTAAGCTAGTTTTAAAATGAATGTTTATGTTACATTTAAACATGTTAATATGAGGAATTCATTGGAATTAATAAGTGATAGGTGGAGCCCGCTATAGCTCCTCTATGCATTGGTAGGTCTCATGAGACAAGATAGTGTCTTTGCACAAGTCCTTGATAAAATCTTATTTGGAGTCTTGTCACAAAGCCTTCACTAGGATGTTAAGAAGTGTTTGGTAAATTACCTACAGAGATAGTATGAGGGGATATGAGTGTGTTCTATAGACACAAGATGTTGTTGTAGTTTATCACATTATGATGTAATGTATGCTTTATGAATGTATGTAGTGATTCTAAGGCTACTAAACTAATCAGTTTTTTGAGACTTGATCTTTTGTGATCATGCCAATGTTATTTAATAATGCACCGAATCTGGGTAACTAGGTTCGGGGTGTTATAGTTTGTATCATAGGATGTTTAGTAAAATCCATGGATGCAAGATTTAGATAAACTCTGATTAGAGCATATAACCCTAATATAGACCATGAGGATTAGTATAGAAGAACTTCATAGAATTTTGGTATTGTAGAGATTTTGTGAGTTTTCGGAGAAATACATCCATATCTGTATATGAGCAAGTAGAGGTGGATCGGTCCCAGTTGTACCTAGGGTTATATCCCGAAAACACCGCTTTGAGCTAGACTCGAATGGGAACTGGTGCACGACAATGGGCCATGCTGCACTCTTGGTTACGACACACCCGAGGGATATGCTTAGGATAATTCTCATTTTCTATAAAAACCATTATTAATGGTTTATGAGTATATTATTCCTAAAAGAAAACATTTTTATGATTATGGATTATATCCATAAACTGTTCAATTTATGTTAAGTGTTTTACATGTTTGGAATTATGTATTTTGATTCTTAAACTGATCTAGTTTATTCCATTGTATAGAAATGGCGCCTAGTGGAAGAAATGGAAACCGTATAAATGAATGCACTCCATGTATGGATTTCCTTCCTGCTCAAGATAATTATAATGGAGCTGGTGATGCAACTGGTGATGATCAGCATATCACTATATTGCGACAACTCACTCAGGTTATGAATAATAACCTTACTCATATGGAGCACACTGATCCGCAACGTGGAGGATTAATGTTAGATCCCTTCATGAGGAAACAACCACCAACATTCAATGAGAGTACCAATCCATTGGAAACTGAGCAATGGATAAGTTCCCTAGTGAAAATTTTTAAAGCCTTGTGGTGTAGTGAAAGAGAAAAAGTTGTCATGGCAGTTACCACCTAACTGAAGATGCTAATAAATGGTGTTCATTAATTCAAAATATGAAGGAATATGATGAAGTATCAAATATGGAATAGAGGGAGTTTAAAGATATTTTCATAAAAAAAATACTTTCCTCATGACCATCGAGCAGATATGGAATTGAAATTTTTGAGTGGGAGACAAAAGGAGGATGAGAATGTCGCAAAGTATGAAGCTAACTTTACAAGGATAGTGAGGTATGCTGCAGATTATATACATAACCTGAAGAATGAGATTGATCATTTATATGATGGGTTAAAACCATTTCTTCATCGAGAATTAGTCTCGCAATTCATCTCGTCATACGAAGACATTGCATCATGTGTTTTCAATACAGTAAAGGAATTCTCTAATTCTTATGACTTTAACGCAAAGAAAGAGAAGAAGAGATATTTTGATAACTCTGGGAATGGAAATAAGGGGAAGAAGGGAAAAGTTGAATACCCATCATGCAGTAAATGTGGGAAGAAACACCCCGATACATGCTTGAAGGAAAGTGAGTTTGTTACAAGTGTGGTGAAAAAGGCCCCCGAGCTCGTGATTGCAAGGGGATGAATGACGCTACCGATGTTCAATGCTACAACTGCAGGGAGATGGGACATTATGAAATTGAATGTCATATTCGTCAAAGGAACATACCTAAGAGAAGGCCAAGTGATTAAGGTCAAGCTTATTCTATCACTACAGCTGAGGTAGAATCTCCAAAATACATGGTGGCAGGTAATTTAATGGTTTCCTCATATTTAGAAAATGCATTATTTGATTATGGATCATCGCATTGTTTCATATCTTCCGAATTTTCTAGGAAAATTAGATATTTCTAATTTGAATTAATAAGGGAGTTGTCAGTTAAAACACCAAAGGGAAGTATCATTGCTAAAAATTTCTGTGAATCAGTTCCTATTAGAGCACATAAATGTTCTTTATCTGCTGATCTCATCGTCAAACCTATTATTGAGTTTGATATAATACTTGGTATGGATTGGATTTCGGTCTATTATGTGAACATTTATTGTATGAATAAGTAGGTTATGATTTTCGATGATGATTACAATGAACACCTTATCTTTAGAGCAGAATCATCACCACCTAATTCTTATCTAGATCTACCCCTAGTAGCTCAACAAAATTCCATTACTGGGGAGAAAGAGAATGAAATAACTTTGGGTGAGGAAAGGAATGTCCAAAGAGATTATGTACCTATTGTGAATGAATATGTTGATGATTTTCCAGAGGATTTACTTGGACATCCTCCAGAATGAGAAATTGAGTTTTCCATTGATTTAATTCCAATATCAAGGCCCATATCGAAGACCCCTTATAGAATGGAAACTGTGGAATTAGTGGAACTAAAGAAAAAACTAGAGGAATTTAGTAATAAGGGATTTATTTTCCCTAGTGTTTCTCCATGGCGAGCCCCTATCCTTTTTGTTAAGAATAATGATGGATCTGTGGGGTTATGTATCGACTACAGGGAGATCAATTCTATAACAATAAAGAAAAAGTATCCCCTACCTAGCATTGATGATTTATTGGACCAACTTCATGGAGATAAATACTATTCAAAGATTGACTTTCGATTTGGATATCAACAGTTTTGTGTGAAGAAGGAAGACATTATGAAGAAAGCATTTCGAACCAGGTACGGGCATTACAAGTTTAATGTAATGCCTTTTGGGCTGACTAATGCACCCTCTATTTTCATGGATCTAATGAATAGATTTATCAAGGAATATCTTGATGAATTTGTGGTGGTATTTATTGATGATATCTTGGTATAATAATAAAGCCATGAAGATCATGAAAATCCCTTATGCATTATCCTAAAGACTCTGAAAAGACATGAATTATATGGGATGTTTACCAAGTGTGAATTATAGCTTCAAGATATTTCTTTTCATGGCCATATTTTCTCTAAGGATGGAATCTCTATTGATCCTTCTAAGACCAAGGCAATCCAAGAATGTCCAGCCCTGACGAGTATGAATGAGGTATGCAGTTTTATTTGATTAGTAGGTTATTATCGACATTTCACCCAGAATTTTTCCCGGTTGGATAACCCATTAACAAAGATCACACGTAATGGAGATAAATTTGATTGGACAAAAGTGTGTGAAAAATGTTTTGAAGAACTGAAGAGAAGATTAGTCAATTCTCTTATATTGACTCTAACATTGGGGAATGATGGGTTTGTTATTTATATTAATTCTTCAATGAAAGGAATTGGTTGTTTCCATTTGCATAATTATAGGGTTATTGCCTATGCATTACAATAGGTAAAAATTCATGAGCGGAACTTTCCTACCCAAGATCTTGAGTTATCAGCTGTAATAATTTCTTTAATGATTTGGAGACACTATCTTTATGGTGAGAAATGTGAGATTTATAATTATCACATGATTTTAAAGTATATCTTCTCACAGAAAGAACTCAACATGAGGCAAAGGAGATGGCTTGAACAACTCAAGGATTATGATTTCATGATACATTACCACCTGGGGAAGACAAATAAGTTTGCATATTCTTTGAGTAGAAATGGTCATGGAGTTTTGAACAAGATGAGAGTTGAGAGGTATCCTATTTTCTTGGATCTAGTAAAGATGGATATGGTAATCACCATGGAAGGTGAAACATAAATATTTTTTCAAATAGTATCAAACCATCTTTACTAGAAAGGATTAAGAGATCTCAGACCGATGATGATGAATTTCAAAATAAGATTAAAGCTGTGAATGATGGGAGATTGAGTGTCTTGGTGTGTGAAGAATGAATTTTGAAATTTGGGAAGAGGCCTTGTGTTCCCAAAATACCTGATCTAAAAAGGGAATTTTTGGACGATGATCATAGTTTCAATTTCTCTATACACACTGGGAGCACCAAAATGTATATGGATTTGAATGAACATTTTTGGTGGGACAACATGAAGATGGAGATTTCTGATTTTGTATCAAGATGTATGGTTTTTAAAAATGAAATCTGGAAGGCAACAGCCTAGAGGAGTCATGAAACCGCTTCCCATACCTGATTGGAAATGGGATAATATCACGATGGACTTCGTCATGGGACTAGTAAAGACTCCTAGAAAGAACGATTCAATATGGGTCATTGTTGATCGTCTTACCATGTTAGCACATTTTCCTTCTATAAGGGATGATCTACCACTTGAACTTCATGCAAGACTATATATTAATGATGTTTTAAGACTTCATGGAGTAATCCTATTGATTTTTTCTGATCTTTATCCACATTTTACATCAATATTCTGGAAGATTCATTATAAGGCCTTGAATACAGAACTTCGTTTGAGCACTACTTACCACCCTAAAACAGATGGACAATTAGAACAGACTATTCATACCTTATAACTCATTTTGATATCTTTGTCACTTGACTTTCAGGGTATGTGGGATCAATATTTACCTCCGGTATGATTTTCCCATAATAATAGCTTTCATTTAAGTATTCAGATGGCACCATATGAATCATTATATAGAAAGAGATGTCACACACCAACCTGTTGGGAAGACGTTGGTGAAAGAAAACTCATTGGCCCAGAACTAGTGGAGGAAATGATATAAAAGGTTATGGTGATCCAAAACGACATTAAAGCAGCTGAAAGTAGGAAGGAGAGCTATGTCGATAACTGAAGGAAGGATTGGAAATTTTAGGAAGGAGATCATTTTTCATGAAGGTATATCCATGGAAGGGAGTCATAGGTTTCGATAAGAAAGGTAAATTGAGTCCTAGGTACATCGGACCTTTCAAAATTTAGAATGAATTGGGGTTGTAACATACCATTTGGCAATGCCGCCAAAACTCTCCAAAGTTCACGATGTGTTCCACATATCACTATTGAGAAAATACATGCCTGACCCAACGCATGTACTCACCTATAAAAAATTAGAGCTGGAACCCAACCTGTCTTATTGTGAAGAGCACACCGAGATTCTTGATACCAGGGAACAAGTGTTGAGAAACCAGACGACTTTTCTGGGAAAAGTTCTATGGAGAAACCATAAAATGGAAGAGGGAACGTGGGAACCCAAGGAACTTATGATGAAGAAGAACCCAAGTATTTTTATGCAGTAATATTCTAGAAATTTTTAGGACAAAATTATTTGAAGGAGATGAAAATGTAACACCCCATGTTTCTATGATACACTTCTCTTTGAATAATACAATAGCGTGTGTTGTACACATCATTGAGTTCTAACACACACCAAAACCAATAAAACAATCTGTTATGAATAGTAATACCAACTTTTTGAAATTTTAAAAAATTTTCATTCAAAACAGTCTTCATTTTTATATTTGGAATATCGAAATTAGATTAGGGTGAATTTTTGGTATTTTTCTAAAAACATTCAATTTTTTATGAATAGTGAAAAAACACTTAGTTATAGATTAAAAAAGAATTCTTATTTAAATAAATATTTATATTATTTAAATTTAATTAAGGCAAAAATAGATACATAATACTTATATTAGTTCAATGTAATTCATTGGAGTTAGTTTAGAATAGTTTTAGATATATTGAAATTTTATTGAACTTTTCACCGTCTTTTACACATCTCCTAGGAGAATTTGGAAATTCGCATAAAACATAATTTCACCGCTTCTGTGAGTGGAATTTCGAAATCCAAGAGACACGGTTAATATCAAGGATTAATATGTGGTTCAATAATATAAAAATATTTTTTGGTGAATAGTAACTTTTTACTTTTATTTACCACGGTTAAAAGTAAATACGGTAATTAAGGGTACAAATGATATTAATATTACCCTAACACATGTCCTAATTCTATTGGAAAAGTGTATCTCAACCAAAAAAACCATAGGAATTAAATATTATCATTCAGGTCCACTTGTATTAGATTAGGACATTTATTATTATTTAATTAAATGAAGAATTAAAAGAGTTAAAATCAAAGTTTAATTCCTAAAACATTTTTAATATATGGTTATACATAAGATAAATTCGATTATAAATATTCATTATAAATCTAAAAATATTTCCTACATAATTGTGTTTTTTTTATAATATTTATACATTAAGTAATTTAATTTATTTATGACACAATGTTGATACAGTAATTACAAATTAATGAAATAATAAAACAATTCATATTATAAATATCAAAATAAATGTAATTTTAGACTTTTTATGAATTTCAATAATTTTATAGGTTAATATGACATGTTAGTATTGATTTAATTATTTTATTTTATAAATCATTCTGTTAAGAATTTCAAAAAAATAAAATACCAAATAGTGTCAAAATTGTCATAAAAGTGTTTTTTAAAAAAAATATTATATTATTAATTGACATTCAATTCCTAAAAATTTAAGGTTTGGCCAAGAGAAAAATATAATGATAGGTTTATCCTTAAAAAACCAATTTTGGTTTTATTGGATGTATATTGTATGTTTATTAACCATATAATATAAAAATACAAAGAGACTTGGTAAATGTGAAACTAATTACCTATGAGTTGAAACTAAAAGATATGGTTAACATAGTGACCCAAACCTGTCTAAAACCTATTGGTTGTGTGGTTTTCCACCCATCCCCACCATACCCTCGAAATAAGTCACTTTTTAGCCATTATAAATAGAATAGGAATTTATTATAAAATAATATTTCTAGCTTTTCCTAAGGTGCCTCTCACCTCTCTTATAAAAGGGCACTCCCCCTTCTTTCTAATTCACCCCATCAAAGCCTTCTAGATCGGCCAAACCCTACCCAAAAATTCTCTAAAATTCCATCACTTCAACCTAGAGGCCTTTGATTGATCAGAAAGACAACCTAAGGAGCCCTTTGGATCAAATCAAAAAGAAGAACCTGAATAACAGGTAATGTTTTCACCACCCTCTTTGAAGTTCCATTCTTCTTCAACTTAATCATTCATTGTTATTTCCATTATAAAATAATAAATCCAGTATCTCCTATATACTATGATATTATTATAAATACTATACAACCATATTCTGTATTCTATCCACCCCTTGAGCGACATGTCACCATACGTGCGTACGTACGACTTACCGTCTCCACGTCGTGGTGTAATTGTTATTCAATACATTATTATTTAAATGGGTATAGTAATGATGCTTAATTAATGTAAATAATAAATATAACATGAAAATTATTCTTTATATATGATACACCACCCAATTTATATTATTTAAATATCAAATGAATGGTATTGTCTCTCGTGTGTACGTACGGACTACCGTCTCGACGAACTCGATGAGATTCACTCCCCATTGTATCCATTATTGAATAATTTTCATTTGATTGTTAAAAATAATGTTTAAAGACTTAATATCATTCTTAATATGAATAATATACAACCTATCCATAAAAAACATGGCTTACATAACACATTATATAAATGAAAACGAATCAGTTAATACCCGAAACAATGATAATAGAAAGATATTACTAACAATGAAATGTTGAAAGATCATTTATGATATCATATTAGTGTATATGATTATTGAATAATTTAATAACAATTATTTCACCATCAAACAGGACTTTAACCTACCCTCAACCATGGAAAAGTACAAGTTAAGGGTTTATTTCACAATCTCTTCATTATCTAAGGTTGTTTATATGTATTTATCTACTTGGACCTCTTTATCATCCACATCCATGTTTCTAAAAAATGTATTTCAAATCATTATTACTATTTTAGAGACTATGGTTTAAATTCATTTATACCCCTGTTTTACGTTTAAAAACAATTTTATAAATAAATCTTTCTGTAATTTTGGAAACAAGGTCCTTTTTAACCTTTTCGACAGAATTAAGGTAAGAATGTATTTTTTTAACTTATACGGTGGGTGTAGCTATTTTTCGCCGTAAAAAAATCATCAAAGCTTCCTATACAAGATTATATGTATATTTTCAACGTAAATGTTTTCTTTTATAATTATGTGACTATTAAATGATTTAAAAAATGAGACATTTCTCCCAAATTGTTTTGATTTCATCTATGTCAATATACATTGATGATTTTAAGCTTATTTAAAGATTATTTATTATGGTAAAAAACTTCCATACTGTATTGATGGTTTTGTGGTATGTTTCACTGTGGATGTGTTATTTTTATACCATTTATGGTTTATGGAGAAAATATTGACATTTTGTATGCTAGTTTTAATACGAATTTTTATTTTATGTTTGAACCTGTTCATATGAGGAATGAATTGGACTTAATAAGTGACGGGTGGAGTCCGCTATAGAACATCGATGCATCGATAGGTCTCATGAGACAAACTAGTGTCTTGGCAAACGACCTTGAAAAAATCTTATTTGTAGTCTTGGCACAAGGCCTTTACTATGTGGTTATGATAGTCTGTCATTATGTATTCCATTATTATGAATGTGGTTATGTATATTGCATGTGATTATTTGATTAGTAGAATATCCATGTGAATAATTAAAAGACATTATTTCATTTTTTTCTGCCATATTATGCAGAAATTCCTGTTTAAAATGATTTTGTTTTAGTTATACATTGCCTTAAATGTTTATACTCATTTATGAATGATTCTGTTATATTGTTATCCTTACTGGACATTTGAGTTCACCCCTTTCTATGTTTTATTTTTCCCAGGATGTGAAGAAGTATTTTATGAATGACCTGCAGGGATAGTATGAGGGTATATGAATGTGGTCTATGTACACAAGATGTTGTTGTAGTTTTTCACATAATAATGTAATGCAAACTTTATGAATATATCTAGTGATTCCGAGGCTACAAAACTAATCGGTCTTTCGAGACTTGATCTTTTATGATCATGCCAATGTTATTTAATAATGCACCGACTCTGGGTAATTGGGGTCGGGGTGTTACATGCATGACGTCTTCCATGTATCTCAGCTAAGGAGATGCGTGTGCGACCCGTCCCACATCATCGACCACGGGGAGCTGGACATTGATGAAAGGGCGACATTCTTGGAGGTCATGATGGAGATCGAGGATCGGAAAGAGAAGGTTCTACGTGGACATTCGATTCCTCTACTGTGCATTCACTGGCGGCACAAGAACCTCTAGTAGAGCACTTGGGAGTGGGAGGCTCAGATGGGTGCTCAGTACCCCCATTTTCTTCCCTAGTGTGTGTTGTAGCTTTACGGGGTTGTAAAGCCTTGAGGTGGGAGTAATGTAACGATGGTAAATTTCAAGGAACTTTTTTTCCTATATACTTTGGAGTTTTAAGAGTCTTCGGTTTTTGAAGGCACTTGATTCCGAGTCCCAGTGTGCCCTGAATCAATTTTTGATGTTTTGTTCGGGTACGTTTAGTAAACGTACGTGTGGGTTTTTCTATCATTTGAACTGGTGTTTAGAATTGAAATATGTGGACATCGATGAACTCGTAGCGCCGATATTCGCTTAAGGGGCCTTTTACCGCTGTTTCATTTTATGCGGGATGAAAGTTAATTTCTGGGGTTTAATAAAAAAGTTAAATAAAATTTTTGTGAACAATATTATTTATCTTGGGTAGTTAAATGCTACATGTGGAGGTTATTGGTTGGGCCCATACCCACATAACCATTCATGAGAGGCTATTTGTGAGGTGGGTCCCAAACGATCCCTAACCTTTCATTTCCCCATAACTACTTTCAACTCCCTCAAACCCCCTTTAATTAATTTGTTAACTCCCCCTCATTTAACAAGAGGAGCCTCTCCACTTCTCTCCCATTAAGATTTCCAACACATTTTAATTAAATAAATGGGACTCTACAATTAATTAATTAGAGTGTTTGGTATTTGTAATTGGTGTGTGAATAAAATAATAACATTAACTATTATTTTGGGAGGGATTTGTTCTTATGGGAAAACATGGGAATGCACTGGAAAATTAGAAAAGAAAAGTGTTCTTCTCCCGACGAAGAAAACCTCCGTCGAAGAACATCATAATCTCTTGGTGAATAACGCTCCACGACTTCTCCTACCTTCTTCTTCCTCCGCGTCAGGGGAGAAGACACTGCTCACGAGAGGCATGACCTATGAAAATGACTCCTCCTCCAACATTGGTGGAAGGACACTGTTCCTCCGCGATGTCAGACTACCACGACACGTGTCTTCCACGGCTCGACGACGTGCGACATCAATTTTTGAGGTAGGGGGATATGGTATAATTACATATATGTGATTTATACCCTCGAACATGGGAATTTATTTGTTGGGTGATTATTTGAACCAATAACACGGTGGGTACAGGCTAACGAACAAGTCCGGACCCACTGTCAACTTGTCCGTGATGTGTAGAATGTTTGAAAATGAATTAATGGAAGGTAAATGTTGATTTGAGGATGCCGAAGTATTGAGCGGGACTTGAGGAGGCCATAGGCACAGATGAGTGCTAAAATGGACCACTAAAACGAATTCGGTGGCCAATGGAATATAGAGGTGGTGACATGAGGTGCCAGTCGGCTGCCTGGAGGTGGTGGTGCCCTAGTGCGCTGCCGGCGGAAGACCGCTGCGGCACCTGTTGTGGCGGCAGAGGAACGGAACCCGCGTCGCGTTGGTTCTGGGAAAGCTGGGTAGCGCTAGCCTGGCGCCGCCGTTACATGGTACCGGGGAGCCATGTCCCCCCCCCTCTCAGCCAGTCGCGGGCTGGGTTGCGCCCATCCAAGACGGACCCGGACCTGGTTCGGGTCCGCCCAGTTCGGGCCGACCCAGGGTGGGTTGGGCCAGATCGGACCAGGCCCAGACACCCCTCTTTGTACTGTTTTCGGTTAAATGCCCATAACATGAGCTGCAGACCACCGATCGATGCACCGTCAGTTGTGTAGGATTCCTCGGATCGAGACAGTCGTTTCAATATGTTACAATCATGGTTTTGGTGATTTTCGGATACATTCGGGTTGGTTCAAACTCGAAACAAACCGGACCCCTTGAGCGGAAATGCTTATAACTTAAGTACCGGACATCCAATTGACATGCCATGGACTATGTTAGTTTCATTTTGTTGAGATGGTTCTTTTGGCATACTCCATGTGGGATTCAGATGATATTTTTGTATGGTTGGGTTGGTTTTAGCTTAAAAACCAACCGGGCCCCTGGAACGGAAAAGCCAATAACTCACAGACCGGGCATCCGATTGATGCGTTGTGTGTTGCGTTGAGACCCCTATGACGAGGAGATCCTTTGTGATAATTCTACGTGAGACTTCGTGGATCCTGGAATTAACGACTAGTAGCTCGTGGAGCGGAACCTGACGGTGAAGAGCGAGCAGATTGCAGTGACCTAGTAGCTTGCTGATATTTGACGACTGCTGATTGATCGACTCGGAGTGATTAGGATGGCCCAGTGGGGAGCGCTTGGGTGTAGCAGTGGACCCACGGTGGAGGAGCGCTTGTTTGTAGCAGAAAACCTGTGGTACTCGATAGAATGAGAACCTCGGTAGGCTATGAGGTGGAGCGCTTGGATGTAGCGGCAGACCCGTGGTGGGTAGCGCTTGGTTGTAGCAGCATGCCCACAGTACTCGACAGGTGGAGTACTTCAGCATTCCAAGGTTAGTGGGAATCACTTGGTTGTAATGGCAGGCCCACTGTACTCGACAAAGGAGGAGTTCTCTAGCAGCCGTGGTTTCTAATTCGTGAATAAAAATACTAGTTTGAGCTGAGTTAGGGACCCTTTTGTTTTCCACATGACTGAGATGGGTTACTTGATATCATAGGCAAATGTATGGGAATATACCTAAGTAATTGTTATCTGTTGAAATCATAAATTGTGGTTTATCATTGTTCAATTTTGTGAGACCTTGAGGGTATCGATGTCCCAATTAAGTATTGTTATACTCACCCTTGCATGGGCTATGCCTGCACTACATTGTGTTGGATGTAGATGATGGATGACACTAATCGAGATGGAGACTTGTGGAGCTGGACGGTACCCGGAGGTGGACCACTTGGCGAGATGTACATGGAGTAGATGGTCAGACCTGAGGTGTTGTGGTGGCCATCTGTACCCACAATTCAGGTGGGATTCTCGGAGGATGACTCAATGGTTTCTGTTTACTTTACAATTGTTGTACTAGTTTTTCAGTTATACTGTACTTGCTGTTAGGCTTGTATTTCCGTCCCCTTTCCTTTCAGCACTTACTTTTTTTATTCAGTATTACATAGGGTTTTCTTCTGTTGCATACTATGTTGTGTTTGTTTACTTTTATAAAGGCAATTCCTTCCCTTTTTATCGGGATTTATGCCTTTGGTGCTAGTCTCCATCCCCTGGCCTATGGAAGGTGGGCATGGGGAAGTCACGACACATGCCCCAAGGACGAGTCATGACACAGAAACACTTTGAACTGCTGGGGTCGTACCTGTGCCTAAAGCACTCGTCCTTCCATAGAGAGGTACGAGAAGTGTGGATGTTGGAAAGTTCATAGTAAACTAAATCCCTATAATTCCCATGCACCCCTTCATTCTTGAGAATATTTATGTCATAAAGTTTTTCGTACATACTAAATATCAGGACCTGGAATAGGTTGGATGCTCGATAGTCACCATCCAAAACAGATTCTTTAAGTTTACCTACAACTCGGAAGTTATTAGCCAAACTGAAAGATAAAAAAAGGGATCCATGATACTTTCCTCTTTTCCTATATTCTGCAAATTGTGCAAATGTGATACGGTACTAGACCATATTACGTCCTTGGTAAATATGGAGGATGTTTGGTTTGTTCAACACTCGATGGAGTAGATTACAATTCAAACGCAAGTTGGCATAGGGATGGTCCTCTTCTGAGCATGTATTGAAAATTATAGTATCTAACAGCTCGGTAGGTAGGGACAATATATTGGTTGGTTGACTCATATCTTCTATCTGAAATGTTTTAATAAATCAACTTTCAGTATGGAAAATCCATTTTTTTCAATGTAATTGTTTTATATAAAAACATAACAAAATAGATAATACATCATCATTCATTTAGACAAGATTTATAAAAACCAAGAAGTTAGGCCATATAATTCTTCCTTCCCAAATAAACTAGTATAGATTTCCTGACATTCTCTAAAATGACTCCTTATAAATTCCACCTATGTTGGGGATTTCCCCAGTTTTAAGACAAGAAGATCCCCAAAGAGGTTCTAAATTCCACTATCTCCTAGGTCCAGATGAAACGTGTGAAACAAGGGTCAACCACGTATGGACATCTAGAGTTCAAATTGAGAGAATCATGTTGGGTGTCTAGTTGAGCAACATCGACATGAACTTGACACCGATAATGCAAATGAGTATTCTAGTTCTCGAGGGAATCAAAGTACAAAACACATCCACAGAGACCGTAGGTCAAAATTTGACATAGATACGCTGCCTGTAGGTCGCCCCCTTGTGTAGCCTCCTCAAAGTACTCAAGTGGAATGAATTTATTGGCTAAGGTAAAACATTTAATGATACCATCAATGTATTTCCCTTGTCGATCATAGAACAGGAATATGTCATTCATCATGACGTAATAGAGGAAACCTGCTCCATTGTGAAGTTGGAGTACACGAGGAGAGTTGGATACATGGTAGATGGTTTTCCATGATAAACGAATATTTTAAAAGACTTATAGTATTCTACACATGATTTTCCCACTATATTTTCTAATACTACTGTTGAAAGTTACAAAAGACTAGCACTTTGGTTTTCCATCTGAAAATTAAGAAAACATCATTCTTATTATTTCTTAAGTAGGTTTTCATAGTTGAGTTCTGGTTTTCCAGAGTCACCTGAATTGAATCCTCTAATAAAAAATGTCACACCCCAGCTCTCAGTACCTGGATCTAGTACCATACAGAGGATCAAATTCGGTTCAGGCTTTGGGAAACCAGCTACTACTGAAATTTTTCTTCTGCAAAAAGCTGTTACCTGGAAAATTTTAATTAAAAACTTAGGGAGAGCATACAAATTTCTAGTAAGGGGTTTCAAAATAAATCAACATATCTTTTTAAAACATTCTTTAAAATTTCCAAAAAAAAATTTCATTAAAATGTTGTAAAACATTAATCATACCATGACAATTGACTGAGGGATAGAAGTGCATAATTTAAAGCATACTAACATTATCATGATTCAATTATGAGAATGCTCATTTAGAATAGAAAGTAAAATACATTTCATGTTAAAATTCAAGTACAAAATTACTAACATAGTGTAATGCATGATCAGAGTTGTGCTTAAAAATAATGACATCAATTTCATTATTTACTATTGGCCATTAAATTTATGAATATTGGATAAATAATAAATATTCGTAGTTAAACTTCTTATGATTCTTATAATCATTATCTCTATAATTAGGAATATTCTAATTGTTGAACAATCCTCTAGTTAATTAATTTACATTGTCGTAATTTGGAATGTGCATATACCGGACAATGTCAAGGCCTTACCCCAAGACCTAGGGGCAAACTGTAACCAGACCCCATCCAAAAGATCCTATGAAACCGGACTCCAACCTGAAGTTCCTCTGTAACAGGACACCAACCCGAAGTTCCTCTGTAACTGGATACTAAACCAGAGGGTCTGCTGTAACCAGACCCCAACCCAGAGGGCTTACGTTTATTGTTCCCCACCCGGGAACACACTAGGTCCAATGGATTCCACATATATCTAAATCAATGTTCACGTACCACATTTATTTTTAAAATCAGTAATCATTTCATGTACACATATTACATGGATTCTCATTTCAAATTATTCAAATTGTACCATACCACATTTAATAATTAAATTCTTATAAATTAACATGAACATTAAATTGTTTGATTATCACATAAAATAATAACTTTATAACTCTTCCATTGTAATAAACAATTAATGCATTAAAATACATGTTCATTGATGGCGGTCAATTCATGCGTTGATAAATGGAATTGGAAACGGACTAAATCATAATATGAGTGACTATTTAGATAAAAAATTTCTCCACGACATGCCTAAGCTTGTATATAAGCTTTTGCGCATGTAATATTGATATAAATTACACCATTAATGAACTGATGAGGTTACCACATAAAATTATAGTTCCTTAATTTTAAAAATCCTTAATATATGGAAATAAATATTTATAGTTTTAAATTACTAATTTTTAAATAAGACATATGTAATTTTTATAGAAAGCATGCACAGATAAATAGTCATGTCTTATTAAATTTCCATTCTCTATGTTGCATAGCATATAAGGCCAATTGTTTTTCAGCACATCGGTTGTTTTATGTAATGCATGAATTCACAAAAATTTAACTAGGCATATCAACAATATACTTTTACCACCGATGTTTATTTTAGGCCAAGTTAATTCATATTATGATGAAAACTTATAGGTGCATACGTAAAACAATATATATATATATAGAATATGTACATGTCTAACCCCTACTTTATAAATTCTGAATACTAAAATTGTACAAGATATATATATATATCTCTCTGTGTGTATGTGTATGTATGTAATCGTCTTACTAGAAATGTAATTTGTTTAATAATTACAACCTTAACATCATAAAGGTAATTCATATTTTAATCAAATGAACTCCCTTCTGAGATCTAGAAAATTAGATAGTATAAATAAGTAAATAAATTGTCCTCGCATCATATGAAAATTAACCAGGTGGATTAAAACTCTATGGGTGTATGTTTAATAAATATTCAATTGCATTTGAACCCAAAACTTTATATGCCTCCGAGTCTCTATTTAAGGAGTGTAATTCCTCATTAAAAACATAAGATAATGTTAAATAGAGTTTTGTGTGTATTTTGGAATATACAATAAGTGTATAACATAAAATAATTATAAACTAAAATAACCCTTTAATTATGTACACATAAAATAATAAGTTATATATGTGTACATATATATATATATACATATGTTTATACACACATATAACTTCTGTAATTTGATCAAATTAATTGTTCTCTTATACAATATATATTTAATGAAAAATATTAAAGCATAGCACATTAGAACAAAAAATAAACATTCGAGACAAATTTAATGAACCCTTACTTCAGAAAATGTTTTAAGTAATTAAATATAATTTAAATAAATGAATAATCTTACCGATATAATGATTGAATTGCAATGAAATTTTAATCATGTGCCTTGCATCATTTATGTTATTCGATCCCAAAACCCGAAGGCCCAGATTCATCATATGAGAATTTTTAAACTAAACTGCAAGGTTATACTTTCATGAATATATATATATACATATATATATACGTATATCCTCTCCAAGAAACAAAACAAGGAAATTATAAAACACTTACACAGACCAGAAAATAGTGAATATAAAGAAATAAATTAATTTCCCCTTACACAACCAAAAAAATAGAGGGTATAAAGAAATAAAAAAAATCTTTACAAAAATCATATTAAAAATTAATAAATGTTCAAGAAAAATATTTTACCCTGACCTTAAATGAAGAATAGAAAACATAGCTCAAGAATAATGTTTCTGACTACTTGATAGAATTGCACTAGTGCTAAGAAAATAGAAAATAGATGGCTCATGACGAGTTTATCCTCACAAGGAGCAACTACATTCCTCTGTGTACACAAAAGCTCATATATATCAACATGGAACCATAATAGAAGAATAGTATTCAAGTTGTCGTGAAACAAGAGGATTATTCTGTGAATAAAACAATCCACACCAGAAATTTGTAATGAACGAGAATAAAATTCTATTACAAATAAATATATATATTATATTGTGACCGAATTGACATTGGTTGTCCAGAACGAAACAATAAAAAAAGGAAATCAATCAGTTACCGGAGAGAATTTCCAATTACAAAAATCAAATCTAAAACCAATGGTACCCAAAATCAAAAGTCTAATAGGAAACCGTGAAGTTGACAAAATGAAAAGGATGCAAAACCTAAAACTAAGTCGATTTGACCATGCTCTAGGTCTAGAAAATTGAAACCCTATCCTCAGACAATTCCATTTGACGAACTCCAAATTTTGTTAGACTCCAAGATTGTGTTTGGATGACTCCTTCAAAGCCTCTTCTCGCCCTCGACTCGGTCCATAGTTCGGCCATGCTCAATAAATTGGCTTCACCCTGCCGCAATCTCGCAGACCCGCAAGACTACCCCACTCAGACTCCACTGCTAGGCCGTGCCTCCCGCTTTATGAACCCAACGGTGCCGACTGAAAACCCTAGATTCGACATCCCTCCTCCTCTCTACATCGTGAAATACCCCCCCATGAGTCTACATGTTTCTTTTTTTTCATTTTTTGTCTGATTTTCCCTTTTTTATTGTTGTCTTATTTTTCGTTTCACTTTTTTTGGTCCATTTTGCCCCTAACCCTAATCCGGGTTTCCAATTCTTTTATAGAATCCTACCCATTTTGTCCGATTTAATCCTATATTAATATTATAATATTTATATTATTCTTATTTCATTATATCATATATTAAATTATCAATAGATTTAAAAAAATAAAAAATTAAAAACAATTAATAATATATTAAACTTATTCAATCAATAATTTTAAAATTAAAAGTTATTATTAAATTCATTTAAAAAACACATATTTTTACATATAATTATAATTTTATAAATTGAATTGATAATTGGGAATGTGTTATAATAATTATTAATATCCTAATTTGTGATTTTGAATCTTTAGAAAAAAATTGTTAATATTACACACACTCAGATATATATATATATATATGATTGAGGATAACAATAATTTCTATTAAATGACCATTTATATATATGTGAACTTTTAAAATATTATTATAGTTATTATTTTAAATATTATGTCAAATAATTACTCGATAAGAATAAATTATGTTCGAAAATAATAGTTAATTTTTTATTCTTTAATCAAAGTGCAATAATATTTAATTCGGAGTTTCTACTTCGTTCGAATAAAAAAATATAACCTCAATATTACTAATACACGAGAAACAAGTTTTTGGGGAATTACATTAACCGTGAACCTAAATAAGGAAACTAAATAAAAAAATCCAAAAACCTGAAAAATTATATCTTGAAAACATGAAACTCAACTGATAAACCTTGGAAAAATTATAATGTAAAATAAATGAACAAAATTGTTAATCATTGTGTGACAATTATCTTCACCACTACACTATCTTACCCTAGAAATCCACTGGGTTTCAGGTTGAACATTTTATTCTGAAATGTTTCACATTTTAATAGAATTAACCTCTTCAAATAGTAAAACTTCTCAACCACAATAAAAACATAACTCACACCATATAACTAAAATAATTAATTCAGTGTGACCCATTCCTCATCTGATGATGAGAAATATTAGTTATGAAGCCCAAAATCATACCACAACCACAAAAACCTATCTTACGCAAAGGGGAGAAACGTTTCCATTGAGAGGATAAATAAATAAATAATTAAATGGAAATAAAGACTCATTATATTATCAATAGGATTATATAATAGACCCCCAACCATTTCAAAATTAGATTTATATTCCCAACCAACATCACCTGCCAAATACGGACCGTACAAACTAGAATGAACTCACTCAAACTTGAAAAAGAACCCAATGAAAAAGAAACACCATGAGACTCACTTCAATCTAATGGGTTCTTTCATCAGAATATGGTTTTCAAATACACAAAAACACACAAATCAATACCTTTTACCCCAAATGAAATAGTGGTAGGAACAATACACATAATAAGAATCACATCAACCGAAGATGGAAAAATATTTTTTTAAACTACACGATTCCATTAAAATAGAGGGATCCAAATGATAAACAACATCAATCATCACATCAACAAAAAGATATCCCTACAAAACACCCCCGTTACAATAGATTAAACACCCACAAAGAGAGGACCCTCAAGCTAAACCCAAACCACCAGCTTTTCCCTACAAATTTAATGGGGGTCTTTTAAAGAGGTCGATACAGTTCCACATCACTTTATATAAACACACCAATCTAAAATTTTCAATTTTCCTCGGTATCCATAGCTATGAAATTACATTGGAGCACATAGACACGACTTCTTATTGGTACTGAAATTCTGTATTTGTGACACTCCAGAGTCCTATGCCCAGAAGAAGCTGACAAATAGTCCTAATAAATATGAATTATATGACTAGAATCACCAAATATAGACTGATTACTTATATTTTTACTGGATTCTCCATTACCACTATAAAAATGGGGAATGTTGTCCACCTCGTGAACTCCTATTATCAGAGCTTCAACTCGAAAAACATGCATCACAACCTTGATCAATGATGTTAAACTCTACTCTGAAACTCTAAATAAGAAATCAAATGAATCCCATTTTTAAAATTATGAGATTTCAGATAATATTATTTTTCTCATACGTGTGATAAAGACATAGATAATAAAAATAATTGAAACACTTTATCACTAATCGATGACCGAACTAAATTCGTCATATCTCAGTTGCCTTCTCCAAATTCATAGGCTAACAGAAAAAAAATCTAGATGAATGAAACCCAAAATAACACCCTGGATAGGGACTCCCAAATCATAGTTTGAATGAAAAACTTCTTCCACATACATCTTAGACCATTGAATATAAAAGTATCATACATAACAGTTAAGGAACCAAGAATCTAAAGGAAATAAAATATCCTCTTGATTTTCCACATCCACTTTTCTTCTTCAAAAGGATCATAAGAGACATAATATAGTGGATGATTCCTCTTATGAATAATATGAAGGGTCCTTGGATTGATCAAATTTATGGTCTGATAATGGTAAACCACCCATAGTTGTTCCTCATATTTTAATCGAATAATTTTGTGGTGGCATACACTAAGTAACAAAAAACCATGAAATTAATCTGTTTAAATTCAACATGAATAACAAAAACTCAAAAAATCACTTAAAGAACCTAAAAATCACTAGAAAACATTCTATAAATAAACCGATTTTTAAAAAATCTCATTTTTTTCTCAAAAGAAAACATTTGAAAAGAAATAAAGCTGGCAGGTTTCACCCACATCAATGGTATCCCATGTATCCTCAAAAACATATATTCCCATCCCAGTCTAAAAATCCGCTGTCAATGCCATCAATCATCTACTTCCTCACCCAGATCCATGAATGTGAGCACTCATAAGAATACTAAATTACTAAATAAAATAATCTCATTTAAAAAAACTCAACCCAAATATCAACTTCTAAATTTTATTCTCATTTAACAGTTTTTATAAAATTAAAAAGATTACCCTATACATATTCCAAAAATTTCTTCATTTAAAAATATATTTCCACTTCTAGAATATCCAATTCTAAATAAATAAACATTTTTATTATAGAAATCCAATTTCTGATGAAACAATTCATGTATAAAAAACATTATTATTTTAATTAATATACCCTATATGAATTTTGTTATGATAAATTTGAAACATCAATTTTCATCTAACAAAAATTTAATAAATTCAATGATAATAATATTTTCATAATCAAAATCAATGTTTTCAAAAAGAAAATCAGAATTAAAATGTCCTGATTCAAGCTCATGAAGGGGAATACTTATGTCGATAGGTAACTTCTCGATATGATTGGTGGAGATATTCCCATCACACCACCATCATGTTGAGTCCTTCTAGACCATGTCCCCTACACCACATGGATTTGCAGGCCCTCATATATCACTATGACAATTGTCCTGACTATTCAATCATTTTTCCAAACACAAAACATCCTGCCAGAACCAACAAACCCAACAAAACCCATCTTCACATGTTAACCCACAGATCTATACAAAATGTATTAGCTAGCCTCATTCACAAACGTACACAGCATGTTATGAAAAACCTTCTCCATATACCTTGGAATACCAAATAGAAATGTACACTCTAAAAGATAGGTACTCTATATAACCTCATATGATACCATTTTGTCATGATCCAACAAAGTTCAACTCAAACCCGTCACCTGGTTTGTCGAAAATAATTCCAAAGAGGCATTCCCGATCCTCCCAGACTGGTTATAAGAACCAATGGAATCATCGAGTCCAAAATTGTACAATTTCTCCCAAAATAAAAAAATAAATTAAAGATGTGGAAATTAAAATAGAACACATATAAAATAAAATCACAACTGAACAACAAATATTCAAGTCTAAAAATACTAGACGTTGAAAATCAAAACCCAAACATACCCTAAAAACTTGTATGTGTCCATCATACCTAGATGGTAACTCTCTGATCCAAAAACCTAACATCTTCCATGGTGATAAAAATGAAGTGGAGAAAAACACCAAAATCTAAATAATATATATATTTATATACATAAGTATTTAACTTCACTAGGTATGGACTAAAAAATCTATTCCCAATTAATTTCCTTTAAACAAAAAAAAAAGAAATCAATTCAATATTTGAAATATAATATAAAAATGATGGTTTTCCCATAAATTCCTCTATAAAACAAATCAGAGTCAATTTACCATTTTCATATAAGGCAATATTCTATACTATGGTAGATAAATGACCATTTAAAAGGGGAATGGAAATGTTTTTACTTTGGAAGGAAGTGTAAAAACATTTCCAACATTTTCTATAATCATTTATAAGCCAAAGATACACATTTATCAATGTTTTACATAGGAAAATTGTGAATAATAAATGAAATCATAAAATGGGAATAATATTATAAAACATACTCCTAACTGACCAAAAAATGCCTCAAAATCATACATGGTGGACAAACAAGTACAAACGAACCTGGGAGATCCTAGGATATATTTAGATTATCTAGAAAATACTTACATTTATCTTACACTATATGCTTTACTCACATAGTGACATCAATTCTCCCATATTTTCATTCTTACCCTACCTATCTTAATCGAGGCTAACAGTCCAAATGCATAAGAAGGAACATATGAAGGGTTACTAGCATTAGATGAATCAAATGCAAGTGCAAAAACTATTCCTCAAAAGTATTTTAACTATTTCATGTTTCAATATCAGGGAAAATGTGGGTTAATCCTATAAAATACAATAAGTAAACAAACAACATATATATGAATCAAACACACCATCATCACACATAGGAGTCACTATGAATAGTCCCAAGGAATAATTCCTTGACATTCAACCATTATTTCCAAATGGAATTCTACACCAAGGAAATATCATCACATTAAACATGAACATGCGAAGAGGATATTATAAGGAGAGTTTTCATTACAACCAATTTTATAAAATCTCTAAATGGACCTCATGTAAACACGGAAAACCCACCGATTTCCAATGAAATCAAACAAAAATTTTCCAACTCCAAAACCACTAATAAATTCATTTAAGTAAACAAAACCACTATCTTAGAATCCCAATAAATTTTCCATGCCAAAAACACACCTTAATAATCCAAAAACACTTACAAAATCTAACTCACTAATTTATCAAACTATTGTTGGTCAATACATAAAAAAATGAGTACATGAAAATTGAAACAAGAATGAAATCACATCATTTCATGTAAAAAAATTATTCTAGAAATCATACATCACTACATAATATCTAGGTATAGTGAAAAAATATTGAAATCAATGTATTATAAAATTTAATGGGTAAATGTATAGGGAACCGACCGCAAACCATAAATGGAACAAAAATTATCACCTAAAACTACATTGATTGGGACCAAATGAGAGATAATCCTAGAAGAACCTTAACAACACAAAACACCCAATTTGAACTGATGGAAACAGGAACCATATATCTAAAATATCAAGGGATAAGATGAACCCACACTAAAAAAGTGGCTTTTACCTGCAAAAATTTATTGAAAAATAATATACGTGTTGGTGAAAATAATTAATTTCAACAGATATTTGGTTTTCTCAATATTAATTTTAATTACCAACATTTTTTTTTCTGATAGGTATATCTGTTGGTATTAGCACTTAAATAGAAAAAAAACTTTTACTAATAGGGAAAATTTTCATCTTTTCATTTTAATTTGAACATATTTTTACCAACACATGAATTTGTTATTAAAAAATATTATTAACAATAATTATTTCACTAGTAGAAAAATTTGTTCCAATAAAATTTTTTATAATTAAATTTTATAACAAAATTGAATATATATGTGTAATAAAAAATAATTTGTTAATACAAATATATATTTATACATATAATTAAAGTACCTATTAAATTAAAAATATTTGTTTGAATGAATACACACACACATATTGTGTTTTTATCTATTAACATGATACATGTGTTTTTTTGATGTCACACCTAATTACCACAGAACATACTAATGGTGGAAAAAATAAAGGATATTAGTGTTAGTTAAAAGGTCCCATTCTAAATATATTTAAAATATTATTATCCATCTTCAAAAAAACACAAATGAGATGATTTCAAATCCATTGTAATTAATTTTTAAAATATATTTTTAAAAAATATTTCAAATAAATAAATAAAATAAAAATAAAAAATATTGCATTTGGAATTAATTTAAAATATATTTACAATAATAATAGAAATAATTAAAAAAATTAAATATTTTATTGATTCTAGTGATTAGCCTCGGCCTCCCTATATTTCTGCTTCCCAGCCACAACCTTTCCTAAATCCCCCACATCCCTATTGTTCTGCCTCCCCCTTTCTGCCTCCCAGCCATGGCTTCACCTGAAACCTTCAAATACCTTTCGTTCCACCTCCCAACCATGACCTCACCTGAATCCACCACCTCCCTATTGTTCTGCCTCCCAACCATGGCCTCACCAGGATCCACTGCCTCCCTATCATTATACCTCCCCCGTTCCACCTCCCAGCAAAGACCGAGCTAAATCAGACTCATCCACCATCCAAAATCTATCTCTATCGCCATCACTTCATGACTTCCCTACCTAGCCGATCACCAACTCTACAAGCACGTGATCCTTTACCAGCTTCTATGGATTTACTTCTCAGCCACTCACAATATTATGAGAACAGTAAATATTGATGAGAGGGAAGATGATGTTTTTTGAATAGTTCAACTCATCACCACATAAATTATATTTGCTGTAAGATATTGTGCTCTTCTAGGAATAAAAAATAATTAGTCATTGATATAGGGAGTTGTCCCTTCCGCTATTATCCCATTTTTATTCTGCATCCATACCAGATTATTACATGAATAATTTAAAAATAAGGGTTTTTTTATCTATTATGTTGTCTTTACATAAAAAAATTATTGGTGATATATTGGGTTGTCTATGAACCATCGAGAAATTCATCAAAAATGTGCTTTCTATACACAAAAAATTGTTATATCAGGTAATTATACAATGGTTTTCTTGTACACTTCAAGATGTCTACATCTTTTTCAAATGGTTTTCCTGTACAAAAATGGTAAATAAGGTAATTCATCTTAGTTTTTCACTTCATTATCTCAAAGAGAACTACAAGTTATTTCTTGAAATAGATTCAACATTTTTGAGATCCTCAAATCAGTCACAGATATATAGGAAGGACCTTTTTTATTTGATGAAAATGGTTGTGGCTGAGAAGAAACCAAACAAGATGAACATAATGTATTAATATATAATTCCATAAATTTTGGGTGCATCATAGAATCACTAATGTCCTGAATTGGTTGCCTTGTTTTAATGTGATGTTCCATCTACTAAGAATCAATTTTCCCATTATATAAAAGATCAATAGATATTGAGTTATGCTATAAAGATTGAATCTAGGTATGCACCTCACCATAACATAACTTTGGGAGATGGATTGGAACTACAAATCCACAAAAATACTATATTTCTAGAATAATGTCATTTGTAATCCTTATGATAAAAATTAAATCTACATGTGATGGTACCATAATATTATTCCTTAGAATTGGTTGATGTTATTTGAACCACCATTGAGAGTACCGGTAATTCACCCAAACAATTTTAAGACAAGGAAGTGCTTCATGAATCTCATGAAGTAGCCCAAGAAGTGGATTAATTTATCCACAATAAGTCTAATGAGTCCCTAAATGATATTGGTGACCAATCCTCTTTTATTAAGGAAGATTATCTAAAGATGAGTTCTAGAATGGGTAAAAAACTAATAAATAATTCATAAGGTTTTATCAATCCAGATCCTATGAAGACCAAGAAATGTAGAGACTAATATAACATAGAATGTACAATAGTCACGAGATCCCGTGGTGATGCAAGGCTTAAAAATATTACCACTCAAT
Organism: Viscum album; assembly: GCA_963277665.1. NCBI lineage: Eukaryota > Viridiplantae > Streptophyta > Magnoliopsida > Santalales > Viscaceae > Viscum > Viscum album. The sequence goes on along the minus strand of OY728141.1, from coordinate 535,878,092 downwards.
CAATAGAGGTTAATCCATCTTTCACTAATATCAAATTTTAACCAATATAATATGCTTTGGAGGAGTAGATTGATCATACCATGAAAGATTCATATTGATTCAAGGAGGAACTAGATAAGGATTTGATGACTTGGATTGATGAACAATACATGGTAATTTTTCAAAAATACAAATATAGTTAAGTCACTGCCAATATTTACCGTCATGTCAGAGAATTTATGGTCTCTAAAATAGATGAAGAGTTTAGAAGAAATCTCATCTTTAAATTAAGTGACATCCCTTGAAAATGACTTAATTACATTATTTTTGTTGATATTTGTGGAACTTCTGTTTTATCTGCAATAGGGTGAAAGCAATTGGTTCATTTATTGTTGCATTATGATATTTTTTGGGCAGTTTTTGTTCTCAATCATCTTGGCCACATCTTTCTCATGAAGTTTCAGTTGATATTGTTTTTATATCCCTTGTAGAAAGGCCGGTGAAGTGAAGTTGATGGTGTGGGTTTGATGATGTCATTTTCTAAGGAGAGTGTTGTATCAAATGATCTGATGGTTCTCAACATGTCTTCATTAGAGAGATTTAAAGGTTGGTTGTGTGCTGGGATGAAGAGGAACCTATTGCCTCAAGAATAACAGTTTTAAAATTCAAATACTTCCCGATGAATTGGTGTGTGAGGCTCATTAGTTTATATTGATTAAGTGATGTGTTAATTGTTTAATGTCCACCAAAACCATAATGATAGGTGCATGAGTAGAAACATTAATGGTTACGTGGACAAGCCTCCAGCAAGGTGTAGTTTGTGTTGGCACTTATGTCACTCAGTGTTCCATCAATCCCCTGATGATGTAAGTATGTTACACCACATTTTAGTACTACCGACATTACTATTTTATTAAATCTATAGAGGTATGAATTGGATTACCAATTCATATATCATTTTTTCGAAAAAAGTCCCCAGACATATTTATAATATTCAAAAATGTCATTTAAGACTATCTATGAAACAATATGTTGAATGATTAAGGTTCTCATTGCATTAAATGGATTGTTAGAAGAATCATTTGTTTATAGTTTATGTTTTTTCATATTTTACATCTTGAGATTCTATTTGGAATTTATTTCTTCGGTTTCTCTTTGGAATGATCATCTTGAAGTACTGCTTGAGTTTCTATTTTTTGGTTTTGATTATAAGATGGTGAAGTTATGCTTTTCTGTAGATTTATGACATTGTTGATTTCTGAATTTGGTTGATTTAGGATGATTGAGGATGGATGCTAGATGAGTTTGAGATGTTTCTTGGGTTATGTTTTTTAGACAGGTTGAGTTCCGATTTTGAATTCACTTCTTGATGTAATTCATGAATTTGAATTATTTTTGTCTTTGTTTATTTGAATATATGTTGGTAAAGTACTTCTTTCATTATGATTTTTTACTAAAGTTGGGCAACATTGAAAGACCATTTATGTATTATAGATGAGTATGAGAAGAAGCTTGGTCCTTCCAACATGGTGGTGGATCATGATGTGCACGAGACTATACCAAGAAATTCTCTATTTCCATTCAAAGTTAATCCCTCTTCTATATAGAGTTGGTCGTTGGAGTTGGATCTAACTAAATGACATAAATGGGTCACTATAAGTGGAGCTAATTAGATGAAATGGATGAGTTTCTAGGGGGTGGATCCTATTGGGGGATCCAATGTTTTTTCTGAAATTTTATTATTAATATTATAATTTTTTTCGTAAGTTTAAACATGTTTTAAAATCATATTTGGTTTTAAAATAAAAACTTATGTATTATATATGATAAGATAAAAAACATAATATGAAATTTTACTAGCAATAAAAATTTATAATTTTTATTCAAATTTAATTTATAAAAAATTATTATATGTTCCAGATATTATTACCAATAGAAATATTTCTAATTAGAAAATTTTTCTAGACACTTTAACAAACTTATATATTATCTATTGGTATAATTATAATTACAACAGAACTATTTTATATGTTGAAAAAACATTTAGTGACAGTGTTTTTACCAACAATTTTGTGATAGGGATATATATGTTAGTAAAAAGTTTTTCCAATAGAAAATGTATTTCTAACAACATATATTCTCTTGTTGGAAAAGGTGAAATATTTTTTAGTGCCAATAAGAAATGGAAGAATAGAAAAGAGGAAAATGAGAGGGGAGATTATCATGATGGTCTTACCAACAACAAATTAAATTCACATTGGCCCACTTGAGGAATATGAGGAGTGGTATAGATAAGAATAGTGGAGTCTCCCTAATGGAGAGCAATTGAATAGAGGAAAAGAGTGTGTTTTGGGGGTTAATAATATATGAGGTTATAAAGGCGAAATAAAATTTTTGAGACACCTAAGAACGTTTCTCTATTAGGCCACGTGGTTTTTCCAATGATAGAGAAACTGTGTAGCCCTTACTAGACACACTAGGCACTAGCATAGGTTGGAATAATTGTTTTTCAATCCATGTGACCATAGTGTGGCATTGTTTTTTCGATAATTGTAAAACCAAGATAAAACTGTCCACACAGTATTTATAACATACTATAGGTCATGTTCTTTCATCCAGAGACACCCAATTACCCACATGATTTCTCAAATGATCCACATGTTTTAAACATAACCATAATAAACCTATGCAACTAAAATTGTGCATGTTAAAAATGTACTAAAAATTCAATCATTATAAGTATGTCGAACAATTACCCCTTAAATGTGCACAAAAACTATTAAAATAATGGAAAACAACCCAATCCTCAAAATTTAAATCTATACAACCTGAAACCTGGGATAGAGACTACAAAATAAATTATAATTCAAAATAAAAGAAGAGGATAATTTCTGTGTGACATATGCATCACAAATAAATAGTTTTTTATTTTAAATTATCATATATGGGGTTTTTGGTTATTTTGAATTTGAAAATATGGAGTCAAATTTTCTCTTATGAAAATTACAGAGGACAATAAAATGATGAGAGAATTATAATTTATCTGATGATGTAATTTTCTATTACACGGTTTGGTCAAACTATGAATGAGTTATCTGTGACATTTTCATTAAATATTATTTATTGTTTGTTGAAGATTTATATATATATATATATATATATATGTGGAGTTAGGAATTGTATTATATGAGGATATTCCCAACAACACGATTCCAAGGGTTGGGTGTGATTTCACTGAGGTATTGTTTAAATATTTATATTCATCCAATTTTCCATATATAATCAAATTTGGTACTGGTGATAATTCATTAGGTGATATATATATATAATGAAATAAATCAATATTAAACTAGATGGAAACATGTTTCCAAAATCCGCATATGTTATTCAATGATTCATATTATAAAAAAGATGACATGATTTTTCATTCCTTGAAGAAATATGTGGTTGTCCACCTATGCGAAGTGGGTATAATAGGGTATCATGATATATTAGTTGTTATATAATGAATAAATAGGTTATAATATTTTAAAATTATAAAATTCAACCTGTAATATTTCTTATAGTATTATTCCCAAATTTACATATAGTATTAGGACATGTTAATGGCTTTTTTGAGGATTCATATTTAGTCACAATCATGAAAACTATATGATCACATCAATGAATCCAAAAACACTCTATATAATGGAATACTTAATAGATGTTTTATTAATATAGGATCATTATATGTGATATTTAGATAAAATATTTTGGATAATCAGGTTTTGGATAGACAAAGTATCTTATTTTCGGTGATATCTCCCCCTATATTTATCTTCATTTGCATATTGTTCCCTCTCTACATCCATCCCATTAGGAATATATTTTATGTATGAAAACTAAAACATTTAAATTCATGAGATGTATTTATAATTACATTATCATTTGAGGTTTTTCAAATGTTAATTAAACATATGGTCCATTTATTCCAATATTAAGAATTTTTTCATATGATATATTGGTCTCTAGTATTGTGATTTCATGGTAAATCTATCTAAAATGATGGATTCATTTATACTCAATTAGAGTATCTTAAACCAAGTGACGTTTGGGAGAAGATGAATAGATTTTTAATAATAATTATCTAAAATTATAATATAACTTATTACATTCCATATTTTTTTAATAATGTTTCATTTCATCCAAATGGCCTGAATTCCTAAATTTTTTATTGATTTTGATAATCCACCTTTCAAGGGGTGAGGTGGAACCCATATAATGATTCATTACATTTATAATATTTTTATGTATATAAATACATACACTAGGATTAGATAGGATGTTAATCTCTCCAATGATGGTTTTGGATCCAATCAAAATGCATCATCCATCCAACGGCCCGAAGGGCTTCAAATTTTTTATTATTTTGATAAATCCCCCTTTTAAGGGAAAAATGGGGGGAATCCCAAATGTACTCCACTAACATAAGAAAAATCTCATCCGAATGACAAAAACTATAAAACTAGACTAACAACAAGGAACACACCTCCCAAGAAAATAATCATATTAAAACTCTCCACAATAGCAGGGCTATCCGGCAAGCAAGTGTCATGTGTCAAAGCACAGGCCTGATCTGATGGCTAACGTCATACCCTCTCATCAACCAAATCTGAAAAACAATGCAAAGATGAACCGTCAGCTCTGAATCCTCCTCTGGGGCATTTCCAAGTGCTCAAGCTTGGTTCCACAGACTACTCACCTTCAGAATCAAACCAAGAACAAGTGATATCCTCAAACTATGAGCAGCACAAACCAAAATTTAGCATCATCACAAAGCCCTCCAGGAGTCAAATTCCACCCCGCTACGCTCAATTCTTAACCACCACTGCAGTTAATGGAGCAACCCAAAGACGATCCAAAGAATGTGATTTCAGGAAATCGTCTCCTTGGACAAGATGTCCCAACACCACACCAAGGGTATGCCACCGGTGAAGGGATCTGGGTTGCATTGAGCTGGAAACACCGCTTTGGGCATGGATCCACTTAGAAAAGTACCATAGATACACCCTCACCAGAGTATGGAGCATGCAGACCACAGGGGAAGAAAGCACAAGGAGCAATAGAATGACATCCGCCACACCAAACCAGATCCACAGATTCAATCGCAGATTCAAATCCGTTAACATAACACAATCAATGAACAACGAATGACACCCAAGCCAAATAGAAACACGGATCACGAAAAGCATAAACATCAAGGTAGACCTGCTGGAAGAGACACATGACCGTCGGAGGCCAGAAAACCCCCTCCCCTTCACGTAACACCGGGGATGACGCCAAGCCATACACCGTCGCTCGCCACAAAGTCTTCGCCACCGACTCCAGATCAAGATCTGGAGCTGAAATTTTGTCGCACGCCCGTCTCGATGCCTTCACCCCCGAGATCTGATGCCATCGCTGACTCCAATGTCATTGGACACCGAGACGCACCAGGGCACAACACTCTGGAAAAGCCAGAAAAGCTGGAAACCCATCACACTGAAGGAATATCGTACTATTATGGTTAGATTTTGTCATTGGGAAAACTGGGAAGGAATATAAGGGAATGCTCTTCCAATTATTCTTTTAGGGGCTCTAATAAATCATAAAATAATTACAAGTCTATACAGGTTATTTTATTCATAGATAGTGGGGATTAAAGATGGGTTAATACACTATATAAAATAATTGGTGAATTAAATATGAAATCTTCACATATATTTAATGGATAATGATTAAAAACATTTCATGTAGTAGTGGATTGAATGGATCTAATGAAACATAAATATTAATCGAACCCAAAAATGATTGTATATTACTCATCTATATTTCCTAAAAAGTATTTTTTTACTCAAAATCAAAAACAAAGGGCATACAACCAATGTCATCGAGGAAGGAGAAAATAAAGGAGGCCAAGAGCGTTGTTTCTGACCCCATTTACCCAGAATCAGTTCATTATTATACAACATTGGAATGATATATGGAATCATGTCTCAAAAGACCGATCAGTTTAGTAGCCTTGGAAGTACTAGAAACATACATAATTTTAACATTACATCATGAAAAAAACTACAAAATTGATTCCCCTTTGAACATTGTTATATTCCTTAACCTATTTTTTCTGGTTAATCGTAATATAATTCTTTGGATCCTCAAAAAAATAAAACATTATAGTGGGGTGAGATTAGAAGCTCAGTAAAGATTAAAATATGGATGAAACACTCATAAATAATCATAAACATTTAAGGAAATGTATAAGACTTAATCAAAAGCCTTTTCAACTTAAACTTCAGCATAATATGGAAAAGATAAAATCAAATAATACATTAACTTATTCAAATTGATATTTAACTAGTCTAATAATCACAACCAATATCAAAATCTACATTCATAATGATGGAATGCATAATGCCAGACTTCATAACCACATAGTCAAGCCCTTGTGCCAAGACTACAAATAAGATTTTGTCAAGGCCTTGTTCAAAGACACTAGTTTGCCTCATGATACCTACCGATGAATCAAGGATCTATAGTGGTCTCTACCCATCACGTACTAAGTCTAATACATTCCTCATACTGAAACGTTGAAACAAAATCTAAACATTCATATTAAAAATACCATTTGAAATGTCAATATTTTAACAACAAACCATGAATGTCATAAAAATAGCACACCCACAATCAAAAATAACTCATTAAATACAATATGTATGTTTTTATTATAATAAATCGACATTAATTTAGAATAATTAATGATAGTGACCTAGATTAAAATAATCCTCAAAACTATTTTAGAGAAATATCCCCCATTTTCTTGAAAACTTTTTAATATTCTAACTATTTATACAAAAGATGCTTAAAATAGATTTATGAATCAATGTTTCTCATACCAAATTGAAACTATTGAAAGGAATTAATATTTTGAAACATTCATGTCCATTTAAATTAATCATTAAAACCATTTTTAAAACATGGACATTAATGTGAAATATTTAGAAGAGTAATATTCTAAAACATTTAAAATGATATTTTAGTTAGAGTTCCTAACCAAATGAGAGATGATTGAATACAAATAATTAAGGTAATAAAAACTTTATAATATCATGAAAATAAATGGATTCCTGTTATAATATGTCTATAAATATTATATACACCAAACAAAAGTGTGTTGGCTCATAACCACAAAGAAGATTCAATGGAATGTATTTTGAGATGAAATCCCTTATAATGACAGTATCCTTTGGTTAAAGACAAATCAATGACATAATAATGTGTGAAAAATATCAATACACTAAACATTATTAGATAAATTGTTTAAATCAATCATTGTACACTCGCACATATTCTTGTAAAAATAACACCAATGAATCGGATGTTTAACTCAATGAATGGCGATTGAGATAAAATTACTGCTATCAAGTTCATATCGATAACTTGAGAATTTATCAATGGAATGATTATGTTTATAAAAGGTACATCCCCATAAATGTGAGTGGAAATTACTACACAAATAATAAATAGTTATTCCACACCTAATCTTGGTGTAAAATTATTAATGAGGTTTTCATAATGACCAATGAGTGGAAATTGAAATTGAAAATTCCCTTACCGATTTGGTAACTTACGAAACATACACCACATGTATGTAGTAACAATCAATTAAGATCTTAATACCCATAAATTAGATTATATTAAACAAATAATACAATTATTGGAAGTACATACAATACACAAATTGAAATAGTATAATATAACATGAATCTCACGTGAATAAGAAGGTTGATGAAAACCTCTTACTACGTTGTAATCAACAGAATCGTATGATAAAAAGTTAATAAACATCAAATGATTAAAATAATACAATAATTATTAATATAATCATGACATTATATATCAAATGGAAGTACACAATACCCCACATGAAATAAATAAGTGGTGAACAATGGAGATCTCATGGAATTAAAAGTGAGATAAGAAACCCCTTACATCAAGTCTGACATGCCTTGTGCGTTCTGTGTTCTTCCTGAATAATGAATTTAAGTTAATTTATACTTGATTAATAAAATTTTTCAAGTTATTATTACTTTTATATCACTTATTATAATTATATATCAATTAGTTGATTATTTGAGATCATATAGGATATTTTATCGATGTTCGGAACATGAGTAAAAGATGAAGTTATTATAATTACAATTATTTACATGTGGCCAAATGTTAATTATCTACATAATGATATACATGATTTATATATCATATATATATATATATATTATTTTTCCGTTATATATATTTATTTATAATAGTACATAACATCTGGAGATAAGACATGAAATGCATCGTTCATAAAAACGGTAAGTCGTACGTACGCGTGAACACTACTTACATTTTTATTTTTTATTTTAATCAAATTAAAACATAATGATACATTCATATATTATAATTACATTGTAATATAATATAAAATATTATTAAATCTATCCTTTATAAATCCCACATAAGGCATTAACGAGTCATATCACTTTGAGGGGGTGGTAGTCGTCACTTCCTTGAATGAAATTATCACGTTTTACCCATAATGGAAACCATAAAAGATGGATATAAATTGAAAATACAGAAGAATAAGGAAAAAATAAACATAATAATTATCATATATAAATATAGTTCAATTTTAATGGCCACCATGAGAGGTGTTAGGAGATAATTGAACAGTCATCATTCTGTGAGGCATTAGTCTACCATCCACAGATATTGTATGTTCTTTACCCATTTGATAGAGGTGTGTGTAACTATTGTTCGAAGATATATCATAAAAACATCCTAGTATATTTAGGATAATTTTTCTGTTATAAAATAAAGTAATAGATAGATATTAGGGGTTGGTGGAGTAAAATAAAGAGAATGAAGTTAAGAAAAACCACTACCTTTATTCTGTCTAACTCCCTTTAGTATGAACTAAAAAGACTCACTGGAGTGACTTCAGCCGAATTTAAGGATTATAGGTGGAGGATGGTGATCATAAAAGATTATTTGTGCAGGTTTCGGTCGAGCCAATGGGCTTGAGAGGTGTGATTAATTTGTTAGAGTTGTGTCCTTTTATAAGGGAGAGGATAGGCTCTTTAAGAATGTTTAAAATGGTTATTTTATTATAAACATATAATCGTTTTAAAAAAGTCCATAACTCATTAATGTAAATTATAAGATGACTCATGTTCAAAATAAAATAATCTAATAATAATTGTATAGGTTTCTGATACTATTTATATATTAATAATCTTATTTATTTAAATCAATTATTAATGAGGTAAATACTACATCATTTTTATGTCATATATAATTTAATTTATTTGATGTATAAAAATTATAAAAAAATATGGTAATGTAGGAAATAGTATTATCATTCCATTAAATTCTTATATTTCAAAATATGACTTATAAAACCCCATATAAAAATTGATATACTAAAATATAATAGTTAATTTCATTTTTGTCTTTACATTAAGTCAATTGAAATAATGTGTCATTATCATTGGTAAGTGGCTGCATGGGGTCCCAAAATAAACCCAAGGATTCCCATTGTCAGACATGACTAAAAGAATATGTTTACGAAAAGTGTTAAGGTAATTTTGTATTATTATAATATTCTTTTTACATTATATTATCATATTTACCTTTAACCGTGGTAAAATAAAAGTCAAAAGTTACTATTCACCAAAAAAATATTTACATCTTATTGAACCACATTTTACTTACTAATGAAAACCATTTATGTCATATTTTTTAAATTAAATTCAAAATAGCCGTAAAATTTCATTTAAATGAAACAGTCTGATTTTAAGTACTACTAATTGGATTTACTATTCATCCAAAATTGATGTCTCTCAAAAAAATTACCAAAAATTTATCCTAAGCAATATTTGATATTTTAAATTAAAAAATTATGTCTATTTTAAAAAATTCAATACATAATAGTTTCATTAATTAAATTAAAATTAATTAACTTTTTTAAAACAAATAGGGTGTTTTTAAGAAACAATACTATAAAAAAATTGATACTTGTTTATCTATAATTTCAAAGTGAAATTAATTCCAATGAACAACTATGGATTAAATTTTAAAAATATAAACTAATTATACTTCCAAACCATTCAAATTTATAATTGAAAACTACAAATTATTTTGATTAAAAGGTTTTTTTCTATTAAAATTTAGTATTTTTCACTATTCACCAAAATAAGAAAGTTATTAGAAAAACACAAAAAAAAAATTTGAAACTAAATTTTTATGTCCCGATTCAAAATAAGAAGATTATTTTGTAAAACTGAATATATAAATGTGTGAAATATTGTAATTAAAAATGGTTCAACATTAAAAGACGGTAAAATTTATTTTTTAAAAAAAAATACTTCCTTTATCAAAAAATTAAATTTGTTCTTATATTATGTCTAAGAAACACATAATATCAATGTTAAAACTATATGGAATATATAAAATTCAAAATTATGATAATAATATTAATATCTACTTTTGAACATGTTGTTTGGTAAGTCGTTGTGCGCTCGAACTCGGGGTTGTGTGAGGTACAAGCTTTTGAATTACTATAAATAGATAATATACTACCAAACCTTGGGGTGTCAAAATTAGTATATCATGGACCACATAAAAAACAATAGGATGAATCATCGAATGAATTCCATGAAATATTATTTTATTGGTTATTCCCTACCATACAAAAAGTAAATTGAGATCATTATTCTAAGGAGTATCAATTGGGATATTTTATACTGGTAAACGATATAGGGAGATTCAACGACAAGTTAACATTTTTTTAATAGTTCCTAATGATGAGGTAGTAATGTGCCTTCACATTAAGATCGTTATATAACAAAAAAAATGAAAATTTTATAAGATTATTCAACATGCGGACATATACTATGGTTTTTAATAAGTTTCTTGTTATTGAAAAGCTTCTCATGGGGGGTAAAGTCTTATGGTTTGTTAACCTCTTAGTGGTTTTGGGTACGGTTCCTATTATAGTAAGAGGAATATATATGATAACATATTCTATTGATGTATCTAGTAGGTTAATAAAAAATATATATCTATAATTCCATCCTCATGAAGGAACGACATTTCAATAGTTTTTTTAATATGGTTATGTAGGTAACAATAGAACTTCTCATCCTTGTGAATATATGAAGAGATATTTCTAAAAAATATTAGAACATATAGATTATTTCTATGGGAATATTCATTATGGATGATTTAGAAATTATTCAACAAAGTCATGACTACTTTATATATAGGCATGTGCTCCGCTTAAAATTTTGAGTACATGATATGGGGAACATTATATAATATTCAAGTGAAATGATTATCTTTTTCAATGATTTTATATAGATTGTGATATATATATATATATGTGAATGTTGTAGTGATGATTCCTTATAGTGGGATAATATATATATATATATATCAGTGTGTGTGTGTGTGGAAATTATTTATCCTATATATTCTTAGTTTTGATTAATGTTTTGGTATTTATTGGATAACATAATTCTGTATTTATTAAAAAAAATTCCTTATCTGAGTTAAATTTACATCAATCAGAAAATAATAGGATATATTAATCATAAAATAAAAATAATATTTAGAAAATTATAGACACAACTATAGGAAAATATATGTTTTCATATATTAATTTTATAGTGTAACTCTTGAAAAATTAGAGGGTATAGAGTATAAGTAATTTCAACACCTTTGAAAAAAATTAAAAATATATTACTTAGGTATTTTTTAGTATTTCCAATGGATGATAGGTTAAAATTATTATTGATAAATTACATTAGTATGTTATAATATCTCTATAATCTTATTATTTTTCATAGTTTAGGTGTGTGGGATATTTTTGAATTATTAAGTCTTTAAGAAGATTCAATTCATTAGAAAAATTACAATATACTGTGGTGATCCGATTTTTTTCTGAATGAAAGGAGATGAAATAAGGATTTAAAAATGGATTATTTGGGATAGATTTATATGGTAATAAAAAATTAGTATCTTCTCCAAGGACTAAGGTTCTATTTTGTTTATCGTTTTATGAATGGGGTTACATTTATATTGACCAGAAATTATCCAATCATTACTAAAGTGACCCCAAATTATCTATAGGAAATATTACATCTAAATATATTTGAATATCACTTTTACGTGTATGGTATTAAAAAAAATGCACTATCTAATGAAATATAGCAGAATGTTATTTCATCAATATGAACAATTATATATAAAAAATATATAAAAACTATAAATTTTTGACTTTTTAATTTCATTGATCACAAAAACAAATAAAATTTTATTTTTATAAATCCATAGAGTCTTGGTCACCAAGAAAAAGTGCACCCACAAACAAAACTAGAAAATAAATACAAAACATTATAAATGTGTTTTTAATTTTTTAAAATATATTGTAAACATTGTGAGAAAAATATATAAAAAACAATTAAAGAAACTAACATGTATTTGATGGATGTATAAATAAAATATGACAATCTGAATAGTAATATAACCATTGGAATAATAATAAAAATATTAAAATATAAACTTGAAAAATATAATAGTTTTCTAACAATTAAAAATTAACACAAACATTAATATAGTATAGTGACTTATTAAAAAAATTTCTATAAAAAATGTTTGAAATAAAAATTTTATAATTAGATAAAATATATATTCAAATTATGATCCTTAAAAAAACCATATGTGAATATTTTTAATAAATTTTATTCTAAAATATATTCCAAAAAAATAATTTTAATAATAATAAGAAATTATTAACATTTTAAATGTAAAAAAATTATTTAGAGGTTTTTTTTCAAATCCACAAGTCATAATTACTAAAATGAGATCTTTTGGAATTTTCTTTTAAATTATTAATTTCCTCATATAGAGTAAAATATATAGTTTTTGAATAAAACCATTTTTAAGTGTTCATATGTATATGATAAAAATTTGAATTTCTTAAATTGATATGTATATATATATATAATCCAAACATGTAAATTGGATTAATAATCTATTTAAAAAATATGGAAATTTAACAAAAATTAATATAAATTAACTAAATTAAAAAACAAAAATAATTTATTACTATTTTTACATTATTAAATTATTTATAAACAACCATATTCATGGTTGAAATGATTCTGTAACAAATATTTCCCACTGATACACTATACACCCAATCATAACTTGGTCATCGGGTAGTAGAACTCTATATACCCCCAGTTTCATTATAGACATGTGGTCCACTAATTGCGTCCCACCAACTTTCCTGAATGGATCATTAAAATAATAAATATCTATAAAAGAAAACACTTCTTCTTTTAGGTTTATTTTTCTACACTCACACACATCATTTAGTCACTAATTCTGATCAGTACACTATGAAAAGAATGCATTAGTATGGAGTTACTATAAGTTAGGCTATCAAAAGAAGGGAGAACCTTATTAATTTTAGTCATATTATTTATCTTTTCAAAACTTTAAGATTATTTTGTGTTAAAATTACAACTCCACCCACCACCACTTAATATAATAAAACACTAATTACTAACCCAAAATATCTATATAGGATTTTTCAGCTTACTTTTGAATATTTTTGTCCTCCCATTCTAATTTAACAATTGGGCACCATTAATTGTACAAAAAACCCACCTCAATATGGTCATTTGGTCCTAGACTATTAGGTGCCACCAATTTCCCCAGTAGAAAGTGATCTCAAACCTAAGGTGTTATGACAATCCACATACATTGATTCCATAATGTGGGGATAGAGTTAATTAACCCTGATTCCATCCACTAGTAGGCCATAGGTAGGTGACTAACATCAAGGGTGTACAAATCTCACAATATGGGAGTCATTTCACTTTATAATATAAATATAAAAAGGATATGTAATTAACCATCAATAATCAACTCCATGAAAAAATATAAAATAGAAACCCAAACCATCCCACATGCATGTATAAATTGATCTGATACAAATAAAAGTATCCAATGTAAGTACCCACATGTAATGCTAAAACAATGACACAACAAATGTCCCAAGGCCTAAGATAGTAATTCCCTCTATGGCCCATGTAATTCTCTTTGAAACCTAAAAGTAATTATATATACATATGTTGATTATACAAGTATAAATAGTGGAAAAAAGCCTCTCATGAACATGTGAAATAATGATATTAATTCCCCAATGAGAAAACAACAAAACCAAATAGTACTTGTTATGGTATACTAACCATCCCAACCTCACTAAGTAAATCTAAACACAAAACACCGGTCATGTAATATAATATAACATAAATTGAATCAATGATATGGAACCCTTAAAAACCTTCCCACTAGTATGCTTCTCTCCCCCAACACCACAAATCCTGAAACTATCAACACATATGTATACCACATCACATCCCACCAAAACCCAACTGAGCCTTACAACAAAAACCATCCACACACACCTAGGACTCACAACACATCTCACATTCAAGAACCTAGACACCAAAATTCCTCACATCATATCACTTCTCATCACATCTCATTCGAAAGTCACTTAGGAAAGATCATCACAACTAATCTCTAAGACAGTTGGGACTACATGTCACTATTAATCATGAAGACACCTAAGAAAGAACATCAAAACTCTTCTTGAAGATACATGGGATACAACAACAGCCACCTAATGGACTAATAGATATCCATCCATCATTTATTGTGAAATAAATACATTGTATTAAATATAGAATGTAAAATATAAGGTACCCATCCATTCATACTCATCGTTGGATGTTTTGAAAAAACACATCATGTGTGTGTATGTCGGTGTTCAACACCTAGTTCTCAACATGGTTGTGGTTCATGTAGATATAAAAATAATGTACTATGTATACAAATATATAGTGAGATGCCCAAAATTCCAAAATATGGGTCTATGACCAACTAACCAGCTCACATCACCTACACACTAAATGCTACCTCTAAGAGCATTTTTTAATATCTGTTGTTGTCATTATAGAAGGTAAAGATCCTTGATAACTGGATTCACATTTCGTATACATTTAATAACCATTTAATTATTTTATCATAATTTACCACCTTTTATCATACAACCCATCATTATATTCTATTAACCACATTTATTTCATTAACGAACCAACCCAATCCATTCAAACTTTATTAAAAATCATTAATTTAACCCATTATTAATCGTGCATCAAGAACAACACAACCACATTTCAAATCCATAAAAACAAACCATCACCTTACCTCCCTAAAAGAATGACCAAAAAACCATCGAATAACCTTCCTACATTCATGGGAAAACAAACCATACCTTCACCACCCCATAATCATATCCAAACAAACCATTATCCCTACTATCCCAAACTACGCACATCACAACACATCAAGTTCATTTTAATGCTTTAAATAAGATATTTTATCACTTTCCAAAATAATTATTTTTGGTATTATCACACAATCTGAATCCTGGGGAATCCATTTCAATATCCAATTATAATAAATTGACAAACATCCATTTAGGGTGATATCACAATTAGAGAAATAACAGTTGTTCCACTACACCTGTCAAACAATGAAAAACCCATAAATAACCACCATTTTCAGTTGGAGTATTTATCCAATATAATACATCACATTGTAATAAAAAACAACATGAAAAACATGTGACCATTCTCATTTACACTTCAATGACTACTCACCTAATTTCTTTATCTTCGATTAATTTATCACAACCATATATCATAGGTAAATGAAGGAAAACCCCTCATATATGATACACAATGAAGAGAAATGATGGAAATTCTACCCCAATGAATCTTTCAAACATATTGTGCACTGTATGGGGAAGGATAAACCACATATAAACGACAACCCTACCATGAGTAATTCCAGATCAAACTACACCGCACAAATGGTTGTCAAAAATACAACCCAAACATACCCCAAATCGAAGAAACACCACCACAACATATCCTAGAGAGAATAATGGAAGCAATCAGGTAATAAATAAATGGTAATTCAACATGTTTCTACCATGAATTTCCATCAATCATTCATTGGTATAAACAAATCATAAGATGTAATACGTCATGAAAAACACCTTACTGCCAAAATGGTTCACCCAAAATGAGAGGAATAAGAAATCATGTCTGAATGAATAATGTTTTGTTTTTTTAAAATTATACATGATCAGGGTATTAAATGATATTTAATTCCTATTAACATCAAATAATAAATGAGATTCGGTTTCCACTTAAAAAATGACACCAATACATTTTATTATTCATTTTTAATACCTAAAATATTACATGTCGTGAAACCATCTTTCATTTCACCTAAAACGTGTGTATATTATGAATCCCTCTATATATTCCATGAAACCAAAATTTACATCATGTAATCTAGTTAAACATCGTGTAATATCCCTACTTTATACCTTTATCATTCTAACATCTCCATACAACCTTTGAGTTCCCTTTGAACCCCTCATACAAATAAAACTAGAAAAGGAAAGGACCCAGAATGCACAAAACATTTCACAAGATAAATATCAAATGATTATCACCATTGGGAATCCAAAAACAATGCCCGAAAGAAATGGGTTCCCAATAACCACCCCACAGGATACCTCTCAAAGATATCATCATACTTCAAATACAACCAATATCCAAATATCCATCCCAAGTAGCCAACAAACCACACAACCACATCCCCAAAACATAAGATGCTTCTTATCACATAACCAAACTTCCTCATAAACAATCCATAAAATTATTAAACTCAATGATTATGAAACCAAAAATCTAGTTTATCCAATAAACCAAACATTTCTGAACATTTGAATCAGATATTTCTATCCTCCATATAAAGATCGTATCTTCTCTAGGCAGCACTGACTTTCCCAAATAGGTTTAATGGCTTCATAGTTAATTCATCTTGATTAGGAATGTACTCCTACATTTTCTTATGATTAGAATTTATATCACATCACACCACACACCACAAAAACTATGTAAAATGAATCATCTCATAAAAAATGTAACCAACCATTACATTAAAAAGAAATAAGAGTATTGAAGAAATAAAAAAACAATGAATTTGGTAGAAATCTTTATCTCTCACTCATAAGTACACTCCTCTTGTCCATCATGACTCCAAAACACCCAAACCAAATATATGGTCTGCCCAAGAAGTTCCATATCTTTAAGATCCTAGATCTTTACTGGCTACTCAACAAAGGTAACCTCATCCCTAATAACATACAATCCCAATTCAATTACATGGGATTCATCATGAATATTCTGATGAAATCGAGAGACATAGATGTCTTCATAGATCCTTTCCAACTATGGTAGAAATGATACCTAATATGCCTCCTTCCAAACTATCCCCAACACCTAAAATGGACAAAAAAAACAATGGAGAAATACTTATCACTCTACCAAACCATGACTACCCACATAAAATGTAAATCATCATGAAAAAATAGTCCCCAAACTCGAACTTGATGGGACACCTCCTACGATTTGTAGAAGATTCTATTGGTCCTTCCCTATAATCATCCTCTCATGAAAGAGCTAAACATTTTTGGTCATGATCTACACCACATCAAGACCATAAACCCATTATCTCCCCAACCATTGTCCAGGACAACGAGACCAATATAGTCTCCCATATAATTCCTCAAATGGGGCTATAAAAATGGTTGAGTGAAGCTATTATTATATGAAAACTCCGCCAGAGGCTATTTTCATACCCAAGATCGACCAATGTCTAAGAGTCATGCTCGAAACACATCATCCAATTTCTAGATTGTTCATTTTTTTGAGATTGTATATAAGGTTGGAATTTGGTGCTGAGAAGTAAATGCATGCCAAAAGCATGTAGTAATCCCCCCAGACTCATAAGGTAAAATGTGAATCATGATAATTGAAATTGGGCCATGTAACTCCCTATAACATTACTTATTCTTCCACAAACATCTTATCCAAAGAATCCACTACACCATACTCCTTGATCATTAAGATGTGGGATAATTTCATCAATTAATCATTGACCACCAAGATAGAATCACAACCCCTTAATTCTCTTGGTAACCCTATGAATAAATACATCAAGATGTTATCCTATCTACAATCATAAACATCCAAGGGATGAAAAAACACTCAAAACACAATGTTTGACCATTATGCTTTTGAAAACCAATTTCTTTTTTTCACAAAATTATCCACTTCACATTTCATTCCAAGCCACCAAAAATATGTCTGGAAGATATGGTTCATTTAGTATATTCATGGGAGTACCGCCAATGGTGAGATATAAAACACATAAAGAAATCTATTTCCCAGTACTATCATAAAAACCAGCTTCTAATAAAAACGATCTAGTTATGATAGTCCTTCCACCATCCATATATAACATCACTATGGTAAACATCTCCACACATTGCACTTGCATATATTTATCTTCATTGATACTCCTTCACATATTACATTATATAATATTGCACAATCATCTTAAACAAATAGTCTCTACCACCATCCACCCTTGCATCTAATTGAAGGGATGCCAACTAATCATTTTGTCTCCCGAATCCACAGATTCTCAAAAGACATCTTTATATGAATTTCTTCTCAAAGAATCATCCACAATATACATATTTCCAAAGGTGTAGGAGATTTAAAAATCATAATAAAAAATAATCACATTCCATCTCTTTTATCATAAAATCAAATAACACTAGGAAAAGATATAGCTCAATCCCATGTGATCCATAAAGGCCAAAAATCACTCCCCAATGTGGTAATTCCACCAAAACCTTAGTGAAAACAGAATTTAAAATAGATATAGATCATGGGTGGAAAAATTACACGCATGGGGATGTAGTTTTCCATACCCTTAGGGGATTAGTGCCATCTTCAACAACATCACACATCCCAAACCCAAACATGAAGCATAATAGAGTACCTCAAACAACACACCATACTCCAAAAGCTGATGCACTGGAGCACTGGCTAACATCCCCTTCAGGTAAACTAATATTGTCTAGCTCTCATCACACAACACAAAATCTTGGTCATTAATTTTAAATGATTTTTAAGAGAGTACAACTTGTGAGAAATAAAAAAATCCATTGATAATATACAATATGACTATGTAAACTACAAAACTCGTCAATTTTTCTAGGTGCTTCACGTGATACAACGACTTGAACCATCGACGGTTCTATGAACACACCCTACTAAGAAAATAACTTCCCATGAAAAAGAACCTCTCATGTCCAGAACCAACACCTAGACAGGATTCCATAGATCAAGTGGTGTCAAAGAACATACAGGATAGTCCTGATATGCTCAACATGTTCTTCACATGTCTTCGAGTAAATAAATATATCATTTATGAATATAATGACTCACTAATACTAGTACTCGCAGAACATGGAGTACATAATCCCCATGAACATAGATGTTAATTCGTAACACCAAATGGAATTACTAGTAACTCAATGTGAACATACATGCTTCTAAATATATTCCTCGGTACTTCCCCCAACTTCACCCTCCACAGGTGAAATTCAGACCACATATCGATCATAGAAAACCAACTCACCCCTTTAAACTGGTGAAAATATCTTATATTATCAGAATTGAATAATAGTTTTTTAGAAATCACTAGATTCCTCATCCGATATTGTATGCCCAACCTCAATCTACCCACCAAATTCTTTACAAACACCACTAAAGTACCCCAAAATGACACATTAGAGTTGATAAAACCATTTTTCATCAGATCATCTATCTGAATCCTCATCTCTGACAACTCAGTGTGTGTCATCTGATAATGACACATAGAAATTAGAGAATCATGAAGAAATAAGTCCATCCTCAACTAAACATCAAATTGAGAGAGCAACATCACAACCCTCATGGCGTAATCACATAAGAAATCCTCAACAACCATGGGGACCATCACAATCCAATTTTCCACTGATTCCACTAACAACTACAAAAACAAGAAATGAAGGGTCTCCCAGATATATTGTGCACTTAAAAACCCTGATCGCCTATAAAAACCAATCATTGTATATCCTCAACCAAAAAAATTACCCACGTCTTAATAAAGTTGATAAAAATTCATATCAAATAAAACCATTTGATATCATGGATGGAATTGTATGGATGCATGTTAAGAAATAAAATATCTCCACATGACTAATGTCGCTCCATCATCATTATACCACCCAACACACATCGAAAAATATTTTAGATCTTATGACTAACATTGTCAAAATCATGATTAATTGAATTATCTATATGTCTAGTACCAGATAAAAGGCTATATCAGGTGCGACAAATGACGGTGAAGCTCCAGAATCAAACAAGGCATAAACAATGGTATAAAAAATGAATCATACCTCTGATGTTCATAATACCCTATAGAACTAGTTCCTCCACTACATGAATCTAACAACCATCGAATACTATATCTATCTTATAAAAACCACCCCCATGCCATTCTTGGATCATGGTACCCGATCATAATGAATTTCCTAAGGTCAGCCCCTATTTTTTCCAGCTTCCCTTAGTGGAGAAAATAAATAATTCCCCTTATACTGAAATGGTCTCACTAGAAACTACAAATAAGTCTATCACTATGAAAATACACCTCCACCAAACTAATCTTTGAGAAACAATGGCCATGGATTCTGGTGATATCCATGATCCCCACAACCAATACACAATGGAAAAAAGATCAAATTAAAAGCAATGAAACCACTTGTACCAAATAGAAAAAATTGAATCTATTGAGGTTGAATCTTTACTATTTGAAACCTCAATGGTCCTAATGCTAGATAACATCCATTGAAAACTACACACCTAGATGAACTAGGATGGTTCTCCAATCATGGTAAAACTCTTTGTCAGTGATTTCTATTGATAACCTCGTCTTCTAAACATCAATATTCATTGAAAACATTAATAGAGGAAATCCATACTGAATAGATGGGTAGAGGGACTCGTGTAGACATCTTAAATGAGACACCTCATTCGGAAATAATATCTGGGGAATTTGAAGAAGTTATTTAACATGATTCCTAGCTCCCACACTAACATGAACACATTTTGAATAGAAAGATTATCCTACATCATTCCTCCCTTCATGGTTGAAAAAAAGAAATTTTCATAAAAATCCTTATAGAAGTCCAATGAAAAAATGTATGTCACCATTTTCTCTCTGTGATACAACATCCACTAATGATGCACAACCACCCCCCCCCTGCATTTTTATCTGACTGCCAATAGGTCATAATAAAACATCGTGGCTTTGATAAAAGTGAGGGGGATCTCACGATCCTCTATAAAAATCTATAACTCCACTTTTTAAACACTATCCTTGTACATCCCCTATGTCTACTGCGAGAATGTGTAGAATTTGATGTACTACTAATCAACCTCCTCAGTTAGATCAACCTTTTTCCGATCAAACAGATCACCTTGCTGATCCTAAAATACATGATCCACATGTCGATGATGACCCAGATCCATATCTCAAAAAAATGTAGAACATCCTATGCGCAGTAGTGTGGAGTTATATTAAAATTTATCTTAACTTTTATAATTAATCATGATATCTATTTCAAATTTCTAAAACAACCAAATTAAAACAAGAACACAATTCCTTATGATAAATATACATCTTGGGGTTCTCTACCATAAAATTGGATCCATCTCACTTGGATGTTCAATAATCACAAATTCTGGACACTGGATCATGTTGTCTCCTAAAATCACATGTCCAAGTCGGCCTCTTTGGTCTATCTCACAGACCATAGTTAGTTTGAAATATTTCCATTCCAACCCACTCAACACTCATTCTACCTAAACCAAAAATCCATACAATATCTGAAACATCACCTCTTATACCATTGTTTTATTACCCTCCCTAAAAAAATATGATAATGAGGGGAGAGAGACAATGACCCCCTATGTCTCGTATCTAGTGGGTCCTAGGATGGATACTAACACTGAGAGTGTATAGATTACACAATATGAGATGGTGTAAACATTATAATAAAAACTAGATTGTGAGATTGAATAAATCATTTGAAAAAAACTCTAAGACATAAAATAAAAGTGAACTCCAAACAATCCCATGTGAATTTATAAATAAAAATAATACAAGAAAATTATCCAAACTAAATACCCAAAAGTAATGATAAATCCAAGACCTAGCCACTATCCCAAGTCCCCAATTAGTAACAACAAGAACGTTCTGTGAAATCCTTCTGGAAACCTGAAAAAAATATGCAGGGTAAGTATACATGTATATAAAGTTGGAAATGTAATGTCTCTCATGCACATATGAATTAATATTAGCAATGACCCAGTGAGAAACTAGTAAAACCAATGAACACCAATAAAGGTATAATAACCATCCCAACCACAATAAAGAATCCTCCCCATGTAACAAAATTAATGTAATATAATATAATTTAAATCATTCCAATGATATGGTACCCCACACTATATTCCCAATTGCATGACAATCATTCCAAACATCATATGTCCTAGAGCTCCCATATTTTTTGTATATAATATAAAACCCCTCCTGTACGCACTTGGTCCACCAAAAACACTCCCCTCTCACACACCTAGGCCACAAAATGCATCACATAATATCACATATAATAACATATCATTCCAATGACACATGTTAATGCACATCACAACTTAGATCAGAGACACATGGGACAACACATCACAACTAGTCTCGAGGACCCTTGGAAAAATAGATTACAACTAATAACTAATTCACAAGGGACAACACAACTAAAATATAATGCAATGACAGACTTATTGGAATCACAACCAATGTAATAACTACCTCCCCTGAAAGAGATAATGAAAAAGGGTGGGTATCAAGAAATCCATTCTCCTTTTCGGATGTTTAAGAAAACACACTCAGATGATTATGCTAGATTTCGTCACATGTTGTAAATGTAGGTAGGGTGTTTGTAGAAATCAAAAGAATGTACACTATGCATATATATTGAATATCAGGAAATCCCATCATATGGGTTAACAAACAAATCACATCACCATTACTTTTAATTCTATGCATTAATTCATTTACTAGTATCCATGATATTCAATTCATAATTTAATGATCCCTGACAAGTGGTCTGAACTTTATTCTTTTCTTAACACTCAGTAATTTCATTATATTCAATAAACCAACTTTTTTCACACTAATAATACTTATATTCCATCAATAATATTCATCGAATTAACCTACTAATAAAATTCATTAAAACATTATTAAACAATCATTTAGTTATTATATCACTAATTGAGCATCTAGTATATCTCAACCACTTTTCACAACCAGAAAAACATGTTGGCACCTTGCCTCTCCAAATGCATGACTAGACAACCATCACATCATTGTACCATAAGTAAATCCAAAAATAATCTTAACCTCACCATCCCACAATCAAAGAAAAATAGAAAATCCTGACAAAAAGTCGTAATCACACACACCACAACACACCATGATCATTTTACAGATTAACATATGGGATTTTTTCACATTTCACTTCAATTCATTTGGGTGTTATCACACAAACCAAATCATGTGGAAGTCATTACATTATCCATGTAAAATTAATTGATCTATTTTGTAACACCCCCAAATGATAAAGGGTTAAATTACTATACGATATGACTCATGTCAACAAGGTGCACCTTCCTTTTCCGGAGTCTATCTGATTAGAACTCTACAGTTAAGCGTGTTTGGCCTGGAGTAGTGATCAGGATGGTGACCTCCTGGGAAGTTTCTCAGGGTGTGTGAGAGTGAGTAAAAAGCACAATAGAAAACACATTTTTTGCCCTGTGGTGACTACCATTAGTCATATGACATGTCCAGGTACGTGGGTGGACCCTAGGGTGGGCCCCACGTGTCTACGGTGCAACTGGTGGCACCTGGTTGGCCGGGACCTGACGTCCACATTACGGCGAGGTGGTTGTGCCGTTACTAGGACCTGGTTGCTACATATATCCATTTAGATTTATATTACAATAAGAACAAAAAACAAAGGTTCTATAACACATGTCATATAGTTTTAACTAAACCACCAATAATAATAATTTCCAGTGGGTTAATTGGATTGTAAAATCCATCACATCACAATAACAATAAAGATGTAAAAACATTCTATCAACCTCCTTTAACCAGAAATTTCAACTTATACTATTTTGTTATCATCAATTCATCTATCATAAACATATCTCATAGGTATATGAAAGAAAATCCATCCCACATGATACATAATAATGTGAAAAGAGGGAAATTCTACATCAAAGAAGAATTCCAACTTGATATGAACTGCATTGGTGAAGAATAAACTACCAGATAACAAAATAACACCATGAGGAATGATGGATAAATGTACACCACAACAATGCTGGAAAAAAATGAAAACCAAATTCACCCCAATCCAAAAATACATACAACCATGTTAGACCCAAAGGATAAAGACCAAAGAAAAAAAGAATAATGAGAAGATAACTTATTATGGATCGACCACTGATCAACAGCAAAAAAACCACTTAGATAAAAATAGAGAGGGTGGAATATTCCTCCATGAACACCTCAAGGCACCTTGGGTTCATCCAAAAACAGAGGAAGAATAATGAACTATCAAATGAATAAAATTTAGGCGGAAAATTATTTTCGAACTACACTGTATGGGTGTATTACAGGAAGTGTAATTGCCTTTCAAGATGTTTAATACCTGATGAATTGTTTTAGCCCTACAAAATACCTCACCTATTAATTATTTTATTTATTTCAAAAAATATAAATATTAAACATCGTGAAACCCTATATCAAGGTTTGTAAAATGTGTAGACATCATGAAATCCTATGGAAGAGCCGTTAGACAACCTTTCACGTCATGTAATCCTCTTATAGGATATGTAATCTCCCTACTTCCTTTAGCAATCGATCATCTCCAGACTCCCTCTCATTCCTATTCAAACACCAACAACAACTAAAATTGAAATAGTAATGCATTGATAAGGCACATATCATTACATGGGGCACAAACACATACACCAATATATCTTTATAATTATGGATATCTCTACATGCCAACACTTATTCTGACATTATGTTTATTACTCACACCCACACACCCTAGGAATCTCTAATAGAGTTCACACATCCATTCCACTACATGATTTCATACATGTATAAGTATATAGTTCTAATCTGGCTGGCTGCCAATAATAATTTTTCAACTTGATTATATGAGTCATATGATTTAGCTTTTTACCTATTTAACATTCTATAGTGGTATAGAATAAAAGTCAAAAAATCATGACATGATAATTAAATTCAATTAATATTCAAAAATAATAACATTATTAATATTCTTGATCATGAAATAAAAATTTATTCATTATTATAACCATAAATTCCACTCCTTATCTTGTATAAATTCTCCCTCTCTCTCTACGAGAAATCAGTTCCTATTCACATTTCATTAATATATTTATAACCAAATTCCTACTTAAACTAATACTTAAATCCTTAGAGGTTTATTTTCTCACCTCACTCCAATCATTTATAAGGACAACATATATAAATGGTGTATGAAAATGAATAAGGAAATACTCATTCATTTCACCAAAAACTTTTCTTAATATACTCTTAAATTCTTTTATTCAAATATTAATAAAATATTAAAATTAATTTAATATTAAATTAAAATATCATTTATTTAATTATTCTATTATAGAAATTACATTTACAAAATACTTATATATAATATCTTTGTACCTCTTTTGATATGTCATGTCAACAGTTTGGTTAACCATAGATGATGATGGTGTAAATGTCTTGTTTATGATCACATATATAGTTGGAAAATAATGATTATATTTCAATAAATGATTAATTTGTGATAATATATAATTATTGTAATTTTTTAGTGATGTATAAGTATCATATGTGTCTCACTATATGGCAATGTTTTGTTAATGGTCTCTTTAACCGCGTATAATGATTTTTTCAATAGAGTATTTATCAACACCATAACGTATAATTAAAATATCATATAAACACACAAAAACACATATATATTATATTATTCCCATTAATTATTTTATATAAATATTTTTTATTTTTGATAAATAAGAATCAATAAAAATAATAAACACATTAAAAATTTTATAATTCAAACAAGTGTACCATCAATCAATTTTATCTGTAATGAAGTGTTATAAAAGAAATAAAAATGATTATACTCGATTAATATTAAAATTTAATAATTTAATATACATATATTTGTGTTATAGTCTTAATATGTTTAATTATATTATATTCTAGGTAAAAAAAAATGAAATAAAAATTACAAAAAAATAAAGGGACTCTGAAATCATCTCTTTTATTTTGGGTTTACTCCCACATTATCACCTCTTCCATATCATTATTATATATTTTCCTATATGTTTATTATAATTTTCCATAAAATTTATTCTCAAATCGATATGTAGGTTTTTACATAATTGGGATAGATTCCTATCAAAGACCAATGATTGTTTATATACATTATTTTCTAAACAGCACATTATATATTTTTGATTATTTTTAATTCAATCAAAAACCAATATTATATTATAACATGATTTTTTGTCAACAAAACTTTTTTCATATTATTTCTGGATCCCCATTGATTATTTATTGATATATTCTTTTTTAAATTATTATAAAACCCATTATTTTCCCTTGGGATCAATTCACAATTATTCTTAGTGTAAACATTCATTCTATTTTGAACTCAGAATAATGAGTATATTATGATGTGAAACCTGATGTGATAATTATAAAACCCTAAAATAAAATATTTAATTATTATATCAAAAAAATAAATATGTGTAGACATAATGTGGTTTTCTTTTTCAACTCCATTATAGGTGGACATAATTTTATTTTCTTTTCCCATAACATTATGATACATTTGTAGTGATACATAACATATGTTTATAATGATTTATTTTTATTCATGGGATTTATTCCATGCATACCTATAATTATATACATATCCCTATAATTATTACCCAATGTTTACTTTCAGACTATTATTTTTTCACCAATGTACTTATAATAATTCATGTCTCGTGCTTGTACATATTATTCTATACAATACAATGTTTTCAATTCACCACTTCAATGATGTTTTCCCATATGTAAAAAAATAAACTAAATATATAGTGAAATAAAATATATGAAGTATTAAAAAGAATTAAATAAAAAATAATGTTCCATTTTCATTCCTATGTTATAAAGATAGTTATCATAATGAACTCAGTATTTTTATTTTTGGAGTAGTATTATTGTGGATATTCATGATTGAATTTATCTAGTAATCTTTAATGAAAGTTAAATGTGAATTTATTTGGTATTATATAAAGGTTAATTTATTGTATAATTTACTTGAGTAAAAACTAATTTAGTCTAAACCTAGAGGTTTTATAAGCCATGATGTTATAATTTATTTACTAGAATGATTAGAAAATTACAATATTTTATTAACTGAAGAATTTTTAAGAATTTTTTTTCAAAATGATGATAACATAGAGATATGAATCCAAAAATTCCTATTATGGAAAATTAAATGATTATAAGAACAATGTTTATAATACAACATCATTTGGAATACAAAGCCATACGTAAGTATGTAACATATACTTTTATGTTATGAAAACTAATTTTACCATGTTGAAAATACACCATAACTAATGGAGGATAAATTATCCACTGATTCATGTTTCAAAAAACACATCATTTTGTGGACCTTCTATTCTACTTATTATGTAATAATGGATCAAATCTATAGATGAGTTGTTTTTCTGATTGAATATTCTGATTAGAAAAATTTACTCTTGATGTTAATACCTTCTAAAGAGAATTTGTTCAATGGAATACATTGATCCAGAATGAAATTAATGGGTATGATTATAATAAATTTGTTATAGTGGTTTTAATAAAAATACTAATTAGAAGTTATTTCACTTAAAAATATTTATACCAATATAGAGAAGTAATTTTTGGAATATTGGATAGCAGTGAATGAATTTATTATTATATATGGGAAAATCATAAAAAAATATCATTATACAATACAATTTTTATTATAAAAAATTTTAAATATCGATTTATTCATTAGTGATTGAAAACTATATATCTAAAATGGAAAAATTTCTATATCATTATATGTTATAAATAGGTTTCTCAATTGTCATCTTATTATATAGATTCAGTTTAGGGAATGGTCACACATACATAGAATAAAATAGAAAATTTTTTAGGTTTCATGCTGGATGATAAAATGAAAAGGTAAAAATTCAACAAGAAAATCTAACTACTAAAATGTCTAAGGGGTGCTAACATGAGCCATTGAAAATCCATCAATGGAAAAAGGTATTGATTCTTGTTTTTACAAGTAGTAAACTATAATTAACTGATCTTTTCCTCCTAAAATAAATAATTTGTTTGATGTATTAATCCTCAGAAAACACTGACCCCGTAAAAGTATAGACCATTTTGGGATGCTTTAAATTTTGCAGGTATAAAACATGATAATAGAATTATAAAATAAAATATATATTTATATCATAAAAATAAAGTCTAACAAAAATATAGTCTCAACTAGTTCACCTAATAATGTAATGAAATCTATTTTATAAATATTATTTCTTTCCATTCACATATATTTTGAAATGAATGATGGATTTACATTAGTTTATTTGGTCACATTCCTATAAAAAACTTTCTAAAAACATTTTCAGTAATTAATTTTTTTTTAAATATCATGATGTTAATTTTGACATCAAAAATTATTTTTCTAATTTATCAGAATAATATTATCTGAAGACAGACATTTCGGATTTTTGAAAATAATGTAATTTTTAGTGAATATTGAAAAAATTGAATATATTAATGTTATCAATTTTTTGAAATTATTTTATTATATGAATTAATTTTATTATTTTTATGATTTATAATTTAAATATGTTATTATATAAAATATTTATTAATTATAATATTCAATACTAAAATTAAAAACGAATTTTAAATTTATTTAAATTTATGTGTTGTTTTAATTAAAATTATTTTTCAACTGTAATTTTATTATTTATTGCATGATGAATTGAATTTTTTATTAATGTTACTTATAATAAAATGGTAGTTTTAGTGATATTTATTATTTTTCTTTCATTGTAATAAATTTATTAGATAATTCTACCATAATCATAAATGATTTTTCTTAATGATAAACTTTTTAAAAAAATGAGTTTTTATGCATCATATGTTCTTTTGTGAAAATTAATTTCCAAACACATATTATTTTATTTTTATAAATTATTTGTAATATTTATAATTATCCAGAATAAAATATAAATAAATATTATTTTAATTTTTATTTTTCAAAATTAAATTACAAATTATTAAATTGGCAACAACAATATAAATGAAACAATTAAAATTATAACACTTAAGAGTTTTTTTCAATATATTTAAAACATCATCGGATACAAATTTTACATATTAATAAACCCAAAATACCTAAATATCCAAAAAAAATTCTATTTTGGATCCATTTACCTGTACATTGTATCAATACATTACTGAAAAATAATATGTGTAACAAAAATATCACGTTTTATCTTCTTGTAAAAGTGTTGCATTTCCACCCTTCATAGTACACTAAACTATAAAATTACTCCATGAATCTCATACATTTTACTCAACCAAGATCCCTTAGACAAAAAATTCCCCTTTTCTGTTCTACTTATCCTAAGACCTTCATTTTCATGTGGTCTTTTAAGGAATTATCATGACTCCTATTTAAGTATTATCCCATTCTTATGTTATTATTTTTATACTTACTCTTCCAAATATGTCACCAAAATAATAAAATTATTATTATAGAATCATTAAAATACTACTATTTTTATATAATAGGGGTATAATCTATACTTATTATTTTCATTACAGCTATTAGAATAAAATAATATTTATTATGCATGTGAAGAGACTACCACATCCATGGGGAACCATATTTTTCATTTTCCATAATATTTTATATTTTTTATAAAAAAACACATAAATATCGTTCAACATAAAAATGCATTTTCATTATGATTCTATTACAATTTTATTATGTCCAACTAAACACCTTATTAATAGCACATACCGTTATAGTTAATGCATGTTCATTTTTCAGTTGGTTTAACCACATGAACGACAATATAAAACATTATCACGAATGGTTGTGGGATGATAAATAAGAATAAATTTAAAATATTACAATAAAATACTTATTTGTATGTCTTTATAGTAATATTATTTAATTTTTTAAATTATAATTAATGTATCTTATTTATTTTCTATAATCATCCAAATAATCAATCACCAATTCAATTATCTCACATCGTAACAAATACACTTATGTGGTGTTATGTGATACTAAGAATTAAATATAAGTTATTAAAAATAGTAAATTTTATGATAACAATATAATGCCCTTTTTATAATTTTGTTGTTTATGATATCAACATTTTATACCTTGAAAATAATTTATACAGTTATTAACACCTAATAATGAAAAAAAGTTATCAGAATAATGTAAAAAAGAAGGATGTATTTATTAATTAATTGTATTAATTGATATGTATATATATAGTAAATAGGATATTTATTTTATAAATAACAATCTCTTATAAATGATAAAATTGGTTAAATAATTATATATATTTTTGGGTAATGGTATGGGACATGTTAATCTAATTCTTTTAAATAAGTTTTATATGTTATTTTATATAATTAATTTACAAAGACATTCCACATAGATAATTATTATATATTTATCTGTAGAGAAATTTCTTTTCCAAATAAATTCATTCCCATGATGTGTAATCATTTCATTTTTCATAAAGGGGGTCTATTTTTAAGAAAATATCTAATAAATGTGAATTTTAAAATGAAGAAGCAGTTTTTTTCATAAAACCCTATTCAATATTTGTTATTTATTATCATCATTTGATATATCTCAAATTATATGAATTTGTATCTATATTATTTTTGATTAATCCATTTATAAATGATATTTTTATATATAATGATTTCTTACATTAAGGTTATTTGATGAGTTTAGGAAACCCATTCTTTTTTCATTTGTTATTTATGTTATTAAGATGATTGATTTTAAGTGGAAGACATATGTATAGATGATAATGGGTGGAGTAAAATATCACAAAAAAATGAATTAGTTTATGATTACATATTAGGATATAATAACTCATTGGAATGATGGGTTTGTTCACAAAATCGTGGGCATAATTGGTTTGCTCACATTTGCAGGCATCGGCTAAGTGAGATTATTCACATAGGTGTGAGCATAATGAGTTTTATCACTAAATTTATTCTATGTTTATTATTAGAAAAAATATATATTTGTTATTCCTAATGTTAGGAAACATTCTGAATATTCATTTAATTTCCATCATAGTCCTTGCTTACTATATTAAACCTCATTTTTGAATTATTTTTCACTTTTTTTTCATGACGACATGTTATATGACTATTGAGATGTTTTTTGAGCCATGTAACATGTTTTGTGATTACTTAATGTTCTTTTCATCATATCTTGATTCTTTATCATGTTTTCATACATCTATATAGTGTCTTTTGATTTTTATTTTTATATTTATGTATTCGTCATGTTTTCTACCATGTTATAACAGATTTTCACTTACTGTGTTATTTAACACATGAAATTTGTTTGTTTCTAAATTCACATGTTATGTATAATATTATAATATGATATATTTCAAAACAATTTTATAAAGGATAATTCCTATTGAGAAATGATAAGAAGTGTTATAAAACAAAAATTTTATATAGATTATATCTATGAAAAAAATTCCTTTTGTCCACAGTTTGAGTGACTATTGTGAGATATATTTACTTATTCTTATCATTAATCTATTTTTTTTGTGTCATGTGTAGACGTGGTCCCTATAGTTGGTATTATTATAGTGTTTATATATTTTGGAGATTATTTTAGTTTTTTTGGAGATTAATTTAGATATATTAAGTGATTAACCTAAAGATAGGATTAATATGAAATACTATTATTTTGGTAATGTATGGGCTATGTTGTGTTCTTATAAATACATCAATGTATATTTTCTGTAACATTAAATAATATAGGAACATATGAATGTATGGTTAATGGCTATTAAATGATTTAATCTATTATATCTCATCGATAATTCTATTGGAATAGGAATGGATCCACACTGTGCTCCATGTTGGACACTCTCAGAGAATATTATTTTTTAGTCACAATATATGTATATATATATATATATATAAACCATTATAAATGGTTTGAACGTATATAAGAAGTTCTATAAAAAATCCTTTTATGGATAACCACTATTTTAACATAGGGAATCATTGTCTCACATTTCAACACAATTTATCAAATATTTCTTCAATGATAAATGTTTTTATTATTTATAATAATTATTTTATGTAAACTAATCCAAATTTTTATATCAGTCTTATAAATTATGGGATAATAATTGGACTGAGTTAATAATAAGTTTAATGTTCAATGTGTATAATTTACCAGTGGAAAACCTAATGTTATTGGGTCTCGAATTACTTTTTTTTGGAAAAGATCATCCAATTATCTCAAGATGTGGGAATTGACCCAATTCAAATTAAGCTCCCAAATGAATCAAGGAGGTATAATCTCTTTATTTATCACTGGAAATGAAAAATAAACTCTATTTTAGAAGATCAGCTAATTAACTAATTATAGAGTAGTGGCAGAATTAAATGTAAATTTTAGTTTCCCTTCTCTATAGATCAGACCATGATATTCCTTGATAGCGATATATAATTTAGAACATGACACTGTAAGTGATACATATTCATTAAGAACAACATAGAAGGAAATGTAATATAACATTTGGGAAGACAAGGATTCATGAAGATATTTATCAATAATTATTTTACAATTAATATATCACATGAATGTCTTAAGAGATCATGGAATGAAGAAAATTTTAGATGAGTCTATTAGGTCTTATGAAGCTAGTTAAACAAGACATGTGATTTATGGATATCCATTTATTTGTATCACTAAGAGTAAAACTGATCATTTTTTTATTTGGTTGTTTCATAGTAATTAATGTTATGTATCAATAAGTGACATTCAAATATTTGAAGAGACTATTTTATGTGCACATATATTTGATATGGAAACTAGGATTCCCCAATATTACATGGAAATATAAATGAATGCATATTGTCATTAAGGATCTAATAGTAGGACACATAGTGGGATTGGATCACAATTTCACAAATGCAACAAATGTGAGAGAAAATAATTATGATGTCATTTATTATTTTATACATCAATGTTTATCATAAATCCCTTTTTTATATCATGTTCTACCTCATAACGTATATATGTTGTCTAACCATCCTATGTTGTTCTAATTATAGTCATACTATAGTTTCTATCCCACAATTTACATTATGTAGTTTTACAGGGTATCATATATATATTTTTAGAAGTTAAATCAGTGATTAGATCAATATAAGGGGTTTTCTCATAATGATGATATAGTTTTTTTTCAAATATAAAATATTTTTTCAAAGTCATCCGAATATAGGGGAAAAATTAATCCATGGATTGTATTTTTTATAAAACTATGTTTAATGTCATGATGTAAAATATTATTAAGGATTCAGTTATTATAAAAATGCTTATATTCTAAATTATAAACCCTCTGAATTGTAGTGATATATCTATAGCTGACTAAACAATACCCATATGGGGGCCACATTATAAATTAAAACAAAAATCCAATATATTATCCATACGATACTCCTCAACATTGGTAAAATAATATTTATATATGAGATGATATATAAAAACCAATGGAATATTTTGTTCTTATGATGGTATTTACTTTATAGTGGTCAACGTACTCCCACATACTACATTCAATTTTGATGAATAAATTAACATTTTTTTATTACACCATATCTCTCATGTTAATATGGATTCAACATCAGTCGTATTTATGATAACTTCCATTTCTATTGTCAGAAAAATCAAATTTATTATATCTCACTCTCTTAATCAATCAAAAAATTTATATGTGCTCCCAATTCTGTATAGGTATAATTATTGATTTAAAAGGATATCATTCAATTGATCAATGAAAAAGTAGTTGGAGAATCCAAATCAAAGAGCATGGAATTGATTTTTTTTTTGAAAAATGATTGAAGTACATACTAACAAATTTATCCTAACATGGAACATTTTCTATACAAATGTAGTTGAAAACGGCATTGGTGTAAATCCTCATTGTAAAATTTATTCTCAAACAACTTGGTTTTTTATTATTTTTCATCATGTTATATTCATTATTCAATTTATATAGTGTCCCTAACAGTTTCATGTTAACTCTAATTACTTCAATAATTCCACTGCCCCACCATTAAAATCGAGTAATTCTTATAGTATTTAGTTACTCATGGTTATCATTTTAGTTTTTAGATCACAGTTGTGAACAGACACCTCACAAATTCAAGTGAGGTGTTTCAGGATTAAATACAATCACCTTATTATGAACTAATAACATTACTTTATGGAAGGATTTTCTATTTTTAACCAAGACCAATCCAATTACATAATGATTCCATTAATTTTACTGTCCAAAGTGATATGATCAAATCAATAGATCTCCACACTTTTTCTTAATATTCATTCAGATATAATTCATCTATCGGACTAATTCACATAGTATAATTTGGGTGATCATGTTTTGAATATGGTTACATAACATTAAAAATAATACAAGGCTATTTGATAATTTTATATATTAAAATCCATATCTTCATCCTAAATTGGGATATATTATGGAGCTCAGTTAGTATTAGAATTCAATCATTCATACACACTGATATAATTTGTTCTAGAACTACAATTTTTTAGGTAATTTTACAAGTAAAAAAGATATATGTCATTCTATAATAACATAAGGATATATTGTTACTCACTAATTATTATTGGGATATTATTTTCCTAAATTACTATTATACTATAATTTGTATCTTATAGAAAAAATCCATAGGACATCACAATCTCTAAACATCAATAAATTTCATATGGTGAATTTATCCATGAAATTTCATATATGAATCACCCATAAGGAATTATGTTGTATATAACACATTTGTTGATAATTTATGAGTGGTTACATGAAATAGACCCCCTTATATTCTCCAAAAGACAAATTCAAAATATTGAATTATTCATTAGTTTTGTGAGGAATAAATATGAGTCAAATTAAAAATATGGGGGATCACATACAACTAAGGAATATGAAATTTGGTAATCCTAATTCAAAAATGGAAGCCGTAGTTGTAATGTTTTATCATAGAATGTATAATATTAAAATCCATATCTTCTACCATTATAGAATGTTCAACATATAATACAATGATCTAATACATATAAATATAATAGAAATTCACTCAATAGATTACTAGGGATAGTTCCTTATAGTTTAATCTGTACATTGGTACCATGGCCACTATGGTTCCTATTATCACTACTAAGGATCCTATTGAATCTTATGGAGATTGAACCCATGGTACAAAATATTAATTATTATCCACTAAAAAACATCCTAAGTATTTTATATCTTCATAAAAATGGAAAGATGCAT
This sequence comes from Viscum album, assembly GCA_963277665.1. Lineage (NCBI taxonomy): Eukaryota > Viridiplantae > Streptophyta > Magnoliopsida > Santalales > Viscaceae > Viscum > Viscum album. The sequence continues at coordinate 535,842,186 of OY728141.1, read as the reverse complement.
CTTCCAGTCCTATGAGGAGTCCATTTAAGGAATATGGGTTCAACCAGAACACCTGATATCATTGTGGAACAAAATGGGTTTTCATTTTGGGATTCTATCCAAAATTTATATTAAATGGACTAAAACATAATGGTTTTCATATTAACTTTACCTACTAACAAATAAATATTGTAAAATTTCATAAAAAAGATTGTATCACCAATAAAATATGTGATCCATACATTTTAGCTCTCTATTAGAGAGATATCATACATGGATCCTACTTATATGTAACAGGGACAAAACAAAACAATACAAACATTTTCATCTTTATTGTATATTATATGTTTAAATGGAACAACCTCTATCAATACCTTGAACATGTAATTGAAAACATTTGGTCACCATAACTTTTTTTCGTTGATAGTTGGTAATTGTTCTTGAGGTACCCATCCTCTGTATAAACCATTAGATTATTTGGTATTATAATAATAGATTATTAAAATTAATATCCTAGATTAGGGAACATTACTTATTTTATTAAATATAATAATACCACATTTCGATGAAATATAAACTATCAATGACTTATAGGGTGTTCAGATATATAATGCATGTCACCCATAATCTATAGGAATATTATTCATCAAAAACAATGATAAACCTCTTCAAATTATGAGCACATGAAATTATTTTTGACAACATATATCATTGGGATACTTCTGGTTCTTGATTTAGAGATTATCAATAAAAAATAATAGGATACCTCACATAGGTTCTTGCTTTGTCACAATGACCCAATTTCCCATAAAGTGGATGACCATGTGATATATAGTGTTTAGATGGATATATAGGTACAAATCTTTTGTCATAGGTGATGAAGTTATTATGTCATGTCATAGATATTTCTTGGAATTTATGATCTATCTACAACCTTAACCCAACTGTCCCCTTATACTAATTCCCTAAACCCCACTTTTCACCAGGATTGAATCATTAATGTTAACATACATGATGTTATGTTTGTGTATTTGGATAAAAAAATGGATCCTTGACTACAAGATTATACATTTACTTCTTGAAGCACTCCCCTCATTAATTTTTCGTTGCTAAATTTCATTTAATCTATACCCCTTCACTCTCTATTATTTCAAATTGGTATGATATAATCTGATATTTTATAAAAATCTATTATATAATTATAGTTATATATTCCAATGATATTTGGATATTGGGGTGAGTTTCATCATTTGACACTATCATTAATAATTCTTGAGAAACAATTGTATCACAATACACTCAATCTATAGAAAATGGAAAATTCCATACTATAAATGGAAACATAATTCATAAGAAAATGGGAATGGGACATACACATCATAGATTGGTTCATGCTCAATCACTGTTAACAATTCCCCATCCCTACGAAACATCGTCGATGATCTTACATCATAACTACTAAATCTATCGTATATATTTAACCTAGTTGTAACTCAATAATACAATGAGATGATGAAAAATAGTATAATCCCACAGAGTTTATCTATCACTCCATATTGGTAATGGATATACAACCAAGATCCTGTGGTAATATTAGTTACATATTCACTCAATGATCATCAATATTTTCTCAAAATTATATAACATAAAATTTTGTGGTATACCACCCTTATTGAATTGGAAATGGTCATAAGATTATGAAAAATTGATATTTGTCTACTAGATTTTCTATATCATTACATCATTATTATTTTAATACTAAAAAAAATGTTTTTTAGGTATAATGAAATTTTCATTCAAATTAATACAATCATTCTATACCGTTGAGTGATATCTTATGAGGAGATTAGAATATGATTAATATTTCTATATTCAGGATATATACAATAAAATTTTTATCATATAAAATAATATTTTTGCGTATTATAATTAAAATACCACCGATTTATAGAATTTTCACCTTACAAATGTTGTGGATAAATTCCTTAAAAACGGTTGGTAAGCATTTTTTTTAAATCTATTTATTTTAAATAAATATACTTATGAAATTTTTAATATTATTTGTTGGAGTAAATAATTTTATAAGATTTAAATAGTGTTATTAAGACATTTACACTAATATTTATGTATATATGTAGCCTTGCAAGAATTTATGAATATTGTATTTAACATTATGTTATTCCCTATTCTATTTAATATATATGGTATGGATATGTATATCCTATGTGACATATGTTTCCAATCTTATGCATTATTAATTATTTCATAAATTAGGTATATACTTGACTCCGAGAAATTATTAAGATACACCAATTTGATAAACATATTGAAAAACAAAATATGGGCCGTTTCGAATCATATAAAAAAGGACTTGTTATTAGGAAAATATCTATAAACACCATAATTAGTTTTTATACTACATTAGAGGGATTATACAGTAAAATAAATTATTTGATTTATGATCGATTATTAAAAAAAATTAATATTTTTATAGGGTAAGATTCTAATAATTGTTTCCTTTTATACAAAATTATGTTTAAAATATGGTAATAAAAAACAAGTCTTAAGTGATTTGGATAAGGAAGAATCCAAAATATTCTTCTAATGGTATTTAGGGTTGTAATGTTTATCATTATTAATAATAAATTCAAAAAATATGCATGAAACCATTATATACTTATTTTGTCTATATTTTAATCTGGTATGTAATTATAAATTTTATACTCTGTCATAGAACAAATGTTTTAACATATGTGCTGGATTACATCACAATTAATATATTTATTAATGAATAAGTTGGTTGAAACTGGTTCTTGGTAAGGATTAGTTATATATAATAGTAAATGATAATAAAATGTAGGATTGGTTTTTTATAATATCTTATGGAAAATTTACTATCCCATGTGACACAATAATATTGGTATACTAATCAAATTTTATATGTGATACATATATATGGATTTCTAAATAGGAATGATAAATAATTTACATTCATAAATGATAATTAAACCACCTTTCAAGAAGCAATTAAGAGATCATATTCTGAGAATTAGTCCAAGGCTGTGAAATTTTATATGGACTTCATGTAATCAATCTTGTTTTAGACATAGTTTATTCACCTAATGGGGTTATTTCTATATAGTGTAAAAGTGTTTTTAAAATGAAATTAATATATTTTTTTTTGTTCCAATATAAAAAATTCATATTATAAGAAAAAAATTACAAAATTATTTTATTTATTATAAAGAATCACTCTTAAACATATTCCCAAATAATAGTAATTTATTTAATTATTTTATTTACTAAATCATGATTTAATTGATGAAAATAATTCAGAAACCACATATTAAAAGTATCATAATATAATTTATTGTATTAATAAGTCCCCTTGGTGTTATATTTTTCATTTCTTTAATGACCTGTTATCTTGAGAAAAGCTAAAATTGCAAGGGAATTTGGTTTTTTTGAGATTAGTTGATAGAAAATTCTTTGAATAGGGAATAAAATGAAATTACAAGAGTTATAACACTTCTATGTGTTATTATAGACATTGGTATAGGAATATGTGGTCCTCCTGGTGTCTCGATGAGTTTCTAGAGTAACGTCCCCTAAATCTATTGTTTTAAATGTATGAACATCGCACTCCTTTTTTTAACCATTCTTCCCCAACTAAAAACTGTGTGGCCTAATTTAGAGGAGCATAGGTGAATTGAAAAAGATGTGCACAGTTTACCCAATACATTAAACCATCCTCCTTGGTTAGTGCCTCTTACGCAATACCTTTGAAATATTTATTTCACAGATAGTGCATTGTTATGAAAACTATGGGACTCAACCATGCAAGATCAGCTTTTTCTATAGTGGGTGCTACATGATTGGCATACAGTTTAGAAAAATTATGTGACCAACCGGACGATGTACTTTTTTGGGTGAAATTACATTTATGACCTTATTTTGATTTATTTTTCATACTTTTCATTTCTCCTCCTCTAGCCATGTGAGCCACCACATTGCTCTATGGGTTTCTCCTCCCAATCATATTATATAATTTGATCTAAGCCCTCCGTCTGAATTCTAAATCAAATGTTGTTTTTCCAATGTATTCCTTTTTTATGATATTGATTCATTTTGAATTGTTCTTTGTTTAATCTCATCTCAATCAATTAATCATTGTGTAATCGAATTTTCAATATTTTATAGGTGGGTGTTAATTTTATATATTTCATTCAAACCGAACATAATCAATACTTGATATTAGATAAGTAGATCATCCTATGTGTGAGGTAAGTGGTTTATAGATTTTTCTAAAAAAAATCATTTTATAAATAGTGACATTACGCCTCAGATTGGCCATTTCCATTCATTTTTTTAAAAAAATGTGTACCTTATTTAAAATTTTTATATGTAGATTTATATATGACCATTAATTTTTTCTATACATTTAGTGTTTTAAATTCTCAATTAATGAAACCCCTTGGGTGTTCTATATTATATTTACATTTCTAATTAAATTATATACTTCCCAGAACACCTTATAAGTCTTCTACATGGAACTGTAATGGTGTTTCTACTTGTAGGTTATGTCCCTATTAAAAATTTGATCCTCCAAAGTACCATGTTGAGCATTATAACATACTTTTCATGTAATGTTTAGTTTTTAAAATTACAATTTTTGTGAATTTAGATATGGTTTTTTGTGTTAATCTTAATGGAATAAATAAAGAATTTTATAAAAAATGTAATGTTTTTAATATAAAACCCCCCAAAATGTGGTTAATTATCAACTAAATTATAAATTTGTGAAAATTTATTTAAATCATGTTTGGGTTATGATATAGTATTATTCTATTCATTTATTTAATTTTTTTGTATATGGAATGTATGAGGGATTGTATTTGATGATGATATAAGACGAATTTTCCGTATTTTCATGTAAAGAAATATATTTATACATGTGTTGCTTGATATGATGATTCACCTTAGTTTTAGAGTGATACAATGTGTTATGTATTAAGGAACACTAGGATGGATGATCATGACTTATTTTCGCATGTTAGTCTTTTTTAAAACTATCGGTAAAGACATCAGCTAAGTCTACAATGGTATCTCCATGAATTTTCAGTTTTTCCTCCAAACAAGTGACGCTAATTCACTAGGAGAGACCACATAGATGGGATAAATAGAATGATTGTTTTTAATATGTTATGAGAGAGGCTCGAGACACTATTTGTGATACTAGGTATGGACACAGAGGTCATCTAGACTTAAAATGTTCTCACATCATGTTAGAGTGGCACTTATGACCTTATACATGGGTCACCTTATACATGATCATTAGAATTAAATTTATATCGACCCCCTTGAGTGATACGATTAATATATATTTGGATTGTGAAGGATGGCCTCACGATTAGTCTTCATAATCTATATAGTGGTTTTAAATTTGATCAAAGAAGGAATTATATTTTTTCAAAATTGAATTTTCCTTCGGATACAGAAAATGAAGGGGCATGTTTCCAAGAACAATTTCAAGAATGGGGATTGTAAATATTCTATATAATTACCCAACATATATTAAAATTGAATAATCATTTTTTCAGACAACTCTTTTAGTCGGAAAATGATGTAGTTATAGCCTTTAGGTGTCCTTCGTGAACTAGAGTGGAATTTTTTTAACTATTTATTTTGGTTTATTATAAAACATTTCTACAGATTGTTTTGTTTTTATATTCATCAATATGTTATAAATATAGATGATTTTGTAGGTAACCTACTGCGATTTATATCTAAGACCCTTCATGGGCCTCTATTGAATTGTGGTACATGATTAAACCATTTATTTGTAGTACCATGGATTTATTCGTAGTTTTATTTTATAGTACCTAGGAGTATGGAGTGCATGACCCAGTTGGAGCTCAGATGTCTCATAGAGGTAGTTGTGGGGATTTTATTGTTTATTTACATTTTATATCTTTTTAATTTATATTTTACTTCCACTATGGTTTCTTCACTAATATAATCATGATATACTGATGTGTAACTAATTTATTAATGAAATAGTCTCTCCTTGACACCATATTTGGACCTGTACTGCTAGTCGGTATCCTCTAGAATTTGGATAGGCATGCTTCAGGCCATGTGGCGAGCTGTTTATCTACTAATTGCAGGGTCTATCCGGTCAGGAGGTTAGAAAGTGGTATCAAATGTATTTCTTTTTTCATATTCATTCAATTTGGACAAGTATACTAGAGAATATTAATGTGTTAGTTATTTATAAATAGTAATTATTTGGAGTGAACCAAGAGTGTATGGGGAAATGTCCATTTTTCAAGGGCTTGGATTGTTATTAAAGTTGTTTTCCATTATCGTTGATTATCATTGGACCACCAGTGTCTGGAATAATTTCTAATACATATTAATTTTTTTATTTATAATCATTTTCCATGGAATGATATGGTAAGGATGAATCTTTATATGCATCATTATAAGAGTATAAAATAATATTTTCATTCATATTCTCGGACATATAACCTCATTTATAGTTTATTTACTAATTTGGAATGTATTCCATGAGATTTATGCCATGCTTAGTTGTGCACCCTTTTAGTAAATTCCTTTAAATCCCTTTTTATAATACAAGAATTTTTTTAGAATGTTAATTTCATTTTAGGATTAGGTGATTATATTCCAGATTTCTTATTTATTTTGCATGTATCTTCTTTAATCATTATTCTATGGTTATATAAGGATCTATGTGGTAACAACATTTAATGAAAATCTAATTCTGTTTTGATATATATATATATATATATGGTTTCATGTCTGATATATAATGGTTTTAGTTAATAAGGATCCATTTATTATTGTAAGTTGTATGGGATCCTTATATTTTGTTAATTGTATCCCATAAACGTGAACATTCGTTGAAGATTATAAATATTTAAAGATAATTGTTAATATGTAAATGATTCTAAAGTTGAAATTTTAATGTAAATTTGTTTTAGCATTTTGGACCCAAATTTCAAACTATAATGTGTATTGGAACTCTATATATTATTATATTGAAAACCTTAAGACTAATCTATTATATATATGTGACCATGTTATATTTAAAATTGTTATGAATGGAAAAATATTTCATGTCTTGATTCATTATTGTTTGGTTAATTTTTGAAATGCAATATTAAAGCAATGAATTTCAATTCTATCATGTTTTTTATTATATAACCCTCTAATGGTTTTCCAAAATATTGTGTATATTTAATCAACATCTATTAGCTTTCATTTTCATGAACCCAAGTCTTCTTAACCGGAACCTCACGGATCACCTTATATCCTAAACTATAATTGAAAAGATATATTTCCAAATTTTGATCGGATGTCGATAAAGGATAAATGTACGAAAATGTTTCAGTTTCTATTCTTATTATTCCATCGTATAGTGATAGGTTTCACCCCTCTTCTTTTGTAATGGGATATTCCTTAGTATGTATAAACTTAAGAGAGTAAACTCCATTTCTAATGCCAGGCTCTTTTTGTTTTTTGGGTTACATTCTATTGTCTTTCTCTCTAGTAAGACTTTTAGTTTAAAAAAGAAACCATTTTTTCGATGGGTATTCATGTTTTACCCAACCTTTTTTATGGGTACTGGCCTTGAGTGATGCCCCATTTCTAACAGTTACACATTTCTAGTGTATGATTAGCCGCTTCACAGGCGTCGTGACCCTTTCCACTTTCCTTGGGTGAATCTAGAGGTCGTCAGTCTGTTTTATGGTCATATAAGACAAAATGATTTTGAGATAGTTTTTTGTGAGGGACATCATATAAATTAATGCATATGGTTGATAAGACTAGGGTTAATATCCATTATGTGATGTTTTCTAATATATTCTTGATGTACTATGCATTTACATATGTATTACCCATTATATTTTTAAGTGAAAAAACTATTTAGTTTATTTGGGTGGACTCATTGATCCTTTTTCATTTTTGAACACTCTCATTCCAACTCCATAGTTTATTGACAAAATTGTTAATGGAATCAGTTATTCATTATTCATGGGACGGTGTTTTATTAGGATTAGTCATTTTAACATTCAAGATTGTTTAGTATTTGTTTTTATGAAAAATGATTAAATGATTAGGCATATGATGAATCTGATCTACCATGAATATGAGAGGATTTTCAATCTTTATTCATTAATTAATAGGACCCTCCTAACATGGGGAGCGACATATAAATGATGTAAAATATATTTCCGTTATACTAGAATGAACACAATTAAGGGGACCATTTGAAAGAGTCAGTCTTGCTCAAATTCCATTCCGTTTTGAAAGTTTATAAGTATGTTCGTGATTTTTCTGCATCATGATGTTTATGTGGTATGTTGTGTGTGAATCACTTGATAAACACAGTAGGGTTTGGATGGTCATTAATGGTCATGTTGGGTGATCATGAGATACCTTAGGTTGTAAACTCATTGTAGCTCACTTGGTGATTCATCGATAAGTGAAGGAAATCTTATATCATGAATTCAAATGTATGGGTTCGATTGTTCCCCATTTAGTTTCAATCGCTTCCTCATAGTTCACTCTTCTGATATAGAATATAATGTCCATTATCTTGAAATTCTCATTTATGAACTGAGAGATCATCATTCTTATTTCCAACTACTGTTGTGATTGGGATGTTATCCCTTTTAGAGTAGCATGCCAGATATGTGGTTTTATATGAGTCATGGGTTGTCCTTATTGATACATGTGATCCCATGTTAGAACATCTTTGATGGACTGCTAGAAACTATCTATTCTATATTGAGTTTACTTTTATATGGATTTAATTTTAATCTTAGTCAATGATCTAATGTGGATTTTTTGGAATTGTACCGATGTATCAATTATAATCATGGTTTTGGAATACCTTTGGATAGTTCCTTTGACCCCAGTTTAATGAATATTATCTAATTCCAGAAATTTTTTTGGTCTCAAAAGTGATGTTGAACTACTGAAACATCGATTGGGATGGATCATAGTTACCACATGTTTCTTTTGATCCATGTCATTTTGAATGACCAGGTAGTGGTTTAATTGTATAACATCATTGGATGCAGTAATGGACTTCGGTGAATGTCATTTTCTTAAACCCATTATTACTTGGTAAAATTTTCTTCAGTTCATCTAATAATATGGAGGTTGTATACATCGAGAATATTTTTGATTAGTCAGTGAAGGGTTTTTTGAATTTTTATCCTCATTCACTTACGTTTATTGTGGGTCAAGATCTATTTTAAATAACACATTCTAGTTATGGAAGGTATGACGTAAAGGTTAGCAGTGTGTACTAGGAAATATTGTGTGACCAGTTTCAATTTGGTCAATTATGATTCAACTATTCCTTTCTGATGAGGCCAATATTTTGACCTTAGATGTAAATTAGTTCACATAGTTAGTTGAATAATTCCATTAATATCTATAAAATGTTTGTAGGAGTGATTTCAAAGAAAATTATTATGGTGGGTTGTACCATTGTCCTGAATTTTAAACTAAGTATTATGATTCATGGTGGGGAGAATCATCATCCAAAATACAAAATAGATGATGAGATGATCGTTTCTCTTATGAAACAAGATCATGTAACAGTCGTCCATATGTTTTAGATGGAATACTATTGTAGGATTAGGTTTTGATAACATAAGTACTAGGTAGTTAATTAGTTATTGGAATTCATTAGGCATTTGGAAATGCATGGTTTCCCTTTCAATGGGACATCACAACCCACAATGGTTAGGTGATGTTTTTTCGTTCCTGAAGGATTCTCAGGGATGATATATTCTTGTGTGGGGAGGTTGTAAAAACATGTGTTTTTTTAGCCAATGTAATATTATAAGGTATTTTAAATATTGGTCATCAGACGATGGGACATTCTGTGAACCAAGCTTCAGAATGAAATTATGAGTGTTTTAGCTCTTTTAGGTGTTTCATGTTAACTTCTGTTAAGGCGTGATGGGTTCACCGATTGTCTCATTGTGTTTCAAGAACACTAATCCCAAAAATACAATGTTTTCATTGGCATCACAGAGTACATTTTTTTATGAAATTGTTTATCCCCAAATATTAAAGTATGTGGCCAGTTTAAGGGGAGCCAATGTGAAGTCCACATGTTGTGAATGGTTATCCCATAATGTGCATCTTACCCAAATTGTTAGTGCCAATTAGGTAGTACTTGATAACTATTCATAGAATGGTTGGTGTACCATTAGGGAAATAGTGTTCAAGAACCATGAAAGATGGGTTTCTTAATAAGATAGAACTACATAGCTATCACATAATTTCACCAAGACATGAGTGAAAACAATGTGATCCAATTATTCGGGTGAAATTAATTATTTCCCTTGAGTTTGATGTTTTTTTCTTCTCCTCTAGTCACCTAAACCACTTCCTTGCACCATGGGGTTATCTGCCCAATCATATTACAGGCTTTGTTCTAACTCCTCCATGAATAATATAATTTGAATATTGTTGGTATCTATGGATTCTTCATGATAATATATCCTTTGATTATGAACCTTTATTTGTTTAATATCCTCTTGATCGAGTTATCATATTGAAATCTCATAATCCCAATTTTTAGGGTTGATTTAATTTTATAGATTTCATCCCAAATGAAATAAAATCAGACCTATATATTGTGAGATTATACCATCCTATGTATAGGGTAGGGGGTGTCTAGATTTTTCATTAATTTTTTAGCTTTTTTTAAATAATGATGTAGCATCGCATGTCAGCCTTTATTTTGGGTTGTTTTAAAACATTTTTCGTGATGTTAAATTGGAATTCACATCATTATATACAACCATTGATCGTTTATATGAAATTAGTGGACGACAACAATAATAATGGACACACATTTTTGGTTTCAGCTTATATTTCCCTTTTAATTAAATGATTAAATGTCTCAAACACCTTATTAGAATTTATCAATTAATTATAATGGTGTTTCCCTTCATTGATGATAGACACATCTAATAATAGAACCACCCTTGTTTTATGTGGATATTAATAATTGAATTTTCATGTATGGAAACTTTTTTAGAAGAATTATTTTTTTAATTTATATGTTATTAATTAATCTGAAGATTAATTGAATAAATTATTTTTTATATAAATTATATCTTCTGTTTATAATAGATCCCATTAAATTAGGTGCATTGTCTTCTAAATTAAAAATTTTTAACGAGTAATTTATTTCATATTTTTTATAAATCTTTAGTATTAATCTATGGCTTGATGTCATTATTTGGTATATGGAATGATTGAGATATGTCATTAATCGATGTTAAAAAATGGGGGATTCCTACTTTAACATATGTTTATATATCTATACATGTGTTTCTTGTTCATCTCCATTAACATAATATCAAAGTGATAAAAGGGGTTCCATCTTAAGGATTCCATGGATGGATTCTCATTCCATAGTTAAATTTTTTTGTGTTTTCTAATCACACTAGGAGCGATATTAGCTATGCCTGAGATGGGATAGTCGTGCTTTGTCAGTTTGACGAGTTAGACCTTTTTTCTAAAGGACACCCCATAGATGGTATGGATGGAGAGTTTGGTTATAAAATTCCAGGATGGAGATGTGGTCCCAAATGTGTGATAACAGGTATGATCTCATAGGTCAGTTACACTTTTGAATATTCTCACATCATGCTGGATGGACAATTATTCCTTCATACATGGGTCAACGTGGATAGATTTCTTATCATTGGAAATATACTTATCCTCTTGATAAATACATTGAATTTATTTTAGGTTTGTCAAAAATGAGATAATGGGGAACTAAATGTTTTCAAAATAGAATTTTCCGTTGAATATAGAAAATATTGGGAGATTCTATCCAACCCAGTCACAAGATTGTGGATAGTCTATATTATATTTCATTTACCTCCTTAATTTAGCATTATTGGTCCATTTGGTCAGACATCTAATTCTGACCCTGATACAATATAGGCCAACATACGTGGTTTCCTTCAAGAACCTGAGGATATTGTTGTGTATCTATTATGTTCTATATATTAAACTGCATAACTACAATATTTTTTATTTATATTTATATATTAGTTTATGTTGTTGACTCCAATGGTTCTATCATACTTTGATTTATATCTTCCACCTTGATAAGGCCCATATTACACTAGGGTACCCATGAAGAACTTATGTTCACAAGACCATAGATTTATTCTTAATCTTATTTTCAAGTAACTACGACTTTGAATCAAATGACCAATCTAAATGTTGGTATTATCATGTATATAGTTTTGCAGCTTTCATTCCCTTTATTTGTTTTACATTTTTTTATCACTACTTCTACTAATTTTTTTATTGATTTACACCAGTAATAATAATGCGCAACTAGATCTTAATGAAGTAGCTTCTCCTCCACACCATATTTAAACCCCCATTGCTAGTCAGAAGCCTCTTCTATATGGGGAGGGACTCTTCATGCCAGGTGGTTACCATTCCGTCTACATTTCTAGTGGTTAGTCTTTCCAAGGAATAACTATTTTAATGTTGTGATCAAAGAGATTAGTTTTATCAAGATAGAATATTAATCTTTTTAATAATAGTGACATACTCCTAGTGAAATAATTTTAAAAAAATTTATATATAGAGAATTCATAAAATATAATTTAACTTCCTAACATGATAATTTTAATGTTATGGTTGTATAAATTCTTCTCGAGGAGTGACATGATGTATGCCACAATATGACATACAATGTACATTGTCTAAATAAGTAAAAAAAAATTCATTTAGGTTTTGAATATAATTGAAAAATAACAATAAGAAACTCAATAAAAAAATACAGTTACATTCCTAATTACACAACCAAATATAAATTTTTACTTTTAATTATTATTCCACTTTCAAGAGAAGTGGGAAACCATAGTTGAATAAACATTAATACTGCTACATGTTGAAAGATATCACAAATTGATTAAACACAATACAAAGATTATTAGAATCAGTCACTCTATATAATTCCAAGTGTAGAGTACTATCCTTGATGTATGGATCCCAACTAATATGCTCTTCAAGATGAGTTTCCATTTTATCCACTTACTGAATGATTTTTTCCGAAGGTGGGGACATTCTCTTTTTAAAATGTAAGAGTTGTTCATGATTATAAAATAACTATGACAATTATAGATACTATCAATTATTTCTGTAAAACCTAAATAGAAGATCAATTGACTAAAATATTTCCTAAAATCATTCATTTTAAATACAAATTTTAATGCCAATTACATCCGAACATCTAATGAATTTATGATATTTGATTAGATAAATAAGAATATTATAGGATTCATGTGGATTTTACTAATTATTTTATATATATACATTAAGGTATTAATAATTTTATTTATAATGCTAGCAAACCTCGAAATCATGAACGATTAGATCCCACCCAATGAAATTTTCTATTTATAGGAATGATATTTGAGATTAGTAATGTGAATAATTTTTTTAGTGGATATAGATGAATTTTTTTAAATTATTTGAAAAGACCTCTATAATTGAATTATCACATGGTTAATTGAAATATCAGATATATATTGGGGAAAATATAATGTACATGAATATTTATATATATATATTCCTATATTATTTTTCCCTCAATTATTGTTTTTGAATATAACCTATTTAGTGAATTTATAATGAAAAATTAAAATATAAATTACATTCAATCTTGTATATATTTTTCATGATATATCAAATTATAAATAATCAATTATAAGAAAAACTGTTAATTATCAATAATATTTTTATATTATGGAGTGTTATGTTTTTTGAATATATATTATAATAACCATGTTTTGGATTATGTATAATAACGGATAGTTAAGTCATAATTCGCAAATTATAATTGTTATATGGATTAATCCACCTATGTTATACCACATAGAGATTTGTAAAGACCTGGATTTTCAATGTAATTTATTTTAATTATATGGGAATATTATGAGTCCGAAAAAAATAACGGCACGTGATTATGAGACCCAGTGCGCCCAAAATGAATTTTTGATCCTTTTTTATGTATTTTCAGTAAACATGCAAGTGGATTTACGTAACTTTTGAGCCGATGATCAGAATTGAAATCTGAGGCCATCGTTGAACTCGCAGCACTGATATTCGCTTAAGGGGACTTTTACCTCGAACGTAGTAGGTCGAGGGTAAAAGTTAGTTTTTGTGATTTTCATGGGAGAAAATAAAATAATGTAGATTTATTTTATTTATGGAATTTAATCCTCCCAATTTGATTTTCAGTTGTGGGGACCACTCGAGATTGAGAACTCTGAATTTGAATTCAATGGTGGGGACCACCCGACCTCTTGAACTTCCCCTTTAATGGGAGGTAACTCTTGGTTTCCCCTCATATTGATGTGCCAACTGTAATAGTTTAATTAATAAACTTAAATTTATTAATTTGGATTATCACCTCTTGGTTGGAGGATTTGTAGGCAATGAAGATCTTGGGAGAATTGTGAAGAAAATATCTATCCAAAAAATATAACTTTCTCCAATGAAGAACTATGTCGAAAGATCCTCAATGAGGAATGTCTTCAATGACAACGAACTGATGTCCATCCTTTCCACTCCTCACGAACTTCAATGATCAATTGAGGTAGAAATTGTTGATTTTGTATTCCCCTTACCCCATTCAAGTTGTTCTTCTTGAATTAATAACTCCTATGCTGATTTATACCGTTCTAATGCGGAGAGTTCGGGGAAAATGAACACGGACCAACCGCTCTACAAACCTAGTTGATTTTGGTGTTCTTTTTGGCTTGTTTTCAAGTTGAGAAATTTCAAACATTGGTGATCTTGAATCGATGGTGACCACCCGAGGTGAGTGCTGGAGTCTACGAAATGAAGAATGGGAAAACAGGGTTCGCCCGGTGACCCAAGGAACGTCACCTACCCCAGTGTCGGCGACCAGCATCAGTGGGACTCGGGAGTGGTGTCCGACACTCAGACCAGCCACGACGGCAGTGGCTGTACAACTGTGCCTTCAGAGAAGGGCGTGGCCCATCGACCATGGCAGAGCAAGGTCGGCGTCCAGTGCACGGTTGGTTGTGCTATGGTGGTGGAGGTGTGCGTCCGCGCCGACGGGCTTGCAGGAGTCGCGACACGAGGCCACAATAGCGAAAGGAGGGAAGCATGATTGCTTCCAGCCATCGGTAGGGGCATGACGCCTGACCGCGCCACGCAGGTGGTCAGGCCGTCCAGCCAGCCAGGGAGTCGAACAGGACCCAGGGTCCCACGTTCCAGCTGTCAGCGCCACGTGGCGCCGGCCGGTTGGCCACCCAACCCGAATGGCTGGGCAGTTCGTGGTACCAAGGGGGCGCCATCGCCTTGGGTGGCGGCTATGGCAAACCCCACCACATGGCCACCTATCCTCAGACCGGCATAGGCCATTGAGTCACCCGGTGTGGGCTTCCATGTAGGCCTCCGATCGCCCGCTAGGTTGGACACTTGGCCGGACTCGGGTCGGGCCAGGTCCGTCCGACCGGGTCGGACCAGTCCCAGACTAGCTTCGACCACATTCCACTCTTTCATCTATATATTGAGCTACATGCGTACGTTTGACGAACTAACTTTAGAGCTATAGACCTTAGACCAAGATGGTCCTTTTAATGTAACCCACCTTAGTTTTGGATAATGTTGGGGTATGAATGGGTTAGATTAAACATGAATCCAACCGGTCCCTCAGGATTAAAAGGCCAATAACTTACTGATCGGGCATCTGATTGACGCACCGTCTATTCCGTTGAGACTCCTTTTATGTGGTGTTCCTTTGTAATAGTTCATTGAGTGACTTCATGGAAGATTGAGTATCAACTTGTGGCTAGAGGTGTAGACCCTCTAGGAATCATGTGAGCTTAGTGCATGAACCCTGTAGCTGGCAGTAACATGAGAAAAGAATCATATGTGGTATATGCCATGGGATCTTACAAGGTTATATGTTCGAGGATCCCACATGGATCCGCTCTAATAATCCACATGTGATTACTCTAGGATCCTACGTGGGTCAGCTGTAATAGGAACCTAGGTGGGTATGATGATTTAGGATTCTACGTGGGTCTGCCTCTTAACAGCGAAAGATGATCTAGTAGGTACATCTGTTCATAATTACTACCATACCAAAGTTATACTTGGTCTGAGATAAGTACTTAACTTTGTGGTATTCTTCTGTGTGGTGTTACCATTGTGGTACATACCTTTGTGGTGATACCTTTGTGGTATTCTTTTGTGTGGTGAAATATATGTGGTAATTACCTTTGTGGTGATACCTTTGTGGTATTTTTCAATGTGAAGCTACCTTTGTGGTACTTACCTTTGTGGTGATACCTTTTTCATATACTTCTGTGTGGATTTACCTTTGTTGTACTTACCTTTGGGGTGTTATCTTCACGGTATTCTTTCTTCTGTGGAATATATGAGCTTCTAGCTTTTGAGTGGGGCCTTCTGTTTCCTCATTAATGGGATAGGTATAATAGATAACTTAGGTATATTTATGGGCATATATCTTTGTATGGTTGACTATTATTTCAATGATTTTTGATTTGTACTTTGTGGATTTTTTGTTACCTTTGAGGGTCAGTGGGTCCCTAATGAGTATCTTTATTCCCACCCCCACATAGGCTATGTCGGAACCTTGTTGTGTATGGTGAAGATGACAGACAACGCTGACTGAGTGCATGGGTACCAGGACTGGAAGAATCTCATAGGTGGACATAGACGGAACATACCGCAGAGATCATCGTTTGAGAGATGTAACTACCCTTCATGTTGGAACCTTGGTGGGTGTTCACAAGAGCTGTTTTATGTTTTACTTGTACTTTTCAGTTTACATATACCTTTCAGTTGGGCTTGTATTCTGTCCCCTTTTTTTCATTCTGTACACACACGGTTTACTATATAGTTTTAAAATTGGCTTTTATCCTTCAATGTGCATAGTTGTGTGAGTTTCAGGTTAAAAAGGAAATGCCTTCCTAGTTTTATGGAATATACCTATCAGTTCTAATTTCGAGCCCCTGGCATATGGAAGGCAGGATTGGGGTAGTCACGGCACGACCCCTGGGGGATAGGTCGTGACAAATTTGTATTAGAGAAGTCAATTGTACCATAGAATTGGACTCAGATATTTTTTTAACAGAAATATTCATGAGTGTAGGTAGTGTGGTTTTTAGTTTAGGAAATCCAGTGTTGGTGTGGCAGCTGACGTATCCGTACACCAAGACCATGACATCTTATTTATAACTGAGTACACAAAAACACTGATTGCATGTAACACCCCAAGATTTTATGAAAAATATTCTTTTTAATTTCATTAATGTCTTGTGTTGTACGCTACAATAAAAGGATCTTGCACAACACGCATCCCTGACTTGTCTTGCATTACACGCAAGTGCGACCTTCCATGATAGCGTGTGTTTTACGCAATACCGAGTATTGCTATACAACGATATGCTATTAAAATATTATTAAAACTAGTTGTTATGAATAGTAATACCCACTTTTTGGAATTTTATAAATTTTATTTTTGAAAATGGACTTCATTTTTGGATTCAGAATATCGAAATTATCCTAGGGTGAAATTTTGGTTTTTTTTTTGAAAACTTTCAATTTTTGATGAATAGTGAAAACACATGGTTACTATTAAAAAACCGACTTTTTATTTAAATAATTATTTATTTTATTTAAATTTATTTTAGGTCAAAATTGATATATAATACCAATATAAGTTCAATTTAATTCATTGGAGTAATTTTATAATAATTTTAGATATATAAAAATGTCATTGAACTTTTCACCATCTTTTACCCACCTCCTAGGAGAATTTTCAAATTTACATAAAACATAATTTTACCACTTTTGTGAATGGAATTTCAAAAAAAAAAGAGAGACATGGTTTATTTCAGTATGTAAAATGTGGTTCAATGAGATAAAAATCATTTTTGTTGAATAGTAACTTTTTACTTTTTTTAACTACGGTTAAAAGTAAATTGGGTAATTAAGGGTAAAAATGATATTATTATTATTAACCTAAAACATATCATAATTCTATTGGATAATTTTAATTCGACCAAAAACAAACATAGGAATAAAATATTACCATTTAGGCCCACTTGGATTAGATTAAGACATTTATTATGAATTTATTTAAAGAAGGGTTAAAATAGTTAAAATCAATGTTTAATAAGTAAATCATTTTTAATATAGGGTTATACATAGGAAAAATTATACTATAAATATTCATTAGAAATATAAAAGGAATTATAACATAATGGTATTTTTTTTAATTTTTAAACATTATATAAGTTAATTTATTTATGATACAAAGATGATGCAGTAATTATCTTATTAATGAAATATTGATATAATTGATGTTCTAAATGCCCAAATAAATGTAATTTGAGACTTTTTATGAATTACACTAATTTTATAGGTTAATATGACATGTTTCTATTGATTTAATTAAATTTTTTCGAACTAATAATTCTTATATGATTTTCACAAAAATAAATTACTAAATAGTGTCAAAATTGGCATAAAATAGTTTTTAAAAAAAATATTTTATTAATAATTGTTATTTTATTCCTAAAAATCTATGGTTCAGCCAAATGACTTAGATAAAAATATATATATTAATAATAAGCAACATGGGGTTCTTTTGGCTTCTTATAGTATGTTTATTAACCTTATAGTGTAAGAACACAAAAAGACATGGTAAAAGTAAAATTATCTAACTTAAAGTTAAATCTAAATGATAAGGTTATAATAGTAACGTAATCTTGTGAAAATTCTATTTTATGAGATTATTTCGACCCATCCCCACCTTACCTTCGAAATAAATCCATTTGGAGCAATTTAAAACCGAATATGGATTTATAATAAAATAATATTTTTTGTTTTTCCAAAGGTGCCCCTATCCTCCCTTATAAAAGGGCACCTCCTCCCTCTCTTCCTCACACCACTTTGAGCCTTAAAGCTCAGACAACACCTGAAAATTTCTTCTATACACATCCCTAGAGACATCCTAGAGGTCCTGGTCTTCTTTAAAGACCACGTTTAGTGGCATAAAAGGAGGTCTCAAAGAACTGCATCAAAGAAGAGGTAATGCCTGTTACTGATTCTTTCAACATTATTTCTTCTTCCACTTCTTCTTATTTAGTTGTTTCATTATGAAGTAATAACATTAGTATCACTAATATAATGATATGTTATTATATGTATGAAACAACCCTATTTCACCATCTATCCATCCTACGGAAAACGAAATCACTACGCGTGCGTACGTACGGAATACCGTCTCCACTCCGTGGTGTAATCTATTTTCCACCACCACCTTACTTGGATTGGTATAATGGTGTAAATAATGAATATATATGATTATTGTAAAGTTATATTGATTCTTAAATAGTATACATACACTCCAATACAATTCCACGATCATGGGAATGATATCATCGCTCGTGCGTACGTACAGAATACCGTCTCCACGATGTGATGCGACTCATTCTACATGATTTTCATTTCATAATTCTTTCCTAAATGAATAGAGTGAATGAATATTATATATATTACACTAATACCATTATGTAAATGAGTTAAGTATAACCAAAAAGAACAATACGAATTTATTCGACAAAACACGCATAAGAACAAAAAGCAATAAACACCCGAATAACAAGTAACAATGAAATATTACTAATTATAAGCTACGAATATGACCATATA
Source organism: Viscum album (assembly GCA_963277665.1). Classification (NCBI taxonomy): domain Eukaryota; kingdom Viridiplantae; phylum Streptophyta; class Magnoliopsida; order Santalales; family Viscaceae; genus Viscum; species Viscum album. The sequence continues at coordinate 535,822,401 of OY728141.1, read as the reverse complement.
TGATATCATTACAATGAGTATGATTCTGGAATAAGTCAATGAAATTATTTAAATCATTATACATGAGTTTCGGACACTTACGAAGCAAATCAGACCTAAGGTAAGGGAAAATATCACAATCTCATTTTTATCCGAGATTGTTTATACTTTGGTATTTTACTAGGGTGTGTTTTATCATCCACATCCATGTTTCCTAAATATTTAATAGTATTTCCATCCAACTACAATTGTTTAAATCCAATTTTACCCTTCGGAGTGTTTTTAGTAAAAGATATGAATGGAATCTTTTGTCATTTTTCGTATGAGGTACTTTTTTGACTTTTTCGACAAAAGTACGAGAAGAATGTTTTTTAAACTTATACGGAATGAATGGATTTTTAAAAAATTATTTACAAGAAGCTTCCTTTACAAGTTTTCATGTTTATTTTTAATCAACTTCTTTTAGTTTAAAAATGTATGACATGTTAAGATAGGAAAAAACGTTTTTGAAAGAGAAAGGATATTTTCCTCAAGAATGGAGTTCAAGTATTTTATCAAAATTATTTTCCATCTAAGATAATAAAGGGTTCTGTTTCTATCCCTATTATTAAATTTATTTGATTATGTTTTTTTGGAATTATTTTTATGAATTCCAATATCTTATATTAATTGATTTATTATGTCATGATGTTTAAAAATCCCATTTTTATTACATGGGTTATGCTATGATGTATGGTTTATGATTTTGTGGCACACATAAGAATGGTATCATTATGAGATGGGTGGGACCTATATATCCCTCCAATGCATTGGGTAATGATTTTATATCTCATGAGATAGACATGGATAGAACGACAGGTTAAACCGGTTCAGTGAAACAGGATTGAAACGAGGAGTGAACTCGGTTCAGAAATGGACTTTGTCCACTAAGATATTCTTGAAAATGAGTCTTGAATAATACGAAATGATTCTCTATGATTATGTGTGTATGACACAAAGATTCATGTTTTAAGTTATGATTATTGGGATTACATTTCACTATTATGATTTATCCAATGTTATGATATTATGATCTCTTTTTCAGGTTAAGATTTCCAAAATGATATGTTCATATGAATATGATGTGATTGATATTTCTTTTTTTTACTCTTACTGAGCATTTGAGCTCACCATTTTATGTTTTCTTTTCCCCAGGTTATAATGAAAGGTTTTAGGTAAGAAAAAAAAGGGAAGATCTTTATGGGATATGTTGAAGATCATTCACCATGATTAGAAGATTATAGTCTGAGTTTCCAAAGACACTAATATTTTACGGTCCTTATGTGTGTGTTTTTGTTATGTACTAAGTATTTCGCAAAAGTAATGTAATGTCCATGTACGTCAATCTTAGGGTCTCTAAATTGCATGTGTGTTTTAAAAAATTAACTTTGTGATCTCTTTGAGTCATCTCACTAGGTATAACTTATTGACTGTGGCGTATCTGTTTCTTTATAGGATACCTCCACATAAACATCTAGCCAGGGTTCTTGGTATATTATGTGATGATAGCCCACTAAGAGGCGAAGCCTCGGTGTCGGTCCCTCTTTCTGTAGAAGCACCCATAGAGGCACCAGAAGTACAATTCACATTGGGCCACAGATGCCAGTCGCCCCAGAAGTAGACAGTGCATTCCGATTTAGCGTGTTTCATGAGTTCCAACACCAGTGGGAACCCAGTTTCAGGGGTGAGATGGTCCCACAGATGGCTAAGTATTTCTTGGAGGCCATGGTGAGAGTCATCCGACTAGTAGGGACACCAGCTAATCTCATGGTGATCCTTGTATCTAGTCATCTATAGGGAGAATCCAGAAGATGGTAGAGTTTGATGCTCCAAGTTAACAATGAGGTGAAACTTCTCTTGGTAGACATTGGGAGCTTGTTTAGGGTAGAGTTTGTCCCAAATTCCCTTTGTGTAGTGCGCATACAAGATCTTCTTCATCTACAGTAGGGAAAAATGACTGTGGTTATATACTCATTGAGGTTCACGGTCCAATCACAGTACTCCACTGATATATTTCTGGACCCTTTCTTCAGGGCCCAGACCTTCGAGCACTGACTCGGGGGGGTGATCAAGGATTCAAATATTTCTATCAGCACCCCGATGCAGTAGTGGTGTTAGAGAGAGCCCTCTTCTTTGTGATTTTTCTTGCTGAGCAATCACCTGCAGTGATACACACCACCGGGCATCACATAGAGGAGTCTTCTGCAGCTGGCAGCAGATCGATGAAATAGAGGTCCAAGAGGACCAGACCCACTGGTGGAAAACCACACGATTCAGGGTCGTTTGTGTGGGACATCTGAGACTGGTCCAGTCATGTATAAATTAGGTAGTGTTACACAAGTGGTGGGAAGGGTCACCTGGCCCATGACTGCCCGACCCGCCGCACGGATGAGAATCAGACGGTCGAAGGATCTCCTAGTAAGAGACAATGGATCGACCGAGGAGGTATACATAGAGATGGTTGATGTGGAATAGGTGATGTTCATGTAGCTAGAAGTGGGAGAATATTCGAGGTGCTACCGCTACCACCACCCAGTGGTCCACCATGACCAAAGGGAGCAGGTGTACAGGGGTGAGCTCATCTCAAAGAAGTTGAGTCCTACAACCCCATTGTTTCAGATTTGATACGAGGTATGATCAGTGTCTAATTCACCTCAACTTCAGTACATATAGACACATGTTCCAGTCACTTTTTTATTTCCACTACCCTCATTCGGAACTCGGAGATTTCGGTGGAGTCGTTGGCTCGATCCTGATGGGTAGACACTCCTACAAGATAGGATTCGACAATTACACACTAGTTCTGGTAGTGCGAGCATACTATATGAAGCGAGAGCATCAGCTGGGATCTCATAGTAGCATCATCGAGGCCTTATGACGTCACCTTGGGTATGGACTGGGTATCTACAGTCCATGCTCATATTGACAGTATTAGGCACAATGTGTTGTGTATCCGCACGGATGGGACTAGATTTACCTTAACTGGCAAGAGGAGAGACTTTGAATCACATGGTGGACATAACCGAAAGAGAGTACAACCAATCACTCATCATTTGGCTACCCTTACAATCATAGTAGTTGATGTGGAGTGTCTGAGCTATCCTGTAGTGGTGGACAAGTATGCAGATGTTTTCCCTAATGATGTCTCGCGTCTAACTCATCGCAAAGAGGTGGGCTTTTACATTGACTTTTACCCTGGGACGAAGCCGATATATACACTAGCGTATCAGATGGAACCCGCATAGCTTCATGAGCTGCAGTTATAGTTGGATGACTTATAGGGTTAGGGGTTCATCTAGCCCAGTGTTTCTCCTTGGGAAGCCCCGATTTTGTTTGCCAAGAAGGCGAGTAGGAGCTGGAGTCTTTGTGCTGACTATCTGCGCCTGAACCAGGTGACCATGATGAACAAGTACCCACTCTCAGTTATTGACGAATTCTTTGATCAGATGAAGGGAGAACGGTGTTTCTTGAAGATAGACCACAGATAAGGCTATCACCAGCTCAAAGTACGAGACAAGGATGAACAAATGATGACTTTCATATGTTTTTACAACAATTATGAGTTCTTGGTTAAGCCATTCAGCATGACCAACACTCCAACTGTGTTCATGGGACTCATGATCATGATCTTCCTACTATACCTTGATTTCTTTGTAGTTTTCTTCATCAGTGACATTTTTATATGCTCGACTACTGAGGAGGAGCGTGCCTATCATTATCAGGTAGTACTACTCACAATCCGAGAGAACCAGCTTTACTTTCAGCTCTCTAAGTGCCAGTTCTGGATCCAAGCGGTTCATTTTCTGGGACATGTAATCTCATAGGCCATAGTGTTTGTGGATCCTATGATGATTGAGGTTATACATGCATGGTATACACCCAAGAGTTTAATGGTGGTATGGAATTTTCTGCGATTGGCCAGATACTATCAGAGATTTGTGCCAGATTTTATCAGAGTTGTATCACCTTTATCATTGTTAAAGAAGAAGGGGAAACCCATCATGTGGTCAAAGAAATTCCAGTGGATATTTTAAGATCTAAGGTAGAGGCTTACTAGTTCCCCCATCTTGAGTCTTCTAGAGAAGGGAGTGGGGTACATAATCTATTGTTACACATCATGGACCGGGCTCGGATGCGTCCTAATGCATTAGTGAGAAGTTATCGCATATGGTTCTCGATAGTAGAGACAATATGAGAAAAAATACACTATCCCTGACCTTGAGTTAGCAGTAGTGGCCTTATCATTGATGATGTGGAGGAACAATATGATGGGCAAGTGATTTACTGTCTACTCTGATTAAAAAAATCTAATCTATATCTTCTCTCAAAAGGACCTAAACCTGAGGCAGTGTCATTGGCTTGTGTTCCTCCAAGACTATGAATTTGAGATTGTATATACACCTGGAAATGGAAATGCAGCATAAGATGCACTCAACAGGAGATCTAGTATATTGCTTATAGGTGAGGCGAAAGAGCAGCTGGTCGATTTGTAGATATCCATTGTAGATTGAGATAGATTACATCTTCATCAGTTTCATACAATCACTCCACCACTTCTTCAGCGAGTCCAGGAGGCACTGTGAGGGGACGTTGACTGCGAGGCTCGATGTGATCAGATATCCACAATACAGGAACATGATGGATTTTCATAAGGTGGGGATAAAGTCATCCTATTTAGAGGACATACCATGGAACCAGTGTCGCTTTTGGAGGAAGTTTTGAGGGAGTTACACACATCCCCTATTGCTGTACATTCATGAGTGGTGAAGATATACCAGGACCTCCACCAATAGCGCTGGTGGCCGAGAATAAAGAATGAAGTAGTAGAGTTTATCTCTCGGTGCCTCACTTGTCAGTAAGTGAAGGCGGAGAATCATGTACAGAAAATCTTAGTTTATCCTTTAAAGGTCCTAGAGTGGAAGATGGATGGGATATCTATAGACTTCGTGACATGACTTCCATTCACATCCTGGGATCATTATTCTATCTCCGTGATCATCGACCGACTCACCTAGTCATCCCACTTCCTACCAATCATTGATTAGGGTTCACTAGAGAGATTAGGATTCCTCTATGTGTAGTAGATTTTAAAGCTACATGGAAATCCATAGATAGTTGTCTCTAATCGTGATGCATATTTCACTTCCAGGCTATGGAAGGGGTTGAAGCAGGAATTCAGGACGCAGCTTCCTCTAAGCACCAACTTCTATCCTCAAACAGATGGCCTGACTAATTAGACAATTCAGACCCTCGAGGATATGTTGTATCCTTGCATCATCAACTTCTGTCTCGGCTGGGAGGATCACATTACCTTGGTGATGTTTGCATACAATAATATCCATCACTCCACAACCGGGATGGCACATTTCGAGGCTATGTATAACTGACATTGAGGATCACCTTTTTGATGTACTGACTGAGGGGAGTTTGCACTGATGGGATGAGATATAGTACAAGCTACCATGGAGAATGTGGACATTATCCAGGAGAAGATGATGATTGCAAAGAGGAGGTAGATGCCTTATGCCGATAGGAGACAGAAACCACTGGAGTTCGACGATGGTGTCTACGTCTTCCTAAAGGTCTCACCCCGATGATATTTGCGGAGATTTGGCCGGGGCAGAAATTTAACTCTGAGGTTGATCTAACCCTTCCCAGTCCTTAGTATAGATGGAGAGGTGGATTACTGCCTATAGATACCCCCTCAGTTTCACCAGGTGCATGACATTTTCATCATATCCCAGATGAAGAGATACGTGAAAGTCGCATCTCTTTTCATAGACCATGGCAAGCTATACATCGATAACGGGGCGATGTTTATAGAGGTTCTAGTGGATATTGAGGATAAATAGTAGAGAGTACATCTGTGGAGATCGATACATTTAGTGCGTGTATTTTGGCTGCACGGGAACCTCTAGGAGAGCCCGTGGGAGTGGGAGGCTAAAATTCGTGATCAAAACCCCCACTTGTTTTCCTAGATTATGTGATGTGGATTTTGAAGACGCAAAGCCCTGAGGTGGGGATAATGTAATGACCTGAATTTTCCAAGTATATGTTTTCATTATATAGGAATATTACGAGTCTATGAAAATTGACAGCGCATGATTTTATGGCACGGTGTTCTAGAAATGTATTATTGAAATTTTTTATGTACATTCAGTAAACATGAAAACAATTTTTTAAAACTTTTGATCTTATGATTAGATTTGAAATCTGTGGGCACCGTTGAACTCACAGGACCAATATTCAGTTAAGGAGACCTTCACCCCGACCATAGTAGGTCAAGGGTGAATGTTTCTTTTTATGTTTTTCATGGGAAAACATAAAATAAAGTAACATTATTTTATTAATGGAATTTAATCCACTCAAAAATTTTTTTGGTTTTGGGGGCCACCCGAGATTGAGAGATCCAGAATTTAATTCAATGGGGGGGGGACGACCCGACCTCTTGAACTTCCCCTTTAATGGGAGGTAACTCATGGTTTCCCCTCACATTGATGTGACAACTAAATTAGGAAAATTAATATACATAAAAATATTAATTTGTATTTTTACATATTGGTTTGATGATATGTTAGAAAATTAGTGATGGGGATAATTGTGTGGAAAAAATTTCTCCAACGAAGAACACATTCTCCAAAGATGTACCACGTCGAAGGATCCCCAATGAGTAATGTCATCAATGACGACGAACTGACGTCCGTCCTTTCCTCTCGACACTAACGTCAATGATCAATCAAGGATGGGATTTTTGTTTTTGTATACCCTATACGATGTTCTTGTCTTTCTTCTTGAAATAAGAACACAAATGCTGATTTCTACCATTCTAACACGAAGAGTGCGGGTCAAACGAACACGGCCTAACCTCTCCGCAACCCTTGTGGATTTCTGTGTTCTTTGGGACTTGTTTTTGGGTAGGTATATTTTTAATAGGGGTGATATTGAATCGATGGGGACATCCTCAGGCGAGTGAAAAAGTGTAAAGAATGAAGAATAGGCCAACGGGGTGCGCCCGGTGACCCAAGGAACATCCCTAGTGACTCTGCTGGCGACCAGAAACTGTGGGACTCAGGATAGGTGGCTGACACTCCATCTGGCTGTGACGAAGGTGGTGGCACAACCACACTGCCGGAGAAGGGTCGTGACCTGTCGGCCATGTCTGAGTAGGGGCGACGGTCAGCACATAGCTGGAAGCGCGATGGGGGCAACAGAGCACGTCTGCGTTGTCGGGTGTGATGGAGTCGTGGAACGAGGCCGCGACGGAAAACAGAGGGTGGTTGGCTCACTTCCGGCCCACTGTGGCGGCACAGCACGTGACAGGGACTCATGGGTGGACTGTTCATCCGGCCATCTGAGGAGCTGTGCATGACCTGGGGTCCCACGTTCTAGCTATCGGTGCCACGTGGTGTCGGCTGGTTGACCACCCAACCCGAACGGGTGGGCCGTGGGGGTACCCCGTGGGCGCCTCCTACTTGGTTGGGGTCTAGGGCGCACCCCACTGCGGGGCCCCCCAGCCGTGGGCCAGCGTGTGCTAGTGGTCCTTGCCGGTAGGCTAGGTCGAACCTAGTTCCGGACTGGGTCGGCCCAAGCGGGGTTGGTCTGATGGGGTCTGACCGGACCCGTACCATCTTCGACCCGTATCAACTCTTTCTGCTATATCTTGAGCTACGAGGGTCCATTTGAAAAACCATTTACGGCGCCCAAAAACATGGATTGAAATTTTTTTTTGGTATACACCAATTTATTATTGGGTAAAGATGGGGTACAACCAGGTCGGATTAGACATGAATCCAACCGGGCCCTCAGGACTAAAAGGACGATAACATACAGACCAGATGTCTGATTGATGCACCGTCTGTTGTGTTAAGACTCCTATTACATGGATTTACATTGAAATAAATCATTATGGGACTTTTTGGAAGATGTATTATCAACATGTGTCATGGGGAGCAGACCCACTCGGAATCTAGTGAGTTTAGTGCGGGAACCCTGTGTTAGGCTGTAACAAGAGTAAACGATCCTATGTGGGTCTGTGACTTGGGATCCTAAGAGGTTCTGTGTTTGGGGATCTCACATGAATCCTCTTTATGAATCCATGTTGGAATACTCTAGGATCTTACATGGGTCGGATGTACTAGGATCCTATGTGGGTCTGATGATTTAGGATTGTATGTAGGACTCCCTCTTAACAGAGTAAGATGATTTAGTAGCGACATCTAATCATCTTTACCACCATACCAAAGTTATACCTTGTGTGAGATAAGTTCTTTACATTGTGGTTTTCTTCTGTGTGGAATTACCTTTCTGGTACATACATTTGGGTGATACATTTGTGGTATTATTTTTTGTGGCGATACATTTGTGGTACATACCTATTGGGCGATACCTCTGTGGCATTCTTCTGTGTGGTGACTCCTTTGTGGTACTTACCTTCCTGGTGAAACCATTATGGTGTAATTAATTATGGATTTACCATTTTGTACTTATCTTTGGGGTGTTATCTTCGTGGTAATATTTCCTTCATGGAATAGTTGAGCTTTGGGATTTTGAGTTGGGCCTTCTGTTAATTCACGAATGAGTTGGGTATACTTGATAACATAGGCATATGTATAAGCATATACCTTAGTAGGGTTGAATTATGTTTCCATGCTTTGTGGTTTATTCATTATGAATTTTGCGAGACCATTGAGGGTTTCGAGGTCCCTAATGTGTATCATTATACTAACCCCTAAATGGGCAATGCCTGAACCTTATTGTGATTGGGGCAGACGACGGACAACACTGACTGAGGGTGAGGGTACTAGGAATGGAGGTACACAGAGGTGGACATAGACGAGGTGTACCATAGAGACAATTGTTCGAGAGTTGTACCTACCCTTTAGGTATAAACCTTGGAAGGTGTTCTCTAGAGTTTTTTTTTCAGTTTTACATGTACATTTCAGTTTACTTGTACTATTCAGTTGAGTTTGTATTATGGCCCCTTTTTTCCTTTCTGTACACACCCAGTTTAATATTTTTTTGTACTTTGTTCTTGTATCCTACATAGTTCTTAGTTGTGTTAGTTATAGTTTAATAGGGAATACCTTCCCAGTTTTATAAAATATGCCTATCGGTGCTAATCGCCCGCCCCTGGCCTAAGGAAGGCGGACTTGGGGTAGTCACGACACGGTCCCCGGGGGACGAGCCATGACATGATTCATATATATATATATATATATGAATATATAATTCATATATGTGACGTATGTAAATCATAGTTATATCAAGTATTGATGCTTATAAAGGATCCATGGGTGTCAACATTAATACATTCAAACACGTCTTTCAAAAATACTAAAAAATAGAGGGTAAGTGTAAATTATATTATTAAATATTCCATTCTCTTTACTAATGAATTTGAAATTCATATATATAATATAATTTGATCAATGATTATTTAATTTCTTATCTTCATTTTGTTGAGGATGTTAAAAATATTTTCTGTGAGTGAGTTTTGTTTATTATAAACGATTATTCAATAAATTTTCTAAAATACTAAGATAATAATAGATAGTAAAAAATAATATATATTTCTACCTATTTAATATGATTATTCTTAATGAATTTATATATTATTTTTTAATTATTGTTTGGTAAATATCAATCAAAAAAATATTATTCCTCTTGAAATTCATGTGTACTAAGGTACAAATTGATAGTATGAATATGTTTTTATGTTATTTGATTTTATTGGTTTGGAATAGATAAAAATTATAAAGTTTATTGATGGGTTGAATTTATGGAATGTTTTTCACAATGAATATATGATATTTCGAGATGGATGTGAATAAATAATTGGGTGATAGTATTTAAAACAAATAAAAAAATATTAAAAATGGTTAAATTAAAAAATTATGGTTTAGAGAATAAAAAATTTTAGGCAAGCGAATTATAATTTTTATTCTAAATTCATTTAAATAACCCTATTTGTTCCTCAATATTATCTACTACTATCATTTTGACACAAAAAATATTAAACTAATAGGTGGTGGTGACCAAAAATATATGATTAAATGGTGAGTTGTATATAATTTATAATTATAATTAATATTTGGTGCATATCTATTTTAAAAATAGATTTTTTCCATTTCCACTAGTTTTAGAAGAAGTTTTTCATTTCATTAAATGTGAATACTAATTTAGTATTAGAATATTGTTAATAGATAATAATACATGATCCTCTATATATTTAATGATTATTTTATTGTGTCATGTTATATGGGTTAGGAAAAAATGTTTACATGTTTTCTATGATTAGAAATGTAATTTCATAATGTAATATATCATGTTAATTCATTAATTGGTCCTATTTGGAAAATAAAATATAATCTTCCAAGATTTAATTTGTTTTCTATTTTCTTGATAACAATTTCATTCGTTAATCCTATAAATTTTTTAGGATTATAATGATTTTATAGTTGTTGTCATCTCTATTTTGAATAATTTTTTTGGTTCACAGGTAATTTTTTTCAAGTAAATAAAAATCTGTATGTAGTATAATTCAAGTTCACCAAAATATTGCACCTGAAAGTCGAGTCTGCTTTTTTCCAGGAGGGTAACCAATAATTCATCTTACAAGAAATATTTTTTTCACTTTAAATTTATAATAATCGAATAGTAAAACTATCATGTGTGATTTAAGTTATGTTTATGGTAATATATAATGACCAAGAGATTAAAAAATTTCAAGTTTATGTTAAAAGAAGATGTTTTAATGATGTCCAGGTGAAATGAAATCATAACACCAGAAATATAGTTGTCATGATAGAGAGGTTAAACATAATATATATATATATGTGTGTGTGGTTGAGTATGGTTAAAGGAAAACCTAAATGATAGAATTAATGTCTATGAATTCTTATGAACCAAATTTTTTAAGAACATTGAATTCATATGAAGAGAAATCATTATAATGATGAAGAGTAGAATGGTCAAAGATTCAATAGTCATAATGGAATTTCCATGATCCTAACAAAGATTTATAAAATAGTTAATGATTAATGAATATGATTTTTTCGATTATTTAAGGAATTACACCATTGATATAATTTGATGTTATTTGAGGATGTTTGTCGAAGAGATGAAATGAGTGGGAGTATTAAATTAGGGATTGTTTATTCCCCACAATTTTCAGATAATATTTTTTATTAAAAATTAGGAACATTATTATAATAAATTTTTATGAATGTATCATTATTTTTTGTAGAATAATATTTTTGAGGCATAATCAATAATATCATGAAGATATAATGATTTGAAGAAGGATATCATTCAATTAAGGAAGGAAATTTTTTTAGGACCTCTAGATACATGATTCATATTTCTATATTCTATATATTATAGATTTTAAGAAAAATAAGATTTTTTTTCCAAAGGATCATTTCATTTTCCATATATTTATATTGGTGGAAAATAGAATAATCATATAGTAAGGGGAAACAATTATTGTATTAAATTTGTGGGTAAGGAATATCTATTCTCAAAAATTTCAAATTAATAATTAATTATATTATAAATTTCTTTACTCATACATCTCAACCATAATAATGAGTATGTTCTGTTATTAGAGTTAAACCATATAAAAATCACCCACTCTTTTTCAAAATTATTTTTAATTATTCATTTGATATTGATATTATTACAATTACGGATCAAGATCATATATTTTTGAAGAGGATAATATATATCTAATAATAATTATAAAAAGTAACCACTTATTAAACCCCCCAACTTTGGTGTTCAACCATTCTTAGGTATCACATGTATTCCCAAAGATAACATCCCTTTGTTGGGATACTTTTTAAATGACATAGAACATAAATTCAATTGATATTCATGATAAACGATTCATTTAAGTGAAAAGATATTATGAATAGCATAAATAATATGAGATTATATATTATATTTCTTATTATAAGAGTTGTGGATATTATTCTATTAGTCATCCAACAAGATTAAATGATGAACTTATCGACATTTTATACAAATTGAAACATGATTTTATAAATAAAACCTTGATTATAATTCATATGTATTTTTTAGAAAACATAATTTCAAAGGTGATAAGAATTCAATATGATAATGAATTTTAGGATAATCATGATGTATCACTGAATGAGATTTTAGAGTAAGGATGAATAACATAAAATTTATAGAAGTTGTACATAGATATTTATGATGGCTAAAGAAGAATCCATATTAAATTATCTCATAAGATTCAGTGAAATAATTAATAACATTTTGAGGATTTTGAGAAATAATGATGGACTCATTTATTGTGAAAATTTTAATGAAATTTATTTCAGAAATACTGGTTCTTATTATATTAGCCTTAGATGATAAAATTGAATTAATTCTATATTAACATAAAAATATTATACTATCATATATAATGTGGAAGGTTCAACTGCAATTTAATTTTTTTTAGATAATAAATGGATTTAATGTATATGAATAATGACATACTCAATTAATCATAGGATTATCATTATAATGAATCAATGAAAAATATTGTTTTTATAAGGAGGATAATAGATTTATTTCCCTTATATATTGAAATATTAGTAACATTATGTGTGTAGTGTAGTGGAATGATTATATAGAAATTCATTTAGTATGGAAGAGTTGACACTTTTATATTTACTTCTATAATAATAATTGTAATAAATATGAGAAACATGAGATTGATAAAATAATTCAAATTATGAATTTGATAAAATATATATAGGGGTAAAAAATAATTTTAATGAATAATCAGGTCTACCAAAAATAATAAAAAGTGATTTTTTTTAGAAAATAATAAGAATAGTAATCCTAATAAACAATATCATTTTAAGAATAATTAGAAGAGAAAAAGATGAAGTTTTGGATCGTATGAAACGTGAGGAATCCTAATGTGACTAATGATATGAATTAGTCAATTTTTTGTAACTCAAGATAAAATTAAAACATGAGTCAAGTATTGAGTTTTTTATATAAACAGATGATGTATATTTCTCTATTAAAAAGGATTTGATGGATGAACATTGAAAACAAAGGTATTTTTCTAAAAATGGAAAATTCATATTTTGGGGAAATGAAAATTCTCATTATGAAGAATCCTAAGTAGGAGAAAATGTTCATGGATAAAAATTCCTTTCTAATTGTAAGATAATATAATTATGTAATTTCATAATAGATATGTCCTAAAGTATTAAAAAAATAATGAAATTCAATGTGAATTAAAAAATGTAAATATATATTAAATTTTCTTTTTCATAAGATATTGAAAAAGTTCTCATATATGACTCAGTGAAATTTGATAATGTTAAATAAAAAATTAATATATTTTTCACTAACCAAATAGGTGATTCCATCACAAGTATATTAGTTTGTTAGAGAATAAGGGTAAAACATTTCATTGAAACCATAAATGAATTAGTGAATTATTTTTGAAGGTGAAAACCCATTGTGATAAATGGATTGGATACGATATAATGAAACACAATAATCATTCTAGATTTAATGTTTTTATCAATTTTAATGATGTCAGTCCAATTAATATTATTGGATATTTTAAATTATTTTATTAAAATAACTATATCATTAGAAACAAATATCCGTATTGTGAAGAAGGAATGAGATAATGTGTAAAAGACCTCAAGAAATGAAGGAAATCAGGATGGGGAGTAGAAAACAATGTAATAGAAAGAAAAAATTAATTACACTTTCACAAAAATCAATATAGCATCATATAATAATCATGTTGAATATGTATCCAAAATGGACATAATAAGGACATGTTTTTTGATATATTATAAATAAAAATATAAAATTCCAATTTTGGAAAGGAAGATGGAAGAAATAAACTAAAAGGAAACAAATCACTTGTGGATGTATCCATAAAGGATTTATAGAAATAAAATTCCTAGAGTCTTGATAGTAGATGTTCCTCATATATGGTATATGATGTTATGGTTTTGAGTTATTTCATTGAACATAATACATGATCTATTACATTTTAAATGATAATTCATTGTAAATCAATAGATTTGGATTTACAACCTGAGTTGACAGAATGTAAAATTGTAAGGTTTCTATTTTTGTTTTTAGACATAAACCTAACTGCCTATGTGTAACCCAACAATATGAAGATGTATAATGTTTATTATACTATTAAAATTTTTGTATTATTATATGTGTAAATAATAATAAAAAATTGAAGGTGTGTGAAATAATATATATACATTTAATATTGGGGATTATAATAACTCATATCATAATGAGAAAGATGAAAATTAGTAATATCATAAAATTATTATTCATCCTATAAATATTACATGAAAAAAATCTCATATTAATAATATATGATTTATATAAATTTAACACAAATATAAAGATACATTATTTTTGAATCCTTTCAGAAATTGAATATATCAAAAGGTAAACATAATATGGAATAAATTCAATCTTTATACCTCTTGAATATAATAATTTGATGTAATTAGAATAATTAGACATAAATCCCCATTTATTGAACAATAATTTATCACTTTTAATAAATAGTTCACTATAATGACTAGTGTTATGTTTATTAAACATAAATATGATATGGTGAAAATGTTTTTGTTTTTAATAAGAGAATCAAAAAATAATCTTCAATTATATTAATAGAAGTTAAATAATTGTAACTGAATTTTGTACATGTTTATCATTCTATATTTTTTTCATATAATGGTGTAAAACAATAGTATATTGGTCTCCACACACATAAAAAATAGGGTACATTCCTGTTAAAATAGATGTTTGGATAAAATGGGGAGGACCATGATTGTAGTTTACAAACACTCAACATTATTCTATTGGTATGATTTATCTATTGAGGTATATGTTCAAAATAGATGATAACTATAACTAGATGTAGAAATTACTCTATAATATTTGAGGTAAATTAATTATTTAATGGTGAAATATTATAAAGTTATGTAATTTATTTCCTTATGATGATGAAAAAATAAAAAAAATATTAAAATATGATCAAACATATATATAAGGAACTATTATAGGTCACCCCAATGAATGATGTTACCTGGTATATAGAAAATGAAGGCCAACAAAAAATGGAATCATTTAATGTAAATGTGATTATAAATATTTTTAATCTAAAGGACGAAGAAAAATATGAAAGTGAAAAACCATTAGAAGATATCATATAATATTCCAAAAATACCTTTGAATAATATTGATTTAATAATATTAATATCTAATAAATGATTCTAAAAATCTACTAGAGAATAGGGTTCTACTTCTAATGGAAAATCAATGTTATAGACATTTAAAAAGAGGTTTTGAACAATGAAATATCATCAGAAGTTGGGATACTCTGGATCATGTTGGGTAAAATATGATAATGGAAAATCAATTTACCCTTATCTCTCTTCCAATACCTATGATTGTAATATAAATAGTTGAACAAAATTTACAAAAAATTTATAGATGTAGAATTATTTCAAATTCATAATAATGATAGTTGGGGACTTAATTCATGTTTGAAAGCATATAATATTTTTAAATGAAGTTGGTGATAATTAATAAACTCAATGAAAAGGGAGATATTTAATAAAATAATTCTAGGTTAGTTATCATGTGATATATATATTATGAAGGTATTGATTTTGTAAAAATATATTCCCTTTCTCAAGGATTTAGAACATAATATTGTGTTTTGTTTTTGATAATCAATAAATATAAAGATTATTTTATAATGTTAATATTTTTTAATGAAGATGTCAGATAAATTAGAAATATTGAACACGAAATAGAATCATATAATATGGGTATTTCAATATTTTTTTAATCTCACAAAATATTAATATGGGATTAAACAAGAAACATCAATCCTTGTACTTTAAATATGATAATTCAATGAGGATATTTAGTTGTCTAATATAAATGTCATTATAAACTATTATATGAAGAATTTATTTTCATGAACATTTATAGTGATTGTTATTTTATGTTATAATTTTTACTTGTAGAGAAGTTCATTGGTGTATTGATTTCTGAAAACAATAGAAGGATTACAATGAAATTTCAATGATATTGAAGATGAATTTCTATCCTGGGATACAATTTATACAAATCATTAGTAAGTAAATATATTCAAATGTGATATATAAGAATATTAAAATGGATGATTCAAAGGATGTTTATACTCCTGTCACACATGGAATAAAACAAATCAGAGACAATTCTAGTAAATGTGTTAATAAAATAGTCTTTTATAAGATAATAATATATTTAGTATATATAACTATATAAGTACTAGATGTTATCTAAGATGAAACTTTTTATTCCATGAATTAGAGTGATCCAATGGAATAATAAAATACTTTTTCTAAAATAGTTCGCAGTTATTTTAATGTAATATCAGGCTATGGATTGATGGATCAATGAATTATTAAGGTTAAATTACATAGATTCAATGTTTTTTTATTGGGTGGGTAATTATACATATATAATATCTAAAATTGAATGATAATTATTATTGGAAGAACATTATTTTAAATGAAATAGTTAGAAACAAATAAATGTAACTCATTCAAAAACAGTAACATAATATATCATTTCTAACCATGATAGCAATCAAATGATTTGTATAAAAGATCAACAGGAAGACTTGAATGTGGATATTGAAAATATGTTTCATATTTTCTATGATAGTTAATGTAAAATAAATATTCTAAAAAACATGGAACACCCATATAGATAAATATATATATGTATTATTTCATTTCATTGAATAAATAGCTATTTATTGGGTCAAAATGTTCTACAATAGTTGACCTAAGGATCAAATTCATTATATATTCACCAAAGAAATTACAAATGTAGTTTTTAAAATATTATAGGTTCAACATCATTTTCATACTTTATCTATCAATTATTTGAATTTATGTTATGTTATCCAACTACTCCTATGATTATTTTCTCAAATGGGGAGAGTTACTCAACTTTTATTAGTGAATAATTTGGTAATTGTAGTATTTCAATGTATGTACTCTTCTTGGAGGACATGAAAAATATTCAACCAAAAATAAAGTTAATTTTAAATGTTCATGTGGTTCAATGAAAATTATATGTAGATGATATGTAAAATATTAAAGAAAATTTAGAAGATATGATTACCATTATCACATAATTCATATATATATTAAAATATATTACGATGTTTCTGGGATATTTCAATAAATTGGGAATATAGAAATCATTACGATGATTATTTATTCTCTAATTTGTTATTTTTGACTACATTATTTTAATGTATTAGATTAGATAAATCTAGAATTAATTAAATTTTATACATAAGGGAGTGACATTTTAACCTTTAATATGAAATTAGTATACATTTATCATCAAATAAAAATTATGATTTGGATAATTTGGACCTGACTAATGGAAAACATATGTTATAACCCCTCACATTTGTTGTGTAAATCTTGAGAAAGGTGAGGGTATATAGTAACATGTGTTTCCTTAGGTCATCAAAAACATTCCAAATATATTCCCTATTAGTTTTTATGTTTTTAAAGAAATATACTTTATGATTTTTGTTGGATTCATAATTTTTGATTATCCTATATCTAAATAAACTCTTTATCATGAACACCTTCCTTGTCGGATTTGAAGCTACATTATTAGGTCATTAAGATAATACAGTTTATTAAAAAAATTAGGATATAACAGGGTGATCACATATTATTATAAATAAATGTATATGAAATATTGAGACAGAACATGGATTATTAGAGATTGATTTAGGTGGTTTTCAAAAATAGGCATCTTCTTCCATGAATTGAGGTTCTATTTCTCATATGGAGCTAATAATGGTGGTTCCCTAATATTGTCCTAAAATTTACTAATCATTGCTACAACAACCCAGTTGTTTCTATATGAAATATACATTATCAATATATATGAATATAACTTTTATGTAAAAGGTATAACAAAAAATGCACCGCATAAAAGAATCCAAAACTATGTTTTCAAATACATATAAAAATATATTTATAAATGAATAATACAACACATAAATTTATAAATTTTATGTTGGGGTGATTAAGAAAACATAACATATGTTGTTTTGTAAATCCATCAAATCATGGTTACCTAGAAATATCATACACAATAAAAAAACAGTAAAATTAGGATTATGTATTATTTTTTAAATATTTTGACAATATTCAAGGAAAATAATGTTAATAATAGATTTCAAAAAATTGATTTATTTAATGAAATTATAAATCCAATCTAACAATTTGTATAGTAATATGACTGTTATAAAATAAATTTGACCATTATAATAGTATTATAACATTAAATGAATAATATATATTAATATAGTCAAATAGAATATATAAAATATTTATTAAGAATTAATTTGAAAAAATATAAAATTTATAATTATATTGAATAAATTTACAAATTATGAAACATTAGAAAAATATATGAGAATATTTTTTATAAAGTTTATTATATATTGTCTTCAAAATACAACTAATTTTGATAAATATAACTACACATTATATTAATATAACGTATGAAATTATTAAAATAATAATAATTTTCAAATCAACAGGAAAAATTTAGAGAACATGAATTTTTTGGAATTTTCATGAAAACTATTTATTTTCATATGTAGAATAGAAATATAGTTATTCAAATAAAAAAATATTTATTTTTTCATATGTATATGATACTGACATAATAAATTACTAAATGCTTATATAGAATCAAAATATTATCAGTTAGATTATTAATTCAGGTAAATAAATATACACATTCACAAACATTAGGTAATATCCAAACTTTTTCCAATGGTCCAGACCTTCAGTTTTTTTTTAAATTTCTTTCAATTTTCATAATAATGATTCCCTGTCAAGTAAACAACCACAAGGTTGTGTCTAAGAATCCACCCAAACATGTATCCCTAAAATGGGTAGAGAAGACAACACTAGTTGATTTGGAGAACAGTGTATCCCATTACGCAGGGTTTCCCTAAACCATATGGTTGTATACAGTAGATACCTAATGGAAGCATAGTTATTCTACAACTATGTAACCCTATGTTCATGGTAATGATGTGTGTTAAAAAATTTAGATAGTGAAAATTTATAAGGTCTCTACATAGTTAGATAAAATAATCACCTTACCATGAGAAGTGCACCATTTTACAAGAAAATCGAGCTCAGTTGGCGCATGGTTTGGGAAAACCATGGGGAAAACCTTGTGCCCCTATGTTGAGGATTATATTATGTTATTACCCCAATTATTTTTTGATTTTAAAACCCTCTTCCCTTTCCTCTTCCTCCCATAATCTGAAGAATCACCTTCCTCAAACAAACCCATTCACCCCTTCTACAAAGGCTTTAATCTTACTCCACCAAATGGACTACAAGTCACTGACCATAAAATCAAATAATAAATTAATTGGGATATCCTTAATCGCCACCCTTATATTTTATTTTCTAATTTCCATTCATTTAGCTATTAGGGTGAAATATCATTTTCCCATTTTCAAGGAATTTGATGGGTTCAACAATTTCATGCAACACAGCTCTAATATATGTCCAACGATGGATGGGGGAGTCTATATGAGTAAAAGTTATATAGTCTATGTCCTTTAACCTCATTTCATTTCATTATAAAAAATTCACTATTTTTCAATGAGGTAGACCGGTTTTTCATCACCTCAATTTTTTTTAATTAATTTACATTTAATGCCTTACCTTGCCTAAGGGAATCCAAGTTACTATTTAATAAAACCATTGGGTCGATCACCTTCATTTATTCCACCCCAATGGGTGTGAATTATATTGTGGGCCAAGGGACCCTTGATATAATTTTCCAAGAACCCATTCAGAGGTTTTATTTATCTAATTTTTCTAGATTTTATTAATTGGTTTTTTCTGTGAAAAGAAATGTATTTTCCTCCTATATACCCATGACATGGATAAGTGGTATAATTAAATGAATTTTAAATGTGATTAATTTCATATAACTTGATACATAAAATTAATCATATTGTAATTTTCTTAACCAATATATCTACTGTAATATGAATTCTTGAATAAATTAAATGTTCTTTTCTATACATTTTTCTTTATGTATTTATTTAAAACCGATTTCACCATATCATTGAGGGTGGTAAAAGGGGATAAGACTTATCGACCACTTTTATGGACTCTCATACCTCATTGTGATTATTTTCAATTCCTTATATCACATGATGCGAGCCTCATCATCTATGCCTAGGATTGGATCACATCGTGTTTTCTATTTTTACCTCAAAATTGAGTGACAAAGGTTCCCAAGAGGAGACCACTTCGATGGGCTCCAATCTATGATGGTTGTACCATGACTCAACAGAGACTGATTCCCCTATGTGCTATACCAGTTATGGACTCATATGTTTGTTCACGTAATTTTTCACAACGTTCATGGAATGAAATGTGATAATTAATCCTTAGGTCATTAGAGATGGTCTCATTTTACATGGTTATAAACCAAGCTACTCATGTGATACATTCCACATTTATCTAGATCTCCAGGGATGGACCCATGTTGTCTCGAAATATTTTCTATTTTTCCAAATTTTGTTAGATAAAAGGTAATTTAAGTTTTTCTAAATTTAATTTATCCTTGATTAAAAAAATGTATGTATATGCCCTCAAAACCAAAACATAGACTTGTAGACAGTATATAAATGGGTAATTTACACCTATAACCATACCCTTTTGGGTTACCCTGGTTTAAGATCAAAAAACTAGGCTGGAGAATGTGAATTTGAAGATTGACCATGTAAAACCCAGTCCAAAGTATTTATATATTTATTTCTATTTTTATTTACTTTTTTATCAGCATTCATTATATAATTCTTGAAATTGATTGGTCTATTCTGTGTGGTGGGTGGCCAACTGAGATTGTATCTCACACTTGACACTGGTTACCCTGGTCACCCATTTAGTGATTATGGTCGAAGTTAATGACAATGTGAATAAATTATCATCAAATTCTAGATTGTCAAATCTAAGATGGAGTTGCGAGTAGATAAATGGGCCAATGATTGAGAATCTAGACATAATAGTGGTTAGAATTATGTCTATTTTGTAAGCATGTGGTATATATATCTATCCCTTTCCCCTTCATAGTCATTTATAATATAGTTCCTGACATCCCACCATTTTAAATCTTAGTTATTATTATTATTTAGGCACCATTTATTGTTTATTTATAATGAACAATTTATTATAATTTTTTCAAGAATTATTTTCTTTTGTTGTTACTTCTGTTGTATCTTATTTCGTTTCTATTATTT
This sequence comes from Viscum album, assembly GCA_963277665.1. Lineage (NCBI taxonomy): Eukaryota > Viridiplantae > Streptophyta > Magnoliopsida > Santalales > Viscaceae > Viscum > Viscum album. Next base: position 535,800,989 of record OY728141.1, on the reverse strand, counting down.
CATTGTACTATGTCCTATGTGGGTATATTATCCCCAAGGACACATAGTTGTCCCTTTTTGCATGTTGTAAGCATCTAGCGATTAGGTTGGCATGCATGAGTTCTTATACCCCACAATATAATGTAACTATTGGATGGAATCCATGTGTGGGATGTTGCATTGTGGAATAAACTATTTTTTTAACATTTTCATTATTATTTTTGTTAGATAAAATAATTGGATATATGAATTTTATCATGATCGTGTTCCTTGTATTAGCTAACCCACATACAATGGACACAAAAATTACATCATTTGCGTAAATTCTGTTATTTCCTACATTGTTTCAATTTCATGGACTTCACTATTCGAAGACAAAATAGATTTTTATTAGAAAAATATAGATGTGATATATATTATTTTATCATGATAATATGAGGTACATTGAATCATGCATCAAACTAACTAATTTTGGATTTAAATTACATGAATTCACTAATTCCATATTTATATTTCTAGGTGTATTTCATGTATTATATTTGACATAATGTTTCAAATTGATTTTTATTCCTTATATTCATTTATTTTAATATGTATAATTGTACTATTATTTCCTTTAATTATGGAGAAACTACAATTTAACATAATGAATCCACTATGACCTAACAGTTTTTTCTACATTGGTTAAAGCCAATGCCATAAGAAGAAAATTATGGCACGTTGATCCATAAATTATTTTTTTCATGATATGGAACATGTTGTGGTTATAATTAAATAGAGATAGCCATAAAATGTATATGGTGTATGGTCCCTTATTAAATAATTATTTATATTCATCTAATTAAACCACTTTATGGAAATATAAACACATAAATGAACTAAATGAATGAGTTCTATAAAATGATCGGGTTACATTATTTGAAGTTGCAGACAATAAACCTGAACCCATCTAGAATTGGGAATTAGAAAGTTTATTTTAGGTTTTCATGTAGGAATCATTTTTATAAAAAAGTATTGTGTCTTGGTATAGGCTAAGAGTTGTAGTGTACTTATAGGAGGGCTTCCCAACTCTCATTTTTTGGATTTCTCAATCATTCATATACACCATATAAGATGCATTTTGGAAAATGCATAGTTATTACACTTTTATTACCTCGTACAATACTCCATCAATGTGGTGATGATAATAACTCAGAGGTGGTGGATCCACTTCCACTCGAGATACCTAATATGTTTCCACATGAGCCACCTCCAGATGATCCTCCATTCGGTGTCAATACCCAGTTTATTGATAGTTTCCAATTTTTTATGAAATCAGTTCAGGGTGTATCTTGACATAATACTTATAGGGAATAGATAACCCCGAAGCTCTAGCAGCAGCATCCTCCCACAATCTCAGGTGATGGTGGGACCCAAGCTACTGAGACTTGGATGCCGGATATGTTGTTGATCTTAAATCATATCAAGACTCCTCTATAGTAGTGGTTAAAGATCTCGACCTACATTAAATTTTATTCCACCATGAATTTGGGGGAAATTATGAATCGGTATAGTCATCATTAGGGTATGGTCTTGGTGGAATTCTAGACAGTATTATATGATAAAATATTCCCCTGATCTCAAAGAAATGACTGTATCATGAACATCGTGGACCTTCAGCAAGGTGACATGAAAGTGATCGAATAATCATCATGTTTCATATAATTGCAACAGTTTTCATTGACCATGACTGGTGATGTGATGATTATTGTCAAGTGATTTTAGTATGTGATTTGTTATGAAAATATCCTGTTGGTGAACACCTTTGGAAAAACCATCATTTAGAAATTCTGACTCATTCCATCCTCGCTGAGAAGATCCTAATGGAATCACAAGATTTAAATTGAACTAGCTCTGTATCTATGAAAATTAGTGGCTTATCAGATAGTAGGAAGTTCCATGTAATTTCTATTCAATGAGCCAGTGTGAGTCCGATGGGACAAACTAATAATAATGTCATCTGTCACCGGTGTGGCATGCCAGACAATAAAAATGTTTTGTATATGTGGAACCCAATCAAGTGATGGTATTATGGAAGGTTAGGACACCTAAATCTTTTTTTCTAGTATTTCCCTCCAATGATAAGTGAGTAGGGATATGTTAGAGTATAAACTTCAAGAGAATTATTGGAAACTCCTCATCAACATGGAAGCTAGTCATCTAGAGTACGTTCATGACAAGAAGCTGGACGGTCCAAGGTAGTCATGATTCTTAATTAAATCATTAGCCGAGTAGACCTACACAAGATACTGGGGAAGAATATGAGGGGTTCATTTAAATCCATATAAAATCTTTTCAACCAATATAAGAGTACGAGATTCAGGGTCCCCCAACTATTTGAGGTACCATTCTGGTAGCCTATACTTTTGTATCAATATTATTTGATAATTCTGCATGACAATCTTTTCTATATGCTACAACAATGAGAAGAATAGTCATCATGATAGAGAACTCTCATGGTGTAACAAATCTTAACACATACATAGTTGTTCAATCATAAGGTGTACTCTAGTTCAAGGAGTTCCTTTTTGTGATAAGTGGGTACTATTTTATGTGGAGTTAATTCATCCTCAAAATAGCTAATTTTGATGTCATACTTTGTATAGAATAACTTATGCCTTATAATGCCTATGTGGATTGAAATATCTGTAGGTTATCTTTCACATCTATTTATGGTGGTATGTATATCCACAATGGAGAATTAGATATAAACTTTAGTCAAACTATACTCAAGTGTATTAGTCTATGAGGAGTAACAACCCGAATGGATACTCTATTTATGGCTGAAAAAGGAATGTAGAACATGGATTTATATCATATTCTGGATCATTTTTGGGATTTATTCCCAGATTCCTTCTTTGGTAATCATGTTGGAATAAAATATGAGTTCACCATTGAGCTTCTACTAGGTTTAGCACTAGTTTACCTTACTTCATATATAAGGGGACCTACAAAGCTCTGTAAACATAATAATCCACTTTAATTATTATAGGATAAGGGTTTTATCTGACCATTCACAAATCCATATTATTCACCTATCATTTCCGCTATGAATAAGGGTGGTACCTATATATTGTGAATGTATTGGAGTCATTTTAACTTACTTATGGTGAATAATATATATCAAAATAATCATTTATATGATCTATTTAAACAAAACAATGATGATAAATTTTTGATCATGATCGATTTGAGGATGATCTACCATTTATTGAGTGTGGAGAAATTAGACAAACTATGCAAATCATTCTGCATAATTTAAAACATGAATGAGTATCTTATCATTCTGGTCATTTTGACGATCACACTGACAGTCTTAATGGATTTGATGTATTGGTTTTTCCAGGAATATCTTTATTCCACATTGGTCTTCATTATATATGAAATATTAGTTTATTAAGGCCCTAGAAACTACTATGCCAACAATCTTGATATCATTTTAAGATTACTAAAAGTGGACTATATATATGTGAATCTTAGTAAATTGAACTTTAAGATCAGCAAGGTTCACTTATTGGGTCGGATAATATCTGAAGATTGTATATCAATTGTCCTATATAAGGTGAGAGCTATGGTTCTAGGGAGTATCCCAAAAATTTGTATGATATACACATCTCATCATGGATGGTAGGCCATTATAGTATATAAATCCAAGGGTTTTCATGCTTGGAAGAGCCCCCTATGTGGTTGAATAAGAAGGGTGTGAAATTCTACTAGACCATGGATTTTGAGACATATTTTTTGTAGTTAATGGGATTTCTAACATAATCACTGATCCTGATTCTTCCAGAGCTAATATATAATAGTACATTCTATTATTATTCTTCAGGTATTGGATTGGGTGTAGTGTTTATGTAATGTGATTCGGTTGTGGCATATAGTTCAGGATAGCTGAGACCTAATGAGTGGAGGTACAATACACCCGACCATGAGTTAACAGCAGGGTATCATTCTCTATGTAGTTGTATGTGCTACAAGTTGGGTGATTAGTTCATTTTTGACATAGACCGTACAAGTCACAAATATAACTCCTATCAAGGAGATTTGAATCTGAGGTAGTGTCGATGGGTGGTATTCCAATAATTTTTCTGACTTTGAGCTTCCGTACACAAAGAGAAAATAAAATTACATTGATGATGCCTTGTTCTTGAAGTCTCAATCAAGTGTACTCAATGTGGTCAATAATGTGTAGTATTTTATGACATTATTCTATGAGATGCATATAAAGGATTTGGAACTTCATGAGAAACCCATCTTATCACAATCAGTAGTTAAATACTAAAATCTAGATATATTCTAGATGTGACATTAATCTAATCGAGAGGGAGCATTTCATTAGAGTGAAACAACATCCCAATTGGGTTGTTGGTACCAGTGGAGGCTCTTTATCCCTTGGGTGTGCATCGTATTCTTCTCAAATATGGGATGAGATAATACTGGAATCTCATGCCTCTATATGTTTACTCCACCCTAGTCTTACCAATATATATATATATATATGAATCATTATTATTTTTTGGGAGGTATGGAGTCGAATGAAAAGTATGTCATCACTCTATGCACCACCCATCATCTGGCGAAAGAAGAAAACAAGAAAAATGATGGAATTCTATAGGATCTCACCATTAATGATTAGAAATGGAAATACATTCCCTTGGATTTCATATCATCATGAGGTATTGATCTAGTATTAGTGTTCTTCGATCATTTAACTTTTGTCATTGACTTCCTAATAATCATAGATTCATTCTCTATAGATGATATTGGAAGGATTTATATTCTGGAAATTGATTGCCATCATGTTGTTCCATATTATGTTAGTTCAAATCGAGATGATTTATTTTCATAATCATTCTTTAATGGTTTGAAAAATATTCCAGGTTCAGATGTTCTCTTGAGTACAAAATGAAACCCTCAGACCATTGGGAAGGTCATGAATACAATATAGTTGTTATGTGATATTCAACATGCATGCATCCTTGATTTTGAAGGTTCAGTGGGGAAACATATTCCTCTGGTTGAGTTTTCCAACTATAAATATTTTTATAAAATAATAGAGATGGATTTGAATGATTCCATTTAAGGTAGGTTTTCTTTTTTTACCTACATACCTGCTATCGGAAGTTGAGGCACCTTTAGTGGGTCCACATCCCTTTCAGGAGGCTTTATAACAAGTTTAGTGGCTTCAAAAGTGTAAAGATATAATTCACTAATTGAAGGATACATATACCAATCATCATTGTAGTCTTATGGAGTTATCGATGGTATATATTGTCTTTCTGTGTGTATCTATTAAATAGGATCACAAAAAATATTAGAGAAATTCCATGTTATTTCCTTGATATATCAGGCCATTCAAGATAGTAGAGATAATGGGATCCTTATCCAATCAGTTGTTGTTACCTTAGAGGTACCATTTCATCCATGACATCTTCCCCGTATCTCAACTTCAAAAAAATCATGCTGACTTATCTCATTAATTTGACCCCAATGATATCGAGCCAGATGTGGATGTGTCTTCTGAGGGGCTTATGATATATATTTTTTAATGGGGCACAATGTGTCTCCAATTTTGGTCAGTTCTTCTAATCTAGGTTATAAAGATTCATGAAAAAAAGGAAAGGTGACATGGGAGTATGATGCTCATGCAAATGAAAATATTATGGAACTCTTATCAGACAACATTTTACTACCATCTAAAGGGAAACTTTCGGAATAGTAAACTTAAGGTAGAGTGTTATTAATTTCACTATTTTTCCTAAATTCATGGACTTGTTTTTGGTTTAAATTTCGTTAAATGACCATATTAATGATTCCAAATAATTTCCATGATCTCTCAGCTATTTCTGGGGCCTCTATAGAAAATGAAACCTCTAAATGGGATAAAAAACCAAAGGAACAAGGTTAAAAGAAACTATGTGGCCAAGCCGAAATGGTTTCCCAAATATATATAGTTGCATATAGTGGAGACCTGGGGGTGAAACTGTTTTTCTATAATCACTAAAACCTAGGTACATGACCCTATTGTTCAACATACATTCGAGAAAAAAAGGATTCCAAATGTTTGTGCTTTTTTCTAAAAATTATAATGTCCCTACTTTTCATACATAACTTTTATGTTATTTTAAAGATAAAAAATATAAAAAAAAAACTATACAATGAGGATTAAAAGGTTTATTGTCTTGGGAAAACTAGGACCATACATAAAATTTACAATATAAAATATAATCATTTATTTAATTTCTTCATCACATGATTCATATCAGCATTTTTGCACACCATAGTACATGAATTCACCTAATGATATACATCAAAAAAGTGGTGAGCTAAAATCCAAATTAGAGTTATGATAAGAACCTGAAATAGTGTAACAAGGTTTTGGCATAATCATAAAATAATTTATATAATAGCATGGAATGTTGTAATTTATAACAATGAAACCTCATGTCTTAGTGGTTAACTAATATACATAGTTTTGATCAACGTAAGAATCATGTTCTCACATCTATTCACATTAAATCATGATATCCATCAATTTACCAAATCCATTTGAGTTCTGTATAATTCTTATTTCACCCATCACATTCAAACATTCATATTGCGATATATAATACCTAGTGCACCTTTCATATCATAACATTTAAATTTACATAAATTCCACATAGAATATATGTCACATATAAAGATAAAACAACCATCCAAAAAAATAGGTTTCATATCATACATTCATAAAACTTCGGTTCTATAAATAAATAGGGAATTTTATTCTAGACATATAAACATTAACATTGAGTAAACTGTTTAATAATCTTCAAGAAGTATAAGGGGTGTGTTTTTTTTTAAATAATAGTTCCTTCAGAAAACTAGGGATTTTTCATAAAATCAATTAGAGATCATGTTTTTCCCAGAAAAGGTATGATAATGATGAAAAAATAATATTTAAAGCATATCTATTATGAAAATGGATTGAAGACTGAAAACCCAAAGAAAGAGAGTTGGGTTCGAGAATTTTACTTTTACATGTTTCCAACCAATTTATTCACATTAATGTAATTTCCCGAAATTTTTGTGTAAAATTTTTAAATTACATGGAATTATTTATAGACCACTTGCTTTGACGACCATGATTACGAGGCCCGGAGTTCCCATAACGATCCATTGAAAAATGATAAGCTGTAAATAGTGATAGTGAGTTGTTTTCATGAAAATGTGTAATAACACATAAATAGGTTCCCAAATAAAAAATTTGAGGGCACCATTGCATTCGGGATGGAGTGTTTAAATTTGGAACGACTTGATTTTAGTCAGGGTAGCCCCCTAGTGAGAAAACATGAAATTGACATAACTGTATATAGAATATTAAATAGTTTTATCTTATTATTCAAATGTTTATAACTCCCAAATGATTACTAGGATTAATAATTCTAGAGCAATGTAGAGCTTATTATTGTATGATTTCGTTAGGATGATCCTAACATTGTATGGCGCGAGTCAATGGCGGAAGAAAATTGTTTGGCCGTAAATGAAATAAATAAGTAACAATTATTTTATTATCAAATCGTTGTAACTCCTAAATGGTAAATCAGATTGAAAATATATGAATTCCATTGAGCTTGTGAGGGCGTGTTCCTCTTAGGTGGAGCCTATCCTTGACCGGCATAGGTCGTGGGTGAATGTTACTTATTTTGAACTTTTTATTGTGGGTTCAATAAACATGAGAAAGAGTTTATCATAACATTGAACTATTTCCCAGATCAAAACTATAAGGGCACCATTGATCTCAGAATGCTGAGAATCACCTATAAATTACTTAAACATAGTTGACATGGTCTCAATGGAAATTATATTTTGTGAAAGTTTCGAAAAAACTAATAAAATTATTTAATGGATTTATTTTATTTCATTTCTAATAGTTGTGTGGAGGACGACAATGTTGTGGTGCGGTGACGAGGTGGTGACTAGGTGTATTAATTGAGGGTCATCAATGGCTCATTTGAAACTGTGATGGTGGTATCTTAATGGCTCATTAAATGTGGCTCCTTTAATGAGAATCAATAATGGACGCAATGTCACTGCACTTTTTTATTTATTTTAAAAATCCAATGTGTTGGATTTTTGAAAATAAAAAAATTCAGGGAAATCTAAGATGAGCCATCGTCAGAATCCCTCACCAATGAATAATGAATAATGAATTTATGGATGCTGTCGAGACTTCATCGTCTTCGACGTGCCTCAAAGAATGGATCCGGAAGCGATGTCAACTTCTTGAAACCTCGAGGATGAATTCATTGACATCAAACATCAAATATGTAAGGGTTTAATTTGTGAAAGTTCTTCCCCGTTCATATTCTAGAAATAATGAATGTAGATCAACCAACGAATAGGTTGATATGAGAGTCATGCATTTATATTGGATGGTAATGTTCTTGGTGGCTTTTTGTTATCCCGGATTGCAAATTATCAATTTTTTATTTAAATTTGAATCCATGGACCTCCCATTATTATAAAATCCTTACATGGGGGGTTTGGGAAGTCATGAAAAAGTCTTGTGAAGCTTCTCAATGGGTGTTCAATATGTTCGTATCATCAAATTGGAGGAAAGTGTAATCCGGGTCCATGAAAGGGATGGAGGTGACCTGGGAGTCCCATAGGTGCAGACAGATTGGAAAATAGACCACTGGAGAAAGTCAGGTGTCCTTCTCAAGGTATCGTCAGCACAACCAGTCATGTAGTGGTAGCCGATGAATGCCCGTTGCGGGTGGCGCTGTGACACGACGGCGTGCCAGATGAAGGGTCATGACCAGCTCGTGTGAAATTGTAGCGGGAGGAGCCACAAGAAGGCGGTGGTGGACATGGTCACTAGACCGTGTCAAAGGGCTATAGAAGTGGTACCGTGTTGCATCCCATGTAGTGGTCTAGGGTATCTTGATCGCGACTAAGGAGGATGCCTTGCGGCGACCCCCGAGGCGATGGCGACAGACAAGACATGGCATCCGGCCGCGTCCCAATGTGGTGGAATGGACAAGGCGCGAACCGCCAGCAGGCCAAACCCACACTGGTGGGCCGAAAACATGGGATCACATCCCAGAACCTCACTCATAGGCTAAACCCATGCCCTCGGGGCAGGGCCGGGTCATGAAAGGCCTATTGGACCTTACCCACTTGCCAGGCCGGACTAAACCGATGCAGACCCAAACTAGGTTAGCTCAAGTCAGTCGAGTCAAACCGAGATATGTGGGACCCCCAGTCTGGGTAGGTTGGGTCAGTCCGACTGGATCGAACCTTGCCTAAATGCAACTGACCCATGTTTACAAAAACGCATGTATCACTCAGATCGGACATCCGATTAAGACGCCGTTAGTGGCATTAAGAACATTATGATGAAGAATCCATTTTAATATACTCCACTTGAGTTTTTCAGATGTTGGAGAATGGCTGGGTTGGATCAAAATTGAATTCAACAAGGTTGTTTTTAATAAAAATCATATAACATGCAAACCGGGCTTCCAAAAAATGTGTCTTATATTACGATGGTCGCTTAATGACAAGATTATAATTTTGGATTACTCTATGTGGGACCTCATGGATGTTGAAAAATGACCAATGGATTGAGAATCAGATCATCCTGCAATCATGTTATCTAAGTGAAGGAATCCATTGGATAGTTGTGACATGAAGAAATAATTGTTATCCAATTTCGTTCAGCACCTAGAAATCTTGAGTGGGTCAGCACCAAGCAATCCAGTTCGGGTCAGAACCAAGCGGTTGTCTATAGGTCAGCAACTAGTGGTCCTCTATGGGTGAGCACCAAGTGTTACTCTATGTCTCAGAACCTTTCGATCATATGTGGGTCATCCCATAACTTCCATGTGTGGGTCAACAACATAACCTCTCAACATAATAAGATGATATTGTTTTATGACTAATCATATTTACTTCTATACTCAAGACAAACCTATGGTGAGTTGAGTCTTTTTGTTATGTGTATGAGGTCTTTATTGGTAGTATTACCTCTGTGGTATTTTACATTGTGTTTTTTCCCTTCATGTATTACTAAGAGAACATCTGGGGTGTTGGTGTCCCTAGTCAATATTGTTGTACTCACCCCTGAACAGGCTTCACCCACACCTATTGTGCCTTGTGCAGATGATAAAAAACACTGAATGAGACTTTAGGAGCCATGACTAAACGGTTCTCAGAGGTGGATCGATATAATTGGCATCCTGAAATGAAATCCAATTGATCCTTATACCAATCTATCTGGTATGATCCTTCTAGAGTGATCTTAGGTTCTTTTTCATCATAGGATGTACATTCCGTTCAGTTGGGATTATATTATGGCCCCTTTACTTTTATTTTACAAACTTCACTCTCAGTGGTGGTACTTTTTGGTGGTTGTAATAATTTTTCATCCATTTTGGTTATCATTGTTCCATTTTACCTCTCTATGTGTGTATTGGTTTAAAAAAATGCATTCCCTAATTGGGATTTTCCTTTTCGGTGCTAGTTGCCAACCCCATATCTATAGATGGCGGGCTAGGGGTATTCATCACGTGGGAATCAAGGGATGGGTCATGACATTAATGTTCTTTATAATAAAATTTGATTCATTAATAAAAAATTAAATAGTCATTAATAAATTAATTTTATAAATTATGGTTTTATTATGTTCTTTAATGGTCCATTTGATGAGTAATAGATCTTAAATTCATTGTTCAATAGTGTTTATTTTCATATCATTTATCAATTGTTCACTTGTATTCATGAATGGATGTTTATTTGAAATATATTTCTATATCCAAAATACTTAATATTTTTTATTACTGAAATTAAAATGATATAAATGATCATATATTGATTTTTTATATACCATTAGGATGTGTCATTAAGAATTTTTTTGACGATAAATGCTAAGATTAATCTAACGGGTTTTCTCACAATGAAAGTGATTTGTATTATTATTTATACCATGATTGTATAAGGATTAAAAAAATAATGTAAGATAAATAATTATTTTATGATCTTGTTCAACCATTAAAATGGTTTCTTGACTAGTCTCAAAGGTTGTGATGAAAATTGTAAACACACCGTCCTTGAATGTGATAAATTAGAACATCTCAGAATGTGTTTTTAGTTTTAGAAAAAAAGAGAAGGAAGGTGAGATTATGAAAAACTATACCATTAGAATAATATAATTCCATTACATATATTTTACTGGAGTTATCCTACCAATTTGGTGAAATTATGAAAGTAGAGAATAAGAAAATAATGGACCTTGAACGAAAATAAAAGAATCCAAAGGACGAATTTAGCTCTTGAGTTTATCTCCATTGAGAGGCGCTTTAGGGGAGATGATTTGTTCTTTTTAGGAGACAACATGATACTGAATGTGGGTGTGGATATTGGTTGGGGGTATTTTTTCAGAATATATTTAAGGATATAATCATGAGAGGTGAGAAGAAATGATAGCGTGGGGTTGGTATTTATAGTTAAGGTGTGTGGGGAGGGTTTTCCTAATATTATATTCATTAATGTATTATTTCTCAACAATAAAATTATTTGTGAGGAATACTAGGACTAAATAATATTAATATGTTCATGTTAGTTCAAACTAATGGCCATTTACATCTTCCATGACCCATGAATGGCGCAAAAATTCATTTTTTGCTTATTTTGTAAATTATCCAATTTCACTATTCTCTAAAATTATATTATTACATAAGTATCCCAAAAATTCACCATAACCATTTATTGATGCATAGATTCTAAATATGATCTCCATTTTTCAGGAATAATTCTCTAGATATGAACAATACAATTTTTAATTTAAATCATAATTTACTAGAAAAAACAGTTTTGAAAATTAAAACTGATATTATAATGCTTTCAACAAATAAATAAGGAGATATAAAATTATCTTAGAACTAGAATAAATTAATTTACTAATTAATTAGATGATTTTATGAAAATAAAATATCTATTAAATTAATTAATTAATTATAATAAATTATTTTTTACTTACAAAAATACCAATACTTTTATTTTGGTCATATTGTAAAATTTAAGATGCCTAAATTGTATTTATACATTAATGGTTGAGATTATTATTTGTTTGGAAAAATTAAAATTAATAATGGTTATATTACTATAAAAAAGTGTAATTAACTATTCATAAGTCAAGGTTACTATTAAAAAAATTATTGTTGTTCTATTAGACTCAAAATATCTTACTGATTGTAACTCAGAATGTCAGATTTTCGAAATTCAAAACAAAGCAGTGGAAAATTTATTCTTAAAGGTCATATAGTAGATCATTTCAGGAAGATGTGGCATACTGTTTTCTAATGTGATTTCATTTGATAATAACTTACTGTAGGAAGGGATAAATTTCATTGATAAAGGATTCAGTCATTACATTCATCCCCCATTTTCAAAAATTTTCCTTCAAAATTTCATTTTACTAAACCGGTTAGGCTACTGGTCCTTCATCGCAACCTCTGGTTCCCTGTATCTTATAAAAACATATGGTTCCTCTAAATAAATTTTAAAATATGGGTTTTCTTAATTAGTATAACCATAACTCTCTAGCATAAAATCTTTACTGGCTTCTCCTCATTTGTGAGATCATCTACCGGCTGTACAAACATTGAGTTCAGTACATGTGAGGGATCAGGTATGTACTTTCCCATGATTGATACGTGAAACACATCATGAACATGATTTATATTTAGTGGATGTGCAAGTCTATAGAACATGGATCCTATGTGTTCAAGAAACATAAATGGGACAATGTAATTGGTTCATAGATTCCCTTTCATTCCAAACAACATGACTCAATTCAATGGAGATATTTGAAGGAAGACATTATCTCAAATGTCAAACTCCAAGTCCCTTCAAATAATAATAGAATTTCACATTCTTATAACACTAAGAAACATTGACATGTTTTTTGGATGACATGAATATTGTATATGATCTCTTGCACACAATCAGATCCAGGTATCTTTCTCTCTCCATCTTCTTTCCCACAAGTTGGAGTTCTACATCACTTCACATACAAAGCATCTAATGGTTCCATTGAATACTCGAGTGAAAGAATTTTTTGTACGAGAAGAAAACCAATGGGATATGATGATCACATCCGTCTTTTAATTCTAATTATAAGGCTCTTATCATATCTTCTAGAATTTAAATAGTAATTTCATATTGTCCATCAGTTTGAAGGCGATATAGCGTGATGAAATTCAATTCAGTTCACAATTCATGTTGGAGACTCCTCTAGAATTTAGATGTAAACCATGGATCACAATTATAGAAAACAATGAGTAGAACCCCATGCATTTAGACCACTTCCAACACATATATCTTTGAAATTTTTTCAAAAGAGAGATCATCCCGAATAGAAATAATGTGGGAGGTCTTGGTGAGTTATTTAACCACAACCCATTTCTCATTGTCTCACGTGGATGTCTTCGAGATACTTGTGAAATAGTACATAGTGACATTCTCCTATTTGCACATGGGTATAGGAAATGGTTATATCATAACTTTATACATTTTTTGATATTATTTAACATTCTGACATATGAATCTCTTTGAGTATATTTAGTAAATCTCATTCTTCTTGTTGTCCAACCAGAATTGTTCTCGGAGATCACTATACATGCGGGTGCTACCAAGATGGATATAGAAAGGAAAGATATGTGAATTATCTAATTAATCTGTTTTATCCCTGGGGATGAAGTCTCACAATTCTTCATTCCAATACAAATCTCACCATCATTGATATGGTACGATTCCAGCTTCCCATCGTTTACTGTATACACCCTCATTTGTAGGTATGGATCATCCCTTTGTGCTTCCAAAATATTCTCTTTGATAGATTCTAGTGAAATCATTTGGGAATTTTAGGATGTATTCACTATAGTTATGATTTCCATATACATCTTTTTTATATCCAAGAATATAGTGTCTTTCCCAATAAGAAACATGGATAGTGTAACATATTCATTTATGCATAGATCATCAACTATCCTATTCTCCTTGTCAAGATAAGTGTGAATAGATAAATCATAATCTATTATTTGATATAACCATCTACATTGTTTTATTTTGGGATATATTTGTTTGAATGAATACTTTCGACACTTGTAATCAGTGTATATGTCACACTCCTCACAATAGATGTAGTGCCGCCAGATTTTCAAGACCAAAATCACACCTTCTAGTTCTTGATCACATGTTGGGTAGTTATTCTCATATATATTCAACTATCATAAGGTGTAAGAAATCACATAATAAATTTTCATGAGTATACAACCCAATCCTTTATTTGAAGCTTCACTATATATCACAAAAAAATCTCTATTATTCAATAATGTGAGTACAAATGTAGTGATTAACATTCTCTTTAACTACATGAATCTTTCCTCACATTCATCCATCTATACATACTTTACCCTTCCTTGTTAACTTAGTCAGCCGTCGTGACAATCTTGAGTACTTTTTCATGAAATTTTGATAGTACCTTGATAATCCAATAAAAATATATATTTCTATGAGAAAATATGGTTTGTTCTATTCCTCAATCTCGTTTTTAAGGGGACACAAAAATTTCACTCTCTTATGGTCACATATCCCTCGAATGTGACTTTCTTAATAAAAAATTCACACTTTATGGACATGGAATACAACTTTTACTTTAGCAATGTCCGAAGACAAGTCTTAGATGCTCTTCATGTTCCACATTTCTCTTGAAGTAGATGATAATATCACTGATAAACACTACCAAAAAATTTTCGAGGTAATTTATAAATATTATATTCATCAAATATGTGATCATTTCATCAACATTTGTATGTCTAAAGCGCATCACTAGAAACTCATTGTTCCCATACATTTTTTGAACAACAATCTTTTGAATATATTAGTTCTTCACCTTCAGCTGGTGATATAAAAAATTAATATCAACCATTGAGATGTACTTAGATCCTTGTAGCTAATCGAACAATTCTCTAATCCCTGTGAGAGGATACATTTTATTTATAGTGACCTTAGTGAGTTCCTAACAATCGATACATAGTTTCATTGATCCATCCTTCTTCCTAAAAAATAGCACTGGCGCACCCAAATGTGATGCACTGGGGCATATGAACCCTTTGTAAAAATTATTTAATAGTTACTTATTTAACTCCTCTAGTTCGATAGGATCCATACAATAAGGACACTTTGAGATAAGATAATTTTTGGGATGAGTTCTATGGATAACACTACCTCACGGTCTATGGAATGTCCAGGTAACACTTCTGGAAATACATCACCATATTACCTCAAGATTTGAATTTCTGTTAGTTTGACACTTTCTTTTGAATCAACCATTTTAGAGATGTATGCCACTTTATAAGGAATAAACAATCACACCATTGGAGGATTTTTAATAGGAGATCAGGATTTTCCTTGAATTTTTATTGGAGCATGGGATGGTTTAGAATATATAAAGATATTTCCTTTTCCTGATAGTTGATATGTGCTCTATATAATGAGATATAATTCATTCCCATTATAGATTATAATTCCACCAAGGGTTGTAGCCTGAGATGTACATGATGAATCATCCCAAAAAATTCAATAGGAGAAGATTCCAACATATGGGTTGCAATTATTGCAACACTAGATTTTTATGGATATCTCTACATCATGGTTTCGAGGATTTGACTCCATTCCTGACTAAATACAATGTGAACTTTGTTTGACTACTTATTCCTTCTCATCTTCTGTTGTAGTGATGGAATAAGCTTTCCCTTGTTCCTTTGGATTTAGTGGCAACTGAAATGGATTACCCTCGAGGGTTTGAGGTTTAGTGCACTAGATTGAATGGTGCCCTTGCTCACTAATGTTGTAGCATTGGACCATGGTTTGTGCGTTACTATCTTCTGCCACATGCTCATTCCCTCTCATGTATTTTTTACATTTAAGAGATAGGTGTCCATTTCCACCACACCTGAAAAATTTCCTCATACCTTTGTGGAAATTCCTAGGATGTTTCTTTCTGTATTTTTGGAATATCGGTGGTTGAGTTTTCTTTCATCCTTTATCATTAGATCCTCAGGCATAAAACTCTACCTTTTATGCCTTATAACCATATCTGGGGGACCCTTTTCTAAACTCCATCTCTAATTTGAGGTCACATCAATAAACTATTTCATAACACTCAAAGTCTCTAATAGTAAGAGCATTTAGAATCTATGGTTTTAACCCACTAATGAATCTACCAGTTTTTCTATAGTTTTTGATTAAAAAAACCCTGAAGGATACTTTTAAAGGCTTGTGAAATTTGTTTTATAGATCATGACATATGCTCCATAATTTTTATCGAGATATAAAAATTATATATCAATCGTTGTTTGAATGGTTATTGAGAAATACATGTTATGAAACATGAGCATACAGTCTTCCTATTCCATCCTTTCAATTTCGTCTTCCATATTGGGATTCTTAATCAACCCCCTCCATTGATCAGCCTCTCTATCAAGACGATAAATATCCAGAATAACCTTATTCATCCCAAGATAGTGAAGCAGATAAAATTTTTTCTCCAAGGAGCTGACACACTATTTTGAAACATGTGCATCATGAGATCCACTAAACATCGATGGCCATTTCCACATTAAACACTGCATATCCAGTTTCTACTTCTAATCTAATGGAGGATGTTCTACATTATTTAGGTTATTTTTCATAACCAGAGACATATGGGTAATCATTGAAATGATGTTTTGAACTCCACCTCCAAAAGTATTGGGGTTTCCATTTGGGAAATCATTGAATTATCCATCACATGTGTTCCTGGCCTAGTTTCTCATGGTTCCCACAATTTCCTAAAAGAGAAAATGTTAGAACAAAATATAAGACAATGAGTAATGAATATATATCCTATTAATTTAAGAAATTTACACTAAAAGAATTATGTTTGTGATCCTTAAGATTTGAAAAGCTTTTTTTGTGAATGTTTGTACTTATTCTCATACTAGAGGTTTTCCCTAGGGTTCACTAATTCTAATTTAAAAATTATCCAAACCTTACCTATGAATCCAACTTTAGGGATCCTACTTTTATTACATTACATTTACATCATTGTAATGATAAAAACCATAAATATACTACATAATAAGGATCCAAATGTATAGTATCATAGAAAAAATAAGACTATAAATTACAATTAAATCATAAAGAATAAACAATTGTTTAATTCCATTCTCGGTAGCTTATTTTCTTCCCTGGAGTACAGCATTATTCATGTAGTTTCATGATGATACACCTAAAAATGGGTTGAGATTAAATCATAGTAATAGGAATGATAATAACATGAAATAATGTAACATTGGGAGAGAATAATACTTACATCATTTATATAATAGCATATAATTTAGAAATTCATAAAAATCAAAAATCGTGTATTAGTGATTAACTACCACAAATAGTTGTGAAAAAAGATAGCATCATGTTCAGACATTATTTCACATTAACTATTGATATTCACAACATTACCCAATGCATTGGAACATTACATAATTATGGGGTCACCCATCACATTTAAACTTCAAATTTCTCTATATAATATAGGCACACCTCTCACATCATAACATTTAAATTATCATTCATGCCACAAAGAAAATATGTAAAAATTGAACATAAAATAACTCATTGAAAGAAATGGGTATCACTTCATAAATTAATAAACATTATGTATAGAAAATAATGTGGGAATATCATTCCAAACATAGGGCCGTTAACCATTACTGAAGTGTGAAACAATCTTTGAGAAGTAGAAAAGTGTGTTTGTTTGAAAGTAGAGTTATTTTGGAAAACATTGTATTTTTAATAAATTAATTTAGGGAACATATACACCAAAAATAGGTATAAATTTTTTTATTTAATTATTTTTAATCTATATCCACATTCAAAATGGGTTGAAAAGGGAAAACCTTAACCTGAGATTTGGGTTAGAGAATTTCCCCTAACCTTTTGTCCGAACAGTTTCTTCACCTTAAGGTATTGAATAATGAAATTATATTAACTAACTAAAAACTAAACAGCCATAAATACATGAATTTTATTTATTATCTTTTTATTATGTTCTTTTATGGACCATTGGGTGAGTTATATGGTGTAAATTAATTTGCGGGTGTGTTAATTTTCTATGCCTTTATGAACGGTTCACTTGCATTCATGAATGGATGTTCATTTGTAATTTGGTTAACCATTCATAATTATTAATATATATTATTAGTTACATGGAATATATATAATTGATCTTATAATTATTTTTTAATATACCAAGAGGATGAATCATTGGATTGAATTTTAATGATAAATGTTTGTATTGATTTGGATATTTTCTCACAATTAACAGGATTTGAATTATTATTTTATACCATGAGACTATAAATATTCTAGAACATCACATATGATTAAATAAATATATTATGATATTTTTATACCATTAAAATTGTTTTATTCTTATTCTCTAGAATGGTTATTAAAATTCAAAACTCTCCGTCCTTAAATTTGATAAATTTGAACATCTCAGATGGTGTTTTCATTAATATTATAAAGGGACATGGGGGTGATATTATGATGAAATATCCAACTAGAATAAAATTTTTATAGTAATTTTATATAAATGGTGTTATAAAACCATTAAGGTTAATTTAGGTGAGGAATGAAAAAGAAAATAAAACAACTTGAAAGAAATAAAGGAACCGGAAAGAGGAATTTACCTCATAGTTTTATCTCCATTGAGAGGCTCATTACTTGATAGGATTGGGCCATTGGAGGAGACCATGGGATTTATTAAGTGGGGAAGGTTTTGGGGGGAGATTATGGAAGAGTTTAGTTAATCATTGGGGCTTTATAGGTTTGGCGAAATGAGGGTTTGAGGGTGGTATTTGTAGTAGAGGGGAAGGCTCATTACTCATGCATGATGGATAAATTCATTTATTTAGCATATTTTGTAAATTAAATAATTTTACTATTCACAAAAATAAAAGTATTTCATAAAAATCCCAAAAATTCAACCTAAAAATTATTCAATATGTATAATTCGAGGAGGAAATACATTTTTCAAAACTAATTTTCTAAATTTTTATAGTTTATTTTTTAATTAAAGTCATATATTTTCTTAAAAAATACATGTTTTAAAATTAAAATTGATTTTATAATGCTTTCAAAAATTACACGAGGACATAAAAATTTATCATAAAACTAAAAGACATAAAATGGATAATTTATGAACACATTATAGAAATATAAATTATATTTTTAACTAATTTAGTCATTAAAATTAATTATTTTTTACTTTGTAAAATATGAATTCTTTTATTATAGTCAAATTATCATTTATAAGATGCCTATGTTTAATTTACACATTCGTGGATGAGGTTACTATTCTTTTAGATGATTCTCTATTCATAAGGTTCATATTATTGTTCCTAAGGGTAGGTTACTACTCATAATGGTTGGATACAATTCACAAAAAATTATGTCTGTTCTATCCAACTCGAAACATCTTTCTGATCACAATTGTGAATGTTAGATTCTCGAAATTCTATACACAGAAGGGGTAAACTTATGTTTAATGGTCAGAAAGTAGTTCATTTAAGAATAATTTGTAATTGGGTTTTCTAATGTGATTTTAATTTATAATGACATTACAATAAGAATGGATAAATTAAATTGATGATATTTTGTGTCATTACATAATTTGTGAACAAAACCATGTGAATTATACTTTTAAATTAGTAATTGGAGCAAGATTAGCATACAGTTTGGCCAAATGTTCTTCAAAATATTTCACCCCTTTGATGAGGGGGATTTTATTTTTTTACCACTATTATATTTTAATATTAAAAATAAATTTCATTTCATTTTTATCTAGTGCCTAAAGCATCTTCTCACACACATGATTCTCTACTCCTCTTCTACGCATGTTTTTATCTAACTCCTTGAAACTTACCCTAAATTTCACAACACATAATCTAAATAGATTGCTAGTGGTGAGATCCATAATACACTTAATTCCATTTCATGTTATTCTTTACATTTTTATGCTATTTGGGTGCAAGTTCATTTTCACTATTTTAGTGCATTTGATGGTTTCTTTAATTTCATCCATCCAAGATAGAATCTAAGGTATATGAAATATGATTTAATATCTTTATGTATTTTATATGTGGTGTATGTTCATTCCCATAATTTATTTTCATCACATAAAATTCGACTTTTTACCATGATCTGGAATTTTTTTGTTACAACAAATTTTAAAACATAACTTATATTAACTACATTTCATAGTACTTGGTGACCTAATCAAGTTGGAAAACCCCATTTGGTTGATATCCTAAGTTATTCCCCCTAATGGATGTTATGTTACATTAAGGCCCATGTTCCCCTTGATCTAATTTTCCTAACACCCCTTGAGGTGTTATTCTAATAATAATTGTATTGAATTGAATAATATGCTTGATTTGGGTGATGAGCCATGTTATAGACACTTATACACCCTTTACCTGAATTATGTGGCCCTATTAAAATAATTTTCCGTGTTTCTAATGCCTTATAACATGTGAATTAAATGGAATTTACCATTGGTTTTTCCTTGACCATTGTTCCAAATTTTTTATGAGGGATTGAACACATAAAATGGTATTTTCTAGACATGATATATATACATATTTCTTTTTATTATATTCACCACTACACTAAGGGAGATACTTGGGGTTCGGACTTACAGACCCCATAGAATGACCCTCGTTCCTCGGTGTTAGAATTTTCAATTCATTATAATAACATCTGGAGATACATAAGATAATACTAAGATAGGTTCATTGTGTGTTTCATATTTTTTAATATAGATGAATGATTAATTTTACCGAGGGGAGACCCCGTTGATGAGCTCGAAGGCATGATTATTTTATCGTGCCATTATAGAGTACTGGGCCACTATATTCAATAAGTGATATGTACAGAGATATTTTTTATTGAATTTTTTATGCCATTTTTGGAGTGACACATGGGACATTGTCCTTTGGTAACTATCGATGGTATCCTTGAAATTTGTTATAAACTAATATCCTTGAATGATACATTCTAAATCACTCCATATTTTCAGTGACATGCTCAATCTCTCTTGATATATTTTTTCATTTATTTTTTCAAATTGAATTAAATAAAATATATTTAATTTTAAAAAAAGGATGTTACCCAGGGTTTTAGAAAATGGGGGAAAGTTCACTCGGAGCTCAATCAAATTCATGGGGATAGTCCATCCCCATAGACTACCCACCTCTTACTTTATCCTTATATGTCCCCTAGTTCAAACTCAATGTTTTAGGTCGATTTAGGAAAATTGGATTTGTTTCCATGAGTAACCTAGTCCAAATGGTTGGTTTCTTTATTTATGCATTTAATTTATTTATTCACTCACACCATTGATTATATATTCCATGAAATTTATTAGCCTCACCATGATGTGTGGCAGCTTACTAAGATGGTATCTCCTACCCTTCATAGGTTTCCCTTAGTTCCCATGTAGACTTTATGGTTTCATGTATTTATAAATTCATGTATACATTATCCAATTATTGATTTTTATATCTAATATAGATTGCGGGTCAGAGGGATGATCATAGGTTTGAGATGATATTCATAGTAGTATTTGGTCTTTTATAGTTATTCATTATCACGATGTATATACATATATCCCTTGTCCCTACGTAGTCTTTTTTTGGACCTGACTTTCCATCATCATATGCATCAGTTATAATTATTATTCATCTTCACATTATTGTTTTTTAGCTTTCAAATTTTATTATAATTATTTATCCTAATATCCATTATTTTCTTTTGATCTGGTGTATCTTATTCCATCTGTATTGATGTGTTTTACACATTCCTATGAGAGAATAGTCTCCCCATGGACACACAATAATCCCTTTATTCTAGGTGGAATCCTCTAAAATTTAGAGATTCAAACTTGAGGTCTTTTATCCCAACATCTTGGGGAACCATTATTTGGCATCTAGGGTGGATTCTACACAATAATAGCAATTACTAAATTCTTAATAGAAAAACAAAGTACTTTAAAATTTTCCTTGTTATATTTTTTTTAATAAAAAATAATCAGAGTGTTTGTTATTCTAAATTTTTTTATCCCACTCACTTATAAAGTACCCCTCCATAGCATGTCCATTGAGTTACAAACCCCCATGTATCACATGTTTCACCAAATACTTATGGTCCCCTAACCAAGGCCACCCACATACCCAAACTGGTCATTAGAATAATGATGTCCCCCAAATGCCAACTCTTTTTCATTCATTGTTCTTTTCCAAATACACACCCACCCTAGAAAACATACTATGAGGTCACACATCCTGATTAATACTTGAGTCCAAGAACGATTAAATACAGTGTTTTAATCTGGCCTACTCTTTCAAAGAAAGTTCCACCTTTATGAAATGATCCATATCATTACCTACTTTTTCATTTTAAATTACAGGGTGTAACATTGAATCCCCTCATGTACCAAAACATCTACAATGTGGACCCTACATCTCCACCTAGGTTGTGTCTCTACCCTTTCAGTTGGGTTCCTCCTATGATTCCAATGAAATAATTGGGCCCTGCTGATTTCATAAAAACCCATTCCATAGAATCGTTGTTCATTCTTAGATAGGTTGGGGCCACCAATTTCCCCACAATCATGTGGTCCCAAACCTACGTCCCACCCACATTCTTGAATTCATCATAACAGTAATGATTATTACCATACTCCAACAATTTATATATAATATCTTTTCCTCACTCACACACTCCACATAAAAATTACCAGCATGTCACCCATGTAGATCACTACTACCTGAAAAAAATCCTAAATTTTATATTTTTAATTGTGTTGTATCCCAAGAATAATGGTACAACTTATTGACATGAGTAATATAATTTATCTTTCTAAGTCTTTAACATTTTTTGTGATACCTAATTATAGACTTAAAATAATTTATGATAATTAAAAACAATTAATAGTAACAAATAAAACCACTATTAAGAATCCTGATCAAAAAATAAAAATTAATTCATTATTTTAACCCAAAATTCCCATCCACATAATGTATAAATTCACATCTCTCAGTTGGTTAAATAAATTCACAAAAACATTAAATTACAAAATTTATTTCAATTTCCTTACTACAAATCGACATTTTATCATTATGGTTGTTTCGGTCTCACCTCAATCCAATACATAAAGAGACAATACAGAGAATTCTAGTAATCAATAAGTTTGAAGAAATTTTCGTTAACTTCACATTCAATTTTATTATTCAATACTTAAGTTATCCAATTTATTTTATAAAGTTCTAATATTTTTAATTATTGAATAAATATTTTATGAATAAAATTATTCTATTATTAAATATTAATTTTCAAATATTAATATATAAAATATATATCTCTTCTTATTTTTATAAGTCCTATTAATGGTTGGATTAACAATCGATTACGATGGTGTAAGTTGATCATGTATCACCACATTTATATATATTCTATGTATAATATATATATATATATATATATGTATATATGTATATATGATTATAGTTTTTCAACTACATTGTTATTGTTAATTATTTTTGATGTTCAGGTATCATCCCTCTCTCAGTCTATGATAATGTTTCGTTAAGGGTATTCTTACCTATCAACGATGACTTTGTTTATTTTTTATATCTCAACACATTAACTTATGATTATAATAACATCGATATGAGACACACACACACACACACATATATATATATTCATTTTTTTTATAATATTGTTTCATTTCTTTATTTTATAGATATCATGGATACTAAAAAATGAAAATGAATAAAAACAATGGAATCAAACAAAAATGAGATAATTTAATGATTTCATTAAGAAATTTATATCTAATAAAATCATAAAAAATAAATTTTTTATAATATATAAATATTTACATAAATTATATTAGTACGCATATACATATATCATTGGAATATCAATGATTTTTTCTTGACATATGCCTTTACAAATTATTAAGTTACCCATTCTTTACACATAGGTTTATTTCACAATTACACATTGTTTATATTTTCATTCTATTTAGAATACAGTATAATGAGTATATTATAATGGGAAAGGTGGGACCAAAAATATATATCACAACAATACATTAGTATATGTTTTATATCTCAAAATATTAATATGTTTAGACATGATGTAGTCTATATTGTCTACTATATTATGGGTGGACAAGATGCAGTTAGCTTTTCCAATAGTATTATGTTATATTTTCAATGACACATAGCATATGATTATGATTTAAAATTTTTATTCATGGGAAATTTTCCATAGTTCCTTAATATTTAATTCATAATCACGTAATTATAAACCATTGTTTACCATTTCATGATTGTTATTTTCCTCATCTTCATAATCATATCAATTCATCAATCAAGATATTTCCTATTCCTCAACCTAATATAATGATTTAATATCACCATATCATTCATATATGTCCCCAGGTGAATTAAAAAACCAATAATATTATGAAATATTTTATAAGGATTATAAACAATGTTTTAAATAATTATTAATTTTTTAATATTCATAATAAATGATATTTAGTAATTTTTATGGTAACACCTCGAGATTTTGTGAAATATTTTTTTCAAAATAATTTAATCTTTTTGATTTTTTTCAATTTATCCAACACATAAAGTAGGTTTTTATATTAAATATTTTTTTATTATGTTATATGAAACAACATGTTTAAAATTCATGAAGATCCACATAATTTTCATCTTTTTGAACATGGAACATTGAGGTCATCTTAAATTAAATCTATGACTGAATTTCCTTAATGACTTGGGTAACACGCAAGGCCAAGTTTTATCAAACTATATTATATTATTAAAAATATGATTTTTAATATAATAATATATAAACTAGCCATTATTATGGAAATTATGAATAAGATTAACTATTTTTTAAAAAATATGGTTGTATTCAATGGTTACAAATTAATTATAAATGAATATAAGAACCAATTGATTATAAAAGGAATGTTTTTATAAACATTTACATTATCCTAATAAATTATATTAATTACTATTTTTGAATGGTAATGATGAGATATATATATATATAATACATTAAATAAAATCATTATTACATTCATATAAAATATTTTATACGCATAAGATAGAAAATAACCAAATATTTCACATAAAAACATATATTTTTATCAACTTAATTTTACAGACATGTAATGGATAACCTATTTTAAATATAAATTTTTGAAATTTAATAATTTTTATATTTCAAAGAAAACATATTTTTTTGAATATAGACATAAAAATGTGGTAATGGTGAATTTTTTTAATTTTCTATTAAGATTAATTTTTTATGATGATTGAGAAATACTGAATTATAATTCATAACTAATTATTTTTCTAATTTACATATAATGATAAATTATATTTATAAATTTATTTGAAGTATAATTATTTAAATTAATCATCAATTAATAAAATCTGGGTCATTATTATCCATATCAATTTGTAAATATTTAAATAAAATTAGAAATATTTAGAATATTTTTTTAAAACCTGAAATTTCATTCCGCCTATGGGATAAATTTAAACATAATTGTTTCCACTTTAGTGATTTGAATATTAAAAAATGTATTTAATTTTGTTAATAGGATGATTTATAATTTATTATAAGTTAAATACAGTTATTGAAAATAAATATTAATAATATAATTAAAAATAATTACTATGATTAATAGTAAAATTTTCTTAACAATGGACTAAGGTTTAAAATAATGGGGAAAATGACTTCAAAACATGTACAAAATCCATTTTATATTGAAATATTGAATCTATACTCCATGAAATCTATTTTTTACATTATTTAATCCAATGTACAAGGGAAATTGTCGGTGAAATTACCTTTTCCATAATATACAACAATGCAACTCTACCTCCACTATAATAAGTCACTCATCCATCCCACTAATTCAGACCTCAAATCACATATTATCAAAAAAAATTACAATAAGCACAAGTCATAACCTCATTAATCATATAATTTTTCTTTTTTGAATAAATCAAACCAATAAATCACTTTTTTGAAAATCAAGAGGAGTTACCCAATGAAGTGGTAACACTATTCCTCAAGAATATTTGTTTAATATTAATTATCATCCCCTAAAATACTATTATTAAATGATTATATAATATCATTAGTATCATAAATATAGTTATTTTTTTTATTAATTGTTCTTTGTACACTTAAAAATATCCATCTAATGGGTAACAACATTAACTTTCTTCTGTACAGTAGTATACTGCCTTACTAAACGATATTGTTTGTTTGTCCTTTACCACCTATCATGGATTAGAATCATGATAAAAAATATATTTATTTATGATATATATGAATTTTTTGACATATTTATGCTTCCATAATTAGTATATTACCCATATCTTCATGCTTTTTATTTTTTTACATATGATTAATTCATTTGGGGAGGTGTGATCTTCCACATCCCCAAAGCGATGTGATTCATTCACACTCTACATGAATTATTTTAAAAATGGGTTCAGTGAAATTATAATATATATTTGAAAAAAAGTCATAATTTAATGATATTATATATATATCAACATATGACATTGAGTTTACGTCATTCATTATGATATTAATATGGAAACAATGTTCGTGCATATGTACGAACTCCCATCTCCCTGAACAATGTATTCAATTTCATATAAATATTTAATAGATTGATGTAAGTACAATTATAAACAATATATATGATATTTATATAATTTTTTCTCCCTTAATTAATTATACCATGATCAAAATAAGTGTATAAAAATTACAAGTAAAAACATATAAGAAAAATAGTGTGGATATTTCCTGAAATGCAACATGAACATATAATTACTAATAAATAGGTAATATATTATCATAATCAAATAATATATGGTATTAGATACAATAATATATTTATTTTTTATATTTATATTAAGAATATATATAATAAATTATTATTTAATGTGTATATATAAATTCAAGACTTATAGTAAGGGTTTTTATCCCCTGTTAATTTTTTTAGACAGAATCCTTGTTCACCACCTATTACTTATATATGGTGTATATAAATCCCATAATAGTTTTACATGATTCGTATACATAAATTTATGGTTATCTACATATCCATTTTATGATCTTGCTTTCATGGGGTTTATGGTTCAAAAGTTACTAAATCAGTAATCTAATTTTGTCTCTATTTTCATTTTTTGAGACAGATGCCTTGTTATGAACAAATATATTTTTTAATGATGTATATATAATTCCAATTTTAATGTTTTATCATGAATATAATTATAATCAAGATATTTAAATAATCATGTAATTTATTATTTTATTTTAATAAAAATTCAATGTAACCAATGTGGTTACAATTTTTTTCTGCAATCTCATATTTCATTTGGATTATTTGAGATTATGCTTCCAATGATGAAAAGTTTGGATCCCTCTATCATGAACACTAGTAAATGTTATTATAATCTATTAATCCATGATGTCTTCATTTATTATTACCATTTCCTACTCTTATTTACTTAAGAATATTTAGAATATATATATAGGTGAAGCTAAGATCATTTATACTTTCTGTCGGAAATCTATATACATTCAAAACTTTATTTTCTAAAAGTGTATTCCAAAATTTTTACAATTATCCACTAATTTATAATTGAAATTTTTTCCAATGTTTTACTTTTTTAAAAAATAGTTTTGAAGGGGAATATTAATTTCTTTTTCTAGTTATGGAACTTTTATAAAATATGAAGGCGACAATGGAATGTTTAACATGTAATTCATTGGGTTATGATAAATGTTATGTGAACTCATAGGGTACACAGTTTTCCAACCACCAATGGAAAAAAGAAGGTACAAAACTTATATACCAATCATGAAAATAAGTAGGTACATGGGTTTTTTCCCAAGCATGAATGTAAGAGGATACACTAGTTATAGCACAAGCACTAAAATAAAAGGATTCATAGGTTTTTATTCCATGACTGATGTAGTTATAGGGGAAATTTTCGTAATACTAACATGTCATTAAGGTCTTTGTCAGTATCCTCTAAATAAGATTTCCTATTTTTATGTGTCTTCCAAAACTTATATGACTTATTCCTTTGATATGCTCACATGGTTCACATTCATGACTATCATATGATTCTTGTCTTATGAACTCCCAATATTTATTCCACGACTCTCTATATGAACATTTATATTGAGAGTATTCTCATAAAATTTTATGCCTATGTTATTATACCCTTATGTTCACGTTATGCCCACATATTTAATTTTTTTTCCTTATTAGGGATTTTTGTCACCCCAATAATATGTTTCCTTACCCTGGGTTATAAATAATGGTTATAGAAAGGATTAATAAAATAGAATATCTTTAGATGAGATATTGATGATCATTAACCACACTAGAACAATGTATTCTATGTTTCCAATATTGCTAAACTATTATGTTCCAAATGCATGTACATTAGTAATTAGTTGAATATTCATCTAAAATGATCTAATATACATGAATGTAAATATGAGGTTGATATATTTGGTATCAATGTTATGGATTAGTCAAAATTTGGAAATATGACGAGAAAATATTTTTTAGATCCCTAGGAATATTTCTAACCATATTTATAGAGATGTCTCTATTGATAAGTATAAATATCTGTTATTGATTAGGAAAATTTCATATTATTTCAGTATATCATAGAGTGAATTATTACATATAAATTTATACATATATATTCACAACAAGTTTACATTTTTCTAGAACATATGTACGTAGGAGTAATTAATCTGACAAGGGGAATCATCTCTGACTCCAGTATATCCCAATACTCAACAATGGGTCTTACTATAAACAAGGTTTTATACTCCTATATGATATTCTTTTGGAATTAAAAATATCATTATGAACAATCATTATGGATTTACACTTCATTTGACTATTAATAACCTATGAAAAACATATGGTTTCATAGATTGAAGTAGTAAGTGTAATTATTAAGACGTCTTATAAGTGATTTTTAATTATAAGGGCATATTCTATGATAAATGTTTCTAAATCTATAATTTCTAGTATTATTCAATGTAGTTAACCAAAATAATATTCATGAATGTTCAATGTGATTTAAAATTTTGTAATGGGAATTCAACATGGATAATAATTTGATTTAAGGATGTTGTAATCATGTCGAATAAGTTTTTATGGAATAGTATTGACACTTTATACCTTAACCAAAAATAAGACTCACCAAGGAAGATATAGAAGGAGGTTTTGTATTGTTCTATTAATGGGGACCATGGAGTAAATATGATTCGGATTCTATTGTGTCAATAATTTTGAAGGAATCACCAAATTCAATGGATTATAGGGAAAAAAATATTATTTGACGGTAGAAAAGAAGGGAATAAGGAAAATAACTGAAATGAAAAAATAATGGGTCTATAGACACAATTAATGGTAATGTTGGCCTCCATAAGACATCATTGATGGTCAAATTATTTATGTGTGGAATACATGGTCTTTATGAAAATAGAATTCCTATGTGGAATGCCCCCAATTGGAATCAGAAATATTGTACATGTAATGGTTAAAATTCCAATGATGATGAGAGTATAGATGAAATGTGAATAGAAAAATACTTTATGTATATGATGAGGTATCACTAATATGGCTTACTGTTGATGTGGAATAATCTAATTTTTATTGTATTTTGATTCATGAATTATTTTTATATGAATAGTAAAATATATAAAGACTATATGGTATTTTTTTTCACTTAGGATTTACAAGAATATATTTAATGGTTCTAATGGACTTGAAATGTTATTTAATGGAAATTTTATGTGAATGGGAAACACTAGATTATGGGAAATATAACCATTAAAATGTAATATATGATAAGATAGTGTTTTTTGGATAAATATGCGTTGGATATGATTAAGTAATGTTTTTGTTATGTTTTACCTCAGAACTGATAATGGATTTGTGGAAAAGGTATTTGTTCCATAATTGATCGATATTAAAAAAATTATTTAAAAAACACATCCAATAAACATAATATTAAGGAAGAAATCAGGTTTTCCAACATGATATAAGGTAATTTAGGTTATTATGATGTTTCAAAAGAATACAATATAAAGGTATTCACATTTTTGGTTTATAATTAATAAGAGATACTTTATGATATATTGAGTATCTATGTTATGCAGATTTCATGACCTTATTACTAATGTTTTTGATTTCCATTTTTTAGAAGGGTTATAGGGTCAACCATTTATAGATTTTATTGGTTAAATACCATATGATGTTTCTGAGAATGTTGTATTATCTCAAGATCGTGTATTTTGGAATATTGGATAACATGTTCAACAAACCATTTGTTGATGGTAACTGATGATAGATGGTACAGATTATCATTTATCTCATTCTCTCTTACTATTGTAGGATTACAAATACCACCTTTCTTTTTTGATAAAGAGTTAAGGGTGAAATTTATCAAGAAAAAAAGGGTGGGATAATACTAAATCAAATAATAATATATTATCAGGAAAATTCTTAAACATTAGGAAAAAGTTTTGTTGAATCCAAAAATGTCATCCGCATACCTTTGACTCTAATGAATAAAATTTCCCTTAGATCATCCAATATTGAAGGATTCTTTATTGATAACATTATTGTAACCATATTATTAATCACTAAATATCATATCCTGATTTTTTGGATTCACTTACATGTATATATTTTCGATTTCAATCTATGTTCTCATATGTGGAAACATTTTTATATGTCACATTGGTTAACCATTTTGTTTCCAACATTAAATTTTTAAATCATGTTTTAGTATTAAATTTTTATGGTGGTTTTTATGAATTGAAATTTATTTTATTAAAAATTGGATAAACAAGATGAATTTTAAGGGGAAATAATTTTAACATGTTAGAATATAACCCCCAAGATGTTTGGAAATATTTTTTCCTAATTAAATTAATCTCTCTAATATTTATTTCGCACATAACTAAAAAATGTTTTTTTATATTAACGAAATATGTTTTCATTTCCTAGTAAGAAAAATTATGTTAATCAGGAACTACTTGTTTCATTATTTTTAGTTGGATCTACCCAGAACAATGAGTTTAGTTTACATTAAAATCAAGATTGACTTTCCCCAATGGCATGTGTAACAGGAAAGGATGAATTTTACCGAAAAATAATATATTATTAAAACCATTTTTACTAAATATATTAACGTATAACATATCAATTATGTGTTATTTTAGGAATATATTTAAAAATATTACTACAATATATTGTTTAATTAATTGGTTACATTTTAATTTTAATTTCATATAAGAATCAATTTAATATAAAGGGACTAATTAAAAAAAAATATATTCTTTTATTATAACATATTTAATTAACTACTATTGGTGTATGATATCAATGAAATATATAATATATATAATCAATAAAATATATTTTCCATTTGTTGAATATATTTCATAGGAATAATATATGAATATAACGAATATTACACATAAAAAATTACATATTTATAAATGATGTATTACCACATTTTAATGGATAACTAATTTAAAAATTAAATTTTGGAATATTTATAAATTCTAAATCAAAAAATAAACTTCATTTTTCAATGCGAATAATAAAAAATAAGTTATGGTGATTTTTTATATTTTTTGTGAAGTTTCATTTCTTTATGAATACTGAGAAATAATGGATTTAAATTCAAAAATGAATTTTCAGGAAATTTATTTTGAAGGCTAAATAATAATTTAATTTTTTAAAACTATAATTATATTAATTATAAATCAATTATTATAAGTAATGTCATTGGGATAAATTTCACTTTGAGATTAGATATAAAACATAGTAAACTTTTTAACATTTTTTAATACAAAAACAAATATTATCATCGCGCATGCAGGGTTACTTTTAAATTAATTTATGCCACTTCAATTATTTGAATTTGTAAAAATAAATTATATAATTGAAATAAAAAAATTTGATAATGAATAATCATATTAAATTTTATTGACAAAAAATATTAGTTAATGTAATTCAAATTAATAATAATTATTAATAGGAATGTTTTCATAATAAGGGACTAAATCTTAAACTTACTATATTACATGATATAGAAACATTGCAAGAAGTTATTTGATATTCAAATTTCTAATAAATACAAACTTATATCTAATTTTTTCCATTATTGGATCCATTTGAAATGTGAATAACATGGGTGGAATTTTCTTTTCCAAATCTTACTTGAATGCCACTTCTACTCGGCTGTTAAAAGAAACTCAATATAACCCTTATTGATGCCTCTCACGCCCTTTGTATCAATATAAATATTATCAAACAAACTCTCAAAATCCATAAATTCTTTTTTTAATCCTTATTTTCTGAATAAATCCAATAAATTTATTTTTTGAAAACCAATAGTTGTTAGCCAAATAATAGGTAATATACTTCCACAAGTATCTTTGTTTTATTTTCATTCCACATCCCCAAAACTACTATTAATACATAATTATATAAGAACCATTGTATTTTAAATATACTTATATGTTTTTAATATATTTTTTTTACCTACCATTACACAGACATCCATCTAATGGGTAATGAACATGTCGTTATTGTGAATGGCGAACTACTTCCTCACAGAATGATGTAGTTCATTTTTCCATTTCCACATCTCATGTTAGGGAATTATGATGGAAACAATTTTATAAATATATATATATATATATATATATATATATATATGATATTTATGATATATTTATTCTTCTATAATTATTATATAACAAAAACCTTGGTCTTATCATTTTCTGTGAATACGATATTTTCATTTGGGGATGTGTGGAATACAGACTCCTCAAAGAGATGTGATTCCTTCACAGCATACAATGAATGTATTAAGGATTTATTTAGTTTTTTAATGGTTGTGTCCGAAGCCTCAATTTATTATTTAAGGCAAAGACCTCTTTTTGACTGTGTAGAGGGGGACCCATTACATAGCCCAAAGGCCCAAGGCCAAGTTTCCTGAATACAAGGCCCGAGAGCCCATTTTTGGACCCAAAGGACCCATCACTAAACAGTACTGCTACAGAACCCACACAACTACATTAAAAGATACAATACCACCTCTGCTACAGTACCTGCTACAGTTACCTGGGAATTCTCCCATACCCAGATTTGATCCTAGGTCTTTTTGGATGCCAAGAAGGAGCTAGTACCACTAGGGTGCATGCTCGTTGGATGTTAATGATTTATTTAGTGAAATTGTATGATATATATGAAATGATAATTATAAATAATGATATATATATATATTCATATATTTTATTTACTCTATTAATTTCCATAAAATTATAAAATGGATACAACATTCATGCTTACGTACATCATACCATCTCCATCTATAAGGTATTCCATTTACTATTTATATATTTTATAGATTATTATATGTAAATATAATATAAATAAATATTATATTAATATAATTTTACATCCTATATAAAAAATTTAATCTTTATATAAGAATGGGTATAATGAATAAATAGTCAAAACATATATAAAAACAGTACATTTATTACAATAAATATTACAATAACACTGAATTTAAATAAATAATAAATAAAAGGTCATAAAGAAATAATATATGTTATTAGATATAATATCTGTTTATTTTGTAGATTTATTATCAAATTATATTTATTATGCATGAGTCTTCAACATTATGGAAGAAACTAATGACTTACGACAAGGTTCTTCTCTTTTATCTTTTATTTTCCATGATATGAAATCCATGAAGACCCTATATTATATATATGTTGAGTAAATAATGCCTATGAATTTATTATATAATTAATGACATTAAATATATTATAAAATACTTTTCCATTCATGATGTTTCATTATTGGGGTTTATGGATAAAAATTTCCAAATCGGTAACGTATTTTTATCAAAATTTGGATTCATTGAGACAAATGTCTTGTTATACACCTATGTTTTCTTATGGGTTGTATATACTACCTAATGAAGGTTTATATAAGAAATATATTTATTTTAATGATATTTTAATATTCATTTAATTTAATTCTTCGATAGGGATTAGGATTCAATGATGTCAAAGTGGTAAAATTTTATTGATACAATCCCATTGTTCAATTAGATTATTTATTATTGTTTTTATGTTGAGTAAAAAAAAGGATCCATCTATAATAAACATTCATGATTAATATTATAATCATTTTATACATGTAATTTTTATTTATAATTACTATTTTTTCACACATTGTTACGTAATAGAATTACGAAAACTTTTTATGATAATCTAACATTATTTTATCTTTTTGCCAGAAATATATGTTCTTTCATAAACATGTCTTCTAAAAGTGTTTCCCAGAATGTATTAAAATTAAATTATTATTTTTAGAGAGAATTGTTTTCCCAATTTTACTCTTTAATAAATATATTTAATCCAATCTTATTATCATTTTCTAGTTATTTCAATTTTTTAAATATTTATCGTGAAAAAAGAATGCTCCATATGTACATAATTACCCACATTCATGAATTTTATTTCCGTGAAGGATAATTTATAATTTTTCAAGGTT
The DNA here is from genome assembly GCA_963277665.1 of Viscum album. Lineage (NCBI taxonomy): Eukaryota > Viridiplantae > Streptophyta > Magnoliopsida > Santalales > Viscaceae > Viscum > Viscum album. The sequence goes on along the minus strand of OY728141.1, from coordinate 535,766,140 downwards.
TTTCGATGAAAATTATTTCTTATGATTATAAATATTTGAATAATTTAATTTGTTTTCCAGTGAATATTTTTTTAAAAAAAATTATGTTTAGAATATTTTTCAAATTATTTTTAATGATTTCTTTATATATTTTCAAATTATTGTTTTCAGAGAAAAATATTTCTATTATTTTAGTATTTATTTATTTCTTTTCAATTTAATTTGAAATAAAAAGGTCTTAAAAATTCATTAAAAAATATTAAAAAAATATGTTATGTTATTTTCAAGGAAAATGGTCTTAAAAAATTATTATGTTTCAAAAAATGTAAAATATATTTAATTTATAAAATTAAAATGAAATAGAAAATAAATATATATAAGAAAAGGCTGATAATTAGGATTTATATAAATTATTATCAATGAAATGATATTTTACATGAGAAATGATTCACAATGTCTTTTAACATCCTTCCCAATTTATGGTCAAAAAAATTATTGTAGTTTATACATTAATGGGGATATGATTCAAGAAATCCATTAATAATCATTTTTTGAATGGTTTAGTAGTTTATGTAATCATATTTGTGCCAACTATTTCACTTCAACATGTTATATTTTCATGAAACGTGCTTATTTTTATGGGTTATGATTTGATAAACAATTATGAGACCTATCTATTTTCCATAGGATAATATATGATGAAATTTTAATGATTCCTATTTCATTTTTTGGGTTATGGTATTATGTTTATGAAACCCATCCCATTTTAAAAGACATGATATGATGAATGTTAAATTATATTGGGGAACATTTATGTATGATTTTATTATTTCTTGATGGTGGATATATATCCATCCAATGCATTGGGTAATTATAAATGGTTTATGACATCAAATTGTACGATGGTTATATCCCAATATTGAAAATAATAAGGTAAAAATATTTTGGCACAAGATTTAACATACATTAGTACATATGTTATATCTCAATCCTAACAGTATGAGAGTACATGTGTTGCATTCCAAGACCGATAGTAACAGGGTACACGGGTTGTTATCCCACACCTGAAGTGGGTAAATGGGTGATTAGAGAATTTTTGACATGTATTAAAGGTATTGATCATTATTCTTGAAATAATACTTTCTATGTTTAATTTTTTTACACAAATAACATGTCATATACCTATGATATTATCACAAGGTACATTTTTTATATTATATGATGATTTACATGTTCTGAAATACCAATATTTATGGCATATATCATGATTAATATATTTGGTTTGATGGTTATGATCTTCAATTGTTATAATTATTTTCCCATTGAATTATTCTCATGTTATGACTAAAAATTTCTTTATTTACCCATATTGAGAATTTGACCTCAACCCTTTCTTAGGTGTCATATCCCCACGATATCATGAAATGTTTTACATAGGATTACTACAGTGGAAAATTTGTAAGAGATATTTTAAAGATATTTCCCCAATCTAGAAGAATGTGTTCCATGATTTCAAAAACACAAAACTATTATTGTCATCTAGTACGCACTTTTTTTATTTTATTAATATTCATCTAAAATGATGAAATATCAATGTTTTTTATGCCACAGACTCTATATTTACGTATGAAATATGTTACTACAGTTTTTATAAAATAAATATTTATTTCATTTTTTAATTAAGTTAGTAAAAGACATGACTTACTTGAAATAATTAATTTATATGTTTTGGGGTTATAATTGAATGACATCATTGAATATGGATTTTATATTTTTTACAGACGTATGATTTCTTAACTGATATTATTTTATTAAATGATAAAATATGAAGAAAACAAGATAAAATACATATTACAGATAATTTAAAGATTACATTTACAAATATCTTAATATAGAGGGGGAATGAATTAAAAATCATATGTATGTATGCAAACTATTGTTCTATGAAATAAAAAATAACTTAAACCATATAGGACATCTGTAATAATTTTAGTACTAGTTAGACATAGATAAATGCGGTAAAAATGACTTTATTTTTTAGATTATATCTTCCAATTTATATGTAATAACAGACTAACACCAGAGAGAAGATACTTTTTGTTCAAAAATATTCTAATCATGGGAAAGTTACTTTGTATTCTTTTAACATATGAGGTGAAATAAATCAATGGTAGAAATATATCAATAATAAAAAATTAATGGGATAGTGTTTAATCAATGTATTATGATTTCATTAATAAAATATTTCATAAGGACTGTTACCCATAATATATTCAATTCACTATAGAGACTACTTGTTATAGGATTTGAGTGTAGTGAATTAATCTGTTATAATTAATGAGTGAAATCACAAATAGATTTTATGGTAAATTCTTATTTTTATCATAAACTAAAATTTCAAAAAATATATATTCATTACTGATTAACAAATACATCTCTAAAAATATCTTCAAATCTATTAAATTATATAGTATGAAGAATTTATTATGTTTTTTTTAAATGAATTGTTGGATTTTATAGAATGTTCCCACAAACATAGAAAAAATAATATAATGATTAATCTTTATACAGGAGAACCATATTCCCATAAAAAAGTGGGTAATAAAATATTATTTCCTACAGTTTAAATGAGAGGAAACAAACCATTGAATATGGATTAATGTAACAAGGTATTGATTCAAGTGTTTAAAATAATGGCATTGTCCTGAACCACGATTTTCACCATTGATTAAATAATATGTTTGTTTTATTTCTCTATACATAGCACAATAACCTAAAAAAATATGAAGTATTGTAGGATAATCTATGATTATTTAGTCATAAATATGATATCAAAATTTTGAAAATTAATTTTTATATAATAAAAAATCAACATATATATCAACTTAACTACTTCATCTAAGAAACTGATAAACTACCTTTTATAAAATTCACTTTTCCCAATAATATTATAATTTGATTTGAAGGACTGATTAACAAAAGGTTAATTGGTCTCTTTTAAATACAAAAATTCATGTTATTTTATATTTTTCATAAAAACAAATTATTATTATATGCATTTCCCAAAATGAACATCTTTTTTGATAATATAATAATAATAATAATATATATTGATTTGTAATTGATATTTTGGATAAATAATAAATATTTTAGTGATTGTGAAAATATGTAATCTACTATTGAAGTCAATTATTTAAAAATATTACCATTGATAAAGAAGAAGATTTTTTTTAAATTGAACATATTAATATTTTTATTATAGATTATTATTAATAACTTGAAAACTATACAAAATTTATAAACCCATTGTCAGAATGTTTTTAAAATTTATGTGGGGTTTTAATAAAAAAGTTTTGTTTAATGTTTTGTTTTGTTATTTATAACATTATGAAATTATGTTTTGATTACTGTAATTTTAGAGAAATACTCTTATATTGATAATTATTTTATTTTTAATTCATCGATATTAGTTCCATTGATAATTCATCCTTTATTATAAATTAGTGATGTTCAAAAGAAACCATCCATAAATGACATTTCTCCCACTACAAGTGATTGGGGTACAATTATTTCCCATATACAATTGTTTCTATTTGATAATATGAATTTAGTATGTTGAATCATATATTACACATTATCTAATAAGTTTTATTTAATTTTTATGATTTAAAAAGAAATTAACTATTTGAAAATTAGTTCCATCGATGATATATATATTTTTAAAAAAAATAAGAGTAAACGGTCCAAACATGTTTGAAACCTATTTGGAAAGGAAATTAGACTTGAATGACCTGAACATTCGTAAAAATATAATTATCTATATATGGAATCCATTTACACTTGAATAGTGTCATGATATTATCGAAAAATAATTTGTGGATGCTAAATGTCTCTTTTAATCTGTGAATAAAAGAGTATCACTTCTTCATAATAAATATGCAGCTTACAAAAAAATAACTCGTTAATGATATTCTATATTACACTACCTAGATCCTTCACCCAAAAACATAATCCCATAGTTAGTTGTAGTTGTCGAGTTCCCTTAAATTTCATGGGGACTTCTATGGATGTTCAAGTCTCCAACATATGAATTTTTATCTTCTTATGGTTTTTACCTTATTATTACTCTTCCAAATATATTACCATAGTAACAATAATATTACAATATAATTATTATAATAACTATGTGTTTTATACTAGTTTTAAAACCCTTCATTATCCTTTTCTATCCACTTAAAAGAATAATGGAATTTTAATAATGCTTGTGCAGATACTACAACCTCCACAAGAAACATTTTGTAAATATTTATATTATTTCTCATTCATCGAAAAAAATTCATTATATGTGGTATGTTATGAATAAAATCAATATAATACTATTATTATTCTCTTATAATTATATTATGTATATAAAAACCCTTCATAATTGTACTTACCAATCTAGTTAAAGTATGATCATGTTTTAGTTGGTTCAACCACATAAAAAATAATGTGAAACATTTTCATATATGGTCATGGTATCATAAATAACAATATAATATTTGTATAATAATAAAATAACAATTTTATATGGTTATAAGAATATTATATCAATATTTTTTATTTCATATTATTGTGTATTCTTCATTTCTAAAATCACTGAATTAAGCCAACCCTATTTCTATTATCATTCATTAAATCTAAAATAGTAATTTGATTAAATGAGAGACAAAAAAGTAAATATAAATTATATATTATTGATGTTATAAATATATTATAATTATTAAATTTGAATTAAATATTGGGTAATGATAAAAATATATTAATGTATGCAAAAACATTTAATGATTTTTTTAACATGATATTAAACAAAATGATTTAAATAAATTATATAAATGATGATAGTTTTTATCAATTATTGATATATATATATATATAAGGATATGTAAAATGTATTGAACATGATTACCATGATGATAGAAGTGGTTAAATAATTCCATCAAATTAATCGGTATACATAAGTGTCCTGGTAAGCCAAAATCCATTCATTAAGTTATATAATTTTATATTGAGCTTCAATTTTCCAAGAAATTGAAAATTTATTAATATTATATATTTATTTGAAGAAAAAACAATTTTAGAAAAAAATAAATTCCATTAATGGTAATCATTAATGTTTTCATAAAAAAGGAAATGTTTTTTATGAAAAAGACTCATAACTAATACTTTTATATTTATTAATATGAAATATATTCAAAAAATATTTCAGTGATTTGGTATTCATTATCATAAAATTCTATTTCTATATTGGTTTGATCAATTATATTTTTTTGTCAAATTACTTTGTTTTGATAATGATATTCTAATATCTTATAAATTCTTACATTCATGTAATGTGATAAGTTTATAAACCAATTTTTTTTCAATGGTTCATTGGATTTATTATGATGAGTGATTTTTTTGTTGGAAACATTTGTATTGATGGTGATTGGTGGGGAACAATATCACAATACAATTAAATTGTTTAATATGATATGTCATGACATATTTACGCATTGACAAGATTGGGTGTCCCAATGCATGGGAACAATATAAGATTGCTCACATTTTCAGGCATTAGCATAGTCAGTTTTTTCACATATGTGTGGGAACTCTCACATATTTTATTATGCATATTATTGTGCCATATTATGTTTTTGGTAACCATGTTTTAAAAAATTATCATTTTGCCTATAATTTTCATGATATTATCTATTTTAATGATAATTCCTTATTTTTTATGTATTTTTTACTTTTGTGTCTTGATCTCAAGTTATATGACTATTGATATTTTATTTAAGATTGTTATCCTGTTTTTTATTCCTAAGTGGTTTTTTATGTTATCATGTTTCTCCATCATATTTTATGTTCATAATACTTTGTTTCGCAATATGTGATTATAATATTTATTTCTTCATTATGTTTTCTATTATATTAGAATTTGTTGTCCCCTGCTAATAATTTCTACTCACAACAGTATAATTTCTCATAATTCCAATGTTATGATGAAGATTTTATATTTATAAATTTTAGTAAAAGGGTTTCGCGGATACTCCTTCATGATGAATGCTAAAAACTATTATAATATATGGTGTTTATCTAGATAATGTCAATGAAAATAATGTTTCATTACCATAGTTTGAGTGACTGATGTGAGATGTTTTAATTATATCATGGGATTGATGTATTATTTATTTGTATTATTTTTCATTGGCCCATATAGTTTATATTATAGAAGGTTATAGTTATTTTTGATATAATTTTAGTTTTTTTGAATACTATTTTGGAAAACATTATAGAATACACTGAATATAAGATTAATATAACATTATGTGGATTTTTTATGGTATAGGTTATGTGTTATTCCATAAAATACATCCCTATCAATTAAATACTTGTGTAAATAGTATTGGAACATATGAAAATAGAGGTTATGTCCCAAACTAATCTTAATATATTATATATCATCCATCACTATGGAAGAAATAGAATGGGTCCTTACTTCACACCTTGTTTGAGACTCCTAGAGAATATTATTTTGTTAATCAAATTACCTTTATGAAAAAATATATTTTTATAATGTTATATTACTTATTCAGTTATAAATAAATTTAAATAAAAGCAAGATTTCAATATATATAATAATATGGAAATCTTTTGAAGTCATTATTATGTCCTTTCTCCATATTAAGGGTTACCATTTATTTATAATCATTAGTTTAAGTATAATAATTCATGGTTTTAATTTAGCTATTATTATGGTGGGATCATGAATGAACTGAGTTAACAATTGGTGTAATAGAAAATGTGGAAGTTAAACCAATGGTAAAACTAATGAGATTAGTTCTAGAATTAAAAATATCATCGAACTACTCAACCAATTATCTCATGCAATGGAGAAATCATAAATTATATTAATATCTAGATTTCATCAAGGAGGGAACAACATTCTATGAAGAAATTTATAAAGAGACATCCTACCTCTTTTATAGGGTCTTCCAATAAACTAGTCTTTTTGTAGTAGGTTAATTAAATGTTAAAGATAATTTCCATTCCCTAGTGCTCAGACAATGAAATGTTTTTTGGAAGTATATCATTTTGAAGTTGATACATAAGGTGGTGTTATCTCATTAAGAACACCATTTAAAAGAAGAATTTATACTCTACGACAATAGATAGATTATTAAACATATTTTTCACTAATTATTTTCAATGGTGTCTTTTTAGAATAATGGTGTTTAAATTGATGGAGTGAAGAAAGTTTTATATTAGTCTATTTGGTCATCAAAATCCAATTTCACAAGTCCTGTGATGAATGAATTCTTTATTATATCTACCATGGATACTTATATCAATAATTTATTTTCTAGATTAATGCATATTAATAATATGACATTACATATAATTAAAATTTTGAGCTGTGAAGAGACTCTTTGATGTTCTTGTAAGATTTATATGGAAACTGGAACCTCACAATACAGCATTGAATTGAAAATTAATGTGCAGATTCAATAAGGCACTTAATGTAGTACACATGGTGTGAGGAAATCCAAAGATATTATATAAAATATATTTTTTTGAAAACCCCAAAATAATTATTCAATTCTTTCATGGATATATTTTTATAGAGGTAATTAAGGATACTATGCCCAAAACTATTGAACTAATCCTAAGAGATCAATTAATTCTATAGAATCAAAAAAAGTTCATTCTAATCATATGGATACAATATAATACTTCATTTAATGTATTAAATGAATTATGTGAATAAATTACCCAACACATTTAGTTGTGATGAAAATAGTCCTTAGAAACCATACAAACATAGGGATCAGGGAATTCCATTCATGATCGACACTATGGAGGTAGATCAAGATAATTATGTGGTATTAGGTACTCCTAATATATATTCGAGATATATAAATTCTTTACATGGTTCTAGTTTATTGAATATTTTTATATCTAAATTTTTTTCGTATAAATATGGATCCACCACCAAAATTAATGGATATTGAAGTATTTGTAAAAATCCTTTGTGACACAATTATTATTTTTAAGATTTACAAATAATCATTGACATATTTTTATTTTAAGATACTTCCAATTTATTGAATTTTTCTTCCATTCCATGAATTTTATATATTATTGTGTATTGATTGATTTTCCCTAAAAATACACATGTGAACTATTGAGATAATGATATTTCATTTAATATCCCAAATCGTCACATGATCAAGTGTCAATGCATGGATGACTATTAAGTCACTATAAAACAAAATTCATTAATAAGGTATATGGTTCACAATAACTTGTTAATCATGGCTTAAATGATCGATGATAGATCCAATATAAATAAGATTCATATTTTTTGATAATTAAAGTATTTATTTCTTGATGAAAATATGTGTCTTCTCCTTGAGTGTGTGGATTATATTTCTATCAACATAAAACCATGGTCCATTCATATTTCATTGAATCTATATATAATGGCATCCAATATACTAGAAGAATTAAAAAACCAACAAAAAGTCTATTTTTACAAGGGTTTTATACATCCCAATAAGTCACCATAGGGTGAACTATTTCAGTTTATCAAATATATAGATGGATCAGTATTCCAATTCATTGAATATCAAATTTTTAATAATATATAAATAAAAAACAAGTACCTTATCCCTCTCATCAAAGGGATATTATATCAAATCCAATTAGATCAATACATATCAAATATTGACATTCAATATGGATACCATATGTAAAGAATCAGATGGGGGATATTTCCAACATATATATACATTTGAGTTTTAGACACTATAAGTTTATAATGATTTCATTTGGACTTATCAATTCCACTTTGATCATTACATATATAACGCATATATGTATTAGATGAAAAAATGACTAATTTTTGGTAACCTTCATAAATTTTATTCTTCTATATTAATAGAGCATGAAGATCACATTAAAATTTTGTTAAATACCTTGATAAATGAAAATTTATCATCCAAATTTATAAAATGTGTTTCTTGGATACAAATGGTTTCATTCATCAAAAATTATTTAAAAAAATCGAATGTTAGTTATTCCAAAAAAATGGATATTATTAATAATTTCCCAAATACAACCACAATAATTGAAATTTTTATATTTCATGGTATAGTGATATATTAATGATACCATATAAGAAATTAATCATTAATATAAACTACAATAATTATTTTCTCATTAAATGGATAAAATTTCCATTTTATCGAGGAATGTGAATAATATTTAATGGAACTAATAGATAGGATGGTCACTAAATCAATAAATACATTAAATTATAGCAGGGTAGGGTGTGTAATATAATTTTATACATTGAAAATGTTTTTTTATTTCATACTCATGAATACTATTATGGTAGTTTCTTATTGATCATTCTAGTTGATGAATACTGAGAAATAAATCCCAATGCATTCTTTATTGCAAGAAAAAGTGGTCTTTTTAGTGATTACAATGTGACATAATATCAATATATGAATGTTATATATATATATTAATATATATTTATTAATAATGTAAAAAGAAATCCCATAAATAGACTGTTAGAGTTGTTAAAATATTATGATTGTTTTATACAATACCACTAGGGATGTAAAATAAGCTTGATTATGAATTGAGTAAAAAATATCAAGCTAGTATATCCATGATGAGGATTATGAAAGATACAGTATTTATATACTTACTGAGGATGAATATTGAATTGAAAAATTTATGATATAAATATTATCTTTCCCAACTTAAAGGTAACCTTTTTAATTATGAAAATATCATTGTATACCAAACTTTTGATGTATATCAGTATAAAATATAGTAAATATTGTGCTGATAGACAATTATAAAAATGGATTTATATGGTTTGGAACCCCGATATGTGTCCCATCATATAAATTTTTGAAGAATGAAGTTTCATGGGATGCACAAATGTCATTCCTTTCAATACATCATGGAAGAAAAAATATATATACATTACTATTATTAAACAACTTGTGCGAGATTATAAAGAGAAAAATTGTTGAATCTGTATCTTGATTATTGGTATTAAATCATGATATGGATGAACTGCATAAGTTTAATGGTATATTTCAATGTGATCCCATACTAGCATGAAAATGGAAAAATGATGAACATCATTGGGTGACACTCCAAAACGCCTAAAGGAAATAATGATACTTAGTTTGTAGTTTATCATCTTTTAACAATGGTTTATTTTTTCCATTAATGATAATCTATCCCTTAACCAACTCATCATGATAAACATAAGGGGTGGGGTGATGTTACATATAGTACCACTAACATTTTTATTTGATCAGGATCTAAGGTCTACATCATGGTTTGGGAGAATCCATCAGAATGATTTAGATCTAGAGATAATATTTAGAACATCATACCATCTTAAGATATATGATCAATATCATAGGAAAGTCAATATATTGGGGAGATGTTTATATCCTATTAAATGGATTTCCATGTATTTTGTGATCAAATCCTTCACCAAATGGATTTCACATATAACGAACGGGTCACTATTATCATTTAGATAACACTATATATGGATATGTATGGGAATAGAGGAATTACTCTAATACCCTAGAATTCTAATAAAGAGATGAATTTAATAAGTTTCCACCTTTCCTATGAACTGAAAAATATATTCAAAGAATACAATGGTATAAGAAAACATAACAAATTCAATATAAGTTTTATATATAAAATAGTTTTGGATATTTATGGTTCAATGTTTGTAACAACATGTTCCTTTAAATATTTAAATATAAGTGATTTATTAAATTGGGGGAAAGGTGATGTTGAGACTTAGAATCATATATACCTTTGATATTCATGATCAATTGTGGTAATATAATATCCCTTATCACTCTATCCATACTTGACCATAGTACAAAATGTGTTTTATTTATCACTTTACCCTTCACATTTTATATACACAGAATCAATTAGATTAGAACATGATCTCTCATATGAGGAATCGACATTTGGAATTTTGGATATAATAGATAAGGTGATGTAGAAGAAGAATGATCATTTTGTGAAGGTTCTGTGTGTAAATTATAATTTTTAGGATGATAAATTGGATCCTAGGTATTTGATTATAGAAAATTACCATCACTTTTTTCTTCAATTTAATGAAAATTTTAGGGTGAAGTTGTTTTTAGGTGGAAGAATGTAATGAAAATATTTTTTATTCATTAATTAAATAGAAAGCTCAATGGATGACTCCATATATATTACCAAAATCCAAAAATGGACTATAATAAGTTATCCATATAATTGCATTGTATAAATAGTGGCAACATAATTATTAAAATAAATAAATAAATAAATAAAATAATATTCACCATTAAAATCCACTCGTATACTATAGCTATGAAATAAATGAAATAGTATTTCTAAAATTTACATCATTTCAAGAAAATTTTATATCGATCCGAATGAAGGGTTAACATTAGAATAATTTCCCACATGTTTATAAAACATATTTTTACTATTTTATCCTTTTTTATTAAACTTAAAATTTCTAAATTTATGTATCTGAATAGATAAAATTAACATAATTTTTGAAATTTTTATAATACAATTTGAATATAATGATTTTTAGGTTTTACATAAATAATTTATCTTAATGTAAATAATGATATTATCAAATTTATTAATTCTATAGCTTTTATAAAGTTTGTCTATTATATGAATACACTAAATGATTTTTCATCCACATATTATTAAATAAATTATGGTATAGTAGAACAAGTAATTTCTAAATAAAATTTAAAATTTATAAACCCATGGTTATAATTTTTAAAATTTATGGGGTATCTTAATGAAAAAACATTTTGATATCATTGTTTTATAAAATTATTAAATGATGAAATATTGTTTTTGATGTATTTTATTTTAAAATAAAAAATAATTTAAATGTAAACATTATTCACTACTGGAAATATGATCTTTCCCAACACTTCTATACCAACGGTTTGTAAAAACCGTTGGTATAGCTACCATTTCCCAATGGTTCACCAAAACCGTTGGGAAATCCCTAGATTTCCCCACCTTTCCCAACGGTTCACCAAAACCGATGGGAAAGGGTGTCTTTGGAGCCTCTTTCCCAGCGGTTTTAGTGAACCGTTGGGATAGAGTGGCCTTTCCCAACGGTTCACCAAAACCATTGGGGAAGGGTGTCTTTGGAGCCTCTTTCCCAACGGTTTTGGTGAACTGTTGGGAAAGAGTGGCCTTTCCCAACGGTTTTGGTGAACCATTGGGAAAGGCCACCCAAAAATTCAACATTCGGCCGAAATAATTCAACCCACCCCTAACCTATCCCAACGGTTTTGAAAACCGTTGGGATAGGTTCTTTGATTTTTTTCCAGATCTACTAACTGAGAACATTATATAAATCAAAATTTTAAATAATTATGATAATACATATATATATTTTTGAAATTATGTTTACAAAAGTGATGTTATCTTAGTGGTTAAGTCGTTCGATTATAAACGAGGGGTCTTGGGATCAAATCCCAGCTGATGTTTTATTTTTGGAATTTATATACCAACGGTTCCATTACCATTGGTATAGATTTCATATTACCTATACCAATGGTTTCCAAAACCGTTGGAATAGGTCTATACCAACGGTTTTCCAAAAACCGTTGGTATAGACCTATCCCAACGACTTACTTGGCTACGGTTCTCCAAACCGTTGGTATAGGCTATACCAACGGTTTCGAGGCCTATACCAACGGTTCCAAACCGTTGGTAAAGGTTAGTTTTCCAGTAGTGATTGTAAACTCATTGTATTCATTGAAATTTAAAAATCAAATAAAACAATATATATTTTAACAAAAAAATACCCTTTTACAAAAAAAACAACAACTTATTGGGAGTTACACGTACATGTGTAAATATTAATTTCTATACACATAAAAGTTTTTTTAACATAAATTTTATTTAATATTTAGAATAAATATGTCCAAATTTTATAATAAAACTCATTTTATATTAATAGATTAAAATATGATTACCTTGGTTAAATTGAGTTACCTCTATGAAAAAAAATAAATTTATACATGTTATTAAAATTTAAATGTAAATAGTTTCCAACATTATAAATAATATTATTGAAATATGTTGTTGAATAGTGCCCAACCAAGGCGTACTCTACACTTTAATTTTTCGTAATTTTCTTCCATTGGACCTCGAATAGTGACTTGAAATTAATGAAAAAGGATTTTTTTCCTATAATTATTATTTTTTCATATCATAAATGTATACCACTACCACCCATAAAAGATAAACATCACCATAAAATTACTTATTTAAAATCCTCAATTTTAATCTCCACATACCCCTATACCATGAAAATATGGCTATAATGACACATATTTATCCACCACCTTTAAATTTCTTAGGGACATCTAAAAAAAGATCATGTATCCAATGAAAGTATTACTTCCTAGTTATCATTATATTTTTAAAAATGATACAAAAGAATAATTTTTTTATTAAAAAATTGAAATTACTGTTTTTAATAATGGTATATAGATTCCCATTTCATGTAATGAATTACTAGTGAGAAATAAGAAGATTACAATATGACCTATAGGTTTTTTCTCATACTTCAATTCCTACACCACCATAGGCTAGATAGATCCAACGTAGTCCTAGTTGCACCAAGGACAACCCCATTAGTTTCCCCCCCCCCCTTATATCATCCCATGCACACACACCTGTGGATTCTCTATGAAAAATGATACATGATATAAAGGGTTGACCCCCCCACCCAACCAAATGTGGTTTGATGGTTTTATTTTACCATTCTACCATCATACCCCCAATAATACATATATAAGGTATCAATTGACTACGATCATAGTGAGAGAACATGCCCAGAACATGATGAATATCTACTATAAATGTATTATTAATTAATTATAATTATTTTGTAGATATTTTGGTATATTCACAGTTAAATTTGATCTTATTAATTTCAATCCAATTAGAATAAATAAATAAATTAATTCATTATTGTGTACTATATTCCACCTCTACAAAGAACTATTTTTTTTAATTATTCTTGTATTTTTTTCCAAAAAAACATTAATATTAAAATATAGTTCCACATAAAAAAATAATAAAAATATATTTATTATTCTGTTAAAATGATATAATTCAAAAAGTAATCACCTACTAAATCATACTAACCAATTGTGTTAAACCATGTTCATCATTAGTTCGGTTTGACCACCAACATGAATGATACTATAAAACTAAATCATATATTATTTTGGGTATTAAATAATGATATAATTATATTGTGATAATAAAATCATTATTTTTAAGTGTTTCTAGTAATATCTTATCAGTTATTATACTTTTTACTAAAATATCTTTTCCATTCATTTTGAAATAACCTGACATCGTTTCCATCATCAAATAGTTTATCTTAAACACTTATATAATTCAATGAAAGACATAAAAATAAATATATGTATTAAATTATACTATCATTAATGATATATTAATTATCTAATTAGAATCACTAGGTGAGTAATAATATCAATTTTTTGAACCAAGAAAAAAATTGTTGAATATATTGAGACCAACTAAAGAAAAATTTGATAAAAGAATTATATAAATGATGGATTTATTTTTTAATTAAGTTGATATATATATATATATATATTATGTCTATTAAATAATAAATTAGAATGTTTATATTTATTGTGGAGGGATTTAAAAAATTCTGTGGATATAAAGCGTAAGGGTAAGGAACTTGTTATCTCAAATTCTATTTCATGAGTTTTGTATTTTTCATATTCATGTTTTTATTCGAATATATTAAATATTAAATTATACTATTTCATCATATATATAACCTTTTTTTTGAAATTTAACTCTTTGAATGATATTAATATAATTTTTATTTAACATTGGTGATTTTTTTTCATAAAAAATAGGACATGTGACTATGTTTATTAGAATGATGAACATGAAATGTTTTAAAGAAAACTATTTTAAGGAATTTGGTTTGATTTTCATAAAATTATGATTCTATATTTAAATGAGGTTTCTTATGTTATATTTTTGGAATGATTTTTGATATTGTAATTTTTATATCATATGATATATTAAGGTTTCATTTTGGGACATTTTTAAAAACACATTATTTTCATATAGTATATTTATGTAATGATGATGATCTATTTTATGTGGGACATAATGTATATATAATGAAGGGTGGGGGAATATATAAATCTATACTGTATTGCTATATGATTATATCTCATGATATTATAAGATGTCTATATAAATGGTTTTTTCACAGATGAATGTCAATGTGGTGTTTACATACATTTTCATATGTGGGGAGAATGATTTTGTTAACATAATTGTGGACATAATGACTTTTATCAGATAGTTTCTTCAATTAATGGGAATTTTTTTATAATTTTTCATCATGTTATCAAAAAATATTCAGTATTAATTTTTTTTAAATGATATTATATGTCACCTTGATTATGAATTATCTTAGAAATATTCCATAATTTTATATTGTTCACAAATTTTATATGAATATTGACATGTGTTTTAATATTGGTAATATATTTTATTCTTCTTTAAAAATATTTTTTTACGATAAATTTTTTTTGTACATCCTAAATTTTGATTATAATACTTGGTGTTGTGATATTTTATGATTATATTTAAATCTTACTCAGGTTCTCCTTGATGTTTTAATATTTTTCCCATGATGAATGTTTCAACTCATTCTTTGTTATATTTTCTTATCAACATGTTATGAAGATTATTATATCAAATTATATATATATAACTATATAAGAGCAAGATTATAGAGAATTATTCCCAATTTGTAATAAAATAATATAAATATATACATAAGAATGAGGATACTAAACCTTTTTATCCTTTGTTATAGTGACGATTGTGAGGTGTATTATCCAAATCATGTGATGAATCAATTATTTTTTTTAAAGTTTATCCTAAGCCTTTATAGGAACCATGATATTTGGGATTTATAGTACATGAATAATCCAACCAATATTATAGTGGAATCAATGTCTCACCTCAATGCACAACCCATGGTGCAATGATTCAAACAAAAATGATCTTTTGAACTTTATAAGGCATTTTAAATAACCATTGGAGTTTTAGGGTAATCAATAAAAACATATAGTTAATCTCAAGGATCAATATATGTATTTTCACTCAAAACCATTATGGTGAATGAGTATATTAAATTGGTGAAAGGAACATTAAATAATCACTCAGTAATGGTAATGTTTAATTTTATAATAGCTTAATGAATTCCTTCTTGTCGTTTATTATATATAGGAATATTGAAAAAATTAAGAAATGGGTATATCTTTGAAAAAAATTTGTTATAATTTTATTTAAAATTTGGTTCTGAACTCTTCCTCTTATTAAATTATTTAGGTAAAAATCATCAAAAAACCTCCTTATTATTTAGTTGGGTGAATTTTTCATTATACATATCTTGTATTGGATTTAATTATATAGAGATTATAACAACTATTATGGTAATGAGTTTTTTTACATATCCCAAACTATCTCATCCTCCTACACAAATACATGGTATATTATGAATCACTTTATGTAAGCAATTTAATGTAATATGTATTGATACAAATGGGGAAGAACATCTTAATCAATTTTTCTAAATAAAATAAAAAATAACATTGAGAAATACCCACTGTAATGGAATATAGTAATTTATTTAAAAATAATTATTTTTCCATCCCCATATTATTATATAGAGTTATCATTAAAATCAATACAATTATGACACTAATTTAAAAGAATTAATTTAAAATTTACCTTATAGAATAGGGATAGTGTAAAAATGAATGTATTAGAGATTTTAAAACATTTTATAAAATCTTGAGTGTATCACGATTGGGTGCACTAATTTTCCATTTCAGAAACAATTATAGGTTAATAAATCTTTTCATCATTTATAAATATACCAATGAAATGAAAATAATGGAAAGTATCTGTATCCATGGATTATTGGATTATTCGAACAAGTTAATGGAGATCAATATATTTCTAAACTAGATCTTTGATCTAATTTACAAAAGAGTAATGTGAGAAAAAATATATTCATAAACTACCATTTTTTATAAGATATAGATTATATGAATTCATAGTGATTACATTGTGTCAATAGATTTAACTAAATATCTCTTTGGACATGATGAATCTTTTCATAAGTGATTACCCTCATGAATTTATTTTGATATTTAATAATGGAATTATTAAATAATTTATGATCACGTATGAACAATTGTAATATTTATGAATTTTTCTAATGACATTAATAGATAATATGTTATACAATAAATTTACACATGGGTACCTTTTAGTTATAGAATCTTACAATATTGAGGAATTTCATCAAAGGACAGATAATCTATATTGATACTTCTATTAAATATTAATTTAGGAATTAAAAAACCAAAAAAATCACAAATATATGTAGAATTTATTATTATACTAGGAAATATCAATATTTTATTAGAAACTTATCATAAATGTCTTCAAATTCCCTACCCGGGGCTACTACACGGTGACTGGTCCTAGGGCACCAAAAATCCAAAAATGGTCATCACTTTATTCTATAAGATGCTAGCTATTGATGGGGGGTCTAATAAATACAATGGGTATATTACATAAATTAATTATAGTGAAACCAAAATTATATATAAAAAATAAAAAATAAAAAATTCATGAAAGATAAAAAACACATTAAATATCATACATGTAGTCACATTACTTATTATACATTTAATAACCACCCAATGGAATGATAAAAATTATAAAATAAAACCAAAAAAATAAAGTAATTGGCCCAACATCTATCCTTAGTTATTATCCTAATATCATAATACATTAATATTTATTTCATCTAGATATATGAAAAGTCCTATGATAACATAAAATAAAGACATAAGGTATGAACAATAACATAAAATCTATTATATGTTTTCATAATATATCTTTGTAAGGTCTTGAAAATAACCTCATATTTTTTCCTACATATATGTCTTTATGAAAAAGTAAATTTAAAAAAATATACATGATAATTTTTTCATAGTGGTCTATCTAGTACCCCAATACACCATATGAGGTGCACACACTAATAAAGTCATTGGGTACTAACATTTACACACTTATCCTAGCCATAGCTACATTGTAATCATTATATAATCCACCCATGGACTCATTAAAATATGCTAATGTCTGACTCATACAATAATATTTATTATAGGGTGACATCCAAAACCTCAACCTAATAGCAATATATAGCATAATTGTTCTAAATAAATTAATAATTTTACCACCCCTAATAACTATATAGAGGTACATCAACCATCTCATATAATATAACACTACAAATAAAACATGGTAGTCCTTAAGATAAGCATTTTCAAGCCATAATGCAATTACTGAGCACCAACCCAAGTCATGAATATCAAGGTCTTATTTTGATACCCAATGTGATTGGGAACACTCATTCCACTCACCCATTCGATGTATGGAATTGTCGTATATCCAATAGCGTCATCATGGAATGATAATCCAACCGAACAATCATTACTGACACTAGGATTGTCTATCATAATGTTCCACCATCATAATCAATAGTGATACCAAAATATCATCTAATCCATATAAAAAATAGGAATTTCTATTTATAAAATCCATACATTATGTTTTGTATCACACCATATTTCTCATCCAATGATACAAGAGATTATGTTACATAAGAGTTATACCCTTATTAAAACATATTTAAACTCACCCATCTAGGTGCCTATTGGGACATTGAAATATTTCAAGATATATATATATATATATATGTGTATATAAATGATGATAACATATCATATAATCCACCTATATATAATATCACGTCATGATGGATCATCTATCCAATATCATAAGGTTAAATCCAACCCTAACAAGCCATGATACTTTATGATTCAGCTAACCTGGGACTATCTGAGGTGACCATATTCTACATGACCTATTCCTCAATTAGTTGGGTAAAATTCCAAACAAAAATAAACGTGAAATCCCAAATAAAATTTCAAAATAAATCCATTCACCCTAATTAATCACCATGAATCTTCTACAACCCTAGTTAGTTGTTTTACCTCATACATAGGATGTGTCTCATTCTCTCTCATTATTTCTCAGACTAATTTCAGGCATGTATCTCCACTAGAAAAAATAACTCAACCTAGGTTATTCCACCTCTAATATTTTACCCTAATGTATCAAATAGTTCAATATGCATCTGAATTTTCATCCTAACCCCTTAAAAAACAATAATCATGAAACCTTGACTCGCTAATGTGCTAAAGAGTTATTATTCATTGAGTAGGATGCCAAATGCCATCGTCTTCCATCTCTCCAAGGAACTAGTAGTCCCAAAACCAATAACCCAAATCAATTTTCATATACATTCATAAAAAATAATATACATAAAAAAGGAAATTCTATTATAGGTTCCACCTACATGGTAGATGGAGATAAAAAATCATATTAATTTGTTAAACCTTTTCTATGCAAAACAATCCTCACCGATGTTCTTGGGAACCTGTATCATTCTTCACATCAATATAATATTATTTATAATAATTTATTATTAATTCAAACAAATAATTTAAATAATAATTATAACCTAATACTAAGTAGACATCATGTACTCAATGGAACATTGATCCATTCATTGATTTCCACTACTGGTGAACCACATGATCAAGGTTAAACAAAATACAAAAAATATATGTCTTCTTAAAATGATTATTTTATAAAAAAATTATTTAAAACTCTAGAAAAAATCACTTAGTGAAATATCATTATTGAATCCACTTCTTATGGTTTGAATATATCATATCGGGTCCTCATATACCATTTTTGGGTGATAGAACAATCCATTTAAGTTCATTCCTTTATGATATGATATAATAAATACCAAAACCCTAATCCCAATTGGGATAAATTGGATAAAAATTGTTTAAGTATGAATAATGGGATAAAATATTAAAAATTATTCATCTAATGAAAAATATAATATGAATCCACCCCAAATAAATGAGGGTGATTGATTTTGTGGTCCAATCATCAAGACTCCCATGAATGTGCTTCTCAATAAAACATATACTTGATCAAAACCACTATTTAGGTGGAACACACTAACTAAGATTGTATGGATATTTATTTTGTGCCATGAACATAATTATCTAGATTCTCGGCCACACTATCTCAAAAAAATTAATCCATAAATACCTTCCTCATAGTGTGAAGGGATTGAAGTGGGCCCATGTTTTACACTTCCTTCTCAGTTCCTCTTCAAATACTATTATGAAAACCATAGCTATCCATTGAAATGTAAAACATATTAAGAACACTATTTTAGGACATTCATGTTTCCCAAGATTATTTTAGGTTCTTGATTCCTAGTTTCCACAAAATCAGAAGACCAAATTCACTTAGGTGTATCTAACTCAAAATGAAACGGGTTGTTACATATGTCTACATACAATTAAATATATAATAATGAATGGAGAACATATTTGATGCAAAAAAAATGTACATAATAATATTTAGACCTCAACTAGAGTTTATTCATTAAACTTATGCTCACACCATCAACTAGGGTAGAAGGTATTATGATATATAGTAAATTTTCAAAGATAGTGTTAATATATGTATTCTTAAAAAATAAAAAATAAATAACAACTACTTAATGATAATGTAAGATCCATGAAGATAGATACAAATTGAATTATCTAAATCTAGGTTTTTACTATCATTAAAATATTATTTTGATGAAGTACCTATATAGAGAGATGTGTGATATATAAAATAATCTAAAAAAATTAGAGAATGTATTATACAAAAAGGAATTATATTTTCATTACTAAGTTTATTTTTTTTCATTCAAATTACATGGTTGATCAAAATACTACCATCATGGACTGGTTAATTAGACATGTTATTATGGATATATATATTTAACTACCAACCTATCTATGAATGGATTGAGAAATGAACTACATTCATAGATAAAGAAGGATCAATCGCCAAATTGTAATAGTATGGTGAAAATAACACAATTCCAAAATTCATACCAAAACACAAATCTAAAAGAAAATTTATGAGGTATAAGTTGATGCTATAGATCAATGAAATAAGGTCACATAAATAATGTAATAGATGATTCATGAATTCAAAATTAACAATGTTGATAAATTTTGTTATTAAATACTCAATGGTCCCTCAATATAAGCTATAAGGATTGAAGTGTAAGTTAATGTACACAGTTCTTGTTTATCTGACCATATTTGATGTACAAAAAATTAGTGAGATCATTGAGATTAATTATTATAGAAAAATGTAATGAAGGAAAATTTAGAGGACACATAAAAAGTGATTTTTGTTCTATTATGTGAATTAAATTAATATAATACCCCAATGTATGATGGTGAAAATACAAATATTTCAATTGAATTGCGAGAAAACCATTGTGTAAATTTTATGGGTCATTCAAAGGAATATAATGGAAACAAGGATATATTAGTTTTAGTGCATAAAAATTAATACATACATGAATATTTTTTAGAATAAGTCACCCTAAAATAATATGGGACAATATATATCGTGTTGTGAGATATAATTGGTATCCTCTCTCATCATTATATGATCGATACAAATCGTTTAGCCCAATATTTCGGTGGCGTCTTAAATATGACATTAACCAAATATGATATTTTATAATATCTTAAATCTATAGACTAGTTTCCATTATCGATTAACTATATAGAAAATTATGTAGATATTGACTGCTTTCTAGTTGGACTTCGTTGAAGATGTGGTCTGATAACTCTATATTGTTGACTTCTGACACAAAAATAATTTTCAATTTAGTATTACAGCCATATATAAATCCCTCTATTTGAAGAGATGAAAATAAATAATAATTTCAAAATGAAGTTATTGTATCTTTGTATATAGGATTAATGAAATTCTCTAAAATGATAGATAAGTTCAAGACATTCCATTGCACATTAAACGGGATAAATGATGATAGATATCTATGAAAACAATCATCAATGAGACATGATATTTAATATTAATTAATAATTATGCCTTAAAATATATCCATTTAAAAGAGTTGGGTGGTTTCAGAAGAAGGTAATTCTTAACAATAATTATATTTGTCTCATTAAGAAATTTATTATATTGGAGCTATTAACATTCCAATAGTACATCCACCAAATATAGATCAAGTGAATAATTTATTTTGTGGATCTCTCCAATGTAATTATATACATAATGCCTCATCTATTCCAAACCTCGAGGTTGTATAAATAGATCATGATCTATCTTCTCTAGAGTAATCGGTCAATATCATTGAAAATAGAGACAGTGTTATTCAAAAAATGATAAGAAAATATGTGAAATTATTTTTGTTATACCATAACTATAACTAAAAAATATTAGAACCTATGGATAATGTGAAATAAAATTCAGTTTTATTACTTTTGACAGGGTATATGAGTATACATTTAAATGGTATATTTGAACATATTTTTCACTTAATGTGGACATTTTTTGTGATAAAAACTCTTACAAGATAATTTCCATAAAATAATTGAGGCCATTTCCAACACATACTGAAACTCAGATAATGTATTCCATTATAAGTGTGTTTTTTCATTCATGAAATACTAAAAAAAATTTAAATTTTTTTTATTTATTTGAGGGAAATGAAATCAACAATTATCATTACTCCCTAACCACATTTATTAATTATATACACCCTACATCCACGCTTCACCATTTTATCAAAACACTCCCAACTCCACCATTATATGTGATTTCCCCACAATATAGAATTATATTTAAACAATCATCATCCATACTCATATATGGGTTTGATCTAGGGACCTCAACATTCTTTTCCCAACACATTTACCCATAATAAAGATATATTTTGATTATATTTTTTCATATATATATTTATATTTATTTATAATTCTCTTTGATTTATATATTATTTAATATAATTACATAATTTTGGAAAATTACTTTTAAATGTATTTTTAAAATATAATAATAATATTAATCATTAGTGTATGTTTTCATATAAATTTATTATGATATATTTGTAT
Source organism: Viscum album (assembly GCA_963277665.1). Taxonomy (NCBI): domain Eukaryota; kingdom Viridiplantae; phylum Streptophyta; class Magnoliopsida; order Santalales; family Viscaceae; genus Viscum; species Viscum album. The sequence continues at coordinate 535,742,867 of OY728141.1, read as the reverse complement.
GTATTTATTATTAATATGCCGAGATATTATATTTATAATACAAATTTAAAAATGAATTCTCCTATATATATATATATATATTATTTTAAATTATAATTATATAGATATATACATTTATCTAATGTATTTATGTAATATTGACACATACATGCAACCACATATACACACATATTGGTAGATACACATTCACATATATATATATATATATTCCATATATAGAGACATTTATTTATAATTATATTAATATTATAAATATACTAATACATATAAACATATATATATATATACTATAGACATAGATATCTCAATATAAATCTATGGAGTTCTTATAAACTTATTTTTTAATATATATATATATATATATCTGTGTGTAATTATTATTATATATATATTTAAAAATAATTATAAAATAATATTAATAATAAATATATGTTTTATTATTGAAGGTATTTATTTTCAATTTCATGTATATCATATTTAAAAATATATAAATATGTACATTTAATTTATTTATACAATGTAGTCATTATGTGTGTCCATTTATTTTTATATTTTTTAATACATTTATAAATACATATTTTTTTGACACACATATATTTATATATATACATTATATATAAACTAGTATGGGTGGGTATATGTGTATATAAATGAATTATTAATATGGAAAAAAGAATAAATAATTATTTATTTTAAATGAAAATGAGTATTAAATATTTATTACTAAATATTTTATATATTTAAAAATACAAATATTTTTTAAATAAGATGAAATATTTATTTATGAAATTAATTTATTATATGTAAATATATGGAAATATTTATATATTTACTTATATAAAATACTATGATAATAAAAATTATAAAATTGCAACACTAAAAAATCAATAATAGTGTATAAAAAATCATTCTCATATAAAAAGATAATAATAACCATTCAAACAAGGATTAAATCACTACAAATTTTCAAAAATTTCCTTTCCATGAAAAAATATTAGTTTTAGAGGCCATTAGGTATATATTAACGTCAAAAATTAATTTATAAAGTTATACCTTTTATTCCACGACATAGATCATATAGAAGTATTTAAATGATATTTTGTAGATCATAATGAGACACCTAGATCAAATGTTAAGGTGGTTTAAAGTTTTTTTAATGTTTTAATGTTTTTTTATATCATCTAATAATTTAGTATGTTTCCCTAACAAGAAATTGTTATTCAATAAATAAAATTACAATACTAATTATGATGTTTTTTATTAATATTAATTTTTAATTATTATATAAATTATCTTTCAATATATATTTTATATAGGTATTTTAATTAGATATAAATATTATATATTAATATTTAATAAACTATATAATTATGATATCAATATAAATAAATTTTTATATTAATATTTGATATCTTGTAATATGTAATATTTTTATATTATGTTACTTTAAGCTAATATAATAAAGTGTTAAAAATGTGAACTCGATCTTAGTAATAAAAGAATCATTGATTAAGGGTACATTTTATGCACTTTTGGCAAATGCTCGTTAACGTACAACATTTATTAAATTTTGATTGACTAAAATATGGTATCATTTAATATAGAGAAATCTTTTTTAGAGATCACATACAATTTATATTAAATGTAGCTTCTTTATTTATACATTTTAAATATTTTAAATAAAATAAAATAAAAAAAACCATGAAACATATAAAGATACAAGAAAATATTATTTAATAAAAATAAAAATTACAAATGATGGTTAAATATAATCCATTATGATTTAAAATATTATAGTTGGATAATAAAAAACCTTATTAGTATTTCAAAATCTGTTCGGTCATGGTTATAAAGAAATATCACACCATAAAATAACCCAAATTCTAAAAAACTATCTATGAAGCCTATTTTTTTTTTTGTAATAAATATAAAGTTTTATAAACTTTATATATAACTAATTGAATGATAAATGAGATAATTTTAGTGTTATTAATAGGAAGACCATATCTATAATGAATGTTGAAATCTTTATATGAATATTGGAAAAGTGACATGACCCTAAAAATAGAAATCTGATAATTAAACTAATAATACAATAGTTTGAATGGATACGTGAAAATTATAAGACTGATGTTACATGTAAATATTTTTTTTATTATTAATCAATTCTCTGAATATATATTTTATAATTCTATTAAATAAATATACAAATAATAAATGTCATAGATAATATAAATTTATTTTATTAACAATTTAGTTGAATTAAATTTAAAAAAAAATTAAATTTTAGGAAAAAAATTAATATTAAAATTATCAATGTTATAAAGTTAAATAAAAATAGGAATTAATTTATTTTATTTTAAAAAAAATTATTAAGGAGTTAATTGTTATAATTTTTTATAAAATACAGACTTTTTATGTGAATATTAAAAAAATAGGTTTTTAGAAACAATATATTGTATAATTTTATATTGATTCATTAATGAACTAATAAATACTAAAATAATTACAGTTATTAGATATAATATTAATTAGATAATGAATGTATTTAAAAATAAAAAATTCTATTTTCAAGACAAATGTGTAATTTATATTATGAAAAAATATAACTTATTACATTGGTTTTTTATATTTTTCTGTATAGTCATTTGTTAAAAAGACTAAATTTAATGGTCGAAGGACAAAAAATACATAAAATAAAATATGTTTAATCTAATTCTATTTATAGAAACAGATCAAACTACTATTTCATTTATTGGACTTTAAATTAAATTACATTTCCCATTTAAACATAAAATATCAATCCCCATCTATAATAAATAACCTATCTCATCACCATGGAAAATCACTTCCAAAGAACTTATCATTTCTCAAGGTATAAATTCACTAATCTTAAGACACTATAGATCCTTAATGAAAATTTGGTCAGAACTCATTGCAAACAATCATAGTGTTAACCATTATAAGTGGAGTAATTATTAAATAAGTTTTAAAATTATTTCCCAATTCCTTTCAAATTTCTCATTATATAATTTTATTCATGTATTAATATATAAATTTTATTTCCAGTATTATTTAATCCATAACTTAATTTTTTAATGATATTTTTCTATTCTAAAAATTTATTTACAATATATGTATAATTTATATATATATTTATTAAAAAAAAATTCACTATTTTGGTAACTACATAGAAATAAAAAAAATTATTTATGTATCACCATAATTTTATATTCCTATTTTTTAATACATATCTATGTTAGGATGATTATTATTTTTATTATACTATGTTGTCTTCATATTCTATTTTAAATTTATTTGAATTAATTTTTTCTTTGTATGATTAAGTTGCATTACTGATATCCTTACTCAAAAATGAGTATTTTTTGAATTTATTAAATATCACCATCTCTATGGAGGGTTATATTAACATGCTAAGGTTGTATAAATGTGGATTATTTTTTATTTTTAGTATTCAAGATATAACATGTCTAATGGATAAATAAAAATGAACAAAAATAAGTAAATCTAAATGAAAAATGGATAATTCAAAATTAGAAGTCACCATAACTATATAGCTCAAATAAATGATTACTTAATAAATTAAAATGAAAATAATTGATTAATAATAACATGATTGAATTTATTTTACTTCCTTAAATATTTTTTTATGTGTAAATGTGATGAATCAAAATGTAAGATATGGTGAGGAGACTTTGAATTAATCACTTTTTTTACTCTATAATTCCCAAAATATTCCCAATAAATCCACTAAATTAATTTTTTAAATGTATTTTATATTTCATTATAGTTCCATCTTATAGAAAGATGTATGTTTTTAAATCTATGGGAGAAATATTTATCCACAAAAAATATTTTTTTATAAAGGCATTCATTTCCAAACATCTCATTAATTCATCTTCTGTTGTTTGTAAATATTTTAATGACCAATGGTATTTTATTGGACCATTTATTTCTAAATATATGTTTTATGTCATTATTTTGGGATACTCAATGGTTTTTCATTGACATATACCTTAGATATAACAATGAATCCCACTATTTTCTCATTATTTTAATTATTATTTATGATTTATGCACATTTTTTTTCTATATTACATACATAATTATGGTCACGTTATTTTGTGATAGGAGAACTAAATATTATATAACCCACTATTGAATTGGGTAATTAATTATATTTCAAAAAATAATTGTGTGTTGACACAATGAAAATATCATTATATATATATTATATAAATACATGATATTGATAACATTGTTTAAAAAGCAATGATGTCTTTGATTTAAGGATTAACCAATATTTTTTTGATTACATTTAATGAATTTGAATAATTTCATGTATAGGTCAAATAAATTTTACATTTTATCATTATGATTATATTATAATGATTTAATGATTATTATTTTCCCACTCATAAACTAATATTGAATAATATCTCATGATCCTCCATATTTTACCACCCCTTAGTGTGATTTTTGTTTTCCAAACAAATCATGGCCCTTGACCACCACTTACTTGTCCAACATCAAATAAAAATAAAAATAAATCACTTAATAATTATTATTATTCAAATATATTTATAAATTCAATGGGAAATACAGTTAGAGACTTTACATTTAATATTTTTCCACATTTTTTTGTGGTTAGAATCAATAATCACAACAGTGATTAATATCTAGAGTTCTATTAGGTAGATAAATAAATCCAGAATATAGAAATAAAAAAATTTAATATATAAATTTCATAAATAAATTCATTAATTGATATTTATAATAATAATCTAAATAATAATAATTTTATACATTGTTTGTTAACATGTGTAGTATAATGTCCATAGATGGATATATTTACTAGTGTATATTCCATTGACTATAGTTTTGGTTCTTTAAACATTATTGTTGATATATTAGTAATATTTAAAAAATTTTCAAACATGTTTATAGGGGTAAATTTTTATGCTTTTACTGAATTTTGGCGATGTTAAATATTACAATAGTGCATTTTAGAATTACTGTTTAGTGATATTTTTGTTTTTTATTTTGAACCATTATATTTTATTTATAATTAAATTAAATTTAAATGTTTCTATTGGTTATTTTTTGGTATTATAAAAAATTATAATATCCACTAAGTTGTTATAATAGTGAATTTAGTTGTTTAATTTTTTTCTTTATAAAGAATTAAATATTAATTTATTAAACTAATGTGATTGTAATGAAATTAATTTTCTGTGAAATTTATTTATTATTGAGTTACTTCAATTATAATTTTAGACTATATTTTATTTTGGGGGTTATAAATAAGGGAAAGGATTTTTTGCGATGGGGTCATTATAGATGGTTCTTTGTTGGTGTTGGACAATGTGGGTGTGATGAAGGAAAGATGTAAAATAAAACATGCTCTTATCATTAAAATTATAATAAATTTTTTTAAATTATAATTCTTACAATGATTCATCATATCCATAGTAAAACACATATTTTAGCATCCCATAAAACACCTACATACTGGTCACCTTCAAACACAAAATTTTATCTGCTTTTTCATTTTTAAAAGAAAATCAAAATGAATAATTATTTCTACATGATTATAAAATCAGTTCGTTCATTTAGGTTAAAAAAATCAAGTTTAATTTTTATTTAATTTAATATAACATTATCAAATTGAAATTTTTACCTTGTTCCATATCAATGATCTCTAAATTATTCTAAATAGTGAAATGACAATAAACATAAATGTTATTAACTACTATTGAATAGGGTCAAAACTTTAATAAAAATAGAAAATATTATAGTAGAATATTAATTAAATTTAATGATTCATAATTAAAACAGTTTTTAATCAAAATACTACATTCAATTATTTATTAATAATATATATATATATTCTAAAAATGAAATATAATAGTGTAACTAAAATGGAAAAATGAATTCTAAGAGAATGAGTGCAGATGTGGCATGTAATTTTTATATGAAATTTAAAATTTTACCAATCAATTTAAATAGAAAAAAAATTAATAGCCATATTATTCTTGTATTGAATATACATAGGCCACAAACATGAAAAATGACTCCAAAACAAAAACATTTGAAATAAATTTCATTATGAATACAAGTAGCAATTATTTTAAAAAACACATAGTACAATCATCATGTATAAAAAAATTTACGTAAGTAACCATATTCAACTGTTATATACCAGTCTCGTAGTTAGGGTACCAGGGTGTCCAGTTTGAACCATGATAAATTGATATCATAGAATGTAGGGTCAACATTTTTCCTTGATAATAGTATGTAGTTGAGTAATATTTTTATTTTATAGAAGTAGTTTCAATGGAGTATAGGCCATATCACTTCGTAATGAGCCATAATTCATAATGGGTGAGATAGTATAAGAATCGTGATTATTAGTTGAATTATGATCCCTTATATTTATTTACATATATTTAAATATGAATCATGTTGTCTATCTGATGGGATTAATTTCTTCGTTTCTTTTATTTGACAGATTCTCTATGTAGTCTATTATAATATTATTTTTGGTTTTTTGATGTTTTGTAGCACTATATCATTGATAGTACATGTTCATAGGATCCAAGAGGAATCTATTGATGAAAATAATTTAGAATATTCTATCATGGACTAGAGTCTAGTGGAGGTTATCTTGCATGTTATCCACACTAACATATATGAACATGGACACATTTATATTTAAGATCTAGTTGTGGAACCTCATAGGGATGAGACTCCAAATATTGCTAATTGGTTCTATAGCCAGAAGATACTACATTTACTATGATAAAATGTTCCTCAAGTGGTTGAGGATTCGAGGAGATGTATTAATTTTTTTTTAGTTTGTGTAGATTCTATATTTATTTAGGGTGAAATATTACATCCTCAAGATAGAAGGACCTAGTAGCAGATGACAGGACATAATGGTGTTAGTGAATCAGTTTGAGGGATTATAGTGTGAGGACATTAAAGTTATTTTCAATGACTCGTTATATCTATTATATTTGGTGCTTTGTAAGGTGATATAGTTTTCCAAACTCATGAAGGATAATAGGATAATTATTGATTATAAAAACATATTTTTTGAGCTCTTTTATTTTTATATGAGATTGTGTCAAATGATAATATGATGCCACAACGGTTCAACATAGGGCTTCAATATGATATCCATTATCATTTTCCTTGTGATAAATATCATTTAATAAAGAGTTGATGGATTTAGTATTGACGATATAACTTCATATAACTTGAATTTCATGTTTTATATGAGATCCTTTTTATCCATCTGGTAGTTCGATTAATTTTATCAAAAGAAAGCATAAGCATGTTGTGTTTTGAGAGGGATCTTGATTTCATAGTTCTTCATAACAATGTTATGTTCCAGATGGATTCCCTTTTCTTTTCTATCTATGTGGAAATCCATAGCACTCTAAATAGGTTTTCACTAAGGCACATAAGATATGTGGCACCTAAAGGTGCTCGGGTTAATTGCAATATTTTTTCATGTCTCTTAAACTCCACATAATGGAACACGATCATATTCACCTAAAAGTTATATATTGAAATCCGATGATTCATGAAAAATAGGGTTCTAGACAAAGGAATTATGAATTAAGCTCCATCTCATAATGGATGAGTCGCCAAAGGAAACAGATATGGGTCCATCGACAATGAGAGGTACCATAACTATTGTTTCATTTTTAGCGACTACATATTTGATTTGGGTGTATCTCAATGATTCATTTAAAGACATATAGTGTATATTATAAATCTTCATATATATATATATTTTATCATATGTGATGGATATTCCTACACCTCTAAAAATTATAAAATAACAAGGTATCTATTTAACTTCTTTGTTTTTATCATTCTCAAGGACCGAGAAGACATGTTATTTTCTGATTGTTGACAAGAATTATCTTGATGTCATGTTCATGGTGAAATGGATTAATAGTAATAAATAGTAAATTGATTTTATCATTCTTCGTTTATTTATTAACTCACCCTATGGGGTGTGCCAAATCGTTAAGAGATAATTGGATCCAAGGGCTGGTAAAACTGGACCTTATTATCTTTAGTTGGGGAATGTAATAACTATTTTTACTTTTGATCTAGAGTGATAATACTTGAGTAATGATCTCCATCCAATTTTCATTGAGATTCTTGACATTTTTTCTATATGACTTCTCTAGTTTCACACATGTACATGATATAAAATTTCCAATTCAGCTAGCACATGTTACTAAAAATGTATCTATTTCCACTTACCGTACAGATAAGATTGTAATGAAGGATTTAATCACATAGTTGGATGAGCTTTTATTTTAAGAACCCATACATAAATATTATATTATCATGTTATTTCATCTAGGTGTCACATTCATACATTCCCAATGATCATTTGTAATTATAGTTTTTTAAAATTTGGTCATATAATCACACATAGAAACTCATACATTACATAGTATAAAATTCAAACATATCATTTTTTTTTCAAATGAGGAATCTTTTAATATAAAACTTGATTTCATTCTATAACAAAACATCATAAAATTTAAAAATATTTCATTATTTCCTTTATCCAAACATTAAACTATTAAATTTTATATTCAATTTAGGATTAGAACAAGAATATTAGTATGGGTAATAAAAAAATAAGAAAGAAACAATTTTTCGTGAATGAAACCATTTCACAATGTTTACGTCATTAAACATACAACACAAGGTTACTAGCTTACCTTATAAAATCATTTATTCCTCAATACCATATAAATCATACATAAATCATAAATAGTTATATATTGTATCTTTTTCATATAACATTAAAAAATAATTTATCTCTCCCCTCTACACTAAGAGTAACCATTAGTGTTACATGTGGAATAATCATGATAATATATTCCGATTGTCTATTAGGAGAAACATAACCTATCAACTCTATCATGTTACATAATTCATCAGAGATCAATAATAGTCTCACCCACCCTCATTTTATCATCGAACCTCCTATTTTCATAACAATTCCTAAGAACCATATTATTATCATAACATATAAATACATCATAAAAGAATCACTTTTTAAGAAAATAGATTTTGTAATTTTAAATCACATTTATTTTTTAAGAAGTTGAACAATTATACATGAACAAATATTATTTAAAAATAATGTAAAATTGTAGAAGAATAATCAAGTCAACAATCCATCATGAAATTGGGAAAATCTTCTTTCATCCTATAAGTAAAAAAATTTCATTAATAATGATACTTGTATCCTGAAAAGAATATTTTTAAAAAGAAACTTACTTACATTATGTTTGAATGTTCTATGAATTTGTTTGTAATGTCCTGGATATGAAAAATAGGTTCAATTATTACTTAACACAAAATCATTTTTAATATTATTTTATTTTTTCCCAATTTTTATTTAATTTTTTTTAATTTTTTATGCGTTTAAAAAATCAGAATTGGTGATCAATGGTCATTCATTTCATGGATTTTTAGTCATTTCCTTTGCGTATAATTATAAGTGATCATTTAAAATGGAATAAAAACTATATACGATTAAATAAGTTGTATTTATATGTTCTGAAAATTTTAAATGAACCGACACAAAAATATCGTTAATATGGGGATTATTTATTCGATAATGAATAAATGATAAATTTTTAATTTTATTGCAGTTTGTTCAAATCAATAAGAAGTAGTTTTAAATTATTTAATTATTATTTATATAAATATTTTAAATATCATTAAAAATATTATATTATATATATTAAAATAATTTCTAACAATAATAATGGTTTCATGACCATCCTTGAAAGTGGTATAGGAAAATTAAATTTGATATTCCAAAATGGTAGTGAATCAACTCGTCATGAATGAAGTTTTCTTTTTTTTAGAATAAGATGATATGTGTAGGGTTTTGGTGAAGTATATTTAACCAAAAAAAAGTAAAGTATATATGTGATACTGGATCTATTATTCCACTTTTTATTGGGCACAAGATGATATGGTAGAATTATAGAAAGAAATAAATAATCTTAAAGAGAATGAATGGATGATTTAATCTCTCAAATGTTGTGCCCATGAGAGTATCCACAAGGAAATTTAGAAATGAATTTTGGTATGATGAGTAGGTCTTGGATCTGGGGAAGAGCCTTGGTAACGAAATTGGGAATAATGTAAAGAAAATAAATGTTTTAGGAGGTGTGAGGAGAAGATGTGGAGGGGTGGTATATATATGGATTGGAGAGGTTATCTTTGATTATTTTATACATTTGTTTAGTATTTTGGTTCATGATAATAATGTTGTGATTCATTAGAGTGTGTATACTAACTAGTGCTTCTGTGTTCTAACTAATGTGTACATGCATGATAATTGAAAATAACTCATGTATTTATTGTATAATATAATGTAAAATATATTACAATATATCACAATTGACCAAAAAAAGAACTATTTCATAAAAAATCCCAAGAATTCACACTAACATTTTTCAGAATTTATAATTCAAAAATGGAACCTATATTTTGAAAAAAAATATAAATGTGTGAAATATATTTCATCATTAAAATAATCATATAATAGGAAAAAAATATTAATTTAATATTAAATATTCTTTTATGAAACACTGAAAAATTAAATTAGGCATCATAAAATTATCCTATAATAACAATAAAAAAATTATTAATTTATGAATCCTTTTTTCAAAATAAACATTCTTTCATATTATTATATTAAATATACAATTGTAAATAAATATTTATGTTTATCAAAAATAACAATAATTAAATTATCATTTCAGTAACATTTATTTAGGTATTATGAAATATAAATATATAATATTTTCATTTATATGATTCAAAAAATATATTTATACATTCATTGATGCGGTTACTATTCCAAAATGTCACATTAAAATCATAATGGTCATCTTACGATTCCATTAGTATAGACTCCTTAATATATATAAGTACCACACATTTAATTGTATAATTTCAATGAATTTATCAATTTAATTACAAAATATGAAAAACAAATATACAATTAAATAGGTAGTTACACTCCCCCAACATTTGGAAATTATGTCCTCCCAATTTTAGTCACTTATTAAAATTTTAATGATAGTAATACCTCATAGAATTTTTTATATTCTCATGTTTCTTCTACAATCATGTGGTCACTCTAAAAATCCATAAGTTATTAAATTACCTTTTTCCATAATACATTATCCTACATCTAAGATTATGAATAGTAATTTCCTCATATGAATGTTTATCATCCAACTGAATAATTCTAGGTCACATAACAAGACATAAATCTGGCATATAATTTCATAACTTTGGAACATGAAAAAAATTGTGTACCTGGGATTAACTCTATAGAAAATCCACTAGGTAGGGATATAATCATAATTTATCTTGGATTTCGTAGGTTTTAGTGAATGGTGTATAGATATTACCCTTCTTACTAAATCACAACATAATTTTTCATGTAGAAACAATGGGAATACATGATCACATACTTTAAATGAAATATCCTTCCTCTAATTATTTGTATAAATTTTATTCATAATCTGAGGTATCCTCAAGTATTTATGAATCATATGATATTTCTATACAATTTCCTCTATCAATTAAAATCCCATAAACATTTATTCACCTAATTCATCCCAAAATAATGAAGTCTAACTCCACATTCAAAATAATTATTCAAAAGATTCCATTTGTATGCCATAATTAGAACAATTAATATAATAAAACTCAAGAAGTGAATGATAATGATTCAAATAGCCCTTATAATAAATTAAAAAAATATACGAGAATAATTTCCTATTTATAAATTTTTATCTTTGACTATCAATCCAGTTTAAGATGAACTGTAATATTGAAATTTTGTTCAGTTTGTATGGACTTTTGAAGGCCATTATAATAGTTAAATGTGAATCTGAGATCATCCTAGAATACTATAGAGAGAGAAATACCATGTTTCATGAAAATAACATTATGATATAATCGATAATGTTGATATAGAAATATAGTTTCTTGATTTTGAATAAAATGTGCAAATTTAGAATATCGATCAATAATTTCCCAAATTTCATTGTCACCATGACATATTATTCATAATCCCACTACAAAATCAATGGATATATTTTCCAATCTCTAATATGTCCCTAAAAAGGGTTAAGTATACCATTCAAAAAAATTTATTCTTCGTTTACCTATTGACAAGTCATGTATATAATGGTAAAGTCACCAATATCTCTTTTTATTCCATCCAACCAGAAATACTCTTGAAGGTCATTATACAACATAGTGATTCCAGGATGAATTAAAAACTGAGAAATATAAGATTAACTTAATAAAATATAACTATTGAATCAAAAAGACCACACAATATCTACAAACATATAAAAAAAATCATATTCAACGGTAATTTCTTGAAACATACACTTTTTAACCAACTCAACAATTTCCTATAACTCATGATCTACCTTATACCCATGAATAATTCTACCTCATAGAGATGATTTCACTGATACATGATACAAAACAGAGAAATTTCTTACACCAATAACTTTAAATCCAATGTCTATGAAATCATTAAACAATGGTTCTTATTCCAAAAAAATATCATTGTTTATATAGTAGTATGTTTTCTAATCAAGCCGTCTCTAAAATAGTTTTATTTTTACGATGGTAATTGATCATGAAATCATAATCCTTTTTCTCTGAAATTCATTTTATCTCCCACATACTCAATACATTTTGTGTGAATATAAATAATAAAATTTTATGCCCAATATATATTTTAAAATTTTTTAAATATTGATGATGCCTCCAAAATTTGTAAATGAAAACCAATGTATAAATTCTAAATCATATGTGTAATAATATAATGCATGATGATTTTTATTTCATGAAGTGTAATAAATTTCATGATAATTTTATATCCTAATGAAACAATGTCCATTTAATGATGAATCTCAATAGAGGACACGATCTTCATTTCAAGAGGGTTGGTCCAAAACTAGAACATTTACCAACATTCATTTCTATTCCTAAAAAGAAGCACCACATTCCTCTATTGAAATAAAATGTAACACGTTACATGTTATCTTAGTGAGACGAATTGATAATTATTTGATGTTTATCAAATCATAGGTAATACAGTATTATTCAAAGAAAACTATAAATCATGTTGCAAATTTATCTCACGCCCATTCATAATCCATTTTGTTTTTCAAAATCCACTATTACCAAATCCTTATATACAATGTTCCCATAAAAATAAATTTTCTATAACTAAAAATCATATTTTCTCAATTTTCCATATAAATTATCTTCATTAAGTAATTTCCAAAAAAATTATCATATTTCTTCATGATCATAATAAATTTTTGAATAAACCAAAATTTTATCAATAAATACAACAAAAAACATTTCAAAATATTAATGGATGATAAATTCAATGTAATCAATAAATAATGAAAAATAATTTTTTAAACCAATGGGAGTAACTATACACTCATAATGCCCATAAATAGCCTAGAACACTATTTTTGAAAAGTCATCTCACTTAAACATCAAATTATAGAACCCCAAACAAGGACTAATTGTCGAAAATTATTGTTCTCCATTAATGTGATAAAAAAATTAATAAATATTCTACAAATGATACATATTCATAATAGTAATGTTTTCCAATTCTCTATAATTGAGGTAATGCCTCACAGAAACATATTTATTTAAAAAAACAAGGGAACCCCAAGGTAAATTACTTGGATGAATGAATCCCTAAATTAGACGCACTTGAAACAACTTTTTCAATTCAATATGGTCTACCTAATCCATATGATAAGTGGTGTGGAAATATTTTCTGCATAAGGGTCTAAATCAACAGAAACCTAAAAAGCCCATTCTGGCATAATTTTAGGAAACTCATCATAAAGAAATCTAGATACTCATGTACCCAAAAAACAATAAAAATTTTTTTTCCCTTACTATGAACAATATGAGAACAAAAATATTAATTTCCATCTTTTAATAATTTATGACATTCCTGATATGATATCAATTGTATTGGATCATTATTTTCTAAGTATTTAGCCTCTTTCTAATAAAAAACTTATTTACCTATAAAATCAATCCTGTAATTTTAAACAAAAATGCAGTCCACATAATGAAGAAAAACAATTCTACGAAGGGAAAGAAAAAAACATTTGATGGTAAATTTATTCCAAAAACAAAGGAACGAATATTATTATAATTTTCATATTCTATAATATTTCACCATGTATTTTCACTATTTTTTATGACTTTTTTCTTGAGGTGGAATTTCAAATTATCTAAAATATTCGTCTAATATATAAGAATGTTAAACCCAAAACCAAACAAGACAATATAAAAACATGAGTAAGAACAGTTTACCTAATACCACCTCACTGTATAACCCAAAATCTACAGAAGTAATTTCAATGGATTTCACCACACCTTCCTTCTTATAGTCTAGAAGCTTCCCATCATTCATGTTCCTCTGTAGAAACTAATTTTCATAATGCCAAATATAAATATATTTAAATATTTTAATATCTATATATAAAAAATTTTCTTACCAATACCATGCTATTTTTCATAAAAAATTAGAATCTATATTCCCAATCTTACCAAATAAAAATAACATACTATATTTCAAAAGTAAATACCAAATGTGTTTTTATTGTAATTGTTATAAACTAAATACTGTATTTTCTTACCATAAAACTTATTTGATGCCTTTATTCCTTTTTCCAAACATCGAGAATAGTTTTTATGGTTTTTAATAGAAACATTATAATTTAGTACTCCACTTCCACTTATAATTCACAGAGAACAATTTTTTTTATAATATTTGATATCCTGATATTCCAATTCCCATTGATGTTTTGGATTCAATATTAAGTAAAATTTGATTTATTTTTATCTCATGATATTATACATTACTAATTGAATTAATTTTTTATATATGTATATACATAATCCTATTTGTGTATCATTTACAAGAATGTTTTTCCATCATAAGTAGAGTCAACATAGAAAAAGATTTATGAATGAATGTATTTTTTAATTTGGCCCATCAAAAGGAATAAATCACTTTTTCTATTTGTGGTATTCGTGAAAACTAACCACTAATAGAGAGATTGAATTTTAATACAATATATATAATGAATATACATTATCATTATAAACACCCCATGATAATGAAAATCAATTATAGTTCATTAATCCACACATAAGCTAACACTGAATCAGAAGATATTCTGAATGCAGGATGGTATTGCCTTATAAAATTATCAACCAATAATATATTCATATTTTGTTGATCTATATGATCCCATGTGTATGTGTTTCCATTACTTATAAACCACAAAAAAACAATCCATAAATATCACAAACTTCTCAATTCCAATTCCCACCATTCAAGGTTGTTGATTTGGAAGGATATGATCATGTCAATGCCTACCTAATTTATAATACAAATTTTTTAGTATAAAACAATTATAATCATACATATCTTAGATGGATAAAAATGGTAATGTTTAATCTCTATATCATTTTAGCATAAACATAATGTAAAAAAAATTATCGTTATTATATTATCCTTATCCTAATGCTTGAAGTATTGTAAAACTTTCTCAAAAACCAACAATGAGGACTCGACTATAAAAATTTCATAATCTAAAAAATTCAACTAGAATTTACATTCATACATTTCCAAAGTTATTTTTTCTACAAATTTATCTTGAAATAGGTCATAAAAAGATACATATAAAAGCTTATATTAAAAAGTAGTGACATTTTCCTAATATTAATTTTTTTCCCAAATATGATACTTTTAAAATCAAAAATTCATTTTTAGTTATCAAATAATCAAGAATTTAAACTTGAATTACTGTTTCCCATTAACTATCAATAAAATATGTGGGAAAAAAATAAAAAATTAGGATGATAGAAATCTCATTAAGGGACATAAAAATGAAAAAATATAAAATACTTTTCCATGAATAATTTTTTTTCACAATGTAATTAACTTTTAATAAAATAAAAAATCATTTTCGCTTAATATAGTAAATAATATGGTTACATTGAAATCATAGAAAGAATACATTAATAAAAAAAGGAAAATTTTGACATCATTTTCTTATCAATCTTACTTATAAATTAGCTCTCCTAGATACACATGATGTAATGATCAATGTTACACTTGGAATGACTGTCACATTATATTTCAATAATCTTTTATGATAATCCTAACTAGTTTACTCTATCCCAATACTAAATGAATTGGATAGATATAATTGAATAACATGTCATTGGTTTATCATGGATCCAACAATCATCATATACATTTCCCAAGAATAATAACATGACCACAAGACATAAATTTCTCTTAAAAGATACATTCGTGAGGAATTTTTTTCCATTTTAAAATCACTTTCCATATTAAAGACGTCTTGATCAATTATTGAAATAAATTTTTTAAAATAAAAATGAAAATTAGTAATGAAAATTTCATGTCAATAATATTTCATGAATGTTCGAAAATTATACTATTCCATATAAGTTAAAAATTTATAATAAGAGTGGTAACATGAAAATATTATTTAAAAATAAATTCATATAACAAATGTATAAAACAATTATGGACATATACGTAATATCCTGGATAATTAAATTTAACCGATTAATTACTTAATTTTGAACCATTTCCACATATATTTAATTTTTTACCATTTTATAATATTCATTTATTGTCATTTCAATGAAATATAAATAACAAAATCATCATTCTTGGGGGCTTCTTTTTAGGGAATAATGGTCAATTCACTTAATTTTAATAATGGGAGTTAATTTCGACTAAATGAAAATATACCAAAGTGGAAGGAAATTTCATTATTATGTTTAAATTATTATAATATTTTAAATATACCATTTTTTATTGTCTTTCTGATCATCTATATAGGTTGTAATGAAAATTTAAAATTCAATATCCAATTACCATTTTCTGAGATTTAAATAATGTCTCCTAAAATTATCATATAATTCAAATAAAAAAATCATAATTTATGAATATATTTTATGATTTTTTATTTAATTTATTACATAAATTATAAAATTGTAAATAAACCATTACATTTTCATAAAATACCAATACTTTATTCATCATTTATTAAAAAAAACATTTATTTATTATATTATATAAATAAATGATATTTTCATTTTTAAGGTACACATTTTTTATTTATACATTCATAGCCGAGGATACAATTCTATTGGCTAGAAAACAATTCCTAATGGTCAAATTACTATTCCAAAACTCAGTTAACTATTTTATTAGTATATATTTATAAATATTAATAAATACTATTTTTATTTTAAATTGGTAATGAATTTAACTATTTAATTTATTAATTAAAAATATTTATAAGTACCTGGGTTGTTACAATTAAGGAAAATATTTATACACCTGAGTGTGTCACCTTGGGTGGTGCCAGTTCCCTTCTTCAAGAATGATGGTGGAACCATTCGCCACTGTGATGATTATGGAATACTATATAAAGTATTGGTAAACAACATGAATCTAATTCCAATGATTAATTCTCTATTTGACTATTAGAATGGGGATAATTGGTTATCGAATACTGATCTTCGATCTCATTATTACATATTGAGAATAAAATAATATAACAATCATAAAACCTCCTTCCATGGATGGTATGACCATTATTGGTACCTTTTCATTCCATTTGGTATAACCAATGCTCCTTCAGTATTTATACCTTTAATTAATATTATCATCCATGAGTATCATGATACTTTTGTGGTGGTATTTCTGGACAACATTTGTGTTTATTCGTTTTTGGATGAGGATTATGTACATCAAGAGAGAGTAGTTCTATAAAATTTTTTAAATCACCAAACATATGACAAGATATTGAAAAGTTATTTTTTGGATTAATGATGTGATATTCTTGTGAGACACAGTTTTAGAACATGGTATCTCAGTTGTTTATAATATGGTGAAATGTTATATGACATTAGTGAAACCACGTATTGTTTCAGATATTCTGTGATTCTTGGGATTCATTATATATTATCATCAGTTAGTAGATGATTTATAGAATTCTATGACTGATGATGGCTCTATCATGGAAGTGGTGATGATTTTTATGTTAAAAAAATGATATCATTTATTTGTTGATGTGAAATGTCTTTTAGAAATAGAGATGGTGATGAATCTTCATGAAAATGAATAGGGATATTTGTTCTTTTATTATGTGTCAAATTTAGTTTTGGACTTTTTTATTAAGTAGGGTGATCATGTATTTTCATATGGATCTCAAAATCGTAGGTCACATGATAATATTTATGTAACACTTGACCTAGAACTAGTTGTTTTAATTACTACGCATAAAAGATGGAGAGATAACCATTTCATAGAATGTTTTTTCTTGTATTTAGTCATCAAGACTTTGATTCATATATTCTCTCAAAATTATTAGAATCTCTACTAGATGCATTGGGTGTAGTGGAAGGAATCGTTAGATTTCTATATAACCTATAGCCTGGGGAAAGTTAATGTGATTATAGATGCTCTATGTAGGAAAAATCTGGCAGAGACTATGAATGAATCATTAGAAGAGTGGAAATTTTTGGAATTTTTTTCATAGTTTCGTATTGGAGTTTTGTAATATATGGTCGAGGCTTACTTGGATAGGGATCATTGTACCTCCACAATTCTTGATGTGATTCTTTTATAATACTTGAATGATGATGAGTTCAATAGATTTATGAATCTATTTATAGTGGGGAGACCTTTGCAAAGTGGCCATTATCTCTTAAGGGTATATATTTTTACAGAATATTTTTTAAGTTCCATTAGTGGTGATAAAATTTGTGATGGTGGATTTCAGTAATTTCTAGTTTTCTTTGTATCTAGAAAAAATCAAGGCCGTCGATGACATGTAATGATGATTCTTCTGTCAATATTTGAAATGGTGAATTTCTGGATTTTTCTCACATTAATATATGTTCAAGATGGTCAAGGATGAACATCTGAAAAATTTAGAGTTAATTCAGCCACTTCTAGTTCCAACATATAAGTGGAATAAGAGCACCATGGATTTCATGGTTGGTTTTCAAATACCCAGAGAATGAAGAATGTGACATATAATGTGATTGATAAGCTAACTAAATTGGATCCATTCTTACCCATTCATGATATAATCATATTATTATAGTTCGTATGTTAGTATTCAAAATAGATTGTTTATTTGCATATAGTATTATTTTCTATGATTTCTAATAGGTACCCCAAATAATTTCTTCAATTTAGAGAGGCACTTATGAGGTGATGGAATTTCTTGTTCATTTGATTACAGCTTATCATCCACAGATTGATTTCTAGAAAGAGAGGGATATAAATATATATTAGGAAACACTACTTTCAAACATCCTCAAATATTTTAGGGCTAGGGATTAAAATTTTTGTAAATTTGAGTTTTCTTATAACAAAAGTTACTATTATTCAATCAAAATAGATTCTTTTTGGCCTTGAATGGTCTGACATATATATCTTTTTTGTGTAGATCATAGATCGATGCTAGTTTCTTTGTCAGAATGATCTAAGTTTAATAGATGTTAGAAAATATTTAGATGGTTCATCATAGTATAATGTGCTAAAAAGCCAATATATATCATTTTTTTATCATCATTATAGACCATAAGAATATTATGTCAGTTGTCTTGTGTCCTTGAATGATTCGCCTCATTTGGGTCATAGACATATTGGGAGGAAAGGGATGATCAATCCTTTTTTGGGGGGATTTTTTTGTTGTTGATAAGGTGAAAATGTGGATTATTGTTTTTAACATCCACCATATTTGAAAACATTATAATACATGTTTCACATATCATAGTTTCATAATTATATTTTATATCCATCTCATATATCAAGATTGAGTGACCTAGATGTTTACCTTAATTTATTATAGAATGAGAATATAGTCCTAATAGATGATTTTGAAACAAATTTACATCATGGATAGATGATTCCATTAGTACATGTTATATGGAACAAAATTCTGATACTCATTATTAATGTGAGAGAGAGGCCCTTATGAGAGATCTGTGGCCGCATATTTTTAACTATGAATCTTCTTGATAGGATTTTACGTGATAGAATGTTTTTGTGGATGAGATGATGTTACATCAAAATTTTTAGTTAATTAATAGTTCTTATTTTTTATATTCTTCATATGGTGATTATTTAGGGATTTTTTGGGAGTAAATATTGTAATTTTTAAAAATTGGTGGGCTTTTCATGGCTGGGACACTATTTTATAAAATCGCTCAGACAACAAGGTAAAAAGTGTAAAAAAACACTAGGGAATATCATGGTTTGTGCATTGTTTAAACAAGTTTTTACACACCTAGTAGAAATTTTTCACCCCATCATAGTTGAGTATGGTTAGTGTTCATGGTTTGACAAACCATGTAACCCCCTCTAGAAAAATATGTGCGCAAAATTTTATAATTCTGAAATATGTTTTCACAATTAATGAACTCACTATATGAACCCTTTCTTGACCTATTTAATGATTGGATTTCATTATAGGTATTTATCACTTCTAATAACCCAATTTGGATCCTCTAAATCAATTCAATGGTGGATAATATCTGGGGAAATTTTGTTCAATTCTTCTAAAGTAAGATACCTTCTCCCATTTATTCTCTCCCACTCTTTGTAAATTACCCTCTTATGGTTTTTTAGATTATCTAATTGTATTTCTATGTAGCCAATTTTTTCTAGATCTTGAATATATGTTTGATACAATTATCTCTATTTTGATATTATTTGGTGGAAAATAATCTTATTTTCAAAGTGATATGTGATTTATATGTTAATGGTAGGTGGTTCTATTGATATTTCCCATGTTATAACCTTTTATTTTCTTTGTTAAATTAATTTCAATTAAATTAAATTTTTAAAAACCAATTTAATTTGGATATGAAATTGGGAATTTATTTAACTTGAAATTTAAGTGAAAAACCACTATTCTAATGGAATTGTAATATTTCAATGTAAATATTAAATTTTATTGAATTGGTGATATTGATTTCAAAAATTTATTTTTTAATAAATAGATTAAATTCATTTGATAGAAACCCTGGATTGTTTTTATCTTGAATAGTTATTTAATTGATAAAACCCAAATTTTGGTATTGTAATAATAATTGGAATATTGAATATAATATGGATACTTTGTATTTCAAATAGTTTTACAATATTTTTCCAATTGTTGATTTATTGACTAAGCAGAAGCAAGAATGGGGAGTTGGTGGTTTATTTGGGACAAACACGCTAGTATAATGATTTATTATAAACTAGTTGATGATATTAAATTCTAATAATTACATATTATGGTGGATCTTATCCATGATGGGATATTTATAAGTCCTCATTGACTAGTTTTTGAGGGATGTGAGTACACATACTACCATGATAACAAATACGAGATGTATGATTATTCAATATATTGGAACTATCATACCTCTTGGATGATCTCCCTCCTATTTGTTTTGATAATATTGATATATATATTCTATGATTTATAAAACATATCTAAACATTCATGTTTATTAATATAAAAAAATTCTATAAACGTTTTTCTTATTCAATTGTTTGAAATGATTCATTGAAACTAAATTAAAATCATGTTTTTTGGAGATGCAATTGTACATCCAAGACTATTTTGTTAAAATTCAAACATTATTTTGTTTATCAGTTATGGAATGATATTACGTAATATATATTGATACCCTACTATGATTTTAGATTACACCCTACCTTTTCCTTCAGGAATTTTTAGATTTCCATCAACCCGGTTCATGTAAGTGGAAAAAACCCCATTGAGGTTGTTATTGTTTGTCTCTTCCTCCTATAGTGTCATGTTCATTAGTACTTGGGTTTTTTATAATATTTTTTTTTTAAATTTGATGATATATTGTTTTTGGTTTTTATATACTTGTTTCACTTATGGTAACATGTTCTCTATGGAGAATCCTCTTAATCAAAATGATGTGTGTCTATTTCATCCACAATTTTTGGGGAAAATGGTTACCATTTTCATCTCGAATGACTACCGGTTCTATTCTCTAATCCTTGGGTATTGAGAAAGCCCTTCAAGTCATGTTTGTATTGGATCGTGTGTCTGAGTGATAGCGTTTCGATTCTGCTTCATGGAATCAAATTCATAATTTTTTTTTAAAAATTCAAAATCATAATTATTAATTATTATTTATTATGATTAAGAATACATTACTCCAACCATTTTATCAATTACATTTGAATTAAAATATTTAATTATAATATAAAATGTTTCATATGTCATTGTGAATGCATTATATTTAATATGAATGTTCATGTATATTCCTTAATAACACATATCATATATATATATATATATTACCAATCTTTATTAACATAAATGTATCCTTGGAAATTAATTTTTACTATTCAAAAGTTATAAAAATGTATAAACACAAGATGAGGAGACTAACCTAGATCTAATAAACCTCAAATAGCATTGAAAAGTTGATTTGAGACAAGAATGGGAAACTAAAATAAAACACTAAGCTATAAAAAAATATAAAATTATAAGTTCTTCAAAATAAAGTAATAAAAAAATTAATAAACGAAATATAGTGACTATAATTTTTTAGGTATTCACTAATGATTCAATATAATGGAATGTTTATTCAATGTGGATCATAAAATATTCTAATAATATTTTCCATTAAATTTGTGATTAAAATACTTAAAAAACAATACTTATTTAGCAATATCCAGGGCAATTCTAAATACACAGTTATTCTAAATTTAATCATTAATTAGTTTGTTGTAGTTCACACTATAAAATATCGATACCAAACTACAAGAATGTTATATTATGTATTTGGAAAATTTATTTTTAAATGTTTTAGAAAAACTAAAATTTTTAAATCCTTGTTCAAAATGATTTTTATATAACATTAACATTTATTATATGAATATTGTTTTAATATTGTACTATGAATCATTCAATAATATAAATTACATAATTATAATAATTTTAGCATCCATAAAATGTTCTATCACATTAATTAAATCTATAAAATTAATGATAAGACCATTATATAGTCTGGATCCTTTCCATTTATCCCCAACTAACCATATAATGTTCTGGAAAATCAATATTTTGGACTTGAATGTGAGTAAACAAGATATTTTTCTTAATTATATAATTTTTTTTAATAAATGTTGGATATTTCAAATAATAATATTAAACATCATAATTTTTTGGAATAAGTTTCCAAAATATAAATCAATACATTATTCTTATACATCATTTTCAATTATAACATAAATACTTTTAATGTCCCCAAAGAAATATAATTATTATGCATATAATATATTTTGTTGTAAATATTTCTCAATTGATTGAATTACGATTATTAATGATGAAGCAATTTTATTATTAAAATTTACCTCTTTATCCTCATGAATACTGTAAAACTCTACGACATAATGAAGATTAAAATGTGTTTTTAAAACATATTGACCAATATTTTACATGAAAAATAATCAATATATTATAATATTTTCTAATTTGAAAATACATATATGGGACATGAGCATTGAAAGTTGTTTTATAAATTTTTTTCAAAACTATTGTTCACTAGTTAATCAATAAACTTGTTTAGAAAATATTTACATATTAACAATGATGAAAATAATAAAATAGAATTTTGAATGTTTTTTTAATTTAATAACATTACAAAACAATGATGAAAATAATTTTACATGAAAATAATGAATAAATATATAAATTTACAGAGAGTACAGAGCAATCTATGTTTCATATATAAGTAAAATCAATATATATCTATTTTAAAATATTATTTGGAAAGGAAACCCATGTATCATGATGATCCCAAATAAATTTCGTTGATAAGGGGTGATTAATGATTCACTTTTTTATAACACGGTCAATATTTTATTGATCATAAAATTCATATTTTGACTATTATAAAATTTTGATTTATGGTGATGTGGTGTTAAGATGACACACATATTTTGGGGTATACTAAGGCTAGTTTAAATAGAGTATTAATTATTAGAATATATTTTACATATCATGTCGTATAAATTGTTATTATTTTCTTAGATGAGTTGGTGTTTCATTAGGGAAGTGTAAAAGATAACAGAATGAAAATACCATGTTTTTTAATAAGAATTTTGTGATAGGGTATTCATTGCACTATGATAGTCTACTAGAAGAATGATATTTATATATGTAAAAATCATGTTGTATAGTGTTTTGGTTATTCCACTGTAATTTTTCAAGGTATTAATGTTTCACTCTTAGGTTGGTTTTATTCTATATTATGTGTTCCCTAAATTGAGATGGTTATTGGTGTTTAGATGAATATTGAGTTAGGTTTTACAATGAATTTAGATAACATTTTCAAATATTCCATTACTGTGAATTATAAAATGACAAAATTATTATGTAATAGAATATTTATGTTTCAAAAAAAATTGTAAAATTGGCACTTTATGGATTATATATCAAACTATAATTGATTATTAGTAGTGATTTATGAATTATTAGTACTAAAATATTTCACCATTACTAAAAAATCATTTAATAATTTATTCATCATGTATAGTTATTTTATTTATCAATTAAAAAATATTAATGTGTTTTAGAATATTATTTAGTAAATAGTTTTAGATATGAAATTCACTATTAGATACACTAGAAGTAGTGTGTTACAATATTATTTTTTAAGGGATTAAAAAATAGTTCTTTCCTTGGGATTTGTAAGAGTCATTTTAGGGATTATTCAAACAGTCGCTAAAGTTTTTTAGATATTTTTATTTTCAATTTATTTAGATTATAAAGTATGACAATATATTAATAATTTGGGGTACATAAAGAGGATACAATATGATAATACATAGACCATAGAGAATTTTTGTTATCGCACTTCATTATTCTTTACCTGCATTACTATAATGGAGTTCGATAAAATTTAATTTCACAAAAATATAACTCATTAGTGATTATAAAAAAATTAATATAAAGTGTCCTCATAAATAATGAACACCACAGACCCTAACCTCATATCTTTAACTTATTATTTTAATCATTAGTTTCAGAATCACTAAATTATCTAGAATATGAATGTTTATGATATTTTTTTAGAATGTTTTTGTCACATTGATTCACACATAATACATAATACATTTCTTTTATAATAAGTTGAATTTTTCATTATAATCGTCTATTATAAATGATGTATTGATATATTCATATATTATTTTACACCTCTTCAATTGGTATCAGAGTAAGATATTTTCAAGGACATGTGTTAGATATTAATGACATATATATTTTGTTTGAAAAAATATAGAAATGGATGAATTTAATTATCATAATGGGGTCTCCCATTTTTATTGAAAATTATTTAACATATAAAATGATTGAATAGATCTATATCTCTTGTCTCCGCTCATAATAGTTCTTGGTATCGCCAATAATTTTTTCCAACTACTAAAAAATTATTCACTCTTCCCATTACATGATAATTATAATGTTAAATATGATAAGATAATATATACTTAAATATACACCTGACACAGATATGATAAATTGAAAAAAAGGTTTGGGATCCAATGTTGTAAATTTTAAATGGTTGAAACTCCATGACATTCAAAAAGTGTATAATATAGTTACATAATCATGAATAAAAACAATTCATGAACATTTAATGGATATAAAAATGGCACATAATAAATTATAGAATGATTTATTTATTTTATTGAACAAATTATTTAAATAAATATGATTTTAAAATATTTTATAATGCCTATCCATTGTAATGAAATTAATATAGAATCTAATGGATATATTTGGTGAAAATAATTATTTTTTAAAATACCAAGACATAGATGAGTTAACTATTTAAATACTCAATAATATATTTACTACCTATGTGTTAGGAAGATGACCATACATAAAAATGAAGATCATATGAAGAAGATAGATTTAAAACATCTAAATTTGGTAAATTAAATTAATCAACCTGGAATCATAAATAGGACATAGAAATTAGAGAAGATTCTAAAAACACAATTAATTTATAAAAATATAATCTAAAGGTATAATAATCTGGATGGATTAGTAAAAGAGGTACAATTATATTATAATGTTTTATTTGTGGAATGATTTTTCATCTTTTAGGGAATTTTATATAGGTAAACAATTAATATGATTATGATGATAATTCCCAGAAATCATCAAGTCGAGACAATGTCGAATATGTTATTAGTGGAAGAATATTTACAATTTTAAAGGGAAATAAAAATGAAATGATAAAAATATTAATTTTGTAAATAAACATTATATTATAATATTTGTTGAAGAAAAATATATAGGAATGTGATTCAAAGGATATATGAGCTTATGAACATATATCTAAATTTAGAAACTCTTAATAATACACAACAACCTTAATATATAATAGTAAAGATAACAATTAATAAGAAACTCCAATATAGCGTCAATTATGAATGGGGATCATGGTAAAAATAAAAACATAAGTATTAAAAGTAAAATTTGAGCATCATTATGGGAAATGAATCAATTAATAAGTACCTTAAAATATTTAATGAACAAATAGATAATGTAGATTAATTATGATTTTTTTGTTAATATTGGTATACACAAAATATTCTTATATACCAATATAGTGTTACTGAAATAATAATAGAAAATGTATTATCAATAATAGAGGATAATAAATATCTTGGTGAATATACTTATATATGACAATTGTGTGTAAAAAATTAATGTTTATGTTTAGAATTTATAGTAATTAAATATAAGAATCATTAAAATTAGTGGATATTGTTGTGTGAGATATAATTAAATTTTTTTATTATCCTACTCTATACTGAAAAATTATATATTACTCCTGTTCATTCAAATAAGTTAATTTATGTAATAAAAATAATGTAATTAACATCATAAATCAAATAAATTGGGTGATAAACTAATTATAACAACCAAATATTGGGTATAAAATACGATAAAATGGTGTATAGACAAAAGAGTATTTAATATATAATACTAAGGGAAATGTCATGATAAAGAAAATATAATGAAGTAATAATTAAAAAGGATAAAATCGAAAAAAAATCTAAAGATGGTTATTCTAATAAGAAATTATGAGGATCAAAGTTTTCTACCAATGATGAATTATTTTATTGAATGATGTTGGTTGTTTGGATCATAGAGACACAAGGTAAATGACCAATTTAGATGAATTTATTTCCCTCATCCAAATGTATACTATGATTTTATGTGGAGATAAGTTTAAAATAATAGAATAAAATTTTGTTAATAATCTATACGGAAATAAAAATTAAAAAAATAGATTTGATTCCCTATAGAATACATATTTTTAGGGTTGTAAACCAATATATTCGGAAAAACAATTATCTTAAATTACAGTATATATTATTAAGGAATAATTATAACAGTAAATATAATAATAGGAATTGTGATAAATAAGATCATATGGTGGTTGAGGTGGCTTATAAATAATTGAATGTATAAAATGCTTTGATCATTGGGAGTTAATTATTTTTAAATTTAACTTAATTCATTATTCTAGTGATGGATATTAATAAATATGGTAATGGTCTTGTCACCTATTATAATTATAGTTCCATAATTTCAATAGAAATTTAATTACATAATTTTTTGAGTGGATTTTCATATCGAACGATTTTATCACCGATTATGGGTTGATAAATATTCTCTTTATTATTTCCAGATATTATGATTTTGAGAAAAAAAAATATTTTCTATAAGAATTGATGTGTTATTTTATGGAAAAATATAGTAAGCTCATTGTGAAAGGAAAAAAGAAAAAAGAAAAAAATATTTCATATTTTCAAATGATACAAACATTACCAATATTGGTGTGAAATACAAAAATCTGAAGAATAATAGAATTAGTCAATCAAACCAGAATATTATGGATGATAATTTAATAATTTATGTTATGATAAATATCCAAATTCAAAATATTGAAATTGAAACCCCCTATAATGGTATCCTAAATGAATAATATAAAAAGAGTTTAAAAACAAATGGAAATAAGTATGAAAATGCCATATCATAATATGAATTTAGATATTTTTCCCTACTGTGATTGAAGTGAAAAATATATGTATTTAATTAAATTTTTATGTTTTTTAATAATATGATTTATCTTAATTTTATTAATGGTAATTGTAAAATTTAGGTGTTGCCCAAGTGATTTAGTAAATCAAATTGATTTTATAATGAAAATATTTCTATTTTAAATTATATCCAATAGGGAAAATAGATGCATCAAAGTATTTATTTTGAATTAATTAAAATATTCTTTCAATATATAACAACAATAATTCCAAAAAATGATGAGTACATGAATAGAACAATTGGAGTTATGTTTCATAACATAGGAACCATTTCATTATATAATAAAAATTAAAATTCTATTGGACATAATGTACAACAATGAAATACTATATTTTAATTTATTGTTTACTCAAGATAAATACAATAATATTATTTTCATGATGTAGTTTTTTAATAATATGATACGGGATATTTTTTTCATCCTATTTTATATCTAGTTTAAAAAAGGACACATGATAAAATTAAATGAACAAGGCAATGAAGGTATATTCCTTAGATATTCACAGAATGGAAAACGTTACCCATGTTAAAAAAATAGAAAGTAGTTAATTGAAAAATATTTTTTTATATCATTGGTATATAATGTTTCTTAATGAAAATTTTTCGTACCTGAAAATATGATTCACCATTATTTTAAATAAGGCATATATCATAAGGATTTTACATAAACTATAATAATTGTATTAAAAAATCAAAAAAAAATTAGATTTAATATAATAAATAAGTTTATGATTATGTTGAGTTCAGGATATTAAAAAATAGAAAACATATGGATCCAATAAAAATTATTACAGATAGAATCATGAGTTTTTATGAAGAATGAAAATATTTAAATTCTAATTAAAAAAGAAAAAATCGAATAACTACAAATGTTGAAGAGGCCTTGATGTACATAAATTGGATCAAAATAATAAAATAGGTGTTAAATTAAATTTTGTGGAAGTAAACATGTATATTAGTGATATATATTAATGAGAGTAATATTATTAGGGTTTTATTTTTTTTAATAAACTCAAAATGAAGTATGATATAGAGTGGGAAAAAATCTCATCTAGTTTGATAGGATTAGACTTAAATTGTTGGTATAAACATTTTCATGACCTCCTCTCTAGTCCAAAGGATGAAAATGATGATTTTTTATATATATTTAGTCACTAAGTTAAAAGTATATATAAATTGATGAATAGTCGTCAATTTTATATATAGAACAATATAATGATGTGTTCATTGAAAAAAAATTATATATAATTGATAGTTATTGTCGTCACCCATATATAATAATTGATATGTTTTATAGGATGAAATAATCTCCATAATCAAGGAATTATAAGATACTTAATATTTTAGGAGGTATAGATTTCGACAATGGAATTTCCAATATATATATAAAGAAAAAAACTAACTCATATTCATTATCTATATTGAGTAAATACATATAATCATGAATGAAATGATTAATTAAGAATAAATTGTGTTTGATTTCCATAAACCCCAAAGGAGTGATATATATAATAAATATGATTTTATATGTTTTAATTTTAAATATTATATGGATTGATTTTGAGACTAGACATTAAGATGCTGAGTGATTTTGAGGGACAGTGTGCTCAGAACCAATATATCAAAAATATTAAAATATAAAATTACACAAGAGTGCAGTTTTCCAAAATATGTGGAATAACATCCATGTGGATTCTCAGATTAGATATAAAAGGGAATTATGGATATTATAATAGTGATTTTACCCTATGAACGACCTAACATTAGTCTACATGGGTCAATTCTTGAAATTCATCACAAAAGTGTAAATGCATAATATTAATTACAAAATATTATTTTGTTTTGTTTTGTTGATCTACTAATGAAATAATAGATTTACTTATAAATAAACTCTTAGTTAGATATCTAGGGTTAGTCTCATAACAATAAAATCATCCAGAGAGCCTAGAGAGAGAGTAAGAGATGGAGATCTGGAGAATTCTCAAGAGTAGATGATGATGGAACTTTAAATCAGTGTTTAATGAATGTCATTCTTACTGGATATCGCCATTAGAAATGAAACAGTGATCATTATTGATTCCTACGATGAATGAAGACTAATCCAAAAAGTGATTATCCCAATAATTGTTCATATTTTTGGCATGATAGAGTATTATTTGGGTTTATCAAGATGAATAAATATTTGTAACTATTACTGTTTATTGATTCATTTATTATTGTAATAGTGACAAACCAAAATAAAAATGAACATAAATCAAGGATGATCCCTCTCAATTTTTTATGATTTTCATCCACGATTCTTTTATTCCTCATATGTTTTCCTCATTCATCACCTGATTTGAATCCTTTTGTGATCAATCGATCATTATACCTTCAATTCATGGTGCAATGTTTCAAAATCATATGTCTGAAATCAGAATGAATCAAAGGAGGTATAATGGTGGGTGAGGATGTGGATCGAATCAGACTGAGTTCCAAAACCATGTTCATAAACAAAAATTAATAATTCCTATGATTTCATTTTTGGAGTGGATTGAAGGCCAGAATCTCAGTGATTCAGTGTTACGGTGGAAAAATAAGATTTAATCTATTGTTTCAAGGTGAACCAAACTCCCAAATAGAATCTGAGAGATCAATGGCGTGAATGGGAGGATTATGACGGGTTTATAAAAAAACCCAACCCACATAGCATGTAGTCCCAAACAACATAGAATTTAGTCCTCCTTGAATGAATCAGTCTGTACGTGGGAAATACACAGACATTGGGTGGAGTACATGAGTTTCCTTCATTGTGTGTACTCCCCCACACGGCTTTGCCTAGATGGGTTACATAGAATACCATATATACTATTATATAGTAAAGGATTCATGGGTTGACGTCGTGTACAACAACATAGATGGAGTACACATGAGGAACCCTGATATATTGTCATGGTGTGTAATCTTTCATTATGTTATATGGATATCTTCTACAAGAAATATATTGGAATCCCATGAGCCATTGTTCATTGGATGTACCCAATGATGAGGGACATGAAATATCACCTTACTACATGTTGTATACCCATTTTGGTATGGATTGTTCCACCTGTCCTCCATATAATAGAAAATATTGATTAGGGTGTGTTCCCTTATTTGTTTTCCTAAAAGTTATTATGAATCATTTATTACACATAAGGAATAATATTACTTCAGAATAAATACCTGGATAGAGTTGTTGGAATCCCCTAAAAGGCCCTGAGTTGGATAATTTGTTTATCTTCCATCATAGGTGGAGTTCTTGGTATCAACATGAATATAACTAGAACACACTGATCCTCAATATTGAAGGTTAAACTAGATTAATTCTTCGGTATAACCCCATGACCCAAGATTTGATTTTAATTTGTTGAATCATATCTCTCTTCAATACTATTAGTGATTCTTTCTCCTGGAGTGAGCATATAAGTAGTACGACTCAGACGAATTTCATCAGGGATATCATAATCAGGACTTTGTTCTATTTTATGAATGCTTCATGGATTCTATGAGCATAAATCCTTGAGTTTGTATGTTATGGTTATGAAATACCCCTAGAATGTGTTTCGTGGATCAAGTATATTAGGATATTGTTTATATTCAACATATACTTATACAAATGTAGAGAGGATTTTACTTTCTTATGATTTATTTATTTGTGGTTTTTGGTTGTCCTAATGATTATTGTTATACTCACTCATGTACGCGCCATGCTCACATGTTTCATGTATTCAATAGATGATTGAAATTTTGACAGAGTCCTCTTTGAACTATGATTATGCAGTACATAGTGAGACGAGAAAAACAAATGTCTGTCCTTATGAATTCAAATATTCTTTCCATATCATTTACATACAAGTTGGAATATTTTTAACAGACTCTTTTTGGTTGGAATTTATTTGTACATGTTTACATTACATTACATCTCATCATAATCTAGTAGTGGATATATTTGTATCAATGCATTGGTTCTTTAGTGGATTTTACATTCCATTATTTAGTGGCCTGGAGATATATATATGTGTGTGTATGTGTGTGTGTGTGTGTGTGTCTCTACATAGGAAATGCCTTCCATTTTTGTTATATGCCAAATCATTTCTTTTCCGCAAACCCCTAAAATATAAGAGGTGGGCTTGGGGAGTCAAAACACAGGACTCACTAGTATGGGTCATGACAGAGTGGTATCAAAGGTGGTCGATTCTAACATAGGACCGAGTGTTTGGGTGATTAGTTTGGGGATATATTGTTGAGTATTTTGAATTCAACTTTTAGTCCAAGATCCTTAGTGTTAGTGTGGTGACCAGTGTATCCATATACCTGGACATTGATAACCTATTTTTTAATTTGGATTTTGAGAGCACTGGTTATGGGGAAAAATAATTTTATATTAATATTTTATTAATGAGATGTGGTTTCCATTTCCTTCTTAAGTATGCTATCTAGGTAAACTCATTAATCATTGTAAATCTTGGTTTCCTTATATTATTCATATGCGACACAGACCTACAAGGATATTCTAGCTTGATCACGAGGATGACCTCATCCATGATGAGGCATAGATATATGGACCCGTTTCCTAGATGATACCTCTAGGTGGTGCAATAGACATACTGCTAACTATAGAGCAGTAGATGGTATCTATAGTAGAAGAGGATGAGTAATGATGGCTGATCATGCTTCACGATCTTCTATGACATAGTCCCCGTAGATTCATAGGTGTTCCTGACTTGAAAGAGGCTATGGAATTTCTTGAGATGTTGAACCATGCATTCCATATAGTCATGATCCTCTCAAAATGGATGGTTGTCATTGTGGTGATCCGTTTACCAGGCTCAACATGATGATTGTTGAGTATGGTTACCCAAACTAACGATGAGGTGACACATTCATGGATAATGTTCAAGCACATATTCTGAGAAGACTTATCACTAGATATACTGTGGGCAATGCGTATATAGGTTTTTCTTATTCTCTATCAGGGTATAATTTCAGTGGATGATTACTCTTCTGGGTTCAATAACCTTTCCTGGTACTCGATGGATTCAGATAAATATCATTTCTTTATGGCACAGAACATCGAGTGATGTCTATGTAGAGATTTCAAATACAATGTTATCCATTTTTCAATTCATGATTATGATATGTAGTTAGAGTGCAATTTTGTGGTTGGAAGATTCATGTATAAGATGATACATAAGTTGATAGTCATTAATGGAAAAGAAGACACCTAGACCACAGTAACAAGGAGATGACGTCAGTCCTAGGGACATGGATGTGGGAGACGTTTCAAGAGTAGGTACCAGGGCAGAGGATCTAGTATTCAAGGATCACTAGTTTAGTCCAATCTACTTTGAGATAGGTGGTGTTATTCTTGTTATGTTATGGGACATCTTGCTCATGATATTCCAAGATTCCATATTAAAAATAGGAATATAATGGATGTAACACTGATGTGGAGACAATGACATTATGATGAATATCCATAGGGTGGAATATTTGGAAGAGGATTTGGGAGAGAATTAAGTGGTGGAAAACATTTAATTCTATTACCACCACCACCCCAAAGTGGTCTACGCCTTGCTCAAGGAGCCAGTAGATAGGGGAATGTACAACTACATACGGTCGAGGCTTATAACCCATGGGATCCAAGAATGATTTGAGGTATAATCCTTTCCTTTTCTAATTTAGTTTACCTAACGTTAGATGTAGGTGATAGTCATTATGTTCAAACAACATATATTGTATTATTGAAAGAGACTCTATATGAACCATTGTCTGAAGGCTTACGCTTTGTGTCACCTTCTAGAGGAGACTCAATGATCACCCACTTATGTCGATAGGCTGAGATGACCCAAGGAAGTAATATTTTCGGTTGGAACCTCTTGATATCAGCACCAATTCGTTATGAAATATTTCTAGGAATGGAATTATTATCTAAAGTCCATGTTTAGATTGACTATTTTAGGTGATGTGTGTGGAGTCTTCATAGTGATGTATGGAAGTTTTCCTTTTTCAATGAAAAGGAAACCCAAGATTCTCAGATGGACTCATTCATAAGAGGGTGTAGTAGAATACCCATATATTATATAGCCTAACATTTGGTGTAGTGGATGTTATGAGTTTCCAATTTATTACATTGGTGATGGAGTATGATTAAGAAATTCCTAAAAATCTTCCAGGTTTTCCCCCAATAAGAGATATACTTCTATATAGATTTACTCACCGAGATGGAACCAATATCAACACTAGTATATAAGATTTATTTTGTAATGATTTTCAAGATGATGGTGATATTTGAGGACTTAGATATGAGGTATTAATGTGATTAATTGTTTCACCACATGCAGCCACAGTTTTTATTTTCAAAAACGTAGATGATAAATTTAGGCTGTGTGTTGATTATTGATGCTTGAATTAGGTTATAGTTAAGAACAAGTATCCAATACCAATGAGCTATGAACACTTTGATATATTGATAGGGGGCATGATAGTTCATGAAGATTGAGATTAGATTAGTCTATAAACCATTATGAGTATGGGATGATGATATTCCAAAGATTGAATTTTGATGAATTTACATTCATAATGAGTACGTGGTGATTCCCTTTGTCTTGTTTAATTCCCCATTAGTGTTCACAGAACTCATGAATCAGATAATCTAGTCTTACATAGACTGGTTTGTTTTAGTTTTTATAGATGAAATATTTATGTACTCGATCTTCAAGGAGAATCACACATGACACATAATGATTTTTGGTACGTACTCCACGAGTACCAACATTATAGGAAACTATCAATGTTCCAGTTCATGATTTAGGTGTTAAACATTCTTTAACATGTTATCTCAGTGAATGGAGTAGTAGTGCACCCAACCAAGTTCATATACATGTTATTATGGGAACCACCTATGAGAGTAATGGAGGTGCAAGGATTCCGTGGGATAGCATGCTTTTATCAGAGATTCGTGATTGATTTCTATAGGACATTAGCACATATGTTAGTTTGAATTCAAATGGGAAGCCTTTCGTGTGTGCAGAGATGTTCCAGTAGGATTTTCTGTAGTTGAGGTAGAGATTGATGAGGGCTCCAATATTGATATTTCTTGATGAGGGAGTAAAGTATGTAGCATATTTTGACGCATCAAGAAAAAGACATTGTTATGTCCTGATGCATAGGCATGTACTGATTACATATTCTTCATGCCAATTAAGATCAAATAAAATAAACTATGAAACCCATGATCATGAGTTTGAAGTGGTGGTATTCTCTTTGAATCCGTGTTGAAAATAGTTGATAAAAGAGTGGTTTATTTCCTATTCCAATCATAGGAGTCCCAAATATATCTCCTCTAACATGAATCTTAACTTCAGAAAGTGGAAATAGCTAGAGATCCTCCAAGATTATGACTTGATAATTTTCTATTCTCTATGGAAGTGGAACGTGGTAGTAGATTATCTCTAAAATATATCTAGTTCAATATTTCTATATAACGAATTAGCCTAGTTCGAATTATTACAGTTATCCTTAGTCAATGGATATGGAGAAGTATACCTCTACCTAATTGTTTTCACCCATAAACATTTATAGCAAGTTATGGAGGCACGCCTGGTGGATACCGACTGTGATACCAAATGTGCACAGATATCCACAGTAAATTATCCATATATATATTTAATATAGTTAGGGAGAAAATCGTTCTTTTTTGGGGATTCACAGTAGTACTAGTGATGATGTGGGAGGTGGTTTGGATTGAATTTAATTAATACCCCGTGTTAGTACATCCAGACATGTTAATGATGTATCATGAACTCTAATGTCAGTTTTATTGGATAGAGATAAATAAAGGAGTTGCAGCGTTTGTTTTTGAAAACTAATTTATAATGGACGGAAGATCCCTTGGTTCTAGAAGTTTTTATAATAACCTCTTGAAGTACAATAATATAATTGTGATAGTACATCTATATAATTAGTGATGGTATTAACATGTATGTCTAGGGGAAATGATGATATCTAAGTGATCGTTGAACGACTCACCAATTCGGCCCACTTCCTAAATATCAGAGACTAGAGTTAAATTGAATGAAAATGGAGACTCTACGTTCATGAGATAGTTTGACTCCATGGAGTTTCATCGAATTTTTTTTAGATTGAGATGCAGAAATTACATCTCAATTGTCGAAGGGATTACATGATGCATTTGGGACCCAATTACATATGGCCATAATGTTTCACCTAAAAATCAATGGCTAGACTAAGCAGAGCATTTGGGTTCTAGATGACATTTAAAAAGATTCCATGTTGGACATAGGATATATTTTAAAGGATCACCTACCACTAGTGGAGTTTTCATACAAAAACCTCTACCATTTCACCATTGGTATGGAACAATTTGTGTTTTTATATGGGATACCCAATAGGTCACCACATTGCAGGACTTTCCTAGGAGAGTAGTAGTCATGAGTCCTGATTTGTTGGGAGATACTATAGAGAAGGTGTAGATCATTCAATATTTTATGAACAATGCACAAATCCATCAAAACTATTACACTAAAATGTGACTGAAGCCTTTGGTGTTTGAGGAATGAGTCTATATGTTTCTATAGTTTCACCATGATGTTGATTACAAAGATTTTTCTAGGTAGAAAACATATCTCCAAAGTTCATTATCCCTTTTTAAATACTATGTTGATTTTTTGATGTGGAATACCTCTGAGCTCTACCACTAGAGAATGAATTGATACACGAAGTCATACATGTGTAACAACTGTGGAGATATATGTATGACTCATCACACATCACATACTGGGAAGAGCTGCACATTTATGATGGAGGGACATTTGTTGAGTGCCCAATAATGTTCCTAGATTAGAAAACGACTATCTATTATGGTTGATTGATTCCCTTGTTTCGTGTCTAGTGGAACCACCGCAATCTCAAAGAGAGAACTTTGGAGAGGAAGGATCAAATTAATACATAGTTCCATCACCATTATGAGTATTCATAGTTTTGGATTCACGTGGTTGTAAATCATCATGGTTTTGGAGAATATAATGAATTAAATTATTAATGTTTTATTATGAAATATTATAAAAATTGATTTTGAGACTGGGTACTAAGACAATGTGTAATTATGAGGACAAATCTTCCTAGAAAAAATGTTTGAAATATATTTAAATATTAAATAGACTGTGTGTACTGTTTTCTTGAAGAATTTGAATGAAAGATAATTGGTTTACAAATTTTGAAATCATAGCGAACCATTATGTTAAGAACAATGGTTTTACCCTAGGTACTACCTATCTTTTTTAGCGAAGGTCGATTGTGGAATGTCATCCCGAATGCTTAAATGGCTAAAAAAATGAAAATTTATTTTGTTTCTTTTCATTTATGTAGTGATGAAATGAGAGGATTATCTTCAAAAAATCCCTTTAAGATAAATATACGGTTAGTCTCACAACCCTAAAATCCACTAGAGATAATGTAATGAGAGTTCTAGAGAATTATCTCAACTAGGAGATGGAAAAACATCAAATCAGTGATTGATGAAAGCCAATCTTGATGGATTATTACAATGGAGCACAATTACCCTTCTTTAACATTGAGCGAACTGAATCCATGTAGGATGTTTTATTTTGATTTTATTTTCCTATTCCTCATTCATTTGAGGAACACAGAATAATCCACGAATAGATTATCCTGAAATTTGATTGTATTTTCAGGATGGGATTATAATTTGCATGTTTATCAGGATGATTAAATATTTATGATTAAAATTTTTTATTGATTCATTTACTACTCTATTGGTGATAATTGAAAATCAACATGAACATCGATAGAGGTTCAACCCACTCAATTTGTTAGGCTTTTAAATATTTTTTTCTTATATACCTCATACAAAATCGTCATTATTCCCATACATTGAACCCCTTTGTAAACAATTGATTTGTCACCTTTTATTCATAGCACAATGATTTCAAACTATGGAACTGGAATTGAGATGACTTGATAGAGGTGCAAAAGTGGGATCTAATTTGGATCAAATGATGTTGTGTTTTGAATCCATGTTCTTTTGTAGAAATTAATTACACATATGAATGAATGTTTCGAGCTGATTAAAGGCCTGGATCCAATCAATTTTGTAATAGAGAGTAAAATGATCATGGATATATAGTTTCTTGGAGAAACAAACATCTTAATGAAATATGGGATATTGGCCACATGATTGGGAGGTAGTAATGGATTTCTGGAAAAAAAATCACACAGCATGTAGTCCCCCTTGAATGACTAATTGTGTGAATAGGATGCACACAGACACGAGTTGTAGTGCACATGGAGCCTTCACTACATTTACTCTACCACATGTCTTGGCCTAATCTAATTACACATATCACCCCATGTTCTAGTACACGGGTAAGGATACATGGTTTGACACCATGTACTATCACCCAACCGTACTACATTGGAGGTCCCTTGATGTAAGGACACGACATGAAACCTTTCAATGCTTTATGTACCTATATTCTACACAACATTGATTGGAATAAAACTGTCCACTATACATGGGTAGTACCAATGGATCAGTGACATGGCATGTGACCCTACTATCATCCATTAAAAAATTCTTTAATAGATTGTTCCACTTTTCCTCCTCATCATGTAAAAGTTTTGTTATGTTGTATTCCATTCTTGGTTTCCCTCAATGATGGCATGAATAATTTCAAACTAATATGTATTTTGATCTATTTAGCAGGGAATTTGGGATAGTGTCTTTGCAATCCATCAAAAGGCCTAGAGCAGGATCGTTTAGTGAGATTTAGTCCCTAGGTGGTGTTAATGGTATCGACATGACCAACAATATCATGCACTGATCCTATGCTTATTAGGATAATACAGATTTAGTTATTTGTATCACCACATAACTATCGATGTGATCATTGTTATTGTATCATATATCTATGAAGATCTATCATCATATCTTTCTCACGGTGAGACCCAATTAATAGAACATCTTGATTGGATTCCATCATTATTATATCACTTGGAGGTGTTTTTTCAATGATGTGTGCTCCCTAGACTCTTTTATCTAAATTCCTAGTGTTGGTATATGTTTTTCATTACATACCCAAAAATTGTCTATCTTGCATCAAGTATATCTGGATATTCATGTTATATGTGATGTTGATATATACCTATGTAGAGTTAACAACACTTTCCCTTGCTATAGTATTCTCTTTTTATAGGGTGTCCTACTAAGTATTGTTACACTCACCCATGCAACGTCTTTCCTTGTATTTGTCATTTATTATGATGAAGAATGACCTTTTCATGGAGTTGTTGGAAGATAGGGGCAAGACGATGCTTAGTGGGATAGAACATTCTGATGTGTGTTCTTGCGGCTGCACACATTAGTCTTAGAACCATTTTCTTATAGGTTGGACTTTTGTTTGTAGATTGTTTGAGATTGACTTGTATTTGACACTAATTACTCAACTTTACATCCTTTCAGACTCTGATTGTGTATATATTTTTTTAATTCCATTGGTCCCGTAGTGGTTTTTACATTTCATAATCTTTTGGGATTCAAGATGTGTGTGTGCCAACATGTACTTAGGCAATGCCTCCCATTTTGGTGATATGCCAACTCGGTGGTAGTCACCTGCCTTTTCCTGATTAAAAGAGATATTGGGGAGTATTTAGACAGACCCCACTGGGATGTTTAGTGACAATATAATGTTGAAGTGTAGTAAATAATTTATTATAAATATATAAACTTGATTAATGATTTATTAATGAAATAAATGGATCATTATATACTTATAAACTTCCCATTGATTCTTGTGATATTTGTTTTGGAGGCCATAAATAAATTTCACAAGGTACATTCATTGTTAAATATAGTTCCGTTGATTTTTAATAAAACAATAAAAATAATATAACATAATGCAAAATAAAATTAATGAATATTGTATCCTTGAATTCTAAAAATCAAATGAGTTTGATATAGTCATATAATGTAGACATGAGGGTCAATATAAGATATAAATTAATGAAAAGGTGTTTTAGTCAGAGAGTATGAATTTTATTATAGAATATAGTATAATAATTTAGTTCAAATAATATTATTTTCATGTAGAAAAATATAAATATATTTGGGAAAAAAATTAGATCAATTTATATTATTGTTTATTTAATGGAGTTCATGTATATCTTGAACATTATCTTGTTGTATGATCCCTTTTTGATTGAATGGGTGTTATTATGAGAAAATTATATCCTAAAATAATTATGTGTTTAATGTATTATATTCTTATTATAATTATACTGCCTTTGTGAGAATTCAGTACTATAATTTGGAAGATTTTATAAAAAATATAAGAATCCATAATAACATGGGAATCTAAATAGGGGAGACAAATTGTTTTTTTAGATTTTCATTATTTGTGGTTACATGTGTTTTGTTAGGTAGGGTTAATTTTTAAAGGACATTAATTATTTTTTCTAGAAAGATTCTATCAAATAAAAAGTGTGAAATTTGAGAGACCACATAATGTGAGTTATCATAGAGGGAATAATAAGCCCTGTAATAGTTTCTATGTATGTACAATAATTATCTTGACACATAGATTTATTGTACATTGAGAGTTTTTTAATTATTTCTTAACATGGTTTTTAGAAAATAGTGACATTCAAGAAAATTCCTTAGATAGCTTATTGTGTAATTTATTCATAATTTATTACATTTTTTAATGTTCTATTTATTAATAACACACTAATAGATGAATTGGAGTTTTAGTTCTACTATATATGAGATAAAGGAATTATTATATCAAGAGTTTATAATTTTTAGCTATAATATTGTCTTCATTATGTTACAAGTTTCAGATAATGATTATTTTCATATTTTTAAAATATCATTAATATATTTTTATAAATCAGAATGGAAATTTCATGTGGTGTTTATGTATTTATCTTTCAATGTTATGTTATAATAATCCATAAGTCATGATTTCAGCTGGTTGAATGATTAACATATATACATAGTGGGGAATTACCTAGGTGAATTTATTCCACAAAATGAAATAATACAGTCATTAATTATAATATACATTAATGTTAATGTCAAAAATATTTATTATTCTATTACAATTTGAGGTCAATAAATTGCCCTACATGATCATTTTTATCTAAAATTAATTTTTTTTCTTTATCTCATAATTTCGAATAAAAAATTTATATAAAATGAAAAAATTTAATGAAAATTTAAAATTAAACATTGCTAATTATTTAGGAGAATAATAAATATTAAAATTAGATCCATCGTTGG
Organism: Viscum album; assembly: GCA_963277665.1. Taxonomy (NCBI): domain Eukaryota; kingdom Viridiplantae; phylum Streptophyta; class Magnoliopsida; order Santalales; family Viscaceae; genus Viscum; species Viscum album. The sequence continues at coordinate 535,701,143 of OY728141.1, read as the reverse complement.
AGGCACTCAAGGTGGATTGAGGGTATGTTTTCACAGTATTTTTCACTTATTATGTTATTTTCATCCGCGTTTTGTAAAATTATTCATTTAGAAGTGTTTAGTAATAAGTGTATTAACCAAAATTCTATTCTATATTTATTAATAAAATAACAATGTGAGAAATTGGAATTTAATCACAAAGATTCAAATATCTAACAACCTATTAGAAAGTGTCGATTATCTTTATAAAACATTTTTTTGTAATATTATTTATCTCACTCAATCACTTATTTATATCATTTTCATAGTTTCTCTGTGTACCTAAACATTATGTTGATGGAACAATTTTATTTCTTTTTACAGTAATGTTTTCAGTTTCATTTTTTAAACACCCACACCCATTTTTTTCATTACACTTTTCCTTCCCCAAGAGTGTAAAATTTAAGTCTCACTATTTTGTTGTATTGGGTATTATGTAAATTATTATTGGATTTAAATTAATATATTTGTTATTTTATTTTGTTTAAACCGCATTGAAATATTTTCCTATTTAATAAAGTTTTTTATTAACAAAAAATGTTTATTTATTTTTCTAGAATTATAATATTTTTAAAATATTCCAATTAAATTTCAACATCCCATAACATCTCTCAAAAACATTATTAGTTTAGGAATGAAATTTTTTTAAACAAAATAAGATAATTTGTATATTTTTCCACTTCATATATTCTATTGAATGGGGATGGTTTCCAAAATGATGTGAAATAAATATATCTCATTTTTTATACCATTACGTTAACAAATAATATTTTCTCTCTGAATATTTAACCATTTGAATTATATTAATTGTATCAAATTTATATTTACCAGTAATTATACATCTATTCCACCATGGAAATACATAATTGAATTATCAATTGTATGTACTCACCACAAACACATTAATAGGTATATTTCCAATTATATTAATGTATCATTCCTTCTAAAACACTAGTACTCTTACCTTTCTTTGTATTCCATATATAAGACCAAGAAAATGATTTAAAAAAATGATCTAATGAACATGTTGTTTTCCCATTCTGGTTTTCCAACACTAATTTAATTAAAACAATAATTATGTAGAAACATTTACTAATATGATAAATAAAATAATTCGGGATAGAGTAAAGGAGGTATTCTAAAATTCTAAAAACATGCATCATATCATTAGTACTTTTTGAAAATCATTAAATGTGATTTGAATAGTTCTAAAACTATAGTATTATGTAACCAATTTATATACATTTTATGTAAATTGATGTAATTAAATTTTTACTTTTTCTCTAAAACTATTTTTCAGATTCAATCATTCCACTATTGAAAAAATGTCATCTAATATACCAAATTATTACATATTCTTCTAGTGAATGTTATAGTATGTTATATAACTATTATAAAATAAACCATTCAAACAATTACATCTCTAAAAAATCAAATATGACACATTATCGATATGCTTACATCACAATACTACAATAAAGAAAATAATTACATAATTTGAATAAAAAAATAAGGACAATAATTACATAATGCAACTAATACTATTAAAAAAATGAAAATTCATCATCTTTATTTACTTCAATAATTTAATTTTATTTATAACTGAATTTTTAGAAAAAAATTATTATTTTATTAACCAAAAATGACAATAAAATCACAATTATTATAATAAAATGAAAAAATACATTCTACAAAATAAATTTCAAATCGGTATTCAATGATACCAATTGCAACACTATATATACACATAAAAAACATAATAAAATGTTTAATAAATTGTGACATGATTTTAAAAATTGATATAATGTAAAAAAAATAAAAAATGGGATTGATCATATTATTTATAATATCATAGTATTTCAAAAGTTCAATATTTTTTATTTCTTATAAAACTCATAACACGAAGCTTAAAATAAATATAAAGTATTAATATTTAAATGAAATTGTTGTAACATAGATATTAAATTAGAGGTTATGAATAAGATTAACCTAATAAGGAAATTTATACATTGGTACTACTAAATAAACATTTATTGGTAATTTATTATGAAATATGGAATCAATTTTCATATAATTTCATTTTATGCATCAAATTACGATTTCTGCCAAAATGGGTTTTATTAAAATTTATTAGTTAAATTTCTAAATAAATTATAGAAAATTTAGAAATGTTTTATATAATATTTATAATATTTATAATATTTATAATATTTATAAATAATAATATCAAAATTAATAGAGTGTGAATCTTTTAGATTTTTTTAAAAATATTCAATTTTTATGTAAATAGAGAAAATATTGTTTTTTGTAAGAAAATAATTTTTTCATTTGAAATATCCATTATTTATTGAATCTGATCACCAATTAACTTAGATATACAGTAACTATATATAATAAAATTGATTAAATATTATCCCACATTATATATGCTTTAGATATATGTACCTTTATGGGCTTAAAACGTATTTTTCTACAAAACATAATTACACTTGATTTTGTTATATGATCATTTTTTTTGTTTAAGAAACATTTCTCTAAAAAAATGACTTCATTCAATTTTTTGTTTCTTATATTAATATTTCATTTTCCACATAGATAAATTTTAAAATTAAATATATAATAAATATGTTACATTATGATGCATAAATTTTTTAAAATGGATTCCTTTTTATTTTTGGTCAATATGAATTGAATACATAGTGACTATTTTTCACCATCATAAGGGTAAATAACATAATCAATATATAAAAATATGATAATAACGGAAAAAATCCACACACCTCGACATTAATCAAATTTATGAGTGGGTTTTATTCATACTCTTCCGTGATTCAAATTCATTTTTGTTTTCAATATGATTTCATTGTAAATGACTAATATATAAATTTATTTTAATATAAAATAAAAATGTCACCCTCTTACTTTTAATATTTATTTTATTTTTTAATGAGATAAAAAAAATATTTTCAGTTATTGAATATTATTTTAAATGAATTTTTTTTCATAGTACGATATTTTTATTTTTTTTAAAAAAAATTACATTCAATTATTATAGAACACTAAAAATGTCAATGTGCATGTTCTAGAAAAATAAATAAAAATAACATTAGAAACACAGAAATTTACATTTCTTCTAAGTAAATTATTATATTCCAAATATTGTATAGATCAATATCACATATTCTATATTTGTTAATGGGTTATATGTGTAATTTATTACTATGTTCTTCTGTTTATATGTCAAATTACATAAATAGAGACAAATATTAGATTAATAATAATTTATGTTAAATTATATTTTACTAAAATTTATAATGATCATATAAATATTTAAATATTTAAATAAGAATTATTAAGTGTTAAAAATTTAATCCAATTACTATTTATGATCCAAATTTTGTACATTATTAAAATGTATATCCCATTAACATTGAACAATTCATAACCTCACTTAAGGTAAAAATATTTAAACCCATGGGTTAAAAAAAATTATGGGTTAAAATGATAAATAATACTAGAAAATTTTGTTTTTAATATTATATTAAGACTATATACTACATACCTTCTAGTAAATTTTAATTTTGAACCATATAACTAATGTTAAGTAGATATTATATTATAATATCTATCTATTTTTAAAATTGATATTAATGATATTTTAAAATAATAACAATATGATTAAATAATTTAAATATTATAAAAATACTACCCACAACCAACTTAATTAGATTTAGTATGAAATATGATGCATTGTAAATTATTGATACAGTTGTTGTTCTATTACCTATTTTTTGAAGTAAAATGGTAAAAAACATTAACAAAAGAGTAATGGTTAAATAGGATATTCGGGGATTAAAACAAAATGATATGGATGAAAAACTAACAAATGCAGGTAAAAAAATATTTTTATAAAAATAAATAATATAAATAACATCCTCTAATCTAATAATATCATTTTTCTAATTTTCAATGAAAATTAATTTATATTAATTTTATATATTAAGAAATTCGAATTGTTCCCCTCCCCTCACATACCAATGGAACCCTATCTCATATCATATCCACAAATAATTACAAATATCTCATCCATGAACTATCCAAACCCCCTCCTAAGATATCTATAAACAATCTAGATATAATATATTTCTCATAATACCAACCATCTGGGTCATAATGTTTAAAGAAAATGTGATTTTATGAAGAAGATATCTAACTTCTAACGAAATCTTCTTGTTGTATTTATACTTTTATGTATATAAAATATTACTAAAAAAACTGAAATAATAACTTCAGTATGTAGTTTATAATTAAATGTTTTTATGTTGAAAGATTATCCAATGTTCATCTTCTTCTAATATTTTTTGAGAAATGAATCACTCGTTCATGGGTATTTCTAACTATAGACCCACGAACCAAAGTAATTCATTATCCATCACCATATCCCAATGATGGTTGTAATGATAGGTTTAATGTATATATATTATATCGATGAGATATTTATAGAATTTTATTGATATTATATCTAATTATTTCATAATATTCTATCCATTGAAAAATGATAATTTAATTCATGTGAGCGTGTAAACTCCCACCTTCATGATGCGATGTGATTTATTTATCATAACCCCATGATATGATTGATACATATAAATTTATTTAAATAAACTTTTAGAACATAATTTTTTAATAATAATTTTTGATATATTAAATAATAATTACATTATTTTATTCTTGTTTATGATAAAAAGGAAATGTTACTGATTCATACATAAAAACGATCATCGACATGATTATATTGTAGTTTATTTTCATTAATATAATTAATTTTCGAATCTAAAAGTCAATTATGGAATAAAAAAGAAATATATATAATGATAATCATTATGAATTTTTTTTAAAATGAAATCTTTGGTCTAGGATAACATATCCAATTCATTCCGCAATTATGAAAAAACTACTTCAAGATATCTGATGTGTACTTAAATGATCATGAAATTAAATATTGCATTGAAATAAATAAATAAATTATAATGAAAAAATAATAAACCCAAAAGGTTACTAAACAATTGAATAAAAAATATGAGCTGAATATACTGAAGATAAATGATTTATATGTATATCAAGGACTCTCGGTAAGGGATTTCTTTTTATTTGTTCTTTAATGACGCATTCTTTAATATTACACACTATATTTATTTTTTATGGTTTATATACATAATTTTTACATATTATATCATGAATAAATCATAAATCATTAAATTTTATGTTTTTATTCATGCAATTTCAACTATGTTGATTTAACATGAATGTAACCATGTCGTGAGAACATTCATAACTGAATTTCCATTCAATATGTTATATCACTACATGCTTAATTATATTATGAATAGATTTTGTGTTAAATGAATGTTTCATGATTTATGATGTTTTCATTCTTATTATTTATCATTTAGTATTTTCTTTACATAATCATTGTATTTTATATACACCAAAAGTCAAGATTTGGTGCATTATTTTATCACACTGTTATAATTACACAGAATTAAATATTGATGGATGGATCAGTTTACCTGTACAGGAAAATAGATCTCAATCCATAACCTTTCATTAAAATTCAATTAATAATATGGAATATCTTCCATTATGTGAGAAATAAATTTTTCTCCTAGCTTTACCATGTATGTCAATAATAAAACACTTCTTATCATCACAGAAAATAATACATACCAATGGGGTTAGCTCAGATTCTCAGTAAGAAAAAAAAATATAGAAGAAGGTTTCATAAATGAGTATAAACTTTTAAGGTAAGGTATAAACCTAACACACAAGACATTTTAACATAATCAATAGCATAATATAGATATAATAATTCAAATATATCTGGTTAATGATTCACATGGATATTCTAATATTCGAATAGTTACATGTAATAACAATAGAAATCTTCACAACGAAGGAATATATAATGACGAACATATGAAATATACCATTGAGGCCTCAACCAATAAATCTAAAAATAAACAGTTATGGCCTTGTCTAGATTCATATCTAGTTTGAATCATTATACCTACTAATGTCGTGTGGTGCTATACCCAGCCCCGCCAGTCATTTACCAAGTCTAATACATTCCTCAAAAGAAAAGGGTGAATCAAAACAAATAAATCTTATTAATAGTAGCATACGAAATGTTAATACATTAACAAAAAAACCATGAATGGTATAAAAATATAATATTCCCCTTCAATTTTATCATAAACTCTTAAATAATATATGGTATATCACATCATAAAAAAATCAACTTCAAATGAGCATAAAATATATCAAACTATGTGGACATATATAAAAATAAACTAATAAAACAATTAAAAATGTCTTGAATGAAATAACACTTTTTAGATTGAAATCATTTATTCAAAGGTCAATAATTTAAAAAATAATTCATTGAAATAAAAAAAATTAAAATCAAATATTCAAATTCAAATTTAAGACTTTTTAAATAAATTAACTATTAAAAAGTTCTATGTTGTTAATAATATATTCTTAAAAAAAATTGAAAACAAGGAAATGAATGAGAAATATTTAGAATAATAAATGTTAGAATCATTTAAAAATATGTTATAGATAATGAAACCCTTACATATAACCTTTAAAATATTCAATTTATATATAATTTTAATATTCATGGATGTGGACGATAAATTTTTCTAGTAAATACTTATGTATAATCAATCTTAGATAATAATAAGATTGCAAAATTAACCCTTACCTTGTATTTTAAATTTGTCAACTGAAATTTATCCTCATGCATAATTGTAAAATCATTTTATTAAATGACACTAGTACCATATCATTACTTATTAAATAATATATTATCCTATTATATCATTTTATATATAATATTTTAGTGCTACCATTGTTTTGGGTATTAACTACATCATTTTCATATGTATATTCTGTCGTGTAAGTCCTATTTCTTATGCATATACATATTGTAATCATATCCATAATGATATTAAGTTAATAAATATTATATTTACTTATCATGTGACTCTTACAATCACTCTTCAATTGTTTATGTGGAGAATTAATCTTATCACATAATGGAGACGGCAGGCCGTATGTACGAATGAGTGACGATATCACTCCCTTAACGGTTAAAGGATATGAAATTGAATCGTATATTAATTATAAAGAATAATTATTATTTTATTTGGATTATTTATTTCCATTATACACATTATTATTCCCATCCAAATAAATTAATGTTGAATAACAAATTACACAACTGCATGGAGATAGTAAGCCTTATGTATGCACGTATGGTGATATTGTTATTTGTAGGATGGATGAAATGAGGAATACAGTTGTCCAATGATTAAAATAACATCTCAATATATGGACAATACTAGTTTAATTAAATTGGTATAAATATAAAATATATATAGTAATTAGTTGGTGAAAATAACATTGAATGATGTGAGAAGACAATTACCTATTTTTTCGGGTATCCCCTTTAAAGATACACAAAATGACTCTTTATGATTGATTAATGCCCAATGTATGACCTCTAATATGAATTTAGTGATTTTGGTAGGGGAAATAGGTAGTTGATGGCCAATCCAAATGGATATAAAGGTTTTAATTAAAGAGAAGTATTAGTTCACTTTTATAAGACATAGGAGGGGCAATTTTGGATGCTCCAAAAATTTTAAATTATTATAAGTTTGATTTCATTTCAAATAGATCATAGGTGATTTATTTCATGACTAAGATTTACAGTGGCAGAAATACCTTCACCAATTAATTATTAACATGTCTTGATCATAAAATTAAGCTTATATTTTGAATATAACCATTAGTTAAATTGTTTTACAATTACCATGTTTTCTTATATTTTTACACTATATGGTTAATATATATAAAATAAAATTACAAAAGACTCTAAATTAGATAATTTATTATATCATTCAAATTAGAAAAGTTATTAGGATTAACCTTATATTTTTATGAATTTTATATTATTTAAGAAAACTATCTTTATTTTAAAATATCGTTTATATCAATTTTAATAATATTTCATATTTCCATTTAAAAAAATATCTAACCAATAGGATAACATCGAAAAAATAGATCAAATATTTCATTAAAATATATAATTTATCTATAAAATTAAGTATTTCATTAATTAAGTCACATTATTTTTATATTTTTTTTAAAAAATATTTTTAATATTTCAATTAATTTAATAATTACTACATTACTACTGTGACATCGTTCATTGCAATTAATCAATCTCTAAAATTTATATATAAATTTCTATGAGTTAGGTGATTATATTAGATTTTTGGATACTATTTATAATTTATGTAATATTCTATATATATCAATATTGAAATTACTATACATATAAAAAATGAGAGTGTGCCATTTTTTAACATTAAGTTATTTTTGTAATTTTCATGTCAAATAAATGGAAAGGGTCCACTAAATGATTCTATTTAAATAAATAGATTATAAGGGTCATATTTGGTAATCCATTTCAATTTTTTCAGTTGTTATGATAATTTTTTAATATTAATTGTAAATTTAATAACCCGCCTTACCCTTAAACGTGTTAATAATATAATTACAAAAGATACTATTCATAATTCCAAAAAATAAAAGGAAATGATTTAGATAATTTAGAACAACTGAATAAAAATATGAAATCCATTTTTAAAAAATAAAAACACGTAATGTGTAGTAATTAATTTTAAAATTAATCCCCATTGACAGAATGAGGAAACTAGTTTCTTAAAAGTAAAAACCATCAAAATATTGGCCTGTGTTTAAATATAATTTTATTGAGAAAATAAATAAAATGAACTAAATTATATTAAAGGAAATAATATTATTATAATTATTCAATAAAATAAACTAAAAAGATAATCTACTAATATAACTAAATTAAATTAAAATTAATTTTTTATTAAAAATGTAGCATTTTTACTACTCATTAAAATATGAATGTTATCCTAACAACACCCAAAATGATTGAAAACTAAATATTGTTGTCCCAATTCCAATGAAAGATATTTTTTTAAAAATTTAATATTAAAAATAGTAAAATATGGATTTTAAAATGGTTTCTTCATTAAAATGTGTCAAAACTATATTTTGTGAAAATACTTCTTTTATCAGAAAATTGAATTTAATATTATTTCATGTCATATAAGATGAATGTTAAAATTATTTATGAAATGAAAAGTTTCATTATCAATATTCATAAACACTTATTTAATGGCTATATTATATTCAATAAAAATATTTTAAAAGTATATTGTTGGTCAGTAATACTGGGCCTTTCCTATAATGCTAGCCAATTAATTATTGTGTGTACCCTAAGCATAACTTAGGGTTGTAAAAAAGTAATGAATGATTTTTTTTAAATTTATTTAAAAATTAAAATATTATAATGTCTCACTGAGTTACATTCTCCCCACTTCAATTAAATGTGTCCTCATAATTTATTCTCGCGATTGAAAACTAGTGGTTTCTTATTTTAAAATATCATTGTGGAAATCTCATATTAGAAAATATGTTAATGATACCACCATATTAAAATAAAAACGGTAAGTTATAGGTCACTAGATATAATGCATACTATAGATCCATTTTTGAAAATATGGACTTGGAAGAAAATGTTACCATCAGGTTGTGATGGAGAGAGATTGAGAACATGATTAGGAAAAACTTTACAACCACAAAGATATAATTCATCAATGATATCGTGGTCCAATTGTTTCATTGAAAAACAAATTACTAGAAAACATTTTTAGTTTCATGATCCATTAAAATGAGTTAAATAATTTATTTACAATATAGACATAGAATATTTTGAAACATTCAAACTTGATTGGTAGTGTTCCATCAATTATGTAATTTCTATCACAAACTAAACTTTCTCCTAAAACGACAATAAATTTTTAATATATTTTATTTATCAATATTTAATAACATTAAAAAAATGAACACATATAGTTTAAATTAATATAAATATGTTATAAAAAATTTGGTCTCCCTATACGCCAATGGTAGGAAATAAATAATTATTGCACATTTGTTGTGGGTTCGATTCTCTTTTTCTTGTCCGACATGATGGGTTGTCTCCTGACCTATGGGATATCATTTTTATAAAAAAATATTATAAACTTCCAAAAATATACTTTATAAATGATAATACTTTAAAAAGTTATCCAAAAAGTTCAACATCATCCATTCTAACCATGCGACGTTTCCGAAGAACTTTTGTCAAATTTAATAATCTAACAAGACTATAAATTTCTAACGACAATCATGACATTAAATTCCCCAAAGAACCTAATATTTTTATTACTGAAAAATACCATTATAACCTCAAAATATTTAATGAAATAATTCATTATTTTCAATCTGTAAATAAAAATTACTTAAGTACAATCCTTAAATATCATTTAATTTTTAAAACATAAATATAATAACATAATCCATCAATACAAAGACATAGTTCCATTAATTAGTCCACATTGACTTTAGTTGAAGCATAATATTGATCATGATACATTATCTTCGTCTGATCAGAATTTCCTTGGCACATTGGAATTTTATTTTTATAATGTTTCATCTAGTTACAATTATAGAATTTTATATTTCTATCTTCATTATTCCCCTTACAATCACGAGAAGGACAACCTTTCTCACCACACAAAAAATAAACTCCTTTTTTATTTAGGAAGGAACAACGGTCATTTATTATACAATTTACACCTATGAGAAAATCCTTCATTACTTGCTTCCCAATCTATTTCCCTTGATCCACCATTATCTTCTTCTCTTTCTTTCCCCTAATGTAATATGATTTTGAAAATTCTTTCTCATTATTGATTTCACATGAATGTATGTCTTCGTATTATAAGAATTTTTGGCAGACGAATGTATTTCAGATAAATGTATTTAACCCAAAATAAAATAATCAATCTTTCTTATTGGTTTATGTATGTCGTCGGCCATTTTCATTGCTAAACATTTGAAGTATTCTTCCTACATTGTAACATTCACATCCTCCTTCAACCTCAGACATAGATATTTCTCTCCATATCAACTTTTTTTTATATGTAATGTATTTTTCAAAGAGTAGTTCTTTAAACTTCCTATATTAAATATTTTAAACTTTTTTTATCTTCCTTCTTATTTTGAATTGATGACCACTATTGATTCACATCTCACAAGATACAATAAACTACCATGTCAGCTTTTCCCTTTCATTACGCCCCAAAAAATCAAATAACTTCACTTCAGAACATATCTATTTTTCATATACAAATGGATTTTTTGTCCCATTTAATGTTAGATGTGGTTGTCTCATGATGAGGTCTAGCATTGTTCCTCAATATTTTGGATCAGGTTGATTTATACAAGCATGGTTACTCTCCATAAACTAAGTCATTTTTTCCAATATATTTAAATTATTCTCATTAGATGTTTTATATCTTTGACCAAAATCATTTTCTTGAATAGGATGTAAATCCATACAGAGATTATGTGAGTTAAAAAAAATTATATTTCTTCAATTAGGTGCCATTTCAAAAACATGGAATACACTAGATTATGTTATAAATATGAATTCATAATTACAAACTAGTAAAAAAATGTAACATAAATTGAAAAATTTAGGCATGCCTAATCTCATGATGATAAAAATGTTTTCTTTGGGTAACATTTTACTCATACAACTATCATAATAGTATAAAATAAAATTTTGATCTATCCTAAGAATATTTCCTGAGATTTTCAAACTAAGAGTTCAGTAAGGCATGTTGTCTTGTACCAGGTTAGCTTATGTGAATCCTGAAACACCTTATATGATTTATTGGCCCTAGTTACATCTCTTAAAGAACCACATCAAATTATAGAATCCAAACATGAATTTATTTTCATGGAATACATTCATTGTATCTAATCTACAAAATACTATAACATTCTACAATACTTATCCACAAATACAATATTAGGGTTTTGTTCCATAATCTATCTTTTCTAGATCTAGATTCTTTTTTATTTCTACGCTTCCTTTGATAGAAGCATTAACACTCTGACCCCATATGTCTGGAGGTAGTCCATTATTTTAATAGATTCTCAAGATTACAAGGAATCAAATCTTGAATGACTGATTAGTTCTGTACTCTTGGAAAATAGATTAAAACATGAATCTTTTATTACAATTTAATACAAAATATTTAATAATGTTTATTCATTTAAAAGACCATTATTCTCAATTTTAAAACATTCATATCTATCATAAACCACTTCATAGAATATTTGGAAAAGAAAACATAAGAAAGGGGTGATCTTAGATGATCAGTAAGGTTAAAAAATATAGATAAAGACTTCATAAATTAGTACAAACATTTATTGAATGATATAAAATTGAACCACAGGACATTTACGCATAAAATTACCCATAATATATAATAAGTTAAAAAAATAATTCCATTTAATCATTCTAATGGATAATATACTATTTGAATAATCATATGTAACATCGATAACTAATTTTCTAATTAGGTAAATCCTTATACCGAAAATCTAAAACATAATACAGAGCCCTCAACCAAGAAATATAAAAATAAACTGTTTAAGAATCCACCAAATCAAAATCATGTTTTTATCTGGAGACCAACTGATGAATCGAGGGGATATAGTAGGCCCCACCGGTCAGTTACTAAGTTCAATACATTCCTTATAAGAAAATGGTGAAACATAACATAAACATTCATTTTAAAAATAGCATAAAAATGATTATATATTAACCATAATTAATTAGTTGCACAAAAATTGTACATCTAGAGTTAAACATATCTTAATCCCTTTAGTAAAATATTTTATATTTTGTCATAACAAATATTCTTTAGATGATCATAACATAAAAAAATTGATGTTTACATATATGAAAATTAACTAATAAAACTATTAACTATTTCTTGATAAAAATAACCCCTTTTTCATAGAAATTGTTTATTCATAGGTGACCCATATATAAAATAATACATTTAAACCCGATTTTTTTAATCAAAGTGTACCACACCACTTTCATACATTTGAAATGAATTAACATTTTAAAATATTTAAGCCCTTACATATAAATCCATAAAACCCATTTGGAATACACGGAAAAAATGATACTGATTTAGAATAATAAATGTTGGAAACATTTAAAATGATGTTATAGATAATTAGCCCCATATATAAAATGTTAAAATATTAATTTTGATAATATTTTTAATGAACAAGGACATGGATGATAAATTTTTCACTATAAATACTACAAATAAAAAATCTCAAATAACAACGATATCACAAAATTAACCCTTAATATTTATTTTCCAATAGTTGAGGGTGTGATATCCTCATGTATAATGGGTAAATCATGTTATTAAAATATATTAGAACCATATATATATTTATGATCTCATATAAGATCCTATTATGTTATTTTGATAATTATATTTAAGTATTACCATTGTTTCAGGTGTTCAGTACATCATTTTCATATGCATCATTTGACTTGTAAGTCATGTTCTTACAAATAACACATATTGTATGAATATTTAAAATGATATTTTGTTGATAAATAATATTTTTAATTATCATGTGACTTTTATAATCCTTCTAGAATGGCTTATGTGGAGAATGAATAACATCACATCATGGAGATGGTAGGTTGTATGTATACATGAGCCACATTATCATTCAATTTAAAGATAAATGGTATGAAATTGAATTATATATTAATTATAAGGAATAGATAAAATTAAATATTAATTTTTTATCTCCATTATACTCATTATTATCCCCATACAAATAAATTTTTTTTGAATAACAAATTATACCATGACGTGGAGGTTGTAAGCTATACTTACACACACATGATGATTATGCTATTTATAGGATTAATTAATGGAAGGATGTGATTGTAATATGAGTATAACAAAATCTTAGTATGTAGATTATACTATAGTTATTACATTTTTTTGAAAACAAAATTGAATATGGAAGTATATGAAGAAGAAAAATATCAAATAAGTGATTAGTTAATTAAGTCTTTTTCAGGTGTATCCATTTAATTTTTACAAAAGGACTCCATAGGAAGGAGTTTATTAACATATATTGATGATAGGATGTATTTAGAGATTTTTTGAGGGAAAATAGAGATGTTCTGGCTGACGCAATGGATTTATATGTGTGATATAAAGATAGGGAGAAGTGCCACTTCATAAGAGAGGGTAGGGGAATGTTTAGAAGAGCTTAAAATATTTATTTATTAGAAAATTATTTTTGGTTTCTAATAGCTCCATGTTCATTTATTTCATGGATAAGATGAGGGTGGGTCCAAATACATCAACAACTTATTTTTATACATGGTTAGCTCATAAAATTAACCATATCATTTAAATTTAACCATTAGTTAAACAGTTTAACTCTATCCAAGTATTCTTGTGTTGTTACAATATGGGGATAATAAAGTTACATTAAAATTCTATATTTGAATCTTTTATTTGTTATATTTTTCAGTATGAACATTCCTTAAACTTTTTTATGTTTCATGTTTAACTCTATCCAAGTCTTCTTGTATTTTTACACTATGATGGGTGATTGCAATATGTCTCATAATGAAATGGGATCCTGTTATATATCATTATGAAGGGAAATCCAAATATACTCATGGTGACGGGTTGGCCCAATATGTGTCATGATGATGACTGATCCCAATACAACACTTCAAATAATTGGGATTGATGTTCCAGTTCATTAAATATAAGTAATTATTATTAGAAAATACAGAAAAATGATTAACTTGTTACTAACGAGATGTTATAGATATTATCTAGGTATGGTTATCACATCTATAAGGGTTCTTGTAATGATTCAATTAAAATAGTTTCCAGTGATATAAAATTGGTGTTTATACATAAAATGTTTTTTAATATTTTATTTTATCAATATTGACATCGTATAAGTCATTATAATCGATTCATTTGAATCTTTCAATGGTTAGTGATTGATTTAATCCCAAATGATTTATGATCATGGTATTAACTGGTATGAATTATCTTATGATATGAAATTTCAATTTTATTATGTCATCATACCCAATACTCGTCTAATAAACACCCATGAAACTAAAATTTTAATGATAATTTTTTCCCTTACAAATTGTTTGAGCTCACACATTTTATGTTTCTATTTGACATGGATATAATGAATGGGGTCAAATGAAATATTTATCCAATGGTTTAATATTTAGATTTTTATAGGTGATTTTGATGACATAATGGGTAATAAAAAACATGGGAATTGGGGGAAAAGTCATTTGAAATCATGGATATTATCATGTATGAGTTTTTTCTAATTTCAAAACTCTCTAAAATTAAAATTTCCTGGGGTTTTATGTGATGTTATATTTTCTTTTGACAATTTTATATGGCTAAAATTGGGTCATGTTTATTTGTATCAAATCCAAAAAATAATGTTTTATCACAATATCATGTAGTGCAGTTTTGGAGATGTAAATTTTTTATTACAAAAATTCCTGAAAATATATATAATAGGTGAATTCAGTCACAAAAATCCATCAGGAAATTATAAACATGTATTATAACCTATTAGTTAATGTTTTACTTAGACTCAAGTGACACACTCGAGTGCCATGACATAATGTTCTATTTCACCTCATGTGAACCTTTCCAGACACCAAAGGTTGATGACTACCATCAAGGGTCTAATATCAATCATGAGAAGAATATACAATCTTTATCAAAGATGATTATTAGAGGAAATATAAATAAACAACAAAAAATAGATGTAACCATAACCATAATAATACTAATATATTATGGTGGCCTAAATAGGAAAAAATAAATCCCAAACTAAATAGTATAAATTCCATTATAATTCATGTAAACAATAAATATAAAATTTAAAAAATAATATGACATTGACAACTACCAAGAGGGTTCGAAATTACATCTAGATACCTCATTCACCCACTGTCTCGACTCAACCATTTAAAAATGGTACATTTCCCTTAAATTATCATACAATAATGAAATCTATTCATGTACTGATCAGGAGCCCAAATGGGGTGTGAGTAAACTTATGTATTTCACCACCAATGATATCTAAAATAATGTACATTCATAAATGTATATTAAATTTTATAAATAATAAATAAATTAAATACAGAAAAATTATACATTTATTCAATTACACAGTATTTAAAAAAAATCTCATTTTTTGGGGCCACTGAAATTATGAATACATACTTCAAACCCCTACATGGTGTGAACCATACCACATAATCAAATAACTATTTTTTTCATTTAATTTGAATTCGTAATGCATCAACATTGAATCGTATTCAAATTTCAATCTCAAGGGTATATAGCATCATATTTATCACCTTTTGGGTATTTAGAGAATCAATCTATGTCCTAAAAACCAAGGTTATTCTGATCGTTAGTCCCTATCCGATAAAACATTTTCTTTATGAATTTCGGTGTAAAATTCTATATCTAAGACCCCCACAAGAATTTAGAGCATCATTCCTTGTCCAACGTCCCATTTTTCAGTAAACATATATATAACAGATATCACATCATTTGAAGTTAATAAAATTTATTCATTTATGACATTTTGCTGTCAACAAATAAGTGAATTAATTCATCAATGAATTTTTATACTAATATAAATTTCAAAATAAAAAAAAATATCATAAATTTATTAAAATAATAAATTAAAATTTTCAATTTCATGATCTCAATATATCATTGTTTAATTCAAAAATTTATGTTTCAAATAAATTTCACAATCCAAATATCTAAATAATAATTTCAAAAATTAATTAATCTATTCAATTTTAAAAACTAAAAATTACAAATAATTAACTCAGAAACTAATTATTCAAATTAAAAAAAAAACACAATTACCCAATGATTAATTACTCTAATTAATTAAAACCCAATATCCCAAATATTAATTCAATAATTATTTGTTCTAAGTTAGATTTCCAAAAAACTGAATAATTAGTTCGACAATTTGTTATCCAAATTTAAAAATTTCTATAACCTATTAAATCTGACAACCACACATTACATTATTTAATTCCACCATTAATTAATCAAATTTATAGGTTCCAATTAATTAATTGATTTAAATAAATAAATTAATTTTCACATTCAAATTGAAATATGGCAGCACATATAAGCAATTTAGAATCATGTCAATGGGAAATTGAAATTATCACACCTACCTCAAGTTTGATAAGGAATAGTCACCAATGGATGTATGAAAATGAAGTTTAACAATGATGTAGAATATGTTCTAGAACAGAAACATATCTTCATGATTAAACCAATAAATAGAAATCAAAACTACATATAGATCCATAAAAAATGTGGATTATTTCAGTATAAGTGATGAGAGAAACATGATAGAGGGGAAGACAACATCATGGGAATTTGATCTCTTACAGAGAGAGGTGATGATATTCAATAATTTCATTGAATTATAACGAAAGGAGTTCCGGACCCCTAGGAATTCATCCAGAATGAATTAAAATTAGAATAGTCATGTTTGTTGGATTTAGTGTCAATTATGGGATAACATGGTGGTTTATATATTTTAAATCAAAATCTTGGTTAATTAAATACCCACAAACATTTTCCTCTAAAGGAGAGTACGGTTTTCTAAACCATGAACCATAATCGTGGACCTCTTCTAGGGTTGGGGGTTCATGTTTTATCCTAAGAGGGGATAGGGTTTGACAACCTATGTGGAATCAGAACAATCCCCTCCCCTCTCAGGTTTAATCGTTTGTTGGTCCACGGCACACAGTTTGGGAAAACTATGCTCCAGTTGTGCCCAACCACTCCCCCATGAAATATTCTCAAATTTCAACCAAAATTCAATGAAGTTAGGACCCAAATATTCTATACTAAAAAAGGAAAATAATTTCCAAAATTAAGCATGATACATCACCAAAACATTTCTGGTTCTTAAAATTGTTCCACCATCTAATATCTCATTGCTGAGTTAAACTCCAAAACATGTGTATGATTTAGAGTCCTAAGTATTGGTCCCTTAAACTAAAATATCCACTTACCACTCCCGTGTTTCCTCCTACACGCTCTCATGATTCCACAATATATAAACCAATTTATCTTTTTCCCTAAAACACATTCCCACTGTGATTCAAAACCCATATCAGATGCTCATCAATAGAATCATGTATCACAAGATCAGCATCATCCACATTTATTAAATGAGATGGTTATGGTGATAACTATGAAGTTTTGAGACATGAAACCTTTAATTAATAGAACTATGAGTATGTGGAAAATCCAATTGGATTATCATCTACCCATTTCACTCCACAACATAAACTGTAAATCCCCAGACTAAAACATTACATAATCGTGAATTTTCTAAAAAATTCACACTGTGGGTCATTTCAAATTTAGAGAATTAGAGAATTCGGTCATAACATATAAATAATAATTAAAATATAACAAGTAAACTCATCTACTCACTATCCATTTATTTCATAAAACAAAAACTCTAAAAAGCTAACTGGTTTAGTTCCATGTTTTAAACAATATAGATTTTACTTGATGTCATCCTAGACCCTATTCATCTTAATGTCCTGTGAAAAACATTTCAAAACATGTGGTTACCAAAAAAATCTTAGTAAAGGATACATAATTATGGAAGACTATTATTTTTTTAAAACAACTTATAAACCATGATTATTATATACTAAAGTAACACTTTTCACCTTAATGAAGTGGAGATAACACATCCCTGAATATAAGCTCATTGAAAACCATATTTGTAATCAAAAAATTAACATTATTCCCCTAAAAAGAAACATATAAATTATAATTCTAACTTGGTATATAATCATATTGAAATGGAATTACCATACGGTCAACATCCACACATATTACTAAACTGAATATCTATAAGACATAATTCATTAACAAATTCATTCGAGGTAATAACATATCCACCCTTCCATGGTATATCACAAAACAAAACATCATTTGGATTATCATGTAACCATCACTAGTTTATCACATAACAACCTGCCAAATTTCCATGTACAAGTATATAATCACAACACATAAAATATTACAAACATCAACATTTCAGTAAAAACATTTCATTTTAAGACACATGAAATTATTTCAAGATATTGAAATAATAAATCCATTTCAAAAACTATAATCAATACGAAAACACCAAAAATGTAATTGAGTATTTCTTTTCCTTTTTAAAAACATTATGTCTTACAGATGTAGACAAGTATCAAATAATGATTATGGATGCAGAGAGGTCGTTGTCCCAGCTTATTTAAAAAAAAACTTATTCATTTAGTCAATCGCTTTGTAGAAAAAGTATTCCCATTGAATGAAGTTAAATTTTAAAGGGTTCTATAATACAACATATATAATAAGGTGTATTTTATCAAAATATTCCTCAACGAACAAATATTGCGACTATTTCCCTTACTAATATCATATCATTTGATTTTTGATAAATGGATGACATAATTATCATTGAAAAATATAAATATACCCTATATAAGTCGATATTTTTTTTAAAACAATCAGTCTTCATTCACACATATTCTAAGAAGTACAAAACCAATGACATGAATATTTTACTCAACGTATAGAGATTGAGTTAATATTTTCCATAAAATGTTCATATAAATGACATAAAAATTTATCAATGGGGTGATTATGTGTAGCAATAATATATCCACCAAAATAGAAGTGGAAATTAAAATATAAATATATAAACTGTGATTACACACATAATCTTGGACTAATATAATCGACAATGTATGCGTAAAACCAAAAAGATGAACTTGGGTTAAGAAGATCCCTTACAAAAATTCAGACGCCTAATAGTGTAACATAAATATTGAAAAAAAGAGTTTATGACCAAGAAAATGGTATCTGATCACATGGAAATAAAATAGACAGATATAATTATATATAATAACATATCACATCATAAGAAATTAGAAATTAATAGGCTTAACATAAATGAAGTCTTTTACAAAAATATGAGGGTGAAAGGTTCTCTTTCCTTGAGTCTGAATCGTCAACTATGTTCATTTTTCATGCTAAATAATAAACATAAGTTAATTTCTACTTTATTGAGAACCTTTTTATTTTTTATTATTCCTTTTATATCATTTATTACAACATTATGAAAATAAAAAATTTATTTATGTTCATATAGGAAAAGTTGTCGATATTCGGTACTTGAGCCAAAATGAACATGTAATGATTATAAATTGTATATGTGGTCAAAAGTAAATTACCTCTAGAATTGTATGAATGATTTTAATACTATATATATCAAGTATATATGTATTTATAATAGTCATAACCATTGTAGGTAACAAATTAAATGCATCATTAATGGAGACGGTTTGTCGTACGTATGCATCGACGCTACTTTCAATTATTTGTGATATTAAATAATTGAAATTTAAATGATATATAGTTAATTATAATTCTAGTATAATATAATATGATATATATATTACATAATTTTATTAACACCATAACGTATACATTCTATATATAGGATGAATGAGTCATATAACTTTGAGGGGCGATAGTCAGCACTTATTTAATTGAAATTATCATATTTGAACATAATGAAAAGCATAAAGGTATGATTTAAATAAAAAATAGTAGAATATATATAATATAGATAATATATCTTATATAAATATAGTTCCATCATAATATAATCTATTATAGGTCATGGAGGAAATTCAAAAAATCATCATTTCTTGTGGAAGTAGTATGTTGTACAGAGAAATAATATGATCATATCCATTATATAGAGATGTATGTAAGTGTAGTTTGAATAATTATCATAAAAATAATCCTATTATATTGAATATATTTGTGTTATTATTAAATCAAAGATTAATCTGACCATATGGATTTGAGAGGGAAAAAATAAAAGTGAACTTGATAGAGGATGTTACCTCTAAATAAGGTAACTTCTTTTGATTTGAGACTAAATAATTTCTTGAACTACCTTATTCCATTGTTATGTCATTTATGAGAAATATATGTATGTTGGGATCCTATTTGGGAAGATTTTGTTTGAGTAATTGGTCTTGAGTGGTGTGAGTAATGGGTTAGGGTGGTGGCATTTTATAAGAGGGAGGAGGGGTACTTTAAAAACGTCTTCAAAGATTATTTTATTATAAATTGAAATTCAATTTCAAAAGGTCCACATCTCATTTAATTCAATGATAAGATATTCATTTTTCTATATCCTTTAAAACAATAATGTTTATACAATTTTTTGTTACAAATTTAACCTTATCTTTTAACTTCAACCAATAGTTAACTAATATCACTCTTAACGTGTCTTCCTGTGTATTCATACTATATGGTTAATATCGTAACCCTAAATTTACAATAGAACCAAAAGTGTTTCAATTATGAAATGTTATAAATTATTTATTTCATTTTTCCGAATCATATATTTTTAGTAATGTTATATAATTTAATAAAATAGATTTTTTTAAGATCTTGTTTATGTCAATTTTTATACTATTCTTATAATAGATTTGTAAAAGTATATATAAACATTATTATATCATAAAAAATAACATTATTTATAGTATAAGAAGTCATAATCATTCCTAAAATTCGTTTATGGCAGAAAAAGTTTCAAAAAAATTCTTTAATAATTATAATCTCATTTATTTAAATTGTTCATTAATAATGTAATCACTACATCATCATTATTTCTTAAATAAAATTATTTAACTGATGTCGAAAAATTATAAATAATATACCATGAATTATTAAATCTCTTCAAATTTGTATGTACTACTTATATTCGAAAATATCCATAATACAACCCCATATAAAATTATTTTACGAAAAGATACATGTTTAGGTTAAATTTTTCATTACAATAAAATAATTCTTATAAAATGTCATTTTCACATCAATGTGGATCCATGGGGTCCAAAAATCGACCCAAGGATTACCATGGTTAGACATATATCTTTGAGTAGGATCAGGACACATTTTATAATAGTTTTATAATATTATTATATTGTATTTACCATTATTTACCAGATTTACCCTTTAACCATGTTAAATAAAATAATTACTGAAGATAAAATTCATATTGTCTAAAAAAGTAAAATATTTATAGAAATTGTAACTCTTTATTCCAAATATGAAATTAATTTTCCAATATTCAAAACAAAGAATTTTAAGATGTCAATTTAGAATTGATTCTCACCATTAAAACCAAAAAACGGGTTTTTATGAAAAGATAACTATCCAATGATTAATATCTGTTTATGGACAATTTTAAATAGAAATTAATTATAATGACCAAAATTGGATTACATGATAAAATTATAATCCAATTATACATTAAAACTAATTTAATGTATAATATTACTAAATAAATAAATTAGATTAAAATGATGTTTTGAATTAAAATGCTGTATTTTTCCCTATTCCTAGAAAAATGAACATTATCAGAAAATTTCAAAACATTTATCGAAATTTAATTTTGATATAATTATTCTATAGAAGATTTTTATTTTCTAATATATAATATATTAATGTGACCATAACTATATTTAAAAAGGTTTCTCCAACAAAAGGTGATAATGCGGGCATTTTAAAAAATATTAGAGTATTTTTTTCATAAAATTGGATTTATTCTCATTTGAATCCATTAAATTCTTTTAGATAAATGTAAAAACATTTTAAAACATGTATAATTATATTGTATTTTTTTATGCTCAATCCCACTAATACAATGGCTAGGTTTTAACTACCATTTAAATTAATAATATTTTTTTGTTATTTTTTGGTATTACTCAATGTTATGTGATACATAAACTTTCAAAGAATCATGTTGTTTCATGTTGAGTACACTATCAAAAAAAATTTCCATTTTAACGTAAATGTATTATATTATTCATAAATATAGGTATAAATAAAAAAAATTTATTTTATAAATTCCTGGGTTGTGACATCTTTCCCCTCTTTTAGAAATTGTGTCCTTGAAATTTTAAAATTTGGCTCAGAAACAATATTTAATGTCCCACAAAAAAAGAGCCAATAAAAATATAACATTAAAATGAATAAAGATAAGTAAAAAGGACCCTTGAGGTTTCACATACTAGGATTCCTTATTGAAGAAATGGATATGGGAGATAAACAAAGTTTCCTATTCTAATGGAGGGTGATAGAAAACATAATCATGCGAATGTTAACTCCCTAAAAGCAATAAACGTATGACGGGTTAAATAATATTTGATTCCTCATTAAGAAAAATTAAATGAAAACAATTTTTAAGTTCCTATTCATAAATATTAGGGATTTAATTTTGATATTGACTAAGAACATATAAATATATACATACCATTCAAGTTGAGTTTCATCCTCAAATAAATTTCTACCACAAACTCATCTTTCCTCCAAATGATGAGTATTTCGGCTGATGTGGTAACACCTGAAGCGATAGAATGAACTTCTAGATAATTACATAATCCCCAATGGATGAAATATATATTTACCATTTCATTAGACATTAACCAAATCCAAAATCATTAGTACGAGATCAAATAATCCCCAAACTGGATATTCCTTTATAAAAAGAAATACAAATCTTAATCTCAAAAATTCGTCAGACAATACCAAAAGGTCAATAAAGACCATTCAATTAATAATTGTCCTTAAATTTATTAAAAATAATCCAAAATAATATTGAAAACCAAAACTCAAATGGATTTACTCACATAGACTAAAATAGTTAATCTTAACAGATATCTCCAAATAAGATTGACAACTATTAAATTCTTATAAATAAAAACAATTTACCTAATCACATATTCTAAAGAATATGTTAATAATATTCATAAATAACAAAAATCACTATAATTACATAATAAAAACATATATTCTTTGAAAATAAAATTTAAACCATTACTCCAAAAATGAAATCCCATGGTTTTCTATTTTACATAGGCATATAGTCTTTCTAAAAGTGAGAACTTATTCCTAAATAACATTTATCACATGATCGAAAAATCATTTTCATAAACTAAGGATATACATTTGACCAAAAATAAGTTTCCAAATCATCATATTCTTGATTCATAATATCATTGGACTAAAGAGAATAATTCATACTAAACATGCACTTCATGTAGTTTAGTGGCTGGCAATAAATTCCTGTCACACTATGGTTGTTGGTTAGATTCCCCTAGCATGGTCCAAAGTGACTAGTTGTCACTCGGTCAACATATTTTAATTTTTAATAAATAGTATAGTTTCAAAACATTCCAAAAAACTGAGAAAAATTCCTCAAAAATAAACACAACATAATTTAACATTAATGGTTATCTCATACCTCGCATTGTGAATCTCAAAAAGTAAACACCTATAATTTCCTCAAATTCAAGGATTATATAAACCCAAATGGTTCATTATAACTATATCCACAAAATAAAATATTATTATTCCTCAATTGAAAATTTAATATATCCAATTAAGGGTTAAAAATACTTGAATTCTTCCAATGTAATCCCTTCATTAATATATTTAAACATATCATCATATATAGATCCAACATAACTCTCCAATTACTAAAATGTAGAAAAATTTATCATCGAAAATTACTTCATGATTCGTTATCCATGTATTTTGATATTATTTTTTGATAATTTTACCCTAAAAACAAAATCATTCATAATTTTCAAAAATTAAATAATTTCAATATATCTGCTAATAAATAATCTATACAGTTCATAGAACACTGTCTGTTTCCTCATCTACAATTAGAATGGAATTATGTATTGGGAAACATATATTTGTGTGGTTATGATGATCTCATTCCTAAATCTCCTTCATAGGACTTCTATTTTAATAATGACTATTCACACCGCATTTAAAACAATCAATTGATCCCTAGAAATAACTTCATTCCATTTCATGGAGTCAACTAGACACATCATTTTTCCATGGCAAGGTATTTCTTTATGACATTCATTATCACATCTATAACATCTTCCCATCCCATTGAATCATATTCCTCGGTGTTTATTTAAACATCCCATACACATTGGTTATTGAATATAATTACCTTTAGTATTATTACCTGGACATCCGTAGGGATTCATTTCTCACATATATGTTGCTATAGAGAAATCACCATGGTTCAAGGGTCAATCATGACTCAAGATATTTAGTTTAGAATAACCAAAAAAGTTCTCTTTGCAGCTCTGATTTCACTCAATTTCTTAATAAAAAACCCACCACAGTTTTCATCACATTCATTGTTACTTTGGTGCCTTCTAGATACAACCATGTACTAAAACCAAAGTGGATAATGTTAGTATAAAATTATAAAAATCACATACTATCATATGAAGATTGTAAAAATGAGGAAATACTTATTCATGTTATATTGATCTCATTAAATTTATCTAAAATAACTATGAATCTATTTATATACTAACTATTTTGGTTTTTTCCTGAATTATTAATAAGACCATAACCTCTAAAGGTATCTAAATCGACCTATTATGCCAACAATAATTCCCCAACCTTAAACAATAAATAATCTTGAATTAAGTTAATAATTCACATTAAGTATATTTTCATGTTTATTCCATTACAGAATAAGGTCATAAATTATTCAAAACAACTATAATATTACAATTAGTCAATTATACTCAGTATCCATTTTTCATAAAAAAACTCTAAAAAAGATACATGTTTAGTACTTTGTTTTAGACAACACGAATTTTCCAAGATCTCATCCTGGAACCTATTACACTTCATGTCATGTAAAGAGTATTTTAAATCATGGGATGAGCATAAAAAAGTTCATAAGAGGATACATAATGATGGAAACCTGTTAGATTTTCAAGACAACATGTAAACCTTTAATACTTTATCATAAACTAATACAATTGACCTTAATGAAGTAGAAAAATCACTTCACAGAATATAAGCTCATTTCTTACCCTTTTTGTTACCAAAACAAGACTATAAATCTTGTAAAAAAGAACATATAACATATAAATGTATCTTGGATCATAAACATACTTAAATGGAATAACCATACGGTCGACTTCCAAACATATCATTACATGGAATAAACATACAACCTACTTCCATAACCAATGAATTGGAGGTTATAACGTAACCACCCATTCCCAATTTATGATAGATCCAACCATAATTTTGTTTATCCCAAATCCACCCATTCATGGTTGATTATGTGACCACCTAAAAAATTTCCAATTATCTGTTTATAATTATAACACAAAAAATATTCAAAATATTAACGTTTCAATAATAATATTTCTTTTACAATCACAATATATAATTTGAAGATATTGAAATACTCAATCCATTTGAATACCATTTCCTATAAAAAAACACTCAAAAATGGAATAAGTAATATCATTTAATTTTAATACATTAAGAATTATAGATGACGCCAAATATCATATAAAGATTACGGAGGTAGAAAGGTCATTGTCACCACATACATTAAAATCACTCCTATTAACATTTAGTAAAATACTGCATAGAGAAAATATTCCCTTTCAATGATTTTAAAATTTAGAAGGCTTTGTTATACAACATATAAAATAAGAAGGTGTATATTATAAAAATATTACTCAATTAAAAGATATTGAGATGAAGTCCCATACAAATATCATAACATTAATCTACAGATAAATCAATGACATGATTATGTGTGACAAATACAAATACACCCTATTTATATAAATATTAAATTGAAAACAATCAGAGGTTATTCCCACATATTCTTGGAAAATTAAATCCAATGACATGTATATTTTACTCAATGAATGGAGATAGAGTTATGATTTCCCTTATAATGATTGTATAAAGGATGTATGAATTTATCAGTGGAGTGATTATCTATAGAAATTATATATCCACACAATGGGATGTTGAAATTAAAGCATAAATATATAAATATTGATTCCACAAATAATATTTACATAATATAATCAATGAAGAATGTGTAAAACCCAAAAACTTGAAATAGGTTTAAGAAGTTCCCTTACGAAAAATCAGCAGCCTAACATCGTCACTTAATAATTTTAAAAATGAGTTCATGAGAGAAAAATGGGTCTCTCATCACATAGAAAAAAATGTAAAAAATAAGGATATATAAAAATATATCCCAATATAATAAAATGTAAATTTAAATAAATAACATAAAAGAAGTCTTTGAGTATAAGATGAGGGTGAAATGTTCCCCTACCTTAAGTCTGATTCTTCACATATGTTCTTATTCCTCATGAATAAAAATCATAAGTTAATTTCTATTTGCATCAGATGAAATTTGATGTTTATTATTCCTTTTATATCACTTAAAACCATGTTATAAAAATTACATATTTATTTATGTCCATATTGGACGTTTAGATGATATTCGGTACATGAGTCAACAATAAACATTTTATAATTACAAATTGTCTATGTGGTCAACATTACATTACCTCTAGAGCACTATTAATGATTTAAATACTGTATATATCTACTATATATGTATTTATAATATTTCCTAACATTTGGAGATAATAAATTAAATGCACCGTTAATGGAGATGGTAAGCCATACGTACACATTAATACTACTAAAAATTATTTGTCATTTTATATAAAGGAAAAATAAATTATACATAAGTATATTATAATTACATTATAATATCATTTGATATATACATTATATATCTTCATTAACTATATAAATTATACATTTCATGTATGGAATGAATGATTCATATCACATTGTGGGGGTCGTGGTCTCCACTTCCTCTAATGAAATTATCATATTTAAACATCATGAAAAGAAAAAATGTTTTCTTTAAATAAGATACCAAATAACAGAGACAATATAAATAGAATATATATCATATTTAAATAAACATCCATCATAAGGACCACCATGAGTGGTGGAAGTGTAAAATTGAACAATTATCGTTTTGTGAGGCTGTAGATCACCATATAGAGAAATATTATATTTGTATCTATTATATTGAGGTGTGTATATTTTTCGTTATAATAAATCTCATATAAAAATACTAATATATTTAATATAATGGAAATTTTATTAAATAAAATAATAAGGAGATCATAGGGTGTTGGGCGGGAAAATAAATGAAAAGAACTTGAGAGAGGACATTACCTCAAAATCTGGTACCTTCTTTTCATTTGAGATTAAATGAAAATTTTTATTTCCTTGTTCCCATGGTAAGGATTTAATAAGGAATATAGGGATGTCATGATCTTATTTGAGCATAGTTTGGATTATCCAAGGTTCTTTAGAGGTGTGAGTAAGGGGTTAAGAGTGGTGGCCTTTTATAAGAGGGAGGAGAAGTACTTTAGGAATATATAGATTGAATATTTTATTATAAACATCATTTCGATTTAAAAATATCCCAAGCTCATCTATTTAAAATATTATATGAGGATTTTTCAAAATCCTATCAACCAATATGTTTTAGGAATGAGTTGTTTCAAATTTAACCGTATCATTTTTCTTTAACCCTTAGTTAAATAAATTAAATCTTACCATGTCTTCTTGTGTATTCATAAAATATGGTTAATATATTTTGGATAAATTGAAAAACGAACCAGTAGTGGTTAATTAATGACATTTTAAACATTATCTATGTCATTTGTACGAATATTATTATAAGGCCCCAGCCTTAAACCTTACTTAATCTTGAGTTATTACAAGATTACACATTGAGGATCTTTTTAGGTTTATAGTTTTAGAAAATTAGATCATAAAACTTGCATTACATTCCACATTTAAACAAAGTGGTTACATAAAGATATTATTCATCAACAGAACATATTTAAAATAAAGCGTGGATTCATTCATGACACTTCCTTGACACTATCATCATATCATGTACATTTCCCTTGACCTATGAAAAACATTTCCAAAAAAACATGGGATGAGAATAAAAAGCTCAGTATGGGTTATAAAAAAATATGGAAAGGTAACATGAGTTCATATATACATAAGAATGAAATCATACTTTACCCATAAAACATAAGAACTTTAACATACCTCATTAAATCATGAATAAATCATAGAAATCATAAGACATAAAGGTAACTTGAGGCATTCATAACATTCTTACGTAGGGAGTAACCCTTTTGGTTATGTTTGGAATACCCAACACAGTATATTCTCGAAATCTATTTTGAGAAACCTTAACGTTACACTCCTTCACGTTACCCAAATAATTTGATAGCTATATCGGGCTCACCCTCCCTTATTTTATCACAGAACCACCTGTCTTCATAATAATGCCCCAGAACCTCAACATGATCGTATCACATAAAACATGCATAAAGGAAACATAATATTTCCACCTTTCAATCACAAGATATCAATAAAAAACATTGATATAAAAACATTATGAAAACCATTTTCAATACCAAAATAAAAGAAAATTAAAACATGGTATTTATTTTTCTTTTAAAAAGAAGGTATGGCTTGTAGAGGAAGCTGAAACTCAAATAACAGTCACGATGACAGAGAGGTCATTGTCGCCGCATACGTACGACAAAAACATTCCCTTTTGAATTTTAGTAAACGCTTCGTATAAAAAAGATTCCTTTTGAATAAACGTAAAATTCAAAGGGGTTTATACACCATATAAAAAACGTTTGTGTATAAAACAAAATATGCCTCAATGAAAGGAGATTGAGACGAAGTCCCATACATCGGGTCTGACTTGACTCGGTCATTCTTTAATCTCCTGAATAATAAAATTGAGTTAATTTCTACTTGTTTAAGAACCTTTTTCAAATTCATTATTCCTTTTTTATCACTTGTCGCCATGTCATGAACACTATGTAAATATTTAAGTTACTAACGGTCGTTTTAACGATCATTGGTACTTGTGTCAAAAATAAACCCTTTATAATTACATGTTGTTAATGTATCCATTATATCCAGGACTATAATAATTATGTATATATCATATATATCCAGTATATACATGAATTTATAATATTACATAATCATTTAGAGGTAAGAAATGAAATGCACCATTCATGGAGACGGTAAGCTGTACGTACGCATGAACGCTACTTTCATTTATATTTCGTATTTTATAGAATGGAATCATAATGATATAAAGGTATATTATAATTCCAGTATAATATCATATATAATATCATAGTTCCATCCTTTATACGTCCCACATATGGTATTTAATGAATCAAATCACTTTGAGGGGGCGGTAGTCCGCACTTCCTTAAATGAAGATATCGCGTTTACCCATAATGGAAACCATAAAGGTATGCCCAAAATGAAAAATACAGAAGCTTAAGGAAAAAATAAACATATTATATATCATATATAAATATAGTGACATCTTAATGACCAACTTTGAAGGTGTTAAAATAATGTTGAACAATCATCGTTTCAGGAGGCATAAATTCACCATCCACGGAAACAGTATGCCCTTTAACCATTAGATGTAGGTGTGTGTAAGTGTAGCTCAAATAATTCTTATAAAAACATACATGTATATTGAGGATACTGGATTTGTTACAAAAGAAAAGAATAAAAAGAGTTCAGGGGGTTTGAGAAGAAAAATCAAACAAAATGACCCAAAAGAAGACATTACCTTAAAATCGGGTAACTCACTTAGATTTGAGATCAAAGGCTTCCTTGGGAGAAATTCTTCCCAAGTAGAGGCTTCAAGGAGTAAGAGAGGTATGTGGAGAGCCAAAATTGGCAGATCTTGGCCGAGCCAAAGGATTTTGGAGTGTGGGTCAGGAGGTAGAGGTGGGGGCCTTTTATAAGACGAGAGGAGGGGCACTCTTGGAAGGTAAAGAAAAGTCATTTTATTTTAAAATGGTATTCGGATTTAAGAGGTCCTACATTGATGTTATTCGAGGATAAGGTGATAAGGGTTCGAAATCCACCCATAAAATAGGTTTTTGCTTTGTTTAGGTCTTAGATTTTACATTATCATTCCATTTTATTTAAATCGTTAAATAATGAGGTCATTGCTGCATCATCATGATTTCATAAATAATTTAATTTATTTAAAATCTAAAAAATTATAAAAAAAATACTATGATGTATGAAATCTTTTAAACTTTCCAATGACTATTTATCATAAAAAAATCTGATCTTTATAACCCCAGGTAAAAATTATTTAATAAAACATCTCATGTTTGTGTCATTTTTACTTTTACATTAAATAAAAAGTTATTTATGTCATTTCCCAACCAAAGTGGCTCCATGGGGTCCCCATGTTGACCCATGGATTGTCTTGGTCTGCCATGACACATCCAATGAGGTTAGGACATGTGTCAAGCTCATCTCATTTTATTAAATCATTATTTTTACCTTAAACTACACTAATTACCTCTAATCGCGATTAAGAACTTAAGAGTTACTATTCACAAAAAAATTATTTTAATCTCATTGAACCACATTTTACATATTAAAGACAACCATGTATGTCGGATTTTTGAAATTCAAAACATAGAAGTTGTAAAATTTCATTTAAACGAGAAATCAGTATTTATAAGTACCACTTGGTGGTTTCACTATTCATCAAAAATTGAAGTTTTTCAGAAAATACAAAAAATTCACCCTAAGATATATTTGATATTCCGAATTCAAAAATGAACTCTATTTTACAAAATTCAAAAAATATATGTCACATTAATTAATTTAATAATTAATTACCGCTGTCATGACAAATAGCATGTTTTTATGAAACAATAAGTATCAAAAGATTAACACCAGTTTAAGTCCAATTTCAAAGTGAAATTGATTCCAATGACCATAATTGGATTAAATAGTAAAAATATATTCTAATTTCACTTCAAAACCAATTCAAAATATTAACTAATCATATAAATAAATTAGATTAAAAAGCAGTTTTGATGTAAAATGCAGTATTTTTCACTATTCATTAAAAAATGAACATTGTGCGAAAAATACCAAAAATTCACACAAAGTAAATTTTGATATCCCAATCATAAAGAATAAGTTTATTTTGACAATCATAGCATATGAAATTGTCAAAAGATATATTTAAATTTGGTTTTCCATCAAAAGGCAGTAAAACAATCTTTTAAAAATATTAGTGTATTTCATGCCTAAGATTGGATTTATTTTCATTTTAAGCCTCTAAAACACTATCTAATTCATTAATAGACATAGATAAAATTATATATTATTCATTACTTACTTGGGATGTTACATAATTCCCCCCTTTTGAAAATTGCATCCCCACAATCTATTTACTTATCAAATAAATTGGGGTACTTATCCCTCATTGCATTTTCAGATTCCCATGTTGCCTCTTCCATCATTGGTTTTTCCAAAAAAAACTTTACCTAGTTAATCACCTTATTTCGTAACACTTGCTTCCTATGGTCATGAATCTGGACCGGTTTTTCCTCATAAGATAGGTTCTCTTCCAACTAAACTACCTCTGGACTCAAAACATGAGATGGATCTGTCGTATACTTTCTCAACATCGAAACATGAAAAACATTGTGTACCTAAGATAAACTCATAGGTAAAGCCACCTGGTAAGACACTGATCCAACTCTCTCCAGAATTTCATATGGTCCAATGAACCTTGGACTCATCTTTCCTTTCTTACCAAATCTCATCCCACTTTTCCATGGAGAAACCTTGAGAAAAACATGATCACCTACCTCGAAAGATAGATCCTTCCTCCGGTTATCCGTATAACTCTTCTGCCTGCTCTGAGTTGTTCTCATGTGCTTCTAAATTAGCTGAACTTTTTCGACCATCTTTTCTACCAATTCTGGTCCCATCAACTTCCTTTCACCCACTTCATCCCAGAAATCTGGAGTTCGACACCGCTTCCCATATAATGCCTGAAATGGTGCCATTTGTATACTGGAATGAAAACTGTTATTATATGAAAATTCAACCAAAGAAATATGTTGGTCCCAACTTCCCTGATAATCCATAGAGAAAGAACGTAGCATATCCTCCAAGGTCTGAATTGTTCGTTCTGACTGCCCATCTGATTGATGATGAAAAGTTGTAATAAAATTTAATTCAGTACCCAACGACTTCTAAAGGCCTTTACAAAAGTTAGAAGTGAACCTGTGATCATGATCAGATACAATGGAGAGAGGAACTCCATGTAACCTGACTATCTCTTTAATATACAAATGGGAAAGTTGATCTAGTGAAAAAGTATCTCGTATAGCAAGGAAATGAGCAGATTTAGTCAAGCGATCAACAATAACCCAGATTGCATTATTACCTTGAGATGTCTTCGGTAATCCCACAACAAAGTCCATGGATATATTCTCCCATTTCCACTCTGGAACTGGTAAAGACTAAAGCATCCCTTTCGGTAACTGCCGCTCTGCTTTAACCTGTTGACATGTCAAACACTTCGCAGTAAAATCAGCAATATCTCTTTTTATTCCATCCCACCAGTAATACTCCGGCAGATCTCTGTACTTCTTAGTACTGCCAAGATGAACTGAAAACGGAGAACTATGAGCTTCACATAACAACTCTCTCTTCAACTGTGAATCAAAAGGCACGCACAATCTCTTCCCAAATCACAAAACACAATCATTATCAATGTTGAATTCAGGCAACTTGCCTTTCTGAACCAGCTCTACCTTTTTCTGCAACTCACTGTCTTGCTTCTGTGCTTGCTTGATTCTATCTGATAGAGATGATCTCACTGATACCTAAAACAAAATAGAAGAACTTCCTGCACTAACAAATTCTATGCCAAAGTTCATCAAATCCTTAACCAAAGGATCATGTTCCAAGCGCAATATTGCTAATGAAGCATTACTTTTTCGACTAAAAGCATCAGCCACTTTATTTTCTTTTCCCAAATGGTAATAAATTGTACAATCATAATCCATGATTAATTCCAGTCATCTCCTCTGTCTCATGTTTAACTCTTTCTGAGTGAATATATACTTTAAACTTTTGTGATTAGTATATATTTCACACTTTACTCCATAAAAATGATGCCTCCAAATTTTTAAAATGAAAACAACAACAGCTAATTCCAAATCATGTGTAGGTTAATTTAACTCATGAGTTTTCAACTGTCGTGAAGCATAAGAAATTACCTAATCATTCTGCATTAGGATGCAACCAAGTCCTTTCAATGAATCATCACTGTACATAACAAACTCACCATTCCTGGAAGGTAGTTCCTAAACTAGAGCATTCACCAATCTTTTTTTTCAATTCCTGAAAACAATCATCACATTCTTTTGTCCAGATAAACTTAACACCCTTCCGAGTTAGCTTAGTCATTGGACTAGATAACCATGAAACATTTCTAACAAACCTTCGGTAATAGCCCGCCAAACCAAGGATGCTATGAATCTCAGTTACATTTGTGGGTCTTGGCCATACTTCCACAACTTTTTTTTTTGCAGGATCAACAGTTATTCCATCTTTAGAAACAATATTACCAAGGAATGAAATTTGTTTCAACCAAAACTCACACTTTCTGAATTTTCCATACAGTTTCTTTTCTTTTAAGGTTTGCAAGATAACACTTAAATGTCTTTCCTGCTCCTCTTTACTTTTAGAAAACACCAAAATATCATCAATGAAATCCACCACAAACTTATCCAAGAACTCATGGAAAATTCTATTCATTAAGTCCATGAATACAGCAAGTGCATTGGTTATCCCAAAAGGCATTACTACAAATTCATAATGGCCACATCTTGTACGGAACGCGGTCTTCGGAACATCTTCTTCCTTTACCTTCAGATGATGGTACCCAGATCTCAAGTCAATCTTTGAAAAATACTGAGCTCCCTGGAGCTGATCAATCAAATCATCGATCTGAGGCAAAGGATATTTGTTCTTAACAGTGATGTCATTCAAGGATCTATAATAAATGAAAAGTCTCATTGAACCATCTTTCTTTTTAACAAATAAAACTGGAGCACACCATGGTGATGTGCTAGGTCATGTGAAACCTTTCTCTAATAAATCTTGCAATTGCTCCTTCAACTCTAAAAGTTAAATTTGAGTCATTCGATAAGGGGGTTTTGAAATTGTCTTTGCATCAGGAACTAAGTCAACAGAAAACTCAACTTCCCGATCTGGTATTATTCTAGGCAACTCATCAGGAAAAAAATCAAGATACTCATTTACCACTGGCACATCATTAATCTGAACAGTTCCCTTGTTTTCAACAATGTGTGCAAGGTAACATTCATTTCCATCTTTTACAAGTTTCTTGGCCTCTTGATAAGTTATCAACAGTAAGGGTTAATTCTTGTACACAAAAATAATGTTTTTCTAAAAAGAAACTTCTTTAGATCTACAGTCAATCTTAGCATGGTAAATAGAGAGCCAATCCATATCCAGGATAACATCAAACACTACTAGAGGTAGAACACTAAGGTTTGCAAGTAGGTTCTTTCCAAACATAAGGATGGGAATATTCTTATAAATTCTTTTTGCCTCAACATTTCCCCTAGGTGTTTTTACCAAAAGTTCAGGAGTCATTTCTTGAGATGGTATTCCCAT
Source organism: Viscum album (assembly GCA_963277665.1). Classification (NCBI taxonomy): domain Eukaryota; kingdom Viridiplantae; phylum Streptophyta; class Magnoliopsida; order Santalales; family Viscaceae; genus Viscum; species Viscum album. The sequence continues at coordinate 535,665,423 of OY728141.1, read as the reverse complement.
TTTACTAGAAACGGTTTCAGAGATGAAATAATGTGTAGACCCTGAATCAAACAACACACTGGCATAATCTTAAAAAATAAACAAAGTACCTGATACAACTTCATTTGATGGACCGACATCTGCTGAAGTAGTTGCAAAGGATTTCACCACCCCTTTCTGCTTGTAGTCTAATTGCTTCCCATCACCCAAGCTCTTTGTCGAACACTCTTTTGCATAGTGATCCATCTCATTGCACTTATAACATTTCACTAACAGTAAATAAAATTTTGTCTTACTATCACCCTGATATTTTTCAGTGGAATCACGAGCCTTATGTGCCATTTTACCACATCGGTAGCACTTTCCAGAATTCAGAAGGCATTCCCCAGCATGCCTTTTTCCACATTTGTCACAAACTGTAAACATAGATTTCTTACCATCAGACTTTTTTGAATAATTCTTACCTTTCTCCTTCCACCTCAGTCTCTTCTTCTGTTGGTTGTTGAAGAACACTTGATCATCGACAAACTCCATTTCCACCTTCTCAGCACATCGAACAAGCTTTTCATAACTTTTAAACTCACGAGAAGCTAATTCCCTTCGATATTTTGGCTTTAATCCTGAGTAAAATGATTGATTTTACTATCAAGGTCTCAGATAAAATTTGGAGCATACCTTGCCAATCGAGTGAAACATTCTTCATAGGCATCCACTGAGTCTTCCTCTTGCCTCAATTCCAAGAATTGCTTTTCCATCCTATGTCGAACAGCCTTAGGAAAATAATTCTCAAGAAACATACCTTTGAATTCATCCTAGTCTAGAGCATCAATCTCATCAGCGTCCCTGATATTTTTAACCATTGACCACCACTGATCTGCTTCACCCTCCAAACGATAAATAGCAAGACTAACCTTTTGATTGTCTGAACACCCCATGACATCAAAAATCTTCTCCAGTGCTTTAATCCACCCTTCAGCAAGCATAGGGTCAGATGATCCTCTGAATGATGGGGGATGTTGCCTCATGAAATTTTCCACCACAGACATGTTCCTCTGCGGTTGATCTGGCTGATCTCGTGTATGGATACCACCTCCATTTATCGCATGAGTCAACTGCTCCATTACTACAACAAACTGTTCAGTTCCAATTCCGACCATCTCAGGATGCTGATTCGGAAGGTTATTTCCTTCTACATGCCTTCCTAGCACTGCTTCCCTGTTTCCTCTACGGAAAACCATTCTGAACAAACATGTCTTAGATGAAGCAACATGGTAATCATCAAATACCATATCACTTCAATCTGACCATAAAAAAATATTTTTTTATAATCATTTAATAGAATTCTAACTCCTAAAGTTATCTAAACCAACCTTTGATTCCAACTATAAGGCCACGGCCTTAAAACTTGCTTAATCTTGAGTTATTACAAGATTACACCTTGAGGATCTTTTCAGGTTTAGAGTTTTAGAGAATTAGATCATAAAACATGCATTACATTCCACATTTAAACAAAGTGGTTACATAAAGATAGTATTCATCAACAAAACATATTTAAAATAAAACATGGAATCTTTCTTGACACTTCCTTGACACTATCATCATATCATGTACCTTTCCCTTGACCTGTGAAAAAAATTAAAAAAAAATCTTGGGATGAGCATAAAAATATCAGTATGGGTTATATAAAAAAATATGGAAAGGGAACATGAGTTCATATATACATAAGAATGAAATCATACTTTACCCATAAAACATAAGAACTTTAACATACCTCATAAAATCATGAATAAATCATAGAAATCATAAGACATAAAGGTAACTTGAGGCATTTATAACATTCTTACGTAGGGAGTAATCCTCTTGGTTAAGTTTGGAATACACATCACAGTATATTCCCTAAATCTCTTCGGAGAAACCTTAACGTTACACTCCTTCGTGTTACCCAATGCATTGAAGAGCTATATCAGGCTCACCCTCCCTTAGATTATCACAGAACCACCCGTCTTGATAATAATGCCCAAGAACCTCAACATAATCGTATCACATAAAACATGAATAAAGGAAACATAATATTTCCACCTTTAAATCACAAGATATCAATAAAAACACATTGATATAAAAACATTATGAAAACCATTTTCAATACCAAAATAAAAGAAAATTAAAACATGGTATTTATTTTTCTTTTAAAAAGAAGGTATTTCTTGTAGAGGAAGCCGAACTCAAATAACGGTCACGACGGCGGAGAAGTCGTTGTCGCCGCATACGTACGACAAAAACATTCCATTTTGTCGTTTAGTAAATGATTCGTATAAAAAAGATTCCTTTTGAATAAATGTAAAAGTCAAAGGGGTTTATACACAATAAAAAAAAGGTTTTGTATAAAACAAAATATGCCTCAATGAAAGGAGATTGAGACAAAGTCCCATACCTTGGGTCCGACATGACTCGATCATTCTTTAATCTCCTGAATAATAAACTTGAGTTAATTTATACTTGTTTAAGAACCTTTTTCAAGTTCATTATTCCTTTTATATCACTTATCGCCATGTCATGAACACTATGTAATTATTTAAGTTAATAACGGTCGTTTTAACGATCATTGGTACTTGAGTCAAAAATAAACCCTTTATAATTACATGTTGTTCATGTATCCATTATATCCAGGATTATAATCATTATGTATATATCATATATATCCAGTATATACATGCATTTATAATATTACATAATCATTTAGAGGTAAGAAATTAAATGCACTGTTCATGGAGACGGTAAGTCGTACGTACGCATGAACGCTACTTTCATTTCTATTTCGTATTTTATAGAATGGAATCAAAATGATATAATGTTATATTATAATTCCAGTATAATATCATAAATAATATCATAGTTCCATCCTTTATACGTCCCACATATGGTATTTAATGAATCAAATCACTTTGAGGGGGCAGTAGTCCGCACTTCCTTAAATGAAGATATCGCGTTTACCCATAATGGAAACCATAAATGTATGCCCAAAATGAAAAATACAGAAGCTTAAGGAAAACATAAACATATTATATATCATATATAAATATAGTGACATCTTAATGTCCACCATTGAAGGTGTTAAAAGAATGTTGAACAATCATCGTTTCGGGAGACATAAATTCACCATCCACGGAAACAGTATGTCCTTTAACCATTAGATGTAGGTGTGTGTAAGTGTAGCTAGAATCCTTATTATAAAAACATCCTATTATATTGAGGATACTGGGGTTGTTACAAATAAAAAGAATAAAAAGAGTTCAGGGGGTTGGAGAATCAAAATCAAATAAAAGGACTCAAAAGAAGACATTACCTTAAAACCGGGTAACTCTCTTAGATTTGAGCTCAAAGGATTCCTTGGGAAGAATTATGCCCAACGTGAGGCTTCAAGGTGTAAGAGAGGGATATGGAGAGCCATAATGTGCTGAGGTTGTCCGAGCCAAAGGCTTTGGGAGTGTGGGTAAGGAGGTAGAGGTGGGGGCCTTTTATAAGAGGAGAGGAGGGGCACTCTTGGAAGCTAAAGAAAAGTCACCTTATTTTAAAATGGTATTCGGATTTAAGAGGTCCCACATTGATTTGTTTTGATGATAAGGTGATAAGGGTTTTCAATACACCCATCCAATAGGTTTTTTCCATGTTTAGGTCTTATATTTCACATTATCATTCCATTTTATTTAATTCATTAAATAATGAGGTCATCGCTGCATCATCATGATGTCATAAATAATTTACTTTATTTAACGTCAAAAAATTATAAAAAAATACTATGATGTACGAAATATTTTTATATTTTTAATGACTATTTATAATCAAATATCTGATCTTTATAACCTCATGTAAAAATTGTTTTAGTAAAACATCTCATGTTTGTGTCATTTTTACTTTTACATTAAATAAAAAGTAATTTATGTCATTTCCCAACCAAAGTGGATCCATGGAGTCCCCAAGATGACCCATGGATTGTGTTGGTCGGCCATGACACATCCAATGATGTTAGGACATGTGTCAAGCTCATCTCATTTTATTAATTTATTATTTTTACCTTAAACTACACTAATTACCTCTAATCGCGATGAAGAACTTAAGAGTTACTATTCACCAACAAAATTATTTTAATCTCATTGAACAACATTTTACTTCTTAATGACATCCATGTATGTCGAATTTTTGAAATTCAAAACACAGAAGTGGTAAAATTTCATTTAAACGAAATATCAGTTTTTATAAGTACCACTTAGTGGTTTCACTATTCATCAAAAATTGAAGTTTTTCAGAAAAATTCCAAAAATTCACCCTAAGCTATATTTGATATTCGAAATTCAAAAATAAAGTCTATTTTACAAAATTCAAAACATATAAGTCACATTAATAAATTTAATAATTAATTCCCGTTGTCATGACAAATACCGTGTTTTTATGAAACAATAAGTATCAAAAGATTAACCCCAGTTTAAGTCCAATTTCAAAGTGAAATTGATTCCAATGACCATAATTGGATTAAATGGTAAAAATATATTATAGTTTCACTTCAAAACCAATTCAAAAGATAAACTAATCATATAAATAAATTAGATTAAAAAGCAGTTTTGATGTAAAATGCAGTATTTTTCACTATTCATTAAAAAATGAACATTGTCCGAAAAATACCAAAAAATCACACAAAGTAAATTTTGATGTCCCAATAATAACGAATAAGTTTATTTTGACAAACATAGCTTATAAAATTGTCAAAAGATAGATTTAAAAATGGTTTTCCATCAAATGGCAGTAAAACAATCTTTTAAAAATATTATTGTATTCCATGCTTAAGATTGGATTTATTTTCATTCTAAGCCTCTAAAACACTATCTAATTCATTAATATACATAGATAAAAATATCTATTATTCATTACATACTTGGGATGTTACAATTATATTTCTAGGACTATTATATTATTTAATAAAAAAGTATTTTTATAACAACTCATTTATGTCAATTTTTATAATATTTATGTCATGACTTTTTAAAAATCCATAATAAAATAATTCTTTTAAAAAACATTATTTAGATAATTATTTGAAGTCATAATCATCCCTAAATTTATTTTATGGAATAAAATGTTTTAATATACTTTTATTTTAAAAATTTATAAGCTCATTTATTTAAATATGTTATTAATTACGTAATCACTACATCCTCATTATGTCATAAATAAATTTCTTTACAGATATATAAAAAATATATATAAAATACCATAATGTACTAAATAATATTACCATTATAATGACTATTTATAGTCGAAAATATCACTTATATAACCCCATATAATTTTTTTACTAAAAAACATGTTCATGTTACATTATTCAATACTTTATTTAATTCATTTAAAATGTCATTTTAACATCAATGTGGCTCTAGGGGGTCCCAAAATGAACCCAAAAATTCTTACGATTAGACATATATCATCCTATAAGAGTATAAAACGTTTTAGGGTCGTTTTATATTATTATAATATTATATTTTTACCTATATTTTCTAGATATACCCGTTTGTAATGGTAAATAAATTAATTATGGAAGTTACTATTCATAATGATTAAAAATAAAGGATACCTATTAACACCATTTGTTCCTCCTGATTCCAATTATGGAATCCATTTTAAAAAACACAGAAGTAAAAGAAATTAATTTAAAATTAATTCCTGTTGTTAAAACTAGAAGGGAGTTTTTAAGAGGTAATTACTATCAAAAGATTGACATTTGTTTATGTCCAATATTGAAGTTAAATTACTAAAAATAAACAAAAATGAATTAAAATATAAAAACCATTTCAATTATACATTAAAACCAATTAAAAGTACAATCTATCTATATAAATAAATAATACTAAAAGGAAGGTTTGAATTAAAATGCATTAATTTTCACTATTCATAAGAAAAGAACTTAATCAAAAAATTAAAAAAAGTTGTCCAACAATAAATTTGATGTCCTAATTCTATAGAATATGTGTTTTTGTCAAATTAAACATATTAATGTGACAAAAAATATATTTACAATGTGTTCTCCCTCCAAAGGAGGTAAAACAGCCTTTAAAACAATATTAGAGTATTTCATGCATAAATTTGGATTCATTCTCATTTTTGGCCTCTAAATTCTTATTGGATAAATGTGAAGACACTTAACAAGAATGTATACAAATATTGTAATTATTTTTTTCATTATATCCAATATAATTTCTTGGGTTTAACTACCATTTAATATAATAATATTATTATATTGTTTTTTAGTAAAACACCAAGTTGTGAGCAACGTAATATTTCAAAGAAACATGTTTTTCCATGTTCAATGAACTATCAAAAACAATAACCCCTTTGAACATATAATTAATATATTATTCATAAATAATAATCTAAATAAAAAATAGTTATTCTATAAATACCTAGGTCCTTACAAAAATGGTCCAACAAACCTAGGTGCCTTCTTACCAATTCTTCATATCATACAGTGACCCATTATAGTCAATACATTAAAGAATACATGATAAAAATTTATAAAATCTAGGGGTTTTTATTTATATTAGCATACTAAATTTATCTTCATTGATTCACAACCATAAAATACCATATCAGTTGAACGTTCTCTAACATATCCTACATAGGACTTGACCCAACATCTCTGACTCACATTCCTCCATCCAACATAGTGGTGATATTAATAGCGTAATATAAATTTCCTTATATGGTTCCATCATTATAGGTTCCAAATAATTGTTTTTATAGGTGAAATCTAGAAAATCTACGTGCTTTTCCCCAGACCACATATGTCTAGGACACACGCCTGAAGCATATCCTCCTGCACAAGTATCGTACACTATGAAAAACCATCTATTTGTGTGTGGAAAGTCATACATAGTAAAACATGAGTACCAAGTTCCTTCGTAATACCTACAAGAAGCAATAATTAAAACATGATACATGGTATTAAAAAATTCTCCACGAATCCTATTGAGATATACTATATCTAGAACAATATTGTCACCAATATTTTCAACTAATAATGTCAACAAAGTATGTATGAAATTCACTTAATTCTACAAATTGTACAAAACGTCAAATATATAATCACTCTTCAATGTATTCATTGGTAATCCCACCTACAAGTCCACGACAACTTGATACCCTGTCAATTCAATAAAGGGAAAGAGATTTAGAAAACCCCCAGGTCGTTGTTTCTCAATGTTCCCCTATTTATAGTTGTATCATTGAGTTATGATCCTCATTTTCACTTTTTTCAGTCTCAGTCAAAAATAATATCATTATAGGTCACGATGAAGTTTGGTTACACATGGATGAATCTCCCACTTCCAGTCATGAAATGTTTACATCATCTATTCATGTATACTCATTGAAATAGAAATATTATCCATGAAATTTATGATCTCATCTTTATATATGGTCAAATTATAAGGTGAATTCCCCACAATTAAGACATTCCCTATTGTGATCAAATTTTGGATCCTCAAATTGGATATCCTTGATCCACATCATGTGTGTAGACTAGAAATGAAATTGATACATGAATCATCTAATACTGATATTCCATAATCACCAAAAGAATCCAATCTAACTAATCTCAAATATTCTACTGAACAAAAAACTCTGTGACATCCTGAGTTATATTTTTCCTTCTTAATGTGTTAGCCAACTGTTACCCATCTTGGGCATATTAGTTATCTCAAAAATACAACGACTTATTATACTCAACCATTCTTTATTTTTGAATATTCAAATCTCATTGTCATAAGATATACTTCAACACTTGTGTTATGTATGCCCAATAAAATTATTTTCATAATGATAATTTCACGAAAAAATCAAATCATAAACAACTGCTACAAACTCGAGGTCAATAATATGGTAATTAAATTCATGTATCCTTAAATTCAAAGACTTGAACACCAAAACTCTATATTATTATGTCAACACAACACAAATACTAATACTTAAAGCATCACAGAACACCATATACTCCCCATATGGATCAGGTAGGATTACTGATGATAATGTTTTCAAATACCACATCAGCTCTTGGACATCATTCTCAAATTCTCTAGTCCTTTTAAACCTTATCCTCTTATTTTTAAAGAAAAATGTAGTGTTTCAAAACGGGAAAATTCCTAGATGAATATCTAATAATATCCTAAAAATCCTAGAAAATTATAAATATCGAAATAATTCATGGGGTTCTCTAAAAAACAAAAACATGAATATTCTCTTGGTCCACTAACTCAAATTCCATTAAATGATGTGAAAAAACAAATAAACAAGATTAATAAAAAATATAAACATAGATTTCTTGGCTTATAGTTGATGCCCTCATAGTTTATTCAGGATGATTTCAAGATTTTGGGCATAGTCATTATGAGTATAAAATTACCCCAATATGTCTTCCACTTACATAACAACAAAATGATCTACATTTGGGTGGAAGATTCTATACCTCAAGGCCATAATCAATGTTAAATCATTGTTCAACCCAAATGGAATCATGCAAAACTCATATAGACAATACTAGATTCTAAAAACATTCATCATTGTATCAATATATCTAACTCATAATTGATTATACAATGGAAACAAGTCAATCATTGAGAACATGAAATTTCCCCTAAATATATCAAAAATATCATTAATACGAAAGAATATTATAGTAGTTCTTTACGGTCATTTGATTCAAATTTTGGTAACTAACACATAGGTGCAGTGTCATGACATCCTTATTTGTAAATCAAAATAGAGAACCCCACTGTGAAGTACTCAGATGGATAAATACCTTCTACTCCAACTCTTCTAGATGAATCACGAGCTATTGAATCTCAACATGTGTCATTATATAAAGATTAATACAACTTGGCTCAACCCATAAAATTAGCTCGATTGTAAAATACAAGTCTCTCTCTGGTGGTTTCCAATATTATTTCTCAAAAAACAAGTATTGAAACTTTTTTTATACATTTGAAAATAAATCACACGTTATTCCATCATTATCTAGCAATATAATAGAAACCATTGTAACATCCAAGATTTTTATGAGTAATATTTTGTTTTTATATATCATCAAAGGAAACTTTCACTACATACTAGCTTGGCTTACTTTACACGCAATCGCGACCTTCCTCGATAGCTTGCGTCGTACGCAAAACCGAGTTTCACTAAACAACGATATGTTATTAAAATATTATTAAAACTAATCATTATGAATAGTAATAAACACTTTTTGAAACTTTATAGATTTTATTTTTTAAAATGGACTTCATTTTTGGATTCGGAATACCGAAATTAGCCTAGGGTAAAATTTTGGTATTTTTCTGAAAACATTCAATTTTTGATGAATAGTGAAACCACTAAGTGGTAGGTTAAAAACTGAATTTTGCATAAAACATAATTTTACCGCTTCTGTGAATGGAATTTTGAAACTCCGACACACACGGTTGATATCAGTAAGTAAAATGTGGTTCAATGAGATAAAAATAATTTTTTGGTGAATAGTAACTTTTTACTTTTTTTACCGCGGTTAATAGTAAATAGGGGTAAATATGATATTACAATTACCCTAACACATGTCCTAATTCTATTGGATAAGTTTAATTCGACCAAAAACAAACTTAGGAATAAAATATGACCATTTATGCCCACTTGGGTAAGATTAGGACATTTATTATTAATTTATTTAAAGAAGGGTTAAAATAGTTTAAATCAAAGTTTAATAAGTAAATCATTTTTAATATTGGGTTATACATAAAATAAATTAGACTATAAATATTCATTAGAAAGATAAAAATATTTACTACATAATGGTATTTTATTTATAATTTTTAGACATTAAATAATTTAATTTATTTATGACACAATGATGATGCAGTAATTATCTTATTTATGAAATATTGACATAATTGATATTATAAACACCAAAATAAATGTAACTTGAGACTTTTTATGAATTAAACTAATTTTATAGGTTACTATGATATATTATTGTTGATTTAATCAACTTGGTTTGAACATATAATTCTGGTATGACTTTCACAAAAATCATATATCAAATAGTGTCAAAATTGACACAAAATAGTTTTTAAATCAAATATTATATTATTAATTGTTATTTTATTCCTAAAAATCTATGGTTCGGCCATATTACTTAGATAAGGATATATATATTAATAATAAACAATTTGGGGTTCGTTTGGCATGTTATTGTAAGTTTATTAACCAAATAGTGAAAGAAAACAAAAAGACACGGTAAAAGTTAAATTCTTTAACTTAGAGTTAAATCTAATTGATAAGGTTAAAATAATACCCTAAACTTGTCTAAATCCTATTGGTTGATAGGATTTCGACCCATACCCACTTTATCTTCGAAATAAGACCCTTTGGAACCATTATAAACCGATTTTGACTTTAATATAAAATAATATTTTGATATATTCCTAAGGTTCCCCTCTCCTCCCTTATAAAAGGGCACCTCCTCCCCCTCCTCCTCACACCAATTTGAGCACTCAAGCTCGGACAAACCCTACCATTTTCACCTCTGCACTTCCCTAGAATAATCCTAGAGGTCCTGTTCTTCTTCAAAGCCCAATCATAGTTCCCTAAGTGGAGGATTCAAAGAGGCGTTCCAAATAAGAGGTAATATCCATTACCGATCTTTTCAATTTTTTTCTTCTTCAACTTCTTATTCTTTAGTTGTTTCATGATAAAGTAATAAAATCAGTATTACTTACATACTATAAATATGAAACAACCCTAATTCACCTTTTATCCATCCTACGGAAAAATGAAATCACCGCGCGTGCGTACGTAAGGAATACTGTCTCCACGCCGTGGTGTAATCTATTTTCCACCATCACCTTACAAGGATGGGTATAATGGTGTAATGAGTTACTATTTATGATTATTATAAATAAATATTGATACTGAAATAATATATATATACTCCAATACAATTCCATGATCATAGGAACGATATCATCACTCGTGCGTACGTACGGAATACCGTCTCCACGATGTGATGCGACTCGTTCTACATGATCATCATTACATAGTAATTATATAAATGAATTGAATGAATAAATATGATATATTTTACACCAATTCCATTATGGATATAAGGTATCTATAACCTTAAAAGAAGAATAAGAATTTATTCGGCAAAACACGCATAAGAACAAAAGGCGATAAAGACCCAAGTAACAAGTAACAATGAAATATTACTAACAAGAATCTAATTATATGACCAAATATAAAATCATATCAATATGTATGATTGTGGAATAAGTCAATAACAGTATTTAAACCATTATACAGGAGCTTCGGACACGTACAAAGCAAATTGAACCTAAGGTAAGGGAAATGTCACAATCTCATTTTTATCCGAGATTGTTTATACTTTGAAATTTTCTAGGGTGTATTTTATCATCCTCATCCATGTTTCCTCAATATGTAATATTATTTCCATTCACCTACAATTTTATTTTTGAAATCCAATTTTACCCTTTGGTGAGTTTTTAGTAAATGATATGAAAGGAATCTTTTGTCTTTTTTCGTACGAGGTACTTTTTGACTTTTCCGACAAAAGTACGAGAAGAATTTTTTTTTTAACTTATACGGCATGAATGGATTTTTAAAAAATTATTTCCAAGAAGCTTCATTTACAAGTTTTCATGTTTATTTTTAATCAACTTATTTTATTTTAAAGTCGTATGACATGTTATGAAAGGAAAAATGTTTTTGAAGTAGAAAGGATATTTTCCTCAAGAATGGAGTTCATGTATTTTATCAAAATTATTTTCCATCTAAGATAATAAAAGGGTTCTGTTTTTATCCCTATTATTACATGGATTTGATTATATTGTGATGGAAATATTTTTATGAATTCCTTTATCTTATATGAATTGTTTTATGATATCATGATGTATCAAGAATCCCATTTTTGTTACATGTGTTATGCGATGATGTATGATTTATGATTATATGGCACACATAAGAAAGGATTCATTATAAGATGGGTGGGACCTATATCTCCCTCCAATTCATTAGGTAATGATTTTATATCTCATGAGATAGACATGGCTGGAATAGTAGGTTATACCAGTTTAGTGAAACAGGACTGGAACGAGGGTGACTTGGTTCAGAAAGGGACTTTGTCCACTAAGATAGTCTTGGAAATGAGTCATGACTTACAAGACATGATTTCCCATGATTATGTGTGCATGCCACAAAGTTTCAAGTTTCATGTTATGATTACGGGGATCTCATTTTCACTTCTATGATTTATTCCATGTTAAGATATTATGATCTCTTTTGCAGGTTATGATTTTCAAAAAGATATGATATGATTTTTATTTCCTTTATTTTCCCTTGCTGAGCATTTGAGCTCACCCTTTTATGTTTTCTTTTCCCCAGGTCAGGAAGATGTATATTAGGTAGAATATGCTAAAAGGGACCCTAGATATGATGAAATAAATGGGAGACACTATAGAAGATTTATGAACCAGTTTTTTATGTTTCCCAGTTTCTGAAGACACTATACCTATACGGTCCTTTGTGGTTTTGTCATATGTTGTAATAAGTGTGCTACAATTTTGAAGTATTAACAATGTATGTAAAGTATGGGTCGTTATAGTTGGTATCAGAGGAAAGGTATAGTCAACATTTGGAAACTAGGATGTGAAAGCCTTAGTAAGAACCCTAAGGATAAGTCTAAGCATAGAACACAATCTTAGTGTTTTAGAAATGGCCATTAATACCCTAGGATAAGACCTTAAGTGTGAAATTTTATTCTTGATTATGTGGTTTTCCTATTATAATTAGTGTTGCTCACACAATTCTTCTTGGTTTTAGTCAATGGCTGGAACCCGAATGAACCGTGTTAATGCGGAATGCGAAGGGCAATGCAATGATTGTCCCCCTGAGCAACCAAACGATATGGGAGCTGGAATGAAAAATCTTGTATCCATGCTCACACAACTTTCTCAAGCTATGAATCATGCAAGACTTCCAAACGAGCAAAGGAAGGAGCAACATTCTGTTGAATCCTTCATGAGGCAGCGTCCACCTTCTTTCAGCGGGTCTACAGATCCATTAGTTGCTGAACAATGGATTAGTACTACTGAAAAGATATTTTCAGTTCTTCAATGTTCTGAACATGATAAAGTCATCCTAGCAGTGTATCGTTTGGAAGGAGATGCTTATCAATGGTGGAATATTATTAAGAATACGAGGCAAAGGGATGAAATTGAGTCTATGGAATGGGATGAGTTCAAGAACTTATTTTTCAATAAGTACTTCCCTCGTATTGTCCAAACAAAGATGGACAAAGAGTTTCTTGAACTGAAGCAAAGGGATGATGAATCTGTTGCTACCTATGAAGAAAAATTTTACAAGACTTGCAAGGTACGCTTTTGGTATTATTATCCAACCTGAGAGTAAGATCGATTGATTCATTAGTGGCTTAAAACCAAGTCTTCGAAGGGCGTTATCCATAAGGGACTTCAATAGCTACGAGGGAATCGTTCGATGTGCTCTCAAAGTCGAGATGGATATTGGAGTAACCCATCAGTCACATGGGTTTGATAAGAAGAGGAAGATGGAATTCAAAGGAAAATCTAAAGAGCACACTGAAAAGAATATGAGCTTTCCCTTATGCTCAAAGTGTGGAAAGAAACATGGAGGGAGTTGTCTTAAAGGGACAAGTAAATGTTTCAAATGTGGAAAGGAAGGTCATTGGGCATTTGAATGCCACGATAATGGGAAGAATATGTCTAATGATGCAAACAAAGGAAGGGATAAATAGAATGATCCTACTACACTTCAATGTTTCAAGTGAAAGGAGATGGGGAATTATGCCAATCAATGCCCAAATCCAAGGGTTGATGATGATGGTCGATGTCAACAAAATCATTAGGCTAAAGACAAAGGAAAGTCACATGCAATTTCTATCAGCGATGTGGAGTACGATAACGAAGTGGTGAAAGGTACACTTACCATCCACTGTAAAGTAGCAAATGTTTTTTTGATTCTGGATCCACCCACTCATTTATTTCTGAAAAATTTTCTAAGGGTATCATCGTATTCCCTCAACAATTAGATGTTGAGTTAGCTGTGACAACACCTAATGGCACAACAGTCGCATCAGAAGTTTATAATTCTTCTCCGATCGAAGTTTGTGGGAAAGTGCTTCCTGCAAATCTTGTGATCCTTCCTTTAGTGGAATTTGATGTGATTCTTGGCATGGATTGGATTTCTCTACATGGATCTCATATCAATTGCCAAAGAAGGGAAGTCACATTTCATATTCCAGATCAATCTACGATCGTCTATCGATGCAAGGATGAATATAACCTTCCAGTGGAAATTCCTTCCATCTTATGGGTCTTGATTCCACTAAATGAAGGTTATTTATCTCAAATGGTTGGTGAGAAACTTACGATTAAGAATATTCCCATCATACGGGAGTTTGATGATGTCTTTCCGGAGGAATTACCAGGTCTTCCACCAAATCGTGAAGTTGAGTTTTCAATAGAACTCGTACTGAGTGCTTTTCCTATTTCAAAGACACCTTATAGAATGGCCCCAATTGAGTTGTAGGAATTGAAGAAGCAACTCCAAGAGAATCTTGATAAGGGATTCATACGCCCTAGTGCGTCACCTTGGGGAGCACCTGTTCTATTTGTTAAGAAGAAAGATGGATCAATGAGACTCTACATTGATTATCGAGAACTTAACAAGATCACTATCAAGAACAAATATCCTCTCCCACGCATTGATGACTTATTTGACCAACTACGCGGAGCTCAATACTTTTCCAAGATTGATCTTCGTTCAGGGTATCCTCAATTAAGGGTCAAAAGGGAGGATATACCAAAGACGGCTTTCCGTACAAGGTATGGACACTATGAATTTATAGTTATTCCATTTGGCCTTACTAATTCCCCTGCTATCTTCATGGATCTAATGAATATAGTCTTTAGAGACTATCTTGATCAATTTGTGGTAGTATTTATAGACGATATTCTTGTCTATTCAAAGAGCAAGGAAGAGCATGAAGATCACTTGAGAATTATATTGAAGACCCTGAGAAAGGAAAAGAATTATGCAAAATTTACCAAGTGTGAATTTTGGATTCAAAAAGATGCATTTTTGGGTCACATAATCTCAAAAGAGGGGATATCTGTGGATCCAGCAAAACAGAGGTTATCGAAAGATGGTCAAGACCAACAACAGTAACTGAGATCCGAAGTTTTCTTGGTTTGGCTGGATATTATCGACCTTTTGTAAAAGATTTTTCACGATTATCTAATCCACTCACAAAGTTGACTCGGAAAGGAGTTAAGTTTGTTTGGACAGAGGAATGTTAAGAGAATTTCAAGGAGTTGAAAAGAAGTTTATCCAGTGCACCTGTGCTCAAACTGCCTTGTAGTGGAGAAAGGATTGTGATCTACAGTGATGCATCCAAGAAGGGATTGGGGTGTGTTCATATGTAAAATGATATGGAGATAGCTTATGCCTCACGACAGTTGAAAATCCATGACCAAAATTACCCAACACATGATTTGGAGTTGGATGCGGTAATCTTTTCATTAAAGATTTGGAGGCATTACCTTTATGGTGAAAGGTGTGATATTTATACTGATCATAAAAGTTTAAAGTATAATTTCACACAAAAGGAGATGAATATGCGTCAAAAAAGATGGTTGGAGCTGATTAAGGATTATGACTGCTCAATCCATTACCACCCTAGGAAAGAAAACAAGGCGGAAGATGCATTAAGTCGACAAGACCATGCTAGTTTATCCATGATGAGTATCACAAACGATCCAATATTTATGGATTTACAAAGGATGGATCTTGGAATTGTAATGGAAGGGGAAAAATCTTATCTTTCTCAAATGAATGTTCAACCATCTATACATGTGAAGATTAAAGAGGCATAGAAAGAAGATGTCGAGTTACAAAAGAAGGTGAGAAATGTTCCTGAATTCAACCTTGATTGTGATGGGATAATAAAGTTCAGGAATCGGGTTTGTGTTCCTCCCATCCCCGAATTAAAGAAGGAGCTGCTGGATGAGGCTCATAGTTCTTCATTCTCTATTCATCCTGGAAGCACGAAGATGTATAGGGACCTGAAAGAGTACTTCTGGTGGGATGGCATGAAAAGAGATATTGCTGAATATGTCTCTCGATGCTTGGTTTGTCAACAAGTTAAAGATGAGCGACAAAAGTCTAAGGGGATGTTACAACCATTACCCATACCTGAATGGAAATGGGAAAACATCACTATGGACTTTGTCACAGGACTTCCTAAAACATCCAAAGGCAATAATGCTATTTGGGTCATAGTTGATCATCTTACAAAGTCTGCACACTTCATTTCTATTTGAGTGGATTTCTCTCTAGATCAGTTTTCCAAGATATATGTAAAGGAAGTGGTAAGATTGCATGGAGTACCAATTTCTATTATTTCTGATCGGGATCCGCGATTTACCTCGATGTTCTGGAGAAGTCTTCAGCATACTCTGGATACAGAGTTGAGTTTCAGCACTGCTTATCATCCCCATACAGACGGTCAGTCTGAGATAACAATTCAAACCCTAGAAGATATGTTGATAGCTTCCTCTATGGATTTCAAAGGAGGTTGGGATCAACACCTACCTTTGGTGGAATTTTCTTATAATAATAGCTTTCACTCCAGAATTCAGATGGCTCCTTATGAAGCTCTCTATGGAAAGAAATGCAGGACTCCAACTTGCTGGGATGATGTTGTGGAATGAAAGCTATTAGGACCTGATCTCGTTGATGAAATGGCAGAAAAGGTCAGATCTTTTCAACAACACATAAGAGCAGCTCAGAGTCGACAGAAAAGTTATGCCGACAACTGAAGAAAAGACCTAGAGTTTTAAGTGGGTGGTAAAGTGTTCTTACGAATATCTCCCTGGAATAGGGTTATTAGATTTGGAAAGAAGGGGAAGTTGAGCCCTATATATATCGTTCCTTTCGAAATACTGGATCGTGTTGGAAAGGTAGCTTACCGATTGGAACTTCCACCGAATCTCTCTCAAGTTCACGATGTGTTCCATGTATCTCTCCTGAGAAAGTACATACCTGATCCTTCACAGGTACTCAGCTCAGATGTTGTACCGCTGGAGCAAGATCTTTCTTATGAAGAACAACCGATAGAGATTCTGGATCGTAGCGAAAAATTCCTACGAAACAAGACCACTCGATTGGTGAAAGTTTGATGGAGGAACCACCAATTAGAAGAAGCTACATGGGAGCTTGAGGATATGATGAGGGAGAAGTATCCTCATCTGTTTGTTACAAAGTGACGAATTTCGAGGGAGAAATTCTTTTTAAGGGGGGTAGAATGTAACACCCGAGAATTTTATGAGTAATATTTTGTTTTTATATATCATCAAAGGAATCTTTCACTACATACTAGCTTGGCTTACTTTACATGAAATCGCGACCTTCCTCGATTGCTTGCGTCGTACGCAATACCGAGTTTCACTAAACAATGATATGCTATTAAAATATTATTAAAACTAACCGTTATGAATAGTAATAACCAATTTTTGAGACTTTATAAATTTTATTTTTCAAAATGGACTTCATTTTTGGATTCGGAATACCGAAATTAGCCTAGGGTAAAATTTTGGTATTTTTCTGAAAACTTTCAATTTTTGATGAATAGTGAAACCACTAAGTGGTAGGTTAAAAACTGAATTTTGCATAAAACATAATTTTACCGCTTCTGTGAATGGAATTTTGAAAATCCGACAGACACGGTTGATATCAGTAAGTAAAATGTGGTTCAATGAGATAATAATAATTTTTTGGTGAATAGTACCTTTTTACTTTTTTTACCGCGGTTAATAGTAAATAGGGGTAAATATGATATTACTATTACCCTAACACATTTCCTAATTCTATTGGATAATTTTAATTCGACCAAAAACAAACTTAGGAATAAAATATGACCATTTAGGCCCACTTGGGTTAGATTAGGACATTTATTATTAATTTATTTAAAGAAGGGTTAAAATAGTTAAAATCAAAGTTTAATAAGTAAATCATTTTTAATATGGGATTATACATAAGATAAATTCGACTATAAATATTCATTAGAAATATAAAACGATTTCCTACATAATGGTATTTTATTTATAATTTTTAGACATTATATAATTTAATTTATTTATGACACAATGATGATGCAGTAATTATCTTATTTATGAAATATTGACATAATTGATGTTATAAACACCAAAATAAATGTAATTTGAGACTTTTTATGAATTCCACTAATTTTTTAGGTTACTATGATATATTAGTGTTGATTTAATCAACCTGGTTTGAACATATAATTCTGTTATCACTTTCACAAAAATCATATATCAAATAGTGTCAAAATTGACACAAAATTGTTTTTAAATCAAATATTATATTATTAATTGTTATTTTATTACTAAAAATTTAAGGTTCGGCCAAATTACATAGATAAGGATATATATATTAATAATAAACAATTTGGGGTTCGTTTGGCATGTTATAGTAAGTGTATTAACCATATAGTGAAAGAAAACAAAAAGACGCGGTAAAAGTTAAATTATTTAACTTAGAGGTAAATATAATTGATAAGGTTAAAATAATACCCTAAACTTCTCTAAATTCTATTGGTTGATAGGATTTCTACCCATCCCCACTTTAGCTTCGAAATAAGACCCTTTGGAACCATTATAAACCAATTTTGACTTTAATATAAAATAATATTTTGAGATATTCCTAAGGTGCCCCTCTCCTCCCTTATAAAAGGGCACCTCCTCCCCCTCCTCCTCACACCAATTTGAGCACTCAAGCTCGGCCAACCCCTGACATTTTCTCCTCTCCACTTACCTAGAATAATCCTAGAGGTCCTGGTCTTCTTCAAAGACCAATCTTAGTTCCCTAAGTGGAGGATTCAAAGAGGCGTTCCAAAGAAGAGGTAATATCCATTACCGATCTTTTCAATTTCTTTCTTCTTCAACTTCTTCTTCTTTAGTTGTTTCATGATAAAGTAATAACATCAGTATTACTTACATACTATAAATATGAAACAATCCTAATTCACCTTCTATCCATCCTACGGAAAAATGAAATCACCGCGCGTGCGTACGTACGGAATACCGTCTCCACGCCGTGGTGTAATCTATTTTCCACCATCACCTTACAAGGATGGGTATAATGGTGTAATGAGTAACTATTTATGATTATTATAAAGTAATATTGATAGTAAAATAATATATATATACTCCAATACAATTCCATGATCATAGGAACGATATCATCACTCGTGCGTACGTACGGAATACCGTCTCCACGATGTGATGCGACTCGTTCTACATGATCATCATTACATAGTAATTATATAAATGAATTGAATGAATAAATATGATATATTTTACACTAATACCATTCTGGATATAAGGTATCTATAACCTTAAAAGAAGAATAAGAATTTATTCGGCAAAACACGCATAAGAACAAAAGGCAATAAAGACCTGAGTAACAAGTAATAATGAAATATTACTAACAAGAAGCTAAGAATATGACCACATATGATATCATATCAATATGTATGATTCTGGAATAAGTCAATAACATTATTTAAACCATTATACAGGAGCTTCGGACACGTACAAAGCACATCGGACCTAAGGTAAGGGAAATATCACAATCTCATTTTTATCCGATATTGTTTATACTTTGAAATTTACTGGGGTGTATTTTATCATCCACGTCCATGTTTCCTCAATATGTAATATTATTTCCATTCACCTACAATTTTTTTTAAATCCAATTTTACCCTTTGGTGAGTTTTTAGTAAAATATATGAAAGGAATCTTTTGTCTTTTTTCGTACGAGGTACTTTTTGACTTTTCCGACAAAAGTAGTAGAAGAATGTTTTTTTAACTTATACGGCATGAATGGATTTTTAAAACATTATTTCCAAGAAGCTTACTTTACAAGTTTTCAAGTTTATTTTTAATCAACTTCTTTTATTTTAAAGTCGTATGACATGTTATGAAAGGAAAAATGTTTTTGAAGTAGAAAGGATATTTTCCTCAAGAATGGAGTTCAAGTATTTTATCAAAATTATTTTCCATATAAGATAATAAAAGGGTTCTGTTTTTATCCCTATTATTACATGGATTTGATTATGTTGTGATGGAAATATTTTTATGAATTCCTTTATCTTATATGAATTGTTTTATGATGTCATGATGTTTCAAGAATCCCATTTTTGTTACATGTGTTATGCGATGATGTATGATTTATGATTATGTGGCACACATAAGAAAGGATTCATTATAAGATGGGTGGGACCTATATCTCCCTCCAATGCATTGGGTAAAGATTTTATATCTCATGAGATTGACATGGCTGGAACGGTAGGTTATACCGGTTCAGTGAAACAGGACAGGAACGAGGGTGAATCAGTTCAGAAAGGGACTTTGTCCACTAAGATAGTCTTGGAAATGAGTCATGAATAACAAGAAATGATTTTCCATGATTATGTGTACATACCACAAAGATTCAAGTTTCATTTTATGATTATGGGGATCTCATTTTCACTTCTATGATTTATTCCATGTTAAGATATTATGATCTCTTTTGTATGTTATGATTTTCAAAAAGATATGATATGATTTTTATTTACTTTATTTGCCCATGCTGAGCATTTGAGCTCACCCTTTTATGTTTTCTTTTCCCATGGTCAGGAAGATGGATATTAAGTAGAATATGCTGAAAGGGACCCTAGATATGATGAAATAAATGGGAGACACTGTAGAAGATTTATGAACCAGTTGTTTATGTTTCCCAGTTTCTAAAGACACTATACCTATACGGTCCTTTGTGGTTTTGTCATATGTTGTAATAAGTGTGCTTCAATTTTGAAGTATTAACAATGTATGTAAAGTATGGGTTGTTATAACCATGGCGGTGAACTCCCCTATTTTTAGATGAAATTTACATTCATGGACTTTTTGGATATCCCATTCACCACGATGAATTTATTTCCTACTCTTCACCAATGTAAATGTTATTCTATTATGTTAAAAATAAATGTTGTATCAGTATTCAAGTAACCCATCTATACCCAAACATAGGACAAATCGTTATAGGTAATGAATATAATGATCCAGTATTAAATGATACTCCCCAACCATGAGAGAACACTTTTTCACAAAAATATTTCTCTTGACCATACTCCCAAAAAAATTATCTATCGTTTACATTAAGGTATTTACCCCCACCTCCAGGATCAAAAAATTCAAAAAAATAGAAATTATGGAATGAGGGGTACCAATATCAAATATGGCCCTATAAAGTGTATAATATATAATAATAGTAACTATTATTGTCGATGGTGTAGCCTCAAGTTCAACTATACTAGGATAAATGGAATGTAATTATACTTACTCTATTTATAGTGATGTATTCCATGTCCCCTAATCTACACCAATCTAATGATAAAGTTGATATTTCCCAAAATTCCCATTTCCACTACATAAACCACCATTTTCCTTTGAACTCCAACTCATGGAATAATCAGGTGTAGAATTTCACCTTCTTACACTGTATCTCTATCTAGTAGCTCCATCGTTACCCGTATGTCCCGGGATTCAATTCAACTTATGTAAATTCCACATACATCACTGAGATATTCACTCTACCATTGGTAGGAGATAGTGGTTTTGATTGTGGTCAGGTATACCACATCAGTGGAAAAGAACATTTTTTGAGTTCCTATCTTATTAATCCTTTCCAATTGCCACTCATCTTCCCATTTATCATGTCAAAAAATTCATAATGATTATACCTTCCACCAAAAGATTTACTACCTAACCATCAAGTAGAAAGAAAATTTCTACCACTTGAAGCTTCCACCATGTTCTTCTTTGAAATGAGATCATGATTCCTCTCAAATACAAAATCATCAGCAAATTGTTATTCAACATGTATTTAATATCACATTTCTACCTGTTATGAAACTATTTATTTTAAGTATCCCCACACCTTAAAAACAGTGTAGAAATGTGCTAAAAATATAATTTTTTTGTATAGGACGACACATTCATACTCCACGGAGCCAACTTCTTGAACTCATCTTCTCTCTCTTTCATGATGATCTTTGAATAAAATTCACTAAAAACACCCCTCGTGTGTTCATCCACCACATAATCTATAATTGTTCATTTTGATGTAGGATTTCCCACCATTTTTTCCCTTGACCACATAATATCTAACAATATAATTTGAAACACTTCTTCATTTAAGTATCTATGTGGTCATTTATCAAAAAGATAGAATCAATCCAGAACATACTTACCTCATGTTATCCCTCTATGATAAGAATCGTTAGGTGACGTGTCTGATAAAAACACGTTCGATCAGAAATGTTTTTAAACCCTCACCATAGCTAATTTTCCAGGAATTGTATGAAGTGGGAACATTCCTCTTAGATCATTTATTGATCTTCCTCACTAGTTAATACTATTACCTCTTGTTCCACTACTATAGTAGAATCTCTAGCCATATCCTCTTGTTTTCATATTAAAAAGTATCATCATGAAGTAATAACTCAAAAATTAAAAAAACAAAAATTAGGGCACACAACCCAATGTAAACACATTAATAAATAGGGAGTCACACAAATCCATAATAATTCATATCCCCATTTTTCCACATGGTCAAAATCGAGGCACTAACATTACCCTAAACCATCCTATGTCTAGGTCATGGATAACAAAGGATAAACTCATTCTCAAATTCATGATTCTCATTAGACCCCCATAAAATCATATTTTTATAATTCGTTCAATTTTATACGAGACAAAAATTTTATATTCACATTAGGAAACATTTTCATTAAAATATAGATAAGAAAAAATACATTTCAATTTCAAAAACTTACCTAGATCATTATTTCCAATTAATTCAAAAAATCATGCATGTGACAAAATAACATTGAGTCCCTATAACGATTAATGCATACTCAACTCTTATTCCATACTAGGAAATGGCTCAAATCTCAGAATAATTCTCAAATATATTGATCACATCCAACAAAAAGTCCATCAATCAAGGTGAAATAACATCAACTATAACAATGTACATTAATAAAAGAAATTCCAATGGTACGTAGCTTTTTCCCTCAAATGTTGGTTAAAAACCACCATTAATGATCTTGTAAAGACAACTAAAATCATCTTAGTATTTTTTATTGCATTCATAAATAGTAATTCCAATTAATATAAAATAAAAATTTCTTTTTTGGGAACTTTTTATCCTCCTGACTAAGGTTCCACACATTGGGGCCTTGAGCTAGTTCGCTACCTGACCTTGGGTGTGCCTCTCCATACACCAGATACTGTCAACTAGCACTGAGGAAATAATTTTGGTAATGTGGAGGCTAAAACATCTTTTCCAATGCAGTGAAATCATGGAAAAAGAATTATAAAAAAACCAATCGATGTAAACATTAGAATAATAATACCAACATCACATGATGGATAAAATAGGAAATATAATATCCAAAAAAACAAGTAGACATTTCATTAATATATGTTTCATGTTTTACTATGATTAACTGAAAATAAATAAACTAATAACTCCCATATTTCTCCCAAACCATGTCCAGATACCTTATCTATGCTCCATCCCAACTCAGCCATCTAACATATGACCTTTTCCCATAACCTATCCTAAAACCATGGAATTTATTTATGTACCAACCAGGAACCCTAATTAGTGTGTGCCTATAACATAGTAGTCCACTACAAAAATGGTTTCTAAAAAAAATTTAGTCAAAACCATATTATAATATCGATAATTAATAAATAATAGATATAAATTAAAAAGTTTACATTTATTAAATTTTTCATCATTTAACCACATTACAACTAGTTGTTATGGACATCATAGTCAATAAATAATTTTCCCCCTACAAGGGTTTAGCCATATCATATAACCATCTCAAAATTTATCATTCAATTCATTTAAATTCAAAATAGGGACAATTGGAATCATAATCCAATTCCAATATCACAGGAGTATAATTTCATGTCGTGTACCTTATGTCTATTTGGAGCACTAGTCCCTATTATACACCCCATGAGTATTTGGAGAATCAATCCATGTCACATAAAAATATTTTCAATCATTAATTGGGGTCTATAACACCATGTCTGGAACCCTCTCATGTATTTGTAGTGTTAATCTATGTCCCACACCCCATTTATAATTAAACACATATATCACATATATCACATCATTAAAGGTTAATCACCATTAACCTTTTATCACATTCCTTAATCACAATATTTTTAATTAATTCAATCATTAATCAACCCACTTCAATTAATCTCATTTTGAAAAATATTAACATTAATTCATTCAATAATCAATTAAAAAAATACATTTCATGATCTCATAATCTCATTGATTACGTCATCTATAAATTATAAAAAATGTTTTTCATTGCCTCAACAGCTCATAAATTAATTTAATGATTGGTTTTTAAAATCTCTTTCATTATTAAAATATTCTATATAATAATTTCAAAAACTAATTATTCCATTTCAATATAAGAAAACTAATTGTTAATTAATTCAATAATTAAATATTCCATTTCAAAAAAAATGCAATTACACAATAATTAATTCAAAAATTAAATAATTTTAATCAAAAAAACCAAATGAACTAGTCATTAATTCTAATTTAACCATTTAAATTTATCAATTTGAATGACACATTCAATTCCACAATCCCATATTTTGTTAATTAATTCACCAATTAATTAATCCAAATTCAGTATCTCCTTAAAATTGATCAAAATAGCTAAATTTTACAAAATTCAATTCTTCACATTATATAAAACATAAAATATTAAGTCATACTCTCTGAAAATACTACCTTCATTATGTCATTACACATGTATAACGTTATAAATAACCTCTAAACTCTATTTCCTTTAAACTTTTTTTTTCATTTTTTACAATGCTAATTTTATATAGAATTCTATATGATTTCATAAAATTCCCTTATATATATTTTCAAAAATACAAATCTGAAATATTAAATCATCCATAAAATCAATACAAAAATGTTATATTTGTGTTCTATAATTTTTATCTATATATTCTGAATTTTATATCCATAATTGTAATTATATGTTCTTGAATTCTTTATTTTATGATCTACAATTTCCAAAGAAAATGACCTCACCCCCTCATTTTGGGCTTTATTGTCTATAAGTTAAATAAAGCTCTAGATGTTTTATCTTACATGAAACGACTAAAAAATTCCTAAAAATAATATGTGATGACATTAAACACTTAGTTAATCATGTTTTTTATGGCGTTGATGTATTCTACTAATGTTAGACAAACATTAAAAATCATTTTAAATGTTCATCAATACATTTAAAATTTTTATTTAATATCCATGACATAATATTTCAATATTTTCATTCATAATATTTACTTATAAAAAATTCTTCTCCATTATAGTTATTAAAATAAATCACATGTTGAATATTTAATTTTGGAATAAATTTAAAAATATATATATATTAATAAATCATAGTATGTTAATATTAATATTTTAATAAATCATATAAATTCCATTAATAAAATGTATCATTATATAGAGATAATATTTTATGGTATATAGATTTTACGGTAACCAAACATACTTAGTCATCTTCAAACCTCATTTAATATATTCAGAGCTATTTATAAATTCATTAATGATACAATATGATGACAACATCATTATTATTATAATACATTCAATAAAAATTTAAGAAAATTGTGACATCTCCATCCCGATTAACTGATAAACAACCTGGCCCAGTTTTCCACATGGCTTAAAATGATCCCCCGTATGTAAAATGGTTCCAACATAAAATGAGGGTCTATGAATATATGATGGGGAGACCATACCCTCATTATTGTATTGTATAAAAATAGTAAATATTTTATATATTAGCATAAATTATATAATGAAATATTAGTGGTTATAAACATCTAGATAAGGATAACTATCCAAATTCCGTAAGTAGTAAAATATTATAATGATCATATCATGATTCTATAAAAAATCTGTGCATTAATATATCACACTAAATTATATAATAAATTTACTAAAATACCAAACGATATCTCTAATTGTTTCTTGAGAACAATCTCATCCTTTTTATCTAATTATTCATCTTATAATATAATTCAATCTATAAATACTTGGCTTATTTCCTATATGTAAAACTGAATCCATTGATTATTTCTATGTGTATATCAATGAACAGAGTAAGGTTTTAGTAGAACTATCTAGGAAACAACCAAATGATTCCCATAACTAATCCATTCTATGAAAATATAATGATGTCGTGTAAAAGTAAAAAAAATGGAACTAAGAGACCATATCAACTAGGTTTCTTCCTTGGACACCGATCTTGGAAAACCTATTTTGAATAATCAATAATATCACAGAGCATTCATTAATTTATAATCTATACAGATTGTCATTTCCTTTAATTGAAATTATCCATATGTAACACAAATTAATTTTTTTATAAATAATAAATAGGTCACTTCACATTCGTAATTTTAAATTTTAGTAAAAATTTAATCTTCAACATTTTGGAATAAACAATAAGGAACATGTTGTCCCTATGTCAAACATAATTAAAAAAGTATGTTCATGTCAATTATTTCATGATAAAAAAAGAGAAACATCATGTCCATTATCCCAGATAACCAACAGGGAACATATTGCACATTATATACATTCATTATGATGTAATCACATCTATTCAATTTAATCATAATGATATACCATTTATACAAAACCACTAAATGGAAATAATAATGGGAAATGTGTTATCTACTTTCTGCTTCATCATTTAATTTGGGTTATGTGATATACTCTTATAATTCTCATGTTATTTAATTAGATTATATGGAATCATGTGTTATATAAGTATTCTTATACCATATGTCAATTAAAAAATTAAAGTTATATCCTCTCATGGGTGATAGTGAATCCAAAAACATCTTATTGATGTTTTGGTTAAAATATAAATAAAAATAAATCATGATGTCAATTAAACAAACCTACCAATGGGAATGGATTTAGTCAAGTTTTTCAACCACTATCTTGTTACTAATGTCATTTAAAATTTCAATTCATGTTACAATTATTGAATTTGGTATAGCACTTATATTATGGTAAATAAAAAAAGTCCCAATGTGTGCCATAATGAAGACATAATATAAACACCCAATTAATTTTGGAAAAGGATAGAAAACATAACATATATGGGTAAAAGATACATCATCTAGTATCAAAAATTAATTCAACAAAAAAATGGGAAATAAATAAATAGAAAACATCCCAATAATTGATAATATCATCTCACCAAAAAATAACAATCAATTAGAAGAGATAATATGACAGATGAATGAAGAGTATTAGGCACCTTTCAAACATTTTTTTAAGGATATTAATGATCTTGATTGAGATATCAATCAAAGGAGAGTCTTCAAGGCCTACACAGGATTCGAAGATAGATCTCTATGTATGTTCACCATTGTTTAAATAAGAAAAATATATGAAGTTTTTTATTTAATGTATAAAAATTAAATGTTAATTATATTTGTTTTTATTGATTCATATAGTTTTCTGATGCAAATGGCCAAAAAATTCACCAACAATGGGAACCACACTATCATGGAACCAACCCATCATAAATATATATGAAAAGTTTAAAATGTAGTGCACATCCCCTATGTAGCCACTGTAAAAATTTTACACTACTTACATGGAAATAATCTTGTATAGGAGAATTTGTGCACCAATTATGTCACATAAGGGTAATTTTATGTATTTTTATTCCTAGACATATGGTCTCCCTCACATTATTAAAAAAATTATTCTCTTATTTTGGGTCTCATACCATATTTTCCTGGTTACTATTAATTGTGTTATAATCATGAATATATACATAATCTTTTAAAAAATATAGCTCCAAGATCCAAACATACCCAAAACCCTCTTAAACAACCATACATCTTCTTAGAAATTCGAATATAAATAAATAATGATGTTTAAACTAAAATTGAAATGATCAATATATCATGAGATACTAGTATCCTATGAACACCCAAACATAAAATAACATATCATTGAGTTCCACTAAGGGTGGATGATCATTATATATGAATAATTTCATCAACTGAAATCATACATCAACCTATCACTCTATGGACTCATCCTACTCAAGGATATGTTTTTATTTCACCCATACTAGGGGAAATATCCTTCCTCAAGTATCTATTATTATTATTATCAAATCTAGAATATAAATTGGATTCTCCTTAAAAATGATAGAATATATATCATACTCATCAGGATGAAGGACATGATATAAGTCTAAGTGATAATTATGATGATTACAATTAAAGAAGATGTCTTCTGTATCTAGATACCTTGAATGAATAGTTATCTGAATGACAACCAAACTAATTATCTATGTGTTCTCAAATGGTTTGAAAACTCTATTTTTAAACTTACATATAATATTAATCGATATATTAAAAAATATTAGTGAAACATATATGAAAAATATATCTCCAAAAACAGACTCTAGAGTTTGGAATAATATATTATCATAAGACTTCTATATAGACTGGGCATCATACATATGATTACTGAAAAGACATTTGTACTCTGATTTCTCCATATTAAGTAAATGTCCCAATTGGGAATCCCCTAAATCTAACTATTACAAAGGTTATTTGAACATCCAACTATATATGGCCTCATATGGATCCACATGTATAGTCACAACAATGCCATTATTATAAGGAAATTACAAAAGAGGATAATATCGCTCCCAAGAAACACCATAATCAATGAAGCATAACGAAATCATGGTCTCTAAAACATGTTTATAATTCTGAAACTAACCATCATTTTTTCATGTGGTATGTTGCAGTCATATGTAACTGTGAACCAATAACCCGTTGTAACCCATTCAAGAACAGATAAGTCAACAGGGAATCCATGTCTGATAAGATAGAATGTGGGACTCAATGGAGTTTTACAATCTATAAGAAAATAATAATCTATTTTCAATCACTAATATTTTCTAACATATAGGTATGAAGTGGGCTAAAATCATAAATATATCCCTACAAGACTATATGGTTTCACTACCATGATGGAATTTCTAGGATCCCATCACAAATTCTAGGGTTGCATTGCAGCATTTAAACTCTAGAATGGGAAATGGATATTTTTGACGTGTATTATACTAGTGATCTTCTTGTACCTTCTATCGTCTGAATCACCAAGTAAAATACTGTTTATCTGATTAATTTAACAATTCCACCAATACTGGCGGTGTATGTCAAAATTGATTTAGTTGATTTTGGGATATACATCACATTTGGATACGTCATATTCACACATCACCTCGTCTCACATATCATCATGAACCTAAAAAACCTTTGAATGTGTAATATATCATCCACAACAACCCAATCATAAATCTTGTACTCACCTAGTATACAATCCCTATGGGCTAGGCATTTTGGATCAAGATGTTGTCTCATCTTCAATTGTTGTAGTCGCAACGATGTACTAGAAAATCCAGAAGACCAATCTTCTTGTGACTCTGCTAAATATAAATATCCATTATATAAAGGTGATACATCAACAAAATATTAACACCAACTTTCTAATATACTAGTGTCTTAGTCCTCCTCCCCAAAGTGTCAACTACGACATTTAGTTTCCTAGTTGTATAAATTTGATCTATATCAAGGGACTGAAGGAAATCAATAAACCATTATGATATAATATTCAAATCATGATATGTGAATAGGTATTTGAGTATTTTTGATCACTACATAAAATAAATCATTCACACAATGAATAATGAATCCAACAATGGAAGGCATAAAAAAATTTTAAATCTGAAGTGAATGCATCAGAGAATTATATTAATGGGGCCTCAATTTTCAAAACCCATACACCAATACATGACCTAGTTGCATCAATAATAACTCCCATACTAATACAAAAATCATTACAATATACTATAGGTATTCTATTAAAATTGGGTAAAATCTGAATTGAAACATATGCATGTTTTTTTAAACTCCAAAAAGGATTTTTCATAAGTTGAATACCATTAAAATTTAACAACCTTCATTTTCTGTTCGGTAATAGGTTTTTAATAGTGTGATAAATCTAGAATAATATTATTATAATACACAAATAGAACCAATAATATCATTATGTCAAATATATTATTATTATGATACTTCGAAACTAATTCTATCATACTCTATTCATTAATATACACCACTGCTCTTGATATGATGGCTCCTAAAAAAGTAAATATTATCAATCTTGAAGTATCATAACGTGATAATAACATATAGTTCGTTCTATATAATTATATTCAAAATTATGTTTGACAAGTTTTTCATGATCTTCTTGAATTTAAAAATATATCATGAAATCGTTCATCAATACCACATCAAATAAATCAATTTACATGTTGGAAACCCAATTAAGAAAGCCCATAATTTTTTTTGGAATTTTCTTGAAACTGAACCAAATTAACAAGTAATTAAAATTGATATATTATCATAAAAAAGTAAAAAAACGTATATATGATGGCACAACCATACATGATGATAGTCTCACTGCAAATCAACTTATGAGAAAACAAATGCTTCATAGATATGGCCTTTGATATTATCTATGAAATGTAATGGATATAACTGATTAACCACTATCTAATTCAAATAGAAGTAATCCACAAAAATCACAAGGGTTTCATCCTACTTGTTTGTGAAAATTATTGGTGAACATCATGGTGATGTATTGGTTTGAATAAACCCATTATCATCGAGGTCCAGTAACTATATTTTGATATCCTAAATCTCAGAATATTCCCTATTATAAGGAGAAATAAATACTAGTGTCACTCATATAACTACGCCACTACTAAAATCTAATTTTATTATGGGACATAACATGGAATATTTGTCGGGGAAGATATCCGTAAAATAGTTCACTATTGGAGCTAATTTTTTATAACATGACCCTTTGTCAATTATAAATTTTATAGCAATTAAGGATGACTCTCCACCAATCCTACAATTCAATTGTCTATATTGACATTCTAGGACATCTCATTCTTCTTTTTAAACATAATTTCTTCCATAGGGTGATGTAAATTATAGTCCGTCAATATAGAAGTCGATATAGAATCAAAATTACTCAACAAATTATATCCTATGAATGATGCTGAAATTTATCATCTCTTGGATGAAATGACTCCAGATGAAATGATAGCCTGTTGTGACATGTGGAAACTCCTTACATATGAACATAGTTTTTTATCACACTCATAATTGAGTACCATAATTCATAACTCTATATATTTACTCAATATCATTGCCATGTATATCACTGATAGACATATATTTGAATTAATGTGAATCATATGTATATTATAAATTTAATACAATGTTTATGTATACTAAAATAATACATCCAACATTATATGGGCATGAACCTACTGATTTGGTATAGGCAATTCAATATTTATCTATCATGGTCCATTGACCTGAACTATATCCTGAATAATAATAACATACCCACCATTCATTCATTGAAAATCAAATGATTAGAATACATAGACATGACTACGTCCTCTACATGAATTTCCTAGAGTAATCTAGCTCCCTGTGTGAGAGGGTTCTACTAATCCCTCCCTAGATCATGGATATGGTGCAGACCCTCTCTCACTAACCACCGAATGGCAAGTTATAGAAAAACACTGTAGATGAAACTTCCTAACACAAGCCTTGAAATGCATTAGTTCCTTACTACATTGGGGCGTCATATGTCTTTTCTTCCCACGCTAATAACATGTCACCCACAAATATGGTACGACACACCAACTGTTTTCCCCCACTAGAAAGTTATAATAATTTATATCTATATTTGAATGAAGTGCCCCCAATACCCATTCAACATCCATATGTATACACTCATATATTAACGTATAGATCATAATTCAAGTTATGGTAGTAAAATAAAAAATATTTAGCTAAGAATTGATAGATTTTTTAAGAACATCCATACACCACCTTGCCTAAGTCAATTATGCAATAGTAATAGTTATTTTTAAGTAATAGAGGTCAATAAAATGAGCATGAATTTCTACGACCCATAGAGAACTCTAATGAATGTATTTAGACTACCTTAAAATATCGTCTCTCAATGATTCATAAATGAAGTAATCATAGAAGGTAGATTTTAAATCCATTTAAACTATATTCTGATAATGATCCTCCTAGGTAATAATACCCCACCTTGTATTTTGTTACCCAATAAAAATTTAAAATTAATGTATGACATTCATTTCCTATGGAGTCACTAAATGATAAAAAGTGGTTTTCATTTTTTCTACCCATGACACAACAACTTAGAGGCCACCATCTCATTAGAATGTAGGGGGATTTCTCAACAAAAATTATTTTTTAAACTCTACTATTTTAGGGATTGGTCATTAAGTTCCTAGAAAGGTTTTCATGACTTATAAGAAACTATCATGAAATTGGGAATCAGTTCTAAGATCAAGTTTAAATGGAGGTCCCAGAGGTGGAACTACTAAATGAAATACTGGTGTTGTAGGTCCGAATACCATGAAATCATGATCACCACCACCTTCATTGAATTACACCAAATACCGTCATGGTGGAATATATGTACAATGACCAATGCATACATTAAAATGGGTTTTTATAATAGAAAATTATAATATATAGGAGAAGTATTGGTATAAATATATTTTAGATTAGTCCATGACAATTTTTTTACCTTAAATTCGAGGTCCATGTAACATATATGATTATGAAATAATTTGAAAGACAATCCCAATACCCACTATTATGTTCATGTATTGGTTATGACCTCCTATAATATTTCTGAGGTTCAAGTATATGGACATCCAATTAAATGATATATAGAAAAACACACCTTTATTTGTAATTGGAATCCCCCTTTAGTGAAAACCATTTAATTTATAAATTAAAATTCACCATTTATATATATATATATATGTCATGGTTTATTAAGACGTTTCTTCCAATACCATGTCATGAATCACTACACATTATAAGTAATAATTTCAAATTCATGTAACCACTTGCATCATTTTATGATATTTTAATTATATCTCTCAGCACTCAAAATTTATTGTGGTCCATTGATGCAATAAATATGAATTATTATCCATATAATTTAATCCCCTAAAATTTCAGCCCCTGAAACTAATGTTCTATGACTCAAATATACCATTATTGGTTAGATGTGGTTCCAACATCATGCTATGTGGTAAAATATCATTTCGGTTGATGTGAAAATGCTATATAACCAATTATTTAATCCCTTCATGAAATTTTGGAATATTAATATCAATATTAATCAATAAAAATAAAATATTATGTAGGAAATTGATGCGGTGAAGTGAATATATCCTTGAATATGAATGAAATATAAATCCATAATTTCCAATAATGATGTATTGACAATGATTCTCTTCTATATCTAGTCAATGGTAAAAAATGATAATAAATTCCACAACTCTTCTATTTTAGCATATTGTGACATCATTAAAAATGTAATAGGTGATAAGAATGAAAAAATACCGTCTATGGAGACAAGGATTTTGACCTACATGTCAGTTAGCTAACCCAAGAACTATCACATTAACAAATTTTTACAAATCCATGTCACCTATATTCCAACACAAATAGTACTAAAAAATGAAACAAATAAGGAATTAATATTACATTATGACATCATATTCAAGGTTCACTTATAGGTTACATGAAAAATTTTGTATAATAACATAATTTTCTCATGCACATATAAAATAGGTTTTAGTCTAGTAAAGATGATCTATAATTAAATAGGTGGGAGAATATACCTTATTTATCAAAGTGGAACACAATGCTGAATAGATTATAAAATTGTTGAAATAATATAATAAAATGGCACTAGAAAAAAATACCCATTTAAGAATAAATATTAAAAATACCAAATTACTACCATTTAAAAATTATTATTTGAGGATTATATAAAAAATATTATAAGGATAAAAATCATGCAACAAAAATTATATAGGAGGACTAAATTCTACCTCTAATACAGTAAAAAACATAGTAATATTCTTATTTTACTATAAAGGATTAAATTATAGAAATTAAAAAATCCATGACATTCCACTATCGATTGTCCATACCTATATCTGTAAATACATTTTGGTACAAATTGGAAACCCAAATAGGGTGTGAGTATGACTTATAAAGCCACCAACAGTTTTGTCTATAACTGTTCTTGTAAGAGAGTACGTAATGAATATGTTTTTATGAAATATTATTAATGGATTAAAATTAATAAAAAACCTTTTTATCTTGAGTTCAACACTTGAAACCATCCACAAACTACCTACATTGGAATAATCGAGACACTCTTGAAACATTCAATATTTTATAACAATTTAGTTGCATTGTTTACATAAATTCCAAATAATCAGTAGTTAATATCATCTAAATTTTTTATGAATAAAAATTATGGAACTCTTTGTTCATAAATTCCAAATATAGTAAGGAATTTAGGGTATATAAATTTGTAATAAACAAGAAGTAATATCATGTCCATAAGTCTGAAATAATCTATAAATTAACATAACATCATTTTATTTCAGATAAAATAATAGTGACACTAATTCAATAAATCCTAGAAAATAACTATTTAATATTATATCCATTATTGATGGAAATACAAATGAAATATCCTATATGTAATTCAATCAATTAAATCTATTATTATTTCTATATGAGTAATGACTAAAAAGAAGGGGCCATGTGTGATATACAATCCGTTAAATCACTCAATGTGGGTTATGTGATATGGTTTTACTATTCACATTTTTTGTAATTCATTTTTAATAAATCACAATGACCATGGGTATGTCTAAAAACAACTTAATTATATCAATTCAGTTTGAAACCCCTCACTATAAATGGTCAATCCAAACTCTCTATATTGGTGGTTTGGTGACAACTGAAATAAAAATAACACAAAAATTAATTTAATCAAACCTACCCATGAAAATTTTCCAGGTTTAGTTTTTTAAATACCAACTATTTACTAATGTCACATAACATGCCAAATGTATGTTAAGGTGATAATTTTTTTTTTATTTTTTTAGAAGTAATGTAAGGAAGGTATTATGTGTTTCACCACAATGATATTGTATAAACACCTAAATGTTTATATGAAAGTTATAACAATATATCTTATTTTGTCAGACGTTTCCTCTCCTAGTATCATTCATTATTTATTATTAGAATGTGAGAAAACTAATATATTAGAATATTCACTAAAAATAGTTAAAATGATCTCATATGACGATAAATTCATTATGGAGAGATTATCTGATAGTATACGGAATAAGACTAGCAGCCTTACTGAGAGCTTTCTAATGAGATGAATAACAATTTAATTGGAGATCAACCAAAGAAGATCCTTCAAATCCTATACGGGAGGGTAAGATAGCTCTCCATGTAGGGATGCAACTGTGTAAAAGAGAAAGGAGGAAATAGGATTGAGTTTTGAGGTAAAATTGAATATTTTTCATTTTATAATGTTTTAAATGAGTCTTGTCGTTCATATAATATTTTAGTCAAACCATCCCATGAACATACATGTTCCTCATCTTACGAACTATCCTATATATTATCTAGGTTCATCGTTTGAAAAAATCGTATTAGACCATGAATATCCATTGATGAATTTTTCAAACCCCCCACATGGGTAAGCCCTTGGTTAGTATGAATCATGTTGCAGCCATGTGAAATACTCAAAAACATTTTTACACGGTTTTTCTGGCCTTGACAGAGCCTAAGAATTGTTAAAAACGTAGTTGTCCTCCTATATGGGTTGGAAAAGATGAATTGTACTGTTATAACTAACCATGTGTAAACCATGCAACTATGAATGATCCTCATAAAATAAGAACATTAATCTCCATGAAGGCCATGGTCACTCCAAAACCCCTACATTACCCCATAATAATTATAA
Organism: Viscum album; assembly: GCA_963277665.1. NCBI lineage: Eukaryota > Viridiplantae > Streptophyta > Magnoliopsida > Santalales > Viscaceae > Viscum > Viscum album. Next base: position 535,629,159 of record OY728141.1, on the reverse strand, counting down.
AATATTCTGAAAATAGATTTAATAGAAAAATTATAGATTCATAAATCATTTAATAACTGGATTATAGTTTCGCCACATTGCATTCAACAATCCATTGTTGGTTTTTTTGGAAACACAATACAATAGATACATTGAAATACTAAACAAACAGATATTAATTATTATAAAAAATTTCTAATAAATCATATTTATTTACATAGTTTCCATCTGATATAATAAAATATCCATGATCCTACACTCACACATCCATTACTGACAACATAATTCATACATTTTCAACACTCAAACTGAATATATGGAATAAATTTAAACATATATATTTATTAAATCAAAGGAAATATTGGATAACATATTTACCCAAATAAATTTCACTGTATGATTTTAATAGATTTAAGATAAACTAATACATAATAATACACATGAATGAAATTGAACAATTTACCCACTTTACCCAATTTTTCTTATTCCATGTTATGTCCTCATCATCGCCGATATAAAAACTTTACATATATATCGTATATGAAATAATTCTTTATAATATAGGTATAATAAACAAAATATGGGTCATATTAATTTCCTATTGAAGGTAAACATAGGCCTTAATAATCTAATATATTTAGATGGAAAAAATTTGAGCAAAAGAGTATGAAAAATTATTTAATGTCCATGAGAACTTAATAACTTAATTTATACACATAAAAATATCGATCATTTAATATGTGAAACGGAATAAATTTTTTTGAAAGTAATAATCGTAATAATTAATAATCATGGTTATTTTATTTAAATCATGATCAAATGAACAAATATAAAAATATTGACTGTGTTGTGAATTTTAAATTGAATCATGGAATATTTTCATCACCATCCATTTTCATTCATGTTCTATATTACTCGAGTTTAGTTAAATGTATAGGAAAATACTCCATTTTTAACTCCATACTTTATACTTATAAATAATTGTATCAATACCTAGAGAAATGGAGTGATATATTGGGCTCACCCATTATATAATATATATGATCAAACCCAACATCATCATTATTTTCCATATACTGTACATGAATATAACACATTTAATAGTGAATTTTCATCAACAATATTCTAGAAAAAACGTTAATTCCCTTATAACATTATTTGATGATGAAAAAATAGGCTTCAAGATAATATATTTAAATTGAACATCATAAACTATCCAAAAAAGTTGATGGATTGTATCAAAAGATCATATTCCTCAGGAGGTTTAGTAGACATTGAAGGATGCCTATATAGATAAAAATACAATTATAATATAATATAATTCATTTCATTTATAAAAGAAGAAAATTCCATTTTAATTTAGTACGTTGAATCTAAATGTTCAAAAAAAATATTGGGAAAATTATTCTCAATTATAATATTAAATAAAACAAGTAAAGTAATAATAAAAATAATTATATTTCATTATGAAGGAAAAATTAATTCATGTTATAAACATTAAAAATAAATATTAATTTAATATTTTTTGAACAACATTTAATATTGACATTGGTAGAAAACATTGTGAAATGTTCTTTTGAATCATTTCTGAAGGATGTCAAAAAAATATAGAAAATATCATCGTGAAATATTTTATTTTAGAAATGAAAATTCTTGATATTTTTTTTAAAGATATTTATATTTCAATGAAATGATTTCAAACTAAAGAATAAATATTGTCTTTTTTTCTTATTAACATTATTTTATTAATTGTATGTACTAAGGATATATAAGATAAGTTATATAAAAAACAATGAACTAACTAGAGGATAAGAATTTATATGTGGTTTATGAATTAAAAATCACCTAATTTCACCTAAATGATTCTTCAATATATGATTTCTTGAAAATAAATATAATTATATCCTAATACATTCATAATTGGAAGAATTGTAATAAAAATCATTTAACAATGTATTATTATTTGTATTTGAAAATATCATAAATTACATGTGGTATTTTGTGACAAAAATTCTAGGGGAAGTATAGTCACCATTAAAATAAATCACAGATCATAACATGGAACGTGTCTCAAGAATCTATAATTAACAAAATGAAGCACATGAGAAGTCATAAAATTTAAAGAGAATGTAATTATATTAATTGATTATGTAAAAATATTTAAACACGCATAAAAATACAGAAATTCATCATTTAACATTAGAGATAAATTAGTATATTATAATGGAAAAATGTAGTTGATGAAGAAGTGTTATAACCCAAGGAAAGGGAATTTGTAATAAAACCTCACACCTCGAGTACATACATGCTAGGTACATCATTTGAATCTAATAGAATTATCAGATATTAATTAAATTATATGTTTATTAAATATTTATAGGTTTATTAAGTCGAATTAATAAATACATTTCACTTATTTTAATGAAATATATAATTATATAATCAGTGAAGGCCATTTTAGGTGTTTCGAGGTGGGTCTGTTCCTAATTAAAAAACTATTTTAGTATGATTAAAATTTTCAATGGGTTCATTTTTTCAACAAAAAAAATACTAAAAATAAATTAAAATTATATTTCATTAATATATTCCAATTTTGCACAATCCATTAAATTCTATCATAAAAAATCCATAACATCACTATGTAGTGGTGTTAATATACATGTAAGCATGAATTCCATTATAATTTTACATTATAATGTTCGTTAAGAAAATTAATTTCAATTTTTCATTATATAATAACTATTTTTTATTAATTCTATATATATATACATTAAATACATCATTAAAAATATACTTAATAGGTGGTGATGGAAAATAAGATAAATTATAATGTAGATGTGGTAGTCCACAAGTACACATGAATAATTTTATATTTCGAAATTGGATATAAAATAAGATGAAGAATGTTTCTAACATGAACATAAAAACATTTTTTAATATGGTATATTTTTATTCTATTATATCATAATGGTTAGAAGAGGTCAAATTGCGATAAAATAAGATACATTAATTATAATACACAATTAAGTACTTTTCCTCTTCTCTGGACCACATCCTTCGATTTATACCTAAAACAACCACAAGATTGTATTCTGACCAAATTAGTAACTATATAACGTGTATTGGGATGTTAGGAATGTATTCTTTTTTCTATTGGATGATCTAAATGTCACTTGAATAATGTGACTAAAATTAAGTGTTTTGTTTTTTTATATGTGTTGAAAGGGGAATCATAGAAATTAATGGATGTATTAAATTTATATAATTTAATTTTCATGTTAAATTGGATCCAAATTACTTATTTATAGTATAAGATATCAATAATTTTAGATAATCTCAATAACGAATTTTATACAATTTTAGGTGATTTTAACAATTATTTATTAGTTTAACCATCATTAAACTATTTACCGATTACTATGATAATGATAGGTTTTTACTCATTAATGGTCATGAAAGATACCATGTAATGAAAAGTGACATATAAATGGATTTTAATTGATATTATATACCATATAAAATAAATTTTTTCAAATATAATATTTTTATGAGTTATAAATAATTTCATAAATTAATTTTTATAATAAAAACATCAAAGTTATGTTAAATACTATTCACATTATTTCACATACATAAATAACATCAAAGTAATGTGATTTTTATTTAAACGTTCACACATTAAAAATAATTTAGCATTTTATAAAAAATTATTACAATAAGAGAACATAAAAAAAGTATTTCATATATATTTTTGAAAACATTTACTTGATTTATATACTATTTTCACAAGAACTGTGTTGTATAATAATTTAAATTAATTAATTAATTGGAATAAATATAAAATAAATTTCCATTAAAAAAAATATTAATATCAAAAATAACATTTCAAAATCATTAATTATTTACTTTTAACTTTGCTATAGAATCTTATAAGTATTAAATGAAATAATTAGAGATTTATTAATCTTTTATTCTGTTAATGATATGGTGGTCTTTCTAAAATAAATTTGGGGAAAATAGAAAATTTTCTTCTATTTTAATGATTTGTTGGAATCCATCTTATTTAAGTAAAATTATTCACTATTATTGATTATTTTTATTCCTTATTACGTATATTAAACTTTATTAGAAATATTTTACCCTTTCTTTGGTGAATAAATTTGTAAGAGGATTAATATTTTATATACATTATAATAATTTTGAACAAAAAAAATATGTTTGAATTATAAATAAATATGGATTAAAATTATCAAAATTTAATTCCTTTAGATAGAAGACATTATTATTAAAATAAACCAAAAAAATGATAACAAACAGTTTTCCAGAAAGATAAATTAGAACATAAAAAATAATTTTATAAAAAAAATAAAATATTTATATATTAAAATGATAATAATTTTATTAAATATATATATATTGAACGAATGAAATTTTTAAACAATCCAAAACTAAATTGGTGTTTTTATTTAATGGAAAATGGAAGGGAGTTTTAAATGAAATTTTCATTTTCACAATATAATGAGAAAACAATAGATCCATAAAAGTAAAAAAACATCCTCTCTAAGATATTTAATATATTTTGTATAATGATAGAATATTTTTTAAAGAAATTTAATTTTTAAATGTTATATAAAAACAATATAATATTTATTTGAGAAAATTTGAAAAATATTGAAGAAAACTTATTTTTGAAACAAAAATGACTCTGCAGAAAATTATGTTCATATTTCCTATTATTAAATAATTTTTTATTGATAATTAAAAAAATTATTCATATTTTGATCAGTTTTGTTATTATAATTTGATTGAATTAATAGGATATAATAATTATATTTAAACTAATTTAATTTCATGGTACCCTTTATATTACTTTTCTAGTTTTATATGATATCAAAGATATTCTTCATTTAACCTATTGGGGCATTATATTATCCCCTACATTAATATAACTTATACTCATCATTTTTGCATTACCTAGTTCATCTATTTCTTAGTATTTTATAACACATTTGTTGAGAACAAGAATCATTAAAAGATGCAATACTTGTTTTCTATAATGAACGGAAGAGAAATAGGAATTTCTTATGGAATAACACATGAATAGGTTCCAAATAACTATCATTATTAGAATTTGATAATATAGATATGGAGGAGAAATATAATCTCTAAATATTTTAGAGAGTGACACATAACATTTATCATGAGAAATTGAATGGTCATTAGAATTTTAATAACAAAAAAACCATAAAAAAGTTAGTTTAGTATAGGTAAATCAATTAATGATAAATAATTTAAATATATGATGAAAATTTATTTTTTAGGATTATTTTTCTAAATACGAGGGATCTGTTTTCCATCATGATAGAGAACATGAGAAAATATATGTATTTCATTTCCTCAAATCCAAAAATTCCATATCATAATTTTTTTTTGCATATTTTAATTATTTTTTACATATATCACACCTCATATTCACAATAATTAACAACTAAGATGAATTATTTTTTACCTATATCATTAAAATTAACCCAAAATAGAACATAATATCTATGAAAAATAATATGTTTTATGAATGTTTTAACAACAACCAAATTGTATAGAATAAGGTACGATAAAACCCAAAATTAATAAACCCTCGTATGGATAAATAATAAATTTTTTCCAAAAAATTTATAATAATAAAATATGATAAATATTGATCTTCAAATAAATAAATAACCTGATTTTCCAATTTAACATAATAATCTGAAAAAAATTGAATATCTTAAAAAAATTGTATCGTCACACCATTCAATGTACACTCCAAATAATATTTTTCCAAAATAGTCCATCACATTAAACCTAATGTACACACATTCCTCAAATTAATAAAACATCAATCGACATATATTTAAAAAACTTAAAATCCAATAACATGACCACTCTATAGGGGAATATATGAGTTTCTAATTTTGATCATCCTTAATAAAAGAAACTCGTTATGGTATCATTAAATTTTATGTTAAAGTAATATGAAAACATTATAATACCCAAATTTATCTAAACCATATTAGAATCTTATAATAATAACCACAAACTCATAATTACATATCCAGTTCGAAAATATAATAATTATATAATGGGTTTTGAAACTAACCAATGGTAACCAATTTTTAAAATCTATAAGTACAATATACATATGATTTATTAGAACACTTATTTACTATAATAAATTTTATGAATAGTGTATTATAAAATTAATGAAAACACTTACATAAAAATACTCATGTCTATGTGTGGTAATTTTTTCCACCACACCCATATTTTATTATTCCATAGTAATCCATTATCATCACACAAATTATAGAAATCTATACATATATAATATAATATCATTATTTATAACATGATGAAAATAAATATAAGGTGGATTAGATCAAATAAATAGTAAGGGTAAACATTTGAATTAGAAGTTGGATAAATTTTTTTATAAGAAGGTGAACATATAGTGGTACGAACATATTCAAGTTAAATTAGAATTAAAAAATGAAAATTCCTAACCATTAAAACCAAGATCATTGAAGATGTATAATTGATTTAATAACTATCAATTGAATGAATTATAAGAATCAGTAATCTTCATCGTTGAGTTTTGAATCATGATCAATGGAAAAATTAAAGAATAATACATGTAATAGATAAAAAATTATGGTTTCATAGAATATTATCATCCTCAACAAAGTTCACTAGTTCGAACAATAATTTTATCCTATTTGAAATCATAAAAGAAACCTCCCCAATTAAACCCCTCTTTCTTGAATGTAATGATAGAGTCAACTACCTAATAATTTTTTATATAAATATTAGGATCACCAACCACCATCAATTATTCCTATAAACTATATAAAAATATAATAGATGAAATATAACATGTTAATAATCAATTTTTTAACAATATATTTCATTAACTTATAAGTTGATTTACGAATGGAACTGAAATGGGATTCATGATATTCTCTATAAATGAATTATCATAATCTAGCATGTGACTTAATTTGGATGATATTATAAGATCATCCAAACAATGAAACATAATAATCATTTTATCATTATAACATAGATTAAATTATCTACAAATGAAATGTAAAAAAATTTCATTGAAAATATGAGAAATTTACATTTTCTTTTGATAACATCAAAAAAATTATAAAACATTGAGAAAAATAATTTCATTTAAAATAACTATTTTAACATATAAATTATGAATCAAAATCTATTAATAGGTATAATAATGAATTTTTTTCATGAAATAAAAAAATAATAATTTCAATACATTGAAAAGACAATCAAATGGTACATGTATGGAAGATATTTATAAATTATATATTTAAACATTTTAAATGATGGTGAATAATCATTAAGAGTAAATTTTACAAATAATATATTTTTAATTCAAAATATTCCCCAAATCTATTTAATGATCATGGATCTGGAATAGAAAATATTTACGGGTAAGATGAAATAAGGTTAGATTTTCATAAAAAAATATTCACATTCATTTATGTACAAAATATAAGAAAATAGAATTAAATCATATGAAACATATAATTGAATAGAGGATAAAATAATATATGTGTTTAATTAAATTAATATCATACAATTTCGTTAAATTTTATCATGAAAAAGAAAAATACTTAAAAAAATTCATATTTTTATATAATACATTAACTCCATGGTAAATCTTAAATCAAATGTAATTTAAATATAAAATATGACATACATTTGAAAAACCATAAATTAACTAAATTGATATTTTAATGTTCATTCCATTGGTTTTAAGTAAACTATAAAATAAACGCATAGAGTATGACATGAAAAATATCTCTATAAAATGAAATTGAGTGAATGAAAACCCTGTAAATGATCATCACATTTGGAATGATAAATAACCCACGATGTTATTGTCTAAACATATGTAAATCGATATAAAAATGATTGAATAAAATATTATAAATATTATAGAAAAATTCACACATTATCATGGAATTTTAAATTCAATGAATAAATACTAAAAAATAGTGAATGGATGTTAAAAAATTAAACCCTTTACCTCAATTCGAAATATTCTATGTTCATCAATAATATCCTATATATTAAACTTATGTAAATTAGTTAACATATTTTAGAAAAAAATTATGTTTTAATCCATTATCCTTAACATATAATTTAAATTTTTATATGTGGAATATTTAATTAGTTAATCTGTTATGACAATATAAAATTTTTCGAGGGTGTTCGATTCAAAATTCCAAAATGACATTAGGATGTTGGCTGCGGTGAATGGGGTAATTATTAAATCATATATGGGATATTAATCTGGAAAGAATTTTCATTTTTAAAAATTAAATACAATTTTGTAACCTTTCATTAATGATAAAATTGAGAAAAACACATATTTTCATTAGGGGGAATCCACACATACACATGAATAACAATATCATTTCTTAATGGAATTTATATTAAAGGAAAAGTGACATATTATCATTAAATAATGATAATTATGTTATGAGGATAATACATATAATTTTAATGAATCATTATAATCATCAACTCTAACAACTGGGCTCCCGTGGCAGCACATGCACCCTGTCCTAAAATATTTTTCATGTACTAGCCTACAAGGGACCACCGGTTTCCTCATAGACATATGGTCCCCACCCTAGGGCCCGCCCATTTTCCCGGACGGGTCACCTAACTAATGAAATTCCCCACGGTCCAACACATTTTCTCTCTAGTTTTCATTTTTGTCACTCACATACACCCTATGAAATATCCCAGAAGATCACCCATCTTGATAACTACTCCAGGCTATGCACAATTAAATGTGCAGTTCTAATTTGGTTGGCTCAAAAAAATAAAGGTTCATTTAACCCTTTTATCATTATAGTGTGTTACAATCCCACCCTGTAATGGTCCAGGTATTTATAGAATAATAATATTTGATTTCTATTAATACTTATGAATAAGATATAAATTTTATGTTAAAAGGGAAACTTTTTTCTAATTTCCTACTCGACACACAACAAAGTGCGTCTCTGAAATCTTACATTACCCCAAATATTGTGTTATACTGAAAAAAATACAATAATATTATTATTATTTCAAATTTTAGTCAACACCAAGCTGTTGGAATGGTAGGAATAACTAGTATCAATTAAATTTTACAATATGGTTTACACATGTTTAGCAGATGATTAATTGATTAACAGATTTATTAGAAATTTTAATAAAAAACCATTGAATATATTTGATGTGTTCTTAAGAAAAACAATTTAAAAGTGAATAATTGGGTTTTCATATCACTTTTTATGGATTTTTATTTAATGAAAAATTTATGATATATATTCAATGTAATGTTTAAAATATACTTTTTGTTTTGAAGATATTATTTTAGAATAAATTCATTTTTTCATATAAAATAAGTATTTTACTAAAACTGGAGGTTTACAGCCTTATGATAGAAAACCATTTTTAATTATAGTTTTTTGATACCTTTAATTGTTTTATTTGAAAAATAAAAATTTATATTTATAATCAGAACATCTCAATTTACATTGGTTGAAATTTTGGTATTTTTATACTAATGTACATTTTTAAATTAATAGTGAAAAATACTACATTTTAATTCAAAACGTTCTTTTCATATTATTTATTCATATAGTTAGATTGTAATTTTAATTTCTTTATAGTGTAATTGGATTATATTTGTATCATTTAATCTAGTGCTGGTAATTTTATGTAATTTCATGTTGATATTGGACATAAACACATTTCAATATTTTTGTATTTCTGACAATATAAAAACACACTTTTTGGATATAAAAATGGGAATTTATTTTAAATTAATTTTTGAAACTTATCTATTTTGAATATGAAAAAATGGATTTTATATTTGGAATTATTAGTTAAAAATTTTATAAATAGGTAACTATTATTTTTGGACATTATGAATATTAACTTCAGTAAATATTTATATTTACCATAGTAAAAGGTTAAATCCAGAAAATAAGGGTTAAATAATATTATAATAGTATTAAATTTCCCTAACACATTTCCTAACCCTATTGTATGAGATATGTCCAATCATGGTAATCCTTGGATCAATTTTTGGACCACATTGACCCACTTGCGTCTGAAAATAACATTCATATATATTTAATTTATAATTAAGTAAAATATAAACTAAACATGTCTCTTTTGGTAAAAAAATTTGTATATGGAGTTATATAAGTTATCATTAAGACTATAAATATTCATTAAAAAGAAATACAATATTTACTAGGTAATGGTATTTTATTTATAATTTTTAAACTAGAAGTAAATAAATATATTTGTGACACACTGATGATGTAGTGATTACCTAATTAATGCGGTATTTAAATAAATTAGATTAAAAATACTAATATAATTTTTTTTGAATCTTATTATGACATCTATGAATTTTAGGGATGTTTTGGACTTGTTTGTTTTTAATTTATTAATTTTTTTCTAAATAATCCGGTTTTTATGGATTTATAAAATGTCATGATATGAATACTATAAAATTGAAATATATGTGTTTTTAAAATAAAAATTATTTTATTAAATTAAATGATAGTTCTAAAAATCAAGTATTTGTCCAAATGACTTGGGTAAAATTTAGAATGTTGTTAGTGAACCACATGAGGTTCGATTTTCATTTTATAGTAACTATATTAGCCACATATAATGAATTTTCAAGAAGACATGGTAAGAGTCAAATTTGATAACTAATGGATAAAGCAAAATGATAAGGTTATATTGGAAATCAATGGTTTTCTAAAAAGTATTGTTTGATAGGATTTCGAAAAATTCACCTATTATCATCGAATTAAATGTGTTTTGTACCTTTTGAAAATTGAAATTCAGTTTATAAGTAGATATTATTTCAAACATTCATAAAGTACCACTCCACCCTTGAATAAAGGGACACCACATCTCACCCCTAACTCAAACATATCAAGCTCTTAGGGTCATCCAAAATTTTCTCCAATAAGATCCCAACATCCATATATTCATCCAAAAATACATTCCTTAGGTAGAAAGAAATTCAATAAATTCTTTTGGCTCAAATCAAATGGGATATACTCGTTTTAAGAGGTAGCAACTTCTCTAATGTTCCTTTCAAATATTCAACATATTCACTCCATATTCTATTTTTATTCATTGATTACATAAAAACATCAATATAATCAATATACTCAGATGTTGTTATGATGAGTTTTCAAACTGCACTTACACACACCTCCATTTAATTGATTAACAACATTCAATTTATGGTGATGGTGAACTACTGCCTCATGAAATGATGATTGTTCAATTATATCCTACAGCCTCTCATGGTGGCCAATATGATGGAACTGTATTTATATGATATATATTATGATTATATTTTATTTATGATTTTTAAATTTGTATTTATAACATACCAATGTATTCTTTTTCAAATATTATATAAAATATGAAAAAGTAATGAAATTTTTATTAATGCGTACATACGACTTACCGTCTCTATGAATAGTAAACTTCATTTCTTATTTACAAATTTTATGGAATATTATAAACACAAATATAATAGAAATATGTGGTGTATATATGTAAATTTATGTGGTGATAATAGAATTTTTACCACGTAAAATTTTTTTAATTTTAACAATATCAATTTCGACTCAGGTACCAAATATCGACAAAATGATTGATATTAACTTAAATAATTATGTAATTTTTTAAACTATATAATAAGAAATATACAAAAAATATAGAATATTAAAATGTTTTTCAAACTACTAGAAATTAACTTAAGATTATAATTAATGAAATTGAAGAACGAACAAGTCAAGTAAGGCATGTGGTAAGGGAATTTATCCCAATCTCTTTACATTAAGGACTATTTTGGTAATATATACCTCATTATTTTATACTATGTATAATTAAACACTTTCAATTTTACTTTCATTCAATGAGAATATTATTTCAATTAATTGTTTTACAAAACATCAAAATGAATGTTTTTAATGTATGTAGCAATAATGATATCTCCTACACCGTAATCGTTATTTGTCTTCCTCAATAAGCCTCAAGGTTTTTAAAATGAAAAGAAATCACTTATTCTATTTTTTGGTTTTTTGGTATGAATAATTGGATTCAAAATGTATTATGTATTTTAATATCATGAAATTATATCTTATGATTAAAAATTAAATGATATTACTGAAATGTTGATATTTGAAATATTTTATGTGTTATGATAATGTAATAGTACATAGACATTTGAAGTGTGGTCATATGATAAACCAAATAACAGATGATTCCATGATAAACAAAGGATGGGTGGTTACATTATTACCTCTAATCCATTGGCTATGGAAGTTAGATGTATGGATTTTCCATTTAGTGATATGTATGGAAGTCCATCATATGTTTATTCCATTTATGTATGTTTATGTACCAAGTTACCTTTATATGATATATGTTTTTTTCTATGGGCTTTTTGGTAGTATTTTATTTATAAGAGGGGTAAGAAATGAGATTATATTTAGTGATGTTTTTTTGCTACTTCTTTAAGGTTAAAGGTATTAATTTATGATAATGTATTTATGATTTAATTTTTGTTTTGAAAAAATAAAATTTTTTCTTATTTCTATATCCCTTACTGAGGTTTTTTATTCTCTTCAAATGTTTTAAATTTTTTTCATAAGGCCTAAATATGAATAGGGTCAAAGATGGGATCAAGGAAAAGTTATGTTGATTGAATCATAGAACTAAACGTGTCTCTTTTTAAAGAGACTTTGTTTAAAAAAAACAGATAGTGAGTAGAAGTGTCAACTTATAATATTTAGGTTGTTTTGTATAGATAATGTAATAATTATCTAAAGCCTTAATACTAAAAATATCCTCAATGCGAATTATTAACTTAATTCAAGATTATTTAATGTTTACAGTTGGGGCCTTACAATTGATATCATTGGTCGGTTTAGATAATATTAAAGGATTGTGTGTTATTTAATCATATGTTAAAAACCATTATGGCTATAATTTTAGAAAAAATCATTGTAATATTAGATAACATTAATAATTTTATCTTAGTAGTTACCCTCCTCATAAGATATTATATGATGATTTTATAGATATAATCACACTAAACTTTTTGGTTTTAGTAAATTGCTAGATGTAGCCAGCAGGAGAGTAAAAATGGATTTGAAGAAAACTCTGATGATTTTTTTAATAAGAAACAGAATGAAATTGGTGATGTAATGATAACTCATGTTGTTATTCTAAACCATCTACTTAGAGTCATGATTGACTACCTGAACCTGGGTAGTTTTTATAAGCATCATATTTGCGAGAAAAAATACATACAAATGTTCTGGTAATAATCCTAAAGGTAATTATATTAAAAACATATGTGTATTGGATTTGGAAATAAATAGATAACAAAATGATTAAAAGGGATGAGAAGATTATATAGTTGTGACAATGATGGAGAAAAACCAAGAACCTGCCATAGGGAAATAAATCACCAAGTTGAATCCGAGAAAGGGAAATATGTTCTTTCTATGGGATCATTTTAATGTTTTAAATGTGGTGTGCATGTTCATTGTACAAAATAGATTTACTATAAATAAGGTTTTTGTATGGTATATGTAGAACCAATAAAATATATGTTTAGCAATACCTTATTCCATTCTATTTGAAGATGAGGAATCTAAAAATGACCAATGAAATGTATGAATTATTTCTTAGCTGATTTTTGACATTATTAAATCATATGATATGATTCATGATTTTTTTTGTATGAAAGAATTATTATGGAAGAATTTGGAAAAGAATGTTTAATGGATCATGATGAATGTTGAATGATTAAGAAGTCTATATATATGTGATATAATAGTTATGGTAGATTTTCGGATGAGGAAATGCTTAAAAGTATTGAGGCTCTTTTGATGATCGTATTACATTGGATGAATTTTTCTAGTTTCTGTTACCCTGAGGTTTGATATGTGACAATTTCATTCAGGAAAGTATTATAATTTTCTATGTGAATGTAATGGATAACCATAGGGGGTTTATATGGTATTTTTTAGGTGATAAATGGTTACTATATTTTGGGATGTAAAATGAAATGTATCAGATAACCTTTAAGGATAAAATATGTTATGGTTATTTTTTAATATATTATCTTCCATTTTATAATTTTATAAGAATGATATGGTTTTATTAAAATAAAAACCCATATGATGGGTTGCAATATGTCACATCTGGAAAGACATGTGTATCGAACCCACAACCAAAGTGTGATTGGGATTTATCACCTACCACCGGACTATGTGATGGACCTAATTATTATGATTTTTTTAGTAAAATGATTCTATGGATCAAGAATAAGTTGATTCTGTAAAATTTTGTTTCATAAAATGTATATCCTTAGTATTGGTAAACGATTTTATGATTATGTGATGAATGTTATTCTTGAAGATATTTTCCCTTTTGGGAACAATATATTGTTAATGGAAATATAATACATTGGGATTTCAATTGAGGTGTAATGGTGGAATATTATTTTGGAAGCATATATGTTCTTGTTGAGAACTTATAGAGATTTGGGTTATTTATGGAAATTATTAACCTTCCATAGAGAATATGTGATTTGGTTAATTACATTTTAGTATGAATTATTTAGAGTAGTTGATGTTATTTACAGATAAATGTTATGATTTTTTAGAAGACTATGTGATCAAATCCTTCAAATTTTTGGGCCTCAAAAATAGTTTGGATTATTTTGAATTGTTTTATGGACAATTGTGTATTGAGAGGATTTTTTTGATCTTAAGGTGATCTTTGTTCAATTTTAGATATTAGGAGTAGTATTTATTTTTATAAAATATTATCCCTTTTGGGGATTATCTGATCTTGTACTAACAAATTTGGATTTGGTTACTGTCTAATGATAGTGTAAATGTATGGTTCCTCTTTTTGGATCCTGTAATTCTTAATAAGATGATTCTAGCACTTCAGGATAGACCAAGTCACCTTGAATACATATCATATTGAGAAAAGATTAGTTTTTGGTAGAAACTTATTAAATGATGAAACATTACACGAAAAGTATGTATTTTTTATTATGTTCTTAGTCAAACTCATAAATAAATTCTACAACATTATGATATAAAACCTATAAAAAACTTTTTAGTTTTAATTTTCCTACTGGGGAAGCAATGAACTTTTAACATTTCACAATTTTGTCATTTTTTTATAGTTAACTTTCTCTTGATCATGTTTTCTATCAGTCCACATCAGAACATTATACTTATGTTTCACTTCCTAATGCATGTTTTCATTGGATTATAATTATTTTTATGTAGGGTGACCATTATAATTCTCTTTATATATTTTAATATGATAATTTTATTGACTCTTTTTCAGATGTGGGACTTTCAAATAAGTATCAAAGACCAATACTAAATTTTTTAGGACACAATTTCCAAAAGGGGGAAAGGATGTAACGACCCATGTATTTATAGAAGAATAATTATTACTTTATATTAATAATTTTGAATAAGATATTATTTTTATGTTAATGGGGATGATATTTTTAATAGAATACCTGACACAAAACAACGAGCGTCTCTGAAATCTTACATTAAAGAAAACAGAGAGTTATACTGAAAAGTAATTCAATAATATTATTATTATTTTAAATGGTACATAACAACTAGCTGTTTGAATGATGGTAATGAACAGTGTCAACATATTTTTGAAATATGATATATAGATGTTTAAATAGAGATTCATTGATTACAAAATTTATTAGAAATGTAAATAAAAACCAATTGAATATCATAGATTTGTTTGTATGAAAACCTATTTAAAAGAGAATAATTATATTTTCATATCACTCTTTATGGAGTTTTATTTGACGAAAAATATATTATATATATATAATTTATGGACTTATATTGCTCTTATATTTTTTCTGGATATGATATAAGTATAAATTTATTCATTTCGTATAAAATAATTTTTTTTCTAAAAATGCACTTCCACGACCAATAGATTGTGAACCCTGATTAAATATATATCATGGCACCAATATATTTTTTATTTGACAAAATAAACTCCTTATATATAATTGTAACATAAAAATTAACTTTGGATGAAATTTTGGTATTTTTATACATAATTTCATTTTTAATGAATAGTGAAAAATATTGCATTTTTATTCAAAGAGGACTTCTAATGTAATTTATTTATATAGTTCAATTGAACATTTAATTTTTTTTGAAGGATAATTGGATAATATATTTATCATTTAATCCAATTCTGTCCAATGGAAAAATTGAATTCTGATATTGGACATAATCGCATGTCAATATTTGGGGATTTTTTACATCTTAAAAACACGCTTTTTGGTTTTGTCAACAGAAATTAATTTCAAATTAATTTCTGGAACATCTAATATTTGAATTTGAAAAAATGGATTTATAATTTAGAACTATGTGGTAAAAATTGTTTAAATAGGTAGCTTTTATTTTTAGACATTATTAATATTAACTTCAGTAAATAATTTATTTACAATTGTTAAAGGGTAAATATAGAAAATATGGTAAAAAACAATATTATAATAACATTAAATAACCCTAAAACATTTACTAACTCAATGTAATGAGATTTTTTCGACCATGGTAATCTTTGGGACTATTTTAGTACCCCATGTAGCGACATGTGTGTGAAAATGATATTTAAATACTATTAATTTAATAAAATAGAAAATATTATCTGAACATGTATCTTTTAGTAAAACAATTATTATATGGTTCATACAAGTTATGATTTCGACTATAAATAGTAATTATAAAGATAAAAAAATTTAATTTATCATGGTTTGTTATTTATAATTTTTTTACATCAAATAAATAAATATATTTATCACTCAATGATGATTTAGTAATTACCTTATTAATGAATGATTTAAAAAATGAGACTATAAATATTCAAATAATGTTATTTTGAAACATTTTATCACATCCAAGAATTTTACAGGATTAGTTTGAATTTTATTCTTCTAATTTCTTCATTTTTTTTGAAATAATAAATTTTACTAGTTTTTTAGAATGTTAGGTTATGAATAGTATAAAAATTGACATAAATGGGTTTTTAAAACAAATACTATTTTATTAAATTAAATAATTGTCTTAAAAATCCGAAAATTGGCCAAATGACTTAGATAATTGTCAAAATTTCATTAGTGAACCACTTGAGGTTCCATATTCATTTTACAGTAACTATATTAACTAGATTGTATGAATATACAACAGGACATGGTACAAGTCAAATAAGTTAGCTATGTCTTAATGATAAATGATATTGTTAAATATGAGAACCAATCGTGTCTAAAAACTATTTTATTATAGTATTATGAACAATTATAATATTATATTTCAAATAAATATGTTTCGGACCTATCGATAATCAAAATTTGGTTTATAATAAAATAATCTTTCAATCATTCCTAAAGTACTCCTCCTCTCTCATTTAAAAGGCCAACACCTCCAACCCCTTGCTCACACATCTCAGGCTAGTTGGCACATCCAACCTCTTCTCCAATAAGCTCCCAACATCACTATATTTTCCCAAGAAGCCTTACTGTAGGCAGAAGGCGATTTAAGAAATCCTTTTGTCTAAAATCAAAGGGAATTACCGATTTTAAGAGATATCATCTTCTCTAATGTTCATTTCCAATATTCTACTTCTTCCATCCCTATTATATTCAAATTATTTGATTACATAAAATATCATCATTATTCAAAGATTATGTTATGATATGGATTAATACTAGACTTACACACACCCCCATCTAATGGATTTAGAACATACATTTTTTATTAAAGGCAAACTACTGGCTTACGAAACGACGATTGTTCAATTATTTCCTACCACCTATCAGGGTGGCTATTATGATGGAACTGTATTTATATGATATATATCATATTGTTATTTTCTTTAGGCTTCATTAATTATTAATAAAAACATACCATTATGCTTTTAAGGATTTGTAAACAGGATAATTTAATTTGAGGAAGTGCACACTACCACCCCCTCAATGTGATATGAATCGTTCATGACATACATGGAATGTATAAAGGATGGAATTAATGAACTTATGTAACATATATAAAATATGATATTGTAATTGAATTATAATATAAAAATGTATCAATAGATTTTCATTTCATTAAATATGAAATAGAAATTAAAGTAGCATCCATGCGTACGTACGACTTACTGTCTTCCTAAATGATGCATTTTATATCGTATCTCAAAATGTTATGCAAGATTATAATTACATATATAATAGATATATATGATATATATGTAAAAAAATACAAGAGATAATGTACTTTTGACCATGTGGAAAATTGTAATCATAACAATCTCTCTTTCAACTCAAGTACCCAATATTGACAAAATTGCAGATATTAACTTAAATAATTATGTAATATATATAACATCAACAAGTGATATTAAATTAATAATAAACATAAAAATGGTTCTGGAACCATTATAAATTAATTTATTTTTATTATTCATGAAATTATTGAACTAATGGGTCAAGTAAGACCCAAGGTTATAGATATGTCTCGAACTCCATTCATTAAGGCATATTTCAATAATATATACCTCTTTATTTTATAAAGTGTATTATAAAACCCTTTGAATTTTACATTCATTCAAAGAAAATACTATTTCTACAAATAATTTTACTAAATGTAAAAAATGAATGTGTTTGATGTGTGAGGAAACAATGACCTCTCTGCCACTGTAATTGTTATTTGGATTCCATTATAAGCCTTAATATTTTTAAAAGGAAAAGAAATTACTTATAACCATTGTGGGTGTTTTGATATTGAATTTTTTTTGAATTGATTGAGTATTTCAATGTCATTAAATGGAATATTATGATTGGAAATGAAATTTTATTACTGAAATGTTGATATTTTCAATATTTTATGTGTTGTGATTATGTAATGGTAGTTGGACATTAAATGGGTAGTTACATGATAAACTCAAATAACAGGTGGTTCCATGATAAAACATGGATTGGTGGATACGTTATAATCTCTAATGAATTGGGTATGGAATTCAGACGTATGGATATTGTATTTATTGATATGTGTGGAAGCCGACCGTATGGTTACTCCATTTAAGTCTGTTTATGTCCCAAGTTTCCATTATTTTCTATATATTGATTTATATGGGATTTTTGGTAATATTTATGTTACAGAAAGGTTAAAAATGAGATTATATTTAGTGAAGTATTTTTTCTACTTCATGAAGGTGAAAGGTAATACTTTAGGATAATGTATTCATGGTTTACATGTTGTTTTGAAAAACTAATATTTTTCCTTCTTTGTGTTTCCCTTACCGAGCTTTGTATACTCAACCCTTGTTTTGAAAGGTTTTTAACATAACATAAAGTTAAATAGTGTCAAGGATGGGATCTATGAGAAATTAAGTTTCTAAACTCATGAAACTAAACAAGTCTCTTTTTAAAAAAAAATTAAAAAATGGATTGTGAGTAGAAGTGTCTACTTGTAATATTCATGTTTTCATGTATAAGTTAAAACCAAATTCTCTAAAGGTTTCAACCTAAAAATATCCTCAATGTGAATTTTTAACTTATTAAAAGATTATGTAATGTTTAAGTCTAGGGCCTTACAGTTGGTATTAGAGGTCGATTAAGATATCATTAGAGGATAGGGTATTATTTATGGCTATGTGACATAACAATAATGTTTGGAAAATTAGAAATAGTCATTGTTATTTTAGATAACATGAATAAGTATATCTAAATATTTACCCTCTTCATCAGATATAATATGATGATTTTACTGATATAATCTCACTATCCTTTTGTGTTTTTATAACACCCTGAGCTTCCACTGTACTCATCTCTTTGAATAATATAGTAGCGTGTGTTGTACACAACTTCGAGTTCTTACATACACCATGACCAATCAATGTAGCAACTATGAATAGTAATGCCTGATTTTTAAAATTTTAGAAATTTTATCTCTAAAAATGGACTTCATTTTTGGATTCGGAGTATCTAATTTAGCCTAATGTGAAATTTTGGTACTTTTCGGATAACTTCAATATTTTGATGAATAGTGAAAATTACTAAATTTTAATAAAAAACAACTTTTTTAATCAAAAATAATTAATAGTGATAAATTATGAATTTTAGTGGTTTTAAAGTATATTTAGTATATATTTTTACCATTTAATACAATTTTGGTCATTGGACATAATTTCTCAATTAAACCGAACATAAACAAGTATCAATCTTTTTATAGTTATTATATCTTAAAAACACGCTTTTTGTTTTAACAACGAGAATTAATTTTAAATTAATTTCTGCCACTTCTGTGTTTTGAATTTGGAAAAATGGATTCCATATTTGGAATTAGGATGTTCAAATTATGTAAATAGGTATCTTTTATTTTTATACATTTTGAATAATTACTTCGGTAAATATTTTATTTACCATGGTTAAAGGGTAAATCCGGTAAATAAGGGTTAAAAAATAATATTATAAAAATAAACAAATTACCATAAAATGTGTACTAACCTTATTGGTTGACACATGTCCGACTATGGGCATCATTGGGTCGATTTTGGACCCCATGGAGCCGCTTGTAAGTGATAGGGACACTTTGTTTTAATTAAGTTAAAATGAATACAAAAATGACACAAGCATATATCTTTTAGAAAAATAATTTTTTACATAGGGTAATATATGTTAGATTTTCGACTATAAATATTAATTAGAAATATAAAACTATTTCCTACATAATTTTATTTTATTTCAAATTTTTAGACATTATATAATTTAATTTATTTATGACACAATGGTGATGTAGTAATTACCATAATAGTGAAAAATCAAAATGATTGATATTGTAGATACCCAAAAATTTATAATTTGTGACTTTTTATGAATTAAACTAATTTTATAGGTTAATATGACATTTTAGGAATGATTTAATTTACTTTTTTCGAAGTAATAATTCTTTTATAATTTTTACAAAAATCAATTATTGAATAGTGTCAAAATTGACATAAAAGAGTTTTTAAAACAAATATTATATTATTAATTGATATTAAATTCCTAAAAATCTAAGGTTCGGCCAATAGACTTATATCATCATAGGTGTATCATTAATCGACCAAATGGGGGTCTCTTGGATGTATATAGTTTGTTTATTAACCATAAAATATAAAAATACAATGAGACATTGTAAAAGTGAAACTAGTTAACTAAGAGTTAATACTTAAATATAAGGTTAATATAATGACCCAAACCAGTCTTATTTATATTGATTGAGTGTTTTTTGACCCATCCCCACCATAAGCATTAAATAATCCACTTTTTACTCATTCGAAACTAAATATGAATTTATTATAAAATAATATTTCTAGTGTTTCCAAAGGTTCCCCTCACCCCTCTTATAAAAGGGAACTCACCCTTCTCATTAACTCACACCTTCGAAGCCTTTTGGTTCGGCCAAACTATGCCCACATACTCACAAAACGTCCCTCACTTCATCCTAGAGGCCTTACTTTAGTCATAAATCCAACTTAAGGAGCCCTTTTGATCAAATCAAAAAGAAGAAGCCGAAGAAGAGGTAATGATTTCAACACCCTTTTTCAAGTTCCTTTCATATTCAACTTCTTTTTTATTTGTTATTACCATTATAAAATAATTACTCTAATATATTATATATAAATTGTTGTTATTATAAACATTTTCAACCATATTTAAGTATTATATCCATCCTTTTAATAACATGTCACCATACGTGCGTATGTACGGCTTACCATCTCCATGTCGTGGTGTAATTGTTATTCAATAAATTATTATTTGGATGGGTATAATAATGATGTGTAACTCATGTAAAAAATAAATATAACATGATTATGATTATTTATATATGATAAACCATCCAATTATATATTATTTTAATATCAAAAGAATGATATTTTCGCTCGTGCGTACATACGGATTACCCTCTCCACTACGCGATGAGATTCATTTCCGAGTTCACCATTCATCAACGATTATAAAAATATATATTAATAATAAGTATGTAATATATTACATAATAATTCTACTTGAGATATATATATATATATATATAAGGATTTATGTACTTACATATATCTTATTCACTTACTTCTGTTCAATACTATATGAAAACAGAAACATCGTTTATGCGTTTGTACGGACTACCGTCTCCATAAACAGTGTTTTCCATTTCATATATATGTCTATTATACATATTTATATTCTAAATATATATGATATATTTATCATGTTTTATATTCTAGAAGTATTTAAATCATGATATATGTGATACAACCAAGAGTGACCAGTTAAAACACGTACGATAAAAAAAGTGATTATTACCCGAAATGTTTACTTAACATGAAAATTATTATTAAATGGGTAATATAAAGTCATAAATGAATCATGTATGATATCATAAATATTAATATGGTTATGGTATGATTTAATAACATACTACTATCTTCTTACAGAAGGATAAACATACCCTCGACTAAAGGAAAGTGCAAGGTAATGGGTTTTAATCTAACTTCTTATTCCCGTGAGATTCATGACATGTTGCCACCATTACCTTTTGTGTGGTGTATGTACTACCCATAATTATATTATTTGTTTAATTCAATTTAATTTATGTGTATTTAAATATTCATTATATGATACCTCTTTCATGGTTTGTACGTTTCGTAAGTTACCAAATTGGTAAGGGTTTATTTCGCAATCTCCTTATTATCCGAGGTTGTATATACGTAATAATCTATTGGGATCTCTTTATCATCCACATCCATGTTTCCTAAAAATTTATTTCAAAACATTTTTACTATTTACAAGAATATCGGTTAAAGACATTTATACCCTTGTTTGAATTTTTATAATAGGTTTATAAAGGAATATTTCCGCCGTTTTCCAAACAATGTCCTTTTTAACCGTTTTGACAAAATTAAGGTAAGAATGTCTTTTTTTAACTTATAAGGCATGTGCGGTTATTCTCCGCCGTTATTACACCTTTGAAGCTTCCTTCACAATCTTATAAAGATATTTTCAAAATAAAGGTTTTCTCTATAATTATGCGACTTTTAAATGATTTAAAAAAAGAGATATTTATTTCAAATAGTATTGATTTCATCTATGTCAACATCTTTTGAAAAATTTTAAACTTATTTCAAGTTGATTTGTTATGATAAAAACCATCCATATTGTATTTAAGGTTTTGTGATATTTTTTTACAATGGATGAGTTATTTTTATGCCATTAATGGTTTATGATTAATGTTTTGACATTTTATATGTTAGTTTTAATACAAATGTTTATGTTACATTTCATTCTCTTCTTAAGATGAATATGTTGGACCACTATGTTCTGGGTTGGGGAATGGTAAAAGTAAGCCCTCCGGGTTGGTGTCCGGTTATTAGAGGCACT
Source organism: Viscum album (assembly GCA_963277665.1). Classification (NCBI taxonomy): domain Eukaryota; kingdom Viridiplantae; phylum Streptophyta; class Magnoliopsida; order Santalales; family Viscaceae; genus Viscum; species Viscum album. The sequence continues at coordinate 535,605,581 of OY728141.1, read as the reverse complement.
CCGGGTTGGTGTCCGGTTATTAGAGGCACTCCGGGTTGGTTTCCGGATATTAGAGGCACTCCGAGATGGAGTCCGGTTATAGAGGCTCTCTAGGTTGGGTTCTTGGTACAATTATCCCTTAGGTCTTGGCATGAGGCCTTGACACAGAAATTAAAGTTCGGCATCAGCATTCCATCATTATGAAATTGGTTAGTGATATTGAATGTGATTATTCGATTAGTAGAATATCCATGTGAATAAGTAAACGGAATTATTTCATTTTATTTCTGCCATATTATGCTGAAGTTCAAGTTTAAAAGGCTTTTGTTTTAGTTTTATACATTTCCTTAAATGTTTATTCTTATTTTTGAAAGTTTCCACTGTATTTCTTACCCTTACTGAGCATTTGAGCTCACCCCTTTCTATGTTTTATTCTTTCCGAGGATTCCAAGAAATGTAATGTGATTGATATGCATGGTTATGCCAAGGGAATAATGGAATTCATAAAGATTATTTATGTTGTTTTCTACGTCTTAAAGTGAAAATCTAACATTCATTTATGTGATCTATTTTTCCAAGAATTCTAAATTGATCGGTCCTTCAGGACTTAATTCCTTGTAATCATGCCAATGTATAAAAATAATTCCCCGACTCTGGGTAACTGGGATTGGAGCATTACAGTTGGTATTAGAGAAAGTTTAGCAATAACCTTGGAATCTAGATTTAGATAAACACTGATTTGAACACATAGCCCTAAGATAGACTTTGAGGATTAGTATAGAAGAACTTCCTAGAATTTTGGTATTGTAGAGATTTTGTGAGTTTTCCGAGAAATACATCCCTTTTTGGATACGAGCAGGTAGAGGCAGCTCTGGAACAGATGTACCTAGGGGTAAAACCCGAAAACACTGCTTTGAGCTAGACTCAAACGCGATCTTGTTCATGAAAACAGGCCTTGTTTCACTCTTGGATACGACACTCTCGGGGTATATGCTTAGGATAATTCTCATTTACTTTACAAACCATTATGAAGGGCTCATGAGTATATACTTACTCAAAGAAAACATTTTTATGATTATGGATTATATCCATAAACTGTTCAATTTTTGTTAGGTATTTTACAAGTTTGTAATTATTCATTGAAATTAATAAACTAACCTAGTTTATGCTATTGTATAGAAATGGCACCCAGTATAAGGAATGTGAACTGTAGTAATATGTATGATCAAAAGTTTAAGAAGGATCGTATCATTCATATTATTAAGCCATCAATTATAAGGGAAACAGTCTCCCACATATTATCATCATATGAATAAATAGTATCATGTGTGCATAAGATAACTAAAGAGTTTACTGAGTCCAATGGCTTTGAAGGGAAGAAAGAGAATAAAAGTATGGAAGAGATAAAGATGGATAAAGGGAAGAGGGAAAATAAGAATTTCCCCATATGTGATAATTATGGGATGAAACACCCAGGAACTTGCCTGAATGGAATGGAGGTTTGTTATAAGTGTGTAGGAAAAGGGCACAAAGTACGTGATTTCAAGGGTAAGAAAATGGTTTCAAATGTACAATTCTTCAATTGCATGGAGTTTGGACACTATGTGAACCAATGTCCCAGTCATCAGATTATGTCACAAATGAATCTATTGGATAATAATCAAGTTATGATACTACCACAGATGAAGATGAATGACTAGTGTTCCTATGTTGTTATTTTATAATTATTTCATTTAAGTGTTGTATCGATGATGTTCTGGAAATAAATAAGGATTGTACCACAGTACTATTTAATTAAGGATTTGACATTTTATGGTACTAAGAAAAGTGACTCAACAGCGAGTTAAATTTTTTTTTTGGAAATTACATGGTTGAAGGAAAGATAAACCTTAATATGGTCCTAATATTGAGGTAGTGATTTTGGAATAAGAGATGGTTGATTTTGGTAATTCAGGATGTTGTGGTGTTGTAAAAGAATATATGAGGAAGGCATTCACATGTTTTTACCAGGAAAAAAGGATCCTCATTATGTTAAACTTTCTTGTAAATTTCGGACTGTGATTTTTGATAACAGTATTTTGGATAAGTCTAATAGTTGGAATGGATTAAGAATGAAAGGTTATTTTTATTGGATTTTTATAAAAGGACAACACGCAGACCGTGTGACGACACATCGTGTCGGACAAAGCTGCGGGAATCGAACCCACAACCATCGTGCAATTGGGATTTATCGCCTACCATTGTGCTACATGAAGTTCCTGGATGGTATTATGTAGTTTCTTTACATAAAGGGTCTGATATGTGAATTATAAATTCATTATATTTGGAACCTTATACGATTAGGATAAATAGAGTATTTTTGAGTTATATTATATTTTGGAGTGAAGGATGAGTTTGTGGTAGAAATTTACTAATTGATAAAACTCTAATTATAATGTAAGTATTTCTCCTTATGATCTTAGCCAATCCCATAAATAAATTCCTCAACATTAAGAAAAGGAACTTATAACAAAAATGTTTTCCTAGATGGTACCTTATATCATCACTAATTTATGGCTTTGGGATTGTTGGCCTTTTCATAGCCATGTTCTCTACCACTCTCCATCAGATAATTGATGGTTAGATTTCTCTTCCATATCCATATTTTCCTACATGGAACCCTAGTATGTGTTATTTTCGGTAATCTTCATAATTTCCACTCTTTATTTTAAATAGAGGCCTCATTAATTCATTTTTAGATGTGGGATTTCATCTAATATATTTTGAAACATCAAAAATATGTTATCCTAATACCTTATGTTTTGTTGAACTGGTGGTATTTTAAATCATCATAGAATGATAAATTTAAGGACCTCAATTTTATACTTGATTATGATTGATGACCTCAATCACTACCTAAAAATATTTACATCTTTCCTCCAATTATATGTCTATAATTTCCACTGATGTCCTCCTAATTGAGATCATAATTTTGTGGTTACCCTTTCATTTCTCTTTTCATCTTGGTAAGACTAAATTTTATTAACCAAATTTCTGATGTGGGTTTTTCTAGAGAGATATTTTCTATTTTCAACCATTATTTTCAAAGAACAATATCAAATTGCGAGGACGCAATTTATTAAAGGAGGGGAAAATGTAACACCCCGAGCTTCCACGGTACTATTCTCTTTGAATAATACAGTAGCGTGTATTGTACGCATCTTTGAGTTGAAACACACACCACGACCAATCAAAGTAGCCGCTATGAATAGTAATACCTAATTTTTAAAATTTTAGAAATTTTATCTCTCAAAATTGACTTCATTTTTGGATTCGTAGTATCGAATTTAGCCTAAGGTTACATTTTGGTACTTTTCGGATAACTTTAATATTTTGATAAATAGTGAAAATTACTAAATTTTAATTAAAAAATTTTTTTTTAATCAAAATAATTAATATTGATTAATTTTTAATTTGAGTGGTTTTAATGTATTTTTAGAATATTTTTTTACCATTTAATAAAATTTTGGTCATTGGACATAACTTCACAATTAAACCGAACAAAAACAAGTATCAATCTTTTGATAGTTATTATATCTTAAAAACACGCTTTTTGTTTTGACAGCGGGAATTAATTTTAAATTAAATTCTACCACTTCTGTGTTTTGAATATGGAAAAATGGATTCCACATTTGGAATCAGGATTTTAAAATTTGGTAAATAGGTAACTTTTATTTTTATACATTTTGAATAATTACTTCGGTAAATATTTTATTTACCACGGTTAAAAGGTAAATCCGGTAAATAAGGGTTAACAAATAATATTATAATAATAAAAAATTACCCTAAAACATTTCCAAACTGTATTTTTTGATACATGTCCGACCATGGGCATATTTGGGTCGATTTTTAACCCCATGGTTCAACTTGTAAGTGATAGGGACACTTTATTTTAATTAAGTTAAAATGAATACAAAAATGACAAAAGCATATGTTTTTTTTAAACAATTTTTACATAGGGTTATATATGTTTACTTTTCGACTATAAATATTAATTATTATGATATAAATATTTCCTACATAATGGTATTTTATTAATAATTTTTAGACATTAAATAATTTAGTTTATTTATGACACAATGGTGATGCAATAATTACCATAATAGTGAAAAATTAAAATGATTGATATTGTAGATACCCAAATAAATATAATTTGAGACTTTTTATGAATTATAGTAATTTTATAGGTTAATATGACATGTTATTAATGATTTAATTAACTTTTTTCCAAGTAATAATTCTGTTATAAGTTTTACAAAAATCAGTTATTGAATAGTGTCAAAATTGACATAAAAGAGTTTTTAAAACAAATATTATATTATGAATTGATATTAAATTCCTAAAAATTTGAGGTTCGGCCAAGAGACTTCTATCATGATATTTGTATCATTATTGGACCACTGGGGGGTCTCTTAGATATATATAGTAAGTTTATTAACCATATAATATAAAAATACAAAGAGACATTGTAAAAGTGAATCTAATTAACTAAGATTTAATACTTAAAGATAATGTTAATATAATGACCCAAACCTGTCTAAATTCTATTGGTTGAGTGTTTTTAGACCCATAACCACCTTAACCTTTAAATAATCCACTTTTTATCCATTATAAACTGAATATTAAATTATTATAAAATAATATTTCTAGCTTTTCCAAAGGTACCCCTCCCCCTCTTATAAAAGGGAACTCTCCCTTCTCATTAACTCACAACTTCAAAGCCATTTGGTTCGGAAAAAATCTTCCCAAATACTCTCTAAAATTCCCTAACTTCATCCTATATGCCATACTTTAGTCATAAATCCAACTTAAGGAGCCCTTTTGATCAAATCAAAAGGAAGAACCCGGAGAAGAGGTAATGATTTCACCACCCTTTTTCAAGTTCCTTTCTTCTTCCACTTCTTCTTTCTTTGTTATTACCACTATAAAATAATAACTCCAGTATATTATATATAATTTGATGTAATTATAATCATTTTACAACCATATTTTAGTATTCTATCCATCCTTTTAATAACATTTTCACCATATGTGCGTACATACGGCTTACAGTCTCCACGTCGTGGTGTAATTGTTATTCAATAAATTATTATTTGGATGGTTATAATAATGATGTGTAACTCATGTAAATAATAAATATAACATGATAATGATTCTTTATATATGATATACCATCCAGTTATATATTATTTTAATATCAAAAGAATGATATTTTCGCCCGTGCGTACGTACGGATTACCGTCTCCACGACGCGATGAGATTAATTTCCAAGTTCCCCATTCATCAACAATTATAAAAATATATATTACTAATAAGTATGTAATATATGACATTATAATTCTACTGGAGATATATATATATATATATATAAGGATTAATGTACTTACATATATCTTATTCACTTACTTCCATTCAATATTATATGATAATAGAAACAGTGTTTATGCGTACGTACGGACTACTGTCTCCATAAATAGTGTTTTCCATTTCATATATTTTCCTATTATACATATTTATATTCTGAATATATATGATATATTTATCATGTTTTATATTCTGTAAGTATTTAAATCATAATCTATGTGATACAACCAAGAGTGACAAGTTAAAACATGTACGATAAAGAAAGTGATTATTACCCGAAATGTTAACTAAACATGGAAATTATTATTAAATGGGTAATATAATGTCATAAATGAATCATGTATGATATCATAAATATTAATATGGTTATGGTATAATTTAATAACATACTACGATCTTCATACAAGAGGATAAATGTACCCTCGACTAAAGGAAAGTGCAAGGTAATGGGTTTTCATCTCACTCCTTATTTCTGTGAGATTCATGCCTTATTGACACCATTACCTTTTGTGTGGTGTATTTACTTCCGATAATTATATTCTTTGTGTAATAAACTTTAATTTATGTGTATTTACATATTCATTGTATGATACCTCTTTCATGGGTTGTACGTTTCGTAAGTTACCTAATTGGTAATGGTTTATTTCGAAATCTCTTCATTATCTGAGGTTGTATATACGTAATAATCTACTTGGATCTCTTTATCATCCACATACATTTTTCCTAAATATTTATTTCAAAACATTTTTACAATTTAGAAGAATATGGGTTAAAGAAATTTATACCCTTGTTTGAATTTTTATAATAGGTTTATAAAGAAGTCATTCCGTCGTTTTCCAAACAAGGTCCTTTTTATCCTTTTTGACAAAATTAATGTAAGAATGTCTTTTTTTAACTTATACGGCAGGTGTGGTTATTCTCCGTCGTTATTACACATTTGAAGATTTCTTCACAATCTTATAATGATATTTTCAAAATAAAGGTTTTCTCTATAATTATGCGGCTTTTAAATGATTTAAAAAAAGAGATATTTCTTTCAAATAGTTTTGATTTCATCTATGTCAACATCCTTTGATAAATTTTAAACTTGTTTCATGTAGATTTATTATGATACAAATCATCCATATTGTATTTATGGATTTGTGATATTTTTTACTATGGATGAGTTATTTTTATGCCATTGATGGTTTATGATTAAAGTTTTGACATTTTTTATGTTAGTTTTAATACGAATGTTTATGTTACATTTCATTATCTTCTTGAGATGAATGTGTTGGACTAGCATGTTCTGGGTTGGGGACCGGTAAAAGTAAGCCCTCCGGGTTGGTGTCCGGTTATTAGAGGCACTCCGGGTTGGAGTCCGGTTATTAGAGGCACTCCGGGTTGGTGTCCGGTTATTAGAGGCACTCCGAGATAGAGTCCAGTTACAAAGGCTCTCCGGGTTGGGTTCTGGTTACAGTCATCCCTTAGGTCTTGGCATGAGGCCTCGACACAGAAATTAAAGTTCGGTATCAGCATTCCATCATTATAAAATTGGTTAGTGATATTTCATGTGATTATTTGATTAGTAGAATATCCATGTGAATAAGTAAATGGAATTATTTCATTTTAATTCTTCCATATTATGCTGAAGTTCATGTTTAAAAGGCTTTTGTTTTAGTTTTATACATTGCCTTAAATGTTTGTTCATATTTTTGACAGTTTCCGCTGTATTGCTTACCTTTACTGATCATTTGAGCTCACCCCTTTCTATGTTTTATTTTTTCCCAGGATTCCAAGAAGTGTAATTTGATTGATATTCATGGTTAAGCCAAGGGAATAATGGCGTTCATAAAGATTATTTATGTGGTTTTGTATGTCTTAAAGTGAAAATGTAACATTCATGTATGTGATCTATTTTTCCAAGACTACTAAACTGATCGGTCCTTCGGGACATGATTCCTTGTAATCAGACCAATGTATAAAAATAATGCCCTAACTCTGGGTAACTGGGTTCGGGGAGTTATAGTTGGTATTAGAGGAAGTTTAGCAATAACCATGGAAACAAGATTTAGATAAACTCTGATTAGAACACATAGCCCTAAGATAGACTTTGACGATTAGTATAGAAGAACTTCCTAGAATTTTGTTATTGTATAGATTTTGTGAGTTTTCGGAGCAATACATCTCTTTTTGGATACGAGTTGGTAGAGGCTGCTCTGGAACTGATGTACCTAGGGGTAAAACCCGAAAACACCTCTTTGAGCTAGACTTAAACGGGAACTGGTGCATGAAAACGGGCCTTGCTGCACTCTTGGTTACGACACTCCCGAGGTATATGCTTAGGATAATTCTCATTTTCTTTACAAAGAATTATGAATTGCTCATGAGTATATACTTACTCAAAGAAAACATTTTTATGATTATGGATTATATCCATAAACTGATCAATTTGTGTTAGGTATTTTACATGTTTGGAATTATTCATTGAAATTCATAAACTGACCTAGTTTATGCTATTGTATAGAAATGGCACCAAGTAGAAGGAATGTGAACTCTAGTAATATGTATGATCCAAAGAATAAGAAGGATCATATCTTTCATAGTATTAAGCCATCATTTAGAAGGGAAATAGTTTCCCACGTATTATCATCATATGAATTAATAGTATCATGTGTGGATAAGATAACTAAAGAGTATACTGAGTCCTATGGCTTTGAAGGGAAGAAAGAGAATAAAAGGATGGAAGAGAGAAAGATGGATAAAGGGAAGAGTGAAAAGAATAATTTCCCCATATGTGATAATTGCGGGAAGAAACACCCTGGAACTTTCCTGAAAGGAATGGGAGTTTATTATAAGTGTGTAGGAAAATGTCACAAAGTATATGACTGCAAGGGTAAGAAAATGGTTTCAAATGTACAATTCTTCATTTTCAAGGAGTTTGGTAACTACGTGAACCAATGTCCCAGTCATCAGATTATGTCATAAATGAAGCTATTGGATAATAATCAAGTTATGATACTACCACAGATGAAGAGGAATGACTAGTGTTCCTATGTTGTTATTTTAGAATTATTTCATTTAAGTGTTGTATAGATGATGTTCTGGAAATATATAAGGATTGTACCGTAGTACTATATAATTAAGGATTTGAGATTTTATGGTACTAAGAAAAGTGACTCAAAAACGAGTTAAATTTTATTTGGAAATTACATGGTTGAAGGAAAGATAATCCTTAATATGGTCCTAATATTGAGGTAGTGATTTTGGAATAAGAGTTGGTTGATTTTGGTAATTTAGGATATTGCGGTGTTGTAAAAGAATATATGAGGAAGGCGTTCACATGTTTTTACCTGGCAAAAATGATCCTCATTATGTTTAACTTCCTTGTAAATTTCGGACTATGAGTTTGGATAACAGTATTTTGGATAAGTCTAATGGTTGGAATGGATTAAGTTTGAAAGGTTATTTTTATTGGATTTTTATAAAAGGACAACATGCAAACCATGTGACGACCCATCGTGTCGGACAAAGCTACGGGAATCAAACCCACAACCATCATGCAATTGGGATTTATCGCCTACCATTGTGCTACATGATGTTCCTGGATGGTATAATGTAGTTTCTTTACATAAAGGGTCTGATATGTGAATTATAAATTCATTATATTTGGAACCCTATACGATTAGGATAAATAGATTATTTTTGAGTTACATTATATTTTGGGGTGAAAGATGAGTTTGTGGTAGAAATTTACTAATGGATAAAACTCTAATTATAATGTAATTATATCTCCTTATGATCTTAGCCAATCTCATAAATAAATTCCTCAATATTAAGAAAAAGAACTTAGAGCAAAAAAAATTTCCAAGATTGTACCTTAGATCATCACTAATTTATGGCTTTGGGATTGTTGGCCTTTTCATAGCCATGTTCTCTACCCCTCTCCATCAGATAAATGATGGTTAGATTTCACTTCCATATCCATATTTTCTTACATGGAAACCTAGTATGTGTTACTTTCGGTAATCTTCATAATTTCCACTCTTTATTTTAAATAGAGGCCTCATTAATTCATTTTTCAAAGTGGGATTTCAACAAAGATATTTTGAAACATAAAAAATGAGTTATCCTAATACCTTATTTTTTGTTGAACCGATGGTATTTTAAATCATTATAGATTGATTAATTTAAGGACCTCAATTTTAAACATGATTGTGATTGATGACTTCAATCACTACCTAAAAATATTTACGTCTTTCCTCCAATTATATGTCTATAATTTCCACTGATGTCCTCCTAATCGATATTATTATTTTGTGGCGACCCTTTCATTTTTCTTTTCATCTTTGTAAGACTAAATTTTATTAACCAAATTTCCGATGTGGGTTTTTCAACAAAGATATTTTCTATTTTCAACCTTTTTTTTTCAAATTACAATATCAAATTGTGAGGACACAATTTATTCAAGGAGGGGAAAATGTAACACCCCGAGCGTCCACAGTATGCTTCTCTTTGAATAATACAGTAGCGTGTGTTGTACGTATCTTTGAGTTCTAACACACACCACGACCAATCAAAGTAGCCGCTATGAACAGTAATACCTAATTTTTAAAATTTTAGAAATTTTATCTCTCAAAATGGACTTCATTTTTGGATTCGGAGTATCAAATTTAGCCTAAGGTGAAATTTTGGTACTTTTCGAATAACTTTAATATTTTGATGAATAGTGAAAAATACTATGTTTTAATTAAATACAATTTTTTTAATCCAAATAATTAATATTGATAAATTATAAATTTGAGTGGTTTTAAAGTATATTTAGAATATATTTTTACCATTTAATAAAATTTTGGTCATTGGATATAATTTCACCATTAAACCGAACAAAAACAAGTATCAATCTTTTGATAGTTATTATATCTTAAAAACACGCTTTTTGTTTTGACAGCGGAAATTATTTTTAAATTAAATTTTTCCACTTCTATGTTATGAATTTGGAAAAATGGATTCCAAATTTGGAATCATGATGCTAATTTTTTTTAAATAGTTGACTTTTATTTTTATACATTTTGAATAATTACTTCGGTAAATATTTTATTTACCACGGTTAAAGGGTAAATCCAGTAAATAAGGGTTAAAAATAATATTATAATAATAAAAAATTACCCTAAAACGTGTCCTATCCTTATTGGTGATACATGTCCGACCATGGGTTTCTTTGGTTCGATTTTGAACCCCATGGTGCCACTTGTAAGTGATAGGGACACTTTATTTTAATTAAGTTAAAATGAATACAAAAATGACACAAGCATATATTTTTTAGAAAAACAATTTTTACATAGGGTTATATATGTTTGATTTTCCACTATAAATATAGAAAGCTTTCCTACATAATGGTATTTTATTTATAATTTTTAGACATTAAATAATTTAGTTTATTTATGACACAGTGGTGATGCAGTAATTACCATAATAGTGAAAAATTAAAATGATTGATATTGTAGATACCCAAATAAATATAATTTGAGACCTTTTATGAATTTCACTAATTTTATAGGTTAATATGACATGTTAGTAATTCTTTAAATAACTTTTTTCTAAGTAATAATTTTTTTATGACTTTTACAAAAATCAATTATTGAATAGTGTCAAAATTGACATAAAGGTTTTTTAAATCAAATATTATATTATTAATTGATATTAAATTCTTAAAAATCTGAGGTTCGGCCAAGAGACTTATATCATTAAATTTGTATCATTAATGGACCACTGGTGGGTCTCTTTGATGTATATAGTAAGTTTATTAACCATATAATATAAAAAAACAAAGAGACATTGTAAAAGTGAAACTAATTAACTAAGAGTTAATACTTAAAGATAATGTTAATATAATGACCCAAACCTGTCTAAATTCTATTGGTTGAGTGTTTTTATACCCATCCCCACCTTAACCTTTAATAATCCACTTTGGAGCCATTATAAACTGAATATGAATTTATTAAAAATAATATTTCTAGCTTTTCCAATGGTGCCCCTCCCCCCTCTTATAAAAGGGCACTCTCCCTTCTCCTTAACTCACATCTTCAAAGCCTTTTGGTTCGGCTGAAATCTTCCCAAATACTCTCTAAACTTCCCTCACTTCATCCTAGAGTCCTTCCTTTACTCAGAAATCCAACTTAGGGAGCCTTTTTTATCAAATCAAAAGGAAGAACCCGAAGAAGAGGTAATGATTTCACCACCCTTTTTCAAGTTCCTTTCTTCTTCCACTTCTTATTTCTTTGTTATTACAATTATAAAATAGTAACTACAGTATATTATATATACTTTGATGTTATTATAAAAATTTTACAACCATATTTCAGTATTCTATCCATCCTTTGAATAACATGTCACCATACAGGTGTACGTACGGCTTACCATCTCCACATCGTGGTGTAATTGTTTTTCAATAAATTATTGTTTGGATGGGTATAATAATGATGTGTGACTCATGTAAATAATAAATATAACATTATAATGATTCTTTATATATGATATACCATCAAATTATATATTATTTTAATATCAAAAGAATGATATTTTCGCTCGTGCGTACGTACGGATTACCGTCTCCACGACGCGATGAGATTCATTTCCAAGTTCACCATTCATCGACGATTATAAAAATATATATTACTAATAAGTATGTAATATATGAAATTATAATTCTAATGGTGATATATATATATATATATATATATATAAGGATTTATGTACTGACATATATCTTATTCACTTACTTCCATTCAATACTATATGATAACAGAAACTGCGCTTATGCGTATGTACGGACTACCGTCTCCATAAACAGTGTTTTCCATTTCATATATATGTCTATTATACATATTTATATTCTAAATATATATGATATATTTATCATGTTTTATATTCTATAAGTATTTAAATCATTATCTATGTGATACAACCAAGAGTGACAAGTTAAAACACGTACGATAAAGAAAGTGATTATTACCTGAAATGTTAACTTAACATGGAAATTATTATTAAATGGGTAATATATAGTCATAAATGAATAATGTATGATATCATAAATACTAATATAGTTATGGTATAATTTAATAACATACTACGATCTTCGTACAAGAGGATAAACGTACCCTCAACTAAAGGAAAGTGCAAGGTAAGGAATTTTCATCTCACTCCTTATTCCCGTGAGATTCATGCCATATTGCCACCATTACCTTTTTGTGGTGTATGTACTGCCCATAATTATATTCTTTGTGTAATACACATTAATTTATGTGTATTTACATATTCATTGTATGATACCTCTTTCATGAGTTGTATGTTTCGTAAGTTACCAAATTGGTAAGGGTTTATTTCGCAATCTCTTCATTATCCAAGGTTGTATATACATAATAATCTACTGGGATCTCTTTATCATCCACATCCATGTTTCCTAGAAATTTATTTCAAAACATTTTTTCTATTTACAAGAATATGGTTTAAATACATTTATACCCTTGTTTGAATTTTTATAATAGGTTTATATAGGAATCTTTCCATCGTTTTCCAAGCAAGGTCCTTTTTATCATTTTTGACAAAATTAAGGTAAGAATGTCTTTTTTTAACTTATACAGCGGGTGAGGTTATTCTCCGCCGTTATAACTCCTTTGAAGCTTCCTTCACAAGCTTATAAAAATATTTTCAAAATAAAGGTTTTCTCTATAATTATGCAACTTTTAAATGATTTAAGAAAAAGAGATATTTCTTTCAAATAGTATTGATTTCATCTATGTCAACATCCTTTGATAAATTTTAAACTTGTTTCAAGTAGATTTATTATGATACAAATCATCCATATTGTATTTAATGTTTTGTGATATTTTTTACTATGGATGAGTTATTTTTATGCCATTAATGGTTTATGATTAAAGTTTTGACATTTTGTATTTTAGATTTAATACAAATGTTTATGTTACATTTCATCCTCTTCTTAAGATGAATGTGTTGGACTAGTATGTTCTGGGTTGGGGACCGGTAAAAGTAAGCCCTCTGAGTTGGTGTCCGGTTATTAGAGGCACTCCAGGTTGGTGTCTGGTTATTAGAGGCACTCTAGGTTGGTGTCTGGTTATTAGAGGAACTCCGAGATGGAGTCCGGTTACAAAGGCTCTCTGGGTTGGGTTCTGGTTACAGTTATCCCTTAGGTCTTGGCATGAGGCCTCAGCACAGAAATTAAAGTTTGGCATCATGCATTCCATCATTATGAAATTGGTTAGTGATATTGCATGTGATTATTCGATTAGTAGAATATCCATGTGAATAAGTAAATGGAATTATTTAATTTTATTTCCTAAATATTATGTTGAAGATCAAGTTTAAAAGGATTTTGTTTTAGTTTTATACATTGCCTTAAATTTTTATTCTTATTTTTGAAAGTTTCAGCTGTATTGCTTACCCTTACTGAGCATTTGAGCTCACCCCTTTCTATGTTTTATTTTTTCCCAGGATTCCATAAAGAGTAATGTGATTGATATGCAGGGTTAAGACAAGGGAATAATGGCGTTCATAAATATTCTTTATGTTTTTTTGTACTTCTTAAAGTGCAAATGTAACATTCATGTATGTGATCTATCTTTCGAAGACTGCTAAACTGATCTGTCCTTCAGGACTTGATTCCTTGTAATCATGCCAATGTATAAAAATAATGCCCCGACTCTGGGTAACTGGGTTCGGGACATTACAGTTGGTATTAGAGGAATTTTAGCAATAACCTTGGAAAATAGATTTAGATAATCTCTGATTAGACCACATAGCCCTAAGATAGACTTTGAGGATTAGTATAGATGAACGCCCTAGAATTTTGGTATTGTGAAGATTTTGGGAGTTTTTTGATCAATAGATCCCTGTTTGGATACGAGCAGGTAGAGGCAACTCTGGAACAGATGTACCTAGGGGTAAAACACGAAAACACCATTTTGAGCTAGACTCAAACGTGAACTGGTGCATGAAAACGGGCCTTGCTGCACTCTTGGTTACGACACTCCCGGTGTATATTCGTAGGATAATTTTAATTTTCTTTACAACCCATTATGAAGGGCTCATGAGTATATACTTACTCAAAGAAAACATTTTTATGATTATCGATTATATCCATAAACTGTTCAATTTGTGTTAGCTATTTTACAAGTTTGGAATTATTCATCACAATTCATAAACTGACCTAGTTTATGCTATTGTATATAAATGGAACCCAGTAGAAGGAATGTGAACTCCAGTAATATGTATGATCCAAAGAGTAAGAAGGATCATATATTTCATAGTATTAAGCCATTAGTTAGAAGGGAAATAGTCTCCCACGTATTATCATCATATGAATAAATAGTATCATGTGTGGATAAGATAACTAAAGAGTTTAATGAGTCCTATGGCTTTGAAGGGAAGCAAGAGAATAAAATGATGGAAGAGAGAATGATGGATAATATGAAGATGGAAAAGAAGAATTTCCCCGTATGTGATAACTATGGGAAGAAACACCATGGAACTTTCATGAAAGGAATGAGAGTTTGTTATAAGTGTGTAGGAAAAGGGCACAAAGTATGTGACTACAATTGTAAGAAAATGGTTTCAAATGTACAATTCATCATTTGCAAGGAGTTTTGACACTACGCGAACCAATGTCTGAGTCATCAGATTATGTCACAAATGAAGCTATTGGATAATAATAAAGTTATGATACTACCACAGATGAAGAGGAATGACTAGTGTTCCTATGTTGTTTTTTTAGAATTATTTCATTTAAGTGTTGTATCGATGATGTTCTTGAAATAAATAAGGATTGTACCGCAGTACTATTTAATTAAGGATTTGAGATTTTATGGTACTAATAAAAGTGACTCAACAACAAGTTAATTTTTTTTTGGAATTTAAATGGTTGAAGGAAAGATAAACCTTAATATGGTCCTAATATTGAGGTAGTGATTTTGGAATAATAGATGGTTGATTTTGGTAATTCAAGATGTTGCGGTGTTGTAAAAGAATATATGAGGAAGGCGTTCACATGTTTGTACCTGGAAAAAAGGATCCTCATTATGTATCACTTCCTTGTAAATTTCAGACTGTGAGTTTGGATAATAGTATTTTGGATAAGTCTAGTGGTTGGAATGGATTATTTTGAAAGGTTATTTTTATTGGATTTTTCTAAAAGGACAACACACAGACCATGTGACGACCCATCGTGTTGGACAAAGATGCGGGAATCGAACCCACAACCATCATGCAATTGGAATTTATCACTTACCATTGTGCTACATGATGTTCCTGGATGGTATAGTGTATTTTCTTAACATAAAGGGTCTGATATGTGAATTATAAATTCATTATATTTGGAACCCTATACGATTAGGATAAATTGTGTATTTTTGAGTTATATTATATTTTGGGGTGAAAGATGAGTTTGTGGTAGAAATTTACTAATGGATAAAACTCTAATTATAATGTAATTATATCTCCTTATGATCTTATCCAATCTCATAAATAAATTCCTCATCATTAAGAAAAGGAAATTAGAAAAAAAATGTTTTCCTATATGGTACCTTAGATCATCACTAATTTATGGCTTTGGGATTGTTGGCCTTTTCATAGCCATGTTCTCTACCACTCTCCATCAGATAATTGATGGTAAGATTTCTCTTCCATATCCATATTTTCCTACATGGAACCCTAGTATGTGTTATTTTGGGTAATCATAATAATTCCCCCTGTTTATTTTAAATAGAGGCTCATTAATTCATTTCTCGATGTTGGATTTCAACTAAGATATTTTGAAATGTCAAAAATGTGTTATCCTAATACCTTTTGTTTTGTTGAACCGATGGTATTTTAAATCATCATAGATTGTTGAATATAAGGACCTCAATTTTAAACTTGTTTTTGATTGAGGACCTCAATCACTACCTAAAAATATTTACGTCTTTCCTCCAATTATATGTCTATAATTGCCACCGATGTCCTCCTAATCGAGATCATAATTTTATGGTGACCCTTTCATTTCTCTTTTCATCTTTGTAAGACTAAATTTTATTAACCAAATATCCGATGTGGGTTTTTCCACAAACATATTTTCTATTTTCAACCTTAATTTTCAAAAAACAATATCAAATTGCGAGGATGAAATTTATTGAAGGAGGGTAAAATGTAACACCCCGATCTTCCACGGCACCCTTCTCTTTGAATAATATAGTAGTGTGTGTTGTACGCGTCTTCGAGTTCTAACACACACCACGACAAATCAAAGTAGCCGTTATGAATAGTAATACCTACTTTTTAAAATTTTAGAAATTTTATCTCTCAAAATGGACTTCAGTTTTGGATTCGGAGTATCGAATTTAGCCTAAGGTGAAATTTTGGTACGTTTAGGATAACTTTAATATTTTGATGAATAGTGAAAATTAATAAATTTTAATTAAAAACAATTTTTTAATCAAAATAATTAATATTGATAAATTATGAATTTGAGTGGTTTTAAAGTATATTTAGAATATATTTTTACCATTTAATAGAATTTTGGTCATTGGACATAATTTCACAATTAAACCAAATAATAATAAGTATCAATCTTTTGATAGTTATTATATCTTAAAAACGCGCTTTTTGTTTTGACAGTGGGAATTAATTTTAAATTAAATTCTACCACTTATGTGTTTTGAATTTGGATAGATGGATTCCACATTTGGAATCATGATGTTAAAATTTTGTAAATAGGTAACTTTTATTTATATACATTTTGAATAATTACTTCCGTAAATATTTTTTTTACCACGGTTAAAGGGTAAATCCGGTAAATAACGGTTAAAAAATAATATTATAATAATACCAAATTACCCTAAAACGTATCCTAACCTTATTGGTTGATACATTTCCGACCATGGGAATATTTGGGTTTATTTTTAACCCCATGGTGCCACTTGTATGTGGTAGGGACACTTTATTTTAATTAAGTTAAAATGAATACAAAAATGACACAAGCATATATTTTTTAGAAAAACAATTTTTTACATAGGGTTATATATGTTTTATTTTCAACTATAAATATTCATTATAAATATATATAGATTTCCTACATAATGGTATTTTGTTTATATTTTTTAGACATTAAATAATTTAATTTATTTATGACACAATGGTGATGCAGTAATTACCATAATACTGAATAATTAAAATGATTGATATTGTTGATACTCAAATAAATATAATTTGAGACTTTTTATTAATTAAACTAATTTTCTAGGGTAATATGACATGTTATTAATTATTTAATAAACTTTTCTCTAATTTATAATTCTGTTATTATTTTTACAAAATTCAATTATTGAATAGTGTCAAAATTGAGATAAAAGAGTTTTTAAAACAAATATTATATTATTAATTGATATTAAATTCCTAAAAATATAAGGATCGGCCAAGAGACTTATATCATAATATTTGTATCATTAATGGACCACCGGGGGGTCTCTTAGATTTATATAGTAAGTTTATTAACCATATAATATACAAATACAAAGAGACATTGTAAATGTGAAACTAAATAACTAAGAGTTAATACTTAAAGATAATGTTAATATAATGACCCAAAACTGTCTAAATTATATTGGTTGAGTGTTTTTAGACCCATTCCTACCTTAACCTTTAAATAATCCACTTTGGAGCCATTATAAACTGAATATTAATTTATTATAAAATAATATTTCTAGCTTCTCCAAAGGTGCCCCTCCCCCCTCTTATAAAAGGGCAACCTACCTTCTCATTAACTCACACCTTCATAGCATTTTGGTTCGGCCAAAATCTTCCGAAATACTCTATAAACTTCCCTCACTTTATCATAGAGTCCTTACTTTAGTCAGAAAGCCAACTTAGGGATCACTTTTGATCAAATCAAAAGGAAGATCCCGAAGAAGAGGTAATGATTTCACCACCCTTTTTCAAGCTCCTTTTTTCTTCCACTTCTTCTTTATTTGTTATTACCATTATAAAATAATAAATATAGTATATTATATATACTTTTATGTTATTATAAACCTTTTACAACCATATTTCAGTATTCTACCCATCCATTGAATAACATGTCACCATACATGCGTACATATGGCTTACCGTCTCCACGTCGTCGTGTAATTGTTATTCAATAAATTATTATTTGGATGGGTATAATAATGATGTGTACCTCATGTAATAATAAATATAACATGATAATGATTCTGTATATATGATATACCATCCGATTATATATTATTTTAATATCAAAAGAATGATATTTTCGCTCGTGCGTACGTATGGATTACCGTCTCCACGACGCGATGAGATTCATTTACAAGTTCATCATTCATCGACGATTATAAAAATATATATTACTAATAAGTATGTAATATATGAAATTCTAATGATACTGGAGATATATATATATACATATATATAGGTATTTATTTACTTACATTTATCTTATTCACTTACTTCCATTCAATACTATACGATAACAGAAACCACTTTTATGCGTACGTACAGACTACCGTCTCCATAAACAGTGTTTTCCATTTCATATATATGTCTATTATACATATTTATATTATAAATATATATGATATATTTATCATGTTTTATTTTATGTAAGTATTTAAATCATGATCTATGTGATACAACCAAGAGTGACAAGTTAAAACATGTACGATAAAGAAAGTGATTATTACCCGAAATGTTAACTTAACATGGAAATTATTATAAAATGGGTAATATAAAGTCATAAATGAATCATGTATGATATCATAAATATTAATATGGTTATGTTATAATTTAATAACATACTAATATCTTCTTATAGGAGGATAAATGTACCCTCAACTAAAGGAAAGTGCAAGGTAAGGGGTTTTCATCTCACTCCTTATTCCCGTGAGATTCATGCCATATTGCCACCATTACCTTTTGTATGGTGTATGTACTGCCCATAATTATATTCTATGGGTAATACAGTTTAATTTATGTGTATTTACATATTCATTGTATGATACCTCTTTCATGGGTTGTACGTTTCGTAAGTTACCAAATTGGTAAGGGTTTATTTTTCAATCTCTTCATTATCTGAGGTTGTATATACGTAATAATCTACATGGATCTATTTATCATCCACATCCATGTTTCCTAAAAATTTATTTCAAAACATTTTTACTATTTACAAGAATATGGGTTAAAGACATTTATACCCTTGTTTGAATTTTTATAATAGGTTTATTGAGGAATCTTTCCGTCGTTTTCCAAACAAGGTCCTTTATAACCTTTTTGAAAAAATTAAGGTAATAATGTCTTTTTTTAACTTATATGGAAGGTGCGGTTATTCTCCCCCGTTATTACACCTTTGAAGCTTCCTTCACAAGTTTATAAAGATATTTTAAAAATAAAGGTTTTCTCTATAATTATGCGACTTTTAAATGATTTCAAAAAAAGAGATATTTCTCTCACATACTATTGATTTCATCTATGTCAACATCCTTTGATAAATTTTAAACTAGTTTCATGTTGATATATTATGTTACAAATCATCCATATTGTATTTAAGGTTTGGTGATATTTTTGACTATGGATGAGTTATTTTTATTCCATTAATGGTTTATGATTAAAGTTTTTACATTTTGTATGTTAGTTTTAATACGAATGTTTATGTTATATTTCATCCTCTTCTTAAGATGAATTTTTTGGACTAGTATGTTCTGGGTTGGGGACCGGTAAAAGTAAGCCCTCCGGGTTGGTGTCTGGTTATTAGAGGCACTCAGGGTTGGTGTCCGGTTATTAGAGGTACTCCGGGTTCGTGTCCGGTTATTAGAGGCACACCGGGATGGAGTCCAGTTATAGAGGCTCTCCGAGTTGGGTTCCAGTTTTTGTTATCCCTTGGGTCTTGGCACGAGGCCTCGACACAGAAATTAATGTTCGGCATCATGCATTCTATCATTATGAAAGTGGTTAGTGATATTGCATGTGATTATTCGATTAATAGAATATCCATTTGAATATGTAAATGGAATTATTTCATTTTATTTCTGCCATATTATGTTGAAGTTCAAGTTTAAAAGGATTTTGTATTAGTTTTATACATTACCTTAAATGTTTATTCTTATTTTTGAAAGTGTCCTCTGTATTGCTTACCCTTACTGAGCATTTTAGCTCACCCCTTTCTATGTTTTATTTTTTCCTAGGATTACAAGATGTGTAATGTGATTGATATGATGGGTTAATCCAAGGGGATAATGTCATTTATAAAGATTATTTATGTTGTTTTGTACATCTTAAAGTGCAAATATAACATTCATGTATGTGATCTATTTTTCCAAGACTGCTAAACTGATCGGTCCTTCGAGACTTTATTTCTTGTAATCAGGCCAATGTATTAAAATAATGCACTGACTCTGGGTAACTGGGTTCGGGGCGTTATAGTTTTAGTAAATGGATGGATCAAGGAGGCACTAATGTTATAATGGATGTGAAAAGAATGTGATGGTATTCTTAATAAGAAACTGAATGAAATGGTATTTGTAATTAGAACACTTGTGGTTTTTATTAATCAACTAACTTAAGTCATGATTTACCACCTGAACCATGGTGATTTTTAAAAGGCATTTTATATTCCAGAAACAAATCCCTATGGATGTTCTCTTAATAATCATAATGGTATGTATATTAAAAAACATACATGTTAAGGATGTGGATATAAACACCTAGTAAAATGCATCAAAGGGACATGAAGATGCAATATATGTGGTAATGAATGTCATAATGAAATAACTTACCATGGAATGAGAAAGGGACTGGTTGGCTCCAAGAGAGGGAATGAAGTTCTATATCAGGGGTTAATTAGATGTTCTAAATGTAGTGTTCATGGTAATTAGACAAATAGATTTCCTAAAAATGATGTTTTGGGAATGGGATCAGCACGACCATACCAATATATGTTTACCAATACCTAATGTCATTCCAATTTAGGATGAAGAAATTTACAATTACCAGTGAAATGTACATATTATTTCTTAGTTAAGGTTTTGACATAATTAAATCATAAAATTTTATTCATTATTTTTTAGTATGAAATAAGTATTATTTAAAAAGAAAAAAAAATAATGGATAATGGGTCATGAAGAATTCTTAGTGAGTAATAAATCTATGTATAAGCAATTTAATAGTTATGATATAATTTTGAATGATAAAATGATTAAAATTATTAAGGCTCTTTCAATGAAAGGAATACATTGATTAGCTTTTTATAGTATGTGTAACCCAATGGTTTGAAATGTGAATATTTTATTCCAGAATGAATTGTCTTTTCTTCTGTGAACCTAATTAATAACATTTAGCGTACGTATGATATTTTTCGTGGTGATTAATGGTTTCTACATTTTTGGATGAAAAATAAAAGTTATTAGATAACCTTTGAGGATAAATTAGGTTATAGTTAATTTTTTGGATATTATCCTATTTTTGATAAAGTTATATGAATTATAAGGTTTTAAAAAAAAGGACAACCTGTGGGATGGGTGACAACCTTTTTCATCTGGCAACGCTTTGGGAATCGAACCCACAACCAATGTGTGACTATGAATTATTGCATACCACTGTAATATGTGAAGTACCTATTTATTATGAATTATTCATTTTAGATAAAAGCATTTATGGATCAACATTTACTTGATTTTGGGAACTTATGTTTCATCAAATAGATATCCGTAGTATCAAAAAACGATTTGGTGGGTAAGTGATGCTGGTAATTGTAACATCCCATGTAAATAAAGAATATGAAATTTTCATATTTATTAATATATGTAAATTAATTAGTAATTTTAAATTAAAGGGTATTCTATTCTCGATGTCATACCCAATACACAACAATGGGTTTCTTTGAAATATTATGTCGCACAAAATGTTGAGACATACTGAAAAATATTAATATAATATTGTTATTTCAATTGATATTTAATTCCCAATAGTTGTAATGGTGGGAATGAACATAATTAAATTCAAAATAGTTTTACAAGTTTGTTAAAGATTTTTACATTTATCCAAAAAAATAGAGTCTTAAAATAAAAATGATTCATATTTTAATCATACATACTCAAAGATTCTTTAAAAGATCGTTTTACCGCCTGCTGATGGAGAACCCTTTATAAATATAGTTTTTTTAACATTTATATTGTAAATTTGAATAAATAATATTCATATTTAGAATAGGGACCTCAAAATTTACATTGGATGAATTTTTGGTTTTTTTCTGATAATGTTCATTTTTTCAATAAATAGGGAAAAATACAGTATTTTTATTCAAAACTGCCTTTTAATCTAATTTATTTATATGGTTCGATTATCTTATTAATTGGTTTTAAATTTTAATTATATTATGTTTTTACCATTTAATCCATTTTTTCATTGGATGAAATTTCCCCATGAAATTGGACTTAAAAAAATGTCAATAGTTAGTTATTATTTCGTAAAAGCATGATTTTTGTTATGACAATAAGAATTAATTTAAAATTATTTTCTGCCACTTCTATATTTTGAATTTGAAAAAATGGATTCCATATTTGGAATCATAAGTTCCAAATTTTTTAAATAGGTATCCTTTAATTTTAGACATTATGAATATTTACTTAAGTAAATATTTTATTTCCCATGGTTAAAGGAGAAATTTGTTAAATAAGGGTAAATTTTAATATTATAATTATATTAAATTTAACCTAAGATGGACCTAATCCAATTATCTGGTACATTTCCAACCATTGGCATCATTTAATCTATTTTAGGACCCCTTGGATCCACTAAAGAGTGATAATGACACTTTATTTTAATTAATTTAAAGTAAAGACAAAATTGAAAAAACCATATATCTTTTATTAATAAATTTTTACATGGGGTTATATAAGTTATATCATAGATTATAAATATTAATTTTAAAGATAAAAATATTTCCTACATCAATGTATTTTTTTAAAAGAAATTTAGACATCAAATACATAAAATTATTTAGGACACAGTAATGATGAAGTGTCTACCTCATTAATGAATAATTTAAATAAGTAAGATTATGAAAATTAAAACAATATCCAAAACATGTACAATTATTATTGTATTATTTTAAATATATCTTGAGTCATATTATATTTTACATTAATGAGATTGGAACCATTACAAATGGAATGTCATTATATAATAAAATAATATTTTCAATCTTTCATAAAGAGAACCTCCACCCCCTTATAAAATTCCATATCCTCTAACCCATTAATCACACCTCTAAATCCCCTTTGGTCATCCAACCTCAACCCAATTAATCTCCCTACATATCTATATTTCACTTATAATCCATACCTTATGAATAAGGCACTTAAAGAACTCCTTTAGGATCAAACCAAAGGAAGTTACCCAATTTAATGGTATCATCTTCTCTGAAGTTCTTTTATTTTATTTTACTTCTCCAACCCACTAAACCCACATTATTACTTTTTTTATTAACAAAAAATTATTATGAATATAATAGGTTTTTTTTATGAGATGTATTCTAAATAAACATCCACGCACCTCCATCTAATTGATACAAACATACTGTTTCTGTGGACAACGAACTACTTCCTCACGAAACAATGATTGTTCAAAGATCTCCAACAACCTCTCATGGTGGGAATTATGATAGAACTGTATTTATTTATTATATTAATTATGTTTATTTTTTTGTTATAAATATTTTTTTTATTTACAAACATACCTTTATTCTTTCCAATATGTGTGAACTCGATAATTTCATTCGAGAAAGTGCGGACTACCGCCCCCTCAAGGTGATATAACTCATTCATGACATACATGGAATATAGAAAGGAAATAATTAAAGAAATTATATATGATAAAATACTAGAATTGTAATATACCAATGTATCTTTATGTTGTCATTTCATTAAATATGAAATTTAAATGACAGTAGTGTTCATGCATACGTACAGATTATCGTCTCCCTGAATGGTACATTTCATTTCCAACCTCCAAATGTTATGTAAATTTATAAATATATATTTATAATTGATTTATATGATATATAATATATCTAAATCATTAATATCATTCTGGAGATAATTTAATTTTGACCACATGAAGAACTTGTAATTATAAGAAGTTCATATTTGACCCAAGTACCAAATATCTACAAAACGACCCTTATTAACTTAAATGATTGAATAATGTTTATCAAATGGTATTAATTGATATAAAAGTAATAATAATCAAGAGAAATGATTTTATGAATGTTGAAATTTCCTTTATTTTATTATTCAGGAGATTAAAGAACAAAGGGGTCATGTCGGGCTGGAGGTTAGGGGTTTCTTATCTCACTTTTAATTATGTGTGTTTTCCATTGTTCACCACTTATTTATTTCATGTTGTGTATTGTGTACTGAAATTTGATATATATTATAATTATTTTTTTATATTCACGGTATTATGTGATTCCTTTGGTGGTTATTTACTTTTTTTCATAGGACTCGATTGATTACAACAAGGTAAGGGGTTTTCATCTCACTTTTTATTCCCATGAGATTCATGTTATGTTTGACAATATTTCCTTTTGTGTGGTGTATATACTACCAATGATTGTATTCATTGTGTAATAAACATTAATTTATGGGTATTTACATCTTCATTGTATGATCATTTTTTTGTTTGGTGTGTGTTTCCTATGTTACCAATTCAGTAAGGGAACATTTTAACCCCATTTTTATTCCTTGGGTTAATCTTATAATTCTTAATTATGTCATTCTATGATTATTTTTGAAATCACTGTTTATTATTTATATTTTAATTTCTACTCCCCATTATGTGGAAATAAATTTGATACACATAATCTCTCCATTGATAAATTCTCAGGTCAT
Organism: Viscum album; assembly: GCA_963277665.1. Taxonomy (NCBI): domain Eukaryota; kingdom Viridiplantae; phylum Streptophyta; class Magnoliopsida; order Santalales; family Viscaceae; genus Viscum; species Viscum album. Next base: position 535,580,274 of record OY728141.1, on the reverse strand, counting down.
TGATATGAAATAGATATGTGTAATCATAACTCAATTTACATTATTTGAGTTAATCATCCAAGTCATTCGTTTTGTATTAAAAATAAAACATGTGAATGTCCTATGATTCATTTACAAAAGATATCCAATACTATTGAGTGTATTTATATTTGTCAAACATTATTATGTAATATATTTATCCTTAATATAAGGATATTGTTTTTATGAGAGATTTCGTCTCAATTTATATTCCATTGAGAGTTCATTTTTGTTATGCACCAATTCACTTTTATATGGTGTTAATACTATCCTTTGGAATATAAAATCTTGAATCCCATTATGTTAATGATATTATAATGTTTTGGTTAATGTTATTCCTCAATTATTTGTATTCAAGTGTATCTCATTTGGTTAGTAACTCTTTAACTAAAATATTGTTTTAAATGTTCCAAAGATTTATTCTTCTAAATCTTTCTCATTAATGTACTTATTTTAAAAATAGTCTTAAGGATATATTTATAAGGACATTAATGTTTTGAAATAAAAATTTCATTCAAAATCATAAAATTTGTATGGGAAACTTTGATTCAAGAATATCTTTATTAAATGTTTTAAATGATTTTGAAAATGGTTTGATAAATAATTGATTATGTCAATATCATGAAATGATATATTTTTTATTTAAATGTGGAAATATTATCAATAATTTATTCTTGTTTTCGTTTTTATGAATATGTTATGGTTATTGTGAATTTTTTACGTATATAGGTGGTTCCATGAAGAACCTATGGTGGCTGAGCCCAAGATAGCTATCCAATGCATAGGGCAATGTGACGGAGGTAAACATGAATGTTTCTCCTAAATGATTTAGTGAATATACTATGATGGATATTCCAATGTAACTCCCTATATAGTCGTGATAGCTACAAGGTACCTATAATATGGATTCCACATGATACCTTTATTATTTATGATTTCGGGGTGTTATTCAAAAATCTTATGATTTCATATGGTATGTAATGATTGAAAATTATGGCTTCATTGATTTTTATTTATTAATGGGATAATGTTATCCTTCCGAATTTTATAACCCTTACTGAGCTTTTTATTCTCATCCCATGTTTTTAACATTTTTTCCATAGGACTTAAAGATGAATAGATTCAAGTATGGGATCATGGAAAAGTCATGTTGTTTAAAACATGGAACTACACATGAATCTTCTTAAGAGTTATTATTTTTTGAAATAAAGGGATACCGTGTTGTAGTGTCTACATATGATATTCAAGTTATTACATAATAGTAATGGCCTAATTATCTAAAAATATAAACATGAAATTATCTTAAGTGATAATTGTCCACATAATTCACAATTATGTAATGTTTAAGGTCGAGTCCTTATTTTTTGTATCAATGCTTGGTTTAGAAAACAATAGTGATTATGAGTTTCTGTTAATCACTTGGTTAGTCCATATGTCTATTATTTCAGTAAAATACTTGTTTTCTAACTTATTATGATTAAGGAAATTCAGTTACAATTTTAAAAAGGATGATCTCAAACAACATTCATATCTCTTCCTAATGACATGCTTTTTGTATTTTTTGAAAAGTATGTTCCGATGATTTTGAATCATTTTCTTTCATACAACTCCCTTGAAAGCAGTTTTTTGAGATATGAAACACCTCCAATACACCTAGATGTCATCATGGATCATGGGTTGTAAATAATCAATTCATATTTTCACAGTATTCCCATATTTAAAAGAAAGGTAAATATTATCATGGAATTTTAAAATATTTTCCCATATCTCATGATTTTGAATCATATAATTATTTTAAAAAAAATTGAATAAGGAGACCATTTGAAACCTATTTATATTTTCTTTTACAATATATTCTCTCGGTACATACCTATGGTATTTTATAAATACCATTAAAAGAAATTATCACCTCAAATTCGGTCAGACTATTTTATAAAAATCATGTTTTTTTCAGATGTTTTGAAATTATATGTCATACATTATTATTTTCCAAAACTATTTTTCTACAAACACATATATGACCCATGTTGTATAATGTGTATTTTTATGAAGGAAGAAAATGATTTTGAAGGATCTCTAAATCATTGTAGAAATGCATGGACCTTCAACCTACGTGAACAAGATGACGATGAAACAATATAGACACCAGGATGAAGGTATGATGTTCTTTATATTTGGAATAGTTTTATTTTATCATATTGAGGTGAAATAAGAAAAAAATACAATATATATAAGGCTTTATGAATTTAGATTTTGAGGGCTTAATGTATTCAGATGACAATGAAACGTATAAGAAAACCTTTGGGGTTAAAACATGATAGGGTAATTTTTGAGATTTCTAAAAAGGGAAAACTCGTAATATGGGTGAAAATCATCTTGTTTAGAAAGGCCACATGAATTCAACCCACAACCGATGGGTGAAAAGGGCACATCTCCTACCAGTAACCCATTTGAATTCACGAGTTAGTATGAATTTTAATGTTTTTTATTAAAACAATTTTATTAATCAAGATTAATGTGATTTTGGGAACATCTATTTTATCAAATAGATATCCTTAGCATAAGAAAATTATTTTTTGATTAAGTGTTAATGGTTGTTTTCGAATATGTTCTCTCTTTTGGAGAGCATTATATGCTTAAGGGAAATAGAATATAATGGGATATCATTTGTGAAGTATAGGTTGAAATTTTATTTTGGATGATTCAATGTTTTTATTATGGACATATAGATATTTGGGTAATTTATGGAAATGATTAACCTATCATCGAGAATATGTGATTAGGTTCATGACACTTTAGTAGGATACTTTATGAGTAGTAGATGTTATTTGGAGTTAAATGTTATGATTTATCATACAAGACTATGTGATCAAATTCATATGAGTTTAGTGTTTCAATATTAGTTTGAATTATATTGAATAATTTTAAGCAATGTTTTATTTAGATTGATCATTATAGAACATTGGGTACTATTTGTTGAATTATAGAGATTAAGTGTAGTATTTAATTTTATAATGGATTATCCTTTTTGGGGATTATCAGATCTCGTACTAACCATTTTTTTGGATGTTGTCTAAATAAAGGGGAAATATATTGTTCATCTTTGGTTGATTATGTGATACTATATATGTTGTTTATAACACTTTTATTGTGACCAAGAAAGTTTTAATACTCATCATTTAGAGAAAAGATGGGTTTGTGGAAGAAATTTATTAATGTATGAAAGTCTACATGGAATGTATGTATGTTTCCATATGTTTTTATTAAAGCTCACAACTAAATTAGTCATCTTTATGAAAAGTAACATATAAAAAAATCTGTTATATTTTCATAATAGGGAATCAAATACTATTTAACCCATCACAAATTTGTGATTTTTTAGTGGTTAAATTTCTCCTAATCATTTTTCCTATCACTCTCTATCAGAACATGATGGTTGGTTTTCTCCTCGATATCCATGTTTTTAAAGAATCAAAGTATATGTTGTCTCAAATGACCTTTGTACTTCGCTTACTTTATATTAATGTGTTAATTTTTTTGACTATTTTTCTGATTTGGGCCTTTCAATGAATTTTTCGAGCCCAATTTTAAAATTTTGAGGACGCAATTCCCCAAAGGGGGGAGGATGTTACATCCCCAATAAATATTGAATATTTAATTTTCAAATTTATTAATATTTTTGAATTAATTAATAATTTTAATTTAAATGGTATTCTATGTTCGATGGAGTACCCGATACATAACAGCAAGTATCTTTTAAATCTTACATTGCCCAGAACCTTGAGTTATACTCATAAAAATAATATAATCTTATTATTTTAAATGATAGTTAATTCCATGACATTGTAATAGAATGAATTAATAGAACTAACTAAAAAATTATTATACATGTTTATTAACTATTTTTACATTTATCCAAATATATTTTACAGGCTTAAAATAAGAAAGAATTAGATTTTAAGCATGAAAACTCTGGTATATTTTAAAAGATCGTTTTAAAGACTTTTGATGGTGATCCATTTTTAAATAATGTTTTTCTCACTTTTATATGCTCTAATTAAAAATATTATATTATTTATTAGAATTGGGACATTAATATTTATTTTGGATAAAATATTGGTATTTTTCTTATAATGTTAATTTTTTTAATAAATATGGAAAATACTATATATTAATTCATAAATTCCTCTTAATATTATTTATTTATATGGATGTATTATATTTTTAATTGGGTTTAAAGGATTATTAGATTATTTTTTAACCATTTAATCTTATGTTGGTAATTTTATGTAATTTCACTTTGAAATTGGTAATAAACATGTGTCAATATTTTGGTAGTTATTATTTCATAAAAACACACTTATTGTTATCACAATAGGAATAAATTTTAAATTAATTTCTGCCACTTCTATGTTTTGAAAATGGAAAATTGGATTCCATATTAGGAATCATGAGGTCCAAATTGTGTAAATAGTTATCCTTTATTTTTAGACATTATGAATATTTACATGAGTAAATATTTTACTTACCATGGTAAAATAATAAATATGGTATAAAAGGGAAACAATAATACTATAATAATGATTAATTTACCATAAAATGGTCTTAATCCTATTTTTGGGTATAATTTCGACCACATGCATCCTTGCATATATTTTAAAACCCCATGGAGCCTCTTAATAGTGATAATGAATTTTTAAATGAAGTTATATAAGTTATCTCTTGGACTATAAATATTCATTATAAGTGTAAAAAAATTCTTACATAATGGTATTTTTTTAACTTTTTAGATATCAAATAAATAAAATTATTAATGACATAATAATTAAACAGTGTTTACTTCATTAAAGAATGATTTAAATAAATAAGATCATAAAAATTTTAAAAAAACCAAAACCTGTCCAATTATTATTGGATGATTTTATTTGGAATATTAGTCATCTTTTATTCTACTTTATTGAGTTTGGGACCATTATAAACCCAAAATAATAATATAATAAAATAATATTGTCAAACATTCTTAAAGAGCCCCTCCTCCCAGTTATAAAAAACCATCAACACTAACTCATTACTCACTCCACTCAAACCCCTTGAAACATCCAAACCATGCACAATTAATCTCCCAACATACCTCTATTCCCCCAAGAATTGGTACCTTAGTCATTAGGCACTTCAAGAAATCCTTTTGGATCAATCCAAAGGGAGTTACCCGATTAAAAGGTAACATCTTCTCTTAAGTTATTTTATTTATTTTAATTCTCCATCCCCATTAAAATCTTTTTATTACTTTATTATATAATAATAATAGTGTCCTCAATATACCAGGTAGTTGTTATGAGATATAATTGATCTAAACTTTCACACACATCCATCTAATTGATACAGACATACTATTTCTGTGGACGACGAACTACTACCTCACGAAATGATGATTGTTTAGATATGTCCAACCGCCTCTCATGGTGTCCATTATGAAGGAAATGTATTTATATATGATATATTTTTTTTTCTCAATACTTCATTTTTTTATTTAATAACATACTTTTATTCTTTCCAATGTGGGAAAACACAATAATTTCACTAGAGAAAGTGCGGACTACTGCCCTCACACGATGATATGACTCGTTCATGGCATACATGGAATGTATAAATGATGGAATTAATGAAATTATATATTATATTATACTGGAATTATAATATACCTATGTATAATTATGTTTTCATTCCATTAAATATAAAATAGATATGAATGTAGCGTTCAATCGTATGTTTGACATACCATCACCGTGAACGGTGTATTTCATTTATACCTTCAAATGTTATGTACTATTATAAATACAAATATAAACATGATAAAAATTATATATATGATATATAAATCATTAATATCATTATAGATATAATTTAATTCTTACCACATGATCAACTTGTAATTATCAGTAGTCCGTTTTTGACTCAAGTACCAAATATCGACAAAATATTCGTGTTTAACATAAATGATTACATAATGTTTATCACATGGTAATAAGTGACATAAAAAAGAAAAATAAACATGAAAAAGGTCCTTAATAATGTATAATATAAACTTATTTTATTATTCAGGAGAATAAAAAATTAACTTGTCCAGTAGGACATGAGGTAAGGGGTTTCTTATCTAACATTTAATTAATTGAGATTTCCATTGTTCACCACTTATTTATTCAATGTGATTACTATATACTACCAGTTGGTATATATTATATTTATTTTATGTATATTCTTGTTATTTTGTGATTCATTTGGTGGTTATTAACTTTGGGTCATATGACTCGATGGACTACTACGTGGTATGGGGTTTTCATCTCACTTTTTATTCACATGAGATTCATGCTATATTTTCCACTATTTCTTTTTGAGTGGTGTATGTATTGTACCTGATTGTATTCTTTTTGTAATATAATATATTTTATGGGTATTTAAATCTTCATTGTATGATCCTTTTTTTCATTTGTTGTATGTTTTGTATTTTACCAAATCCGTAAGGGAACTTTTTAACCCAATTTCCCTTCCTTGGGTTAATCTTCTAATTCTTAATTATGTCATGATATGATTATTTTTGAAATCACATTTATTTATTTATTTTTTAATTTCCACTTCCCTTTGTGAGGATATAATTTTTATACACATAATCACCACATTGATAAATCATTATGTCATTGATATGAACTTGAAAATGGTAATCTTAACTCAATTTCCATTCATTGAGTTAAACATCCATGTCATTAGTTTTGTATTATAAAGAACATATGTGAATGTACTATGATTTATTTACACTGAATATCAAATCATATTTAGTGTATTTATATTTTTCTCAGATTATTATATATTTTATTTATCCTTAATCTAAGGGTACCATTTTATTAATGGATTTCTTCTCAACTTACATTCCATTGAGACATCATTGTTTTTAGGAACCAATTCACAAGTATAAGTTGTTAATAATATCATTTGGTATATTATATCATGAATCCCTTTATTTTCATGATATTATATATATTTAATTAATTTTATTCCTCAATTATTTTTATTCATGTGTCTTGTATTTTGTTTGGAACTCTTTAACATAAATATCATTTTAAATTTTTTAAAAATTTATTATTCAAAATCATTATAATTAATGTACATGTTGTAAAAATTATTCTAAGGATTTATTTATATTTACATGAATGTTTTGAAATTAAGATTTCTTTCAAATTATTCAATGTGGTATAAGAAACTTTTATTTAAAAATATATTTATTAAATGTTTTAAATGGTTTTGAAAATTGTTTGATAAAGCCTTGATTATGTCAATATCTCTAAATTATATAATGTTATTTCAATGTTGAAATACTATCTTTACATTAGTCATGTATTATTTGTTATGATTTTGTTATGGTTATTAGTCATTAATTACGTATACAGGTGGTTCCGTGATAAATCTAGGGTGTGTGAGCCTGATATAGCTCTCCAATGCATGGGGTAACATGACTGAGATAAACATCAATTTTTCTCTTAAAAAATTCATAATATACTCTGATGGGTATTCCAACATAACTCCTTACGTTACTATGATTTATTCAATTTAATTATGATATTAATTCCATAAATTACCTTTATGATTTATGATTTCTAGGTGTCATTCATTAATCATATGATTTCATAAGGTATGTTATGATTTAAAATTATGGATTCATTGATTTGTATTTATTAATGGGAAAAGGTTTTATTTTCATATTTTATAACCTTACTTATCCCTTTATGGTCATTCCCGGTTTTTAAAATGTTTTATAGATGATTTAAAGATGACATGGCTCAAGGATGTGATCAAGGAAAAGTCATGTTGTCAAAAACAAGAAACTAGACGTGTTTATTTTCATTATTTTTTATTTTATGAAAATAATGGATACTATATAGTAGTGTTTTAATTTAATATTAAAGTAGTTATGTAATATTTACGGATTAATTCTCTAAAAAAATAAACATGAGAAGACCCCTAGTGTGATTTCTTGACATAATTCCAGATTATGTAATGTTTTAGGTCACGTCCTTATAGTTATATTAGAAGATGTTTTTTAGTATGGGAGAACTATATTCCTATGTAAAATAGAATACACTGGGATTTTAAATGATGATTAATGGTGGAATTTTATGTTTCAATAATCAAGGTTTTTATTTTAGACATATAAGGATGTGGGTTATTTATGTAAATATTAACCTTTCATAGATAATATGTGATCGTTTTAATTACTTTTTTGTGTGAGACACCAATAGTAGCTGATGTTAATTTGAGAAAAATGTTAATGTTTTACGTGGAAGATAAGGGATCAAATCTATTATTATTTTGGGTTTCGATCTTATTGTGGGTTATTTAGAATAATTTAATAAAAATTTTATGTTTAATGGTATTTGTTGATCATTGGGTGTTTCTTGTTGAATTTTAGAAATTAAGAGTAGTCCTTATTTTTATAAAAGATTATTACTTTTGGGGGTTATTTGATCTTTTACTATCCATTATGGTTTTGGATAATGTCTAAATACATGGGAAATATATGGTTTATATTTTTAGCATCATTTTATTCTCTAGATGTTGACTGTATTGCTTTTGGTGTGACCAAGTCATCTTGAATATCCATCACATAGAGATAAGATGAGTTATTTGTGGAATTTTATTATAGGATGGAACTCTACTTAAAGAGTACGTATATTTTCTTATGTTCGTAGTCGATATCAAAAATACTCTCCAATATTACGAAAAGGAACATAAAGAAAAAAAATGTTGTATGTTTAACTTTCTTACTGGAGAATCAATGACTGTTTAACCTATCACGTGTTTGTGGTTTTTGGGTAGTTACCTTTCCCTTGATCATGTTTTCTATAACTCTCCATTAGAAGATGATGGTTATTTTCCTCTTTTATCTCAACATTTTCCTGGAATTATTGTATGTGTTATCATATTCGATATTTATAAATCTCTTTTATTCTTTTAATTTGATATTTTTTTGACTTTTTTTCGATGTGGGACTTTCAATGGTGTTTTCATGCCCAATTTTAAAATTGTGAGGATGCAGTTTCCAAAAGGGGGAAGGATTTTGTGACCCAGGTTTTTATAGAATAATAATTTTTTATTTATATTAATATGTATGAATAATATATTATTTTTATGTTAAAAGAGATTTTATTTTATGATAGCGTACCCAACCCGCAACAACCTGCTTCTTTGTTATCTTATATTGCACACAACATTGAGTAATACTAAAAAATAATTGAATAATAATATTATTTTTTAAAATATTAGTTAACACCAAGCCATTGGAATGAAGGGAATGAATAGTATCAAATGAATTTTGAAATATAGTTTACACATGATTAAAAGATGATTCATTGATTACCAAATTTATTAGAAATGGAAATAAATACCAATTGAATATAATGGATGTGTTTTTATGAAATCATATTTAAAATAAAATATTTTTGTATTCATATCACACATTAGGGATTTTTATTTAATGAAAAATATATGATATATATTTAATGTAATGTTTTAAATTCAACTTATATATTTTCTTGACATGATATATGAATGAATTCAATTTTTTTAATAAAAGAAATATGTTTAAAAAAATGTAATCTTACATAATTTTGATTGAAAACAATTTTTATATCTATTTATTGAAACCTTTAAATGTTTTATATATAAAAATTAAACTTCTTATTTTGAACCAAAGCATGAAAATATACTTTCAATGCAATGTTTTGGTATATTTCATCTAAAGTTCATTTTTAATGAATATTGAAAAATATTACATTTTTATTCAATACTCCCTGTAAATCTAAATTATTTAAATAGTTAAGATGTAATTTTCATTTTTTAAAGTTTAATTGAATTATATTTGTATAATTTAATCCAATATTGGTCATTTTATGTTGGTTCAATTTTAAGGTAAACATAATCTCATGGTAATCTTTTGATTATTTTTTCTTCATAAAAACTTTCTTTTTGGTTTTGACAACTGAAATTAATTTTAAATTAAATTGTGTTACTTATATGTTATGAATTTGTAAAAATGGATACAATATTTGTAATATAGAGGTCAAAATTGTGTAAATTGGAAACTGTTATTAATACACATTATTAACAGTAACTTCATAAAATATTTTATTTACCATTCTTAAAGGAAAAATCCAGTAAATAAGAGAAAAAAATAATACTATAATAATATTTAATTACCATTGCACATGTCCTAAAATGATTAGACGTGATATTTACGACCTCTTTCTTCCTTGGGTCAATTTTAGGAGCCCATGGAGACACTTTTGTGTGAAAATGACATTTAAAAACTTTTAATTTAGTTTTAAGGAAAATATAACCTAAACATGTATCTTTTAGTAAACAGATTTTTATTAGGGGTTATATATGTTTTCCTTCAAACTATAAATAGTCATTAGAAATTTAAAAATATTTATAACATCATGGTATTTTATTTATAATTTTATGACATCATATAAATAAATATATTTAAGACCCAATGATGATGTATTGGTTGCCTTATTAATTAAAGTTTTAAATAAATGAGATTATAAATATTAAAATAAATTTATTTTCATATATTTATGACATACACTAATTATAGGTATGATTATTACTTATTATATTTTAATTTATGATGTTTTTTCGATATAATCATGTTTTTATGGGTTTTTAAAAAATTCATGAATTGAATATTATAAAAATTGAAATAAATGGGTTTTGAAAAAAAATGTATTTTATTAAATTATATAATAGTTCAAAAAATCGTATATTCATAAGAATGACATAGTAAATGTTTTGAATGTTCATTAATTAATGTCCTGGGTTTTTATTGGTATTTTATAGTATCAATATGAACCATATAACATGAATATATACAAAAAGGCAGGGTAAGAGTCACTTAAGTTAACTAAGGGTTTAAACAAAATGATAAGGATCAATTTTAAACCCCAACATTTATAAAATCTACTGGTTGGGAGGATTTAGAATATTTATCATTTTATCATTAAATTAAATTAGTTTTTGGCCTTTTTAAATTCAAAATTCAGTTTATAATGAAATTATAATTTAGTCATTTCTAAAGTACCCCTCCCACCTCTTATAAAAGGCCACCACCTCTAACCCCATACTCACACCACTCAAGCCTCTTGGATCAAAAAAACTATGCTCCAATAATCTTCCAAAATCTCTATTTATCTACTAGAATCCTTACCATAGATAGAAGCAAATTCAAGAATGCATTTTGTCTCAAATCAAAGGGACTTACTCGTTTTCAGAGGTTTTGTCTTCTCTATAGTTCCTTTAAAATATTCTGCTTCTTCACTCCCAATTCTGTTATAATTTTTTTATTATATAACATGACCATAATCTTTAATAAACTAGGAATTTTTATGTGATGTATTCAAACTACACATACACACACCTCCATCTAAGGGATTAAGAATATATTGTATCTGTGGACGGTGAATTACTGTCTCACGAAAAGATGATTGTTCAATTATCTCCAACCAACTCTCATGGTAGAAATTATGATAGAACTGTATTAATATGTTATATATTATCTTTATTTTATCATTATTTTTCTTATAAATTTATTTAATATATATTTTATTCCTTTCATGATGTGTAAATGGGATAAATTCATTTGAGGAAGCATGAACAACCACCCCCTCAATGTGATATTACTCGTTCAGGATATACGTGTAATGTATAAATGATGGAGTTACTAAAATTATTTAACATATATAGAATGTTATATTATAATGGAATTACAATATACCTATATATTTTTATTATTTTATTACATTAAATATGATATAGAAAAGAAAGTAGCGGTCATGCGTACATACAATTTACTATCTCGATGAATGGTGCATTTCATTTATTATCTTCAAATGAAATGGAATATTATAAATTAATATATACTAGATATATATGATATATATATATATATATATTCTGGAGATAATTGATTTTTACGACATGGATAAATTGTACTTATAACAATATCATTTTCAACTCAAGTACCCAATATCGACAAAATGACCGATATTAAGATAAATAATTAGGTATTTTATACATCATGTTAATATGTTATATAAAATTAATTATAAACATGAGAAAGGTTCTATATTATGTATATATTAACTTACATTTATTATTCAGGAAATTAAAAACGAACGACTCATGTCTGACACAAGGTCAAGAACTTCATCTCAATTTCCTTCCATTGTGGAATATTGTGATAATATATACCTCCTTATATTATATACTGTATAATAAAACCCTTTGAAATTTTAATTCATTCAAAGGGAATATATTTTCTAATAATAGTTTTATTAAATGACAAAATTTAATATTTCTTATGTATGTGGTGACAATGACATCTCTGTCGTCATAATCGTTATTTAGATTCCTCTATAAGCCTTAATGTTTTTAAAGGGAAACTAAATGAATGATTCCCTTTTGGTATGTTATGGTATTGAAAACGGTTCTTGAAATGGATTGAGTATTTCAATATCTAGATGTATTTATTGTGATTGAAAATTAAATTTTATTATAAAAATGTTGATATTTTCACTAATTAGTGTGTTCTGATTCTGTAATGGTACTTGGACATTTGACAGATGGTTATGAGATAAACCAAATGACAGGTGGTTCCATGATAAACCAAGGATGTGTGGTTACATTATATCATCCAATGCATTGGTTATAGAATTCAATCATATTATTATTCCATTTAGTGATATGATTTAATGTCGAACATTTGGTCATTCCATTTATATATGTTTATGTCCTAATTTAACCTTTATATTCTATTTGTTTCGTTCTATTGTCATTGTGGTAATATTTCAGTTAAAAAAATGGCAAGAAAATAGTTTATATTTATGGAAGGGGTTTTCCAATTTCATTAATTTTAATGGAATTACATTATGATAATGTATTCATGGTTTACGTGTTGTTTCAAAGAAAAAAATAGTTTTCCTTATTTATATATCTCTTACATATATTTGTATTCTCGTCCCATTTTTTGAAATTTTTTTCACATTAAATAATGATAAATAGTTTCAAGGATGGGATTAAGTAAATGTTATGCTGTTTAAATCATGTAACTAAACATGTCTCTCTTTTAAACGTTTTTGTTTTATATAAAAATGGATAGTGAGTAGAATTTCCAACTTGAAAAAATCTAGTTGTTATGTATATGTTATGGCCTAATTATTAAGAGCTCTAAACCTAAAAACATCATCACTGTGAATTATTAACATAATTAAATTTTATGTAATGTTTAAGGTTGGGGCCTCACACCACACCTAGATCAAAATGCACACGTTGTGGCCCTACATCGCATCCCAAGTAGGGTATCACATTTAAAGCTGGGTACCACATTTATTAACAAATGTAATAATTAGTCCCTAGTGACTACACCAACACCCTGCCTAAACATAAATGTCAGGTAATGGCCTGCCAGGTACAACCAGTGACCCTATAGATAGGTGGTCCCCACCATGGTGCTCACCCATGTTCCTGATTGGCTCATCTGACTAATGAAAATCGCCACATGCCAATACATGTCCTTTCTAGTGTGCTTTGTCCTCACCCACCCAAATAATAGGAAACAACCATGATGGTAACCCATCATTATAACTAATCCAAGCCAAGAACACTTAATTGTGTTGTTTTAATCAGGTAGCCTCCTGAAATGGAAGGTGAACCTTGTTGAAGTGAGTATTATCATTCAGCCATTTAACCCTTTACCATTTTGGGGTGTTACATCCATGATAAGTGATGATTTAAAAAGAAACACATACCTATGTGAAGGTGGTAGTCCACCCGTACACATCGTTATATTACTACATATTGGTATATTTTAGATACATGTTTTTTATATCACAATTCCATGGATCTATTTCAAGGAGGTAAATTAGGAAAGAAAAACGAAACACTTTGTTAAATAACTAAATCTTATATTTTGTATAACCTCCATATATTTGTAACACAAACATTCATAATAATGTATTTTATTCAATCGAGTATCTCAAAATAATGGCGTGGGGGTCATCATGTTATTTGGGTTGGTATGTCATTATTGTATGAGGATCATGAAATGTGAGGAATAAAAGAGGTTTTCGGTCCTTTTATAACATATGAGAGGATATCTAATGGATTTACATAATGTATTAAATAAAATAATTGATGTTAAAGTGGACCCAAATTTAATATTTCAAACTTATGATTGTTATTAGTTTAAATAGTATCCATCTACATAATTTATACATTTTAATGTGAATTTATGATCCTAACCTTTTAAATTTATTCATCATTAAATGTTTTAATGATTACAATGAGAATAGTTATTTTTAAATTTTAGGGGTAGAAAATATATTATAAAATTAAATGTTTCCCATAAAAGATAAATTTAGTATATTATTGACTATATCAAATTTAAATGGCCATTTATGTTATTTATATTAATTTTAAATACTTTATTAAAATAACATTTTTCATCAAATTCTAATAAAATCATTTTCGGTACACCTCATTTAATTTTTCATTAATAAATATAAATATTATAAGAAACATTGAATGAATACTTTTATTTAAATTATAATATATTTTATTTTTATATAAAAATCATTTAACAAAAAATATTTCCCAAAAAGTACTATATTTGGAGTAATAAAACCATTTATTTGATATTTCAACTATTTAAAAAATAATTGTGTTGGAGTTACATTAAAGTTTTAAGTAAATATTTGTTCACTAAAAATATTAAATAAATTAGAAAAAATAAAATTTTAATATTAAAAATATAATTTCCGAATAATTAAGTAATTATTTGCATCCATACCAAAAAATATTATAGGTATTAAAAGATAAGAAGTGAACTTTTGGATATAGTTTCATTCTGAAATATAATATATTGTATGTTATTAATTGAAAATAGAAAAAATTTCTTATTTAAAAATATATGAAGGTGGTGGTAAATGTATTTTCATCCAATGAATGATATGAATTTTTTGGATGATTTATAAGCCTTATTTTATTTATTTAACCCGCTTCAACTTGTTTCTACCATTCCTTAGTGAAATTTTTTTTCCCAAGGTTACTAATCATTGTGTCCAAAAATAAATATGACCTATTTAATGAATATGAAATTGATGATTACAAATGTGGAATCTATTTTATCATATCAATTTTATATAATTAACAATATATATGTTTCAGTTAAATCCACAAAACTAGAAAAAACATTCATGAAGAAATCATTTTAATTATACAAACTAATTTTGTATTCCAAAAATTTATGATAATGATGAATAAAAATATATAAATATGAATATTTTTTTATAAAAATATAAATACCATCTATAGAAATAATTCATGAAAGATGCATACATTATAATTTTCGGAAATAAAATGATATTTTTCTTTAAACGTTTTATTCTTTGAATTTCAGTAAAAAAATTGTTTCTAAAAAATCCTATAATATAAACTTGTAATAATGTTTATATGTTAATATTAGAAATAATTTAAATTCTATAAAACAATATTTCAAAAAATAGGTAGATTTTAATAATAATTTTCTCTCATAACAATCAATTAAATTCATTTTCGAAGAAAAAAAAATCATGAACTATGAAATTGAATGAATACAAATACATTATTTATTAAAAACATATTTTGTATATATTTTTATTTATTATTACTATTATATATATATATATCATAAGGTGGATACTTGTGTTCATAAATTCCAGTTCAATGACTACGTTATAAGTTGAATATTTTAAATATATTTATTTTATGGTTAATTCTCCATCAAAAATGGGTGTCATATATTTTATCAATCATAGTATTCTATTACAATATTATGCTATTACATTAAACCTCTATTTGATGAATTTAACACCAGAAATTTATTATTGAGCTTAGTAATTAGTGGTTTTACATTTGAAAATACAATTTTTGGAATTCCCAATCCATAAAAATAATTATTAAAAGAATTTTTTCAAAATATAAAATTGGAATTATGAAGATCATATAAAATGACACCAAACTCGGTTCTAAAATAGGATAAAATTAGTTATAAGATTTAATATAGATATATAAAAGAAAAATAATCTCCAAATAATGATGTTGAGTGACATAGAACCATGATCACATGAATTTGAAGGATCATTATTAAGTAAATTTTCATAAAAATATAAACCAATTAGGTCTAAAAAATCATTCAATTCATCCGAAAAGATTATAAGATAAGAAAATATTCTCATTATTGAAAATTTATATATATATATAAGTGTGGGATCATTTTATCTTTATGATAGATAATGTGAGAGAATATACCACATTTATTTCTTCAAATCCACACATATAGTTTTATCCACTGGTTGTCTATTTCAATCATTTTCAACCTCTATCTCATATCATATTCCAAAAATGAATATCCAAGATAAATATATCCTATATATAATTTCTTCAAATCAACCTCTATTAGATCATGATATATATATAAAAAAGACAATATATTCTTCTTGGATATTCTTTAGACAAAATAGTTATTAGATAGAATGATAATAACCAAAATAATTAATCCTTTATATGATGAATTGACAAACATGACTTCAACATTTCTTTTGTATCAAAAAATGATAATCCTAGATCATTCCATTAATACTTATCCTTATATAAAATTATCCTCAATAACCTAGATAGTTGAAAAAACAATTACCACAATGGATGTCTCATACCATTCATCTTGCTCACTAAAAAAATTAAATAGGTTTCTTAGGAAATAATCATTCATGTAAATACTAAGGGTAACGTAAAACTAAAAAATACCAAATATCACCCAAAATTTCATGATTAAAAATAAAATTCAATCACTTATAACCTCAAAAGTTTTTTTATTCCTTTGAAATAATGATCAAACAGAAACAAATAATCCCATAATAGAATAGATAATTATTTAGTTAACCACATAGAAAAAATCATATACACTTTTAAATTATATAAATAGTTCTACGATACAGACAATAAAATACTGAAAACTACAATCACATAAACATAACTTAAAACTATTAAATTTTATTACTTTGGTATGAATAAATGGGATTAAATTTTAACTATACATAATTACAACTAAAAATTAAATTAATGGATCACTTAACTTAATAAATACCGTTTAGGTTTAGAGTTTCATTAAATTTGTAAAATTTAATATTACCCATATTATTAACTAATCATTTTTTTCTCAATACCCATATTTTAATTTTATATATTTTATCTTCCCATCCAACCCATGTGGAACAATTATAGAAATGTTAGACATAAAAAATATCTTTATAAAATAGGTAAATTAAAGATACGATAGATGATTTTAAATTCGATGAGTGTGTATACATCAGAATTAACAATTAAATAACTTCAGTGTCATGAAGATGAGAATAATGGAATAAGAACATATTCAATTTTGATTTTTATTTGATAATATAATTCAAACTGATAAATATTTTGATCATCAATTATATGGAATGTAATGAATCTTTATTAAATTAAATAATCAAGATAATCAATACTCATGTGCCATGGGATGTTAACATTTATCAAGAGAACAACAAGAAATGTTATATATAAAAGAAAAAGAATATATAAATGTTGAAATATTGTAGTTTTCATCTATATTCACTCTTGTATGAAATACTTTAATATTTGTTAAATTTAAAAGAGATACATCCCAGGTTAACTCCAAGAATTATCCCCATAAAGACAAGGGACATTTCCAAATGAATGTGATGTTTATATTAAGATCACCAAATATATAATCTATATTAATTCTCCCATATTAAAAAAATCCATGTTTCATTAGTAAATATGACACACTATATATTTAATTATAATAATAAATCATTTAACAAAATATTTTATTTCATTCCGACTTTATTTGCATATGGAAATAAGATGAGTTTCATTATAAAATATTTAAAATATCATCATAATCCAATCGATGAAATATGATATATGGAAATTATTGATCATTTTCATATGGGAATATTTTAATCATTAATGAATCATGAGACAGATAAAAATAAAATGAAAAGAACATTTGAAACAATTCATTAAAATATGTTCAAATGGCATTCTCATTCAGTACCATTAAAATCAATGAAACTAAAAAATTATTTAGAATTATTTATAATTGAATGTAAAATTATAAAGAAATATTTAAAATTATTATTATGATTTAGAAAATATATGTTTATAACCAAATGGATAAAAATAAATATTCATTACAATCATATATAAATAGATTCAAAATTACATTTGTGGAAGAAATTGATATTTAATTCTATTGAGAAAATTATACATTAGATAAATGATAAAGGACAAAAATATATGGAAACAATTATTTTTATAAATTATGTTCAAAAAAATATTTATTGATTTGTTATATGGGAAAAAATGAACCTTAATCAAATAAAAATTATATTCCATTTCATAAAAATATTGTCAGGAAATTTAGGTACCAAGGAGAGGAAAATTAACTTATCTCATGTAACCCTCATAATTAAATGGAGTATAAGAATATATATTTGGTTCATGAAATTTTTATCATATTAATTATAAAAGAACCATGAATATTAACAACCTTAATTAGAAGGGAGATTGTACATAAATTCTCTACTACTTTCAAAACATTCAAATAACAATTTTACAAAAGTAATAATATGATATGGATATATAAATACAATCAATAACAAGAATTAATGTTTCAAAAATCATTCATTGCATACTATTTATGTAATGTCTCAAACCTCTCTAGTTCAATCCAATGTGAAAATCTGGTGTATGAGTTTTTTGGGTGGTCAAGGTGACTTATTACTAACACTTTTCCAGTTTTCTCATTTTTTGGGAAGTGTTATAAGGATGGTTGGTCATATATCAGTATGTCATCTATTGGTAAGCCATTTTTTTGTTGGGCATCTATCAGTTGTTTATCTATCGATAGGTCATCTATCAGTAGGTCATCTGTTAAAATATTTTCTATCAGTCGATCAATTTTTGATAGGTCAAATATCATTAGGTCATATATCATTTGGAATATAATGTTTTTATAATGGTGGGTCACATCAATGTGTCGCGTTAGTGACTGGTGTCAGTAACTAACATTGGTGTGTCACATCAGTGACACACGTCGATGACACATTTTGGTCAGTCATTAGTGAATATTGCTTCTAGTATCCAATGGTTTCACCCCTTTGATACTATCATTGATGTAAGATTAATTCAATGACTTTATTTATTGTATATAATGTCAGATCAATGCCCATAAATCCTATATCAATTTTCATATGCATTTGGGTGCCATTACTCGGTCAAACTGCATAGTCTTGTCCATATCATCCATTAATAAAAAATCAAAATTGTATCATACCCACTGATCTATTTACAATTTCAAATGGATAGAGATAAATTTTATCATTTTCTACCTTCTCTTTTCTATTGGAGTGAGACACCCCAACCATTATTCACATTGTATTCATGTGATCTAACTGAGATCCATGGGTCATTTCCCTTTGTATTTTTTCCTACTGCATGCCCATCCCTATTTTTTTGAAACCATGAATTGTTGATTAGTCTTCAATATAAGGTATGTTCGAGAATTGTTCTTATTTTTTCAATGATCTATTTCCACCAATTTCTACATTCCATGTGATTTTAGGTTATCACCTTGTTTCTATTGGAGATTTCTCAATTGTTGGTTGGTGAAGTTGTGTCATGGTGCCCTCAAGTGTTTGTAGCAATTGTAGGAGATGTGATCATGATCTAATGTGTTGGACCATTATGGTGAAAATAAAATTAGAAAACATTTGGGGTAGGGGATTCATAGATTCTCTATTTTATTTAAATTTAGTCGTATAGTTTGCAAGATTTATCCTCAAGATCAAAATGAAATTGAAATAATAAATATTTAAACTGGATTAAAGAACTGATATGATTTTCATAGATATTTTTTCCTCATAAAATTCTAGATAGTGTGTTATCTATTCTTTTCTTATGTAGCATGTCGTTCTTGATAGAATTTGGCAATGAACATAATGCTGGAATTAATTGATAATTACTTCCTTAAAGATTTTGTGGCGCGATTAATGAATCTGGTTGTTGTTGTTGTAATTTTATGACAATCCAGTTGATATAGTTTTGCATTTTTAATTGAATTAGTTAATTAAATATTGAATAAATTACATGTTTTGTGTTAAAATATAATACCTTGTAGGGTTCTGAGTTAACTTTTTTATTATAAAGCCCTAGTACCTTATGCTTTAGAGATATGAGTTCATGTTATGTGTGAAGGATGAATGACTTGTTTAAGGCCAAATGCATAGTTGGTATGTTGTTTTTTACTACTGGTTTGTCAAGGTCTGCTACTGGGATAGATGAACCTAGAATTATATTATGGTATGTAGGGGTAGGGAGGAACATTGGTGGTTGTGATATTAGTGAACACCTCGAGTGGTGAGATGAATCAGTTTATGTGTATAGGAATTAGGTATGACACTATAGATGATGAAAGGGTTGGAAGATGGACATACCCATGAATGTGAAAGTCGTTGATGCCGATTAAATTATTAATTTATCTATTTTACCCTCCATACTACATGAGTTAGATGGTATTCCTTATCCTCCATCTAAAATAGTGAAAGACACATGGGGTATGCGACTTGATTTCCAAGTTTTTCTTCTCAAGGATTGATTTGTATACGCACCTACTACATGTGTCTGAGGAAAATTGACAGTGTTTTCATAAAAAATGGAAAATTGGTCATATTAATAATGTTTATTTTTTATATAGGAATGATCGTTGGACGTCTCTCAAAAATCATTTGTGGGTTAAGAGTGTGCATTTTTAAAAAATAATTGTTAAAATTGGGGTGGTTTTGAAGATAGTTTTAGGATGAAATGACTTAATTAGAAGTTTAAAATTTGTGAAACAAAATGGATTTTAAAAAATATGAGATAAAAGTTTTCGCTGTGATTTCAATATACACATTTAAAGTTCATTGTTCATAGATATTCATTTAGGTTTGGAGTAATTCCATTGATAAAATTAATTGGAATCTCGATTAATTCCTAAGATTTTATTTCATTGCTTAAAGAACCAAACCTTGACATAACAAGCATATTGTCAAGGTCCAAAACATATTCTTGAAATAATAGCTTCCAATGAATATTGAAATCTCAAGAAAGTGACTATGAAAATGATTCTTTTGCTGCCCAATCAGAACAAAACATGTCACACACTCAAAATCTCACACCGATTGGTTAGAAATTAATAGTATCTCAATTACATGCATTAAAAAAGAATTAAAATGTAGAATTATGTAATATGAATTGAATGAAATTTATTCACACCCAAATTACTCCAAACTAGTAGCTAAAATAATAATCCTAACTCCCATGACATCTGTGTAGCTCACTTACAACGAATGCCCACTGTTTAGCTCGACATCGGGAGGAGGAGGAAGCTCTGGTGGAACTTCATTTCCTTATGTATCCCCTGAGGATGATATGGGCCTCCAGAAAATCCAGGAAGAGGGGGAGACACCTCTTGAACATAAAAATGGTAGAGGTTCACTTCTGGTTTGATCTTGCTAAATGGGTTCCCAATGTGCTTTTTATAGCAAAATTGGGAAGTGGTTTTATGCACCCAGATTAGAGTAATCATCTTAAAGGTTGTTTTCGGAGACTATACAGTCTAATCTCCATTTTGAAAAAACATCAAATTTGTATCCCAACATCTTGGTTTTCACCACTGATTGTATGGAATCAATTGGTCTATCACTTCTTAAGATATCAACATATTACCGAACACCACTTTTGACTTTGTGCATATCTTGTGTCTTGGAGATATCAGTTAGGATGTTCCCCATAGAAGGGGAATCTGGAATGGTTTTATTTGAGATGAAATTTACCTTATTAAATTATTAACCATAACAAAAAATTTCAGCCCATTTGAATGCACGGTCTAGTAGGACTCTACAGATTAATCCACTGGTGTGCCTGGATCCTCCGTAGTTTGGCCCATATTTCTTGGACATCATCATGGGTGCCCCAAATTACCTCCACCTTCAATGATATTATCCAAACAAGTAACATTGTAATTATTATCAGTGATAAACATAATATAATTGAATCAAACATGAAATTTATTTTTTATTATATTTGGAATTTATAATACAAATTCAGTTTAATACAATGGTGTAAGGGTGAAAATAACAAAATGAATCATGGTACTATCACACCCCCACATCTAATCATTTTTAATCATGGTAAAAGGTACATTTTTATAAATTATTCATGTATATATTACCAAAATCATGAATATTTAACATTTGAGGAAATTTTAATTTATTAATGTAATGTGATCAATGCACAAACCACCCCAAGGAATTCATCCTACTGAAAATGGAAAAATATTTCTCATAAATCACATCAAAATGAAATTCAATGAGAATCATGATACCAAATTAAGAATGGCATTTAGAATTCAACCATGCCACTAACTCACCATGCATGTTTTTGAAAACAATTCCATGCTATTTTTTCCACTTTCTAACCAATAAATATATGTTATTTTAACATTTTTCAGCATAAAATTTTTTTTACACCAAACATGCCCTACATCCTTTGCAATCATATTTTGGGACCTAGTCACATAAGTATTCCCAGATGTCAAACCATAAGTTCCCGACATAAATATCCCGGTATATTGCACATCTCATCGCTCCACTCATCTATAATTTTTTGTTTTTTTTATGATTCATTTGGAACAAATATCAAACTAATATCTCAACCATTGTTTGATGTCCTCATGACACTAATTGTAAATTTTATAACAAGATAAAATGTTGAGGAGGAGTGGTTTTTACCTACACAAGAAAAAACATAATTTTTTTTATCTCATATATTTATTTCATTTTTTTTGAGTGTGTGAAAGAGTCGAATATCAGGTACACATGCATAGGTCAATCTGGTGTAGTAATGAAATAGTATAGATAAAGAACAAATGTATGGAAATATCTCTTTAAGATGAAAAATCAAAATCTAACATATATTTACCATCTATTAAGTAATAATCATTAACACTTTTTGTTTTAGTGTAAAAATGTGTGGAGATACTCGTGTAAATGTTCTCCCAAGAAAAACTCACAGAAGGGAACCAATAATCTCAGAGGTTTCAAAGAGATACAACTATTTATATCATTGATAGAAAACCAATTCACGAAAAATCAATTCCTGATGTCAAAATCATAAAAACATTCATTCCATAACTGTATTAGGTTTTAATCAAATGTTAAATCAACATGGAATAATAAATTTCAACATAAATTTTCTGTAAGTTCCATGATTTTTGTGACCAGAAGGGGGGAAGTAAAAATAACATAAAGAAGGCAAAAAAGAGAAGAAAAAAATAATGAAAATTACTAATTATCCTAGGAATGTACCCACCCCCACAACTAAAGTGTGTTGTGTCCTCACTATAATAGAATAGAATGTGGGAAGGAAGGATAAAACCTAGTGACTGTCATTCATATATTTCTTCATGAACATGGAGTTCCTCCATCGAGGACTCTGAAACGGATTCCTGGAAGTGCTTTAACTGATACACATTAATAGTGAATTTTTGCCTAGTTTTTCTTATTTTGAACATGGACAACACCGAATGGAGAGACATCAGTAATAGTGTATGGTCCAAACCAAAGGCAACAAAGCTTACCTAGATGAAAATTCATATTTTCATTCTAGAGGAAGTCCTTCTGCACAATGTGGAACAGCAACGAAGGAATATATGGTCATGGGCAGCCTTGGTTCTGTCCTTATAAATCATAGAGTTATCACATGCTTCTCTTATAATTTCTTCCTTCTCCTCAGTATGAATCTTCCTTTGAGAACCCACAGAAGAATGGTTAGAATTTCATTGTTTGATGGCCCAGGAGGATCGGTGCTAAATCTCAACCGGGAGGTGACAACAATTTATAATCACTAGTTGATATTGTAAAATTACTATTGGAGTTTTAAAAGCAATACGGTAAACCCATAAAGAATCATCTATTCGAAGACTCCATTCTTTACTATTAAGATGAACCTTTTTTTCATGAATCTATTTTACCTATATATTTGACACCTCGTCTTGACCATTATTCTCTGGGTGATATGCAATAAACACTCTATGATGGACCCCATACCGACGCAATAGTGATTTCATTGTTCGTTTGTAGAAATGAGAACCCTGGTCATTTAGGATTAACCTATGTAATCCAAAGCAACAGAAGATTTGGGTTCCCAAAAATTCTACAACAACCACAGAATCATTAGTCCTTGTAGCTTGCACCTCTACCCATTTTGACATGTAATTAAATTTCAGATTAATGTACATGTTTCCAAAGGAATTCAGAAATGGCCACATAATGTCAATACTAAAAACATAATAAATGTCATGAAAGATAAATGGTTATTGTATAATTTTATAATTTTAGATATATTACCCATTCTTTGACAACAAAGACATGATTTACAAAAATCATGGGCATTCTAAAAAAGTGATTGCCAAGAAGGACCAGAATCAATTATTTTGAGGGTAGTCCATTAGGGACTAATGTGGACCATATAAGCCAGAGTGGGATAGAATCTAAGGATGGACTAAAAATCACTATCAGGGACACAATACCTAAGGAATTGATCACTACATGTGTGCCATAGGTAGGTTTTTTCCCAAATGTACCAATTAGACTCATGTTTTAGATGGTCGGCCCTATTTTTTTCAAATTAGTAGGAATTTAAGATGTTACAATATAATTTAAATTTTCATCATTCCATGTAATTTCATATTGTACTTGGTATATTTTCTCGTCCAAAAATATTACATTTATATGAATTCAAAGAGATGACTCAATGTCTGCAGATGGGTGGATCCAACAGATATGGTCAGTCACCACATTATCTACTCCATGTTTATCTTTAATTTCTTGATTGAATTCATGAAGGAGTAGCATCCAGTGAATGAGGCATGGTTTGGAATCCGGATTCATATGGAGATATAGGAGGGATATATGGTTTGAGAGCACAATGTCTTTAGTCCCTAAAAGTAACAACTGAAATTTATCCATGCCAAACATAATGGAAATGAATTCATTTTTAGTTGTTGGGTAGTTTTATTGGGTAGGTTCCAATGTACCTGAGGCAAAAGAAAATACATGTGGAGCTCGATCGAACCTTTGTGGAAAGACTGCCCCAATTGCATTATAGAGGCGTCACACATGAGCTCAAATGGTAAATCCTATCAAGGAGTTTGGATTACTGGGGTGAAATGAGACTCCATTTTAACTTATTAAAATCACCCTCATATTCTTTATCAACAAAAAAATCAATTTCTTTTTGGAGTATTTGGTGAAGGGGTGGGAAATATTATAAAAGTCATGAATAAAACGATGGTAAAATCCATCATTTCATAGGAAAGACCAGACATCCAGTACATTTTTTTTTTGAATTTTAGGGAAGCAATGATATCCAATATTGATTTATCTACTTGGATTCCATCCCTAAAAATGAAATTTCCCAAATCTATACCTTTTTGCACCATGAAAGGGAAATTCACATAATTTAATATTAGAATCCTTTCAATACAGTGATGTAGGACTAATGAAAAACTACTCAAACATTCATCAAAAGTCATTACATAAACAATGAAATCATCAATGAATACATCTAGGAAATTCTCTAGGTAATCTGAAAATAAACTAACCATGCATCTTTGGAATGTACCCGGATCATTTCCCAGACCAAATAGCATCATCTTATATGAAATTATGCCTAATGGGAAAGTGAAGGTCTTATTTTCCTAGTCCATGGGGGATATATAGATATAAAATTATCCATAATACCCTTCAAGGAAATAGTACTGTGACTTACCCTCAACCCTCTCTAGCATTTGTTCAATGAATGTAAAAGAGAAATGAGAATTCATAGTCTGTTGGTTTAGTCTGAAATAGTCTATGCATACATGTAAACTATTCTTAAAAAAAGTTGCTACCAATTCATTGATTTCATTTTTGAATATAGTAAGTGTCACGACCCCCTCCCCACAAAGTGTACCCCTCCTGGGCCGGCAATGTGAAAAGGGAGATAATGACCCCCGAGTCCCGCCTCCAGTAGGCCCCGGGTTGGCGACTAGCACCGAGGGTATAATACACACACAAATGGGAGGAATTACCCTCTAAGAGAACACATGCAGAAGAGAGAGATAGAATAGAATCCAAACAACTCCAACTCATAACTGAAATGTAAAAGAAACCCAAGTACATATATGAAATGTCATGCAAAAGTACTACAACTGAAAGGGGAAACTAAAAGTACCCAAAAGAAAGTAAAACGACAGCGACCACAAGCCCGAACAGCTCCTCCTCCAACCGCAAGCTAGTAGTAACCAGCTTGATCTCCAACCTGCTCCAAGTGACCTGAAAAACAGTTTATATGTACATAGGGTGAGTATAATAGTATACTCAGTAGGATCCTCCCCAAGACTCTCGTGCAAAAGTAAAGAAAGCATGCTAAAGCCCAGTGAACAACAAGTGAAACTAACTCGTCACCTAAACAGGTATACTATGTTCCCAACCTCACCAAGGCTACTCTCACCAAGTAACGCATACAAGAATATAGCATGTAGTAAAGAATATCAAGGGTACCCCGCTACTACTTCCCCACTGGTTTGCCGCTTTGCCCCAACGACATACGTCCTGTGCATCTCTCTCCAAAGGCTTGCCCGTATCAACATGGGTCAAGCTCCACAATATGCACCACGCGCACCACATAGGCTTGCCCGCAGACACCTGGGCTAAGCTCCACACAATCCTCACAACCAAAAGTAACCAAGTAGTTTCCGGGAGCCACCACAGCTCGCATAACGTGTATCATACGTCGGGTATTATACCTCAAGCCATTACAGCCCATACACCGAGTAAGGATCCTCAAGCCATCACAGCCTATACACGTTACACCTATAGTAGTCCATAGGATACTATATCCAGAATATATGTGTGTGAAATAACCACAAGCCATTACAGCCCTCTACACACATATATGGGTAAAACTAACCACTGTGCCTACCAGCACTAAGATCTACCAAGAGAAGAGAGCGGGGCCAAAGGGGGTAGTCAGCCATTCAACCTCCCATCAGAATGTTGGGGAAAACACCCCCCCAGGGCTCAGAATCCCCGGGGTGTCAGTTGCCCTTACCGACAGGGTGGAGTAGCGTATAGAAACACAAAAAGTACAGAGTATATAAGTAACTCACATCCACACTATGGGCATTACCTAGTCATAGATACAACTGCAGCTAACGTCTCTCAGACTCCAGGCTGCTACTTCTAAGACTAGGTATCCTATAAGCACACAACCAATTGAAGAGCTTTATTAGATTACTCCATTCTCATTTATCAGTTCCACTGTACATTAGTTAATTCTTTAACCATTAATTAAGATTGAACAATTCCCCATTTAACTGAAATGGCGTCACTTTCAATACAACTGCTCCTTTTTAATATTCACATCACCTTTAAATTCTAGCATCTCCATCCCCGTGGATTTTCACCATTTAATCAAACATTCATTACAGAAATACTTTTCCACATTCCCAGGCATTCTAGAAAAACATCCTATGCTTCTAAACACAAAGGAGGCTCAACACGGTGAGTAGATATACTACCCGTCGAGTCTTTGCCGCCTATAGAAAGAGCATAGACCCATCCTCCATCGAGAGGCTAAACACGGAAAGCACGTGGCATACCCCGCGTGTCTTCGCCTCCTTCGGAAAGAGGGTAAGCAAGACCAGCTGCCTTGAGCAGTGGGGAAAAGTAAAGAAGATAAACAATCAAACCAACCTCCAACATCAAACCATCACATTCATCTCATACCATCACCCTTGGTGTCCTCCCCGACACCCATATGCATAAACCGATGCATCTCGCCACACTAGGCATCATCCGCTGCCACAACTATAAGGCCTCCATGCCTCCACATATCACAACAACCATCCAGGCTCACATCACAGCACAAGCAGCAGGAAAACAAACATCACAAAATGGGCTCTCGGCCCTTTAACAAACAAGAGGGTAACTCAGAACCCTTTTTGAAATTCCAACATAATCTGTTTTCTAAACCATATTGAATTAACAGATTTGTAATTCGTAGGTTCCAATCATGGATACCTAATCAGTAAGCTATCACAATTAAATAACCATGCTTACTTCCCTAATTTTATTATCCTCAAATTAGAACAACTACAACAACGACAACAACCAGATTAATTTACATGCCTCTTTATCTTTAGCCAATTAATCAACAATTAATTCCGGCTTTACGTTCATTATCAATTTCTATCATGAAAGAACGACAAAACAAAGAAACATAGATATCACTATATCTAGGAAAACATGAGGCAAACCGTCATTACGGTATAAAGCAACAGCATGCGATCTACCAATTCTTTTAATCCGGTTCAAGTATTTAATTAGGTCAATTTCATTGTGATCCAAAGGAATAAATCATGCTAACTCTACGATTGCACATATATAATTAGAGAAGCCATGAATCCCCTACCTCGAAGAGTTCTTGACGTCCTTTATCCACACAGCAGGTCACGATCCTCCCCTCGCGACAACTTATGTGGAAGAATGATCGACACGGCTTGGTTGCATCCAACAGAGCGGGACTGATCCTAGGAGTAAGGGTTGTTTGTGCAACTCCTACGGGAAGTATTGAAAGGTTCTAGTGCCTCTTAATCGAGAACAAAGGGAAAGAACCAGGAAGAATGATATCTCGTTCCTTTTTTTAAGATTTAACGAGGTGACGGTTTAAGATCCGGTTAATTCTCCATTAAAAACGGATCGCATTAACCCACGCGATTTGACCACGTAAAACATTCCAAGACTTAGGAATAATTAATATAGGATTTATGGCATTTGAAACGGCCTTAAGAGCCCTTAAAATAAGGCTTTAAATGTATTTTACGTCAAAGGAAACGTCAAAAGGGGCAAAACTGTAGGAGTCTGGAAACACTGTTCACCTACCGTTACTGTACGTGAAACTGATCTGTGAAACTGATCTGTCACACCGATCTGTGAAACTGATCTGTGAAACTGATCTGTCACACCGATCTGTCTCACCGATCTGTCTCACCGATCTGTGAAACTGATCTGTGAAACTGATCTGTCACACCGATCTGTGAAACTGATCTGTGAAACTGATCTGTCACACCGATCTGTCTCACCGATCTGTCTCACCGATCTGTCTCACCGATCTGTCTCACCGATCTGTCTCACCGATCTGTCTCACCGATCTGTCTCACCGATCTGTCTCACCGATCTGTCTCACCGATCTGTCTCACCGATCTGTCTCACCGATCTGTCTCACCGATCTGTCTCACCGATCTGTCTCACCGATCTGTCTCACCGATCTGTCTCACCGATCTGTCTCACCGATCTGTCTCACCGATCTGTCTCACCGATCTGTGAAACTGATCTGTCTCACTGATATGTTACTGTTCATAAAACTGGAAACACTGTTCACAGAACTAGAAAAATTGGCAAAGTGTTGGGGATAAGTCCCCTTGACCTCCCGGAACACCTCCAACACCAACATTTCACAAAGTAATGGACCAGAGAGGTCCGGGCCATTACATTAGATACCTCTCAAAACATTCTCGTCCTCGAGAATTAAAAACCAACCCAGAAGAAAAGAGGGGTCCGAACAACCACCCCATAAGATACCTCTCAGGGGAAAACCACCATGAGTTGTTCGAAAGCTGGAACAAAACTATGACATCCGGGAACAAACAATCCATACCCAAACAATTCATTCACAACATCACATCAAAGGTACATAACAAAACATGAAAGGTCCAACCACAGAGAAAACATCATTACATGAAAGGAGTTAAACATTAAACAACTCTGGGTACTGAGCACGTATCTGTGACTCACGCTCCCAGGTACTCTCCTCCATGCCACCGTGTCGCCACAAGACACGAACTAAAGGAATAGAACGCCCACGCAACACCTTCTCCTTGTGGTCTTGGATCTCCACAGGTCGCTCCTCGAAGGTTGCATCATCATCAATATCGATCTCTCCCCAATCGATAACATGAGATTCATCATGAAGATAATGACGGAGCTGCGATACATGAAAAACATCATGTATCCGACTCATCCGAGGGGGAAGTGCTACTCGATATGCCACAGCTCCAACACGAGCTAACACCTCGAAAGGCCCAACAAAACGGGGAGAAAGCTTACTTCCGCGACCAAACCTTCGCTGCCCACGACGGGGAGTCACCTTCAGAAACACATGATCCCCAACATTAAACTCTAAGGGTCTCCTTCTTTGATCCGCATAAGATTTCTGACGATCTTGTGCTGTCTTCATCCTCTCACGAATCACTTGAACCATCTCCGTCGTATTCTGCACTAGTTCTGGTCCGAGAATTGCTGACTCTCCGACCCCAGTCCAGCACAACGGAGAACGGCATGGCCGGCCATACAAGGCTTCAAACGGCGCCATGCCGATGGTAGAGTGAAAACTATTATTGTAAGCGAACTCTACCAAAGGTAAGTGTTTCACCCATGATCCTCCAATATCAAGAACACAAGAGCGCAACATGTCTTCAAGAGTTTGGATGGTTCGCTCTGTCTGACCATCCGTTTGAGGATGAAAAGCAGTGCTAAGGCATAGTTGAGAGCCAAAAGCATGCTGGAGACCTCTCCACACCCTCGAGGTAAAACGAGGGTCTCGATCAGAAATGATCGTCTTAGGAACTCCGTGAAGCCTCACCACTTCCTCCAGATACTGCCTCGACAAAACCTCCACTGAGCTCGACTCCTTGATTGCTATGAAGTGGGCCGATTTAGTTAAACGATCCACTACCACCCATATAGCATCATGTCCTCCCGGAGCTCGAGGTAAACCTGTAACAAAGTCCATTGAGATGTCCTCCCACTTCCACTGAGGAATCTCTAAGTGCTGGAGAAGACCACCAGGAACACGGTGTTCGACCTTCACCTTCTGGCAGACTAAACATCGAGACACACATTCTGCAACTGAACGCTTCAGCCCAGGCCACTAAAACTGACTCCTCAAGGATCGATACATCTTCGTCACACCAGGCTGTACAGCTAAGGGCGAGCTATGGAACTCTCGGAGAACCGTCTCGCGCATTGCCAAGGGAACAAAAAGCCTGTCATGATACAACACTCGGTGTTGTTCATCCTCTGACCAACCATCAGGGGCCTCCCCACAAACAACTCTGTCTCTCAAAACTTCCACCTCTAGATCACCCAACTGAGACTCTTCCACCTTTTGCATCAGGGATGACTGCACCGTCATCTGGAAAAGACAACCTCTTCCTTCAACTTCTCCCATATCAAGATGCAAAGCTGCTAGCTCTTCCATCCCTCTCCAGGAATCACCAGATTCACGCACAACATCATTACGTGACTTTCGGCTCAGTGCATCAGCAACAACATTTCCCTTACCAGGTGTATACGATATTTCGAAGTCGTATTCCTGCAAGAACTCCATCCACCGACGCTGCCGCAAGTCCAAATCCTGCTGAGAGAAAACATACCTCAAACTCTTATGATCGGTGAAAACCACAAAGCGCTCTCCAATGAGGTAATGTCTCCACAACTTCAGCGCAAACACCACGGCTGCCAACTCAAGATCATGGGTGGAATAGTTGCGTTCATGGGTACGCAACTACCGAGACCCATAAGAAACAACTGACCTCTGCTGCATGAGAACACAGCCTAGCCCCAGATGTGAAGCATCACAGAAAACATCAAACTGGACTCCCTCCGTTGGAAGACAAAGGACTGGAGCACTTACCAACTTCTCCTTTAGATACTCGAAAGCTGTCTGACACTGATCAGTCCATATGAACGCTTGATCCTTCCTGGTCAAAGCTGTCAGAGGAGTCGCAACTCGGGAGAAATTAGCCACAAACCTCCTATAATAGCCTGCGAGACCAAGGAAACTTCGCACCTCTGACACGGTCTTGGGGGCTGGCCAAGACACCACTGCTTCTATCTTCGAAGGATCCACAGCTACTCCCTGTTGGGACACAACATGTCCCAAGAAACGAACTTCTCGAGCCCAGAACTCACACTTGGACAACTTCCCAAACAACCGATGTTGGCGAAGAACTCCCAAAACAGCTCGTAGATGTTCTGCATGCTCTTCTTCAGATGTGGAGTACACAAGGATGTCGTCAATGAAAACCACAACAAACTTGTCCAAGAATTCACGGAACACAGCATTCATCAACCCCATGAAAACAGCTGGAGCATTTGTCACGCCGAATGGCATTACAACAAACTCATAATGCCCATGACGACAGCGGAAAGCTGTCTTCGGGATATCCTCATCCTTTACACGCATCTGATGATATCCTGACCGCAAGTCGATCTTTGAAAACCAACTTGCACCCTTCAGTTGATCGAATAGGTCATCAATCCGCGGGAGAGGATAACGGTTCTTTATTGTCACTTTGTTTAAGCGACGATAATCGACGCACAACTGCAAACTGCCATCAGCCTTTTTCACGAACAAGACTGGTGCACCCCACGGTGACACACTTGGCCGAACAAAACCACACTGCAATAGACCATCGAGCTGAATACGTAGCTCTCGTAACTCAGAAGGGGCCATCCTATACGGAGACATAGAGATGGGAGACGCTCCGGGCTGTAGCTCGATCCCAAACTCGATCTTCCGTCGAGGGGGTAAGGATACAACCTCTTCTGGAAAGACATCAGGGTACTCTTCTACGACCCTAGGAAACGCCAGCTGTTGAACCTCTGAAGAACTCAGCATCATCCCAGCCATCATGGATGATAAGGATGAAACTCGTCTATGACTCATCCGAGGATCTCTCTCACCAACAAACACTACTTCCTCTCCATCTTCATCAAAGAAAACGACCTTCTTCCTGTAGCAATCCACAATAGCCTGCACCGAATACAACCAATCCATGCCGAGGATGACATCATATGGTTGTATTCGTAAACATAGGAAATCTCCCCAAGAGCGGTGCTGCCCCAACACTAGCTCACAGTCTTTACATACTTCAAACAAGCTAGCTCGACCTCCAACTGGCGTAGTCAACGCCAGGGGCACTGGAAGCCTCTCTACCCCAAGTCCCAAAGCGTGGACAAGGGTAGGGGATATAAAGGAGTGTGTCGCTCCTGAATCAAACAAGGCATACACCAAGGTAGAAAACAAGCAAAGGGTACCTCGGACGACGTCTGGCTCGCCTGGAGCTGGCAACGCTAGAGCATGAAGCTGACCACGACCACCTCCACGGCCTCTCTGACCCTGATGACGACCACCACCACGGCCGCGCTCTGCTATCTGAGGACGGGGAGCGTCATGGGGCTGTCCTCTGCCTGCTCCATCTACCCTCTGGTGATCTAAAGCTGGTGCAACCTGCTGCTGCTGCCTCGGCTGGAACTGCCTCAACGGAGGAACCTGGAGTGGAGCGCCTGGTGCACGATGACTGCTCTGAAAAGTTGGGCACTCCCGCTGCTGATGACCACGTCCACCACAAGAAAAACAAGCGCCTGATCCCTTGGCATAGGTCTGAGAGTTGCTACCTCCGGAGAAATGAGATGGGAAGGGCCGGGACCTACCCCCAGGTGAACGGAAACTCTTCTGTCCTGAAAACCGGGAACCCCGGACCACAACTCTACTTCTTGAGGAATCATGACGATTCCCCTCTCGTGACGATCCGGTCCTAGCCAAAGTCCTCTCAACAACCTCTGCCCTCGCCAGCACCTCAAGATATGTCTTCAGCATAAATGGGGTGACCTGACGCTGGATCTCTGGACGCAAAGCCTCCTCGAAATGCCTCGCCCTGTCCTCATCATCTGGTAACAGGTCTGAAGCATATCGTAGAAGGTTCCTGAAACGGATTCCAAACTCCCGAACACTGGAGCTCCCCTGTCGAAGGGTAAGAAGCTCCTGGCGACTGGATGCCTTCGCAGTCGAAGAAAGAAACTCGACTCTAAACCTGTCTCGAAACTCCTCCCATGAGATCGCTGACTCCTCACGATCCCCGAGGAACAAGAACCACCACTGTCTCGCTGCTCCACGCAACATCGTCACAACCAAGGACACCCAGTGTTCCTTCCGAGCACGAATCGAACTGAAGCCTATCTCGACCTCCTCTAACCAGTCTTCTGTGACTGCATCTGAAACGGAGCCCTCGTACTTCTGTAGACTCTGGCGCTGAAACTCTCGGAGTGTCTTCCTCCAAGTGTCATCTTCGTCAACCTCTACCCGGCGGCGATCTGCTGGAACAGCCTGCTGGGCACCTTCTGCGCAAACCTGACGGGGACGCCGACCTGGAGCCATACCTGTAAAATAACAATCGTTAGAGCCCCTAAGCCTGGAATATGGAAGACTCAACATTAATTAATTAATTATTTTGTTTTATTAATTTTTAGGTTACCTATCCCAAGGTCTACCCATTCAAACACAGGCGCAAGGAATAATGATGCATGATCCTTTCCTAGGTCTCTACCCTGCAACCAGTATCACTTTGTTTAGTAGCCATCGTAAACTTAAAGGTCCGTGCAACAGATCATAGGGGGCCCTGAACGCCTATGTCTCTGCCGGTCTCCAGTGTTTACCCCACTTGCTAAACATGAATGACACCGTTGCCCTACCATCCCATGCATCCTCACCTATGCCTAACTCCAAACTCCATCCTATCCCTCGACCAGACCTCTGATACCACTCTGTCACGACCCCCTCCCCACAATGTGTACCCCTCCTGGGCCGGCAATGTGAAAAGGGAGATAATGACCCCCGAGTCCCGCCTCCAGTAGGCCCCGGGTTGGCGACTAGCACCGAGGGTATAATACACACACAAATGGGAGGCATTACCCTCTAAGAGAACACATGCAGAAGAGAGAGATAGAATAGAATCCAACCAACTCCAACTCATAACTGAAATGTAAAAGAAACCCAAGTACATATATGAAATGTCATGCAAAAGTACTACAACTGAAAGGGGAAACTAAAAGTACCCAAAAGAAAGTAAAACGACAGCGACCACAAGCCCGAACAGCTCCTCCTCCAACCGCAAGCTAGTAGTAACCAGCTTGATCTCCAACCTGCTCCAAGTGACCTGAAAAACAGTTTATATGTACATAGGGTGAGTATAACAGTATACTCAGTAGGATCCTCCCCAAGACTCTCGTGCAAAAGTAAAGAAAGCATGCTAAAGCCCAGTGAACAACAAGTGAAACTAACTCGTCACCTAAACAGGTATACTATGTTCCCAACCTCACCAAGGCTACTCTCACCAAGTAACGCATACAAGAATATAGCATGTAGTAAAGAATATCAAGGGTACCCCGCTACTACTTCCCCACTGGTTTGCCGCTTTGCCCCAACGACATACGTCCTGTGCATCTCTCTCCAAAGGCTTGCCCGTATCAACATGGGTCAAGCTCCACAATATGCACCACGCGCACCACATAGGCTTGCCCGCAGACACCTGGGCTAAGCTCCACACAATCCTCACAACCAAAAGTAACCAAGTAGATTCTGGGAGCCACCACAGCTCGCATAACGTGTATCATACGTCGGGTATTATACCTCAAGCCATTACAGCCCATACACCGAGTAAGGATCCTCAAGCCATCACAGCCTATACACGTTACACCTATAGTAGTCCATAGGATACTATATCCAGAATATATGTGTGTGAAATAACCACAAGCCATTACAGCCCTCTACACACATATATGGGTAAAACTAACCACTGTGCCTACCAGCACTAAGATCTACCAAGAGAAGAGAGCGGGGCCAAAGGGGGTAGTCAGCCATTCAACCTCCCATCAGAATGTTGGGGAAAACACCCCCCCAGGGCTCAGAATCCCCGGGGTGTCAGTTGCCCTTACCGACATGGTGGAGTAGCGTATAGAAACACAAAAAGTACAGAGTATATAAGTAACTCACATCCACACTATGGGCATTACCTAGTCATAGATACAACTGCAGCTAACGTCTCTCAGACTCCAGGCTGCTACTTCTAAGACTAGGTATCCTATAAGCACACAACCAATTGAAGAGCTTTATTAGATTACTCCATTCTCATTTATCAGTTCCACTGTACATTAGTTAATTCTTTAACCATTAATTAAGATTGAACAATTCCCCATTTAACTGAAATGGCGTCACTTTCAATACAACTGCTCCTTTTTAATATTCACATCACCTTTAAATTCTAGCATCTCCATCCCCGTGGATTTTCACCATTTAATCAAACATTCATTACAGAAATACTTTTCCACATTCCCAGGCATTCTAGAAAAACATCCTATGCTTCTAAACACAAAGGAGGCTCAACACGGTGAGTAGATATACTACCCGTCGAGTCTTTGCCGCCTATAGAAAGAGCATAGACCCATCCTCCATCGAGAGGCTAAACACGGAAAGCACGTGGCATACCCCGCGTGTCTTCGCCTCCTTCGGAAAGAGGGTAAGCAAGACCAGCTTCCTTGAGCAGTGGGGAAAAGTAAAGAAGATAAACAATCAAACCAACCTCCAACATCAAACCATCACATTCATCTCATACCATCACCCTTGGTGTCCTCCCCGACACCCATATGCATAAACCGATGCATCTCACCACACTAGGCATCATCCGCTGCAACAACTATAAGGCCTCCATGCCTCCACATATCACAACAACCATCCAGGCTCACATCACAGCACAAGCAGCAGGAAAACAAACATCACAAAATGGGCTCTCGGCCCTTTAACAAACAAGAGGGTAACTCAGAACCCTTTTTGAAATTCCAACATAATCTGTTTTCTAAACCATATTGAATTAACAGATTTGTTATTCGTAGGTTCCAATCATGGATACCTAATCAGTAAGCTATCACAATTAAATAACCATGCTTACTTCCCTAATTTTATTATCCTCAAATTAGAACAACTACAACAACGACAACAACCAGATTAATTTACATGCCTCTTTATCTTTAGCCAATTAATCAACAATTAATTCCGGCTTTACGTTCATTATCAATTTCTATCATGAATGAACGACAAAACAAAGAAACATAGATATCACTATATCTAGGAAAACATGAGGCAAACCGTCATTACGGTATAAAGCAACAGCATGCGATCTACCAATTCTTTTAATCCGGTTCAAGTATTTAATTAGGTCAATTTCATTGTGATCCAAAGGAATAAATCATGCTAACTCTACGATTGCACATATATAATTAGAGAAGCCATGAATCCCCTACCTCGAAGAGTTCTTGACGTCCTTTATCCACACAGCAGGTCACGATCCTCCCCTCGCGACAACTTATGTGGAAGAATGATCGACACGGCTTGGTTGCATCCAACAGAGCGGGACTGATCCTAGGAGTAAGGGTTGTTTGTGCAACTCCTACGGGAAGTATTGAAAGGTTCTAGTGCCTCTTAATCGAGAACAAAGGGAAAGAACCAGGAAGAATGATATCTCGTTCCTTTTTTTAAGATTTAACGAGGTGACGGTTTAAGATCCGGTTAATTCTCCATTAAAAACGGATCGCATTAACCCACGCGATTTGACCACGTAAAACATTCCAAGACTTAGGAATAATTAATATAGGATTTATGGCATTTGAAACGGCCTTAAGAGCCCTTAAAATAAGGCTTTAAATGTATTTTACGTCAAAGGAAATGTCAAAAGGGGCAAAACTGTAGGAGTCTGGAAACACTGTTCACCTACCGTTACTGTACGTGAAACTGATCTGTGAAACTGATCTGTCACACCGATCTGTGAAACTGATCTGTGAAACTGATCTGTCACACCGATCTGTCTCACCGATCTGTCTCACCGATCTGTGAAACTGATCTGTGAGACTGATCTGTCACACCGATCTGTGAAACTGATCTGTGAAACTGATCTGTCACACCGATCTGTCTCACCGATCTGTCTCACCGATCTGTCTCACCGATCTGTCTCACCGATCTGTCTCACCGATCTGTCTCACCGATCTGTCTCACCGATCTGTCTCACCGATCTGTCTCACCGATCTGTCTCACCGATCTGTCTCACCGATCTGTCTCACCGATCTGTCTCACCGATCTGTCTCACCGATCTGTCTCACCGATCTGTCTCACCGATCTGTCTCACCGATCTGTCTCACCGATCTGTCTCACCGATCTGTCTCACCGATCTGTCTCACCGATCTGTCTCACCGATCTGTCTCACCGATCTGTCTCACCGATCTGTGAAACTGATCTGTCTCACTGATCTGTTACTGTTCATAAAACTGGAAACACTGTTCACAGAACTAGAAAAATTGGCAAAGTGTTGGGGATAAGTCCCCTTGACCTCCCGGAACACCTCCAACACCAACATTTCACAAAGTAATGGACCAGAGAGGTCCGGGCCATTACAGTAAGGCCAGTTTTATTAGGAAGTAATTGAATGGGACTGGCCCCTTGGCTGTCAGAGATGGGGTAAATGAATCCATCAACCAATAATTTTGTTACTTCCTTTTTCACAACTTCTAGGAGGATTCGGTTCCATTAACGATGTGCATGTATCACTGGTTTAGACATATCATTTAATAAAATATGATGTGTAAAAATTGTTGGGATAATATTTGGAATTTTAGAATTTGTATATTCCAATGCTTTTTGATTCTCCCTCAAAAGTTCAAGAAGTCTCAATTCATGCTCAGGAGGGAGTGAACTAGAAATGATGATGGGAATCTTTTTTCCATTCTCAATATATGACTATTTTAAATCATGATCCAGTTGTTTTAGTTCCACATCAAGTTGATTATTGATTAATGGAAGTGCGTGTAAAAGTGAGGGTTCCCTGATCTCATATAACTCATCAATTGTATTATCCAAAATTGAGGAATGAGATCTTACAAGCTTAGCAGTATCTTTGATGGTCATTAGATCCTTAGTGTTCAAGAAATTATCAATTAATAATTATGCATGACACTTTTCTAGACCACTTCAAAAATCAATGCAGGATTCATTATCATGAAATTAAATCAAGGATGGAAACACAGAAATGGGATCAAGGAAATTTTAATTTTTATTTACAGAAGAAGGGAGTACATCAATTGAATTTAATAAGAGTGAGTAATGTTCATATGAGGGGTGATTCATGGAATAAATTTTGTTAAAATGGACTATGTCATCACATTATTTTATATGTAAGGAACCATTATGGACAATAATTATGGTTTTGGCGGTATTTAAGAAGGGTCTCCCCAATATAATTGGGGAAAGTCCATTTATTCTATAATCCTCGATTTTTTGAACATAAATGATAGCAGGAAAAATTAGAATATTAACCCACATAAGAAAATCCTCTAACACACCCGAGGGGTGTGCGGTACTCTGGTTAGCCAGTTGAATCAAAATTCCCCAGGCATCTATCCTCCAGCCTGCAATGAAGAGTAAATGGAGAGAGGTATATAATTTATATATGCACCTAAAACAAGAATAGTATTGGAAAAAATAATACCCCCCTATGGTGAATGGAATCAAGAAGGATCTAAGATCTATTAGTTTGTTAGGTAGTGATGGTTATAATAATGCTAAGACATTCCTCCCCAATCCTTCATTCTCATCACCTCAATGTCTCCGTCGGTGGGTACACATCTCCTTTAGAAACATGGCGTATCATAGAATTAGCTACATGAAATCAATCAAAGGAATTTTTACATGATGTTTTTTGAAAGATAAAAATATTTCATTATAAAATTCAGTATCATTTGGTTTATTTGGGTTGGGTGGACCTTTGAGGAAATGGAAGAGGAATGGTTGGTATATGAGACCCATCGACATACACACTCATTCCATTTGAAGGAAATATCTCGGGATATAGATTTTCTTCTCTTAAACCAATTTTGGAGGTGGTTGGGATGGTGGTTTCCTCAAGAGGGGATGAATCCAACGAGGGATTCATTTTTTTATGTTTTTTTCACTTATAATATTGATGGAACAAACATTTACGTTATCCTTAGGGTTTATTACTTATTGAGAAGGTAGTTCACCCAACCCGAGACTTTGAATTTCCCCCCACCGAGTAAGCGAGTTAGCATAATTGGGTTTTGAGGTCTTGTATGGAATCTTGGGTGTTTTTATAGAATTTGAGATTGTTGGAAATCATCTTTTTAATCATATATTCTATAATAGATTCATGTTTTTGAGGGGGTTGTGGGAAAGGCCTTTGGGGTGGTTGAGGATTTCTGGGTAGTGGTGGTGGATGTCTACTCTAACATTGTAGGTTCCATGGTTGATGAGGCTGGTTTGGATACCCCCCAGTTACTATATTCTTAGGTATTCTTCCACTTAGAGTTGGATAGATAGTATGGTTCTTAATTAAAGGGTTGATTACAGGGGCGTCTTGGGATGATTTCCTCACAACTCCTAGAATATTCGCTCAATTTGGGACATTGGTCAAAATATTGGGTGTCTAAATAGAAGATTTTACAATTTAAGGGAGGGGAAGATTGATATTTCTCATGGTAGAGAGAAAGTTTTAGTATAAGGGTACTTACCTCCTCAATAATTGTGTCCACCTTCTTCTTTAATTAATTACATTGAACCTCATGGACACCTCGAATGGGTATGTTGGACCTTGTAACGAATTGATGAGTGTTTTTTCCTTGTTCTAAATATGGTTTCTTATAGAAATTGGGTTCTTATATACTATTTCACCACATGTAGTCAAACCAATCATGATATGATCAATTGTAATTAAACCTTCATAAAAATTCAGAATTAAAATTTGATCTCATATTTGGTGGTTCTGACAACATGAACCTAATATTTTAAGTCCTTCCCAATATTCATGATGTTTTTCCACTTGAGATAGTCTTATCCCACAAATTACATTCCTAATTGTTAATGATAAAGTGTTTGGGGAATATTTTTAAAAAATATGGAGTCTTATATTCGCCCAACCTCTTATTGGTGAATTTTTATAATAAATCCAGTTTACTGTAGTGTCATCTAATGAAAATGGGAATGCTCTGAGATTTACTTGTTCTTAATCCACATTTTAGGTTATAATTTATAACACACTGTATGAAATTTCATTATGATTTTATGTGGATCTTCTCTAGTAAGTCCAAGGAATCTTGGTAATATATGAATTAGACCGGATTTTATTTATAAATTGGGTGCCTTTCCATGCATTTGAATGTATGTGGCTGGATGTCAAAATTAGGAGAGATTAGTTCATTAAAGGTCTTATTATTTTAAGACATGTTATGAATGTATATTTCAGATTTTATGTTGGCTCTGAATTAAGATTACTATGGATCCTGTAGACTGTCGATGTTTTGTGTGTCCTCCATTGAAGGGTTCTCTTATGTGTCTCGGTGTCACTGGCTTAGGATCCTATCCGGTTCAGGTTAGAAAGGTGGTAAATATCCTAGATTAGAATGCATCATGCACCAAATATATACATAAAATAGATCAGAATACAAATAGATATGAAGAGGTATAATATAAAATAGATCACTATTCACAAAATTTACAATTAATTTATCAAAAATAACCACCAAAAACCAACGCGCTCCCCTGAAACAGTGCCAAAATATGACTGATATTTCATGAAATGGAATATTTATTATATTTATAATGTATTTTTATAGTCTAGGGATGGCCCTAGTTATTATCTCAAGGAGATTTCTTGGTAATGGAGTGTGCATTTTTAAAAACTAGTGCTAAATTAGGGGTGGTTTCAAAAATTGTATTATTATGAATTGACAAAATTGAATGTTTCAAATATGAGTAACCAAATGGATTTTGAAAAATATTAGATAAAATTGTTCATTATGATTTTACTACACACATTTCATGTTCTTTTTTCCTAGATGTTCATTTATGTTGGCTATAATTCCTTGGTAAATATTAATTGGAATCCCAACAAATTCTTAATATTTTATTTCAATGCTTAATTAACCAAACCGTCACCTAACACTCATATAGTCAAGGTCCAGAACTTCTGTATGGAATAAGGGCTTCCAAATCATAATGAAATCTAATGAAGGTGGATGTGAAAAAGATTCATGTGCCGCCCAATCAGAACATCACAATTCATATACTCAAAACCTCACACCGATCGATCATAAATTAAGAGTGTCTCAATAAAATGGATAAAAACAAGAATTTAAATATTGAGTTGTGTAAGATACACTGTAAAAAAAATTTCACACCCAAATAACTCCAAACCGGTAGATAAAATATGAATTTGAACTCTTTTGACATGGGTGTTTCTGCGTCAAAACAATTCCCACTGTTTAGCTCGACATCGGGAGGTGGAGGTAGCTCGGGTGGAACTCCTTTATTCTTGATCACCCTATGAAGATAGAGGCCTCCAAAATGTCAGGGGTGATGGTGAGACTCCAATTTGAATTCAAAATGGATGAATTTCACTTCTGGATCGAACTTGCTTAATCGGGTTCCCAAGGAGCGTTATTATTGCAAAATGGGATGTGGTTTTGGGAAGCCGATTTTGATAAACCTCATGGAGGATGATTTTTGACTACTATATAGTCTAATATCCCATTTGAAAAAACTGTAATGATGTATCCCCACGTCAGGAAAATCACCACCGAGATTTTGTCATCATTTGGACAATGACAGTGTGTGATATTGACATATTACAAAACACCACTTTTGACATTATGTGTATTCGGTGGATTGGACAAATTAGTTCGGATGGCCCCCATAAAATCCAAATCGGGATTGGGTTTTTTGAGATGAAATGTATTTTTCTGATTGTTCGACCGGCCCTCAAACCTTCAACCCATTTGGATGCACGATCAAGTAGCAGTGTACAGATTAATCCGCTTGTGTGCTTGAATCCTATGCAGTTTGGCCCATATTTCATGGACCTCATCTTGGGTCCTCCAAATCACCTCCACGTTCAATTATATTATCAAAACAAGTAACATTTTACTTCTTAAAAGTTATAAAAATAAAATATATGAATCCAAAATTATGTGAATTTTGTTATTATATTTTGAATATATAATACAAATTTAGTTTATTACAATGGTGTAATGGTCAAAATAACACAGTGAATTATTCTTTGAGATAATTAGTAATTCTTATTTTGTGATTCTAATGAAATTTAGATTGTAAATAGTAATTATTATTTAATGGTTATGGAATTAATAATGTTAAGTGCGACTAATAAAATAGGATAAAGTTACATTACATGTCTATTTAAATGGTTGTGTCCTTATTAAATATCTTGTCTCATTTGTGGTAGGTAGAAGTCTGAGAGACGTTAGAATTAGTGGATTATAAGACTAGGTTTCTTCGATAGTGTGGTTTCTGCGCTATCTTATACAATTTTTTTGTGTTCCTATATGATACTCTACCGTGTTCGTTAGAGAAACTGACACCCTAGGGATTCGTATCCATAGTGGGGGTTTTCCCCAACATCCTGGTGGGATAATGGATGGATGACTACCAACTATGGCTCCGCTCTTTTCTTTTGGTAGTTACTTGTGATGGTATTCACAGTAGTCAGTTTTCCCAAAATATGTATTTAAATCTATGCAATGACTTCTAGCTATTTTACACACATATATTCTAGATATAATTTCTTAAGGGATACTATTGGTGTATCATGTATAGGTAGTGATGTATTGAAGATCCTTACTTAGTGTATGGGTTTTAATGGATTGAGATATAATACAAGATGTATGATACATGTTATTCGGGCTATGGTGAAACTAGATACAACCTTGTTAATTTA
This sequence comes from Viscum album, assembly GCA_963277665.1. NCBI lineage: Eukaryota > Viridiplantae > Streptophyta > Magnoliopsida > Santalales > Viscaceae > Viscum > Viscum album. The sequence continues at coordinate 535,536,332 of OY728141.1, read as the reverse complement.
TTTAATGTGGTTTTGGAGGTGAGATGCATGAGGTTCATGTTTTGGTGGTACTCCGAGGTTTCTTCAGGCTAGACTTTTCTAGTGGGAGATGCTCTGGATGTACGAAATTGAGGAAAAGAGGAAATCTAGAGGGAAATTTATAGCAAGGTACCATTGATATAATTTATTATATTTTATACACATGTATGTAATACATGGTGAGAGTATCCATGGTGATGGTGGGAACTTAGTATAAATTTTTTTTGTGACAAGATAGATTCAACTGTTTTTCACTGTGTTTTAGCATGCTTTCATTTCATATAGAGGAGAGGATATGGATACAATGCTACTGAATGAACTATTATATTCACCCTGTATTATATAAACTATTTTTATGTCACATGGAGAATGTTGGATATTTGGATTGTGACTACCATCTTGGGGTTTCTGGACCCGCTCATGCTTCGTGGTTGCTGTCATTTTACATTGTTTTGGTAGATGCAGTTTTCGCCTTTCATTTGTAGTATTTCATTCTTGACATTACTTATGTGTTCTTTGTTTTCATTTACATGTGGTCTGAGATTTAGTTTGAAGGTTTCAATCTTATCTCAATCTTTTTCATTTGTTATCTTAAAGGATAATTCCTCCCATCAGTTTTCTTACTGCACCATCAGTGATATTTACTAACATATGGATTACTAGAGGTGGGACTTGAGAGTCACTATCTCTCTCCTACCATTGTCATCCCAGGAGGGGTTCATTTTGTTGGGAGGGGTCATGACATAGTATTATCAATGTCGGGTTGATGTATTTTATGTATTTTAGAGTTAGGGGTAGTTGTGATTTCATGTTTTGGTAGGGAAACTATGTTTGTTAAGTTTAGTGAGAACTATAAACACATAAGTCTGAATTTGATATTGGTATTTAGGGACCTCATCGATATGATGATTGGACTATTATGTTTACAATGGATACTAAACAATGTGATTTTGGTTGTAGGGTAGAGACTTAGGAATGTGTCGTACATAATTATTCTTTTCTCTTGTGTTTGAAAGGGCATTCTTTTTTATAAGATAACCTAAAATGAATAAAAATATATAAATAATGTGAATGTATTCCATATTATAGTTTTATAAGATATATATATTTTTTCATTTAAGGGTACAACAACATGTATATATCCTAGTTATGTCCACACAATATATTTTAAGAAGTTTTTAATAGTAGATTTCCACAATATATAGCATGTGGTATGCATTCTACCTGAATGACATGAACTTGCCCTATTGTTAGTGGATGGAGTTCTTATAGGATTACATCATCAAAACATTGTCTACACCTAGATAGGGGCATTTTGTAATCTATGCGCTTATCATGAAGTCATGTAGTGATGATGTTCGTGAATCATGTCAGTCCTAGAGGGTTATGAAAAAACAATCAATAATATATATGGATATGGGGGAAGATGGGGCCAGTGGATATATTTTCTATATGACGGTGTTGTTATCTCTGATGTACAATGTAGAAGATTCCCTGTTGGGGGATCATAAGGTAGAGGTCTAGAGAGACTGCGTTTTTTATGGAGAGCCCCCTTATCATTGGTCTAAGGATGAAAAACAGCGAGTATTATTTCAGGGGAGGTTTCTCATTCCTTTGGTGATGCATGAGATGGTATTAAGAGAGTTACAATGTTTTCCTTTAGTGGTAGATCCTAGCATGACAAAGATGTTTTGAGATTGGAGGAGTCAGTTTTCGAGAAATGTGTTTAAGCATGAAGTTTTGGATTTTATGTCTTGATGTTTTGTATCCTAGATGATGTTGGCTGAGAACAATGTTATGAGTGGTTTGAGATAGCTATTATATGTTCCAAATAAGAAGTGAGAGGATATCTCGATAGAATATGTTATTGGTTTACCTCAAGCTCAGCTTGGTGATGACATTAGATGTGTATTAGTGGATCACTGGATGAAATATTCCCACTTTATTTAGATCATGGACTGAAGATCAGTGGATTTTATGTCAAGTAAATATCTAGAGGAGGTAGTGAGACTCCATAGAGTTGTGAGGATGATAATTTATGAGAGTGATCCCCATTTCACCTCTAGATTTTGGAGAGGTCTCCAACATGATTTTTTTTCCTTTGATATGACTTATAAATACTTTTCATATGTAGATAGATGGTTAGAAAGAGCTGACTATCCATACTCTTGAATAAATGTTTCGATCTTGTGTCCCTGATTTGTAGGTTCATGGAAAAGGCACATTAACTTTGTAGAGTTTTCATGCATCAATTTTTCCCACTCCACCATCAGTATTTCAAAATTGGTTTCTTTGTACTAATAATCATCAATTTCTCTATGTTGGTAGATTGGGGTCAAAGATCAACAATTCTTGGGCTGGTTATAGTATAAAATATGACAGATATAGTACAGATGATTCAAAAGGGGATGAAGGATGCACATGATCAACACAAGTCCTATGCTGATCATAGGTGGAGAGAATTGTAGTTGGACATTGGGGATCATGTGATTTGGAAGGTGAATCCCCATCAAGGGATGTGAAGGACTTGTTTGGTGAATAAGACTTCTCCACAATTCGTTGGGCCTTTTGAAGTTTTGTCTTGTGTTTGAGCTTTGACGTGTTGGGTAGCACATCCCCTACTGATGGGAAAGATACATGATGTATTTCATCTTTCGTATCTCGGTATAAATCAATTTTACATATCCCACGTCATCTATTTGGGTGATATCGTTGGTTCTGATTATACGTCCTTCGAGGAGTGGCCCGTGGAGATCCAATACCACATGGAGAAGATGTTTTGTGGGAATGATATCCCCTTGGCCCGTGTCATATCGTATCATGGTGTCATGGAAAAGTTTACACTGGAACGTGTTTTTCATATATTTTATCATTAAACTGAGCTATTTTTTGTTTATCTCTTTTCTAGTAATGTTGTTCATTTGTGAATTTATATTTCCTTTATATTTATGATGTCACTTTCACTTGTTTTTTGTTGTGGATTTATCTATTAGAGATGTATATCCCCACAAGAGAGGGTTTAGGGTATTTTTGTGGTTGTAAAGTGGGTTTACATTATTATTTTTCTAATTTAGTTCATCCCTTGTAGTGGAATGAGCTTTGAGAGGCATCTCACGGGGTGGATGTTCAGACAACCCCTTTTTGGTTACCACTGGAGGTTGGTTTTGTATTCAAAATTACGAGAATGTTTTGAAAGGTCTATGATGTAATGGACCAAACTATTCCGGTCCATTTTTCTCTGATAATATGGTGTTTTATGTGTTTTGGTAGGTCAAGTATAGTTATTTATAACACCTTGTTCCAATTTTACAGTTTTGTAAAGAGTATTTCTATAATGACAGTTCGTCTTTCATTGGGTCATCTACCGGTAATTCATATATCAGTACTAAATATTTTGGTAGTTCATCAAATTGCAGGTCATCAATCAGTATTTCATTTATTGGTATTTTATTTTACGTTAGGTGTTAAATGTTTCTAGAATGGTGAGTTACACCTGTGAGTTACATCTGTGACTCACATCAGTGACATTCATTGGTGACATGCATAGGTGAGTCACATCAGTGACTCACCTTAGTGACTTGTGTCTCTGACACACGTGAGTGACTCGCGTTAGTGAGTAGTTTCAGTGATTCATCGGTGAACAATGTTACCATCTTCCTTTAGTTTCACCATTTTACATTATGTTTGATGTAAAATGAATTCAAACTCTTTTTTACGTTATTTAAGTTCAATTAGAAGCCCATATATCCTATTTTAGTTTTTTTTATGGTTATGGGGGAATTTAATCAGTCAACCCGCATTGTCTTGATGAGATCTGCCTTTAATGGAAAAAATAAATTATACCTAAACCACTCCTCCATTTAGATTTTCAAATGGTTTGATGTAACTTCTTCCCTTGTTCTTCCTTCTCATTTCTCTTTTTGTAATATTACCAAACTATTCTTCCCATATGATTCATATGATCAAACTATAGTCTTTAGATCATTTCCCCCTTCGAGTTTCTCTTATGGATTATGTAGCCCATATTTTGGTGAAATAAGGAAGTGTCGGTCCGTCATTAATTTAAGTTACATTCTTCCTCTATTATTATGAGTTCTTTGATATGTTTCCACCCATCGGTCATTTACAGGCGACGACATGTTATATCCATGTTTATAATGGAGTTTTCATAGTTTTTGGTTGGTTAGATTGTGTCATGGCGTCCTCGGGTGGATGCAGCCATTGCGGGAGTGGTGATCGTTATCAGATGTGTTGGCCCACAATCTTGTAAAGAACATCAAAAAAAATTTGAGGTTAGGGATTCATGGCTTCCCTATTTTATTTATAGAAATTCAAATAGTTATGCCAATTTCCCATAAATAATAATGATATTTAAATAATAAATATTTTAACTTGATTATAGAATACGTGTCAATTTCCTATCAATTTTATTGCCTCCTTATTTTCTAGATAGTGTGATGTCTATACTTTTCGTATTTAGCTTTGCATTATTGCATTAAATAGGTAAATAATGTAATGAATTAAATAATTTCTTATTAATTGGATAATGATAATGGTTCATGGTTAATAAATGATTTTTTTGTGCATTAGTGATAATCAAATGGATGCAATTATGAATGTTGGACTGAATCGGTTAATTCAATATGGAAAAAAGAACATATTTTATTAACAGATAATTCCATTTAATATTCAGAATTACTCTCATGGTTGTGATGGCCAAAAAATTCTGCTTTGGATATATTTGTGATTGTTGTGTGTGAAGGTTTAATGCCCTATTTAGGGCCAAGATCTCATTTTCAATGTTATTTGTTTCGTACAACTTGTGTTGTGTTGTGTGCCTGGGATAGCTAAGCATGGAAGGTTGTTGTGGAATGTGGCAGTATGGAGGTCCATAGGTGGTGGTGGAATAAGTTACATATGTAGTGTAATGATGGATCAGGTTATGAATGTTGATGTCTAGGAGGACACAAGTGATGATGGAACAAGTTGATGTAGGGCATACCCGTCAACATGAAAGTGGTTTCTGTTGAAACTATTGTTATTTTATCTATTTTACCTTTCTTACTTCTTGAGGTAGATGGTCTGGCTTACCCTCCTTATAAAATAAATGAGGAATCATTGGGTATTCCATGTAAAATATATGTTTACCTTCTCGATTTTGGATGGATCTATGCTTCCTCCATATCTGGATAAAACTCTATGGGTATTTCATCTACTCACTATGTTGATCCCATTGTGTTTGGTAGATTGGAATGTTTTTCTAAAATGTATATAATTTTTAAAAATTGTTTTATTGGTAAATAAATGAATAAATGATGCTAAACTCATGGGGTTGGATCTTGCTAGGATGAAATGATGAGGTTATACTTATGAGGAAATCTAGACATTGTTTGGTTATTCCTGGAGGTAATGAAACATTGTAGTGATGCTAATAAAATATAATGTGGAAATTTTAATGGTTATTTAATGGTTAAAGAATTAATAAACATAATGTGAAAATAATAAAAATGGATAATGTAACCTAATATATATTTTGAAATGGTTGTGTTATTAATTGATATCTAGTCATAACAACGATAGTCGGGAGTCCGAGAGATGGTATCTGTTGTTTAGTATAAGGCTAGGTTTTTCACATAGTGTGGTTCTGAGATATATTATACCATGTAGTTTTTGTAGTTTCTATATGCTACTACTAAAAGGCCCCAGCCTTAAACCTTACTTAATATTGAATTAAATGAATAATTCACATTGAGGATCTTTTTAGGTTTAGAGTTTTAGAGAATTAGATCATGAAACATGCATTACATTCCACATTTAAACAAATTGGTTACATAAAAGACAATATTCATTCTTCCCATCAATGGAAACCTATTAAAAATAAAACACGGATTCTTTCTTGACACATCCTTGACACTATCATCACATCATGTACCTTTCCCTTGACCTGTGAAAAACATTTCAAAAACTTGGGATGAGCATAAAAAGCTCAGTAAGGGTTATGAAAAAAAATATGGAAAGGAAACATGAGTTCATATATACATAAGAATGAAATCATACTTTACCCATAAAACATAGGCATATCAAATCATGAATAAATCATATAAAACATAAGACATAAAGGTAACATGAGGCATTCATAACATTCTTACGTGGGGAGTAACCCTCTTGGTTACGTTTGGAATACCCATCACAGTATATTCCCTAAATCTCTTCGGAGAAACCTTAACGTTTCACTCCTTCGCGTTACCCAATGCATTGGAGAGCTATATCGGGCTCACCCGCCCTTAGTTTATCACGGAACCACCCGTTCTTCATAACAATGCCCAAGAACCATAACATAATCGTATCACTTAAACATGAATAAAGGAAACATAATATTTCCACATTTCAATCACAATATAACATTTTAGGATATTGAAATAATGAATCCATTCAAAAAGAAACCATTTCCAAAACCATTTAAAACATATAATAAAGATATTTTTGAATCAAAGTGTCCCATACCACCTTGAAGCTTTTAAAATTTTAAACCATTAATATCCATATAAATAAATCCTTAAAACCATTTTGAAAACATGGATATTAATAAGAACAAATAATTAAAACATTTAAAACGATATTTTGGTTAAAGGGGTTTTACCAAAATTAGAGACACTTGAATACAATAATCAAGGAATAACATTTAGTCTGAACTTTATAATATCATGAGAATGAAAGGATTCATGATATAATACTCCAAAGGACAGTATATACACAATATAAGAGTGAATAGGTGCATAACAACAATGAACCCTCAATAGAAATGTTAAATGTGATGAAATCCATTATAAAGAAAGTATCCTTAAATTAAGGACAAATAAATCTCAAAAATATGTGTGAAAAATATAAATACACCCAATATAAGTGGAAATTAAGTATAAAACAATAAAAGGACATTCACACATATTCAATGGATGACATATTCAATGACTACATGTTGAACCTAATGAAATCGAAATTGGGTTAAAAAGTTCCCTTGACAGCCTAACAGCATCACATCAAAATGAGTTGATGAGAGGTAAAAAGTGTATCTCATCACTTGGACATAAAATTTACATCAATAAGGATATATGAGAACATATCCCAACATAACAATATGTAAATTAAAAGACCCAACAAAATAAGTCTTTTAAAAAAGAGGAGGGTGAAAGGTTCCCTTACTGACTTGGGTATCTTTCAAAACATACACCCCATGAAAGAAGGACAATAGATCATTGATGTAAATACTCATAAACGAAATTATATTACCCAAAGAGTATAATAATGGGCAGTACATACACCACTCAATGGAATTTGTGGCAAATGTAGCATAAATCTCACGGGAATAAAAGTGAGATGAAAATCCCTTACGAAAACTCGGCAGCCTAACGGCGCCACATAAAACTTCCGAATATGGATTGATGAGATCAAATGGGGTATCTCATCACATTACAATAAAATTTACAGCAAGGGGAATATAAAGGAACCTCCCCCAACATTACAAAGAGGAGATTAAAAGAAGTGACATAAAGGAGAGTACGTGAAAAGAAAGAGAGAGGTTAGATCTCTTACAAAAGTTCGGCAGCCTAACGGCGCCACTCAAAACTTCCAAAATGGATTGATGAGAGAGAATAGGGTGTCTCATCACATGAACATAAAAATTACAGTAGGACTAATATAAAATAACATCCCAATCATAAGAAAGATGAGCTTAAAAGAAATGACATAAAAGAGTGTACTAAAAAAGAAAGAGAGTTGTAGGATCCCTTACTTCGGGTCTGACTTGACTCGATCGTTCTTTAATCTCCTGAATAATAAACTTGAGTTAATTTCTAATTCATTAAGAACCTTTTCCATGTTCATTATTCCTTTTATATCACTTATTTCCATGTTATAAACACTATGTAATCATTAAGTTAATAATGATTGTTTTGTTGATATTTGGTTCTTAAGTCGAAAGTGGACTTCTTACAATTACATTCTGTTCGTGTGGACAAATTTTTATTATATCCAGAATTGTATTAATTATGTATATATCATATATTTCATATATATCCAGTACATGCATGAATTTATAACATTACATAATCATTTAGAGGTAAGAAATGAAATGCACCGTTCATGGAGACGGTAAGCCGTACGTACGCATGAACGCTACTTTCATTTCTATTTCGTATTTTATAGAATGTAATAATAATGATATAAGGGTATATTATAATTCCAGTATAATTTAATTTATAATATCATATTTCCATCCTTTATACATCCCACATATGGTATTTAACGAATCAAATCACTTTGAGAGGGCGGTAGTCCGCACTTCCTTAAATGAAGATATCGTGTATACCCATAATAGAAACCATAAAGGTAAGAAAAAAATGAAAAATACAGAAGTATAAATAAAACATAAACATAATATATATCATATATAAAAATAGTGACCTCATAATGGCCACCCTTGAAGGTGTTAAATGAGTATTGAACAATCATCGTTTCGGGAGGCAGAATTTCTCCATCCATGGAAACCGTATGTTCTTTAACCATTTGATGTAGTTGTGTGAGAGTGTAGCTAGAATAAATCTTATAACAACATCCTAGTATATTTAAGATACTGGTGTTGTTACAAAAGAAGTAAATAAAAAGAGTTCAGAGGGTTGTATAAGCAAAATAAAACAAATGAACAAGAGATAATAAATTGCCTTTAAAAGTGTAACTCCTTTTGATTTGAGCCTAAAGGCTTCATTTGAATGGATTCTGCCCAAAGGGAATCCTCTAGGATTAGGAGAGGGATGTGGAGAGAGTAAATGGGCAGGGTTTGGCCGAGCCAAAGGCTTGATGAGTGTGTGTAAGGTGGTAGAGGTGGGGTCCTTTTATAAGAGGAGAGGAGGGGCACTTTTGGAAGGTAAGAAATATTACTATATTTGAAAATGTATTTCGGTTTCAAAAGGTCCCACATTGATATAATTCGTGGATAAGGTGATAAGTATTCTAAATCCACTCATCCAATAAGCTTTGGACATGTTTAGTTCATAAATTTTACATTATCTTTCCATCTTATTTAAATCGTCAAATAATGATGTCATCGCTGCATCATTATTATGTCATAAATAATTTAATTTATTTAATGTCTAAAAATTATAAAAAAAATACTATGATGGAGTAAATCTTTTTAGCTTTCCAATGAATATTTATAATCAAAAATATGACTTGCATAACCTCACTTAAAAATTTTATTAGTAAAACATATCATGTTTGTGTCAATTTTACTTTTACATTAAATAAAATGTTATTTATGTCATTTCCCAACCAAAGTGGATCCATGGGGTCCCCAAGTTGACCCATGGTTTGTCTTGGTCGGACATGACACAACCAATTAGGTTAGGACATGTGCCAAGATCATCTTATTCCATTAAAGCATTATTTTTACCTTAAACTATACTAATCACTACTAATCGCGATTAAAAACATAATAAGTTACTATTCACCAAAAAATTATTTTAAACTCATTGAACCACATTTTACTTCTTAATGACAACCATGTATGTCGGATTTTTGAAAATCAAAACACAATGATGGCAAATTTTCATTTAAACGGAAAATCAGTTTTTATAAGTACCACTTAGTGGTTTCACTATTCATCAGAAAATTGATGTTTTTCAGAAAAATCCCAAAAAATCACCCTAAGCTATATTTGATATTACGAATTCAAAAATGAAGTCTGTTTTACAAAATTCAAAACATATTAGTCACATTAATTAATTTAATAATTAATTCCCGCCGTCAGAGCAAATAGCGTGTTTTTATAAAACAATAAGTATCAAAAGATTGACACTAGTTTAAGTCTGATTTCAAAGTGAAATTAATTCCAACGACCACTATTTGATTTAATGGTAAAAATATATTCTAATTTCACTTTAAAACCAATTCAAAAGATATTCTAATCATATAAATAAATTAGATTAAAAAGAGGTTTAGAATTAAAATACAACATTTTACACTATTCATTAAAAAATGAACTTTATCCAAAAAATACCAAAAATTTACACAAAGTAAATTTTGATGTCCCGATTCTTAATAAGAGTTTTATTTGGTCCAAAATAATGTTTAAGAGTGAACAAAACTATATTTAATGATGGTTCAACATCAAAAGGTGATAAGTGAATCTTTAGTGAAAACTAGGGCATATACGCCTAAAATTGAATTCTTTCTGTATTTTAAGCCTTTATCTTTTATTGGATAAATGTAAAAACATTTAAAAACATATATAATCAATTTTATTTATTTCTATCCATTCCCGCCATTACTACGGCTACATGTTAACTACCATTTAAAATAATATTATTTTATTATTAGAGTGTAACGTAAGATTCCCAAGAGACTCGTTGTTGCGTGTTGGGTACACCATCGAGCATAGCGTCCCCTTTAAAGTCATATTAATATTTTATTCACAAATATGGATAAATATGAAAATTTCATATTCCTTATTTACCTGGGGTGTTACATCCTTCCCCCCTTTTGGGAATTGCGTCCTCGCAATTTTAAAATTGCACTTGGAAACATCCTTGAACGTCCCATATCGGAACAAGAGTCGGTAAAACAATCACTTTAAAATAAAGAAAGATAAGCACAAAGGTCACCCGAGTTAACCCATACTAGGATTCTAAGTATGAAAATATGGACATGGAGGAGAAAACATAGGGTAATGTTCTGATGGAGAGTGATAGAAAACATGTTTAGGAGAAAGTTAACCACGAGAAAATCACAAACATGTGATGGGTTAAACGTTATTCGATTCCCCAGCAGGAAAAGTTAATAGACAACATTTTTGTTTTAAGTTACTTTTTATTGAGGAATTTATTCATAAGGAAACATAATCACTTATCATATTGACTTTCAAATTTTATTAGATTCCTTACACAAACTCATATTTTCTCCAAAAGACGAGTATTTAGAAAGACTTGTTCACATTAAGAGTACTATAATAAACTTCTAGAGAATCACCTAATCCACAAAAGAGAACTATATACTTCCCATGTATTTAGACTTTAACCAAAACCAAAACCCAAAAGATTAGTACAAGATCAGATAACCCAGAAAAGGATAACCCATTATAAAAAGAAAATCTATTCTTAACCTCCAAAATTTGTCCAACAAAACCCAAAGATCAACGAGTACCATTAGATAAACAATTTGTCCATAAAATTCTTCAAAGTAAACCAATATAAGATTGAAACCCAAATTTTTTAAGGATTTAGTCACATAGTCTTCCAAGTTAAATCGTACCATTTATCTCCAAACAACATCAGTTGCCCCTAAAGTCTCGTATTGAAAAGTAATTAACCTAATCACATATCCTCCATGATAGGTTAATAATTTTCATAAATAACCCAAAATCAACTTACTATTAATTCATAAAATCATATAACTATAAAGAATCAGTCAAACTAACCAGGGACTTCACGTAGTCCAGTGGTAGGCGATAAATACCAGTCGCACTTTGGTTGTGTGTTTGATTCCCGCAGCTTTGTCCGACGCGACGGGTTGTCACACGGTCTGCGTGTTGTCCTTTTTCCAAAACTATATAATTATTAAAACATTCCCCAAAATGAGATAAAATCTTCATATTTTAACCTCAAGTTTATCTCATGCCTTTCATTTTCCATCATATCATAGAGTAACCCATAATTACCTAAAAAGTAAGGATTATATAAACCCTAATGGTTACCTTAATAATTATTACCTGAATTTCCACATCGAGTTGGCCATCTCGTACATGATGCATTAGAGAACTCACCAAGGTTTAAGTGGTTGATCATGAATCCTTGATAGTTGGTTTAGAACAACCATGAGATTCCTCATTGAATCCCCCATCTCATCCAGTCTCTTAATCAGAGAACCACCACAGTTTCCTTCAAACCCATTGTCTAATTGGTGCCTGCTAGATCCAGCCATTTACTAAAACCAAAAAGGTCAGTGTGAGTATATCAACATAACCATCATGTACTAATGAGTAAGATAAACACTAATATATACTTACTCATTCACTTTATCTAAAACTAGGACTCTTTCTAAAATCCTAACCATTATGGTAATTGTCACTTATGTTTAAAGAATACCCTAACCTCTAAAGTTATCTAAACTGACCTTTGATACCAACTATAAGGCCCCATCCTTAAACCTAACTTAATATTGAATTAAATGAATAATTCACATTGAGGATCTTTTCAGGTTTAGAGTTTTAGAGAATTAGATCATGAAACTTGCATTACATTCCACATTTAAACAAATTGGTTACATAAAAGACAATATTCATTCTTCCCATCAATGGAAACCTATTTAAAATAAAACACGGATTCTTTCTTGACACATCCTTGAAACTATCGTCACATCATGTACCTTTCCCTTGACCTGTGAAAAACATTTCAATAACTTGGGATGAGCATAAAAAGCTCAGTAAGGGTTATGAAAAAAAATATGGAAAGGAAACATGAGTTCATATATACATAAGAATGAAATCATACTTTACCCATAAAACATAGGCATATCAAATCATGAATAAATCATAGAAAACATAAGACATAAAGGTATCTTGAGGCATTCATAACATTCTTACGTGGGGAGTAACCCTCTTGGTTACGTTTGGAATACCCATCACAGTATATTCCCTAAATCTTTTCGGAGAAACCATAATGTTTCACTCCTTCGCGTTACCCAATGCATTGGAGAGCTATATCGGGCTCACCCGCCCTTAGTTTATCACGAACCACCCGTTCTTCATAACAATGCCCAAGAACCATAACATAATCATATCACTTAAACATGAATAAAGGAAACATAATATTTCCACATTTCAATCACAATATAACATTTTAGGATATTGAAATAATGAATCCATTCAAAAAGAAACCATTTCCAAAACCATTTAAAACATTTAATAAAGAGATTTTTGAATCAAAGTGTCCCATACCACCTTGAAGCTTTTAAAATTTTAAACCATTAATATACATATAAATAAATCCTTAAAACCATTTTGAAAACATGGATATTAATAAGAAAAAATAATTAAAACATTTAAAACGATATTTTGGTTAAAGGGGTTTTACCAAAATTAGAGACACTTGAATACAATAATCAAGGAATAACATTTAGTCAGAACATTATAATATCATGAGAATAAAAGTATTCATGATATAATACACCAAAGGACAGTATATACACCATATAAGAGTGAATTGGTGCATAACAACAATGAACCCTCAATAGAAATGTCAAATGTGATGAAATCCCTTATAAAGAAAGTATCTTTAAATTAAGGACAAATAAATCTCAAAAATATGTGTGACAACTATAAATACACCCAATATAAGTGGATATTAAGTGTAAAACAATAAAAGTTCATTCACACATATTCAATGGATGACATATTCAATGACTACATGTTGAACCCAAAGAAATCGAAATTGGGTTAAAAAGTTCCCTTGACAGCCTAACGGCATCACATCAAAATGAGTTAATGAGAGGTAAAAAGTGTATCTCATCACTTGGACATAAAATTTACATCAATAAGGATATATGAGAACATATCACAACATAACAATATGTAAATTAAAAGACCCAACAAAAGAAGTCTTTTAAAAAAGAGGAGGGTGAAAGGTTCCCTTACTGACTTGGGTATCTTTCAAAACATACACCCCATGAAAGAAGGACAATAGATCATTGATGTAAATACTCATAAATGAAATTATATTACAAAAATAGTAGAATAATGGGCAGTACATACACCACTCAATGGAATTTGTGGAAAATGTAGCATAAATCTCACAGGAATAAAAGTGAGATGAAAATCCCTTACGAAAACTCGGCAGCCTAATGGCGCCACATAAAACTTACGAATATGGATTGATGAGATCAAATGGGGTATCTCATCACATTAAAATAAAATGTAAAGAAAGGGGAATATAAAGAAACATCCCCCAACCTTACAAATAGGAGCTTAAAAGAAGTGACATAAAGGAGAGTACGTGAAAAGAAAGAGAGAGGTTAGATCTCTTACAAAAGTTCGGCAGCCTAACGGCGCCACTCAAAACTTCCAAAATGGATTGATGAGAGAGAATAGGGTCTCTCATCACATGAACATAAAAATTATAGTAGGACTAATATAAAAGAACATCCCAATCATAATAAAGATGAGCTTAAAAGAAATGACATAAAAGAGTGTACTTAAAAAGAAAGAGAGTTGTAGGATCCCTTACCTCGGGTCCGACTTGACTCGATCGTTCTTTAATCTCCTGAATAATAAACTTGAGTTAATTTTTAATTCCTTAAGAACATTTTCCAAGTTCATTATTCCTTTTATATCACTTATTACCATGTTATAAACACTATGTAATCATTAAGTTAATAATGATTGTTTTGTTGATATTTGGTTCTTAAGTCGAAAGTGGACTTCTTACAATTACATGTTGTTCGTGTGGCCAAATGTTTATTATATCCTGAATTGTATTAATTATTTAGATACCATATATGTCATATATATCCAGTACATTCATGAATTTATAACATTACATAATCATTTAGAGGTAAGAAATGAAATGCACCGTTCATGGAGACGGTAAGCCGTACGTACGCATGAAGGCTACTTTAATTTCTATTTCGTATTTTATAGATGGAATAATAATGATATAAAGGTATATTATAATTCCAATATAATTTCATTTATAATATCATATTTCCATCCTTTATACATCCCACATATGGTATTTAACGAATCAAGTCACTTTGAGGGGGCGGTAGTCCGCACTTCCTTAAATGAAGATATCGTGTATACCCATAATGGAAGCCATAAAGGTAAGACAAAAATGAAAAATAGAGAAGCATAAATAAAACATAAACATACTAGATATCATATATAAAAATATTGACCTCATAATGGCCACCCTTAAAGGTGTTAAATGAGTATTGAACAATCATCGTTTCGGGAGGCAGAATTTCGCCATCCACGGAAACCGTATGTTCTTTAACCATTTGATGTAGTTGTGTGACAGTGTAGCTCGAATAAATCTTATAAAAACATCTTAGTATATTGAATATACTGGTGTTGTTACAAAAGAAGTAAATAAAAAGAGTTTAGAGGGTTGGAGAAGCAAAATAAAACAAATGAACAAGAGATAATGAATTACCTTTAAAAGTGTAACTCTTTTTGATTTGAGCCTAAAGGCTTCCTTTGTAAGGATTCTGCCCAAAGGGAATCCTCTAGGATGAGGAGAGGGATGTGGAGAGAGTAAATTAGCAGGGTTTGGCCGAGCCAAAGGCTTGATGTGTGTGTGTAAGGTGGTAGAGATGGGGTCCTTTTATAAGAGGAGAGGAGGGTCACTTTTGGAAAGTAAGAAATATTACTTTATTTGAAAATGTGTTTCGGTTTCAAAAGGTCCCACATTGATATAATTCGTGGATAAGGTGATAAGTATTCTAAATCCACTCATCCAATAAGCTTTGGACATGTTTAGTTCATAAATTTTACATTATCTTTCCATCTTATTTAAATCGTCAAATAATGATGTCATCGCTGCATCATTATTATGTCATAAATAATTTAATTTATTTAATGTCTAAAAATTATAAAAAAAATACTATGATGGAGTAAATCTTTTTAGCTTTCCAATGAATATTTATAATCAAAAATATGACTTGCATAACCTCACTTAAAAATTTTATTAGTAAAACATATCATGTTTGTGTCAATTTTACTTTTACATTAAATAAAATGTTATTTATGTCATTTCCCAACCAAAGTGGATCCATGGGGTCCCCAAGTTGACCCATGGTTTGTCTTGGTCGGACATGACACAACCAATTAGGTTAGGACATGTGTCATGCTCATCTTATTCCATTAAAGCATTATTTTTACCTTAAACTATACTAATCACCACTAATCGCGATTAAAAACATAATAAGTTACTATTCACCAAAAAATTATTTTAAACTCATTGAACCACATTTTACTTCTTAATGACAACCATGTATGTCAGATTTTTGAAAATCAAAACACAATGATGGCAAATTTTCATTTAAACCGAAAATCAGTTTTTATAAGTACCACTTAGTGGTTTCACTATTCATCAAAAATTGAAGTTTTTCAGAAAAATCCCAAAAAATCACCCTAAGCTATATTTGATATTACGAATTCAAAAATGAAGTCTGTTTTACAAAATTCAAAACATATTAGTCACATTAATTAATTTAATAATTAATTCCCGCTGTTAGAGCAAATAGCGTGTTTTTATAAAACAATAAGTATCAAAAGATTGACACTAGTTTAAGTCTGATTTCAAAGTGAAATTAATTCCAACGACCACTATTGGATTTAATGGTAAAAATATATTCTAATTTCACTTTAAAACCAATTCAAAAAATAATCTAACCATATAAATAAATTAGATTAAAAAGTGGTTTAGAATTAAAATACAACATTTTACACTATTCATTAAAAAATGAACTTTATCCAAAAAATACCAAAAATTTACACAAAGTAAATTTTGATGTCCCGATTCTTAATAAGAGTTTTATTTGGTCCAACAGAATGTTTAAGAGTGAACAAAACTATATTTAATGATGGTTCAACATCAAAAGGTGATAAGTGAATCTTTAGTAAAAAACTAGGGCATATACGCCTAAAATTGAATTCTTTCTGTATTTTAAGCCTTCATCTTTTATTGGATAAATGTAAAAACATTTTAAAAAATATATAATCATATTTTAGTTATTTCTATCCATTTCCGCCATTACAACGGGTACATGTTAACTACCATTTAAAATAATATTATTTTATTATTAGAGTGCAACGTAAGATTCCCAAGAGACTCGTTGTTGCGTGTTGGGTACGCCATCGAGCATAGCATCGTCTTTAAAGTCATATTAATAGTTTATTCACAAATATGGATAAATATGAAAATGCCATATTCCTTATTTACCTGGGGTGTTACATCTACATGCCTTCTGTTTGGGAAACTGACACCCCAGGGATTCGGATCCCTAAGGGTTGTGTATTTCCCCAACATCCCAGGGGGAGGATAGATGGCAGACTACCCCCATTGGCACTCCCCTCATCTCTAGGTATAGACTTGTGATGGTATGCAGGTCAGTTATTTTTCCTATATATGTGTGTAGATGGATGTAGTGGATTCTAGCTCTTTAAAACACATATGTCATGTATATAGATTCTTAAGGACTACTATATATATAATGAGTATAGGATATGATTCTTTATGGATCCCTACTTGGTGTATGGGATGTAATGACCTGTGGTATAATACTCAATATATGATCCATGTTATTTCTGTAGTAGTGGATACCAAAAGAACTATCACCATACATTTGGATGCGTGGTTTTGGTTGTGAGGTGCACAAGGTACATGTTGTGGTGCTGCACTCGGGTGTCTTCAGGTTATCCTTTTTAATGAAAGATGCTCACAAAGTACCATGTTGGGTAAATGCAGAAAACTAGTGGGGTAATTCTAATGGGGTACCCACTAAATAATTTATCATATTATATATTATTATATGAGATACCTTGTGAGAGTATCCATGGTGAGGATGTGAAATTATTATATATGTTTAGGTGATGAGTTAGTTTCACTTGTTGTTCAGTTAACGATAACCATAATTCCTTACATTTGAATGTGAGGATCTATAAAGGATCCTACTAAGTATACTGTTATACTCACCATGTATTATATAAATTATTTTTTAGGTCACATGGAGTAGGTTGGAGATCTGACTAGTTACTACTAGCATGGGGTTCCCAGATCTATTCGGTCATCATGGCCGCTGACGTTTTTCCTTCTTCTGGAACTTTCATTTTTTCCCTCTAAGTTGTAGTAGTTCTTACATAAAATTACATATGTGAACACAGGTTTTAATACATGGGGCTAGATCCATAGTTTATTAGTTTATATCTAATATATCTCATTCTCATGTGTTCTCTTAGAGGGTAATACCTCTCATATATGTTTTACTAAACCCTTCGTGTTAGTCGCCAAACCAGGACATTCTAGAGGTAGGAATCGGGTGTCACTATCTCTCATCCACCAATGTTGGCCTAATAGGGGTTTACTTTGTTGGGAGTGGGTCATGAAAATTTACACCATAAATGTAAATCCTGGTATATGTCGTGATCATGTCTTCATAAAATGATATTAATAAAAACAAAACCTAAAGAAATATCAATACATTTGAAGTAATAATTAATACATGGACTGACTATGTGAAGATATTTAATTAAACATAAAACAATTTTTTTAAAAAAAATATAACAAAATTATGATATCAAATGAAATAAATAAATTAAATAAAAGACTAAATGAGGAATAATTATAAACAAATCAAAAAATATTTCATTAATAAACCCCTTACCTCATGTCAATGATTATTACATACATTATTTAACTCCTATATAATAAACATGTATAACATAATTTACATGTATAAGAATAATATCTATGATTACTAGCTAATAATTAATAAATTTATTATATTTATTCTAAATAAATATTTAATTAAATAATAGGTCAAATCAATGTCACTAGTTTAGAGGACATTGGGTTCATAAATGCAATAGTACATTGGTATGTAAACCATGGTCCAAGGGATGATTGTTACGTCATCTAAAAAACATTTTTCATGAAATAAATACATTCTTTATAGATTATACATAATTTTAGAACAATCATTGTATGTAATAAATGATTTATGAATAACATGACTTTATGTAGGTGGATGTCCAAAGATACAAACGAATGGTGTTATAATTTTTCATGTAATTTATTAGTGAAGATATAATTTATATATTATCATTAATGATTAAAAATTATTTTATTGATATTTTATATATATATTAAATCCAATATTATAATCATCCATGATAGGTGTTGATTGGAAATGAGACACATCACATGGTGGATCTGGAAGTTCACACTTAGACAAGCATAATGGTTTCATTCATTAATGTATTAAAATTGATATAAAAAATGTGATTAACATATAAATAATAATATTTCATTATATTTTTGTAATTAATAAATTAATATCATAATTAGTAGTAAATTATTGATGGTTTCAAAACAACAAATAAAAAAATATGTAAAGAACTATAAAAATTCTCGAAAAATTTCATTGGTTTTTTATCTAAAAAAATCATAGGATGATAATATAATCAAACCATGATGATAAGAACATAGGGACGAGTGTTAGGATGGCATTCGGGTTGTATTTTTTGAAGAGAGAAAATTGATGTGTGAAGAGGATAGTTGGTTTGATTCACATTTAAAAGTGAGGAGAGGGAATCATTGGATTTGCATAAGTAATGAAAATAATATAAATTTATCATTAAATTCTGGTGGGTAAAAATTAATATTTGTATAATATAGGATAAAAAACATTAAATATTTTCATTAAATGGAATTAAAAAAATATTAAGTGATGTTTTAGTTATTATTTATTAGTTTTATCCCCCTTTTTTAACCCTTTTAATGATTATCATAATTATAATGTTTTATATTATTCAGTTGTCATTAAAAATACTTTATAAGGATAATTTGTCCAAAACTTTTCTATGGACAATATTATAAATCATATAACATTCAATAATCTTAATATAATTGTATTATGAATATGAAATCATTTCATGAAATATTTTTTAACAAGTAATGATAATAAATTCATTTTTTATATTATTACTATTATTTGATATTAATAAACTTTTAACACATTACTCATAAACTATATTTATCTGAAAATTATTTTAACCAAAATAATTACACACAAAAATACAACTTCTATAGTATTTTATGTTTTTAATTTTATTTTGTTTACTACATGGAAAAGAAACATGTTGTCATTTCAAAATCATTTAAGGTCATTAAATAATCACTAACAATTAGAAATTAATTTTTATAATAAAAACATTATTCATAATAAAAATAACTATATATAACTATTCTTCAATGTTTCTAGCATTACCTTGCTAAATTATAATTATTTAAAGTATGAAATACCTAACATGTAATTTTTTATATTTAAAATAATATATGTTCATTATCGATGAAAAATAGCACTAGAATGAGATAGTTTAGAATATTAGATTTTTTTAGGTACAACTATACTCATAAAATTAAATATATTCATATGTATGGAATATTTTAATCCTTATTTCCTCAATTTTACCTTCACCTATCTATTTTATAGAACTGTGATATAAACATTTTATCTAAGGTTTCAATTGATTATAAAAAAATAAACACAACCTATTTACTAAAATTAGTCTTGATAACTCAAAATAACAAATGTATCCTATCATATTAAACTCCAATAATTAGTATAAATTACTTTTAAAATAAACACACACAAAATAATGAAATTTTTTTTATAGATTAATATATTCTATGGGTAAAACAAATTTATACCAAAATTAAGAATAATATCAATTATAATGAAATTAATTTCATTATTTGCATTTAATATGAAATAAGAAAAATTTAAATCATATAAAATAAAAATATAATACAATTTAAATAATTTAATAAAAATGTATATTTTTTCTAAAAAAATTCACTTTTCACTATTTAATGAAAAACGAATACTTTTAGGGAAATCCCAAAATTTCATAGTAAAAAAAATTTCTATGCTAATTTAAAAAACATATCATTTTTTTAAAATATAATATTATTGTGGTGGATATTAAATATAACATTTCTTAAAAAAGCCTTTTAAATCATTTTTGAAAGAAACAATATTTAAAAGGTATAAAATTACATTACTTAATATTAAGTGATTAATTCCAAATAATTTATACAAAAGATATTTATTTATTAAAGAATTGTAAATTTATTTTTTAATTATGTTTCTCTGATTCATACAAAACAATTCCATTTATTGGTTATAAAAGAAATATTTTTAGTAAAATTATTTCAGGTTTTGATTAGACTTGATGTTTTGTGTTGTATGTTCAATTTAAAAATCCATTATTGTTATGAATCATTTTTTAATCATAAAATAATAATAAACAAATTATTAAATATAATAGATAAAAAAATCAATAATCTATCTCTCCATTACACATAATATGTAATATTAGTAGTTTCAACAAACATTTATAAAAACATAGTCTGATTTCTACTCCCTATCCCTCTTTATTTATCTTTTCATGATCCAATAAACCATAATCTCAAAGTAACTCATCAACTTATATCTCCATTAATATAAGACATCTTATGGAACCAACCATAATATATAATTACAATCCTTAAAATTGACTCCAATATATAATTAATCTCATATGATATATACATTGATCTCAACCTACATAAGTCATAATTGATTGGTTAATATTATCATTAAAGGGTTCCTAAATATATCAGGTATATATATAGTCAAATATTATGGGATTAAATATGCATTTCAAACAACTCTATTATAAGTGAGTTTGTTATTTTATCCATTTATTGATCTTTGAAATGAATGTACTTCTTCCCTATAACAACTTTTCAAAACATTATTTAGTGGAATTATTCATGATCACATTGTATTTTCATTCTATAGTGGTGTATTTATTATTCATATATTCAAATCCCAATTATTATATGGTTTTTTTGATAAATAAATAGAAAAATATGTTAAAAAATTATTCCAATTTATTCATTATTTTAATCTATTGAGTAAATTTTTGTGTACCAACAATGAACTCTGTGTATGTTGTCATAAAAGAAATACAATCAATATTCATCCTAAAATATAAGTCGAACATAAAATATTGATAAGTATAACCACCCCACCCACCTCCACTACCAAATTTTTTTAATTATGATCATGTTTTGAACCATCCCAATATAAACTATTAATTGCAATCAGCATCACTCAATTTGTTTGATGAATACTACATAGTACTATATATGTTACTAAACAACTTGATTTATGGAAAATCTAATAATCTAACATGTGGTTCTCATAAATAGGAATCTTCTAATGGTTTTCAAATATTCAAAAATATTGAATACTTTCCTCCCTTTATCATTTAAAATATTTTAACATAGTGGAAATGGGTGTTGATTAACGTTCATCACCATATATTTTATAGTTAATAATAACAATAGTAATATATTTTTATTTAGAAATAAATTTTCCTTTTGTAATTTTACTAGTTTGAAATATAAAAAAAATTTATGTACTCCAGCCAAAAAAATTTACTATTCATCTTATCAGTGAACTCCTAATAACATTATTAAATTGATTAATAAAATATAATTCCATCAATATAGATTTCCACTATAATTTTATTATATATACTCTTAGTGAAATACATATTTTTCATAAAATCCTCCACATTGAAATCAATTTTTCTATTTGAATATAACAAGAATTACTCTACACTTTGAACTTTATTCAATAAGTAACATGTTTTTTAAAAAAATGGACATCCTGATTTCATAATAATTGACAATGAAACTATAAGGTATCTCTATGTAAACTAACTCATAAAATAACACATTGAGAAAGTTAGAATATATGTATATATATTTGAATTATATTTTATTCTAATTAGAATAATATATATTGGAATCACCTTATATCATCAAATATTTAATTTGAGGGAAAAGTACAAAAAATTCCAACATCATAAAATTGATTTTTATGTTTAAAAATATAACAAATTTTTTTATAAAAACATTCATGTCTCCATTTACATCCCCATTGATATCACAATAGATACTGATGGAAACTTTTATTCATCATCATTAAAAAATATCCCATCTAGAGTTTTTCTAAATTACTTCATGTTCTTAATTCATCTAATTAACCTAAATTTTTTGAATTCAAAATATCTTGACATTTTTTGGTTACTAATAGATATATATATAATTCAATTAACAGTATTCATTTTTTGGATCAAATGAGGTTCTTTTTTGTTCAAAAATGCTACCATAATCTATTTTATATTTTTTATTGATATTTCAAAATTTTAGGTTAGGAATCATTATTTCAAACATTTTGTAATCTATATTGATCCTTTATTTCATACTTATTTATTTAACAAGTCTATATAAAATATGTCTCATTTTTTTATTTCAATTCATATGTTTCTGTATAAATTTAATAATCAATGACATTAATTTAAATAATAATTATATAGTTAATTTTGATCATCTTTCCTAGATATTTATGTGTACACCAATAAGCCATTTTTTGAATGGGTATATATAAAATATTCTTTTTCATATTTAGTTCTAGTTTTTTCATTTAATTACTTCATTGTTGTAATAAAACATTGTATCATATAGAATAATTCCTTCGTTATGTATCAATAGTTTTTTTGTGTTGATGTGGGTAAAATATTAATAATGTATTGTTTAATGAACGTTTATGAAATTAGATTTTTAATCAGTATAGTTCATTCAATTATATTAATTAAAATTTTCTAATTTGTAAATATCTCATTAAATTTAGGTTTCCTTGCTATTGAGTTTTGGTGAAATATATATTATACCAATATCAGATTGGATCATTGAGAGAGAGATGGTGTGTATTATTAGTATAGTTAAATATTATGATTCAATCCTTGTTAACAAATCCTCTTAAACATTATACAATGTTTGATCCACTCAATTATTTCTCATACCTTAATCATTAGGTGCAGTTATAGATCTAAATTGGATAAAATATAGGATTTTAAATGTTTTTCCTGATATTCCTACTCCATAACATGGTAGTCATCCCCCACATCATTTATTTGAGCCTAAAACCTATAATCATCAACAAGATAGTGTCCAGTATTCTCAACACTACTTCCATATACAACTATATAAACAAAGACTCTAATAAATGAAAATGTACGCAAATAATTGAATATCATGGTGTTCTTATGCTACTCTATGTGATGTTCCTTATTAATGAATAAATCGATTACAATGAACTCACATGTGATACCTCATGAAAACCATCATTACTGACAGTCTAGAGTCTTCTTCAAGATATGTAGTGATCTAGATCTTCCTTAGCTTCTAAAAAATACTTTCGTTGAAAATAAATAAATTTATTAATTTAAGGATATTGTCTTTAAATAATTATCACAACATGATAAAGATGTCTATCAGGTTCACCAATTTCGAAAATTATGCGTTTGATTGCTCTATATTCTTGTATATATATTATTTATATTCCTACACTATGTTAAAATATCATATAATAATTATGTTGGATTATTTATTATCCATTTTTATTTTGAAACTATTAAAACAAAGTGTCCTAATAAATGAAAAAGTACGCAAATAATTGAATATCATGGTCTTCTTATGCTACTCTAGGTGATGTTCCTTATTAATGAATAGTTGGATTACAATGACCTCACATGTGATACCTAATGAACACCATAATTACTGACAGTCTAGAGTATTCTTCAAGATATGTAGTGGTCTAGATCTTCCTTAGATTCTAAAAAATTCTATAGTTGAAAATAAATAAATTTATTAATTTTAGGCTATAGTCTTTAAATGATTATCAGAACATGATAAAGATGTGTATCAGGTTCTCCAAATTCTAAAATTATGTGTTTGAGTTCTCTATATTCTTGTATACATATTATTTACATTCCTACACTATGTTAAAATCTCATATAATAATTATGTTGGAATATTTATTATCCATTTTAATTTTCAAACACCATAATCCTAGAAATATTCTATATCCTCTTATTTATTAGTTAAAAAATTCAAAATTAAGTCCTCATCTATATTAATTTGAATTCCCAAAAAAATAATTACTAAAATCACCCTAATAAATGGATTTTTATTTTTTTATAATCCCTTAGAAACATGATTCATTAATCTCATTTTAAATCACTACGAGCAAGGAGTGTGTATACAGTACGTCATGATCCTTTAGTTTTGTTCATTGGAAATATTCTCATTAATGTCTTCATTATAATATTTTTATCAAATTTTTTTTTTTGTAATGATTCATTATATTCAAGGCTTATAATTAATGCTTACAACCATTATAAATGATCAGTGAAAAAAATACATGAATATATAACATGAAAATATATATCTCAAGATAATTTCAATTCACTACATTATATAATTCATACAATGAAAGAAAAGGTTTCTACAGAAGGAATAAAATTATTCCTTTGTAATTTTCCTAACTCAACTCCATGTATTATGATTGAGATAA
This sequence comes from Viscum album, assembly GCA_963277665.1. Lineage (NCBI taxonomy): Eukaryota > Viridiplantae > Streptophyta > Magnoliopsida > Santalales > Viscaceae > Viscum > Viscum album. The sequence continues at coordinate 535,511,075 of OY728141.1, read as the reverse complement.
TATTTTATGAAACAAACATACAATTAACATAAAATTAAAATGATCTACTTCAAGGGATTATGGTTATAGAAAATTTCTTAAATTATATATAAGTTATTACAATGATCTTCCTCATGTAATATAATTACTTGAAACTCAATATCATCACATTTAGTTTATGTATATTATTATAAGAATTTAAAATAATATCAATGTCAAAGGATTATGAATCTTTATACCATGAATAACACCATAATAAAAATTTACCATGAGTTTAGACTGTTTATATTATTCAGGATTGACCATGTAGATCAATAAAACATTCTATATTTAGTAGACTAACTAAAAAATAACGAATTATTAATCATTATCCAAGAAACTTATTTATTTTTATCTATCACATATCAGAAAACAAAAGATCTTCCCTATGAAGTTTCATATTGTTTTTACACGTTCAAATGAACTTCTATTTTTCTTTCATTCTAGAATAAAACATCAATATTCATATTTATATCTTAGAAGATTTAACTGATAAAAATCAATTGAGAATGATAATAAAAATAAAAAATACATATTTTCATGTCAAAAAAAATGAAAACAAATTTAATATTGAAAAAATAAACCCCTTTTGTAATTTTTTTCAAAATTTCCAAAAAACATTGTTTTAAGTATTGGCGATCATTTTCATTACTGATTAAGAAAAATCAAATTCTAATGTCCATTATGGTTACAATTACATTATGATGACTACATATTCACCATATAAATATAAACTATTTAAATAATTGTTAGTGTGGTATGGAATAATAGTCTTTTTTCATAGAAATGATCCTAAAATAGTATATTCTATTTACACATGGGATATAAAGTGTTGAATAAAATTGGGATATAAAAAATGATATCATTGCTATAAAAAACAACCAGCCATGTGATTTCATACTCAGAACCCATTTTGTGACTTCAATAATATTTCCACGTTTATATCAAACTTTTTTTTAAACCAAACTACATATTAATATGTGTATTTAATAAAATTATTAAAATGGGATTTATATGGGATTTTCATATCTCAAAATCTATATGTCTTGGGGTTGTGTATATTTTAAGATTCACATGCCTTGTGAGATATTTACAACTCCATCCCTATTTTTTCATCTCCTTAAGGGATTCACTTAATTAACATATTTACGGTTGATGAACCACCATGTCACTAATCCATTTTGATATTTTGTATTATATAATATAGTCACATGCTTAAATTTTGGACATGTTATAATATATAAAAAAAATAATTGGGAATTGGGGGGGTTATTTTAGTTCAATAGTGGAAACATGAAGTTTTTGGCCTTTCTTTAAACCTTGTCTTCACTTATCATCTATTTTAATCACATGTCTTATTGTTAATAGTATCATATTTTTTATTTATACTTTTATTTATATATTATCATTTTCTAAATTAGATTACTTATTCTAATTAGTTGATATATATTTATTAACATGTTCTCTCATTTTTATTTTATTAAATTCAACATTTTATGGATGTATTGTCATATAATTTTATATTTCATTCCAAATCATTGAACATGGTCAACAAATATTCTTCTTAATAGTAACGTAACTAACAATTTAATATTCCTATGGTAAAATAGATTTTACCTCTATCACAACATGATTTCCCTTATCACTCAAAAATTAATTATACATCATGCATTATGTTAGGATTTTCCAATTAGTCATACCAAAAAACCAAGAACCCCTTATTTATCATCTCAGCCTCTATAAAAATCTCACAAATCATCCTGAACATCAAAATATTTCCATAATCCTCCTATTTTTTAATATATATTATATTTAATTTTTCAATATATTGAATATCTCAAGATATTGTATTCATGTTATCCTTGTTATAAAAACCTTCTTCACTATTCATCCCACAATCCTCTTATAGAAATACTAGAATTTTTTTTTTCAGAAAAAATTCTTTAGTATTGATAGTAGAATAATTATTCATCATTCATTCTCTATAAACTATATCAAAGACCCCTCATTGTCCTTGTCTCTTATTAGGTAGTTACATATTAAATAATCATATAATGTCCTTGTTTCTGAACCATCCACATCACCAATAAATATTTCTGAAATTATATCTTCCATTATGATAGTGAATCCATTAAAAAACATGAATATATCTATTCTTAATGTCTACACATTTTCATATGATAAATATTACTTATTATCCATATTTCATTATTTTATGTGTATGAGTGATTTTCATTAACCATCCTGATTAATAATGGATATAATGAAGGTTTTTTACAAATTATATTTTAAAAGAATATATTTTTTGTGACATTCTATGTGAAATTTTCAGTTGAATATTGAATCCAATAACCTTATTGACCATAAGAGGTTAACCTTTAACAAGTCGTATTTTTATTTTTATTTTTTGTAAATCATTATTAAAAATTTTAAAAACTGATCAATTTTTTTCCTCTCTTACAACCTTCTTCTCATCAAGGTTACTAATTATCATTTTATATAATGATTCTATAATAGTGTTATTCATGATGTCATCATTTAATATAACATTTTTCATGACATACTCCACTATTTGAATATCCACATTTTTCATTATCGTTATTTTTCATTTATTTCTTCAATGTTTATTCTTACTCTATAAGGAATTCTATATTTTCATTCAGCTTCAAAATAATATTTATACCTTCATCTCCATCATCATTATTTATCGATGAATCAATTCCCTTTATAATTTAAGAAAAGTGTATATCATTATAATCTATGGTTTATTATGGGTTATATTTCTATTTCATACCCACATTGAATTTTCATTTTTTTATAAAAATGTGATTTTTATTCTGACAGATTTTTTATACTTTTATGTTTTCTCATCCCCTTTATTCGAATTAGATTCCTTAAGCAAAATCATTTAGAAATGACTTTAAATATGACCGACATCACTTCAAATATTAAATTATATTAATTTCATACATTTTAGAATCTTATTTTCTTCACAAATCTTACTCTTATAAGAGAAATCATTTTATTAGGGTCTTCGTCATCATTAGTATCATCTCGGTAACATAATTCTAAAATATTATATTCTTATTCCACCCTATTCCTTATAGAATTAAAGTCTATATCAGTTCTTTTATTATTTTTAATGTATAATTTCTTTCTCATCACATTCTCTATGATTATTATATGTAACTCATCTATTATATTGTTTTATCTTTCTTCTAATGCTGTTATTTTTTGAGTCAAATAGTTTATTACAAATTCCCTTAATTATATTTATACTGATGGAGTTTATTACATTCCAACCAATCCAAATAATATTTTCAATAGTATAAATTATTTGGGATAAATTACCATCCATATATTCAACATTATCAATTTTAATGTATATAAACTGGATCCTAATAAATGATGTTTTTCATTCAATATTTTAGAATTATTGTCAAAATAAATTCTTAATTTTTTCTAGATCACAATTTTTGTTATTAGACCCATGACAATATTTAATGAATAACTAATGGATACATTTGGACGGAAGATAGAATATTTTATTCTAATTTTATATTCTTCATATCTGATTCCATAAAGTAATCCCCTTTACCAATGGTTCCAGGCCAAAAATAAAATAGTATTACTCAATTAATGAACATGTGATAAGAGTTAGGGTAGAATAATATGCCTTAGTCTATGATAATTCATCACATTTATGGTTTGGGGACATTGGATATTCAAATAATTCATTTTATTCATTTAAAAAAATTGTTCTTTACTGGGCACCTGGATCTAAAAAATACTGTTTAATCTAGATTCTATGGGAGCACCACGAGGTTGAGGGCTAAATTAGTGATATTTTAACATTGTAAATGTTATTAACTTATATCTCAAAAATGAAAATATTTTATGGTTCTCAGTCAACTAAATTATTTATCAAATACTTGGGTTCATGTGTAGTTATATAAATATTGAGAAAACATACAGTATTTACAAGTATCGATTGAAATTTATACTTCATGACATATTGGTTGTACACCGACCATATGTATTATCCATTATCTGTAGTAATAATCCATAGAATATATTCAACTATGTTCTTCAAAACAACCAAATTCAATTATAATATTCCATAATATTATTTAAAAAAACTTTCACCTCAAAGACTTTTTTTCTTATAATCCACTATAGATTTTCCACACTCTATAAGAATATGGATCAGCAAGTCTTCTTGTGTACTCCATAATAAACATCAGCAGTTTTTTTATTTTATAGACTTCATCTAGATATCGTATTATCTAGTTCTTCCTCAAATTCATTGAATACATATGTAAAAAATGGATCACCATATTTTTCTAGGACTCTCTACTTAAAAACATTATCTTTCCCTAATAAAAATGTATATCAGGTTCATAGTATTCTTGAATAGTCTATAATAGTTATTAGTATTCTTCATTGAATCATTATTTTTCCTATACATACCTATGAACAAATATATTAATATCATTTTAATCATTTGATTCAATTCATATTTTGGAACATTGTAATAATTAGTAGGTGTGAACATATTTTTTAAATAAATCAATACATTCCCAAACCATTTCTCTTTCATACTAATATGTATTACTTCATAAATCGTTATTTAAATGACAAATGATTTGAATTTTTAAATCATAATAATTTTAAATGAGAAAACAATTTTATAATCATTCTAAATAATGACATTAATGTAATCATTATTCTTTTACAAATAGAACACTATTTTTGTTGAATGTAACTCCCAGAATAATATTCAAGATCAATATAGATATCTAAATATCTATGTCAAAAATATTTAAGTAAAGAATTATTATGAAGGCATAAAAGTATTTAAAATATATATTATTGAATCATTTATGATCATAATGTGAATATATATTTATGTTCATGTATTTATAACATCTAAATTTAATATCAAAGACTTAAAATCAAGACATATAGTTAGAAAGATGAATTATACTCATGTATTTTAAAATTTCTTATCTCAGATTAAAGAGTTATGATTAAATCAATGGTTTACATATAAAACATATGATCATCATGACAGTTATATGAGCCACATAATATGAATACAGTTCTAGTCATAAAATTTCATTTTATATAAAGGATTTCACATATATTCATAATCGACAAAAATAACATTATATTGAAATTCATTAGTAGATGTCTGATGCATTGATCTAGAGAAACCTATATTTTGATCATCTTGAGTAATCATGATTCATAATCATAAAAGTAATATCATAAGCATTATTTATTGTGGGGATATACTATTTGGATTAGATTTAAAGGTTTTTCCCATCAACCACACATGATAGAGTTAGTGGATCAAACACACATTCAACACATGATCTATTTTATCCTTGGGCCTCCCCAATATATGTTAATCCATTCTATAGTGACTCAAAACTCCACAAAAATTTTGTTTACAATTTCTCTACTTTCACGAACACATGCATTTCATTTAATAAAAAAAATAACATATATATCATCAAAATTATATATTGGAACATATCACAAATAAAAATCATCCATGAATCATCATCTAATTAACCAATCACATGTTGACATGTTGAAAAAAATAGAAAACCAATTCTTAATGATGAAAATAATTTCCTATGTTTATCATAGTAACAAGCACTTTTTTTATATAAAATAACCTATAGAAATTGGAAATTTTTTTGGCATACATCGCTTCAATTATTTGTCAACACCTCCATATACGTTTTAGTATTTGTTAATTTTTCTTATAAAATGATCCCACATTATCCAAACATAGATATTAATGAATAAAATATTTTATATGTGATCTCAATAATATTTTGTGTCTTTTGGTATATAATTATTAACATATCCCGTCATTAATATGCTATATTTTGTCTTCATATATGGATTGTTGGTTTTTTCTAGTGAATTTCATTCTTAAAAATATGTTGAATAACTCTACTAATACTTCATCATCAGATGTTTTTAATAAAATAATGTATCTATAGTTTTTATTTGATATAATATTGATTTAAATGGATAATTATATGACGCCATAATCATATTTTATATTTTTATGTGGTTAAAATAATAATTATTACAATTTATTTCATAAAAATTTACTATTATCCACCATAAATGCATTACAATGAATCCAAATCTTCCATTGAAAATCCATGAGTTCTAGTTAAACTGATTCTAATTCAATGAGTTGCATTGGTGATGTACGCTCATGATATTATGAATCAAGCCTTCATCATAGATCTCATTATCCATATCAATTTACATTCTACTTATCATTGTGCTCACAAAAAATATTGATATATAATTATCCATCCTAACCAAAATAAAAAATTCATTTCATTATTTTATTTTATGAGAATATTTATTTCTCATCTTATTATATGGGAAATGACAATATAAGGATCATTTTATGTATCCATCACTTTTATTGAGTAAATCCCTACTGAATAAATATTCTAAATATTATTTTTGTTATACAATTTTTTTAATGGAGAATGACTTATTCATCACCTTCAATTAAAATTAATATAATAGTTTATTATTTTTATCTAATGTAGGGAAATTATTCTTGAATTTGAAGTGATAGATCAGATAATCCTATTGATTATTCCCAGTAGAAAATTTTCTCATTTTAATTATCATACTCATTGGCCTCCTGAATTGACAAGTATTTCTTTCTAGGCATTATATATGGATATTAAAAACTATATAATATATAATTATTCTTAAATGGATTTTATGTTCATTATTTTTTGTAATTTTTCATTATCATATGTACATTTTCCCATTATAATAGAATATAACATGAAAATATAGAAATCAATTCCATAATAATGACATATATTTTTTTGGTAAATATATTAGAATATTGTTAATACATAAAAACTACATGATAATAATCATATTTTTACTTCATCCATTATCATATAGAATTCCACGTACAACTCAATTATTTTTCTTCTAATGTTAGAAGACATATAAATCAAGCTTGTCCTTCATGATGTTATATTTTTAATATAATACTATGAATTTATCATTGATGATAGTTTACATTTTTATTTATAATTTTAATTTGGTATGTACAAATTTTCTTATAAAATCCAAAAAATTGATAAATAATTTTAGTTTTTTACAAGTTAATTTTTTTTCTTCTTACATCTTCAAAATAAGATTTAATAACATTAATCCCATTATACTATTATATTAATGATACATTAAATTTTTCAATGATATTATATTTCTCTATTTTTTTAGTATCAAATCCACAAACATTGGTAGATTTCATATTTTCTATATTTTAGTGATTTAGACTATTCATTTATTCAATTTGTCTTATTATATATTACTTCATATATATCATGAAATATTCAACTACAAAATCATATGAATTTAGAAGAATAATTTATGAATTAATCTTTTTTGACTCATATTTCATCTTATCCTTAATGCTTTATTCTATTTATTTCTTATAATTAACATTATGTGTGTCATACTAATTTTTTTATGGAATGAAATTATCAATCATAACCTCAATGTTTGTCATATTTTAAATCTTTAACCTCCTCAATTTTAATATCATCTATAAAAATTGATCATATAGGTAAACATTTCACTTAAACATTCCAAATAAAATTTAGTTTATCATTTTCTTAAAATATTTTCCCAGTTACTTAACTCACAATTCCATTGATTAAATATTGATAAATCTCATACAAGCCCTAAATCCTACAAATACACATAAAAAATCTAATGATTGATGTTTCTAATTAAATTGATAACTTAATATTTTATTATTATAGGTTTATTATTATATTACATCATTAAATTATTTATCTAATGAATCATTTTATATATTTCCACATTCCTTATACATGAATAGGTTTTTTGCATAAATATTATAATAATGTCCAAATTAATTGAAATCATGTATTCCTCAGGTGTTCAATTAATATCATATAGTGCAATATTTATGATAAAAATTTCGTCAATTATTATTTTTGTATTCGTGTAAATTTTAATTCATATTTAGAAGCACTTTACAATGATCACATATTTAATTATATTTCTACGATTAGACCTATATAAAATTATATGAATTAATATATTAAATAATGTTTCAATGGAATTTATGCAAAGAATCTCCAAGTTAGAAAATTTAATCTTTAGTGAATCAATTTATTATAATTCATTAAAAACGACATTATTGAAATTTTTTCCACAATAAAAAAAAGGACAATAAACTATAGAAAACTAAACTCAATTAGACAAGAATATTTTTTTTCCCCTAAGTGGAGTACAAAAATAATTAATAATTTAGTTTGTAGTAAATTTAGTTATTTTTTATATTATTTTACCATAAACAAATTGTTAAATATATTATTAGAATTAGATTATTTTTTGTATAAATTAATTTCACAACATAGTTCATATAATAAACCATAATAGTTTTCACACAATGTGAAGTCTATTTTAATAGAGTATGAGTAAATCATTTTCAGTGCACATGTTCTATAATTATATTCAAATTATTAAAATAATTTTTTTAATGGATTCATTGGGTGCTAAGGATCACCACAAACTATAAATATTATCAACTTATCATTTAATTGATAAAATCTATAATTTTTTTATGGTTACACATCCAATGGAAAGATATAACACAATATAATATTCTTTTTATCCTTTCTATTTATTCAATCATAACATTGAATACCTTTTTCAACTCTAGTTTCTCAATTATATAGTGGAAAAAGAGTGTCCTTCATTATAGTAAGTGAAATCTATCTATTTTTAACAAACTTCTCACCTGAGAGTATCTTTTTTTTAAATAATATATTTATATTGATCATCCAACTTCTGTCAAGTCATTAAATTTTTCATCATTTCATTCCTCAGAAAAAATATATTAAAACATACATTAGCATTTCAAATTAAAAATTGATCAGATGGACCCACTATATAATTTAATCTTTTCATATCACAAGGAGAAAAAATGATAAATTTATTAATAAATAAACCAAAAAAATAATGTTTAACTTTTGATAATAGTTTTTATAGTTACCCATCAATTTTTTATTGAAAATATTTAATTTATATAAAATACTAAAAGTTTTTCTGTGGAAATATAAACTTATTTTGAGGAATATGGAAATAAACATGATTATGATCCTATTTGGCGGAAGAAAAATATATTTATAAAACCAATTAATGGGGATATGGTTATCAATTAACTATAAGATACAGGTATTTTATGACAATTATTGTAAACCCTATGTGATATAGATTCATTCCTTGAAGAACTAAATGTTAAGAATCATTATCACGTAGACTGTGTAGTCATGACATACATTCAAAAAAATGGTACTTGAATATTTAATTTCTAAATATGTTTTCTATGAGTTAGCTCATTTTTAATCAATAACATATATATACCAAACTAGGGTTGGGTAATTTTTTAAAATTTTCTAAAACAAATAACATATTATCTTTGGATTTCTGATATTTATATTTCATATCAATGAGTATTTACTATATAACTCTCTTATTTTTTATTTTTTTATTTAATCAATAAAAAATAAAATTACATGTGGTTGAAGTTAAATTGAACATATTTTTTGATGATTTCCATATTCTATAGTAAATTTATCTAGATAACCCTTTTGATTGATGATCATCAGTTCAATATTGTGATTGTACATTATCAATAGATTTCAGTATGTGTCCTGTCATTCACTTTTTTACGTTCAAATCACCTAGAATTTGATACAGTGTTTTAATTAAAAATTTCATAATTTTTTTCTTTATTATAGTTATTGATTATTTATATTAAAAATTAATTTTGTTGAATAATTTTGGTAAAAATAAACCTTTTTAATTTCTGGGTGTATGTATAATTTACAAAATTTATGGGGAATTGAAATGGTGGTTCTTGAAATCATCTTATTATTGAATTATTTTGTTTTTTTGAAGATTTATTTTATTCATAATTATAGTTGATGGGAAGTATGATTGTATTTTTGATCACAAGTTTTTCAATTCATTCATCATTGTTGGTTCATTTTTTAGGTGTAACTAGGATTATATAATTTCAAATGTTTAATATTTCTATTCTACGATTTCATATATATTATTGAAATAGTTACGAAGTTGGTTCCCCCATGAATAAATTTAACCATTCGTAATTATACATGGTTTTAGGTTTTCCTCATGTTTATTAAAAAATGAAAATGATTGTATAGTGTTGAGAAGGAAAAATAGAAATTTTGAGATGTATGGGTAAAAGACATTGAAAATATTTTTATTAAGAATAAATAATGATTCCATTCCTACCAATGTCTCAACATTATGAATTTTTTATAAAACGTTTATAATTTGACCCCATTATTTAGAAAATGTGTCACATTGAATAATATAAACTTTGAAAAAACACTAGTTCTAGGAATATATTGTAAAATTCATTATTATATCGGTATATTTTTACCTCATGGGATATTCGGGATGTCTTGTAGGTTTCCAACTGTATATTCTTCTAACCCCCTATATGACCATCTTGTGTGGGTATAAATATTTTGTAAAGTTTGATATATTAGAAATAAAGTATTTTTATACTAATGGTTCACCAGTACAATAGTGATGGATCTATATAGAACAATCTATTTATTGTCTAGGTAACAATTCATGTTTTAGTGTGATATGGTAGAGTTATATGTATTCTATTTTTGGGTTATATATATTGTGGAAATATGTAGCATAATTTGATTATAAACTAGATTAAATATCTATTGTTTTTTTAGTGTTTTATGATTTAAAATACCTTTCACAACATCGTATGATTGAACTTACACTGTAATATTTTCTATTTGGACATACTGGTTTGGTATGATTAATAAATTGATACCTCATTATATGGTTTGTGAAGAATATTTACATGGGGAGAGGATTTTTTTGGGAAAACATTTCACAATGAAATTTTCTAATCAATTTGAATTAATTTCAAGAATTTGGTGATAATGGGGACGCACAATTGGGGATATGGCATTCCCTCTAGTCATGGACAAGGATGATGTGTGATAGTCATGTCATACTATTTGTTAATGGAATTAGTTGGGTTACTTTTGGATGTAGTAAATAATATATATTGATTTCTGACTCACAATGTTGTCATATAAATTCAAAAATAATATGTTTATAATGATCCATGAGTTGTCTGGATGTGTGGATATACAATGGGTTTAGTGGAACATTTATAAATTCATTCCAACATAATTATAGTTTTATCTGGTATAATAATTATATAGTAGGTGGTCTACATTGTGGATGATTTAATCAAAAAATACTCATTAAATATATTAATAAATATATTATTATTTAAATATATATACTTATTTATAACATATATATATATATATTATAAAAATATAGGTGATATGGGGGGAGGAACATAAATTTCATGGGGAAAATATAATATTTCAACCCTTGATTTTTATTTGAATAAACATTCAAAAAATAATAATAATAATTTAATTTTTGAGAGGAAAAGTACCCCATATGGTCAAAGAGGACCCCCCACCCCCTACAAATTGGGGGTGGGGTAGAAAATGTGATTCCAAAAGTGTTGATACACATCTAAAAAATATATTTTTTCTTATTATTTAAATTTTTGATGGGGTTCCCCTTACTGTTACACCAGTACCCAACAAAAAGTGCTTCTATCAAATAACCTATTAAGCAAGCCATATTTGATTGACATTTGGTAGTTTGGGTCTGGATCTTCCCAACATTTTATGTCATGACCCGTCCTAGGGGCCCGTGCCGTGACTACCCCAAGCCTGCCTTCCATAGGCTAGGGGCTAGCGACTAGCACCAAAGGCATAAATCCCGATAACTGGGAAGGCATTGCCTTTATAAAAGTAAAAAAACACCAAAAAGTACAAGAGGAAGTAATACACCAAGTACAAAAGAAGTGCTGAAAAGTAAATGGGCCAGAATACAAACCCAACTGAAAGTACAACTACAACTGAACAAAATTACAATAGGAAAGACAAGTAGCTAGAAGAAAAGAAGCAGCTCCTAGGTCATCCACCTCAGATCCTACCTGAATGGTAGGTACAGATAGTGCAGCTCCTAGATCATCCACCATAGATCATACCTGAAGGGTAGGTACAGATAGCCTCCACAACACTCTCACCCTTCATCCCCCTCCGAGTATCGTCTCGTCGTGAATTCCACCTCCGGATATTGACTCGTCATGAGATCCACTTCCAGGTAACCTCTAGTCCTCGAACACTCGTCCTCTGTCAGTGCTGCCCGTCGTCTGCAACCAACACAACGAGGTGCGGGCATAGCCCATGCAGGGGTGAGTATATGATACTCAGTAGAGACCCCGAGACCCTCATGGTTTCACTAACCCCAACAAAGACAACAACAAAGATGGATCTCAACAGATAACCCTTACATAGGTATAAGCCCATACATATACCTAAGTTATCAAATAACCCATATCAATAAAGAGGAAGAACAAAGGTTATGAAATCAACGGATAACCAGTACCTAAGTATATGCCCATACATACACCTGAGTTATCAAGTGACCCATCTCAATCATGAGGTAAACACAAAGGTCATAGACTCAGCTCAAACCAGGATTTTCATTATCGAAACCGTAACTACTGAAGAGCTCCGTCTCTGATGAGTACAATGATCCTATCACGACTCCGAGTGACCTCTCACTAACCTTAGACTGCTGAGGTACTCCTACTGTTGAGTATCGCGGGTCTGCTGCCAACTACTGGGTGCTCCATCCGCTGAGGGTCTGCCACCAAATACTGGGCTCTCTACCTAATAGCCTATAGAGGTACTTCTCCTGTCGAGTACCGCGGGTCTGTGGCCAACTACCGGGCGCTCTGTCTGTCATGGGTCTGTTGCCAAATACGAGGTTCTACGTCCACTTGGCTAGTCGACTCACTCCAAGTCGAGTCAGTCAAGCAGTCGTCAGGTCTCAGCTGGCTACACGGTCTCCGTACTCCGTAAACTCGTCTCCGAGAGGGTCTGCTTCACGAGCTACAGGTCGATACTCCATCTATCAAAAAGATCCACACATGAGTATATCAAAGTACCGCCTCGTCATAGGGGTCTCAACGCAACAAATGTCGCGTCAATTGGACGCCCAGTCTATGAGTTATTAGTCTTTTCTTCCGAGGGGCCCGGTTGGTTTCATGTGCGAAACAACCCGGTTGTAACTCAACTGTACCCCGAACTCTCTTAGAATATTTTCATAGAGACCATTTCTCAACGAGATCACCAATGCTGCTGACGGTTCGTCAAACAGACGTCCGGTCTGAAATTTATCAGATTTTCTGTTCCAGGGGCCCGGTTGGATTTCAGGTTCAACCCAACATGACCACTATTCAATTGCGTCCAAACCTCAGGTGAAGTATGCCAAATGTTCTGTCTCATCAAGTGAAATCCAACATGGTCGACGACACGTCAATCGGATATCCGGAGGTCAAGTTATAAGCCTTTCCGCTCCGAGGGCCCGGTTTATTTCGGGATTGAACGAACCCGGCCGTACACAAAGTTCTCCGAAACCTTGACTGTAATATACCTAAACGACCATCTCGATCCAAGGATCGCATTGCAACTGACGGTGCGTCAATCGGAGGTCCATAGCCTATGTTGTGGGCTTTTAGTGAACCTGTCTAGTTTTAGGGGGTTTCGGGCCCGGACCGACCCGGCCCGAGAACCCCTGGGTCGGCCCGAACTGGGTCGACCCGACCCGAGTCCGGGGCCGGCCCACTAAGGCACGGCCCGGACCCTCCGTCGCGGTCCGGCCCCGCCGGCACGGCCAGGCCCGACGCAGCCGGTCCCGACCGGCACGACTGCTGCGCGCACCGCGTGGGCGCAGAAGGGGGGGAACCCCCACCCCCTTCGACGAAACGGCAGACCCTCGAGGGGTCTGCCCATCAGCAATGACCGAGGGTTTGACCCCCGGTCTTTCTGGATCTGGCTGACCATAATGGCTGGCCATCGCACTCCACGGGGGACCGGTTGGTCCCGCTATCCAGAACCGGTGGCCAGCGGTTCTGGCCGCCCTCCCTAGCTCTCAACCGGCCTGAGGCCGCATCTTGGGTTCATCCGGCATGACGCGATGGCGCGGTGCCCCTCCGACGCGGCCCCGCTCTAGCTGCGGCCTCCTCGTGGTTCTTCGGCGCGGCGCGACGGCACCGTGCCCCTTCGCCGTGGCCCGACTCTGGTCGAGGCTTCGTTCGGCCACAACGGCGCGACGCGACGGCGCCGTGCTTCTTTTCCGCATTTCTCCTTGTTTCTACGCGGTGCGATGGCACCGAGTTGCTTCCATTTCATTCCACGAAGATAACCATCAACATAAAAATAGGGGAGGAGGTTCGGCCGTGTTTGTGCGGTCCGACCCCCTCCGTTATTTTGATAACATGTGGCCGATATTATCGACGAACGTCCAAATAAAATCTGAACCTAAAGACAAAACCCCTACCTGGATATTTGACGTCGCATGTCGGGTGTCATGGAGAACGACATCACGGGGGTCAGACGTAGATTCTGTGGACGTCGGGGTGCGTCCGAGGAGGAAATGACGTCTCCTCACTTGTTGCGGTGATGAAGAAAGAAGGTACGTTGTTGTTGGCTTTGATCACCGTGGTCGGTGACTTCTCCCTTATTGTGGAGGAAGAAGATGACAGAAGAATCCGGGTCGCCGAGTCGTTCTTTGTTGAGGGGACGATGTTCTTCGTCGGAGAAGAACCGTTCTTCATGGAGAGGATGATGTTCTTCCAAACAAGATGAACTTCCTCCTTCTTTTACAGAAGTGTTATTTCCCTTTTCTCCCCACACAAAATGTGTCAAAATAAAATAATAGGTTCATGCTATTATTTTATTAAAACAAGTATTTTCTTTCAAAATTCAAAAAACATAGTTAATTAATTGAACTAGTTTAATTTATTAATTAAGGTACGTGTTGGTGAGTGTTAAGGGAGAGAGATAGGAAATGGAAGGTTTCTCAATTTAATATGAGTTACAAAATTAAAGAGGGGGGTTTTAAGGAGTTTTGGGGAAAGTGAAAAGGTGGGGGCGTGTGTGGGCCCCACCTCACCTTTAATCCTCTCATGGGTAGTTAGGGGATTGTGGGTCCCACCGTAACTACCCCATGTTGGATATAACCACTAGGATAAAGAATTAATAAAAAATTGTTCCACAATTTTTTTTATTCAATTCTTTATTAATCCCCAAATTTTTAACAACACCTCCCGAGAAGATGCATCTTCGGTAATGGTCCTCTTAAGAAATTACCGGTGATGGGGTTTCATCGGTGCCCTCAGATTTCGATTCCGAGCACCGGATTAAATGTTAGAAAAACCCGCTCATTCGTTCACTGAACGTACCCGAGCTAAACATCGAAAATTGATTTTGGGCTCACTGGGCCTCGGAATCAGGCGCCGTCAGAAACTGTGTTTTTGTAAAATCCCAAAGAAATCATGAAAAAAATTTCCTTGAAATTTCCGGGTCTTTACATTCCAACCTAATTAGAATTTCCCTACAACATGATACCCATCATGGTGGTTTAAAAATCTCAAAAAAAACCCAAATAAATCTTGAAATATTTTAAAATATTATAAATAATATTGAAAATTTAAATCAATAGTTATTTGGAACATGGGTCAAGGGTTATGAAAATTAAATTTAAAAATATTTTATTTTAATTCATGGACTATTCACTAATGATGAATATAATAAATATTAATTTATTAATGCAGATTAATGTGCCTGAGATTTTAACAATCCATAGACATTCAAATGTTTCTCTAGTTATATATATATATATGTGTGTGTGTGTGTGTGTGTATTTATTTCATACATTTTGTGTCTATGTAATAATTTTTTAATAATTATGGATCATTATATCACATAACACATTATTATTTATATGTGGTCATTTGTGTCGATGATATGTTTTATGTGAATTTATTTGTTATAATAATGATCTCATTACCTATGTGTAAGAAATATTATCAAATGATGAAAATGAAAGGTGATACATTTTCCATAAATACATGGAATGATGGAAAATAATACTTTGACACATTGGTGTTTTATCAATATAACATGAGTTGAATTAATTGTAACATAATGAGTAACACTAATGGAAAATTATGACCTATTATTAGATTAATAAATAAACTTTTTGTATCACCACATGATTGCGTCATTTTGTTATATTTATTTTAATTTTTTATGTACATTTAGTTTTTACGCATGACCATATAATATAATAAGATGCCATTTATATATAAAATGAAATAGCATGGTGAATATCTTTATCTATTTATAAAATTATAACAATTTTAGTGTGGTCATATATAACAAAAAAGTGTATATTAAACATGATTAACATCACTATGAATTAGAAAACCCATCAGTGATATATTACATCGGGTATCCTTCTTTCCATTAATATTGAACCAAAAAAATTATACATGGTGATTTTCATTCATTATTGAGGGTGAATTCTACAATTGTTGTGTTATTATGAGAGTATTTGGTTGAATTAACTAAATTTAGAAACTAATAAGAAGTCATTGAAAAAAAATTAAACATTAAATTTAAATATAGAGAAATTAAATGCTATCATATATATGAGATAAGACTCCACTGAATAAGAAAATAGATTCGTGATTTATGGTCATTATCCATCTAAAATCCCACCATATACCTCTCCATGTAGTGATATATCCATTTAATGGACAATGGGGAGAGGTTTTAAGGATCATATTCATAAGAATACTCACATGAAAATGTATTCTTAATCATGTTGTTGAACACTACATTAATTTTACAAAATATTTGGTTAAATTTAAGATAAAAAAATGTATAATTCTTAATAACTATGGATCTATTTAAATTTTATAATATTATATTGTTTTTATTTTTATAATAATAGATAATAATTACACAAATTCACTTTAACCAATTCTCCAAAAAATAATTCAAAACAGATTTTAATTTCTTAGTGATGTGAAATTTCTCACATGATGTACTACAATATGGTAGAAATTCAATGTTTCTATGTCCCCCCATGTTGTTAATAAACATCAATAATAGATGGTGAAATTGAAACATATACGAGACACATGTTTTCTAATCTCTAAATTGTTTGTGTGGATTAATTTCACTAAGAAATGAATTTCATGATTGTTACAATAAACATGTGTAAAAATAATCACATATAATGATCATCAAATACCTTAATTTCTAATATGCGTATCAGATTAATATATATTCTAATCATGAAATTAATGGTATCTACAATAAATCTTCATTACATATTTGGAAATCTCCTTGAATAATAAATGATAATGAAGAAATATTATCTCTATATTTTTATGAACAAATAGAATGAAAATCTAGAATGGTTAATGGAATGTTTGATGTCGAAGGAATATTAGAAATTCCCTTTAATGAGAATTCTAATATCATCATATATGAAGAAATTTTCAACAATGGTAATGAGATTAGTCTTTGGATGAAGAATCATAATGTAATTAAGTAAAAGAAGACATAGGAATCATGATAGTGTATTTACATCATTGTTTTTTAGGTTTCTTTTTTTTACTACTAGGTATTAGATATTGAATTTTTTAAAAAAAATTGTATCAAAATTAGAAACAATGTATTTATAGAAACATTATAGTATGAAAGAGGAATTTTAAAAATAGAAAAAAAATGTTCCATAATTTGTAGATGAAATGTACATAACTTCAAATTTCATTATTTATTTATTGTAGCTATAAATAAATTATATAATACCAAAAACAAATATTTAACATGTAAATTGGAAAAAAGGATACATTATTTAATTTTTAACTTTAATTTTGACTATGGTGTCTCATAATCAACTACCAGTTTTGTATTTTTGAATCATTAAAAGTATATTATAAATGTAAACTGTAATACATAATTACCTAGTTCTAAAATAGATATGATTTTTTCTAGTATTATTGAAATTATTTTTCAATATATAACCAATATAGTCTTTATATTATTTTGATAAATGAAAAAATATGTATTATTTACACAATTATTTATCATGTTTTGATAATGAATAATTTATATATTAAAAAATGATACAAGACTAAAGTTGGATGCCCAGCCTATATCTTTAAAATAATTATTATAGAGAAATATATATACTGTGAAAACAATATTTGTAATAATATTATACCACAAAGGAAATAAAAGTGATTAAATTCAAACATGAAACGATACACCTTATAGTATAAATACTAGAATGATATTCCATATAAAATATTTACACAGACCAAACCCATGTGGAGCTCAAACCTCTTACAAAAGATACACATGAATCATCATAAGAATCAAATGAACTCAATATCTCATAGTAGTTTTTTATTCACTAATTGGATCAAAAAAAATTTTAATTATCTATTCGAAATCCAATATGGGTAGAAATTGATTTTTTTTACTTTCATCAATGGGTGTAGGACAAACCATAACTTTCTATATTTTTTAGGTTGTCACCATTGTCCTGATGGTTGTAGCTTTTAATCTCATGTAAAAATTCATCTATTGAAATAAATCACTTCATTTGAATTTTAATAATGAATCACTACCACATATTTTATCAATAATTTCCAATACATCAAAAAATATTTGTGAACTCAAATAAAACACATCCACCATTTATATGGAAATATCCACTACATAGAATCCTCAAGATAATTATTATTCTTGTCAACCAAACATTTAACCATTTAAAAAATCACAGGTATGACTCAACAGATATATGACAGGCTTCACAGGCCATTCATATAGAAACACACCACTATAGACATATCAGTAGATTCCATCAAAAATTACACTATACAATGAGAAAGAAATAATTAGTGAAAAAAACACCATTTAATATTAAATATTTATCAGTCATTAGAATTTGGAGAAACCTAAATAGTATGGCTCCCAATGGATATTCACATAGCATAATAGAATATAATTACATCATAATGATAAGAATTGCATCAACCCATCAGTATAAGAATACACATCTTAGGAACTAGTCCACTAAACTATTCTATTTTTTTCTTGTAGCAAGGTGTGAAGTGCCTATCATTCAAAGGCCTCCTCTCAGAAAATAATTATAAGAGAATAAATAGAATATAATTATTAAAATACCAACCACTAATAACGAGGAACAGATAATTGATGATTTATATATATTCATTTATGCATGACTGTATTCCTGGGTGTATAAGATAAAGAATATTAATTTTCATCCATAATAATAGAAGATAATATTAATTAACCAAAACATATGTCAACAAAAAAAACTCTATAAAAAAGAAATGGTAATTAAAGAAATAATAATTTATGGATAGTGCAAATTTAACAGTGTAAAAACAGAAATTCATTAAGAAAAAAATTACAAAAACATAATATAAAACATTTCACATGAATTCCACAAGAATTTTTAGACATATTCACATGGTTGTTACCAATAATATCATGAAATGGATTTATGAAAAAGTAATAAAAATGTCCACATCCTTAAACAAAAACTCCAAAAAATAATAATCATTCTTTATAGAACTGATAATTCCAATCATCCCTCATTATTTGGATCTGGATAAAAAATCATTTCTCAGTACAAGAATCATCAATCCAAACCCACATCATAATACCAACCATTCTAGAAAACATCAAATAACATCTTTTTTTTCTAAGAGTCCTTTTATCAACATTAAAATTCCTATAATGTAGTTTTCAAACATCGTTTGAAATATAAAAATAAGTCATATTATTAGAATTTCATTGAAATTACATTCATGATTTTTTTCAAAATTCCTCCACCAATTTAATGAACAATTACTTTATTATTTAATGGTAATGTTCCATGGAAAACTCACCATTCTTGAATATCTTTAATATGATTTAATCTTCCTCATCCATATAGGATTTTATTTCTACCAACACATCCTCCTTAAACTGATATGGCTCCAAAAAATTTAGATTAGTGTATTTATCAAAATTATTTTCAATCAAATTATTTTCTCTAAAGGATGTAACAAAATATCCAGCAAACTCCGGCTATGGGGTGTATCTTTATACCACATCCTATTTCCTCTTATGATATATTAATACTTTTTATCTCAGAAATAATTTAATATGTAGGTTTATGATTCTCCTGAGCATTTAGAGTAATGTATCATTCAAAATCAATATTTTTTTACCCTTCCTAGTACATAATTTAATTTGAGAGTCCCCAATCATACAATATCTGTCACATGAATCATGTATTGACTCCTAATAATTATATTGAATATATTCCCCTTCTCTGGAGAGGATTCAATAGGATTAATAGGGTCCTCTTGACACCAACAATAGAGGGAAATCAGTGGTGTCATAAAGTGAGATGTGAATAGAATTATTAAAACTCTAATGGTCTTTATACTCAAATTTATGTCACCTAGATTTTATTGTCTAGTTATTTTCCATATCAAGAGTATTATCCTTATCAAACATTCCATCAACATCATTTTTTCCACTATGGGAATTTTGAACCCCAAAAGTTCTATAATTATCAATATGTATATAATTGCAATCTTATGGGTCTAGATTTTTTTCTCTTTAAAACACATTTAAATTTACAAGGAAAATAGAAAACATTCATATTGAAAAATTCATTCTAATAGATTCTACGCTTATGTAAGACAGTTTAATAATTATATAAATTTTCATATATCACTTACTGATAGAGGCCATAATTACCAATTTTGATGTATATCTTGGATTGGAGTGCTTGGGAGATATCAATACCAGCATAACCCCTAGATACTAATGGTCAATAAATATTCAATGTCCCAATGTTCAACATTGTTGAAATGTAAATATGGATGGAAATATGTAATAGAAATTATTTTTTCAATAGTTGATATAGGAATCCTAGGAAACCAAACCAGGCTAAAATAATATGAGACATAGTGTGTGGATAAAAATAAGGATTCCATTTGAGAACAATAATTGAACTTCCCCCGAAAAACACTTAGTACTTAACAAAAAGTGTATAGTACTCGTTTTGAGAAAAGATGTTAAAAAAACGTTGGAAGACTTTATTAAACCAGTATAAGAACCTATAAAACTAATGGAATCAAGATATTTCCTTAATAAATTCAATAATGGGCCTTGATTTATTTATTTCACAATGAGAAAAAAATGTAAATCTATAGAAGGAAGATTTACCTAATTTTATAAAAATGAAATTACTTTATTACTATTGTGTAAATAAGTATTTAACTATATTCATAAATATGAATCCCCCAAAACACCAAATCTAGTCCTAGTAGGCTCGAAATATCATCCAAATACATTATTTGTGAAGGATTAAGGATTTTTATTAGGGTTTCCCACTTGAATACCCATGATTCGGCTCTGTATCTTCTAAGAATCCATATATATAAGAAGATATTAAATTATTTGATGAATTAAAATTCTTTTTAAATATAAATAATCCACAATTCATTCAGAATTTGTTCATCTAATGTGTAAAAAACATTTCCAAGGAGAAGATTTGTGTAAATTATTAATAATCATGAAATTATATTATGAGTGTAATGCCCCAAACTCTCTCATCCTTTACATTACCAAATTATGGGGTTTGGGGAACCCTAGAAGCCATTAGTGAGTTGTGAGGGTGGCAGTGATTGTGGAAGGGTGTCAACGTGGTGTCACCGATCGGTGAGACGTGAGTCACTAATCGATTCCACAAGCGGTTTCTGGAGGTTTCTTTCCCCAGTTTTCATATAACGACATCATTATGTTTTAATAACTCTTTAAAGTAGTATGAGGAAATTTTAAAGAACAATAATGAATATTCAATCCTCATGAGTAGGGATACCCTCATAGAACTAAAATAGTGTGATGATATTATGAGTTTTCTATGGTTTAAATGAAATACTTTTCATAACAGCTCTTATGGCCACCTCCCTAATAATAATTATTAAATACCAATTTATTTCCATCATTCTCGACCTCCAAACCATGTGGAGAAACCACAATCCCCCTTTAATGCAGTTCAATATTTGATATCCTATATATCCAGGATCACACCATTCATCGCATAGAGTTTCTTTCTTCTTCTTGGCTAGTCTCATTTACATCCCTTGGTGCATCCAGAGTCCCTATTCCTGAGGCTAGTTGTGTTCCCCTGCTGGAGCCTTTACTACTCACACATGGAGTCATAAAAGTTTCTCCCCATCATTTCATGCATCCTCAGTTCTTGGCGTGAGGAAGAGAACATCAGTCATTGATCATCCATGTAGGGTTTTCCTTCATCTATCCTTACTGGGTACATGCGGGGGTGGGGGTGTGGGGGGTATGATAATGTTCCTTTGGGGATAGTTTAAAAAAATCCTTAAAAAAGATAATAAATGATTTTTAAATAATGAAGGGGTATGGTCAATGATGTTGTTGTACAGTTGTATCCTTGATTATCTATGGGTAATTATATGGGCTTAAGTACACTAAAAATCATAGCCTTCAGTGGTCCTTCCTTGTGCACTAATGATCCTCTTTCTTCTGGACAATGCTTTTATTGAATGGATATAACATGGAAAATGGTTAATCATGTAAAATCGATTAAATTAATAGATTCCCAATGAACAAGAATCCTTGTGTGATCACCCCGGATAACCAAACAGAAGACAAAATATAATTAAGGGTTTTATTTAATCAAAGAACACCCAAGCTATATTTTTGTTATGTGTAATTTTTTTCTGCCTAATGCTTGTGAGATACATGGATGGGGATGGTAACCCCTATTGTGTAGTTCTTAGTTTTTGGATTTGTGTTTGTGTGAGGTTGTTTGTTGGGGATTGGTTTTCTTCCAGTACTTCGAGGTATCACACAAATCCCTTTTGTTATTTTGTCTTTACAAGAGAACCGGGTGTGAATGCCTAAATTATTTCATGGCTGTTTTTCTTTGTCTTGTGGCTATCCCTCTTAGTTTCCCGATAATGAGGAATTTTATAAACATAATCACTTGAACATGATAACAAGAATGGGTGTAATAGGGAATTGTTTTCCAAGGATGAGTTGTGTTATGGTTGTGGATATTTTCTTATATTAATGAATATTAACAAGGGTTTTTGTGCATGGGATAGTTTCGTAACCCTTAGGTTGGGATGAGGGAATGCCTACCTATGTGATTAAATTTAATTTTTATGTTTCTTATTATCACCACATCCATGTTTAGAACCTCATGACAATGATCGAAAATTCATGGGGGGTTCAACATCTTATTGGGTGGATGGTTATTATCTACTTTCTGATCCCTCTTTCGAGTATCCAAAGTCTTATCAGAAAGGTTGTGAGGTACTGAGGTCCATTACATCCCATGATTCTTCAAGAAGGGTAAGTTGGGGTGGTTGGCCCACATGTGTGAGGGCAAGGATTGGTTCCCATGAATCGTTGGGATGAGGCCCAGATGTCTTTGGGCATGAAAATGGTTATTCAGGCCTAGGTTTCTTCGTGCATGGTAGCGATTGTTTTGGCACAGGTGTTTGTGGGTGGGGATGTCTATAGTGGCCCAAGTGTCTGCTGGTTGGGATGTGTGGTTTTTGTAGCCCAGGTCTATGTGGGCGGGGTATAGTTGTGGGACTGTTGTGATAATGGCAGGGGAGGTCTGACACATATGATGTCTTTAATAACCAGTGTGAAATTGGTGCGGGGAATCAAATCATCGATGTTCTATTACTATTATTTTTACCAGACTTGCATTATTTGGGGAGTGTGCCTTGGTGAGTTTGGTTGGATAGTTTCCTTCCTAGGTGCTTTGGTTGTCTCCTTTTTCTCACGGGGAATTAAAATTCCTCCCCCCTTGTGCATGAGTGATTTTGGTTTTCCCAACTGTGAATACATGTATACTCACCCTACATATATAAGTTTCTTTCAGAGTTCCACGAGAATATCAAGGACTATGCGGGACCATACTAGCTTGTACTTCAGGGAATTTTCTGTTTCTATTTTCATTCATTTGATTCATTCCCTATGGACATTTCTTATACTTGAATGAGTTTATTTTTGAACATGAATATGGGAGTGGGTATTGGATTTACATTTACCTTTAGTTTTGGAGTTATTGGGTTTCTACCAATGTATCTCGCAATCATACTAAATAAAAAGTATAAATCCTTCCATATTATGTTTGATTATATACACTTGGCTCTAGTCGCCACTCTGAGGCCTATTAAAGGTGGGACATGGGGGTCATTATATATCCTTCAACTTGAGGAAGGAAGGGTCTGGCAGTTTGTTGTCCCATTCCTCATCATGGTGAATGCTATTCATGACGAAATGGTATCCGAGGAGATGGTTGAGAGATAGGAAGGAGCTCGACGTTAGGAAGAGTAAGGATTGCATGGGTTTGTAGGGAAAGATTTTTAGTAAATCTGGGTGTGTGAAATGGTCTAGGGAAGACCAACAAGGACATGGGATATTAGGGCCCCCTTGATCAGATGAAAGGACTCTGGACCTACCAAGAGGCCAAGGGAGGGTACACTAATTACAGGGTAGATACCCTAGGAATGTTATATACATCATAATGACGTGTATTCTTTTGTGTTCTGGGTGTTATGGGAATTTAATTAATGAACAAGATTTAGAAAATTTTAAAAGAAGCATTATACAATACTTATGATAAGTCATTATTTGTCTACCTTTCTATATGGAAACTAAATGATGACCATGAGTTGTACAGGTGATCGAGGCCCAGAAGGTGGAGCTGGCTGATCAGTGGAGGACCGATCGAGAGGAGGAGGACTACCATTGGAAGAAGATGCATCATGGATTTTAGAAGAAGAACATCGGGAAGTATAAGGGAAGTGTCTTAGACAATGAGACTGAAAAGTTGAATTGAGGAGTTAGTGATTGATTTCAGCATGATCTGAGCTCTGGATGAGTGATGGGTTCTATTTTAAATTAGTTAGATGAGAGTATCCACACATCATTGGTGGAATCTCGACCACTGATAAAGGATGGAGAGTGTGATTTTGTGGGTAGACTTTGAGAAGGTCTTCCAGGTGGAATTCCTTTCTTCTATAATGATGGCTGAGAAGAGTAATGAGCTTCACTCCTATCAGTAGGGGAGTATGTCAGTGAGGGAGTTGGGGATCATGTTCTATGATCTCATTCTTTTTTCTCCATACCTTTTACTGGATGAGGATTCTTAGGAGAAACATTTAGAAGAGGCACTCTGACCTTTTATTCTATATGTTTTTAGTCCCTTCCCCATACCGATGTACCTAGAGGTCAAAAAGAAGGCTGAAGTGGTGGAGAGAATGCACACATTGGTAGGTGTTCTGTGAGAGGGGATCCATTTGTGCTCGTAATAGGGGATGGCCATCAGCAGTAAACCTCCATCAATTGGGCCTTCGAGGTTTCAGCCAGTGGGGAGTAGGTCATAACACTTCTTGTTTTGATATCACAGTTAAATACCTTTCCTTGGGGGCCCATGTTTGAGTTTCTACATCTTTGGTAGTTGTGGGAACTTTCAAAAAAAATGCATGAACCACGTGAATTACATTGGTGGTGGGTAGGTTCAGCGCCCACATCTGTAGAAGCAGTTTACAACCAGGCCCTTTCAGCATCAGCAACATGGATAACTATCTCATGATCCTCTGATAGTAGATGTTGTAGGAGCAGGCCGAACTCATGGCACTCCTCAGGGAACATGACCAGTGCATGGTCGGGGAGGCGGCCACAACCGAGGGTTATAAGAGGTAGGTGTGGGCAGTTTCACACAACAGAGGCAGCAATTACGGTAGGGTCATAGGTTGTTCAAGCCATGATCAACTTATTTTTCACTCCTGCCTACTCGTTGTTTGATTCATGAGCTTTGTACTCCTCTGTTTCACCCAGTTTATCCCATGCATTGGGTCTAGATTTAGAGATATTTCCCTTACCCGTAGTTTTGAGTACACTAGTAGGATGTTAGAGCAGCTTGTCTCATGTTTATTAGGGATATAGTTTGATGATGGGGCCACTTGAGTCCAGTAAGGACCTTTTTATTACATCAGATGTAGCCATATGATGTCATTATAGGCCTTGACTAGATGTTCTATGTGTGGATTGTTATCAACTTCTTCTAATAAATGGTCATGTTATCATAGTTGGGTAGACAATGTGTGACTTTCATCAGCAAGGAGGGTTGTAAGGAAGGTAGCCGAAAGGTTGAGCCCCTTATGTCATCATTAGCTGATCTATTAGTGGAGTTAAAAGATATGAAGATGTAGTAAGTCCCATGGATCTTTAGTGAGTTTTTGGACGTCTTCCCTGGAGTGGTTGTGGCTCTTCCCCCTTGACGTGATGGTGAGTTTTGGATAGACGTGAAACCTGGGTCCCATCCGATTTCAATGGCTTCTTATCGAATGTCACATTATGAGTTATAGGAGTTTCAAATTTAGATTGATGATATAATGATGAAGGTTTTTGTATGAACCAACATTTTTCCATGTCCTGTTCTATTCTTGTTTGTGAAGAAGGAAGATGGTGGTCTCAGGCTGTACATAGACAATTGGAGATTAAATCTTGTAACGGTCAAGAAATGTTACACTCTCCCGAGGATAAACGATAACTTTGACTAGCTGAGGGGAGAAGGTCAGTTCTCTAAGATCAATCTGTGGTCTATGTGTCACAATTTAAGGGATCACGATAGTGATATCATGAAGACTACTTTCAGGAGTAGTTATGGGAACTCAGAGTTCATAGTCATGTCATTTGGTGTTACAAATGCACCTACTGTGTTCATGGGGCTCATGAACTCTATTTTCTGCGACATTCTATAACGTTTCAGCATTATCTTCATTGAAGTCATCTTGATATACTCCAAATTTATGTAGGATCATGCAGAGCATCTGAGTACGGTTTCAGAGGTTCTTTGATAGTACCATCTCTACTAGAATTTTTTCAAGTCCATGTTCTGTAAATAAGAAGGGCACTTCCTTGGACACGGAGTGTATGGGAAGGGAATATAATATGACCCATAGAAGGTAGAATAAGTTGTTTCTTGGGAATCTCCCAATAATGTGGCATAGGGTCATAGTTTCCTGGTTCTAAAAGGTTACTATTTGCGATTGTGCCCAACTTCTCTCGATTCAAATCCCCATTTATATCCTTGAACAAGAATGATCAGGTATTTGAGTTGGGAAAGCAATGGAGGGCATCCTTTTGTTACCAAAAAGATATGTTGGTTAGTTCCCCACAGATGATGTTTCTAGAACATGGGTTGAAATTTGGGGTGTTTGTTGATGTGTTAGGACATGGATTTGGGTGTGTAATGATGCAACATCATGGGTGATCTCTTATAGGTCTAAGAAGTTACGTCCCCAAGAGTGTAATTCTGCCACTGATGATCTAGATCTTTTAGAGGTCATGTTCTCACTAATGTTTTGTCTGCATTACTTCATTAGGGAACGCTTCATGGTCATCATGAACCACAAGAGGTTGAGGCATGCCTTCTCCCAGCATGACCTAAACTTGTGGAAGTGATGGTGGAAGGATTTTATCTAGGACTACGATTTCAAGATTTCCTCCACCTCAAGAATGGGGAACGTGGTGGGTGATGCATTGGGAATGAAGTCGCAGAAGGATGTTGTTCAAGAATTGGAATATTCTTGGAAGGTGATGGAAGAGTTGACTTCCCTACACATGGATGATATAGTGGGTGATGGGAGAGGTTTTCTATTCTATATGATAGTGCATTCGACTATGTTGCAGCAGGTGGAGGAGTCCTAGTGGGGGGACTTGGTGGTCGAACTGATGTGTGATCATGGTAGCCAGAGAAATTTTCTATAAGGGTGGTCCGAAGTAAGACATAATCTATTTATATTTAATGTAATGTAATTTGTCACACAGTGAATGTGCCAGAGTGTTCCTAGTGAGTACCACAAATCTCCCCTGGTGGAACACCTAGGAGTTTGAAAAATGTACCGAGGCTTGAGGAGTCAATTTTGGTGGCCTGGGGTGAAACGGGCAGTGGCTGAGTTTGAGAAACTGTGCCTCATTTTTCAGCAATGAAGGATGAGCACCATGTTTTGGGCAGCCTATTGTGGCCTTTATATGTACCAAAGTGGATGTTGGATGAAATCTCTATGGATATCGTCATTGGACTACCCAGGGTTCAAGGAGGCTAGGATGTTGTCTGTGTAGTGGTGGACCGGTAGATGAAATAAGCTCACTTATTGGAAATCAAGGAGTTGAGGGTGATGGATGCCTTCAAACCAAGAAACGTGGATGAGGTGGTGCAGTTTCATGGAGTTATGAGGTCCATACTCTCAGATAGGGATGCATAGTTTACCTCAAGAATTTGGAGTGGATTGCCGCATGATTTTGGCACCTTGTTACGCCTTAACACTATTTTCCACCCCGAGACAGATGTGAAGACATAGATGGCCATCCAAACATTAGAATATATTCTACGAGAATGTGTTTTTCACTTTATGGGATCATGGGTAGGAAATTTTCTCTTATTTATATTTACTACAATAATACCTATCACTCTACTATTACCATGTCATCATATGCAGCCTTGTACGGGTGGTCGTGTCATTTCCCCGTGTGATGGACCAAAGATGGGGAGGTAGGTTTTCATAGACCATAGGTAGTGTATAACACAACATTAAATTTTCATCTTGTGCATGAGAGGATAAAGGCATCTGAAGACTGGAAGAAGTCATATGTCGATCATGGGAGAAGACCCTTGGAGTTCGAGGTTGGCGATCATGTGTTCTTCAAGGTTTCCCCTCGATGTGGTTAGTGTAGGTTCGAAATGCAGAGAAATATCTCTCCTAGGTTCATCGGGCATTTTTATGAGTTCGGGTGATTCAGTGAGGTGGAATATCAACTAGCATTTCTACCTTAGTTGGAAATGATCCATGATGTTTTCTACATCTCTCGGCTTCGTATATATCTACATGATGACTCCCATGCCATTTACTGGGGAGATTTAGATATAGGTAATGACGCTACATTCATGGAGTGACCGGTAAGGATCATGTATTGAAGGGAATGATGCTTCATCGATAAACCATTCCTTTGTTTTGTGTGTTATGGAGGCATGGTGGCCTCGAGGAGTGTAGCTTGGAATGTGAGGCACATTTGTGTTCCCAATACTCAATGTTGTTTTGATTTTTTTCTCTTTTGTTTTGTACTAGTTTTTGATGTTGTGATAGGACTTGTTAACTATGAGATGGGATGTTTTCCTTTTTCTCTAAATGTGTGTGAGTAGTCCTAAATGTGGGGAGGGGATGACCTGATCCCTAATCAAGATGCATTAATGTGAAGGTTATTAAACTCGTGCGGGTGAGTGAGTGCCGCTTAAAGAGAATAATTTCTTGACATGGAGGAGGGGAATTCCTGATCCATATGAATGGACGGTGTAAACAGGGTATGTTTGTGTGATTACCTTAGAGAGGGGAGTGGTAGTGTATCTATAGTTGTTTAGGAGATAGGTAAGGGATAAGTGTACTTAGAAATCGAGGTTTTTCCCAGAATTCGAACTACTCTACGGTGGTTCAGCCATGGTGGGTATCTTTCAAGGTGGTAGTTTAGACCCCTCTCTTTTTTTTGGGTCTAGTATTGATTATCAAGGACAATAATATTTTGAGAGGCATCTGATATAATGTATCTGACCCTCCCGGTCCATTACATTACCTAATTATGGTGTTTGGGGTGCCCTGGACCCCATCATTGAGTTGTGAGGGTGGTTGTTTCAATGGCATGGTGTCACGATGGTTTCACCCATCGGTGTGTCACTAATCGATGACTCACCGATAGGAGGGAAACCAATCAGTGACACCGGGGGATGTCGAGGGTTTCTTTCCCTCGTTTTGTCATAATGGCTCCATTAAGGTTTAATAACACTTTAAACTAGTATGATATCATTTTAAAAACCATATGTGATGTTCAAATTCCGAAGTGTGGGGTGACTCTTGATGGACCAAAATTGTGTGTCGCTATTACACATTTTCCTCTATTTAAATGATATACTTTTACTCACATCTCTTATAAACAAATATCTGATGAGAATTATTAGATAAAAATTTAATTACATCGTGTGTAACCACCAAATTGCATGGAGAAACCACAATCTACCCTTAAATCCTTTCACTAAATCATATCATGTATCTCCGGGATCTCTCCTTTTATCGTACAAAGTTTCTTTCTACATCATGGATAGTCTCGTTTCCTTCCCTTGGGGCATCTGTACTCCCTCTTCCTGAGGTAAGTTGTGTGCCCATGCTGGAGACTTTTCTACTAACTCGTGGAGTACATGGAGTTTCTCCCCTTAATGTTTTTCATCCACAATTCTGGGCGCAAGGAAGAAAACATCTATCGTTGATCATCCATGTAGAGTTTTCCTTTGTCTCCACTTATTGTGTATCATGCAGGGTGGGTATGATAATTTCCCATCAAGGATATGTGAAAACAAACCATTACGAAGATAATAAATATGTTTTAATGAATTGAGGCATATATTTGATGATGTTTTTTTACTCTTTTATACTTGTTTAGATGTTCTAGATTATGAGGGATTATGTCCACATAAAATATTGGTTTTTAGTGTTCCATCCTTGTGAACTAATGAACCTTTTTTCCAGATAATCATGTGATTAAATGATTGAAATATGGAAACTAGTGAGTCACATAAACTAAGTGGATTAAATGGATGCACATTGATTAAGAATCCATGTATGATCACCTCTGTTAACCAAATAGAAAGAGGAAACATAAATAATGGTCTGGTTTAATATGAGAACTCCCTTTCACTATTTTGTTTTTGTGTATTGTTGTTCTTCTTGATGCTTGTGATAGACAAGGATGGGGTGGGATCCCCTATTGTGTTGTTGTTAGTTTTTTTTTATTTTGGGTCGTATGTTGGGGCTTGGTATTGTTCCAGTACATTGAGGGATATCACATATCCCTTTTGTTGTTGTGACTTCACAAAAGAACTTGGTGTGACTACTTAAATTATAGCTTTGCTTTTTTTCCTTCCTTGGAGTGTATTTATAACTTTTATTTGCCCAATAGTGAGGAATTATTTAAATAGAATCACGTTAATATGATAAAAAGAATGGCTACATTGGGGAATTGTTTTCTAGGGATGAGGTGTGCTCTAGTTATAGTAATTATGTTTTGTATGAATGAAATGTAATGTCGGTGTTTGTGCATGGGAAGGTATCTAGACCCATAGGTTGGGATGATTGATTGCCTAACTATATGTATAAATTTAGTTTTTAGGTTTCTATTTTCACCCCACCCACATTTAGCACTTCGTATTGAACATCGCCATTTCCTAAGGGATGGTGTTTTTTCTAACATACTATTGGGTTGGAGGGTATTTTCTCTATTTTAATCCATCTTCTGAGTATCCCTAGACTCTTTCGATGGGATGTGATGGTATAAGGTCCATTTTATACCAATATTCTTCATGCAGGGTCTGATAGGGGGGGGGGGGTTGGCCCAGGTCTATGAAGGAAGGGTTTGTTTCTCAAGAATCATCGGGATATGGCCCAAGTGTATTCTAGTGTCGCATCTGTTATTCTGGCCAACATGTCCTAGAGTGAGGTAGCAATTTTCATGTCCTAGGATTTTGTAAGTAGTGACATGCAATTGTCGTATCCCAGATCTGTGTTGGTAGGGTATGGTAGTGGGACTACTGTGAGAATGGTGGGGGAGGACTAACATGTAGGATGTTCTTAAAAACTAGTAGGAAAGTGGTGTGGGATACCCAAACAATGATGTTATATTACTATTATTTTTACATGACTTGCATTATTTGAGGAGTGTTTCTTGGTGTTGTTAGGTGGATAGTTTTCTTGATAGGGGCTTTGGTTATCATCCTTTTCTCACTATGAATTAGTATGCCTCCCCAAATGTGCACGAGATCTTTTAGTTTTCCCTATTGAGTATACATGTATTCTCACCCTACATATATAAACTTGCTTTTAGGTTTCTAGAATGACTTAAGGGACCATGATGGACCGTACTAGCTCATACCATGGGACAATATTTGTTATTGTTTCCTTTATTTTGGTACATTACCTTTGGAGATTTCTTTTACTTGTATGGGTTTTTCTTGGAACATGTATATGGGAAATGGTTTTGTATTTACATTTACATTTAGTTTGGGAGTTCTTGGGTTTTTAGAATTCTATCCCCTGATCATACTAAATAAAAGGTGTAATTCCTTCCATATTATGTGTGATTTTAAACCATTGGTGTTTGTCGCCACTCCAGGGCCTATTGAAGGTAGGACTCGAGGGTCATCATCTCTCCTTCAAATTGAGGAAGGGTCGAGCATATTGTTATCCCATTCATCATATTGGTGAAGGCGGATCGTGAAAAGTAGTTTTAATGAAAATAATATCAAATTTAGTAACTCACTTTTTTTAAATATATGTGTTGCCTCACGCTCGTGGGGTGAAAAATATCTCATGCATTTATTCATAGATCATGAAAATGATGAGTGGATTTGTTCTTAAACTCACATTTCCATAAACTCATCAATTCCATGATGTGATTTAAACTTTGATCGATAGTTAATCAAACATACGAAAATTGATCATTTAAATGTACAATGGTGAAATTCATAATTTCAAATTTCCGTTTACACATCATAGTCATGATAATTATAAATGGATCATAAACGTTGATATTTTATTGACCATGTGAAATATCTAATTATATTTCATGTTATCCATCCCAAAGTGTGTTGATAACCCATAAAAATTTGAAAATTATTAAGAGAAATTATTTCCATATGAGTTAAAACATGAATGAAATTTATTATGACATAATTTTTGTTTTTAGATGGAATTACATTGTCAATGATAAGTAAAAAAAATTATCTCTTGTAATAGAATGTGTATCTAAATAAATTATCCTAAATCATCTTATGGATATGATAGAAATTCATGATATGGAATGTTTATATTTAACTGATATATTATATTTACATAATATGGTATGCTTCTCTATTTGATATACTAATAGAAAAATTGAATTCCTTTATTTCAGAGTATGATATGTTTAAGTATTTATTATTGTAACATGTTCTATATGAAGTCTTTGAAATGAAATGTATCCTAGACTCAAATATAGTATAAGAAATAAAATAAAGAGATATAATTTTATATTCACACTGAAAGGTGATATATTACTAGATAAGAATGATATATCATATTAGAAAATATTAAATAGAAATTCTGGATTTGAATTTAATTACAATTCACAAATTCAGATTCCATATTCCTAAATAATACTTCAAATATTTTATTTTCTATTATTTATGTAAAACCATTGTTGGGTATTCAAGAAAAAATATACATTGGTGGTACATGAGTAGCATAAATTAGTATTGATTCATTATAAAAAATAATCCTACATAAATCCAATTCAAAACCATTTTTATAAAAAATTATATGTACATTATTTTAGGCATTGATTGTAAGGACCACATATCAAGGAAGGTATCTATTAGACACAATGAGAAAGGGTTGTTGATAAAAAATAATACTAATATGAAATGAATCATGTAGAGATATATTTATAAATTAATGCATAAATTTGTTCATAAAATGCATATTTTTAATGATATTCTAGCATTAAGATATAAGATGTCAGTTGGAGTGTCATAGTATTCCGAGTAAATACAATTTTTACATATGGAAAACATTAGATTATTCATACAGATAACAATAACTATAATGAAATAAACTATGAAATGATTAACATAATGTATTGACCCATGTTTTTTGGAATGATATATTTTAATGCAGGCTCGGTATTTCTTCAACTAAATGAAAAGTACATATACTGAAAAAATATTGGAAAATAAAATTTTGAACAATTCAAGAATGGTCATTCATTGTTTTCAAATGGCACAAATATTTTCATGAATACATGATGAAGATTTATTACAAGTTTAATATTGTGAGTATAATTCAATAGGCATATATACGGAATCTATCAAATTATTTATTTTACATTGTAGTTATTTACTTTAGATATTTTATGGTACGCAAATATTAATTAAAACTAGAGGAAAACTATAGGAAGTAGTCACAACTTTGTGATTCTTTATTATAATGTTAATGAGATACGTACATGGTATATAATGATGAAGTGGAATTAGTTGTAAAATGAAATGAGCATTTATATGGATCAATTTTATATAATATCATATATATGACACAAAAATGTGTCAGATATGACCCTCCAAGTCATCGGGTTCTGTATATAAATATAACAATATTTTTACATATTCTGATGTAGCAATAACAGTATTATATAAATAGCTAATTCATTTTTCTTGTTCTTTGAATCATTCAAAAGGTGCAAGTCATGATATCATTTCTAATAAAGAGGTTAATACGTAATAAGTAGTTATATTATCCCATGGGTATATTTACTCAAGTAATAGATGTCAAAAATAGTAGATCGTCTCAAAATGAAAATATTCTAGACCCAATAACTAAATTCATAACTCATAAAAATCATGATATTATCATCTATGGGATAAAAAATTGATTTCGTGAAATTTGTCTCTAGTTAATGTGGGAGTGTTGAAAAAGTGGGTTCCATTAACCTGAAATAAGAAGTAATTTTCAATTATAGAATATAAAAAACCTATATTTTTGCATAATGAATTCATACCATAATATTGTAAACACTTCTATATATACTAATTACATGGGAATATCTTTAGATTATTTTTCGTTTAAATTTATTATAGAAATATCTTGATATAAAGAGTAAATCATGATAGTATGGAATTAAGAAATAAAATAAGTATTATGACCTAGATACATCATACTAGTTAGAAATAGATTACATATTAATATAAAATTTTGGAGGCTTTAAAACATTGAGACATTATCTCATGAAGTTCACACATGGTGATCTCAAGTAGAAATGATCACAAGAACTAAAATTATAATGGAAACACCAACTGATGTTGGTATCATTAGTAGATACTATCTACTAATATGTGAAATGGTATCTAAACATTACATATTTATCAATGTATATCACTTTTTTATGTACATTTATAATATCAGAAAAACATTGAATTTGTATATTGCCAAGGTAGCACGAATTTGGAATTCTATTGGTGGTATCATGATAATAGAGTGATCAAGATAGTGTCTTAACGTTTTATATTAAGGGATGTCTCAGTCATAGTTTATTAGAATGGTATTACCTTTACTGTATCCATGAACATGGTGATTAATTGTATGTTTATCAAATATGTTACCAAACAAGTATCCCATGAACAGATGAAGACAAGAATTATGCATCCAAAATTATGAGATGTCACAAAAAAAATCAATTTATTGTACATGGAGTGTATTCATTAGATTATGTAACCTTATCTCATAGGTACCTAGATGTATTTCATGACTCTACATCCAATTACTGAGTATCACACATTTTTATCTTAATAATGGCATAAATGGTAACAAACAATGATTATTCAGAATCTACAGAAATTCTAGGGAATTAGAGTTTGGGATATGTTTTTCCCTTAGGTGGTGGCCTGTTAATGTCCAATTTTATATGATCATTTTGGAAATAAATAAAATCAATATTATTCATGTTCACAATAATAACCTTTAAATTAATTATCTTGTTATATTAATATCAAATTTACTAAATATAATGAAAAATATTTTCAATTGAATATTAAATATTTACTATTATATGGTTTTTTAATATATATATGTAAGAGTTGATTAATGTTGATGAATATTATTTTATCATGTCACATATTGATGAAGTTAAAATTATGTGACAAAATATCTATTACATTTGTGGAATGTTCTATGTTCCCTTATTTCAAAATTTAGAATGTTCAGAGGTTAAACACATATATGTACCTTATTGAAATTTGTGGAGGTTATGACCCATGTAATGGTCCTGACCTCTCCGGTCAATTACTTTGTAAAAATGTGGTGTTGGAGGTGTTCCGGGAGGTCAAGGTGACTTATCCCCAACACTTTTCCAAATTTCCGGTTCTGTAAACAGTGTTTCCAGTTTTATGAACAGTAACAAATCGGTCTCATCGATCGATCTGACAGATCGGTCTCACCGATCGGTCTGAAAAATCGGTCTCACAGATCGGTCTGACAGATAGGTCTCACCGATCAGTCTGATAGATCGGTCTCACAGATCGGTCTCACCGATCGGTCAGATAGATCGGTCTCATAGATCGGTCTCACCGATCGGTATGACAGATCGGTCTCACGGATCGGTCTGACAGATCGCTCTGACAGATCGGTCTCACCGATCGGTCTGACATATCGGTCTCACCGATCGGTCTCACCGATCGGTCTCACCGATCGGTCTGACAGAACGGTTTCACAGATCGGTTTCACAGATCTGTTTCACAGATCGGTTTGACAGATTGGTTTCATAGATCGGTTTCATGTACAGTAACGGTGGGTGAACAGTGTTTCCAGACTCCTACAGTTTTCCCCATTTGACGTTTCTTTTGACGTAAAATACATTTAAAGCCTTATTTTATGGGCTCTTAAAGCCGTTTCAAATTCCATAAATCCTATATAAATTATTCCTATGTCTTGGAATGTTTTACTTGGTCAAACCGCGTGGGTTAATGTGATCCATTTTTAATGGAGAATTAACCGGATCTTAAACTATCACCCGATAAAATCTTAAAAAGGGACGAGATATCATTCTCCCTTATTCTTTTCCTTTGTTCTCAACTAAGAGACGTGAGAACCTTTCAATCCTTCCCGTAGGAGTTGCACTGTCAATCTTTACTCCTAGGATTGGTTCTTCTCTGTTTTGGATGCAACCGAATTCTGTC
Organism: Viscum album; assembly: GCA_963277665.1. Lineage (NCBI taxonomy): Eukaryota > Viridiplantae > Streptophyta > Magnoliopsida > Santalales > Viscaceae > Viscum > Viscum album. Next base: position 535,474,097 of record OY728141.1, on the reverse strand, counting down.
GGTCAATCTTCCCAATAAGTTGTCACGAGAGGAGGATTGTGACCTGTTGTGTGGATAAAGGACGCCAAGAACTCTTCTAAGTAGGGGATTCATGGCTTCTCTAATTTTATATGTGCAATCATAGAATTAGCATGATTTATCCCTTTAGATCACAATAAAATTGACCTAATTAAATACTTGAACCAGATTAAGAAAATTGGTTGATCACATGTTGTTTCATTATACCGTGATAATAGTTGCCTCTTGTTTTGCTAGATAGAGTGATATCTATGTTTTCTTTGATTTGTATTCGTTCATGATAGAAATTGATAATGAACGTAAAGCCGGAATTAATTGTTAAATAATTGGCTAAAGATAAAGAGGCATGTAAATTAATCTTGTTATTGTCGTTTTTGTAGTTGTTCTAATTTGAGGATAATCAAATTAGGGAAGTAAGAATGGTTATTTAATTGTGATTTCTTACTGATTAGGTATCCTGTAATTGGAACCTACGCATAACAAATCTGCTAATTCAATATCGATTAATGAACAGATTATGTGGGAATTTCTAAAAGGGTTCTGAGTTACCCTCTTGTTTGTTAAAGGGTCAAGAGCCCATGATGTGATATTTGTTTTCCTGCTGCTTGTGCTATGATGTGAGCCAAGATGGCTGTTGTGATATGTGGAGGCATGGAGGCCTTGTGGTTATGGAAGTAGATGACACCTAGAGTGGTGAGATGCATTATTTTATGCATGTGGGTGTCGGGGAGGACACCAGGGGTGATGGAATGGGATGGATGAAGTTTCTGGATGCTTGTGGTTTTCTTTGAATGTTAATCTGCTTTGCTTTTCCCCACTGCTCAAGGTAGCTGTTCTTGCTACCATTCTTCCGAAGGAGGCGAAGACACACGGGGTATGCCACATGCTTTCCGTGTTTAGCCTCTCGAGGTAGAATGGGTCTATGCTCTTTCTAAAGGCAGCAAAGACTCGACTGGTAGTATATCTACTCACCGTGTTGAGCCTCCTTTGTGTTTAGAAGCATATGATGCTTTTATAGAATGCCTGGGAATATGGAAAAGTAATTCTATAATTAATGTTTGATTAAATGGTGAAAATCCACGGGGATGGAGATACTGGAATTTAAAGGTGATGTGAATCTTAAAAGGGGCAGTTGTTTTTGAATGAGATGCCAATTCAGTTTAATGTGGAATTGTTCATTCTTAATTAATGTTTACAGAATTAATTAAAGTAAAGTGGAACTGATGAAATGAGAACGGAGTAATCTAATAAAGCTCTTCAAATGTTTGTGTGCTTATAGGATATCTAGTCTTAGATGTAGCAGCCAGGAGTCTGAGAGACGTTAGCTGTAGTTGTATCTAAGACTAGGTAAACTCCCATAGTGTGGATGTGAGTTACATATATATTCTGTACTTTTTGTGTTTCTATATGCTACTCCACCCTGTCGGTAAGGGCAACTGACACCTCGGGGATTTTGAGCCTTGGGGGGGTGTTTTCCCCAACATTGTGATGGGAGGTCGAATGGATGACTACCCCCATTGGCCCCACTCTCTTCTCATGGTATATAATTATGCCATGAGGCACAACGGTTAGTTACCCCATATATGTGTGTTGAGGGTTGTAATGGCTTGTATTTATTCACACACATATATTCTGGATATAGTATCCTATGGACTACTATAGGTGTAACGTGTATAGGCTATGATGGCTTGAGGATCCTTACTCAGAGTATGGGCTGTAATGGCTTGAGGTATTATACCCGACGTATGATACATGTTATGCGAGCTATGGTGGCTCCCAGAACATACCCGGTTGCTTTTGTTTGTGAGGATGGTGTGGTGCTTCGCCTAGGTGTCTGAGGGCAAGCCTATGTGGTGCACGAGGTGCAGATTGTGGAGCTTAGCCCAGGTGTCTGCGGGAAATCCTTGGAGAGAGATGCACAAGATGTATGTCGTTGGGGCAAAGCGGAAAACCAGTGGGGAATTATTAGCAGGGTACCCTTGATATTCTTTACTATATGCTATATTATTGTATGCGTTACTTGGTAAGAGTAGCCATGGTGAGGTTGGGAACATAGTATACCTGTTTAGGTGACGAGTTAGTTTCACTTGTTGTTCACTGGGCGTTTGCATGCTTTCTTTACTTTTGCATGAGAGGCTTGGGGAGGATCATACTGAGTATACTGTTATACTCACCCTATGTATATATAAACTGTTTTTCAGGTCACTTGTAGCAGGTTGGAGATCAAGCTGGTTACTATGAGCTTGTGGTTGGAGGAGGAGCTTTTCAGCCTTGTGGTCCCTGCCGTTTCACATTCTTTTGGGTACTTTTAGTTTCCCCTTTCAGTTGTAGTACATTTGCATGAAATTTCATATATGCACTTGGATTTCATTTAAATTTCAGTTATGAGTTGGAGTTGGTTGGAGTCTATTCTATCTCTCTGTTCTGCATGTGTTCTCTTAGAGGGTAATGCCTCCCATTTGTGTGTGTATTATACCCTCGGTGCTAGTCGCCAACCCGGGACGTACTGGAGGCGGGACTCGGGGGTCATTATCTCTCTTCTCACATTGCCGGCCCAGGAGGGGTACACTTTGTGGGGAGGGGGTCATGACAGAGTGGTATCAGAGGTCTGGTTGAGGGATAGGATGGAGTTTGGAGTTAGGCACACGTGAGGATGCATGGGATGGTAGGGAAACAGTGTCATTCATGTTTAGAAAGTGGGGTAAACACTGGAGACCGGCAGAGACATGGGCGTTTAGGGCCCCCTATGATCTGTTGCACGGACCTTTATGTTTATGATGGCTACTAATCAAAGTGATACTGGTTTCAGGGTAGAGACCTAGGAAAGGATCATGCATCATTATTCTTTTCACCGGTGTTTGAATGGGTAGACCTTGGGATAGGTAACCTAAACATAATAAAAAAAAACAATTAATTAATTAATATTGAGTCTTCTATATTCCAGTCTTGGGATCTTTAACAGTTGTTATTTTACAGGTATGGCTCAAGGTTGACGTCCTCGTCACGTTTGCGCAAAAGATGCCCAGCAGGCTGTTCCAGCAGATCGTTGTCGGGTAGAGGTTGATGACGATGAAACTTGGAGGAAGACACTCCGAGAGTTTCAGTGCCAGAGTCTACAGAAGTACGAGGGCTCCATTTCAGATGCAGTCACATAAGACTGGTTGGAGGAGGTCGAGATAGGCTTCAGTTCAATTCGCGCTCTGAAGGAACACTGGGTGTCCTTGGTTGTGACGATGCTACGTGGGGCAGCAAGGCATTGGTGGTTCTTGTTCCTTTGGGATCACGAGAAGTATGCGATCTCATTTAAGGAGTTTCGAGATAGGTTTAGAGTCGAGTTTCTTTCTTCGACTACGAAGGCGTCCAGTCGCCAGGAGCTTCTTACCCTTTGACATGGGAGCTCCAGTGTTCGGGAGTTTGGAATCTGTTTCAGGAACCTTCTATGATATTCTTCAGACCTGTTACCAGATGAGGAGGCCAGGGCGTGGCATTTCGAGGATTCTTTGCGTCCAGAGATCCAGCTCCTGGTCACCCCATTTATGCTAAAGACATATCTTGAGGTTCTGGCGAGGGAAGAGGTTGTTGAGAGGACTTTGGCTAGGACTGGATTGTCATGAGATGGGAATCATCATGATTTCTCACAAAGCAGAGCTGTGGTCCAGGGTTCTCGGTTTTCAGGGCAGAAGAGTTTCTGTTCACCTGGGGGTAGGTCCCAGCCCTTTCCATCTCATTTATCTGGAGGTAGAAACTCTCAGGCCTATGCCAGAGGATCAGACACTTGTTTTTCTTGTGGTGGTTGTTTTCATCAGCAGCGGGAGTTCCTGACTTTTCAGAGCAGTCATCGTGCACCGGGCTCTCCACTCCAGGTTCCTCCGTTGAGGCAGTTTCAGCCAAGGTAGCAGCAGCGGGTTGCACCAGCATTAGATCACCTGAGGTTAGATGTAGCAGGCAGAGGACAGCCCCAGGATGCTCCACGTCCTCATAGAGCAGAGCGTGGCTATGGTGGTGGTCATCATCAGGGTCAGAGAGGCCATGGAGGAGGTCATGGTCAGCTTCATGCTCTAGCGTTGCAAGCCCCAGGCGAGCCAGATGTCGTTCGAGGTACCCTTTTCTTTTTTTCTACCATGGTGTATGCCTTGTTTGATTCAGGAGAAACACACTCCTTCGTATCACCTACCCTTGTCCATGCTTTGGGACAAGATGTAGAGAGACTTCCAGTGCCCTTGGCTTTGACTACGCCAGTTGGAGGTCGAGCCGACTTGTTTGAAGTATGTAGAGACTGTGAGCTAGTGTTGGGGCAACACCGCTCTTGGGGAGATTTCCTATGTTTACGAATACAACCATATGATTTCATACTCGGCATGGATTGGTTGTATTTGGTGCAGGCTATTGTGGATTGCTACAGGAAGAAGGTCGTTTTATTTGATGCAGATGTAGAGAAAGTGGTGTTTGTGGGTGAGCGAGATCCTCGGATGAGTCATAAATGAGTTCCATCCTTATCATCCATGATGGCTAGGATGATGCTGAGTTCTTCATAGGTTCAACAGTTGGAGTTTCCTAGGGTCGTATAGGAGTACCCTGACGGATTTCCAGAAGAGGTTGTATCCTTACCCCCTCGATGAGAGATCGAGTTTGGGATCGAGCTACAACCGGGAGCGTCTCATATCTCTATGTCTCCGTATAGGATGGCCCCTTATGAGTTACGAGAGCTACATATTCAGCTCGATGGTCTGTTGCAGAGTGGTTTTGTTCGGCCAAGTGTGTCACCATGGGGTGCACCAGTTTTGATTGTGAAAAAGGCTGACGGTAGTTTTCGGTTGTGTGTCGATTATCGTCGATTAAACAAAGTGACAATAAAGAACTGCTATCCTCTACCACGGATTTATGACCTATTCGATCAACTGAAGGGTGCATGTTGGTTCTCAAAGATCGACTTGTGGTCAGGATATCATCAGATGCCTGTAAAGGATGAGGATATCCCGAAGATTGCTTTCCGTTGTCGTCATGGTCATTATGAGTTTGTTGTAATTCCATTAGGCGTGATGAATGTTCCAGCAGTTTTCTTGGGGTTTATGAATGTTGTGTTCCGTTAATTCATGGAAAAGTTTGTTGTGGTTTTCATCTATGACATCCTTGTGTACTCCACATCTGAAGTGGAGCATGTAGAGCATCTACGAGCTGTTTTAGGAGTTCTTCGCCAACATTAGTTGTATGGTAAGTAGTACAAGTATGAGTTTTGGGCTCGAGAAGTTCGTTTCTTGGGGAATGTTGTGTCCCATCAGGGAGTAGCTGTGGATCCTTCGAAGATAGAAGCATTGGTGTCTTGGGAGGCCCCCAAGACCTTGTTAGAGGTGCGGAGTTTCCTTGGTATTTCAGGCTATTATAGGAGGTTTGTAGCCAATTTCTCCTGAGTTGCGACTCCTTTAACAGCTTTGAACAAGAAGGATCAAGCGTTCATATGGACTGATCAGTTTCAGGCAGCTTTTGAATATCTAAAGGAGAAGTTGGTAAGTGCTCCAGTCCTTTGTATTCCAGCAAAGGGAGTCCAGTTTGATGTTTTCTATGATGCTTCACCTCTGGGGCTAGGTTGTGTTCTCATGCAGCAGAGGTAATTTGTTTCTTATGGGTCTCGATAGTTGCGTCCCCATGAATGCAACTATGCCACCCATGATCTTGAGTTGGCAGCCGTGGTGTTTGTTATGAAGTTGTGGAGACATTACCTCATTGGTGAGCACTTTGTGGTTTTCACCGATCAGAAGAGTTTGAGGTATGTTTTCTCCCAACATGACTTGAACGTGAGGCAGCGTCGGTGGATAGAGTTCTTGCAGGAATACGACTTTGAAATATCGTATACACCTGGAAAAGGGAATGTTATAGCTGATGCACTAAGCTGAAAGTCACATAATGATGTTGTGCATGAATCTGGTGATTCCTGGAGAGTGATGGAAGAGCTATCAGCTTTTCATCTTGATATGGGAGAAGTTGGGGGGTAGAGGTTATCTTTTCCAAATGACGGTGCAGTCATCCCTGATGCAGAATGTGGAAGAGTCTCAGTTGGGTGATCTAGAGGTGGAAGTCTGGAGAGACAGAGTTGTTTGTGGTGAGGCCCCTAATGGTTGGTCGGAGTATGAAAAACACCGAGTGTTGTATCATGGAAGGATTTTTGTTCCCTTGGAGATGCGCGAGACGGTTCTCCGAGAGGTCCATAGTTCACCCTTGGCAGTACATCCTTGTGTGACGAAGATGTACCGATCCACAAAGAGTCAGTTTTGGTGGCCTGGGCTGAAACGTACGGTTGTTGAGTGTGTGTCTCGATGTTTAGTCTGCCAGAAGGTGATGTCCGAACACCGTGTTCCTGGTGGTCTTCTACAGCAATTAGATATTTCTCAGTGGAAGTGGGAGGACATCTCAATGGAATTTGTTACAGGTTTACCTCGAGCTCCAGGAGGACGTGATGCTATATGGGTGGTAGTTGATCGTTTAACAAAGTCGGACCACTTTATAGAGATCAAGGAGTCGAGCTCAGTGGAAGTTTTGTCAAGGTAGTATCTAGAGGAGGAAGTGAGACTTCATGGAGTACCTAGGACGATAATTTCTGATTGAGATCCTCATTTTACCTCCAGGGTGTGGGGAGGTCTCTAGCATGCTTTTGGCTTTCAATTGTGCCTTAGCACTGCTTTTCATCCTCAAATGGATGGTCAGATAGAGCAAACCGTCCAGACTCTTGAAGACATGTTGCGCTCTTGTGTTCTTGATTTTGGAGGTTCATGGATGAAGCACTTACCCTTGGTAGAGTTCACTTACAATAATAGTTTTCACTCTACCATCGGTATGGCGCCGTTTGAAGCCTTGTATGGTCGGCTATGCTGTTCTCCGTTGTGCTGGACTGAGGTCAGAGAGTCAGCAATTCTCGGACCAGAACTAGTGCAGAATACAATAGAGATGGTTCAGGTGATTTCTGAGAGGATGAAGACAGCGCAAGATAGTCAAAAATCATATTCTGATCAAAGAAGGAAACCCTTATAGTTTAATGTTGGGGATCATGCGTTTCTGAAGGTGACTCCCTGTCGTGGGCAGCGAAGGTTTAGTCGTGGAAGTAAGCTTTCTCACTGATTTTTTGGGCCTTTCGAGGTGTTAGCTCGTGTTGGAGCTGTGGCATATCGAGTAGAACTTCCTCCTCATATGAGTCGGATACATAATCTATTCCATGTATCACAGCTCCGCCGTTATCTTCATGATGAATCTCATGTTATCGATTGGGGAGAAATCGATAATGATGATGATGCAACCTTCGAGGAGTGACCTGTGGAGATCCAAGACCATAAGGAGAAGGTGTTGTGTGGGCGTTCTATCCCCTTAGTTCGTGTCATGTGGTGACATGGTGGCATGGAGGGGAGTACCTGGGAGTGTGAGTCACAGATACGTGCTCAGTACCCAGAGTTGTTCAATGTTTAGCTCCTTTCATATAATGATGTTTTCTTTGTGGTTGAACCTTTCTTGTTTTATTTATATACCTTTGATGTGATGTAATGATTTAATTGTTTGGATATGGATTGTTTGTTCCCTTGCTCTCGGATATCGTAGTTTTGTTCTAGCTTTTGAACAACTCATGGTGGTTTTCCCATGAGAGGTATCTTATGGGGTGGTTGTTCGGACCCCTCTTTTCTTCTAGGTTGGTTTTTAATTCTCGAGGACGAGAATGTTTTGAGAGGTATCTAATGTAATGGCCCGGACCTCTCCGGTCCATTACTTTGTAAAAATGTGGTGTTGGAGGTGTTCCGGGAGGTCAAGGTGACTTATCCCCAACAATTTTCCAAATTTTCGGTTCTGTGAACAGTGTTTCCTGTTTTATGAACAGTAACAGATCGGTCTGACAGATCGGTCTCAGAGATCGGTCTCACCGATTGGCCTGAGAGATTGGTCTCACAGATCGGTCTCACTGATTGGTATGAGAGATCAGTCTAACTGATCGGTCTAACAGATCGGACCGATCGGTCGGACTGATTGGTCAGAGATCGGTCTCACCGATCCCTCTGATAGATCGTTCTGAGAGATCGGTCTGACAGATCTGTCTCACTGATTGGTATGACAGATCGGTTTCACAGATCGGTTTCACAGATCGGTTTCACAGATCAGTTTCACAGATTGGTCTGACAGATCGGTTTCACTGATCGGTTTCATGTACAGTAACGGTGGGTGAACAGTGTTTCCAGACTCCTACAGTTTTTCCCCTTTTGACGTTTCATTTGATGTAAAATATATTTAAAGCCTTATTTTAAGGGCTCTTAAGGCCGTTTCAAATTCCATAAATCCTATATTAATTATTACTAAGGCTTGGAATGTTTTACTTGGTCAAACTGTGTGGGTTAATGTGATCCGTTTTTAGTGGAGAATTAACCGGATCTTAAACTATCACCACATAAAATCTTAAAAAGGGATGAGATATCATTATCCCTTGTTCTTTCCATTTGTTCTCAACTAAGAGACGCTATAATCATTCAATCCTTCCCGTAGGAGTTTCACAGTCAATCTTTACTCCTAGGATTGGTTCTGCTCTGTTTTGGAAGCAACCGAATTCTGTCGGTCAATTTTCCCAATAAGTTGTCACGAGAGGAGGATTGTGACCTGTTGTGTGGATAAAGGATGCAAAGAACTCTTCCAAGTAGGGGATTAATGGATTCTCTAATTGTATATGTGCAATCGTAGAATTAGCATGATTTATCCCTTTGGATCACAATGAAATTTACCTAATTAAATACTTGAACCGGATTAAGAAAATTGGTTGATCGAATGTTGTTTCTTTATACTGTGATAACAGTTGCCTCATGTTTTGCTAGATAGAGTGATATCTATGTTTTATTTGATTTTTTATTATTTCATGATAAAAATTGATAATGAACGTAATGCCGGAATTAATTTTTAATTGATTGTCTAATGATAAAGAGGCATGTAAATTAATCTGGTTATTTCCGTTTTTGTAGTTGTTCTAATTTGGGGATAATAAAATTTGGGAAGTAAGCATGGTTATTTAATTTTGATAGCTTACTGATTAGGTATACTATAATTAGAACCTACGCATATCAAATCTGCTAATTCAATATGGATTAAAGAACAGCTTATGTGGGAATTTCTAAAAGGGTTCTGAGTTACCCACTTGTTTGTTAAAGGGTCAAGAGCCCATGATGTGATGTTTGTTTTCCTGCTGCTTGTTCTGTTATGTGAGCCTGGATGGCTGTTTTGATATGTGGAGGCATGGAGGCCTTGTGGTTATGGCAGTAGATGATGCCTAGAGTGGCGAGATGCATTAGTTTATGCATGTGGGTGTCGGGGAGGACACCAGGGGTGATGGAATGGGATGGATGAGGTTGCTGGATGCTTGTGGTTTTCTGTGAATGTTAATCTAGTTTTCTTTTCCACACTGCTCAATGCAGCTAGTCTTGCTACCCTTCTTTCGAAGGAGGCGAAGACGTGTGGGGTATGCCACGTTCTTTCCGTGTTTAGCCTCTCGAGGGAGAATGGGTCTATGCTCTTTCTATAGGCAGAAAAGACTCGACGGGTAGTATATCTACTCACCGTGTTGAGCCTCCTTTGTGTTTAGAAGCATAGGATGATTTTCTAGAATTCCTGGGAGTATGGAAAAGTAATTCTGTAATGAATGTTTGATTAAATAGTGAAAATCCACGGGGATGGAGATACTGGAATTTAAAGGTGATGTGAATCTTAAAAGGAGACGTTTTTTTGAATGAGATGCCAATTCAGTTTAATGTGGAATTGTTCATTCTTAATTAATGTTTAAAAATTAATTAACGTATAGTGGAACTAATAAAATGAGAACGGAGTAATCTAATAAATATCTTGAAATGTTTGTGTGCTTATAGGATATCTAGTCTTAGAAGTAGCATCCTGGAGTATGAGAGACGTTAGATGCAGTTGTATCTAAGACTAGGTAAATTCCCATAGTGTGGATGTGAGTTACATATATATTCTGTACTTTTTGTGTTTCTATACGCTACTCCACCCTGTCGATAAGGGAAACTGACACCCCGGGGATTTTGAGCCCTGGGGGGGTGTTTTCCCCAACATTCTGATGGGAGGTCGAATGGATGGCTACCCCCTTTGGCCCCGCTCTCTTCTCTTGGTAGATACTTGTGCCATGAGGCACAGTGGTTAGTTACCCCATATATGTGTGTAGAGGGTTGTAATGGCTTGTACTTATTCACACACATATATTCTGGATATAGTATCCTATGGACTACTATAGGTGTAACGTGTATAGGCTATGATAGCTTGAGGATCCTTACTCGGAGTATGGGCTATAATGGCTTGAGGTATTATACCTGACGTATGATACACGTTATGCGAGCTGTGGTGGCTCCCGGAACATACCCGGTTGCTTTTGGTTGTGAGGATGGTGTGGTGCTTCACCCAGGTGTCTACGGGCAAGCCTTTGTGGTGAACGAGGTGCAGATTGTGGAGCATAGCCCAGGTGTCTGTGGGAAAGCCTTGGAGAGAGATGCACAGGACGTATGTCGTTGGGGAAAAGCGGCAAACCAGTGGGGAAGTAGTAGCGGGTTACCCTTGATATTATTTACTATATGCTATATTCTTGTATGTGTTACTTGGTGAGAGTAGCCATGGTGAGGTTGGGAACATAGTATACCTGTTTAGGTGACGAGTTAGTTTCACTTGTTGTTCACTGGACTTTAGCATGCTTTCTTTTCGTTTGCACGAGAGGCTTGGGGAGGATCCTACTGAGTATACTGTTATACTCACCCTATGTATATATAAACTTTTTTTCAGGTCACATGGAGCAGGTTGGAGATCAAGTTGGTTACTACTAGCTTGTGGTTGGAGGAGGAGCTGTTCGGCATTGTGGTCCCTGCTGTTTTACTTTCTCTTGGGTACTTTTAGTTTCCCAATTCAGTTGTAGTACTTTTTCATGACATTTCATATATGTACTTGGATTTCTTTTAAATTTCAGTTATGAGTTGGAGTTGTTTGGAGTCTATTTTATCTCTCTGTTCTGCATGTGTTCTCTTAGAGGGTAATGCCTCCCATTTGTGTGTGTTTTATACCCTCGGTGCTAGTCGCCAACCCGGGGACTACTGGAGGCGGGACTCAGGGGTCATTATCTCTCTTCTCACATTACCGGCCCAGGAGGGGTACACTTTGTGGGGAGGGGGTCGTGACAACCCAAGTATTTAATAATTTTTAGGACCCAATATGGGTTTGAGAAGGTTATTCTATAATTATATCTCCCTCTCTCAATTACTCATGATATAATGAGATGTTATTATCATATATGTATAGATATATGTTTAAGGATATGTATTTTGATATCCCTTAATCAAGAAGGCTTTGAAGTGTCTCTGATTCTTGGTTCGAGATTGCTGTTTTCATACGCTTGTGAGGATTAAGCTTTTGGTATATGAGTGGATGATCCCAAGTGTTCTCAATATGTTCATTTGAGAAACTATTATAAGTGATTTGAATAATTTGTTTCCATTGGATATCAAAAATGGTAAGATATTTTTTTATATTATCCATTTTTATTTCCCATGACTTATCAATTTTCACATGTTCTTGGAGTAATTTATATTGGTTTATACTAGATTTGATGTTTTGAAATAAATCCATACTAAAAAATTGTAGAATAAAATTTTTCAATAATTTGTAATGGCATGGGTTCTTTCATCCTCTCTTATATCTAACCATCGTCACACGACTTCTTTTGACAATCTCAATGAGGGGAACCCATAGGGGTCACCATGGTGATCACTTCAATGGTCAGATCCTAATTCTAAAACATGATAAAAACTTGTCTCTCATGCTAATACTGAACACTTAGGGTATATCCTATTCAACTCTAGCATCATTAACAAATTCTAGCCACAATTTTCTCATGGGTATGACACGTAGTTTGTGGTATAGAGAGATGGTTTAATGACTATATCATGGTCTCAGGACACTCTAGGTGAACCAAAACACCCTACCCAAGACTACATTTTCAAAAGTCTATCCATATAGGGTATTCACATTTCATGCATTGTCAACCGACTTACCAGAGTTTCCATCTAATGTTAGGCAAAAACCCCCTCATGGAGGTGTCCTAGATCCAATGTAATTTATTTCCTTTTTCCTCGTCTAATAGCTTATAAGGAATCAAGATAGATTACAAGGATGTCAGTGCGCTTTGAAAATTGTGTCTCAAATTATAAATGGCCATACAATTAATCAGTATAATTTAAATTAAATTAATAATTACATTTTCCAATACCCTATTAGTGAGTCCATACACGCACATGCATATAAACAATATGTATAAGACGTTGTTATAGTACCAAAACTATCTACATCATCCTAAATATTTTACAATTTATATCCACTTTTCAAAAACTAGATACACCAGATCTGTTAAGAACATAAAATCCCATATTAGCCCCATAGGAAACATCCCACATTCATGGGAACATAAATCATTCCAAAGAAGTAAAATTAACTAATTATATTCTCATTAAAATTAATTAAAAAATTAAATTAAAAAATGTTAAATTATTTTTGTATAGTCACTAAAATCTCATTTAGAATACAAATATCTACAAAAAATAGCGAAATGGGGTATCGACCTTCTCCATCATTCCCATAACCCATTCCATTTTAAATCCCCAATTCTCTCTTCCAATTATATTAAAGAAATTTAAATTTAGTACATAATCATAAGAAAACTCATATTATCGCATACATTTACTAAATCAGAATGCAGTAGAACTATGACATTACCTCAAGAAATAATTTTTCAACATTGAACCAATGATCTGAGAACATCCTTGGATTCCACAATTTTTTTTTGGAATAGACAATAATACATAAACCTAGAACTGAAATATAGATTTAATGTAGGACAATGATAGAAAAAATAGTGTTGTATATATACCATAATCCAATGAGAGTCTCCCTGAAACCCTATTTATGTGGATCGATGTGTAGCGGAATGTGAGGATATCCCTTGATATGTATACCAAAAATAATGTAACAAGGAATGCCCCATAAAAAAATATGGATGGAAAATCTAAAATTGCATGATTTAATTTCCATAGGTCGGAAGGTGGATGCTATTGGTATCTTATTCCATCTTGATCCCCCAATATAAAACTGATTTCATTACTTCTTATATACTTATATTATCCTCTCATCCTCTCCTAATTCCCTTAAATTCCCATAATGCCCTTCTTAAATTAATATAGTTTCCAAAAAATCAATTTTAAGGTGATTACTCTCTTGAAATTTTATTCGAAATCATGATTAGAAATATATCCCTTCAACCAAATTCCAAAATTCAAATTACTTATGGAATATCCAATCCATATTTATAATCATGATTTTGATAATATCACAATGATGTTACTTAACAATCCATAAATGTCACATCATGTATTTATAACTAATTTAGACACACTTGGGTGACCAATTATAATAAAACCGTTCATATTATGTCCTTTAGTACTCAATTCTCGCCCAAAAATCCATTCATGATGAGAGGTTCTAAACCATTTGGACCTGTTCCATTACTCGAATCCATTATTGAAATACTACGACACCATTCCTAAAAACCCATCTAACATAATACACATAAATGTCATTATTGAATTTAATGAGAAATACTATAATTATTCCAACTATAAGATATATCCTAATAAACCGAATTACAATACCTTTGATATACGCATCACTAATATTTCCCTTAAAAAATCAATATTAGTGGTCCATTATCTTCCTCTTAATAGTGCTCAAATCACTACCAAAACACATACATGAGGAAAAAAATAAACTACAGTACTTACTCATGTTTCCAAAATACAAATAAATATTGATGTTCCAGAATTATCAACGACTCATTGGAGGACAAATAATTTTCCTAAAGGTTCTAAGAAAAATTTAAAAAACATTCCTTCCATTCCCAAAAAACTACATATGATGTGGTCTCTAGATCACAACATCCTATTTCACATAATAATATATTTTGGTCCTTCTTCTAGCCAACACTCATTAAAAACGCATAGTATCCATTTCCCAAATGTTATCCATTTATCGGATCATGTTTCTTTTAATATATGAGGCACCCCCAAGATGTTCTGAATACATCCATTAATGCCTCAACCCAAATTTTGGTCAGATTCTAATATCTAATACCATATCAACCAATTATATTTTCATAGAATGATACCTATTCTAAGATTAGATATCCATCATCATTTCCATCTTCTGAAATTATATTTAAATGTGGGTCACTACCCCCAACCAATGATTGATTTTATCACCAGTATATGGACTTAATCAAGTCTCTCATTAATCTGGTAACCATTCTAGGTCCATCCATAACCACACACATGTTAATCCTCCCAAAAAAAACTCATCTAGTACTTGGGAAACTAGACCCAAAAAATGCACAAATCCTCACCATCCATGATCCACATCATAGTAATATTTGATTTTAACTCAACATGTTAAATGTCTAATAGTATATTTTAACATGTAATCGTTTGATCTCCATTTGGAATATGCTCATAAACCACCTAAAAGTAGAAACCCAGTTAATATTCCTTTGATTCACTCTCTATCAGAGTAAACACTGCATAATTAAACACTAACCATGATACACTATCTATCCAATACCATTTATCCAGGAGAATCCTTTTCAATCATCTTAAAAAACAAGCACCTAATTTATATAAATATTTACCCAATTTATTCCAACTATAATGTGTCATTCCTAAAATATAGGTGATATTCAATTATCATAGTCATATAATACTCATCCTTACACATAGTCACCACTCAAAAATTTAATGAAACTAAATGTTTGTATTTATTCTTTCAGACTACTAGTAACGGTATTTTGATGTTGGTAGTGTTAAGAAACCATAATTACCTATCATGTAAAAAAAATATTTTGTACAGAATCAATCATGGGGAGTTATCATGATAATATGAATATAAATTCATATTATAATAACCTTTAATCACAATCCATATTTCATTCCCAAATTCATGAACATACCTATTCTACATAGATCAAGGAACCGATTATGCATGGCCCACACCTCTCACATATGTCCATCATTAATCAGGTATTCATTGACTCCCTAAACCATATGTCACATCTAAACTTATATTGGTCTATTACCTAGCCCAATGTTCATGTATCATTAAGGTCACATATCATGGGATCTCATCCGCATCCCCATATCAAAACCATTGGTGGAAAAATTCCAAATCTCCAACTCATGGATCACATACATATAACTGACCTCACATTCCAAATCCATCCTCCCATGAGGTGTTGATCTTCAATGAGAATCCACCTATGGGAAGACCCCTCAATGAGTATCGTCCCATTGATCACCACTAACACCTCCAAATATATTATAGTTTATGATCCAAATATCTGAAACCATATCCTATGGTAAAATTAAAAATAATCTCATTACAAGATATAGGGGAATCCACCCAATACATTAGTATAGGAACACTAAATAATTGACCATCTAGTGATTTCATGTAGACATAGTCACTCAACCCACAACATCATATGAGGATGAATATCCATATCCATAGCCAAAAGATTCAACAAGATATAATTTTATTACAAGATACATATAAAAACACCAAATATGAAGTTACTAAAACATTAAATAACTGAACCAACATGGTATATTCCACCAGCATCACGCTATGGAAATCTGTTTCATGATAACTAGAAGCACATATTTAGCTCAAATAGAGTAGAATTACATGCTAGTATGTAATATATAGTATAGGCTATTACTCTAAAATAATATAAGAAATCATGAATACTAACATACCAGTAGCGTATTATCACTAATGAACCATGTGCCTCGATAAATAAATTTGGTAACCACAAGGCCCATACATTAGGGGAATATAACATCATCCCTAACAAGAATCTCACCATAGATAATCATAGCCTCCAATGAGAATAAAGTAATTACAAATATACAGGTTTTGATGAGTAGAATACCATAAATTTTCTATATGATAAACTATGATATGATCATATTCTAAAACATTAAACACCTATACCTCTCCCCAATAACAAAACATCTCAAAAAATTTCCTACATTTTATTTGAATCATGTGTTACCACTCATTATAGTTGAGAAACCTCTATCGTATATTGGATATGAGTCAATCCATACATTCTCACTTTACAGTAGCCCAAGAACTAAAAATAAAATAAAAATTAAATCCAAACATTATGCCTATCATTGAAGGTGAAAATAAAATCAACATAATATAAAAAAAATCCAAAACCACAATACCATTACTATAAAAATGGAAATCCTATCTAGAATAGAGTTCGGTATGAACCTCCAAATAACCATCACAGACTCAGCTACATTTCTACATCTCTTGGAAATTGAATTTGAAATTAGATGATAAATAAAAACCATTTCCATACCACTTTGTAATTCCCCACATTGGGTCACTATATTTTATAGTTAGGTAGGATGACCACATTACCAAAGGTGCACCTCCCCATATACTAGAGTCTATTGAGAATTTAATGGGGTCTATAAAGATATAGTCGAGATACAATATCCCCTATTTCATATTTTTTAATAAAAATATAAATAACCAAGCTATATACAAATTATAGTATATATAAATATTGAGTAACTACACCAGCCACACAAAATTAAAATATTGGCATAATTCCTAAAACAAAAATCACCCACTATAAAAATCACTTACAATATAGGGACTAAAAGGAAAATATAAAGAGACTCCTTGATTTCAAAAATCCCTACCTTATCATTGCCTATATGTTCAAATCAATATTCTCCATCTAAAACACAATTAAATAACCCTACTATTAAAATATTCCCACTTCTAATTGGGATTATGTTTAGGTGACCTTGTGCAATGGTTGATATATTAGGGCATGATGAGATAAAATTATAGGCAACCACTGGCATTATCCCATACTATACCCACAATATATTGATATAAGTGTGTTTCATGATCAAGTAATCAAAAAAATTTCAACATTAAATAATTAAACCCAGTAATAATACATTCTTCATCCCAATACCAAAATGTATATTTGACGGTTATGATAACACATCCATCTGTTTAATAAACATCATGAATGGATCATATATATCATAGGTCCAATGCCAATAAAATTTAGTGATCATTCGGTCCGCAAAAATAATTTTCCATAATAAAACATTACTGGTGTTAGTGTGTTTGAGAGAATAAGAATTTCCTCATGGGTATCTATATATTCTCTTTGGGAATCCCATTATCAGGTTTTCATGAATGAGTAGTGAGTCCTAATTAATTACTAAGAATAAATCATCCTCATTCACTTGTGTGGAACCCCATAATAATACATAGATATTTTTGATGTCATGATGATGAATACTTCCAAAGATGGGGAACCACTAGACAATCAAAATTTTCTAGGGCAGAATGATTCTTTATAAACACATTTAATCAAATGTAATGTTCTATATGGATCCCAAATTATATATCCAAGGAATCTAAAATCTCATGGATCCTCAACCAACCCATAATAGGTGTGTCTACATTATACATTTAGGTCATTCTTATCTTCAATCAAGGATATATAAATGAATCCATTTTGATGTCCTCTATCTTGTTCTCAATTATATACAACCACCATAAAACTCATATCACCATTCAATTATTTTTCATTACATACATTCAAAATGGTCTACTATTATCTCTATTTGTATCTGAACACCCAAATAAACACAATTGTATCACAATATTATATGAATCCCAATTGTCACCAAAATTCAAATCAATATTTCCATATAGGATCACATTATGGATATTCATAACCAACTATATTAATATACTCTTACAATATAGAAGACATTGGGTGCTATCAGATATAGAGATCATCACCTTATACAATGTGTGACAAGATACCAAATATACTGATACTAATGTGGCCTCATGCATCTCTTTGGGTGATTTCATTGAGCACAAAAATATCATAGTTATGTCATGACAAATGGATGACTCTAATGTATCCTAATCATACACATCTCATAAAAAACATGTAAATAAATTAGGATAATAGGTCAAATTCCTACACCCACCACATTGTCCATAGAAGAATATAAGTCATGCTAGACACATGTTTTATGTGACACTAATGAATATATTTTCCCATAAACCCAAACTTGATCTAGGTCATCTCATTGAGATCTACCCAAATGAGTCCCCTTGGCCATCGTTATATTTGACACATCACACTGAATTTTTCAAATAACCACGGGAGTCTTGGGAAATTTCCCAATGGTAAGTGGATTATAAAATACCATGAAATATTCATTTATATCTCATGGTGTCACCATAATCAACAGTATAGAACCGAAGAGATAGTCTTAATGATGGATCACAGCCCATCTTAAGGACATAAGTAACTTTGAACTAGTAAAATAACAAATCTCAATTAAGAATATCTAATGAAATGTTAACCAAGACAATTCAGATATTAATAGTCTTCACATAGCCTAAAAATTACATCCATCTAATGTCATGCCACACCCCAACTTGTAGGATTCCTATAATTATTGCAACTTATTTAGGTTATTCCTAGACCATCAGAAGTTTAGGAACATATCTATTCCCAGGGACCTTAATGGAATTTGTAGTTTGTTTCATTAATGAAAACTACCTATTAAATTTAAAATTTTAAATCAAAATTAATATATTAAAATTAAATTAAAGAATTAATTGATAATTACTATTGTCACTATAATGTAGACAATATTCACCCACATATATAAAAACATTATGCATAAGTAATAGGTTGAGTACCTAGACAACCTAACTCATCTTGGATTGTTTATTCTTTATATTCTTTTTTTAAGATATTACTACACATTCTCATCCCAACTCATCCACATATTATTAATCATTATCGGGAATTTCCTAAATTCATATCCACCTAACTAATGTGAACTAATATATATTAATTATTTAAAATCTCATTGAAATTATTCAAATAATGACATATAAATCCAGCTTAATTACATAAGAAATAATCAATTAAATCATAAGGAATTTTTGATGATTTCAAATATATCAAGAAATAGGGTGATGAACATTCCTATAATGCCCATAAAAACATTCATTGTTGGATCACTAATCTATTCAACTAATTAAATCATAAATAATAGTAATTGAGATGAGAAGTAATATTAAAATTAATGGAATGATTTAAAATGTATAAATAAATGTGTGGAACCTCTAACAGGGGGTCATGGGATGTCCCCTCAGAATAATAAACAGAATAACCAAGAACATAGATAAATTACAACTTACTACAATGGATGAGACACGAAATACATAAACCTAGAAATGAAATTAAGAATGAATTCATCGTAATGGAGGTAGGTACTGATGTTGGTGGATATATTCTTTACTCCTCCAATAATCCCCATAAAAACAACACCTTTTAATGTGGATTAATGGGGAGAAGAATGTGAGAGAGATCCACTTGTCCATGTGGGAAAAACAAATAAAGATATGATAAGAGATTCTTTAATAAGAAAATAACAATTAAAAGAAGTAAAATTTCCTCCTTAAAGGTTCACTAGTTGTCAAGTGACCACAGACAATATATTATGTTACTACCATGCCCTAATAGCCATCATGTTTCTATATATATGTTTTAACTATGCAAGACCCCCATCCACTATGAGGGATCCTGATAGCCCGCATTGAAAAATCAATGATTCATAACATATAAAAAAGTCTATATAAGTCATTAAAACTCTATAAATTACATTCCCAATCATAGATCAAAATATGGACATTCCACTAAATATGAAAATTTATATTTCATTCGTAAATTTCAACCTAATTCGACACATTTGGTTATACATATACCATATTCTATAACATTTTTCAGGGACCAACACTCTCCTACATTGACTTAGTTTAATTTTATATTGTCAAAACTAAATATTTTTGACCTTCTATGGAAGAATCTTCTTAGACACACACACACACACACACAAAACACACAATAATTAGATAAAATTTTATAATAGATTCATAAATCAATTAATCAAAATAAAACATGTAATTTTACTATATATGACTATTTTATACAATTGTATTGTAAAATATAGAAAATTAGTTTAGCACCGATTTAAATTTTGACAAAAAAACCTTTTTCAAGAGAATTTAATTAACTGTAAAATATGTTAATAATCATTCATTAATATAATAAAATTGATTGGATTTTTTAAAACCTAATTTTCAAAACCTTGAGTAATACAGGAAAAATTATAAGTAAAAGGTTGGTCGGAAAAAATGTATGGAATGTAAATATGATTATTTCAATATTTATATTATTATTTAAGAGATACTTATAGTGGATGTTCATGTATATGTAAAATTAACTATAATAAAAAATCATTCAACCTATTAAAATGTGGGGTTTAATAAAAAAAGGGAAATTTTCATATTAATATTCATTTTCTAACTAAATGTTCTTATATCCAACATCATCTCACCCTACCCATAATTTATTCCACATGACATTACATAAATTAAAGTAAATATTACTATAATGAGGATCATATCTAAGAATATATGATATATTTTTTGTAATTTGTAATTGTTTATAAATACATTTTCTTGCACTATCAAAAAAATTTCCATTTATTAAATATTCATAGGTTTTTGAGAAATGTACCCATTTTATAATAAAAAAATAGGCATTCATTATGATGGACTTCATAATATATTATCATAGGAAACAAATACCATCTTATAGGTTTGTTGTTATTTTTCATGCATGATTTTGTATTTAGTGATGGATAAATAGAAGAAATATTATAAAATTGGACATTTAAACGATCATAATTTATTAAAATTAACTTTAAAATCATATATTTGGGTCTGGAATACTATATTTTTTATTATATATCATTATATATGTCACAATAACATCTTCAATAATTATTCCATGTGTGGGTTTTTACATGAAACTCATAAATATTAAGTGTACGTGTAACAAGATAAATTGTATAATCTTTCCATATATGACCATGACAAAAAAATTCTAATGTGAGAGAGATTGTTAATTATGATAGTGATGTGGTTTTCTATTAATGTTTTTGTAAAATATAGTAATTTGTTGAATAATAAACATAAATTCCTTTATTTATAAATTAAGGGGAATATTGTGATAGATAATTCAAATTGTTTGTGTTGTGATTCTTTCTTTATAAAACATCAGTCTAATGAGGATTGGTTTATAATAGATGGTGATTATAGAATGACATTTATGTTATTAATATATGGTATTATTGTTTATTTTTATATATATAAACGGTATACCATGTTTATTGAGACCAGTTACAATATGAATATTGTGATATGTTTTTTCATAACCCTTGGTTTTAGTATTTCGTGACTTGATATGTTTGGATGATTGTGTTATAGTTCGATCCATGATACTAAATGAATGGAATTCTATGTCATATCATGATCCAATATTTGGTTATTTTGTTTTTTGATTCGACATGAAAAAAATTTCATATTATTTACGCAAATGGTTGATGATGATGGTATTATTGTCAATAAAATATATGACCATGCTATATTTTATTGGATACATTATAGGGATTAGATAATTTTTATAAAATTATTTCTTGTACTCAATAACTATTAAAAAAATAAATATAAGCCTATTTATATTGTCAAACTGAGTTCCATGATCATACACCGCACACAGAACCTAGTGTTTGTGAATATATTTTCTCTAGTGAAGTATGAAATAATATGTTCCCTAAGATATGTGTGTGATCTGATGATAGCTTTATTAGGGATATTAAAGACATTGTGTCATATTATACCCCCCATAAATACTCCCAATCAAAAAATAGATTTGATTGTCATCCCTAAAAATCACCTCCATTTTTGAAAAATATGTTCACAGTTACCAAGTATAATTAATGGAAATAATGGGACTAAATATATTTTGATTTATTTACAATTGAATAATGACATCAATCATTAGATAAAGAAAAATTTCTATGATAATTAAAATAAAATGGGTATTAAAATTTTAGGAATAAAAAATAGTAATAATGCACCTGTACAAAAGTAAGAAAATTGACTTTCTATATTCCTTGTTAGATCTCCTGGTATATTAATTTTTATCACTTGACCACACCATCAACCAAATATTGAATGTATAAAAAATCCTTCTGAATTTGGGTGATAATACAAGTAAACTGAATTTCTCTTTCTCTAACCATTCTTGTTTTGGGTTAATAGGTGTATGAAAATCTCACTGATAAAATCATATATCATAAATTAATTTAAACACTTGTACAATAAAAAGGACGTTTATTTCAAGAGAATATCTTCCATAAGGTAACAAACCATTTCATTATAATAATTTTTAATTATCTTTCATTCACCATCCCCTAGATTATATAGTTGGAATCACCAAAATAATCCCATATCAAGCACCTAAAATCATTATGGACACTACCAAAGATGTATTATAATAAACCTATTACATTTTTTAAACATAAATTTCGATGATGTTTAAGGTACACCAAACAACAACAATACAAATAGTATAAAATATTGAAAAAAACTAAAATAAAAGTATTTTTAAGACAGAATACCTCTAGAATTAATATATCAATATATACCACTTTATTCATAATTATTACCCACAAAATGTATACCATAATAAAAAATATCCATTTTTATTTTCAGAGTTCACATTAAAAACATAAACTCACATAAATCAATACATTTATAGATTCATATAATTAATAAAAATAAAGGGTCACATATCATATCATATTAATTATGAAAATTACTTATTCAATTTAAATTATTAATATTCATTAGAAATATAATCAATCATTCTTATATTATGAATTTAATTTATAATATTTTATAACATTTATTTATATATACATGTCATTCAAAAACCAACATCAACAAAATGTTTAATCAGAACTCCCATATAATATATCATTATAGAATATCAACATAACCCCATTAACATAATTACTTTTATTACCAAACTGTTCAATATATAACAATTTTTACAGCATCAATTAAAAATTATACTGGAATTTCATTTTCCATATCATCACCTCATAAATATTCATTGTCAATTCACTAAATATATATATATATATATATTCTCCCCTATATAAAAACATCCACTTTTAAAACATATTATACACGGAATTTCTCCATGTAAACATCATTCATCATGGTTGACTAAAAGTACCCGAATTACATTTATTCCATTATTTGATATTAAATAAATTTAATCACTCAAAAAAAATTCATATTAATCACGTTATATGATATTATTTCTATATGAATAGAATAATTTTTCAACCATCATATCAATAAAATTATTATAATGAATAAACCATGTAAAAAAGGAATTTTTAGCACCCCACCTCTCAAGGTTTATTAATCTATAGTAAAATTAATTATGTTAATATCATATAATAATATATTATATCTCATCATTCCATTATTAGATCTGTTTAACATTAAGAGGGAAATTCCAAAAAAATAAACAAAATATTGATTATAGTTTTCAATTGAGTTTTATAAGAGTTAAATGCATGGTTCATGTGTTTATGAACAATTATATTAATTTTTTTTATAAAAATGGGAATCCATTATTCATATTCAGGTGTTTTCATCAATAAATTTTAGAAATAAAAACCATGGTGTGTATAAAAATAACATAACATAAATTTGAAACAAATTTCATAAATTAACTATCCAAATAAT
The DNA here is from genome assembly GCA_963277665.1 of Viscum album. Lineage (NCBI taxonomy): Eukaryota > Viridiplantae > Streptophyta > Magnoliopsida > Santalales > Viscaceae > Viscum > Viscum album. Next base: position 535,450,223 of record OY728141.1, on the reverse strand, counting down.
ATTTCAATAATCCATGTTAAATGATTAAGTCATATGGTGTTTCTTCAGAATGAATTTCTTTGTAAAACTCTCCATGGCAGGTTAATAAAAATTATAATAAGATTTTCCAACATGAAATATAGTAGTGGAACTTAATTTTTCTTTATAAAATTATTAAAAACATATAGTTTCTATCTTATCTAACAACATCTTTAAATAAATATCGTGTAATATAATTTACATTTTTGGATACTATTAAAATCAATACTCTTATTTACTAATCCATGTTTTTTTAACCATCAGTTTTTTTCTCTATATTTACAGTGGATTATTATATAATAATTGTGACATATTTTTTATGTGAAATAAATTTTATCTAAAAACAAGTATTTGTAAAATTATATTTCTTCTCAAACATCTTTAAAACACACAGTTTCATTTTGAATAATTTCAATACCTCTACATCAGATACTCATCATGAAATTTTTATCCTCATATATAAATAACATATAAACTAAATAAAATAAATTATTCTCTGAGAAGCAACAGCTATTATATGGAATTAAAAAAATATTTTCATCCAAACAAATAGTAACCCAAAAATATAAAATAAATATATAAACAATGAAAATATTATAAGTCATTAATTAATCTTATAACCATATTATACATCATTAATAGAGTCATAGAAAATAAAAAATTATTTTATAAATACCAAATTATTATACTATCATTTTAGACATTTTTATTCCATAAAAACATACTATTGGAATCAAACATCTAATAAATCGAATAATCTAGTGGTACAATATATAGGTAAGTGCATATAATATTTTTAATTTATCAATAATATCATGTTCACCTGAAAAATCACAAGTAAATCATTAAAAAGGTACTTTGGATATTTTAACATATAGAGAAAAACATAAACTCATTCCATAAATGTATAATTTTGTTTTCAATATTTGACTTTAATTTCTCACAATAAATATCCTATAGATATGAATTTTTAATTTGTTAAATATGAACTTCCATTAATTTAGTGAAATCTTACAAAAATAATGGATCACAAACATCAAAATATAATTCATTCTACCTTTATTTAATGCATTTCTTATAAGGAGACTTCAATATGGTGTGTTTTGAAAATTTATTCAACCTGGTCACTTTATTATAGAGAAAATTCTAGAATTCCTTCAATATTATGGTGATGTACATAGCCATATTGGGGCTCAGTAATTTCTATGATAAAAGATTACTATTTTAGATTATGATGTCATAATGTGTACTACGTTTGTCGATAGGTGAGAATAATTTATTTTCTAATAAATAGACATTTTAGGATCCCATTAAAAGTGTGAAATATTGGATAATATGATTTTATGGGGTAAAAACAATTTGAGTCTGTGATATTATAATATTAAAAAATATATAAGATCTAAAATATATATGACCACCCATATGTGATTTTTGGCTAATAGAAACTGGATGAATTTTGTCAAATTTGTGTTATTTAAAGGTTTTTCTCATAATACCTTTTTACGAGTCTAATGAATCACGAATTAAAATAAATACCTAAACATAGGCCACTATTAAGATAATATTTGAAAAAAAACTTGTTAAAGGGAATTAATGTTATTCTCTCACCAATATAATGAGAGTAAACCAAGGTCCTAGCTAATTTCAAAAATACATGAATCCTTTATATCACACCTAAATATATTAGAGTATATTATTCATTAATAAATAAATTCGTTTAAAATATTATGAAGTACAAAGAAATATGTGAATAATGATTATAAATTGAAAATTATGGACATTATATTTTATTTAAATAAAATGTAAGAGTAAATAATTATTTAGTTCACTTATGAAATAATATTATACCTACAGAAATATTTTGAAATATTTTTTATAGGAATTTTTTATTTCTAATAGGTTTTCATTGGAAATAAATTTGTGTTATAAAATATTGGAAAAAGTAATTTCTACATACATATATAATGTATTATTTGGTTTTTAGTTTTTTAAAATTCAAAATAAAATAATTATATAGTAAAAAATATATGTTATTATGTTGTTATGATTTTATGATCACAATTATTTTTTATGGTAAATAAATAAATTAATTATTAATGATAATTGATAGTAATTAAATTTGAAGATGAAATATTTAATAAATTATTTTAATGGAAATTTTGTGATTTTTTTAGGAAGGGAATAATTTTTTTTAATACTTTAAATGAATTTTATAAAAATATTCTTATTGGGTTTTTAAGATTAAAATAAATTTTATTTTCATTACATAAATAAATTTAATTTGATAAAAAAAATACAATATTCTAAATCATCATTTCTAAAAAATTTAATAATTTCTTTTTAATTTTTTTTATGAATATTAAATATCATTAAATCTTTTTACCTCGGTTTTGGTCAAAAATGGTTAATGATGGGATTATATTAATTTTTTTAAAATAACACATATAATTTAATAAATATTATTTGATGCAATTATTAAAAACATGTATTTTCCTAACATCAAAACTTTGTTCATTTGGTTTGACATTCACATGAAAATGAATTATATTTTTTAAAATAATTATGTATTGTCATGTTTTCCCACAACTAATATTATATAAGGGAACATCATATAATATAATATTCACAATACTTGATAACACTACATCCAAATTTTCCCCAAATGTCATTTAAAATTATCTTCCCTTGAAAAATATCTTATATGTTCCCAAAATAATATCCTTTTAAGGCTGAATGTGGAAGACAAATATTGTTTCCTAAAGAAGAGGTAATTGTGTATTCCATTGTATTTCATATTTATTTGTTACTTAACTTCCAAAAATTATTCAGTAACAAACATAATCATACTAAATTATTAGTTTGACTACACTAAAATAGTTATAATTTATTTTTTTATCATTTTTCTACTTTTATTCATCTAATGTGAAAAAACATTTTACTTTTATTAGTCTATATACTGCCTCCTCCCTGAAATTATGGACTTTTGTTCATGTATTCCATACATGTCTAGTCATTTATATGGATTAAATGATTATATATGATATAATTGAATTTTCAGTGATTTTGGAATGATATTTAATTGCTTTAAATTATCACCTTTAATTTATTCTGATGTGGAAACATTACACAAGTGTACATATTGACTACCATCTGCATAATGTTATGTAATTAATTTTAATCACCACATTACCTAAATTTTTATTAATGTTTATATAATGTAAAATAATGACACTTTTGGAATGGTTTTTATTTTGGACATGATTAAACAATGAACAATTTTCATAAATCAGAATTTTAATACCAAAACATCTATGGGAAGCACACTAGTGAACACCAAAATATTTATTTTAATGGGGAATTCTTATGAAATTAATGTTTGGAATTATGTGTGAATATTATATTATATGATTTTAATGAATATAGTGCTTTTATTGATTTATCATAAATATAATGTTTTTATATATGAAATTACATGTCCATACAATAAAAATTATTACACGAGGTAAGCGATAATGTTCGATATATTTCTATGTTAAATTTACAATGACTAATATAACATGATATTAATGTATTAAACCCCATAAGGTTTAATATTTGGTTTCCATATCTATTTTTTCATGTATACAATTAATTATATTATCTTTGTGAAAATACTCTATTGATATTTTTTTAAGAAAATGTCTTCACATTTCCTCATTAATCTATGGAAAATTCCATCCAAGACCAATTCGTTAAAATGTTTTCAATAATACAATTGTTAATTATTAAATGATTTTTTAATTTAATATTCAACCATAATGAAGTATATTTAAAAATTTAAAAAATCTATTTTAATTTTTTCAAATGATAATAAATATTATTTCAGAAAATGTATGAAATGAATTTTTTAAAATATACCATAAAAATAAAATTTCAAAGAATCGTGAATATTATTTTTTTTCAATGGTTAATTTAGATATTTATATGGTTATTATCAAATAAAATAATTTAATTTATATTATTATATTTTTTAAATTTATTTTTTGAAAAGATATTGATATTTCTCTCATGTTATCAAAGAATATCTTGAATATTATTTTAAATGTTTTTTAATTTATTCTCCATACATTAATTTTTATTATGATTCAATTAGAATATTTTATAATGATACAAATCATGTTCATTATCTATAAATATTTTGAATATTTGAAGAATAAATATTTATGAAACCCATTTTTCCTATAAGACATTTTACGATGAATTAATAGATATATTTATTATTCCTGAAACAAATATATATAATATAATTTTTGAGATAGGGGGATACAATTATATATCTCAATAATGTGTTTTTGAATTATTTATATATCATGTGATTATTTGAAATAGGATGTTTGGTGAAACCTTTCAATGTATTAAAAGGGGTTTGCGTGAACCCAATCTATTTTGGGACTTATTCCACTATATATTGATAGTCTTTATAGTGATACTTGACTAATGAAAATATTATATATGATTGTGTTTGTTCTAAAATTCCTATAACAAGTTCTTAGTCTTATGATATTTTCTCATGAAACTTTATTGATACAAGATGATTCATAACTCTAATAATTCGTTTCTCTTAAAATGATAATGATTTTTTCCATGAATCATGCTTTAAGATAAATTAATTATTAGTTTGAAAATTAAAATAAAATTTTAATTTTCTCAAAAATTTATACATATCATATGATCTCATATGATCATCAATATATATATACAATGATTTCCCTTAATGAATTTTGATCACGACCGTTCTTATGTTTCTATTTCCCTAATTTATGATAAAGTATTCAATGAATGATATGTTTCAGAAGGGTACTATGAAAGAGAAAAATTAAAAGATAATATTAATATCTAATATGTAATAATATAATTATTTATATAGTTTTCGGGATTGAATTATTTTGTAAAATATTAATGATGAAAAATGAATGTCTGTTTTCTAATGTCACTTAATTAGTTCCAAGGAAATTTTTAAATATATATAGAAAATAGATTTTGTATAATATGATTATAGGACATAATAAAATATATAATGTACTGAAATTTATGTAGAGACAACCTAAAATTATCCAATATTAATAATATGGTGTATTAATATATTGTATCTTATGAATGATTTTCATTATTACATGATTTCAAAATATGATTATTGTAAGATATTCTTATACTATGTAAATTTTTATTGTTAATTGTATGCAACGAAAAATAATAAATATAAAAATGAATGTGATAGAAATTTCATAGATCTACCTCATGATTAAACAATTGTAATTAGAGAATGGACACAAAATCATTATTTTATGAAATTGAAACTATATCTAACAATTAGTCACAGTATAATTATAAATTTCAAATCGAGGGAACTATATAACAATTAATCTCTTATTGGGATAACATAAACCCCCTTAATAACTTCTCATATCAGATAGTTTTTTTAGAAATTGATAATTACCATTGAAAACAAATTTTATATTCAACAGTGATTGCATTGTCCAAAGGTTACCAAAATTTATATCATTTTTAAATTGAAACAGACATCTGGTGGAATATTATTACAAATATGTGAAATGATAATGTAATTAAATCCATCGAATGGGATTGGATATATATTTTAATTATTTTTATTTACATTCTCTAATCTATTAACCTATAAATAAATATGGAATTTTCTAACTTAATAAGAATCATGGTGAACTCATTAGAACCTATAAGAAAATTATAAATATTTTTTGAGTTATTCATGTGTATTTTTCATCAATAATAAAATTTAAATTGACAAGTTCATTAATGGATTAAAACCAGGTCTGTATAAATATTTTCCCTTATGAGAAATTAGTGGATGTGAATAAATTGTTCATTGTGATTTCAAAAAACAAATTAAGAGTAGGTGTTCCCATTATTATCTGGTACCTTATAATAATAGAAACATAGTTTCTTTATGAAATCATAATAATTAAAAACATATATAAAAAACATAAAGATTTTTTATTCAATTTGTGTTGGATGAAACATGAGGGGCATTTTCGGAAGGGAAATGGTAAATGTTTTAAATGTGGGAAATAAGGTCCTAGTGGATGTTAATACTGCATATATAAATAACAGAAATCCAATGAGATGAACCACCCACACTAAATGAAATTACTACAAGTAGTATAGGTATTATTCTAAACAGTCCATAAATCCAATGATTAGTGATCATAATAAGTTTCATAAACCTCCTTATATAAGAGAGAACTTAAAAGATCATTTAATAACAACTATAAATGAGGGTCATGAGATTCAAATGGGTAACTATAGACATGTATTCCACTATAAAGATTATAATTTGTAATTTTATTGTGGTTCCTCCAACTAATTAATATATAATGTGTATTATATATGTATCACATAATCACATCAATGATTAAATGTGGAACTATTGATAGAAAATAATGATTTAATGATGATTATATCTCATTTCTATAGTTCCCATATAATATATGATTGGATGAATGTGAATACTGTAAATCATATAAATCACCCCTTGTATAATTTTATATGATTCTAGTCAGGGATTGGATTTCTTTATTTGAATACCATATTAATTATTAGGGAATGAATGTCACACTTCATACTAGAAATGACTAATGGTATTCTACAAGAGTGAGGATGAGTATCAAAATATAATGAAAATTAAAAATACTGTATGGGATTGGTTACCCATACATGATGGGTATGTAACTCAAATGGTTAAAAAACTATTTATTATTGAATATATTCCTATTCTATGGGAATATAATGATTCATTTTGTAATGTGTTCCATATTCTTCAATTTAATAATGATGCTAATTTTTTAATGAAACTCATACATAGTGATAAACCAATTTCCCAATGTTCCTAGGTAATTGCCACAATTCCAAAGTAAGAATTGATTAACCAAATATAGGATAATTATAATAATGGATTCATTCATAAAAGTGCTTCAACAAGGGGTAAAATATTTTTTTGGAATAAAGTGAGTTGATGGATCTATTGATAGATTATTAGGAACTATAGAAGATACCTATAAGGAAGAAGTATCACCTACCCTGTATTTATGAATTCATTATTCAAAAATATCAAGTTCAATAAATTTATATGAGAATATTTCCACTAGTTTATCATCATTTGATTGTCAATATGTGTGATATAATTGATATAACCATCTATTGGAGTCTTGGACATTTTGTATTCATATTTATTCCATTATTAATTACCAATTTTCTCTTCAATATTCATATATATTATTAACTGTGTCTCCAAATATTACCTTGATCATTTTATGGTTGTATTTATTGTAAATATTCTTATACATTCAAATTGAATAGGTAAGAAATGTGATCAATTGATGATTGTGTAAGAGGCCACATACAAATAATGGTTTAATGAAACTTTTAACAACTATGAATTTGGGCTATAAAATTTTCTGTTATTTAGTAATTTAATATCAAGTGATTATATATCGGTGGATCCTTAAATGATGGATTTTATTGAGAAAAATACTTGACCAAAATTGGTGACGAAAATCTATATTTATGTTCTGTTGGATAGAAAATACATAATATTTGTGATAAATTTATATTTTATTTCAAATCCACTATAAAATTTTTTATTAAAGGGAGATACATTATTTTTTATTGATAAATGAAAAACACATTCCAGGAATTGAAAAAAATGTTGGATAGTCATCGTATGTTCATATAACATTATAATGGGTAAGTGTTTATGATTTACAAATATGTATAAATGAGGGGATTCGGAATGTGTTCTCATAGAAAATGGAATACGAGTAGCTTATTCATTTCACCAGTAGATGGTTCATAAAAAACATATCCCAAAACATGATATCCAATCGGAAATGATGATTATTATTAAAACATATTGATTCATTAATATCATGTGGAAAATTTTGACAAGTAACTTTGATAAAATATGAATTATATATTCATTATTTATTATTTAAATATGTTCTATATAATTTGTATGTAACTAGTTAAGGATTATGACTTCTCAAAAAATTACCACCCTATTTATGTAAACATGGTGGAAGATTCTCAATGTTGGAAGGAACAAGCTTTTTTTATATGATGATTATTTGAAAGAGATATTGTATATTTTTTGTAAAAATTATAATCGATGAATGGGTAATTTGATAAATATTAATGTTCATAATTCTTTATCCATCCTAGACGTACTAAAATATATAAATATTAAATTGTATTTTTGATAGGATGAAATAAAGAGAGGTATTGTAGTAAAAGTATATAAGTTCCTTGTATGTAATCAGCTTATGTATTAGAGGTATATGTTCAGGGGATGTTACAACCATTACCAAAACATGTTAGGAAATGTGAATACATCAACATGTATTTTATCATGGAACACACCAATATATCTAAATGTGATTATACTATTTTGGTTTTAGTATATGTCATTGAAATCAGAACATTTCATTTCTAGTGATGAACATTTTTGAATTGGTCAACTCACAATAATATACATTAAGTAAGTGTTAAGGCTTCGGGGATTAATAATCTCATCCTAACCTTATCTAGATGAGGTTTTGTTAAAAACAAATGACGTTATGTATTCATATGTCATTGAATAAAATGTTGATATTTATCACAACATATCATCCTCATATATATAGCCATGTTAATATAACCATTCAAGAACTATGATATATTACGAGACTATGATATGTTGATTTCAAAGGATTTTGGGATTAAAACCACCCACTTGTCAAATTAAATAAAACCAATTTCTTCTACATTAGTATTAAGATGGATCCTTATTAATACCTTTATACTAACTCACAATTGAATATTGGTTCACCAAATGGTGATGAAACTATAAATCCTTGAGGTTCTCTTCATTATAGAAAGGACATGAAATGTCTTAGAGGCACTCCCAGTTTGGATGTGACATGTCTTTAGATAATTACTCTTCTATTTATAAAAAAACATATTTTCAATGTTTTAAATTTGATAAATAAAATTATATGATATAAATTTCCATATCATGATGATGTAAATAGAAACCATGGGAGAATCCTCATAGTCAAACAATTTACAATTTAAATGTAATTCATCCAAAACATAAAGCAACGAACAATGTTTGAGCTCCCTGCAACCCTATGGTGATGAAATTAGCCAAGATATAAAACCATTATATAATGACTAATATAACCACAAAGGAAATCCTTCCAATTATAAAATAACAAAAACTAGGGTGGTCCCCCCAATGGTGAAGTAACAAAATTTTATTGAGGTCGTACCTATTGTAATGAAGCAATGTCCACCATTTTCCACAACACCAAAATGGAAATATCATCATTATAGTGTCTATATATGGTAATGTAACCAAGACCCAGAGAGGACCTTCTCTGGGAGTAACTACTTACTATAATTGTGGTTATATCCTTTATGAAGTAATTGACCACCTTTGAGATCCTCCCTATATTAAAATATCCAAAAAAACCCCACAAGCCTTCCTCAATGAATGGTAGACGACTATTTTTGGGACAATTACCATGATTACATCATAAACCTTATTTATTTTCATCCTCAATATGATTATAATAATACCCACCATTGGAAAATCCTTATGAAAACAACTTGTAGTAGGTCAGTCAATTCACTGTGTTACTAACAAAAAAGTATTAGATTTATATTATCTCTTTGAACTTTTAGACATATATATATATATTCCAATGATTTATCACGTATCATTCTAGACTATGATCCATTGAAGTAATGTAGTTCAACTCAGAATGAATATCGCTGAATTATAATTTAAAAGTGTAAACCATTTGGTATCGTAATGATAAAAAATGTAACATGATAGAGCCACAAATACCTCTATTGTTTTTAGAGTTCTACCTTTTTGAGGAAATATAAAAAAACTAAAATATTATATTACTTTTGACTCAATAAATAATTACTAAATAACCATCTTAGTTGATAAACATATATGGATAATATCAAACATTATAATCATATTTAGAGAATTGATCATTTGAATTTATGGGGACATGAATATTCAAGTGTTTTGAATTTCATTCCTAATAAATTAATTATAAAATGTCCCCATGTCGTAGAACAATATGAAATACCTTCCCTCAGAGATGATGTTATATTCTGTAACATGTGGGAGAAATAATTTTTGATAAAAAATAGTTTTATAATAATCCCCAAATAAAAATATCTAATTAAAAAGATAAATATTGTGATAAACATATCATTATTCTATATTAATATGTTGTATATATACAATTGATTAAATTTTCAATGCATATCATTTTTCATGTCCTTCAACCACAGATTGATGATCAATGAGTGATGTTTTATGATTGATCATTATTTCCTTATAGTATAATGGAATCAAATGTGTAGTATATGAAAAAAATATTTGAATGAACATATTATTCAAATTAAAAAATTTGACTAGTTAATTAAGGAATCATCATCTATATAGGAATTAGAGGATAGGGATGGTATGTATAATTAAAATTTCCCATTTTTTCACCTTCAAAAAAATAACAATGGTTCCTGAATTTCCCTTACCATTGAAAATTTTTAATGTAATATATAATTTTTTAACCACTTCTTACATTATAAATATAATGTAAAATTAAAAAAATAAATGTTTATGGCAGGAACAACATATCTCTCCAGATTAAATCAGATATACCAAAAAAGACTGATTAATTCGTAAAAATTATCATGGTGATTAATACTTATAAAATTTGGCACCAAGAAAACATGGTTAATTATTATGAATACAAGATCACTCAATATGAATTCCTCTGAGGACCCACATTTGTGAAAGATAACTTATTTAAAGAAATAATTAGATTATGGGCCTCATAAATATAAATATCCCTAATATAGGCCTTTGTATTAGGATTCCAACCCCATCCAATATAGAATTTTTAATTTTAATAATTGTTACTATCTTTTATGTCAATAAATCGGTGAAATAGATACAAAATCTTAGAGGAACATCCTTCAATATGATTGGGAAACAATATTCTATGGATTACCCTATAAATATAAATTTCTCTAACTCTTTCTTCCAGTTTTCATTATATAGTAGTCTTAGATTGTACTGTCAAAATTTATTTTCATTAGGAATGTTCCATTTTATTTTAATGTGTATTAAAATGACAACAAGGAATTCCATGCGGGGAATATTTATATAAATCTAATTAATATGAAATATATAATTATTGGTCCTGATTATTCACTTAATAGAGTTTCTTATAATGATGAAGCCATGTTTTTAACATACAAAATGTGACGAATTAAACATTGTTGGGTTCACATTAGTGAGAATCAACATTAAATGCCTTGATAGTTCAATTTAATATGATTTAAATAATGTTTCTATCAATGATTATTCATCTGTATAAAAAATCACTCGTATCAATTCATATAAGGTAGTGTGTAATAGATATCAATAGTAAAATAGGGAACTATCACCACCACTATAAAATCCATTATTTTAATCAAGAGATACCATTGATAACTATATGAAAATAATATTGTAGTATGCTTAAATTTCACTCAATTTTATTTAGATCAACTAAATTAGATAACGTAAAACATAGTTTTAGTAAGAACTATTGAACCATTAATAAATTAATTATAATTACCTCATCCATATTTGACTATTTTTTTATAAAATAATTCATTTAATCTCAATCAGTAATATACTATCTGGTATAATGAATTATATAATTATCATATAACTATTATATATGAAAATCATAAACTACAAGATGCAAAATTCCAACCAATATCAATTATTTTTTCAATATTGTACTTTTAAGATGGAACCTGTTTTCTATTCATGAATAATATTCCTAATTCTCAACATGGATTCATCATTGATAATAAACAACCATTAAACATAAAATACATATAAAAATGTGGTTTGATAAAAATGAATCTTCACAGCAATGATATAAAAAGTAAGAAAGAAACTCATTAGTCCAATCCAAAACCATGTTATTATAAAAGAAAAAAGACCTTTAACATAGTAAATGTTGAATAAATTTTTTTAAATACACAAGAAATATTATTTACTACCTAATGATACACAAGAAACTCTTTAACGGAAATCCTAAATTAAAATCATAATCTTGTTGGATTCTTGTAAATAATGAAATCCCTTATAAAATGTTTTCCAAAAATATATTTCTTCTATAAAAAATTAATTTATTAATCAATTTTAAAAAAAATAATTAGTTTATAGTGATAAATAATAAAAATTAAATATAAATTTAAATCATTGAAATTTCATGTTGGTTCATTATGAGCCCATCTTCATAGAACCATTACAAAAAACATTATAAATGAAATAACTTACATGGTTTATTCTAATGAAATTATTAAGAATAAATTATCATTCCCCAATTTATTGGAGAGTCATATCAGGCTTAGCTATCAGTAAAACTATATCGAGATCACGTATCACATGTAAAAATTATTATGAAAATTAATATTCATGAAACAAAAAAAAATCACTTACATTGTTGATCTCATTAAAATATATTTTTAGTCCCCTATGTAAAAGAATTTCACATATTTACAAATGGATTTATTTTAAAACTATATTTAGAAAAACTAAAATACGGAGAGCAAATAAAAGGATTTTTTTCATTACTGAAAATAGGGAAGACTATATTATAATTCAAGAAAAACCTAGTAGTTATGGTGATGGGAAATGACATTGACTTCATATATGATAAAATAGAATATCTCATTTTTCCTTTTCAAAAAAAGTCAAATCATTCATAAAAATATATTTTCAAAAATCATTTTGAAAAATATGTTAAGGAGGTAAATAGATACACAATATATCTTTTAATTTCTATATAAATACATATATTAAATGCATTTTTATGCATAATTATATGGAAGAAAAATATTTATAGAATAATTCATTGAAGAATTTACCATGTTGTTTTTTTGTGAAGTGTCACTTCCCTCATGTATAACATGTAACATACATTCTTTATCATCTTGAATAATTAATTTATATTAAATATTTAATTAATTAAAGAAATTTAAATTATACTAAACATTTATTTCCTTAATACCCATTTTATACAAAATACCATAATTGATTAATTTACTTCAAACGTTTTTGTGATGTTTGGTTCATAGGCCAACAAATACATCCATAGGATGACCTTAGTGAAATGGATCATTATTATTTCATTTCCAATATCATAGTCACGTTTTAATTTTCATTTTTATAAATTAAATAACATTTTATATCAAACTATGTATGGTGTTGTTTAGATATGAATTATGTTACAATCATGAAGATTATAACTCATATGCACGAATGATTATCATTACCATTATTAGATGAACATGGGAAATAGAATATAACTACCTATTTATCATACCATTATATTGATAAAATCATTAAAATCATATTATCTTTAAGATACACTTATAAAGAAAAATCATGGGAGGTGGTGTTGAAAAATTAATCGCATTACTTCATGGATGTGGTAATCTACCCATATGCTGAAGGATGATGCCATTTTTTCAATGGTTATAAGGATAAAAATATAGTTAATATATTATAATTATATTTTTTAATTATTTTATTAATATCATTTATTAAATTTTAATACATCATTATAACCATTAATGATAGGCAATGATAGAAAATGAATTATATCATTTTACGAAGTGGTAGTCCAATGTACACACAAAAAAAGGTTTTATTTACCATTTGATATAAGATGTGAATATATTGGTCTTATTATTTGTAAATTTTATGATGATATTTAATGAGATAATAGAAAAAAATAAACATATACATGTGCCTTTCCTTATATATCTAAACCCTATTGTTTTACCACTTTGGCCTCCCAAAGTGTGTATTCAGATGAAAATAAAGACTTTACTAAATCTATAGATATTTTGGGAATGGATTTGTCTTTGAATTTTAAGATATATAAAGATAATAAAGTTCCATGGATGGAGAATATTTGATGTTCTTTTATATGCTGGGGAGAGGACAAAAAATGAGTTTTTAAAAACATAAAAATAATTCATACCCAATTGAAATGGGTAACAAATGAAAAATTCAAAAATATGAGATTAAATAAGATATATATTATGTCCATAAATAGGACTCATATTTTTTTTGCTCATTTTAACCCACAGTTGTTTAGTTTTAAGCCTTTAACCCCTATAAACTATCATTGTGCCAATAGAATTTTTTATTAATGTTACATGTAATAAAATTTAATAGTGGTATCATAAAAAATTTAACATTGTCATTAAAAATATTTATTCAATTTTATAATTTTAATGTTCATTTATTGTATTATTTTAATTTTAATATAAACCTGATAAATACAATAGAAAATGGTTTTTCTAGAAAATTTACTTTTATGTATAAAAATATTTTTTATAAAAATTAAATTATAATATTTATTTAATGATAATAATTAAATTATATTTAGAAATAAATAATTAGTTTATTTTTTTTAAAAAAATCAAGAAATTGATTTTTCTATACGAATACATGAAAATAAATGATTGTTTTCTTTAAAATCGTTATTTTTACTCTTCCCCCAAAATAAATTTTTTATAGAATTTCAAAAAATTACATGTACGTTAATTTTTGCTGGTTGATATCAAAAAATAGGTTAAATATTTATAAATAATAATATAATTTATTTTGAAATAAAAATTATAAATAATAACATATAATATATATAAACAAAATTTAATAAGTGAAAAAAATATTTCTTTTTTAATTAAAAAAACAAAATATTATTTTAGCTAATTTTATCATATAAAAAATAATTATTTTTCATTTATAAGGAATGAAAATGATTTAATATTGTAATTAAATATTATTATACATCCATTCCCTATTCTCAAAATTTCACCATGTTATTTTTATTTATTACATAAATAAGGGGGGATAATTTCCCATCGTAACATTTCTTAATTACCATGTTTATTCATCAATAATAGGGGTCTTCAAAAAAACTAAACAAGGATAAAAATCTTATTTTGTAACGTATTCTATTTATTCAAATGAATATTAATTATTTAGTCATAACCTAGAATATCCTACTCAAATTAAGAAACATCATGGATCAATCCATGAGAATCATTTATAATATATTACAATAACCATGAATCATGATGCACATCATATTCCTTGGATAATATCATAAACAATTCCACTCAATATGGAAATGTTAAAATATTTTCATGAATTCAATATAATTTAATATACCATATACTTAAATTCCCATTTTATGAAAATACATAAAACTTTTTTATCTATATAGTTTTAATAAAATATAATTTCATACATCGAAGTATATATTTTTCCTATAGTTATCTATGTCAATTTTTTCTACACTGATCCATCCTCAAATATTTTTGATTCATATTCAAATTCCCTAAAAAATTTATAATAAATTTTTTCAAAAATAAAATAATTCACCTACATATTGAAAATAAGATATATTATTTCCCTTCTTTCCATTTAATTCTGTAGAAGGTTCTATTTATATAATAAAATATAATCCTTTACCAAAAAAATATCAAGAATACTAACCCTATATTCCTTAGTAATCCCTAGAACATTTTAAAAAATCATTTATAATAATATTTTAATAAATATATCTGACTACCTTTTATAATGAGAATGAAAAGATTTAATGAAATTTAATCATTACATACCAATAATTGAAAACACTAAACAAAATTAGATATAAAACATGTGTTAGGATTAGATATAATGTATAATGTAATACCATGTATATATATTATCTTATTGATATATAGTTGATTGTACTGGTGTAAAGTCATATTATATAAAATAATAATTAAATTCATATATTTAGTCTGTTAATCATCAACAACCAAAATTTCATTATTATCATGAGATATCATAAGCTATACCAAAATTAAATATATATAAATATTTTCCCATTTTCTAATATCTATTCGAAAAGGAATAAGAATATCCTTATGTAATATTCCTTCCATGTTAACTTATTAAAAAACTAATTATTTAAGGTAATTTAATTAATTTCTACAATATCACTTTTCATTACATAATACCATTAATGTTCTTCATCGCCTATATAGATCATAGTTCTATATGAATGAATGTAAAAAAAATAACATTGAGTTTTAATAAAAAATTATCACTTATACATGTATAAAAAATAATTAAAAGAATATCTTCAAAACATATAACACTTCTTCATCAATATTTGACTCTTGAAACATACACTTCATGAAAAACTCTTCCTCTTCCAAAAAATTATTTATCCCCTTTCTAATATTGTATAGTTTTATTTGATAAATATGACTGAAATGACACAAAAAACAAAAGAAACATAGTTCATCAATTCTCAATTTATATACCAAAATTTATAAAATCCTATAAAATTTATCTTTTTTCAAAACATATATTAGTAAATGATGAATTATAATTCACATTTAATGTTATTTTTACTCTGTTTTCTTTTTTTGGATTTTAATGAATAATGTAGTTATAATTATTAATCTGATCAATATATCTTATTTTTATTATAATGAACCCTTTCTGGGTGAATATATACTTGATACATTTAAGAGCAGTATATATTTTCTACTTTATCCCATTAAAATTATGTATCTAAATTTTTATAGAAATAACTACATATTCTAGGTAAGGACTTGTGTTGGATGTTTCATCTTATGAGGTTTTTAAATTTTTTAGCTTATGTGTCTAGTTTTTTGATACATACATTGAAAATTATGGGATGTTATCTCCATATAAAGCCATTATATATTACTCTTTTATCCTCAATTTAATTAATTTTTTTCCATCATAATTTAAACATACTTATTATAATATTTATTAGGGAATATATTCTTATGTTTAACCCATTCTATGGACACAATCTCTTCTAATTCCATAATATTGATAACATTTTACCTGCACTGATCAACTTCACCTCCAAAATGGTAAATAGTAATAGATAAATTTTGATGTTCCAAAAACCGATTAATTTTAATAAATTATCAAATTATTTAACCCACACTTCTTTTATATGAGTGTTAGATGATCCACTTAATGTTAGAGGGTGTAGTTTCATGAAATTCCCTAGTATTTACATGTTCCTCTATAGTGAACATAGTTTCTGTATCACATGGACACCGCCACCATTTTTAAAAAATGTTTATTTATCGATAAAAAAATCTTTTTTGTTCCAATTAAAACTCTTATATTTTTTTTTATGTATATTGTCTTCTTGATGCCTTTCTGATTCGAATTTTTAGTTCCTAATACATAAAACCATTTTCAACTAAAATAGTTTACATGAAGAAACACTGTAATATTCAAATGATAAGTCTAAATAACCAGAAATTACAAACTATTAAGTATATCTACAAAAATTATCATGAACACCTAAATTATTTAAATTCTTATCCAATAACTACTATAAGGACCTGACCCTTATTCAACGTAAATTTTAATTTTTAAAAAAATATTTATTTTCCTGCATTCTAAATGATCTTCTTAGTATTATAGTTTTATATAATTTTCCAATTAAACCAAAATAAAAAACCATACATTATATATTGGACACTTCCACTCAATATATATTAATTACAAATAAAGTACATTTAATGGGATACATTTTTTTTCTATAAGAAAAATATTAATGATTTTGAACAATTCTTTATCATTATTCATACTAATCCTTAAAACCTTCAGAAAACATTTGAAAATTTGGTTTAAGAAAAAAAAGGATAATTAATGGGAATAAAAAAGGAATAATGAAACCTATTATTCTATTTTGAAACCTTCAAATCATAGAATATATTTTTAATTTAGCATGGTAATCATTGAGCCCAAATAATTTTTTATGTCCAAATGAAATCAACATTATAGACAATGGATTTTAATTAAAAAAGGCATAATAAAATTTAATAAATAATTAAAATCATGTGGGGTTCATGGAAAACATGTGAACCCTTAAAAAATTACACAAAACATACATTTTACAATAAAAAGAAACAATCATTCATTCAAATAAAATGATTAATATCTTACCTTTTGAACTAAAAATATTTCAATGATAACTCATGTGGAAGAAAATAAAATTTATATTAAAATTTTAATATATCATATTTATAGAACCATATAAATAGTCCATACAATAACCCTTGCAAATAGAATAACCTATATTGTTAACTTAAACAATGTTCTCTAAGGAAGCAAATAATTACCTAATGCATTAAAGAGTTATATCAATCTCACACATAATTTTTATATATGACTCATTCATATAATTAACAAAAAAATTCAAAGGACTATAACATTAAGTAAAAAAGTAAAATCATGAATTTCCATATTCAAACTGAAAAAATATCCTTTTAATATCTATGTTATAAATTTTTTGATATTGATATATCCTCTTTCTATAAAACCACATTTTCAAAACTAAAATATAAATAATTAATTATATTAGAGTATTTATTTGTTGAAAATAAGAATTATAATAATGTATCAAAAAAATAAAATAATTGTATAATGGTTTGGAAAAGACATAAAAATCATATATGTTAAGATATAATATTCTTATTGACTTCTGTAAAAAGATCAAAAACATTTATACAAAATAATAAAAAATATTTATTTAGGAAAACATTAAATTATATTAAAAAATAATATATATTTCAGTATATTTAATTTGATACACTATAAAAATATTAATAAATATTAGTTCAATTAATATGGACATGAAAGAAAAGCACTTAGAAATAAAATAATTTAAACTTTTAAAATGATGTTTTTATGATAATGTGTCCCTTGCCTCTATTATGAAATGTCAAATACAATATTTATCTTCACAAATAATAATCATATGATAATTATATACTTCTTTAATAGGCATTTTAAAGCCTAGTAATGTTTTTATATCGGTTATATTCTTTTTATCCTTAATTACTTAATTGAGTTATTTTTGTTGAATGTATCGTGGATTATTGTTTCATAAGGTGAAAATGACTTCGGTGGGTCGAATTTGGCCCAATAGATCAAGATTAAATCAAATATAAAATTTAAATCAAGTTCTATTTATCGTTTTTATGCAATAATTAAATTTTTTGTAACCTATAATGTTATATGTTTGGGAAAAAAGAAATATATTACAATGCTGGAGATGATAGGTTGTATATATGTATGTGTAAACTTTCTGTTTTCAACAAACAAGATGAAATGATGTTATGTTTCATTTTATCTTCATATAATTATGATTATAAAATAAATATCATATTATTCATATAAATTAATATATATATATATATATATTTCCAATGTTAGACGATGATGAAAAATTAATAACCACACTTCAAGGAGGTCGTAAATCACACATATTCATGGGTGATGTTATCTATTTTCAGTGGAATGAAATGTATTAAAATAGAAGATATATTTTCATTAAGTAATAATAAATACATCATGTATATAAACATTAAATACCTTATAATTAATATTATTGTGATGGTGATGGAAAATTAATTAAATCAGTTCATGAGGATATATTGTACTTAATATAAGAATGCATCAATAATATATTATTTGATGGAATAAGAGATGGATAACGGTTATTCCAAAAACATAATAACAACTTACTATATGGGGAATACTTAGTTTAATATATTTTAATGGTTATGCTTGGTTTTTCTGAGATAAAATAAAATAAAATATAAAAACACTTAGCCATGTGTTTTACCTCTTCTTAAAATAGTTGCTTTTTGTTTAAACGATTTACATTATATAGTAGGTAATCTAATAAAACCTAATCCAATAGGATGTGAAGAGGGATTTTTAGAAGGAATATTTTCATTGATTTATAAAGATATGAGTCTCTTTAAATATTGATAAAATATAATATGGGATATCCTTTTATAAGTGGTGAGAAAATAGATGTAATTTTTTCTAAATATAAGAATATAATAATTCTGTACAACTGATTTTTTTTAAAATGTACCATTTCCAAATATAATAAGATATAATTTTACATGCAAACCTTCCATTGTATCCATATTTTTAAATAATTTAATAGCTTGTGTGGCACGCAACACCATGTTTGAACACACCGGTACTAGCCGTTTAGAAAAAGAATTAATAAGTAGTACTAAAAACTTTTTTAATTTTGGTTTATTTTAAAATTCATCTCATTTGTTTTTTAGAAATTATAAAAAACACATTCAATTATTCAAAAAAAAATGTATTTTAAAAAAAATCATTTTTGAAATCTTTTAAAGGAGAACTATTTTTAAATACAATATTTTACTATTTTAAATATTAAATTTGAGAAAATAAAATTCTTCTTTATAATAAAGGCATAAAATTTTAATTTTGATAATTTTTTGATGTTTTTATGAAATCTTTCATATTTTTGTTAATAACAAAAATACATCATTTTATTACAAAACTATTTTTTCATCTAATATCATTATATTTTTAGATTATACTTTCATTTTTTTAATGTATAATTATATTATGTTTCTATAATTTAATGTAATTAAGGTTATTTTAATTATTTTCCAATTAAAATGAGATATAAAAACATGCCAATCTTTTGATGGTTTTTTATTTTTGAATACATTGTTTTCTCATTTTTCAATCATGGATTTATTTTTATTAATTATAAATAAAATATTTGTATTATATTTTGAAAAATTGATTCCATATTTGGAATAATTATGTATCAATTTTTTTAATAGGTTACTTTTATTTTTGAAATATTATGAATAGTAATGTTAGTAATTTTTTTTAACCGTGGTAAAGGGTAAATCAGGAAATTAAAGGTAATCATAATATTATAAAATTTCCCTAAAAATATCAAAATCATATTAGATGACTAAATTAGACATTTATCACATATGGTTCTGAATGGATAATTTAATGGAACATCTTCCCTAAATTTGATGTGAATATTTATAAAATTAATGAATGTGAAAAAATTTCACAGCCTCATTTCATATAAGTATAATAATTTTTAATATAGATATCTACAAGAGATAACATTGATTATAAATATTTTTTATAAATCTAAATTATTTACCTTCCTCATAGAAATTTATTGTTAATATATATAGATTAAATAATTACTATTAAAGATGACATAGTAGTTAACTAGAAAATATTTTATTTACAAAAATATCAAGTATATGATACTAGATATATTAAAATAAATCCAATTTCAATTAATTAATGACATCAAAAAAAATTTAAATTACATATACATATTAGAAACATATTTAATGTATATTGTCTAATTACATGTTTGGTTTTCTTTTAAAAATTTGAAAATATTGAATAGTATCAAAACTGACATAAATGATACATTAAAATAAATAATTTCTCATTAAATCTTATAATTTTTTTAAAAATTAAGGTTAATAAGACAAACATATATAGTGTTACTTAGGTCATAAATTATTCAATTAGAGTCATTTTTATATATTTTAGTAACTATATAATTTCTATAGTTTAAAACGAGATGTTGTCATGGTAAAGGTTAAATTATTTATCTAACGATTAAATCCAAAATAGAAGCATAATTTTATGAACTAATCATGTATAAAATTTATTTTATGATGATTTTTAGACCCATTTTTTATTATACTTTAAATAAAACACTTTATAGATATTTCATATTGATATTAAATTTTTAGGAAACTTATATTTTAAGATCATCAAAAAGTTCCCCTTACCCCACTTATTATGGGGAATCTAGCCTTCCCTTTAATTCACACATATAAAGCCATTTTTTCTGGAAAAAAACTGCACATTTCTTCTACCAAATTCCCTCACTACATCTTAGAGGACATGATTTTATTATAAATCCCTTCTATGGATTACTTTTGTGTAAATAAAAATGATATTTCCAAAATATAGGTAATTATTTTATCACCTCACTCAATGTTCTTTTCATCTTTTTCTTCCTCTTTATATGTTGAATCCATACCAAAGTAATAACTATATAATCATAAATATACTGAGATTTTATTATAATAATGGTAAAACCATGTTTTTCAATTAATCTAACGTATGAATTTCAAATTCTCCATTTGTGTGTACGTGTGACATACCATCTCCACGTCGGGGTGTAATTTGTTATTAAAGACTAAATTATTTATATGGGTATAAAGATGAATATAATGTATAATATTAATTAATATTAAAGGATAATAATTTATTATATTTAATATACCATGTTATTCTATAACATTTAACCATAAAGGAAATGATAATATCGCTCCTATTTATGTACGACCTTCCGTCTCCACGACGCGGTCTGATTCATTCTCCATGTTAACCATGAAAGAATGAATATAAATTTTATATGATAATTAAAAATAATAGGTATGAATTTAATTTCATTCTATATATGAATAAAATACGTCTTTTTTATAGAAAATATGAATTACATGAGAAATTAGGAAGTGGATAATGAAGCAGTTAACACCAGAAACAATGGTAATAATGGATTATTATAAACAAAATGAAAAATGAGGATCTTATATGATATCATAAATATGGAGGTGGTCCATGTATGATTTATAACATGATTTAACCATTATACAAGAGTTTAATGAACTATATACTAAAGTAATACACAGGAAAAGTGTTAATTTTACAGTCTCATTTTTATTCAAGGTTGTTTATACACAAGTATCTATTACCCCATCTTTATCATCCAGTCCATGATTCATAAAATGTATTTAAAATTATTTTTCAAAGATAATTTAACCAATGTTTTTCTCCTTATTAATCGTTTTGAAAGGAATATTTCTATTATTTTATAAAATAGTTACATTAGGAACGTTTCGACTAATTAAGGAAAGATTTATTTTTTAACTTAACGGAGTTATATGCTATTTTTTGAAGTTATGACGCCTTAAAATTGTGAATCGTTCATTACAATATTAAAAGGGCTATTTTTAAAATAAATTTTCCCTTTTATTATTTTACGACTTCAAAATTATTTTAATGTAAAAGTGATATTTCACTCATAGTGTTTCAAAAAAAAATTAGATTGTATTCATCAATGTCAACAACCTTTATATAATGTTAATCATAATTGAAATTGATTTATTATGATATAATCTACCATATTTAATTGAATTGATATGATATATTTGAAAATGGATGATCTATTTTGATACATTTTATGGTTTTTGGTTAATGTATTATCATTTCATACAATAGTTTTTTAGAAATGTTTATATTACATTTTAACTATTTCATAAGAGGAATGCATTAGGCATAGTAAGTGATGGATGGGGACCGTAATAGGCCATCAATGTATTAGTAGGTCGCATGAGACAACATATTTTCTTAGGATAATTTCTTGATATTATATTTATTTATAGTTATGGATGGAGGACATAACAATATGGTTATGATATATGACATTTTGAATTTCCATCATTATGAGTTTAGTTATTGATATTTCATGTGATTATTCCACTTGTAGAATATTCATGATAATTTTTAAATGGAATTAATTTATTTATTATTTCAATGTTACAGTGAATATTTTTTTTAATAGCCTTATGTATCTGTTTTATACCATACTGTAAAAGTTTATTCTTAATTATGAAAGATATTGATATATTATTTATCCTTATTGTGAATTTGAGGTCTTCCCTTTCACATGTTTCATTTTACCTAGGATGTGATGATGTATATTATGATTTAACAATAGGGATAATCTAAGGGATATGAGTGTATTCAAATGATACATTATTTTGTTTTTCATTTCAAGATGCAATGTAAAAATTTATGAATGTATCTATTTTTCCAATGTAACTAAACTGATCATTACTTCTTGATTATATTTTTTTTATAATGCCAATCTAATAAATTAATTTAACGACTCCGATAAACTAGGGTAACAATGTTATAGTTGGTATCAGATGATGTTTTTTCTGAATCATGGAAACTATATTTCAAAAAACCTTGATTAGTAAACATTTCATTAAGATAGAAAATGATAATAAATATATATGAACATTATAAAATTTTGGTAATGTAGATATTTTTTGGGTATTCTTAGGAAATAAATCTCTTTGTTGATATTATAAGTGGACTTGGTTTTTGAATATATGTACCTAGGAGTTATAACTATGGGAAGGTGTTTTGGTATAGACTATGGGTGACCAAGTACATGACAATGGTCCTTACTGAGCACCTATTTTGACAGACCTATGAGATATACATAGGAAAACTCATATTTTAGTTAAAACCCATTAGGAAGTAATTAAGTGTAAATATGCTCCAAAAGAGATCATTATTATGATTATGGATTAGATATGAATGAAATTATCAATTTATGATGAATATTTTACTAGTTGGGAATTATGAATTATGAACCATAAGATAATATAGTGTTTGAAAATGTTAAGAAATGGATCCAATTGGATGTAATATAATCTAATTAAACTCACATATACCATGTAGGTATTTTCAACCTATACAAGATAATGAATGTGGATCCGGCTATACAATTATTTCTGAATAGATTATACCCATACTATGATAACTAACTCATGTTTTCAATAATATGCTTACCCGTATGGAGCATCCACATCCAAAACAAAGACGATAAATGTTATAAATCCTTAGGAGAAAATAACCTCGTTATTTAATTAAAAAAATTAATTTTTAGCTGAGCAATAGTTATGGACTATACAAAAAATATTTCATTATTTAGGGAGTAATGAAAAGAAAAAGTTGTTATGGAATTCAATAATCTATCGAGAGATTTATATCAATGGTGGTCATTAATTCAACAAATTAAAGAGTATGAAATAGTAACAAATATAGAAATAAAATAAATTCAAAAAAACTATTCTTAGAAAAATACATTCCTCATTATTAATGTGAAAATTTTGAGAAGTAATTTTTGAGTTTGAGGAAGAATGAGGATGATAATGCTGAAAACATTTAAGATAACATCACAAGGATAGAAATGCATCTTTAAGACCACATAAGTAATCAATGAATTAATATTGATTGATTCGTTGATGGGTGGAAACCACTCTTCTGATGGGCATTGGTCTTATAAACATTCGCATCATAAAAAGACATAGTCATATGTTCTATTAAGATATAAAAGGAATTCTCATAGTCATATGAATTTAATGTAAATCAAGAGTAGAATAGTTATTATGGACAATATTGAAATGGGAATAAGTTTAAGAAGGAAAAATTTTACTTTCCACCACATGAAATTTGTTGTAAGAAACAGCTAGTTACATGAGTAATGGGGATTTTTGTTTTTTTCAAGTGTGTAGAAATGTTCCACCAAGATCATGATTGTTATGGGATTGAAGACTCATTTAATGTTTAGTGATAAAATTTTAATGATTTGGGACATTATGAATATTATATTCCTTAGTTACACAGATGATTATCCAAAAAAATTCTATGGGAGAAAGTCCAAGCTTCTGTGATCACAACTACCGATGTTGATATTTCTAATGATGTGTTGGTATGAAATTTAATAATTTCCTCGAATTTAGAAGTAGAATTATTTGAGTTTAGATCATCACATTAATTATAACATCTTTGTTTTCAATAAAAACTAGATATTTAAAATTCATATTAACATTAGAGTATTTAGTAAAAACCCATAAGGGAAGAATCATTAAAATAATGTTGTGTCAGATAGTTACCATTATGACATATAAATGTGCATTAATTACTAACATTTTTGTCATACCAATGGTTAGATTAGATATAATCTCTGGTATAGACTGGTTATCGAAATATGATGTGAAAATTTATTTCATGAAGAAGGATGTCGTGATTTGTTGGAAAGATGTTGAATCTATTATCTTTAGATCACATACATCATCACCAGATTCTTATCTAAATCCACCCAAATAGATTTATTGAATGAAATTCATTGTAGGAATAAGATCTAACATCTAGAGATTCAAAATGAAATATTAAAATAGAGAATATATATATTGTATGAGAATATATTAATGGTTTCTTGAAGATTTACCTAGACACCCCCCGAGAGCATGGTGTTTAGTTTTCTATTGGTTTAATACATGACGCAAGAACAATATCAAAGAATCCCTAAAAAAGATATATTGTACAATTATTAGAGCTAACGAAACACCATGAGTAGTTGAGTAATAAGGGATTTATTCACCCTCGTGTTTCTCCATAGAGATCCCCAGTTCTATTTGTTATAAAACGAAGATGGATCAATGAGGATGGGCATTAATTATAGATAAATAAATGAAATAAATATCATGTATCGCCAACATCTCAAATATAGTATATTTGAACTATATCTTGGAGGTGAATTTTTTTTGATAAATGACCATTATTTATAATATCATCATTTCTTTGTAAAAGTGGAAATATAATAAAATACAACACTCTAAATGAGGTTTGGTCATTAAAAATTTATAGTAATGCCATTTGTATTGACTAATTAACCCTCTTTTTTAATAGATCTAATGATGATAGTTTTCAAAGAAGATATTGATGATTTTCTGTATTAATTGATGATATCTTTGTATACTCCAAAATCTACAGAGACCAAGAGAACCTCATGTAGATTGTTATGAAGACTCTTAGAAGAAATGAACAATATGGTATGTTTAGAAAATGTGATTTTTGGCTTCATGAAATTCTATTTCTGGTCCATATTTTCTCTTTGGATGGAAACTATTTTGATCCTTCAATGGAAATGGGAATAAATGGATGGCAAGCACCGATGTATACAACAGAGATATGTAGATTTATTAGTCAAGCTAGTTAATATCAATGTTTCTTTTATAATTTTTTTGACTGAAAACCCATTAAACAAGGTTACACTTAAAGGGGTTAAATTAAATTATAAAAATTATTGTGAATAATTTTATGAGTAATTGAATATATGTTTTTTCAATGCTTATATCATGATTTTACCATCTGGGAATAAAGGGTTTTTTGATTTATTATTATGCATCAAGAAAATTTATTGGTTGTGTTCTTATTTAAAATTATAGGGCTATTTCATATGAATCAAGAAAGATAAAAATCCATGAATAGACCAACCAAACTCACGATCTTATGTTAGAAATAATATTTTTTCCCCTGAAGATATTTAATCATTATATCTATGGTGAAAGATGTGATATTATACTGATCAAAATAGTTTGAAATATATTTTCTCATAGAAAGAACTCAACATGAGACAAAGGAAATGGTTTGAGCTACTAAAGGATTATTATTTCATTTTACACTACAACCTAGGGAATGAAGATATGGTTGAGGATGCTTTGACTAGAAAGGATCAAGGATTAAAAAACAAAACTGATTTAGAAAGGGACCCCATGTTCATGGATATAGTAATTATAGATATAGGAATAATCATGGAAGGTGAATCATTTTTACTTTTTCAAATGGTTTTTACATAATTTATAATAGAAAAGTTAAAACGTTCACATTCAGATGATGTAGAGTTTAAACGCAATAATTAATCTAGGAATGATGCAATATTGATTGATTTCTTATTTGAATATGGTATTTTAAAATTTGGGAAGACACTCTATGTATTTAGATATACCTGAGCTAAAAACAATTATTAGATGATGTCCATAGCTCTAATTTTTTAATAAACCGTGGTGTCACAATGATGATTAGAGATTTGAGTGAATCTTTTTGGTAGGAATAAAATAAGAGATATATTAACCATTAGGTTTCAAGATGATTGGTTTGTCAGAAAGTGAATTCTGGAAGAAAACATCCTAGATGGATCATGCAAAATCTTCATACACCTGTGAAAAAATGGGATGCTATTAGAATGATATTTTCCCTAGGGAAACCAAATAATCCCAAATGAAATGACGTGATAGTTGTATTAATAAATAATTTTACCAAATCATCACATTTTATCACTATTATAGAATATTTACCCCAAGAACGTTTTACATTAGTATATATTAATGATCTTATAATACATCATGGTGTAACACAATAGATTGTTACTAGCTTTTATCCCTATGATACATTTTTATTATATAAATATCTTTAATATGACCTATATAATGAAATTTTTTAGCACATACTTCCACCCTCAAACTGATATAAATTCATAATGGATTATTCAAATGTTAGATTACATGTTTTGATCTTTCTCACTCGACTTTCAAGGTATGTGAGATCAATATTACTCTCTAGTATAATTTTTTATAACAATATCTTCCATTTAAGTATTTTAATTCCCCCAGGTGAAGAATTATATAGGAAAATATTTAATTAACTTACTTGTTGGGATAATATTGGGAAAGGGAACTCAATGGCAAGGAACATGTTGAGGAAATGACAGAAAAAGAAAAATCTATTCATAATCACATCAATACACCAAAATATGGGAACATAAATATGCTAATAACCGAAGGATGGATTTGGATTTTCTAGGGGGATATATCATTTTTTGAAGGTATCTATGTGGAAAGGTTTTATACGATTCAGTAATAATAGTAAATAAAGTCTAATGTACATCAGACCATTTGATATTCTGGAACAAATTGGTGTTGTATCTTACAATTTGGACATGGCGCCATGTCACTCTAAATATCATGATGTGTTCTATGTATTAATGTTAATGAAATGCATCCAAGACACAATTCATGTACAATAATATAATGAAATTGAACTGGAACATGATATGTTTTATTGCGATGATCCTGTCAAGATTCTTGATACTAGAAAACAAGTTTTGATAAATCAGATGACTTTTATGGTAATGGTTGTTTAGAGAAACCATAAAATAGAAGAGGTTATATGGGATCATGAAGAAGTTATGATGAATAAAAACCTAAAACTTTTTATGGTGTAATATTCTATACATTTTTATGAAAACATTACTTGATGGGGGGAAGAATGTAACGCTTCAAGCTTCCATGATATACATCTTTTTAAATAATTCAATACATTGTAATACAAGAAACACTGAGTTCAAGCACACAATAAATAACATTTAAAATAAGTGTTTATGAGTAGTATTAAATAAAAAATTAATTTTGTATAATTTTATTATTCATATCATTTTTCATATATATAGAATAATAAAAAATTATATTTTTTGAATTAAAGTAGTATTCCAAAAAATACACTTTTCCACCTTTTTAGGGGGATCACTTCTTAAATACAATATTTGACACAATAATATGCTATATTTACAAAAAAAAATCCTATTATTCAAATTGGAAAAAAAATTATTTTGATAAAATTTTTGATATTTTTTGATAACATGCATATATTCATGAATAATGAAAATACTGCATTTTAATCCAAAACAATATTTTCATCTAATTAATGTATATTATTACATTTTCCTTTTAATTAATATTAATGTATAATTAGACAATGTATTTATATTATAATATATTTTAGGTCCTTGGAATTATTTTATCATTAAAATTAGAAATAATCACAGACTAATCTTTTGATCATTTTTACTTTTGAAAAACATGTTTTCTCCTTTTGTTAATATGGATTAATTTTAAATTAATTTCCAAAAATTGCATGATTTAAATTTTTAAAAATAAATTTCATATTCGGAATCAGTGGGACTAAATTATGTTAATATGTTACTTTTATTTTTTTGATATTATGAATCATAAGTTTAGTAAATATTAAGTAACATGGATAAAGGTAAATCTGGTAGTTAAATTTCAACATAATAATATATATTTACCATAGAACCTCTCAAAATTATTTTTTAACACTAAATTAGACCCTTATAACATATTTCTATAATATTAATAATTTAATGGACCCTTCTACGTGAATATGACATGAATATTTTTAAAATTAATTAATGTGTCAAAATATAAGCCTCTAATTTCACATAAGTATTATAATTTTAACATAGAGATATTAAATAGATAAAATCGATTATAAATAATATATAGATGGTAGAATTATATAACTACGTTATATATATATATTTTTAATTTTTATAGATAAAATAATTACCATTAAAAATAAAACAATAGTGATGTAGAAATTATTTTATTATTAGAAATATCAATTAAATTATATTTTATTTATTAAAATAAATATAATTTCACATAAATAATGAAATACATAGATATTTCAAATAAAACATAGATGTTTTTAACAAATTAAAAGTAGGTTTCTATGTTATCATATTGGTTTTATTTTATAAAAAATAATGATATTGAATTGTTTCAAAATTAACATAACTGATACAATAAAATTAATAATAATTCATTAATTGTTAGAAAATTCATAATAATATAAATCTTGAAAAAAGAGTTTGGATGGTATTAAATATGTCATAAATGATCCAAATAGTGTTCTTTAAGAATTTTAATGTAACTATATTAACACTCTTTTTTATAAAAGGTAAGTTGTCATGGTAAAGGTTATATTATTTAAGTAATGGTTAATGCCAAAAGATAAGGTTAATTATTTGACCTCAACATGTATAAAATTAATTTTATTATAATAGTTAGATAAATAATAATATTATATTCAATATAAATCACTTTATATATAATTGAAACCATATATATTTTTAATAAATTATTTTTTTTAGATCTTCCAAAAGTGCACCTCACCTCCCTTGTAAAATGGTAGTTCTTCTTCTCTTTAATTAAAACATTAAAGCCATTTTTTCAGACATACCATACCCTTTTCAACTACCAACTTCCCTCAATATATCTTATAGGAAATAACAATGTATTAAGCTATCCTATAGAGTTCTTTTGTGAACATCAAAATGAGATATATGAAAAAGATGTAATTGTGTATCACCTATTTTAAGATTATTTCCTTCTTCTACTTCCTCTTTCTATGTTGAATCTAAACAAATGAAATAAATCCAATATAATAAATATACTGATATGTTATTATTATCATGGGAAAACCATATTTCTAAATTTTTCCATCATATGAGTTAAAATATTACCTTATGTGCGTGCGTACGGCTTATTATCACACAATTGTGGTGTAATTTGTTATTCAACACAACATTTTTCGGATGGGTATAAAGATGAGTCAAATATATATAAATAATTAATATAAACTTTATAATTATTATTTATAATTAATATTCCATCTAATTCCACCCCATTTAATCATCAAGTGTATGATATGAACACTCTGCGTAAGTATG
This sequence comes from Viscum album, assembly GCA_963277665.1. Classification (NCBI taxonomy): domain Eukaryota; kingdom Viridiplantae; phylum Streptophyta; class Magnoliopsida; order Santalales; family Viscaceae; genus Viscum; species Viscum album. Next base: position 535,418,937 of record OY728141.1, on the reverse strand, counting down.
ACCTACCGTCTCCACGACACGGTGAGATTAATTCTCTACATTAACCATAAATGACTAATTATATAATATATATTATATATAAAAGTTATAATTCTGAATTTAATATTATTATATATATTAATCCGAAACATCCTATTCATAACTAACAGACATACTTGAAAAAATAATAATGGGAAAATGAAGTAGTTAACACTCAAAAAATGTATTACTTGAATATTATTAACTAAATTATATAAGAGGATCATATCTGATATCATAAATTTTGATATGGTCCTGGTAGAATTTGATAACCAACTATAAAAATTTTACATGAGGTTAACTGAGACAAGACTATATTAAATTACAAAGTAAGGGTTATTTTCAAAATCTACTTTTTATGAGGTTATTTATACGTAATTATCTATTAAGACAGATTTATAATCCATGTAAATGATTCGTAAAATTTATTTTAAAATATTGTTAAAAGTAATTTTTTTATCATTTTGACTATTTATTAAATGTTTTGAAAGGAATATTTCATTTTTACCCTAAAAGGTACATTCTAACATTTTAAAAAATTTAAGTAAATAATGTTATGTAACATATTCAGTGTGATCATCAATTTTCTTCTGTTATGACACAAAATCATTTTGGAGATTTTCATTACAATATGGAAATGTTATTTTCCAAATAAATTATATCTTTTATAATTTTGGGGCCTCTAAATTATTTCAATGTAAAAAAGTGTTATTTCTCTCAAAGAATTTTAATGAGTTAATTGTAGTATTTTTACCTTTGTCAACATCCTTTGTTGGATTTAATTATTAATTAAACATCATATATTATTATGCAATATTTCATATATTATTGAAGGGTTTATGATATAATTTACCGTGGATTAAATTTTTTTATACCATTCATGGGTTATGATTAATGTATTAGCATTTTGAATGATAGTTTTAATACAAATGTTTATGTTAAGTTTCACCCCTTTCAGAAGAGGAATTCATTGGACACTGTAGATGATTAGTGGGTCCCCCTATATCCCATAAATGCATTGATAGGTTTCATGACATAAACTAATATATGTTAATGGGACTTTTGTAGTATATTTATTTATGGACTTTGAATGAGTCCTTGATGGTATGGTAATTATGTCCAAAATTATACATAATCATCACAAGGAGTTCAGTTATTGATATTGAATGTAATTATTTGACAATTATAATATCAATGTTAATTATTAAATGGAATTATTTTATTCATTATTCATATATTATGCTATTTTATTTGTTTAAAAGTCTTTTGTTTTAGTTTTATACCATGCCTCAAAAGTTTATTCTTATTTCAAATACCTTCAAAAATATTGTTTATCCTTAAAGAAAATCTGAGCACACCCATTTTTTATGATTCATTTTTTCCTAAGATTTGATAAAGTATATTATCAATTAACCCTTGGGATAATATAGGTGATGTTAGTGTATTAAAAGGATGTAGTTTGTTTTTTAATTTCAATATGTAATTTCAAACCTATTTTTTTATTTAGTTTTTACAAGGTTAGTAAACTGATCGGTCCTTTAGGATTTTATTTTCTTATGATCATTCCAATATAATAAAATAAAGAACTGAATTTGGGAAACTAAGGATGGTTAAATACATAAATGTCTAAAATTTTGGTATAATATAGTAATTTTTTCATATTTTTAAATCACTTTAATCCTATTTTCTTAAATTTATCTACTTTTACCACATTCTAACTCTTACCACAATAACTGGTTTTTTTACTAATGAAAATATGCACAATTAACCAAAATGAATGTGGAATAATTACAAAATTTATATAGGATGATTCTAAATATTGAAACCAATTTATTAGATTCATTTTATATATTTTTTAGCACATTATTTTAAATTTAACCATTAAAATCTGATGAGAAATAATTTTCCAGAAAAAATTTATAATAAGTATATAATTGGTTTATAGTTAAATTCCAATAAAATAATGATTAAAATAAAATATATTAGATTATATTTAATAAAAAGGATCTAATTTCATTTTAAAACCAATCAAAAACATAATGTGACTTTGAAAATAATTCAATTGAATATATTGTTTTAATTATAATCAGTATTTTGTACTATTCACCCAAAATTCAACAATTTCACAAATACCCCAAAAATTTCAATATAATATAATTTTAAAATAATGGTATTTAAATTAAATTAATTATATTCAAATAAAAAATTTGATATTTTGAAATCCATAATTTATGTGAAATTAAATAATATATGGTTTCAAATTTATTAATGAAAAGACTATTTCATTTTAAAATGGAAAATTACATAATATTCATATTTTGAATATAACTATGTAAAACCTTGATTTCTAATATAAATGGGCTTGAAATAAGTTAATTATTAAAATTTATTTCGTTTTTACATAAATATTGATATACTTAATGCGATCATACCGAATGTTAAGGGCTCTTGATATGAATCCCCACTTGCACTGGCGACCATCCTTTAAATAATGAGGTTTCTTAGCCTAGAATATATATATATATATATATATATATATATTTCCATTTGATATAAGATCGAAAAAAATATCTAGATAACTATATATCCATTAAAAATCATGTTTATTAAGATTTATGTACAATAAATACCAAATCAAGAAGATCCAACCATAAGAAAATAGTTATATATGGATTGAAATTACAATATGAGTTACATGATTTCAATACAACTCAAGAAGAAGCCATCAAAATATAGTAAAATTCATTATAACTGAAAATGAATCTGTTACCTAAGTGTTTTATATATTTTTACCACCACCACGAATCATTGAAACACTTAATTATTAATCATTTAAAAGAATGGTCGACATAAATAAATATCATACTCATTTTACATCTCATTATGAACTATTTTTGGAACAAAAAACAATAGGCTATTGTTAAACTCTTTTCTTTCATCTGAACCCTTTAATTCCTCAAAAAAATTTAGTATGTAAACTTATTGTTTGTGTCTATAAAATTTAAAAATATATCCATATACAATTCGTTTATATGTTTTATTTGTATTATAAGAAAACAATAATTCAAAACCTATAGAACTATTAATAGAGGGATCGTATGAGTGTTTCCTATTTTTTTAGTGTATAGTTACAAAAAAAACTCGAATGATACAAACTTTATTTCTAAACATATTGAAAACATATATAGAATTATAATGATAAAAATTATGCTATAATGAATATCCTCCTAAATAAACCATGTGGATTTTAGAATTCATTGAAATTTCGAACATTCTAGAAGAATTAATTAATTTACCTATAAATATTTTCATTTATTTAATTTTAACCAAAATTAAAATTTATATAAATTTATTGGAAGACACCATTACTCAAAAAACAATATATTTACAAGGTTACATCCATAAATAGATTAGGATTTATGTATTAAAACCTCTAAAACCAATAATGTAACAATATACATTCCCCAAAATAAATATAATTCATACATTTTTGGATTAATTAATCATGCTCCATTGCACAGGTAGAATAAATCATACTCTTTCAAGTATAAATCTTCATTAAATTATTTGATATCTAAAATAAGGAATATCTTGATTCTTTAATGGACTATTAGGAAGCCCAAGTTGGTTGGGTTGGGAAATCGTCTTAATTTGTGTTAGTAAAATGAATATGGATCTATATAATGAAATATTATTTCAAATTTAGTTAATTTATATAAATAAATATATATAAGGTATAATTAGAGTAATAAAATTAGAAATCCCCAATATTTACATGTAAACCACTCTCAATAAGGTAAGAAAAAAAGACATGATTTCCCAAACAATAGAACATAGAAATTAGATGAGAGAGTTAACCAAATTTCAGAATCTCACACACATGAAGACATTATTTAATTCCATAATAACAATTTCTTTACTTAAATTTACCATATTTCCCATATGAATGTTTTTTGATTTTATTCATTCCAAATTCCATTACAACCGACATCGATGTTATATAAATAATAGATAAGAGACACTATATGCACCAAAACTAATCTAAACACTAATGGAATTTGGAACCCATGTATTATGATAGTATTTATTTATCTTGAAAATTAAAAATTAATTTAGTAACGAACACTAATTCATTATGTTCAATTTCATTCAATTGATTGATATTATCTTTGTGAATGAGTAATTAAATCAAAAAATATCTTCAAGAAATTCTTATTATAGCATCTATGGTAGAGGAATACATTCCCAATGAAAAAAATTAACTAGAATAAACTATCCAAAAGAATATATGAAAAATGATCATTAATGAACTACAATGAGGGATATATTCTAATTTAGATCCTCCTATGAACACACAACCCCCATCCAGTTAGTGGATCCACTAGATAATTGAAATTAACCACATCATCCTCGAAATAAATAAATTACTAATTACTTAGTCAATCATGTTTTCATGATACTATCATTTAAATGAATTGTTATTCATTGATTTATTTAAATTAGACATGATAAAAAATATATGGTTGGAGATCCATACCCAGACCAAGAAAAAATATATGTTAAAGCACCTATCTTATATACTTATATGAATCCTAAACATTTACACTATTCACTTATACATGTTGCCTAAAGAATCCCTATTTATAATATTTCTATCACTATAGACATTGCAATATATGTGGACATGATCATGTCATAAAACACTTATATTGTATTCTATTAAAAATTAATTGTTATAAATTTTATGGAATATGACCACAAAAAAACATTTCATGGTAGTATTATAACTCTCTATGTATCTTAAAAAATAAATTACATCAATATTCATTTTCCCTAGTATAAAATAGATCCATAATAAAACAATTTTTATATTATACCCACAACCTCCTAAGATAAAAGTAATTAGACCAAATTCATTCTTATATTAACATGTTGGGGTATGAAATGTTATAGTAGACTCAAAAGGGAAGTATCATATTGAAGACCCTATTTAAAGAACTTTTTCTTGACACTAAGTTCATTTTCTTTAATTAAGACACCATAGTTAACACCTTATTTTCAATAACATGTGTATATAATTATTTGTTCATACCATGTTCATATTATGAATTCCAAAAATATTCATTTTAAATTATATTAATATCTCTTTATAATGATATATCTAATGTCAACTCCTCTGAAACCAAATATATTAATGTAACTTCATATTGGAGAGATGAAAAGTAGTATCCTAAATATGTAATAGTAGTTATGGAGGTCGTAAATGGTTTTAAATTCCCAAAACAACCCCTTTTAATGAAGTTAATGTGTTCCTACTTCTCTATATCCATCACATTGAACTGAAAAATTTAGACTTTAAAAGTTACTTCTTTCATTTGACCATGGGGAATAACTACTAGAATAGTATTTTATCCTATGGTGGACAAGATTATATGTCTATTAAACTATCACCATATTTTATCTAATGTGTATGTATATTTTATTATCATATGAACTTTGACCCAAAAAAATATAATATATATCATAAAATAGTTTTGATATAATTTCATTAAATATAATATTTTTTTAAAAATCAATGGGATCTGTACATGCAACAGAATAATGATTTTTTCAAATATTATATGAAAGGGAGTTAGTGTGAAAAAATTATTAAACATCCACATACTTGTTACCTTATATAAATCAACACTCACATAAATCATTCATGAGTTTATATTCTACACATAATTAATTCTATTGAATTGGTGCAAAATTACTACACAATTCAATGATTTTACATTCCCTTTTAAGACTTCAAATATGATGTTGACATGATATTCATAACATTAGTTATTTTCATGCATTTATGAATGATTACTACACCTTCCCAAGTACTTGCATTACCTTCTATTCATCCAAATATAATTTTTACATGAAACACTTCCTATTGTATGAACATAGTACAATTATAATTTTACATAGGAATTTTATTTTATGAATAATTATTTATCTATACATAGTATGTACTCGTCATTGTCATATAAAATATTTTCTAAAAAAATAATAATTAATATCACATAACTCACTGATTTTGTATATCTAGATAGAGTGAGAAGAACTTTGGAATATAAATATCCATTATCATTAATGTATTTCTAATATATGTAACTATAACGAAGTAAAAAATCATGTGTGTCCATAATATGAAAAATTGGGATAGTTTTTTCATAGATTTCACGCCTAATGCATTTTCATAACATAAGAAATATAACTAAGCTAGCCATGTGAATATAATAATTTACTACATATGATAAGGGAACTCTAAATATCAATGGACCGGTGGAATTTTGCGGCAATAAAACAAAAATAATCCCTCAAACATCATTATTCCTAAGGCTCATTTTTTTAAATATGTGTATGTCCCTTGGAATGTGGAAACAATGATACTAATGAAAATTTATATTTTTATCAACAATATATAATAATTCCATGTATCGAATTATTTATTGTAACAATATTTAATGGTATACGTACCAACATCAACACATTTTCTGAAACAAATTATTTATAAGGGGACAATCCCCATATATGTGACTTAATCTTCTATATTTTTTATATAATAGACAACATTTCACTCTAGGTTTCCCCCAGGGAGGTATTTTATATCCAACAAGAATATAAATTGGCAAAAAAAATTCACGACTTTATATATTATCCAAATATATATTGTCTTCATCCTTCTTATGAGAACATACCAAACGCGCTGTATAACATAAAATTCATCATTGATGGATCAGAATTTATAAAACACCTGATCATATTTCACACATCGACATAGTTTCAAATTTTCTATTGAATTACTTATAGTATCATATATTCTTTTAAATTTCATACATTATCAGTTTTATTCCTTTTTCAATTAACCAAATCAGACCCAATATTCAACTAGGTATTATATTGTGTGTGAACAAAAAATATTCTATAACTATGTACCTTTTACCCCATGATAATAATCATATGAACCTAATATACATTTTATATTTTCATTTTCGCGTGAAATTATTCTATCCTCCATGACCTTAAACTACATATACTTTTCCTCACCAAATCAACCAAAACTATATGGTACAAAATCTTCCATGTATGGTTTTAATGTAAAGGGTATAGTTACGCACATGGGATAAAAATTTGAGAGTCATGATCATAGAAAAGATCTATAAATTGATAATATAAAAATAAACCATTTACTTTTTTTCCTTTGATATTGGCATATTATTTGAAGTTTTTCCAAATATAAATTTCATGAATCATGGAATATATATAAACTATGAAACTATACTATTCATATTCTGATTCCACATTCTAATGATACATAAAAATATTTTAGAATAATTAATAACTATATTGTGGTAAATAACATTAATTCCTATGTTTTTTTCATCCCAGATGGTACAAGATTACAGTGTATCTCATACAATGTTTTGAAAATCCAAAAACACAAATGAAATCCACCATACATCCAATATATAACAAAATATAGATCAATCCATTCACTAAATCAGATTGTAAAAAGTCCAATGCATCATATAAGTCATATTAAGGGTCATTAAACTCATTTTAACCCATAACATATTTCTGAATAGTAAAAACCCAGTTTAAAAATTATCATTCTACTATATAAAAAATACTTGTTCGTCACATTGATTTATTGAATAACACAAAGTTATTCCCTAATCAATTAAAATTCATGGATAGTAGAAAACTATTACATAACTGAATATGATACTAGTATGGCATATTTATTCAACCGAAAAGATTCTAATTCAAATATTTCTCAAAACACTAAAATAGAGCATTTCCCTCTATGTATTGAATGAAACATATATATAACATTTATGACCTATTAGATTACTTCTAAATATATAATAAATACTTTCTCCTTTATTTATAATGAAAAACTACAATATATCCATAAATGCTTCAAAGAAAATGATACATTGTATCATAAATACTTCAATATATATATATATATATATAATGAAACTGAAGAATAACATATTCAAATTCATAGATGAAATAAAACACCACAATACCATTTATGTTATACGATTTCATTTGAAATTGAAATGAAAACACATTTATATTTCAAGATAGAATGAAAATTGTATTGTTGAATTTATTTCCTCCATGATTAAATTATTATCTAGTTTGTACACTCATGCCTTCTTATCAGTGTAAAAATAGTGATCTAACCAATCGTACATTTTTATTTTTATTTGAAATATGATACAAATTTTCATGGACTCATTCTTATCTTTGAACCAGGGTATTAAAATTTTTCATTGCTGAATGGAATTAGACTCTCTATTTACATCATATATGAATTTAAACTATAATTTAATCATTTTTTTTCATCTAATAGACAAAATAATTTATTTTCAATTAGTCCAAAATATTTTCATTTTATACACCCTCTGATAAAATTAATCTACTTTATTTAGTCACTATATAATAGTTATGATACTTTATTATTAAAAATCATTTCATTAAAATTTCCTGAATTTATAAAAATATCATTTAATGAAATGAAACTCATTTTCAGACTATTCAGATTCCCATTATCTGGATTTGGAAAATTAGACCAACAAAAAAACATAAGGGGTGGACTTTGGAAATTTATGAAATGAAATGTGTAATTGATATGAATTACTTCAATATTAAATGGTATTTAATTATAATTAAAATATCCTAATATAGTTTCCAAAAATGGTATATATATTATTCCTAATTAAATAATATAATATCATATAGTATACTAATAGGACATAAATTTCAATATATCCTTACTAAAATTATGATAGAATGATGTTTACTAGTTCCTCAAAAACCCAAAACATGATGATAAAAATTCTTGTATATAAACAAACATATTTGTTTCTACAACCTCCTCTCCTTGGAAAAAAAATTTTTATTTCCCAAAACATAACATCTCAAAGGATATATATCTGATACTCTATTTTGGGAGTACAAATATGAGTTAATGATTCTAACATCACACAATGAGTTAGAAAAATTCATGAAGTCTCCATTATTATTAACAACATCGTCAATAAATATTATTATGAGTTTGATAATTTATTCTATTTATACCTATAAAATGTATATCAATATTTAACATTTATCTAATAGGTATCTCCAATTTATCAAAATATGTTCCATTTCCTTTATGTATTTCACCATTATTATTTGACACCATCTTCTTTTTCTATTTTTAGCACACTTATCCAATGATATGCATCCTTATTCCCAAATAATGTACTCACACAAGTGGAATTAAAACCCCACTATAAATTTCATATTAAATTTTTATATTACTTCAGAGACTATGCTGGTATATGGAACTATTTTGTAGGAAGAAATTATAAGATTCCAAATTTACCGTGAATAAGATCCCTTGATTGTCCATTCATAATTCTTCTTTGGAATTGGTAACTAAAACATCCAAACTAAGGGAGAAACACTACAAATATGTTCCTTCAAATATTCAACCAGATGGAGTTCCGAAATAGAAAAGTAACATCTTCAATTTTGGAGGTCCTCTGCATGATGAAATTTTAGAGACCCACATAATGATATCCAGCCACTAATATTGGTAATCACATGAGAGGAATCCATTATAGTCTTCTATTAAATTATTAATTTTATAATTTGAAAACGTTAATGAGGATAATTTCAATATTTCTAAGTCATTAATTACAGATCAATATCCTTTATTTGGTGGAAAATAATACTATCGCAGTAGATATACACCATTATAAATTTCATCAAAATGTAAATCTACAGTGGATTTTAGATTTCAATTTTCATTATGTTTTCCTTCAATATTAATATTTATGTGTATATTATTAATTCTCCTCCAAAAATTAAATATAGTTTTTACCTATCATATTTAATAATATGTAGGTGAAATTGTTAGCTAAATTAGATCTATAGTCTATACTTATCTCTACGCACCTAACCCTGAATGAATAAGAATTGTACATTAAATTAATCAAATAAAACTGAGATATTTATCATATTGCTAACATAAAATTATATTTTTATACCCATTTTAATCACTATATAACTTGGTCATGTGAAAAAACATTGACTATATTAAATTTGAAATAATGATGATTCATCCAACACATAGTTCAACTGTAAAGGGTAAAGTAGATATGTTGGTGAAGACATTATTTTTCTAGAAAATCCATTATCCAAAAAGACAATAATATATATTCACGTCAAGAATAAAAATATAAGATCATACTATATTTGGAAAAATGGTAAATCCATCACCACCATCTAAATAATTATTCTCTTCATATAAATAATAAAAGTGTTGATCTATGAGAAGGTTTGAATTCAAAAACTCTTCTTAATGGATGGGTATTTGAAATATAAATAAATTGTGTGGTTCATGAGAATGATGAATCAAGAGTATATAAGAAACCTCTAGGAGTATATTTCTACCATGTAATTCCATTTGGTGTAAAAAACGAAACCCACCATCTAATGGGTGATTAACTATATATTAAAGAAACTATTTGAGGAAATTATAGAGTAAAATTTGGATTAATAATTATTCAAATAGAATAGTCATTATGGTCAAATGAATATCTATAAAGAGTAGATCACTAAGGGATGAATTAATTTCAATAAGCTAAATCCATTTTAATTTTCATTTTGGTTCACATTCTAGATATTTTGATGATTTATGGCCTTTTATTAATTAATTGAGGTTTAACATAATAAAATCAATGTGATACATGACTATTCCATTTTATGGAAAAATTTATTCTTCATAGTACTTCAAGGATGCCTCACCTATTTCATTCCCTATACAAAACATGTTTCTGTCTTCTTACCCGTAAAGAATCTAGTGAATAATGGCCCAACCTATCAAGGGTATTAGAAATGATATTTTTTAATTTTTTAATCATATTTAATAAATTAATTATATAAATTGTTGATTGATTCTATAATATAAAAAATTAAATTCTCCACATTACCATACTAGAGGTATATATAGGAATCAACCTTTCATAAAAGAGTAAAGGGTTAATAGAAAGTAGTATTTATCTTATCAATAGATAAATGTTTGAGGTTGTAGTCACATAAACCATAAGTGAGTGGAATAATTTTACTCTAATCCTTATTTTAATTTAATTTTATTATTTTCAATAAAACATGTTCTTTTATGTCTCCTACATCGACCCATTGAAATATGATTCACATCTCCCTATGTTAATTTGGTGGTTATAAATATGAGTTATTTTTCATTATTAGTATAATATCAAATTTTATTAAATTAATGTAATCCAATTGGAATACACTCTCTTACATTCTTGTATCTCACCCTACTCAATATATGTTACCATTATAGAGATAACTCTAGGGAGATAAATAATTTTATAGTTGTATATTATATCATTTAATATTATTATTTATTTATTATCATAATAAATAACATCCCCTATCATTATGGTTTACTTTTTGGGAGATTATAAACATACTCAACAAATTTTAAAACATCTTATGTATATTATAAATTTAGTCTTAAAAACATATTCACTATTAAATTTAAAAAACATTATATTTTACTTCACAACCTAGAGAATTATATCATAGTCAAAGGTAACCTTGGATGCATAGTAGGGGAAAACATGAGAGAAGACAATTGAATATTATAAAATAATGTTAGATAAAAACATTGTTAAAGGTATGTAATAATTATTCATGGGCATAATATAAAATAATAATAACCAACAAAATAAAGATAAAAAATAATTAATCATTGAAAAATTATTTGGGAATGATATTTCACTGGAATAAGAAATTATAAAGAAGAATCGGTCAATAAAGGTGGTCCCTGGAATCATAACATAGGTATAAGACTGTGTCATATACATAAGCATAGAAATTAATTCATTATGTCAAGGAATATAACCAGAACCATCATTAAATTATGGATAGACTCCTATATTATAGTGGGTTTTTATCAAAAACCCATTTGATGTATGTTTATGAAATATATAACTTTTCAACATCCATTTGATGAATATATAATTTTGTGTCTATATATAACATAATGGATATTATTCCTTTGGAGTGTGGCCTCACTCTCAATATCTTACCAACTCATGTGATAATGGTCTACCCCATATATTATGGGGATATATAATTATGGTCACACACATATCATAATAAAAACTAAATAAATTTCTATAACATGAATATGAATTTTTTTTCAATTCCTTCATATCAAAATTAATACATATTAAAAAATGAATAATGTAAGATTCTACAATAAAATATTTAAATATATTTAGATGATGAATGTGGATGGTATCATTATATAATTTTACCAATTATTTTTAATAATGATTAAATTATGTTTTTGTCAACGAAAATTTATTTTATAAGACTATAAAATTTTTATTTTATAAGGAAGATGAAATACCAATTTAATTTTTCATAGTTATTACTTTAAAATATAATATTTTATAAAAAATACATATATATATATATATGTTAATGGAAAACCATGAAATTATGGACAATATATTTCCTAATGAAAAAAGGAAAAGATGTTGGGAAAATGAGTATGTTTGAAAAAGAAATTTATAAAAAAATTAATTTTCATTTTAAACAAATGTCAAAAAATTATAAAAAATATTGTATATAAAGTTTTATAAGTAATATTTTTTCAAATAAATTAAATTAAAATAAAAAAATCCCCAATAAATCATTCAGATAGAGATAATTAATTACATGAAATAAAATAATTAATATTATCATGGAGAGAAATGTAATTGAATGAATTGAATAGGTACAGTTGGTGTATCTTACTTGCATCACTCTGAGTAAATTTTGAACTAAAGGGGAATAAAAATTATTGAAAGACATTTAAAACACATGAAAAATATAGGGGAATAAAATTTTGGTTATTTTAGAAATAAAATAAAACTATTTGACCAAATATAGAAAATTATTCATCACAATATTGATTTAAAAATGAAATTGGATTGAAAACCATGATGATATTTCTAACACATAAATTAAAATTGGTAAAAATAGAATATATCAAAAGGGATAGAAAAAAAATGATTAAAAATTAGATTAAAAATTTTCATCAAAAATTATATACATTTCCAAAAACATCATGGGTGATGAATATTGAATATTTATAAATGTAACAAAACTTGGACGAGAAAAATCTTACCTTTAACTATTTAAATCCACCTAATGGCATTAAAATAATGTTTAAAATAAATAACCATATTTAATAATAATGACATAACCTTATTATTACCTATTTATATTTTATATTCCAAAATTATTTATTTGATAAAAATTAAAAAATTCAGTATTATTTTAATAATCAAATAAAAATAATATTAATTATTATATACATGACCGGTAATAAGTATATTTCTACGTAATAATTAGGAAAAAATTCTACATATTATGTTATAACAGATATTTAAGTCATTTTATTTCAATAATTTTTGTATCCACATGTTCATTTGATATTAATTAGTGTAATATTTTTATAATCAAGAATTTATGACATACATTTTTTTAATGCACCAGTAAACTTGTGTTAATTTATAATGATTATTTATTCGTAGTTCATTCATATTGAATAATATTAATTAAATATATTAAATTATAATTCCACATATATCAATAAAATATATTTTCAGACCCTGCCTTTGATGGAGATGATGAAAAATGAAATATGTTTCTTTTTGGGGTGCCACTCCGCACATAACACAAGGGAAATATTCAATTTATAAAGAATGGATGGATGGTAGATAGAGGTTTTTAAAAAATATACAATAACATTTAAGTACAACATTTAAACATATGTACTTATATAAACATTTTATAATAGGCTTTGAGCTAGATAATATGACTCAAAATAATATGAATGAAAATGTATTTAGTTGAATTTCTACATTACTTCCTGAGACAACTCCATTGATAATTTGATTAATTCTTTGAATGGTAGCCATTGATGAGTACCAAACATCCAAGACATCAGACATAGTAATTTGGATGTATTTGGATATTATTTATCTAATTGGATTATTTGTGAGGAGAACTTTTTAAAATTGACTACCTTACATATAATAAAATGAGGGACATATCATTGTTCTACACTATTATGTGATGTGTATCAATGGAATCCAATCCTAGATTAGTGAGGTGAGGAAATTGGCATCATAGTTTTTTTATTAATTTAATCACAAAAAAAGTACTTCCATAAGGAATATTCATCATTGAAATTTAATAAAATTTCAGCCATGGTAGATTACCACATGTTAACCTTAGATAACTAGATTATTTGTTGACATAATTAATTTGTTTTACCAGAAATCTAATATGACCCCTCATACCAAATATTTATGAAATGATTATTATTTATTACTTCATTGAATAATATTTAATTTCATTATATGATAAATTAAACTTATAAATGAAAAAATGGGATATATATATAAATATATAGATAAACTAGTTTCCCAGAAAAATGAATTTTTAAATACATTAAGAATTATTAATATAATTAAATTGAATGTACAAATTAAATGGCGTTAAATAATTTTTTTGGTATTTATTATTTTTAACATATTTTAATCATTTAAAAACAAAATATTATTTATTTAGATAAAAATAATCCACATATAAATATGAAAAATAAATTGAAAAATAATGTTTATAACATAAAATAATTTTATCGATAACATGTTAATTAAAAACCATTTAACAATTACATTTTATTGTTCTTTTGGTATTAAAATAATTAATTAATCTTTTAAATAAATTAAATAAATCTTTTATTATAATAATAATATATAACATGTAAAAATATAGTTTTATAATAAATTTTTTATATTGAATATTATCTTATTTTTTATTCTTAAATTACAATATGATTTCATTTACACAACATACCAATTAGAGATACCAAATGACCATATTAGAAATGATAATATATCTAATTAACATATTTCTAATGGCCATAATTAAAAAGGAAAAATTTCCAATGTCTAAATTTATAAAATTCTTATTTCATTCAATTTATATTATCTTGCATATAGTACTAAAATAAATAATCAAATTTACATCTCCCGGAACAAATTATAATGTTAATACTATTTTTTCTATCTTTCTGTAGTTTTATTTGGTGTTATTATCATCATTGAAAATTATAGGACATCAATTTTATGGTCATGGGTTTTTATTTATTTGTGGAATTATTCCACATAAAATTTTTTGTAATGAGGATTCATATAATATTATAATAATATATAAATGTTCATCATTTGTTGAAATTTTTTTAAATAGAAAATGTCTTGTTTATTAGTTTGATGTTTTATGTGAAAAATTGTAATCAAAATATCAAATATTTAAAGGAATAGTTACACAGTTAAATAACGGGTCATAACATTATACAATCCAAGAATAAATTCACCCTTAATATTTCAATACTATATTATAACCCAGAAATTCAGTCAGAGGCGAGCCTCTGACCATTTATTAAATAAAAGAAAATCCAACATACAAGAACACCAAAGTGAAAAGACAAATACACATCATATTAGTCTGATCCATCACCATACACGTTATATATTTTGTCATCTGTAGTAGCCGATTCACACTCTGAGTTGTCGTAATGGCGCAAAATCTTGGCGTACTTCCTTCTGAGATTCAACTTCTCCAATGAAATAAATTCCTTAGCAGACCGCTCCGCCCAACCTTTCCGCGCAATGGAGGACCTGGTAGTCATTGGCTTCGGCAAATAAGAATAGTCCCTCCTTGGCCTTCTTCGTGGTGGGGCAGTCATCATTTCTGCATTCCCAAACACCTTGTTTTTCGCACCCTGGAAAACATCATTGTAGGAGGATCGAACCATTCCACCTTCATTCTCTTTGTCACTATTGAGATAATCCCCCCATTGTCCTGGAATGTGAACAACACGGTAACCCTCATCCACACCCCCTTCTCGTTGAGATTGGATATTAGAATCAAGAATATCAAGACACTGTGAATTACCCGTAAGTGTGGCACCAACATTTGTCCCCTTCTTCATGAAGATATCACCAGAAACACCCTCTTTTTAGGTGCTTCCATCAGCGTTGATTGAAAAAACACCCTCAGTGTTAGCAACATTCCCATTCCCCGGTTCTTGCAGTCAAATTCCAGTGGAGCCAAGATGAGGAACCTCAACATCATCCTCCTGCCCTAGAAATGTTACAGCAAAACCATTTGAGTCCACAACATTCTTCCCCTCCAAGGATTTTCCACCCATAGCCACAGCCCCATCTCTGTCCAACCCCACATCATCCATATCCAAACCAACAAAATGGTTGCTCAACTCAATATCAGTCCCCTACATCCATGAATGGTGCTGAAACTCAGCTGGATACTGCTCCTGCATGCCACTCCCATCAGCAGCCTGCTTCACTGACCCATTATCTATAGATGACTCCTTTACAAACCCCTCCTCCCTAGCACAAGCACTACTGATGACCGCATCCTTCAAGACTGCACCCTCCCTTGGTTGGTCATCATTATTAGGTCTCGACATTTACTTCTTTCTAAATATCAAAATCCATTTCCCTTATATAATTTTAAGGAATAAAATATCACATTTTTTGTTATCTAGATCATATCAATGATTATCTAGAGAAATAATTGAATATTATATTCTATTTTAATATTCAATTGAATGGTCTGATCTTCACTACCATTTCTTGATAAATATCATATCCCATTATTTTATGCTTTATAACTAATTTTTAATAAGATATAATTATAAAAATCTTCCCATACAATGCATAATATTGTTCCCATTAATTTTTATAATATAATATATTTTCATATGATATCATGAACTTGGGAATTTATTGACTCAGAACACCATTTAAATCTACTTAATTGGATCTCATTATGTCTTATATAATTTTAATGTTCATTTCAAATTTAACATTAGTATGAGGAAGATAATAGTTTTCAAAAAATTAATCAGTATCCAATACATATTGGAGAATTCTCTATAACATCAAGGTAAGACTCATATCTTCAAATGATAAATTGAGTGTAAATCCTTTAATCCTTACAACTTATTATATATATATATATCTATTAAATTTTATTGTAATATAAATATTATAAATTATAAATTAGATGTGATATATTATTTTGGGTTTTTAAGTAAACACCAAATCTAATTATAAATTATTTCTATCTTTAGAAGATAATCTATGAAATTTTGGATGATAATCTACCAATTATATTAATGTATGGGTAATGTATGTGTCAACCACTTATAATAAATCATTTTTCCTTAAGTTTAATGTATACCATTCATTGAGATACATCCTTTAAAATCTCACTATTTTTGTTGGCCCACTAGATGTGATTCTAGACATCTCAATGCATTATTGTGATATTAGGATAAATAAGGAATGATGAGCAATGTCAATCATCCATTATATACTTTTTCAACTCTGATATTTATTTAATACCTATTTGATTACCACATATTATAATTCCATCATTATCAAATTAAATGTCTAGATTATCACATGCCTTCTTTTGTATTTTTATTTCCTCCTTCCATTCCACATAGTAAACTTCGTGGAAGGATGGTTGGGTAGTTTTATGAGTATGAGAGGATTTCTACATATCCATTAGGATTTCGATGACTATACCCTATAAATATATGAGTACTTTGTGTTTTTTAATAATCATCATAGATATAGTTGAACATTAGTTCCTATTTAGGGCATCAACCACCTTTTTTCCTTCCAAGGGTTATAATTAATTGAGAAGATATAGTCATTGATCATATACAACAAACTCATTTTCATAATTTTTAGTTATATATATCTAAATATATACATTAATTTATTTGTAACCACATACATTTCACAGATAAAACATTGAAATAGAGACTCCAGATCGTCAATGAAAATATTTCCACTTCTCTAACGAAATCACATGTCATGTTTCATTGTCTATAATTTTTATTGGAAATGAGGAATAAACTACATCCCTAACATTTTACATGAGTATATAACCCATTCCATTCATTGATGAAAAATTATATGTTATAAACTCTCTCTATATTCGGGTAATGTGCTAATTGGTGCAGCAAATAGTCTCTTCTTGGGATATTTGATATTTTATACACCATTATCAGTATAGAATAATACAAACCCTAATACTATAAAATTCATTAGTGGAATTAATAGACATGACAAACATATCAAAATGAATCAATAGTACTAGAAAATAAATATAATATATATAGATGTTATTTGTTATATAAGTCAATTATTTTATCACCTCTATCATTGATG
The DNA here is from genome assembly GCA_963277665.1 of Viscum album. Classification (NCBI taxonomy): domain Eukaryota; kingdom Viridiplantae; phylum Streptophyta; class Magnoliopsida; order Santalales; family Viscaceae; genus Viscum; species Viscum album. Next base: position 535,400,524 of record OY728141.1, on the reverse strand, counting down.
TATCTATAGATATACCATCTCTAGTGATTACATGACACTATAATTATATTTATTTTATCCAATATTCACAATTGATTATTTTCATAAAACTACTGATTTAACATAGTATTTATCCCAATAAAATAATGGTATTCATTAACATAATTTATCTTGTAATTTATTATAATCTCATATATAATGGATAACATCTTTATATTGATGTAATAATTAAAAAAAATATTTAATCAGATTAAGAAGATAACAAGAGAATTCATGATTCTTTATTGAATTACTGAGATATTATAATTCTTAAATCTTTATCATTTTTTGGGGGGAACATCCTCACTTTTCACCATTAATTGATAATATTCATATCAATGCTAAATAATTGATAAGTATTGACCATAAAAACCTAATCGCAATATTCAAAAATATAGTGTATTGAATGGTTCTTTATCATGATTTTCATACATTAATGAAAAAACATCACATAGGATCATTTTTTTTCTTAACCTAGAGGACCAATATATCCCGTTATAAATCACATGAGCATATAATAAGTATATCTAAATTTTATTTATGTTTCTTATAAATTTTTTCAAAATAAAGGGGATACATTTTATATGGACTCATTGAGAAGCCCCAGGCACTTGTATGGGTTCTATTATTAAATAAAATCTAGATATGTTGTAATAAAATGAAAATCATTTGGAAATAAATCAATATATTATTGTACAATATGAATACCATTAATATAAATCATTCCCCTTATAGGATTTAACTAAATACCCCTAATTTTAGGGTATTATGATCCACATAATTGATGTATGTTCAATAGATATAAAATTTTCAGATTCTAACCCATTTATTATGATGGTTTGATATGAGATAAAAACTATGATCTCTCTAACTCATAAATTTATATTGGGTTTTTATGATAGAGTCAATAAATTCCCAAAATAACAAAAATTCATATAATGGGAGAATAATTTTATTTCCAGGAAGTATATTTGCACAAACATATATCATAAAATAGTTACAAACTTGTGGTTAAATAAACACACTTATAGGATTTTTAATCAAAAAATTTATATCTATATTTTTTGGACAGTTCGTAGAAGTCATATATAATTTTTCTATATAATTTATTTCATACAACTCTAGTGAAATAAAATTTCTAAAAAATTTAGCATACTTATCACCACCCCCATATTATCCTTCATTCTTTAATACCATAATAAAAAATAGATTGTTTAGGAATCAAGGAATAATAATCAATGTAATCAAACATATAATTATGAAAACACACTCAAATATATCTACTATTATGAAACCTTCACTTTTACAAATGTCATGTTATGTTGATCATATATCAAACATATTTCATAATAATTATTTTGGATCCATCCACTTATTCTTCATATTTCATCTTAAGGAGCATATATGTTGTCCAAATAATATCCCCCTAGGTTCTTCCAACATTTAGTTAATCTAAGAATATTTTTATGAAAAATATAAATATTATGGTAATTATAAAATTTTAGATTTATGGGTATTATCCATAGGTGAATATAATCTTTAGCATGTATCCACATATATATATTTCAATAGGTAATTAATTTCTAGGAAACCACATAAACTATATATTAGTAAAATTATAGAATATTTTCATATTTTTATTACTATTCATAGGTTATTCCATATATTTTTTCAAATCTCAATCCATATAATGAAATAAACCTACTCTAATTGAAACTGTGGTGACCCAATAATGGAACAAATATATATTAAATCATCTCATATGAATATTTTTTTTACCTCCTAAAAAATCACTCAGTATAACCTAGTGGTTTAGATTATTTTTATATTAGATACAAATTCATCTTATTTTACAACACCTCCATATATCTGAAAAATAGCCATAAAACATGTTTCCCATTTAAAATAATCATACATAATATTATCCCTCAAAACCTAGGGATTATAAATATAGTAAATAGTATTATCATTTGATCAGTTAGGATAAACATGATAGAAAAAAATCAATGACAATAAGTGATCATAATATAAACATATGTGTGTGATAAAATATTAAATGTTCATGGAAATAATAAAATAGAAAAATAAATTAAAAATTATTAATCCAAATTCATAGTTCATGGAATATTTATTTTTGGAAAAATATAATACATGATAAATAATATTGAAAAATGATATTTAGTATATCATAGGCATAATAATGTATCATATTAATAATAATAGAAAAATGACAACTTATGTAAAAGTGAAAATCAAATATTATCATCAAATTATGGGTGCAATAACTTAATAGATTTAGTTTTTACCATAATCCATGATATGAAAACTTGGGAGATATAATTATTTACCCGATGAAGTATAGGGATATATAATTTCATGTTCATCTATCACATTTTGTAGATTCCCATAGGAATTTTGGTTCACTAACCATTATTTCCCATATCCTAAGAGAATACATTACTCAATATATTATAGGTCGATATATTTCGTGTCCCAAAAATCACTTAATATAAACTATAAATATGTGTGAGACATGAACAATAAACATTCTTATTTCTATCATGTAGAATTTCACAAATGGGAATGAAATGAGTTTGATGATAAATTCTATAATAAATTATTATAATGCATCCAAATGAATAAGGGTGACGGTATCATTAGATAATATTTTTAGTACATCATAAGAATATTCAAAGTATGCTAACTTTTATTAAAGGCACACTTATAATAGTATTAAAATTTACTCAGATAAAACAATAAATATCCTTTATATTTTAAATGAAATTTATTTTAAAATAATTTATTATATAAAAATAATATAAATTTTTTTTAGAACTCAATGAAAAAATGGATAATAACATTATTAATTAAAAAAAAAATTGGTATGAAATATTGGTTATATTAAATAAGATTAAAAATAGTTATTACTTCCATAGATTGTAATGAGGTCAAAGTTGAAAAAAAAATCGAAATATTAAAAAATTAATATACACAACTAAAATAAATTAAAATAAATTTATTATGACATTAATAAATAATATAATTATATCTAATTACATTTATGAAACAAAATGAATAATATCTATATGGAGGAAAAATCCTTTGACTACGGAGAAGAGTTATGGTCAATTAATATCACAAGAATAAAATTTAGTGAATTATAAAAAAAGGTAGATAATTGTAGCACCCCCGAATCATAAATGGTTAATTTACTAAATGATATGACTCATTTCAATAAGGTTCACCTTCATTTTTTGTCATGACCCACCTCCCCGGGCCATGATCCTTGTCATCTGACCGCATGGGTCTCCAGTAATACCTTGGTTGCCTCCCAAACACACCATAGTCTATTACTCACTAGGGTCGCTTGTCAGACTAATGATTGTCCCCAGATTCCAACACATATTCTTTCTGTGTGTTTTGTCCTCACTCACACACACCATGGGAAACATCCTAGAAGGTCACCCAACCTAATTACTACTCCAGGCCAAACATGATTAATTTTGGAGTTGTAATCAGGTATGCTCCCAAAAAGAATGGTGCACCTTGTTGAGAGGGGTAGTAACATTTAGCCTTTTAAGTCTCACTTTTACAGGGGTGTAAGCGCACCATAGGATATTACAGGGGACCCATGGGGTCAGATGACATGGTTCATGGCCCGAGGAGGTGGGTCATGACAAATGGTATCAGAGCCAATACCCAGCCGAAAGTTCTTAGGCACTGCCTAGGTTTGAGGCTTAGGGTCTGCAACGAGGGAGTTGTGCTTTAAATGGGTGGATAATGTGACACCACTAGAAAAGTGAGACATAAAATACTAAAATGTTACTACCCATGTCAAAATGGTGCACCTTTCTTTTTGGGAGCCTTCCTGATTAGAACTCCATAATTAAGCATGCTTTTCCTAGAGTAGTAATTTGGATGGGTGACCTTCTAGGATGTTTCCCAGGGTGTGTGTGAGTGAGGAAAAAACACACTTTAAGAACATGTTTTGGCCTATGGGGAAATCATTAGTCTAATAAGAGACCCTAGTGATTAATAACATATGGTGTGCTGGGAAGGAAACCAAGGTATTACAGGGGACCCATTGGGTCAGACGACAAGGTTCATGGCCCGGGGAGGTGGGTCATGATAAAAAATGAAGGTGCAACTTGTTGACATGATTCATATAATTTATCATTTTACCCTTTATCATTTGAGGGTTTTACAATATTGTAATACACCTGGAAAAGTGAAACTTAAAAGGATAAAATGTTACTACCCATATCAACAAGGTGAGCCTTTCTTTTCAGGAGTATGCCTAATTAGAACTAACCAGTTATGCATGCATGGCCTAGAGTTGTAATCATTATGGGTGACCTTCTGGGATTTTTCCCAACGTGTGTGTGAGTGAGAACAAAACACACTGAAAGAACATGTGTTGGACTATGGGGACATTCATTAGTCTGATAAGGGACCATAGTGAGTAATAGCCTATGGTGTGATGGGAAGGAAACCAAGGTATTACATGAGACCCATCGGGTCAGATGACAATGTTCATGGCCCGGGGAGGTGGGTCATGAAAAATGGTATCAGAGCCAATACCCAGCCAGAAGTGCTTAGGCACTACTTAGGTTTGAGGCTTTGGGTCCACAATGAGGGCGTTATTCTTTAAAGGGGTTGATAATGTAACACCCCTGGAAAAGTGAGTCTTAAAAATTTAAAATGGTACTACCCATGTCAACAAGGTGAACCTTTCTTTTTGGGAGCCTACCTGATTAGATCTCCACAGTAAATCATGCATGGCCTAGAGTAGTAATCATGATGGGTGACCTTCTAGGATGTTTCCCAGGGTGTGTGTGAGTGAGGAAAAAACACACTAAAAGAACATGTTTTGGCCTGTGGGGACAGCCATTAGTATGACAAGAAAACCTAGTGAGTAATAGCCTATGGTTTGCTGGGAAGGAAACTGACGTATTACAAGATACCCATGGGGTCAGATGACAAGGTTCATCACCCGAGGATGCGGGTCATGAAAAAAAAGGAAGGTTCCACTTGTTGACCGGAGTCATATAATTTTTTCATTTAACCCTTTATCGTCTGGGGGTGTTATAATCACCCCCCCTAGAGCACAACGTCATAATTGTGAGACCAACATCTCAACTCGGGCATTGCACCACACTTAAGGCTGGGTACCACCTCTGATAACAAATGCAACACCCCTGGAAAAGTGAGACATAAAAGGCTAAAATGTTAATACCCTTTTCAACAAGGTGCTCCTTTATTTTCGAGAGCCTACCTGATTAAAATTCCACAGTTACACATGCTTGTCCTGGAGTAGTAATCAGGATGGGTGACCATCTATTATGTTTCCCCGGGTGTGTGTGAGTGAGGAGAAAACACACTAAATGAACATGCGTTGGCATGTGGGGACAATAATTAGTTTGATAAGAGACCCTAGTGAGTAATAGCCTATGGTGTGTTGGGAAGGTAGCCAAGGTATTACTGGAGACCCATGAGGTTAGATGACAAGGTTAATGGCCCAGGGAGGCGGGTCATGGCAAACGATATCAGGGCCAATACCGAGCCGGTAGTTCTTAGGCACTACCTGGGTTTGAGGATTGGGGTCCACAATGAGGGAGTTGTTATTTAAAGGGGTAGGTAATATAACACCCCTGAAAAAGTGAGACTTAAAAGGATAAAATGTTACTTCTCGTGTAAATAAGGTGAACCTTGATTTTCGGGAGCCTACCTAATTAGAACTCCACATTTAAGCATACTTGTTATGGAGTAGTAATCAGGATGGGTGAACTTTCGGGATGTTTACCAGGTTCTGTGTGAGTGAGGAAAAAACACACTAAAAGAACATGCGTCGCCCTATGGGGATAGTCATTAGTCTGATAAGAGGCCCTAGTGATTAATAGCCTATGGTGTGCTAGGAAGGAAACCAAGGTATTATAGGAGACCCATGGGGTCAGATGACAAGGTTCATAGCCTAGGGGGTGGGTAATGACAAATGGTATCAGGGCCAATACCCAGCCAGAAGTGCTTAGGCCTTCCTCATTTTGAGGCTTGGGGTCCATAACGAGGGTGTTGTGCTTTAAAGGGGTAGATAAAGTAACACCCCAGGAACAGTGATACTCAAAAAGATAAAATGTTACTACCCATGTCAAAAAGGTGCACCTTTTTTTTGGGAGCCTACCTGATTAAAACTCTACTGTTAAGAATGCTTGGCCTTGAGTAGTAATTAGGATGGGTGACCTTCTGGGTTATTTACCAGGGGGTGGGTGAGTGAGTAAAAAACACACTGAAAGAACATGTTTTGGCCTATAGGGATAGTTATTTACTTGATAAGCGACCATAGTGAGTAATAGCCTATGGTGTGTTTGGAAGGCAACCCAGGTATTACAGGATACCCATGTGGTCAGATGGAAAGGTTCATGTCCTGGGGAGGCAGGTTATGACAAAAAAAGATGTTAATAACATGTTTAAAACTAATGAAAAATTATATGAGAATAAATAGGGGTTATTTTATGGATAATGAACTTATAATTTCCCCTACATGATAACATAGTCCTAAATATCATGAATTAAAAATGAGAATCGAAGGAACACCATTATATGTAAATAAATTTTACAAAAAAAACTATTGTTATATAAAATAAGATTTAGAATTTTAATTTAATGAATTTTAATAAAAAATTATGAATTAAATCCATATGGAACTATATACACCACACACAATAATATTGGTGGTGAATATGGAATATGACTCAATGAAATAAAATTGACATGATAAAACACGTTACTTTTATACCAGAGATCCAGGTAAGAAATTGTACCTACCATATAAAAAACCATATTAACAAATTATTTTATATCATTATTCATACATGTTAACATTTTATAATATTAAATATATCAATAAATATATATTAGTTACTTGAAATTTGTTTTCATCATTAGATGTTAGCAATTTTAGTTATTTCATATATAATTTTAGTTTTGATTCCAATTACCATTATTTGAATTTAATTTCATCTTTAAAAGATATAAAATGTAATTAAAGTCATTATATTTCAATTTTTAATGTATACACATATCTATTTTATAGAAATTTTGTAATGATTTCTGATAAGGAAATTTCGTACAGGTATTTTCCATGTAATTTACCAATAATAAAGAGTTGTTTTAAGATGATTATTTATCTTAATTTAACCCATCCAAAATCATATTAATTTAATATATTATTCCATAATATAATATATATTCTCAATATATTTTTTAGAAACATTAATGTTCTATTAGTTATAAAAATAGAATATCTTTTCTTTGGATGCGATAGTCCACAAGTAACAAGGGTTGCATTTAAAATTTTTAGTGTAATAGATAAAAGAAGATAATATATATTTCATAAATATAAAGACATTTAACTATAATAATGATACTTATATCATTATATTAATATTGAATAATAAAATTATTGGTTGAATAAGAATACATATTACAATATAAATGATATAGACTAATTGGAAATTTTTACTTTGTACTTTCAGACAACTCCTTTTCAAATTTGAATAAGACTTTATTGGGTGTAATTTATATGATACGAAATCTTATAGGATGTTTCTAAGTGAATTGATAATTTATATTGGTAAGGATTTTTGAAAAATATATTTTTATTTTTGCGGTTAATTTAATGGAAGGGAGTTCCTTTTATAAATTAATATGAGGGATATATACCTAAAATCTGAAGATATGTGAGGGCTAAAAATGTATTCACAATTGTGTTAGTTATGTTAGTTGAAAAAGTATTTTTTAGACATGTGGGTATGAATAAAAAAATTATGTCTATAATTTATTATTTCTAAGTTGATTAATTGACATTCAAGACATGGTCGTTTAAAACATTTTATCAATTGTTAACTTTGTTAATTATTTTATAAGGTATTATTTAACCAAAAATATAAGATGACCAATATTACATTATTTTGATGTTATTATTCCATATTTAGACTATATTTAATATAATTCAATTTCTAAACATGTGAAATTAATAATTTTAAATAATTAATATTATATTTGTAAAATATATTATAGTCATTTTTTTGAAATGATAATTGTTTTCAATGTAATTTCATAACAATTTAATATTATTTGATAAATAATTTATTTATTTTTTAAATAATAATTAAATTTTATTTATCTTATAATATAGATAAAATCAACCTAATTATATAAAAGGACACCATGCTTATGAGAAATTATTCTCCAATATATATAGATTTTTATGATTATATAGATTTAAGAAAATTATATTAATTATTAATATTTTAGTCATTAAAATTTATTTATAGATTAGTAAAAAAATGTTTCATTGAATTTTGAAAATTATTTAAATAATTATATAAATATAAAAATATTTAACATAATAAAATACTTTTTATGAAATATATTTAAATTAACTTTTTTCTATATATTTTATTATAAAATTATTATACTATTTACAATTAAAAATCACACCCATTAGATACACCATACCACCATCTATCCAAATACAATATTTCCAATAGCATATTCTCCAATAACCGTATCCATAACAGTTCTATTTTATTCTGATATATAATCTTGGAGTCAATATTAAAATACATCATCCTTACATCACTAAAAATATTTATTATATTCATACTATTTATCCTTTATTCTCTAGTTACAATCGAGGTTTTAATACTCACCAAAATCCAAGAGGATGAAGATTTCATGTTTGTGACCTATTTATTTATTTTATATATTTATTCCTCTTGTATATTGGTTCAGCTATGTTCTCTTTTTAGTTGTATATAGTTTTTCGGTTAAAGTGTTTTCAAAGGTGTTATGATGTTTTTTAAAAAACAAATATATTGACCCAAGATTATAAAACATTGTTATTTAATTTTTTAGAAAAAAATAATTACATTACCCAAATACTTTCCTATGGACCATAATATATTAGTTTCATTGGAAACAAGGGATAAAATCTTTAATTTTTGGAAATATCTTAAACATCCCCCAAAAAGTTATTGTCCTTTAATATTATTCAAACTTACCCTAAATAAATATTTTAGTCATAAACTGAGGAAATAGAATATAAGAAATGGTGAGGTCAAATGATCATTATGTGTAATAAAATGATATATTCAAGAATAACATAAACATAATGGTTTGAGAATATATTAATAACATTTGGAAACCAGACCTTGAATATCGAATATCATAATCATAAGTCTTGGCATAAATATTTTTAATTTGTAATACATGAGTAATAAGGAAATAAGATAACAAGGTCCATGAGAGAATAAAATATGAAAAAGGAATATATATATATATATATATGTTGAAAAATTTAATCATATAAAATCATATGTCAAGGGTATCATTAAATACATAGAAAACATTATAGGATTAGGCTAACCACCCATGTACCAACATCAAGATTGGGATAACTACTTCAGTACCCATTTTTCATCTTGAGAAACTATATATGAACAATATTATTGGTCTTTGGATAATAAATCAAAAACATTCTGACATCGTAGATCATTTATCATTACCTAATGAATAGTAGGGAGATAAAAGTCGAACCCCTCCCATAATAAAAATCATATTTATGTGTGTCTCACGATCATAAAAAATTCATTATATCATAACCCATGAAATTAAATGTGTTTTATAAAAAAAATTATCATCGAATATCCTTTGTAAAATAGGTAGATATCATAATCATTTCATCATTTCCCCCATATCATATTCCCTATAAAAATAATTAGGTTGTATTAGAATTATATCCTTGTATTAACGGTGGAATGAAAAAAATGTTTCATAAACATCTTATCATTATAAAAAATTTATAGAAATATTATGAAATGTATCCTTATTTACTATACCCAAAAAACATAGGTTATATAAAAGGATGTCATCTTACAGGGATATTGTTTTTTAATGATCACATGGTTCATTTCTTGAGGATAATTTCATTTTTAAATTGAATATTTTTTTAATATAACTATTTAATTTGATCTCATTTATGTAAAATATAAAAATTTCTAAATGAAAATGCAAAAACATTCACTAAAAATATATTTTAAAAAATTCAAGGGAAGAGAGAAATAATTGAGCGGTCATAATAGAGAGAATTTCTCTTCTTTTAATTATTGTTAAAATCAATGATTCCATACACATTTTTGGTAACAACCCAACTAGAAATATATGGAAAACGACATGAAGAATCCTTCCAAAAAATTATATAAAAATTAAAAAAAAATTAATAAATAATTTGAATAATGTTTATAATAATTTTGGAAAAACTTTTGTAAAACATTGTTTTGGATAAAAAATTGATTTCGGTTAAAAATATGATTTTTCTTAAAAAAAAATTTAACTCTTGAGTGATTAAAAGGTTTAAATATCATGGAAAACAAGTATCCTCATTACCAAATTGTTGGAGATGAAAATTAACTATTTTATTTATAAATATATCATTTGATTTTATCATGGTTAATATAATCATAAAAAACCATAATATACGATGAAATTTTAATATACAATAATTACCACTTAGTAACATGGAAACATAATACCAATGAAGAAAAAAAATAAATAGAAATTGAAATATCGTGATGATAAATATATTTAAGTTCTTACATGTTAAAGTCATTTTATACATAACTCATAAAATAATATAGGTTCATAACATAAAATACGTCACAATAAAGGAAAATTTAGATAAGAATCCCATAATGATTATGTTACTTTTTTACCATAATACCCATGAAGTAGATATCCTAAAATTGATATTTGATTGTTAATAAATTTATCTATACTTATAATTTAATATATTAATGTGTATTATAAACCAAATATATAATAATTAGGTGGCGAATATGGAATTTGATTCAGGGAAGTAAAACAGTTAGACTAAAATCTCCTTCCACCATAGAAGTATTTTAAATCATAATCCCTAATAAATAGTTATTTCATATAATAATTCAAATACCCATAAAATAATTATTTTATTGATATAACATATCAATGAAGTAATATATTGACCACCCCATATAAATGAGTGGTAAATTTTCTTATGTCTCTCAGAAAAAATAAGGAGGCTAGAAATCTCTTTCCATAAGTTTCAACATTCATCGTAAAAATGAAAGCCACATTTATAATTAATATATTCTTATAAAACATATATTAATGATCCATGAATATATATATATCGTTCCATATTTAATTTACATATTTCATTTTTTGACATGTTTAATAATAATTGAATTTTAATGCCACATTCCCTCTCATAACATGTTTGTTTTTAGACTATATATTAATTTGATATTTTTTGTCCTCTAAATTTGATATTGTTTCAGTAATGTCCATATTTTTAAATTTTATATAAATATCGTATGTAGATAGTATATATGATTTTTGAGTAATATATAAAATATAGATATTGGTAATGAAATATATTTATCATGGAGATGGTAGGTCATACGTATTAATGGACATTGTTTTCCATATTCATCACATATAAAAATAATAAATGATAAATGATGAATCCTAATTGAGTAACTTAGCTTTGCGAGGTGGTAGTCTTTTGTACACACGAGTGACATTATAATAGACCAAAAATTTGAAATTAAAAATCAATGTGTGATATATGAATTAAATAATCATATTAATATCAACAAAGTTATATATATACTTTTAATAAATCATTATTTTTATCTGTGGGATGTGGTAATGAAAAAATTGATAACATATGTTCATGAGGAATTGGTCTACCATACATAGAAATGTAAATTTCTTATCCCATTAGATAGAAGTGGATATACTTTCAAGTCATTAACATTACATAAAAACATATCATTATATGTATTAATATGATGATATTTTATCATAATAGTTTCATAATAATTTAATGTGGTGGGTGAAAAAATAGAATAAGAATGCTTGATAAATAATGTTACCTCTTCCTCTGGTAACAACATTAGATTTTCTTCAAAAATCATCTATGGTTGGCCTTATTCCTAGAAAAAGGATACTAGGATGAGGGTAGGGACAATTTATTTGACCCCGGAAGGTAACTGTCAATCCAATTTTTTTAAATGTATAAATACTTGGCGAGATTGAGTGACCATTGTAAAATTGAGTTGGAGTAGAATTTTTATAAATTCCCAAAAGTGTTCAATAGTGTGTTATCACTTTCACGTCATGTCACTCCAAGATTGGTAAATAATAGATTTTTTCTATTACATGGTATATAAAAACATAAAACCAATGATTTTTAAAAAAAAATTCATTCCTTATCATTTATGTTGAACTCATATTTACCATATTTGTTTCCACCATAGTAACTTTTTTTCTAACCTAGTTAATTAATATTTTAGGAATAATAAAATATTTTATTCATTATATAGCATAGAAATAATGATTATAATATTTAAATAAGGTTTAATTAGTAAAAATAATTGGCTTTTATATTAATTTTATCATAATACCATGTAATGTGAAAAACCCTTGTTTTGACCTTATTCAAGATAAAAAAAATTTAAATATTTTTAGTAATAATTATTTTAAGAAAATTAGTCAACCATATTTGATAATATTTATTTTTTTGATTCATTATTTGGAATCAATTTTTAAATATTCAATCCATATGAGGTCAAAACTGTAAATTAAAATTTATCCCAAAAACATGAAAAAAGTTGTGTTTCAAGGGGAACAAGATCAAAAATTTGAAAATATTTTATTTAAAAATTTAATATAAATATGATTCCACTGATGTAAATTTTATTAATATATATGTAATTAAATTATTTTAATGTTAAATTAATTTAAAAATAAATTTTCTTTGTAAATATATGAACTGAAAATCGTGTTTTCTATTGAAATGTAGATTTTTTCATTATTCATCAAAAAATGAATATTTTCAAAAAATCTAAAACATTCTCACTAATATAAGTTTTATATTATAATTTATAAAATGAAATTTATTTTCTTAATTAAATATTCTTTGATGTATAGAATTTTTTTAAAAAAATTGTACCTAAAGGTGTCAAAAAATATTTTTCAATAATATTGTTGTTATGAATAAAATTGGATTAATTATTATCTCATGACTAGATAATACATAATAAGAATTTTAAAATTTTTATTGAATCTATAATATATATACATTTAATATAATTAAATAAATTTTTTTGAAAAAAAATTTATCTGAAATGTGTTTTTATAAAAATATATTTTTTAAAATATATTTCGTTTATTTTACAATAGTTTTAAATTTCATTCCTAAATAATTAGACACCAAAGAAATCACTTTATATACATGTTTAAACAATATATTTTTATAATTTAGTTAATATTATTCACATATTCCAATCCAATGTATATGGTATATCTATCAATTTAAATAATAAAAATTTAGAAAATGGTTTACTTAGTTTTAACTCGGTATTGGATGTAATGAATATTAAAACTAGTAATTCATATAACGAAAAAACATCTAAAAGAATAAATTAATTTTATAATATATATTTTAAATTTTTTTTGTGTGTTATATTCTACCCCCCCTCCAACTTAAAATTAAATTTCCCCTCCAAATAATTGTTTATCATTAAAGGATTATCAAATGAAAATTCCATTGTTGAAACCCACAACATAAAAAGTAATAACACAACTCCTCATAAGAAGGGATATTTGGTAACATAACGGTTTCATAATGTAACTCATAACTATTATTTCATTGGATAACATTGTGTGGTGAAAATATATAGACATTTAATAAAATAATAAATAATTATAGAGATTTATTGAAATAATTATTTAAAAGAAAGTTGGTGATTCCAATAATGTAAACAGTCATAAAACTATAATGAAATGAATAATTACAAAGTTCATTAATTTGAAAAAAAATGATAATAATAGGGAAAAAATATTTCATGATCCCATTTATAATATTGGGAATATATTTTCTATTTAAATAGATAAAAAATGAAAATATACATATTTAATATCTTTTTATATATTAGGAATCAGTTTCACCCTTTAGTTGCACCTTGATGAATTTCTTCATCATATATTAATCTAATAGATTCATTATTCATGTATAAATAATTAAATAAGATCCATTAAATACTGAAAATCCAAAAAATATATCTGTATTAATAAAAACATTTACACTATTTATTTATTATTCATAAATCATTATATGGAGAAGTAATACATTAATTAGTAAATAAAAAAAAGTTTAATATAAAACCTTCCATAAATGTTTAACCTTATGACCCTTCACGAATTCAAAATATAAAAATATTGTAAATAAATTTCACAAATTAAAAACAAATCTTCCAAATATCATTCAGTTACTTATGGTGGTCACATTGTCAGTATATGAGTACCTTGGTCATATAATCACTTGATGTTTGGAAATAGATAAATTTATTGTAAATCCTAAAAGTTAACATGAATTGTTAATTATTCCTTCAATTAACCCATTGATTATTAAACCTATTATATTGATCCAATAATTTTTTAAACTCCAACAATCCTTACAAAACCCATATTTTCAATAACTCATCTATCAGTTCTCATGTTATCTATACTATATAATTTACTTTTTCAAAATTATTCATATATTTATCTAAACTAAACAAAATTTTATCATCCCTCGAAGCATATTATTTGTTATTTACCATTTATCATTTTTACCCTAAAATATTATATATTCATTAGTTCACTATTATAGTTTATTAGTACCATTCAACAAACTCTTGAAAATCCGAATGAAAAACTTATACAAAGAAATCCATATATAGTTCATGATTCATAGAAAAAAATCCCTGGATTCCATAACATTAAAACTTCAATCCTCCCACTTCCTTCTCGAATCATTAACTATATCTCATCATATTATTCCATAATACTTCATTCCATTCATATAAAATTTGTAGACTCTTAATAATAACCAAAAATATAATTAATTATACAACCTTTTTAATTATCTTCATGAACATTACCTTTAGGAAAAAAATTACATAATTCCTATATATTAAATATTTAAAACATTAAATATTCGATTACAAGACAGGTATAAAAATAATGTCATCTGTTTCATTAACTAATCATTTAATTTTCACTCAGTAATTACATTTTTGTGACTATAATTTAAATATTCAAAGCAAATTTTTATCCATTCCAAGAATTCCATTGATTTATTTATTGAAATTATTGACTTATAAGGAATTGAATCTTCTTCTCTCTACTGTATCAACAACATGAACAATTAATGAACTATATCCTTCTCTTATTTGGTGATTATAAGATTTAAATAAGTTTTACATTATAAACAATTTTTAGTAAAAACATAATTGTGATAATCAGAATAAAATTTTCATGATCCATCATCCCATTAGGATGGTAATTAGAAAATTCACCATCAAATTAAATGACAACATAGTTTTTTCTTGTTCACACCAATCACTATAATTAAAAAATAGAGTATTTGAAACATTTACCATAATTTGGATTCAAAAAAAAATTAAAATAACTTATTAGATGACTAAATCATTCAAAAAATTATTCAGGACACATTATGTTTATCCTAGGAAATTCATAGTCGTCAAATATTTAAATACACCATGATGGTTTGTAAATAATAATTGTATTTCTAAAGCATATCCCACTAGACTTTCAAAACATGTGTGCAGAAAAGGAAAAATTTTTACACGAGTTGATGATAAAGTCCAACTCAATTCAACCCTTTTAGATTTATTACCCTTATTTACTTATTTTCTATTCCAAATCACCTTTTTTCAATCCAAAAAAGTGATGTAGATACATTGAAAATTGTTTCTCTATCCTTTAACAAAATCAAATGGAATTTTTAAATACTTTTAAACATCAATTGAATTATACGTAGACACAAACCTAGACATATCTTTATAAATATCCATATAGATCTCGCTAATTATCCCTCCTATTAGATTTCAATGTATAATTCAATGTTTCCTCTGATATAATCATTAGTGAACCATGACACTCAAGCATGAATATTAATTATTCTTAGATGTATTTCTATTATAATACAAAAATATATGTTTGAGAACTATAATAGTTAAGTTCCTTTAGAAACATGGTACACAATATTCTAATTTCATGATTGATCTTCAATTTTCAAACAATGATATCCGGCTTTAATACATTATTAAATAGAAAATACCAAAAAAAAATTCTTCATAACATAAGGAAATGAATCATGATAATGGGTATGCTCGGATTCTTAGTTCTGGAAAATAAAGGAGTTGCATAAGATTATCATAAATATATATGTATTTGAACATGATAATAACATTTGTAATCCATACCCAACATATAAAATAATATAATCTAGAGTCATTGAATAAATATATATATTCCATGAGACATGAATCAAAATAGAATTGATGATCATGTTCCTTAAGAGAATACAATTAGAATAATGAATAGATATTCTGAAAACATAAAATCATAGGGAATAATATTTCAAGTGTACTAAGGAATACATTAATAACATGTTAGTCTTGGGATAACAACTTGTGTATTTACTTTGGGCTTGGGGTAACCATATGTGTAACTTATTTTTATACCATGGGTTGACCACTATTGTACCCACCCTTATTGGTAATGGGTTATAAATCTATATACCATATAAACTAATTAAAAATTTATCATTACCCAATGAATGTCATGTGGATATAAGTCTCACCAATCACATAATAAAAATCATATATAATTGTTCCACAAGATCAGAAATGAATTCATTATATCAGAACTCGTGAAATGAAATGGGTTTCATATAAATTTCAAAAAATCATAAAAAGTGTGAAAGATAAATTATTTATAATAATTTAATTATTTCACAATTTTATAATAAATTTAAAATATTTTTCATAAAATTTTTTTGTATAAGCCATGGAAGAGAAATGGGATTCATAAATATATTTTCATCATTAACCCTTTAAAAAAATAAAAAATAAATTATCATGGATTATTATCCAAGGTAAATAATAGGTTACGTAAATAATTTTAATATTATATGGATAATAATTTTTAAATGACTCTTTGAACTTTTTTCGACAAAAATATCCATTACAATTTAAAAAAAAACTATTTTTTAAAATTATCAAAATCTCCTATTCACATTGATATCATTTATTTTAAATCTAAAACATACGATATATAGGGGAAAATAATTAATTTAAAATATATTTGAAAACATGTATCAGTTGTTTCAAATCATTTAATTAAAATAATATAGAGAAAAAATTTCATTTTGTGCATGTTAAAACCAATGTATTTTCATACATTTTTAGAGAAAGTTAGACATGATCTATTTTGAAAATGAAATATTTATTTCTTTCAAATCATTTATATAATGGTTAAAATGTGAAAAAATTTATTAAATAAATCCATGCAATATTATTAAATATATTTATGATAAAATTTCAAGAATACCATGGATTTTATATAACTATGAATTTCGATCAAAAAGACGACTTTACAAAAAAATTTCTTTTTAGACTTTCGAGTACATAAAGGATGGAAAATGAAAGGAAAATATTTTTTATCTTGACATAAAAATAATATAATAAAATTATTAATTTAATTGAGAAAGGAATAATAGTCTTCTATCATTGGAAACATAATTATAAACCATCCTGATAAAGATAAGATTATAACATAAAATCTTTAAAAAATTAGTAACATTGAAATATAAGAAATGTGAAGGAATAATATCATATGAAACATAATATAATATGAGGATAAATTAATTCATGATATTATATATCAAATGTAATTTATATACACCTCACAAAATTTTATAGGGGAAAAATAGCACATATGTCTCCAAGAAGGAAATTTTAGAGAATAATCACTTACTAAATCTATAACATTTAAACCATAAACCCCATGATAGAAGGTTCCTAAATTGAATATGAAAATAAAGTAATTTTAATTATATATATCATAAAATGAATTCATGGACATTATAGCGACCACATAATTTAATTAAGAGTTTAATATGGATTTTATATCATTGTAGTAAAAAGTTGTGCAAATATCCCCTACAACTTATGAAATCCACTAAATCTTATGCCCCAATAAATAATAAAAAACTAGTACTTTAAATATAATTAAAATAAGTATACAAATGAAATTATGTTTAATATGGGTATTATATACACCATACAAAATAAATGAGTGGTTAATTTTCATATGTCTCTCCGAAAAAAATATAGAATATAAATCCCATACATAAGTCTCATATTTATATATTTACATTTGATCCTCATGTATAATAAATATAATTTAATTATAAATCTATTTCATAACATTATATATATATATATCATTTTTTATACTATTTTCATTTTACCTTTTATTACACATTTATTATAAATTCTGTAGTAATGTCACATATCATGAAATAACTAATTTTTTTTAATGTTAGTTCCAAATTTTTATTTTTGGTCATCTTAATTTGATCATTGTTCCAAAATTTTAAAAATTTTATACAAAAGGGATTTGAAAAATATCCTTCTATGTTCATATATATGATCAATCTAAGGATTCTAGAATGAGACTAATGAATTTTGTATGTTATTTGGGAGGGTCTTGGCTGATTAAAATGTCTACATATGTGTGAATAACTAAGGATAATGAGTTCCCATTTATAATTGAGGAGGGGTGGTGTTTTGATAAATAACCATAATAATTCAATAATGGGAATTCATTATCACCTCTACTAGGAAATAGTTGAAAAATAATATATTAAAGGTATTCTATTGTTGTTACACACCAAAAAAATTAAATAAAACACATTTTTTTAACATTTCAATCCATTGACTGTATTTTTTAGCACCTTTAAAATTTTTATTTTCAACGCTTTCACTAGTTTTTTAACATTTGTAATATATCCTTAATTCTTATAATAAAATTATAAATATGGAATAATTTATTACTAATGATTATAAATATTAAACAATAATAATTAAATAAAAACTCTTGGTCTGTGGAATATTAATTTTGACACAAACTAATGTATCTTGAAAAAATCAAGTTTAAGATTATTCATTATAATTAATTTATTTTATTTTCATGAATTATTATTTAAAAAAATAAGTTCAAAATTTTTAATAATAATTATAGTTATAATTAAAAATAAAAAACTAATTTTTATAAATTAAATAAAAATAATATAAATATTTTGAGTAAAAATTAATCTTCTAGCTGTAATGATAATGTGGGGTTCAAAAGAAAAATATTCACAAAGAATAAAATTTCAATATAAAAAAAATAAATTTGAAAATAATTACGGTGACCAAAATCAGATTAATAGATACATAATTTTTAAAATTTTAATTTCAAACAATATTAATATATAATTTTACTTTATTAATAATATAAACAGAAAAGTTTTTTTACTAAAAATTCAGTTCATAATTATCCATCAGGAAATGAAACATTTCAAAAAGAATCCCAAAAGATAAAACTATTAATTTATTTATATTCTGATTTTGAAAAGTAATATTATTTTCTCATATATATTTTCTAAAATATTAAAATATTATTTTCATATAAGTGTGAAAAAATTTGAAAAAATTTCTTTTTTAAAAAATCATTTTGAAAAAATAAAAATATATTCATTATTATCCATTTTCTAGAAATCACGTATGAATAATTTTAAGTGACTATTTCAGTATATATTATATAAATCTCATTAAAATAATTCAACAAAACCATTTTTTAAAATTATTGAGGTAAAAAATTATCTATATTAAAATAATTTTCTTGAAAATTATTTCATTTGTTATTATTTTTTTAATTTTCATTTTTAAATTAATTGGTCAACTAAGTTGTAATTTTATATTAATTTTTAAACCTTATATATTCAAAATTTAGTCAATCATATCCCTACAATATATTATAAGGGTTATGATATTACTATCATTTTAAATAATAGTATTTTAATAGTATGATTTTTTTTTTGATTTTTTTGATTCTTATAATGAATGTTAAACTCTATGTTTTATTTAACAAAAAAATTTACAAATATTAAATTCATTTGAAAATAAATATTTTTTTAAATATTTGGATATTACATAATTTTCCTAAACAATATCTATAAAAATCTAGATTCCAGCAGTTAGAGAGCCTCTGACATTTCGGTTGGTAGATATTGCAACATAGTCTAAATATGCCTTAATCCAATTTCTTCTACCATTACATTGGTCTGATTAAGAGAAATAAAATCCTCAAGGAGTAATTAGTTTAGTTGTTTTGTAGAACTATATTACCAACATGATACCCATTTAACATTGATAAATATAAAATAAAACATGATTTATTATAAAATATAATCTATTGCATCCATGAAATACAATTCAATGATTTCATCTTCATGTCTTTAAGAATTAAAACAAACGATGGGTGGTGTCAAATATTGGGTAATTGTAATTATACTAAACGAATAAGTGAATCAATGAGAATAAACATCATGGAAAGGTAAATAACAATTCACAAATTCCATATAAATATATGTATATAAAATAATCACAATGGAACGGTAGATATTTGAAACATATTCCATTTAATCAATAAACTGATAAAGAAATGAATCCATAGATATTATAAAAGATAAAAACTAAAGGAAAATAATAATAATGGAAATTATTAGTTATAGGATTACATGTTTTCAAAAACATTATACCTTTACTATCATGATCTATTCTCCGAACAGTTTAAACTACTCGGATTTGTTCAACTGATTTATCTCATTAGACTATTGATGCCTCGTGGGGCATGAATTAACTAGTCCCTAATCGGTTGATCATTCATTAAACAGTCCATAACCCATAGGTAAGAAATTAAACTATCACCCACATTCATCAGTCATGTATAAATCATTCTTCATATATCATATAATTGATTTAAATTCATACATACAGTTGCATATCAAATATCAGTATTGAATTGAGGGTACAAATTTATCTTTATTACACCAATAAATAATGAAACATTAAAAAACATTATGTAAAAATGATATATGTGTTATGAAATAGTAATACACATCAAGAAATAATATGCATTTAAAAAATAATTATAATTTTCACTTAAAAATTACTACAAGAATGTGATTGTTTTATGATAATGTTAACAATAACATAAGACTGTGATATTGCAGGAAAACTTTTACAAGTTAGTAATATCAGGTTAAAAACCACTTGGATGAGATAATTAAAATAAAAACCTTAATTACTCCTAAGTTAATATGATTCATGATAAAATATATCAAAAGTTTTAGTATATACACCACACACAAATGATTAAGTGGTGAATATGACATTTATCCCACATATGTATAATGTGTGATGAAAATCCCTTAGATAATGCTATTATTTTGTTGAAAGATAACTACCACATGTATAATAGATTTAATAAGATTATTGACATATAATATAACCATATTAATTTTATATGATCATATAATATCTTCTTATAATATTTTTACCTTTTGGAAATAATTTTTCATCCATCCGACATTACGTATTTTTATTAATAGATGAGGAGGTGCCCCAAAATTTTAAGGGGGTTAAAAATAATAGGGACAAAGTGAATCACCCTTTACAAGGATAACACATCCATAGATAAGGGATCCATGGGATGTAAAAATGAATCCATAATTATTAGTGGTTGTCTAGGAGGATAAAAAGTTAGGCACATTATTGACTTCCTAATGTCTATGAGATATATCCATGTCACTGTATAGAAACCTTTTAATTTGAGAACAAAATTGGTTATCAACCATGGGATAATTATTTCATTATATATGGCCTTATATAATATAATTGGATTTATCTCCACAGAATTCCGATGTATACTGTGAGAGTTGATAATATCAAGACCTGTGATCATGGTTGTAGCATCAGTTCTGAGAGTGTCTCCCTATCAACAGATGACACAAAATTCTGGAATTATTGAACATGTTCGGTCGTGAACCAACCCCCAACCAAGAATAAAACCATTACTACCTAATCCACCAAAATTTAGATTAGGACCCTTGTTTGGGGGATTCCATCACACTCTGTTACCATGCTAGTTTGGCATTTTGTGGGGCCTTCTGTTCTGTATGAGGGATCAGATGGATGAACAATATTCCCATTATTTAATATGAATGAAACATTATACCACTCTAGAACAATGATTGACCACCATATCCATACATGAGATCACAATAACACCCTGTCCCACCCTATTATTATTTTTAAAATGTTCTAGAAACCAACCGTAAAAAATGAGGTCTGAGCATTGTGGTCGGGGTTATTTCTGGTTGTTTTATGAATCCATGTGTGATGGATATTCTATCCTATAAGAAACTAAAACAGTCCTCAAATTAAAATGTAGAAACACTTCCATATAGTGGATACCCACTCTCCTATGATGAACATGTTATAAGTTGATTGGACTTATGGCTTATAATAGAATATGCCCATAGAGATGCTTTAAATACCATGGAATTACACCATATCATCAGTTGGAAGATCAGGGTTATGAAAATATAAAACAATAAGGTTTATATTTGATAAAATATCATTACACTAGTGAGATAACCCCCACGATTCATGGTTGGAGATAGTGTATAGTGTCAGTTAACAATCACTCTTTATTTTCATTATTTCTAGTGTTAACTGCGATGACATTCAAGCTGGTTTTGAATGGTAATTTTTCTTTCAATTAATTATGTAATTATTTAAAATTATCTCGAATTTAATACAAGATTTAAAAATAACATATATTTAGTATATATCAATTTGTGAAATCCATAAAATTTTCATATGGGAAATCAAGTTCACCATTAATTGAGATGGTATTCAGTATGTATGCATAAATCCTAATTCCATTTCATTGGACTATTTCAAAGGAATATTATTTATATATATATATATTATCATTACAGTATCAAATTTTTTTCGTTAATGACTCGTATATTTTTCTAAACCACCATTAATTCAATAAATGTATTAATTGAACGAATCACATAGCTTTAATGAGACATAAGTGCACACATCCACAAATGTAGTTATCCTATTCTCACAAAATGGAAATCAAAATGGTACGTGATATATAAATTTTATAGAAGCATAAATACATCATATATATCATATATATCATATGTTAACTATAAATACACAATTATTATATCCTTGAATTGTTATAATAAATTATTAAATGACATTAGTCCGTGAGGCGGTAGTCATCCGTTCAAATGAATTAAGATTCTGTATATTATTTGATGGATGTCAGTGAAAGTATAGGTATAACTCATAAAAACACATTATTAATATATTAAATATAATAATGTTAGTATATAATCATTATATAAAAATAATAGACTGGTGGAGAAGTAAAGGAAATAATAGTGA
The DNA here is from genome assembly GCA_963277665.1 of Viscum album. NCBI lineage: Eukaryota > Viridiplantae > Streptophyta > Magnoliopsida > Santalales > Viscaceae > Viscum > Viscum album. The sequence continues at coordinate 535,377,035 of OY728141.1, read as the reverse complement.
TCGGTGATGAACATTACCACTTATTTGGGTAACTCCTTTTTGTTTAAAAATTTCCATTAATGGTTGGATACCATCCAAAGTATAACATAATAAGATGCGTCTATGGACTTTTTGTATATTTGGTCATATTTCTAATGAGGCAAATGGCATGGTATGTGTGAATACGTGGGGGGAGTGAATGACTTTTGATAGTGGATGGTGAGTGGATTTCCTAATAATATGAAAAAGTAAACACTACTGGGAGGTCTCCATTACCTAACATGTCTAAAATATTAGAATATAATATAGTTGTTTGACTTTAAGGTCAATCCCATCATCCACCTCACAAAAATAAGTGATTTTTTATAATTTTTTTCTATTAACCTCTATGTTTCCCCACTTTAACCATTTTTTTATTTTGTTAAGGTAAAATGGTTTCTACCAGTTGTAATTGCACCATTAGGGATAAATTAATGTGTACTTTTTCATAAAACATATAAACACTTAATTATATATCTTATAACTAATTTGAAAAATTAAAAACCCTTGATTTATGGAATAAATTTTAAAACAAGATCATGTAACACGCCAAAATGATGTCTTAACCTAAAATGTGCGAACAATGTTTTTACTTTTTAGGGATCAAAATGTTCATTATAAAATATCAATTGGTATGTAAATAGAAAATATTTTTATATATATTAACATTTAAAAATAATTTAGAAGAATATAAGACTTCTATTAAATTTTAAATCTTTATATAAAATAACCTTTTTTATAAAATAAAAGTAACGCCAGTTTTTGACATTATTTATTATCATTAAATTTAAAAATATCACAAAAATGATATAATTAAAATATATTTAGTTCACAACTGTGTAGCAGGAAATTTCCATCTTTATAAATAAGAGTAAAATTAATACAATCAATTTTCATCACTTTTAATAATTTTAGTATCATTAATATTTTAAAAATTATTAACCAAGAAATAAACGTGTTGGTATTTCTTATAAATTATATGTACAAATTTATCTATAAATATTAATGTTAAATATTATAATAAAAATGACACATTTTTCTTTCAAAATGAATTATATAAACAAAAATATGCTATTTTTTCCATATCCCATGGATTTATAAATGTTAATGGTAAGGGTGGTTCATTTAATGTATTTTTCCTTACAAAACATTTTATATTGGTCAAATTCATATAATATATTCTAAATAAATCATTATATTAAAACTAGTATGGTATATGGTGAAAATATGGGATGAACATTGATTTCTGAAATGATTCATGGTCATTCTCCCCATTAATATTAATTTTTATCCACTACATTGCCTAATTGTTTCATTATTCACTTTAATGATTATTAATAACTTTTAAAAATTATTAGTTTTAAAAAAATTATGTTTATATTTTTAAATTATTAATATTATACTAATTAAAACTATATAAATCTTCTATCCAAATCTGATTCACAAATATGGGAATATTATATTTAATTCTAATACTGTATAAAAATATTTTAACTGTATAAATTGGAATAACATATGTATAATTGTAATCTTGTTACCTTAAAAACAAATTTAAAATACAAATTAAATTTAATAATTTTTTAAAAGAAAAGGTTTTTTTCAAATAATGTATAGTATCTTCCACTATTCTCCCATTAGAAACATCTCATTACTATACATAAAAATTACTAAAATATAATATTTACATTTTTAATTAGAATATGAACATTACTCTTACAAAATATATATATATAAAAGGATCAAAAAAATTTATAATTGGTATGCTATTAAATGTTGGTAAAACAAAATTTATAAAATATAGCTTTTTACTTATAAAAAATTATTTGTTTAGATAAAATGTATATCAAAATTATTGGATTAATGTAATAACATTTGATAGAATATACAATATAAAAAAGTATCATAATGTTTATGGATTTTATATACACTTATATGCATGGACTTTATCATTTTCTAAACTATAAAAGAAACTCAGTATTATGTGTAATAGAATCCAACTATGTGTTGTGAATAAAGAAAGATAGGAAAAAATTAAAATTACTCAAATATAAAAATATTTTAATTAAATGTGTTGTTTCATTCACCACGTAATGGATAAATTATATCCTTATAATAAAATAAAATTTGATAACTAAGGGATTGGTATTTAAAACTATTGTTTCTAAAAACCCACATCGTAAATATGGTTAATAACTCATATTCATAATAATAGTGAATATAAAATGTGATGGTCACCACCAAACTAAGAATTAAAATAGAAGAAATTTTGTGAATACATGGACCACAAATAGAAATACAACTATTATGATTTGATAGAAAGTGTTATAGATCTTATTTAGCTTAATTTTGATGACCACAAACACATAAACCAAATTTAGGGAAAAGGTCATTAATATCTTTATAAATGATGATAATATGGAATTATTTTTTGTTCCATGAGTAATTTACAATGAAATTATGAATTATTTAACTCTCTAATAATATATGTTACTATATGATTCTATTTGATAAACACAATATTATCCTTTATTTATGTCACAACCCATTTCAACTTCATTTCTTATCACATATTTCATCATATAGTGTTGTAAATCATTAGCCTCTAAAACATCATCGAAAGATAAACATAATCCATTTCATAAATGATTATCCTTTAGAAAATATTATTACCCAATACTTAATAAATAATGTCACTGAATTTTGAAAATTAACATACCATGCATCATGAATTTTGTCGTAATTGGAACATACCAAACATGTTAACACCCTCTCATGTGATCTCTTGAAATTTAATAATATTATCAATTACCATAATAATTTTTTGAAAAAATGTATTCTTCTATATTATTTTAGTATAACATGAATAATTGGATATATAACATAATATAAACAAATTTAAAACTCAATGGATGACTTCTTGAAACCCTTTTTCAACAAACCGTTAATCAGTTCCTTCGTAGTCAGTACAATCCAATTTATATTATCCAGATCAATAAAATCATTATTCCAGCATCATTATATATTTATTAGGATCATGTTAAGTGTTTTATTTCCCTAAACCATATGTTTTCCAATATTATCAACATGTAAGTATATAGTTTTTCTTGGGCATCAATAAAATTCTACAATTTATTTTAAATAATTTATTAATGATTACTATAGTGCAATCCTCATATATTTGATAATTTTTTAAAACATAAAATCATTGATAGAATAATGAAATCAAACAATGATTTAATTCAAACTTATTAACATAAATAATTCATCTTTATACATGTTAATAGCATAATATTTACCATGATTCATTATCTTCTTCTAATGTGTGGTCTCTTGAAACTTGGGGAATTTATTTGCATGACGCCATATTTCACTACAGTTGAATCACTAAATAATAGTTTTCTATTTCATATCTATTCCTTATTTTCCTTGATTATCTTAATATATTCACTTATAACAAAATTCTATTTCCCACCATCATATACATTTAGGTTTTCTTCGAAGGTACACATGTGGGAAAATCATTCTTTCCCTTCTTCCATTTATTGATATTTTTTCCAGTTTCCCTCTTTATCTCATTATTTTCTAGGAAGCTATAATACATGTAGATTTATTTATCTTGATCCCTACCAGATGATATTATATACCCATATTGTGAGACTTCTTAGGATATTATATCCCTTAAAATTATTTTCCTAAGATCATAAAATATATATCCCTTCTAACTCTTTGGATCGTATGCATTAGTGAGGTTTTGATTACTACATTTAGGTTCCATTTATAAATCAATAAATAAGATATATTAGATCTTAAAATTATGTAACATGATCTATAACAAAAAACTATTGAAATACATATCATAAATTGAAAAATTTATACATAGCTTAATTAATAATAATAAACATGGTTTCTTTGTTATTTTATTCTATACATATCCCCAATGTATGACTTAGGTTTGTGTTCGATAGTCTATGATTTCCTATGTATAGTTTCCAAGGATAGTACTAATCTTACTTTGATACCAACTATAGTGACACAACCCCAATAATCCATAGTTAGTGTCTACTACCGTTATATTCGAATTCTTCAATTGAAACAAATATTAATCGACTGATCAACAAAGTAGTTTTAGAAGACCGGATTACATTAATGATACCCGTAATACATTAGGAAATAGAAAATAAAACATTATACATAATATTATTAACTGAAATGAATCCTTCAATTGTAATTCTAATATTTCTTCTTTATATTATGGGGAAAAGAGACAGAATTAAGGTTAGCGAAAGCTATTAATAAGGGTATGTTTAACAAAATCAATAATGAATCAATGAGACTAACCATCACGGAAAGAAAAATAAGACATAAAATATTCCATATAAATATCTAGATATGAAATAATCAGTATGGAATAAAATATGACTGAAACACATTCCATTTAATCAATAAACATTGAATGAAATGCATCCATATATGATGTCAAAGGAGACATCTCATAGAAAATAAAAATAATGGAATTCTAAATAATGGAAATTATTAATTATTTTATTTTAGGTTTCCCAAACACATAATAAATTTACATTAAAATATTTAATATCCATATAGTATAAAAACACTATTCTGGTCAGCTGATTTGTCTCATTTACTTCCAGTGCATCATGGGGCTTACATTAACTGGTCCACAACCCTTGAATCATGAATTAACCTCTCCCCAAGATTTATGGATTGAATTAACTAGTCCACATACCAATTTTTTCCAAATTATCTTTCATACATATAATAATCAATTTTTATTAATAAAAAATTTCCCATATCAAATAGACTTATTGAGTAAGGGTTATATATTCGGAAATATTTCTCAGTAAATCAAATAACATTAAGAGTAAAAACTATATTTAAAATTCGAAAAAAAATTAAAATATAATAATATACTCTATAAAAGTATATATATATTAAAAATAATTATATTTTAAAAAGAAATATCTTTACCAAAATGTGATTTTTTAAGTGAATGTGAATAATCTCAAAATAAAGTGAGATTGCTAGATAACTTTTACCATTTGATAATTTTCATTTTAAAACCCCATTTATGGGATCATTAAATGTAATAAATTAAATAATATGAATATTATATGATTCATTATATGATATATTAATAAGAATAGTATATAGACAAAAAGGTACTATGTGGGGAATATAAAATTTATCTCTTTAATGTTAAAAGTGAAATGAATATCCCTTAACTTTCACTATATTTGGTTAAAATATATTTAACATTATTTATAATGGTTTTATGAATACTATTTAATTATAAAATAACCCTATAAATATTTATTACTTCATATATTACCTTATTATATTATCTTCTAATGCATTTTTTAATAATCTTTCATTATTTTAAATACATCGGGTAATAATTTCCTTGTTTCTCATGTATGTTATGACTTATTATTACAATTCCAAAACATTAAGTAATGATTTAAACATCTAAATAATGTATAATATGATGTATATGATAGATATATTTATTAAATTTTAATTTATATTAACCTATAAACGATGGAGAGTGAAAATTAAAAGGATTATTGTTATAGATAGTAGGTTATACGTACGCATGAAAGGTACTTCATTTTTATTGTCAAATTTAAAATTTATTTTATATATATATTAATTATAATTAAATTATAATATTTATGTAATATATGTCACATTTTTTTTTAATCCATCTTTAATAGATTATGTGTATAGCATAAAGGAATCTTCTCTCATTGAGTAGGTGGTCGTCCACAAGCCCACAAGTGAAGTTATCGTATTCACACAAAATAGAAATCATCAAGGTATGGGGTATATTGAAATTAAATAATAATAAATAAAAATTAAATATCATATATATCATATATAACTTATAAACCCATTATTATCCCAACCATGAATAGTAGTAATGGAATAACGAATGACATCAATCCATAAGGCGGTTTTCTGTCATACACACAAATGATGATCTCATATCCAATTTTATGGACATCTGAGAAAGTATAGGTTAAAATATAATCATAAAAAAATCTGATTATAATTTAAATTATGATTTTATTATATAAAATTTATATAAAAACAACTTAAGGTGTATAAATGTTAATGAAACAAAAGTGATCATTATAGCATGTTACCTTTTATTCAGGTAACTCATTTTTGTTTATACCAAAATGCATCCTTTGTTTGATTTATTCCACAATTAACACTTCTAGGATGACTGGAATAATTTTTTTGAGCTTATTGGGGTAGATTTGGGATGATGTGAATATCTTGTGAGGTGTTAATTAAGTGGGGGAGTGAATCAGTTTTTATGTTATAGGGGAAGTGAATTTTTTTGTAAATATAAAAATGAAAACACTATTGTGAGGTCTCACATAACACAGGTGTCTAAAAGTTTTACAATTAGAAGATTAATTTCAATATATGGTATATAAAAACATTCATTACACAAAATTTAGTTCATTTTTTTAATTGTGTTCTTTAACATCAGTATATCACAACTTTTAACTTTTTGTTTTTTATTAAGATAAAATGTTTTCTAAACATTGAAATTTATACCTTAGGACAAAATTAATTTGATACTAGCTACAAAATATATATACCCCCCAAATTATAAATATTATATATAATTTTATAAATATTAATTATATGTTTGTTGGAAATTAATTTTAAAACAAGCGCATTTAATGCACAAAAACAAGACTTTCACCTGAACCGTAGTAATAATGAGTTTACTATTTAGGGTTAAAGATGTTCATTATAAAAAATAAATTGGTCCATTAATATAACTTAATTATACTTATTATCTTTTTAAAAAAATAGAATGATGAAAATAATTTTAGTACATTTTAAATAAATAAATAAAGTATCGTTTTTTAAAAAATAACATAAATTTCAATTTTACAATTTCTTTACATAATTTAAAAATGAAAATATCATAAAATTTATTTATTTAAAATATATTAGTATCATATCTATTTAAAAATACTTAATCTTCTTTAAAAATAAGCTGACATAACAATTCAATCAATTTTATTCATTTTTTAATTTTTTAGTATCATTTATTTTATTTTAATTCTAAACAAATAAATATTATGTTGGCATTTCTTATGAATTTGAAGTTATTGTTTTATCTCTAAAAAATTATTATTAAAACTTTTGATACCAAATTACTCATTTTTATTTAAAAATTATATGTTTAATGTAAAATATGATGTTTCTTCAATATTTCAATGCTTTATAAATGTTAAATGGAATGAAGGTTACTTTTTTTCAATTTCCTTACATAAATTATTATATAGGTCACAATAGTGGAATATGGTCACAATAATAAAATTATAAGAAATTGGGAATATAGTATAAATGTGGCTATAAAATGGATTCTTGATATTTTCCTAAGTGGTTCTTCCCCATTAGATTATTGTTTGTTCTCAATGTAAACTAATATTAACCACAATCGCAGTACTAAAGGATAATTTCTTTAAATAATAAGTTTTTTAAAAAAACTATATTGATATTATTAGATTATAAATATTAAAATTAATAAAAATATATATATCCATTTTTCCAAATTATATTTATATAAGCGGGAAAAATAAATTTAATGCTAATCCAGAAGACATTGCGAGAAACTGGGGTTTTAAAGTGATAAATGGTCAAATGTTCTTTGTGATTTTATATTTAAATTAAATATAAATTTTTTTCCTATAACTTATATTGGTTCAATATATGTATAATATTTCTATTTTCAGATTAAAATATATTTAAAATGTTATTTAACATTAATAATTATTTTAATGAAAATGATTTTTTCAAATAAAATGCAATATTTATCACTATTCATCCAAAAAGAAAACTTCTCCTAACAATAAAAAAATCATAGTAACCTAATTTTTTCCTTCTTAATTAAAAAAGAATTTTATTTTGACCATAAAAATTTATAAAATGGTATGATATTATTTTTAAAAGTGATTTCCCTTTAAAATGTGGAAAAATACATTTAAGAGAATATATCTTTTTTTGCGTAATGCTGGATCAGTTTTTATAATATGTCAATCAAATCCATTTTTTATGAAAAATAATAATTGAACATATAATATAATAATAAATATTTCAAAAAGTCTCTGGTTTTTATATACAATTATATTCTTGGCCTTTAGTGTCATATATGATATTGAAAGAAATTAGTATTGTGTGTAACACAATCCAACATATTATTGCATATAAAGAAATCTAGAACTGAAATTAAATTTATTATAAACGGATAATAGTGTAAAATATTGTGGTTTTATAGGAGACACTGGATAAAATATACATTGTAATACATAAATATATATATATATATGGCTTCTTGCACCATTTTCAAGATGGTGGGCTTCAATAAGCTAGTAGGTTAGCTGGATAGTAGATATTACCTGGAAGTAGTGGTCATCGAGTAGTTAGTGGAATCAAGTTGGTCCATGTAAATTTTGTTTTAAACATAATTAAATTCTATTGAATCCCTTTATTAACCTGTTAATCACTTGTTTTGAACCACATTTTACCAATGCTATGGTAGAGTCTCCCCCTTGGTGTTCAAACCTCCTTTAATATTCTTTACATGGATGTTTTTTCTATAGTTTGGTGGGTTATCATATTTAAAATTCTATAATATATCTATACCCATTTATCTATTTTATTTTATATTTTAAAGTATTTATATGATATTTTAATTTTATCTATTTATCATGTTATGATCCTTCTCCAATATCTTCTAGATCCATTACCAGATTTTTTCAGGTGGTCAGATATATTGTCAATTATGGTGGTGAACATATGATTATTGAGGTATGTATTTATCTTCCCTCATCTATGTCCTATTTCTTATTGAACAGTTTTTTTGGTTTTGGGAATATTTATTTGGTCATATTATCTCTTTCACATGTGATCTATTTCATTCTAGTGTGTGGATCCCATTATAGGTGGTATCAATCCCGAGTTTGAGATTGGTGATTTGGTCTCATTTTTATATACTACGAACGATGAATTTTTTTTGTTTTATAAATGGTTTTATAAAAAAAAATTACAATATCTGTAAATTTATTTATTTCATTTTGTAAATATACTTCTCTGGTAAATGTTTTTCTACCCAACATTTGGGTATAAGAAATTTGTCCCCAATTAATTGGAAAATTGAATAGGAAACTGATATTTAAAATTATTATGAAATTTTTGTCATATAATGTTTTGGATGAATATATATTTTTGAATTTTTTTTGTAAAATGTGTTTTTAAAATTTAAAGGTTGTTCTATATATGTTTCATGATAGATCCTAGGGTATTTAGGTGAAGATTTTTTATTGGTCCTTTTCCATTGAAAGAGTAATATGATTGAATTTATAGGGCCATCTTCAATTCATAAATCATAAATTCAATGACTCTAGGAACACGATCTGTACATTGTATGGTTTTTTAAATTCTATTATGTTCTTCCATCACATGATTATGGACTCATTGACATTAGGGACATTAGTGAACACAATTTGTTGATTGTTATTGAGGTATGAGTGGATTATCTATCCTATACATTATTTCACTATAAGGGATTACTCGTGTTCATTAGATTTGTAATATTTTGGATTTGATATGATATGACACATGATTTTATATTTGTAAATGTTTTACTAAATGTATAGTTTTAGAATTTATTACCTAGTTTTGTGAATGAATTTAAAAAAGGTGAATTAATTATCATGGTTTTGATATAATATTGTGTTAATTATTTTCATTGAGTGATTTCATTTAAATTTGTCATATTGGGATTATTGTATTGATAATTTTTTTGGATCACCTTTGTGGTATCCTATTGATCCTATATATCTCATCTCCCACACACTCCCTAATGACTATATAAATGATGTTTCATATAATATAAGAATGGGAAATAGTTCATGGTGAGGCGGTAAGGTGCTGAGGTTTTTGGGTCGACCAGGAATGGGTTGCTGGTGGTGAGACCATGTTATATTTTCCACATGTCACATGGAGTGTTTGTGTATTGTATTAGGTTTCCTTTATTTTTTTAGACATGGAAATTGGTTTAATACTCCTGCAATTGGTTATATCATGACCATTTTCAGTATTTATATAATGGAGTTTTTCTATTGTTGATTAATTTATATAAATATATTTCATATATCTTGTTTTTGGTTGAAAAAATAACCCCTAGTAATTTTTGTTTCTCATCTATCGATCTCCAGCCTATAGAGATTGGGAATTCCATTTGGTCCTTTCCATGGTCTCATTTAGAGCCTAGTTCGATAGATTATATAGAATGAGAATTATAAATTTTTTTTATTAGTGAGTGGTAATGCTCCCTGATGGTATGTTTGTAGACAAAAGATAGTATTTTTAGTACTAGAGAAGTATAATGCAATCAGTTATCAGTCAGTGCTTACTGCTATGAGCTATAACCCACCATAGGATATTGGGTTGTTTGTCTATTGAATTGGGTTTGGAATATTATCTCATTTTATTCTCTTTATCTACTAGTGTTATCTAATATTATATCATTGTCTGATAGATCCCTTTTATTTTGAGAATATGGAAACATTCCCAATGGTATTACTTCTATGGGTTCATTATGAAATGCTAGTGAATGATATTATTATAATAAATCAACCTCTATAACAGAGTCTCTTACATTCTATTATACCTGAAGTTTGAGTCATGAACTATAATGTATAACCTATTATAATCCATGATGATGACATTTTACAAATTTATATAGGATATAGTGATAAAACGTGAGATTTATTATGTTTTAATCACCTATTCATTAAGGGTTTGGGTGATTGTAAAACATTAAAACACGAGAGTCATATCATGTGTTGGGGGGATTCCATGGTTTAGGAAAACATATTTTTGTTCCTTGAGTGGAAGGGAATCAAGACCATCTTCATTCAGTTTTTCATCCACGAATATCTAATGACAGTAATGTAATTGATGTTCCTGAATTTATCGGACGGGGGAGTTTTGTGATAGATGACACCTAAATTTTTATGGTTTTGGTTAATTATTCTCTTGAGGTGGTAATTAATGGTAGGCTTAGTGCACAAAAATAATTACTATGTTTGTTGCTACATAACCTTATTAGAAAATATATATTTAGTAATTCATATCAACCAAAAAACATTCATTGATCACCTATAAGTTATTTAAAAATATAATATTTATGAAATCAAAATTATAAAAAAAAATTAAAACGACATTTATTTTTCAAATGTCCCCCTCATTGATGTTTCATACAAAATGGGAACTCTATGGAATAAAATAGTTACACAAAAATTGTGGGTTTAGATATGTAAATAATACACAATAATATTTCTAATACATTTTAAATTATATGTCATGTTTATAAATATTTCAAATCCTAGAGATAAAATTTTATAATACTTATTTCTGAGTAAAATTCTATTAATGGTTTTACAACTAGATTATAATCATCATTATTAAATGATATAGAAATATCATTTTTATCTAACTATGATGAAAGAATATAAATGTTTAATGTATGTTTTGAAATTATATAATTTTCATTATATAGTTATAACATGGAATATTCAGTCTTTTGTCACTTTATTTTTCATTTTCTCTTGTTAATTATCATAAATAATAACTTATTAATAACTATTTTTAAAATCCTCATCATATGGAATTAAAATTTATCTTTGAAAATATGTATACAATACATATCAATATATTTGAGATCATTATCATTAAATTTTATGTTTGTAAGGGTTTCAATAGATACCTTCTCCATGTATCACTTGTTTTTATTTAAAATTCCAATATTAAACTGTAAAATAAAAATTTACACTAATACTATCATTAGAATTTTCTGCTATACATATACTCTATATATCTCATGATTTCAATAATTTGATTTCTTTTTTCTCATCGTACTTCTATTATATTATATTAATATTATTAATCATCAATATATATATATACTAAATTACCTAGGTTTCATACACTATTGAAAAAAAAATCAAATTGTCTTTATTATCAGATCATTTATTTTGATTTTTCATATACATGTAAGAAAATAAATTTATTCCAAAAATTATATTCATCTTATAACCAAAACGAGTAAACTAATTCACACTTCACAATGAGGTACGCTAATTTTATTGAACAAAATGTATTATTCTTTTATTTTTATGATTAAGATAAATGTATCAAATGGGTAAGATTTCTTAGTAGTATTAATAGATGTATAAGTAAAAGAAACAATTTTTTATTTTTTTTCCTTTTTAAAGAATCATATTTTAATACTATAATAAATCGTACAAATTAAAATACTATCATCTAAAAATATTTCAATGTTATTTTGTATCATCTATTGATGTGATCATGGATCCCCATTCCTTATGAAATATGTCAAATATCACTTTTATAAAATTATCATTTGAGAAATATTTTCAACCAAGATATTCTAAATAAATCATACTTATTATATAATATTGATGTATTTTAGTAATTATTTACCTCAGTATAAAATAAAACCCTTTATAATATCCCTACAAGGTTTCTATTCAATTTTCCAAAAATATTATAGCTTATATAATGATTATCATTTATCATCATCAATATTTCCCCATTTGAAATATGAGATAAGAATATAATCAGTTATTATTATGGAATATGAAATGATATGACAAATTAAATAATTATGATGATATTAATAATTATACTCTTCACAATATGTTATAAATTACATATTTCGAATTATATAACATAAATTCATCATAACATTGATTTCAACCTAATTGTTTGTAAAAAAATCTATATATTCTATAATAATAGTATCTATAATCATCAACATCTTTGATTATTGATCAATTATGATTATGATTCTAAAGAGCACTGATAGAAAATGATACCAATTTTATGGGAAATACTATTTTATACAAATAGTACCAGTGTTTGAGATATATTTTAAGAATCTTTCTATAATAAAATACATTGGATCATAAAATTATTAAATATAATATAATAGGGTGTCTTATTTTTAGTTTATAAAATTCAAATATAAAATTATCCCAACACCACTAATAATTATAATTATAATAATAATTTTACTTTTACGCCTTGATACTCAATAAAATTTTTTTTAATAATGAATATAATATATTCTAAATATCCGAAACAAAAATATATAATACTTTTGACAATAAAAATAAAATAAATAAAATATGTTTTATTATATAACAAAAATATATATATGAATATTCCTCATATTTTTAACACATTATACTTAAGTGATAATTATGTCTATGATCTCAAATTTAGGTGTCCGTAATATATCCTTTTGTAAGGCCTTTCTTCCAATTTTATGATTCCCTCAATAGAAGGAATTGAACAAACATTTTTTTCCCATCCATAAGAACCCTTGACCAATCTGATCCGGAAATCCCAATGGTTCTATTCCCAATATCCTGCAATCCACAATATCTATGAAAAAAATGAGCTACATGGAAATTTAATGCATTTAAATAGGTAAGACCATAAATGATTCCTTAACAAAACACTCAAAAAAAATAATTAATATCGATTCTTAGTTAAAATTTGCTAAAATATATCAAAGGAAAAATAATATCTTGTTCTAGAAAAATATTGAAAATGATTATTCACATTAAGGTTTCACATCAATTTATTGATGATTTCTAATAATGTGATTTAAAAATTCTCTTGGACAAATCCAATGTCATCGAATGAATACCTTCTCCACCTAACAGCTATATTCAACCTAAATATTATTATTTTTTACCATTACAGTCCATAAATTGAAATATATGGTAGAAATGAAAATAATCATCTTGTAAACTTTTTAGGTCCTTATTTTATAGTTATAAAAAATATTTTACTCATAGACATGTATCCCTTCATCTGATGAAGTCTATCCCTTATAAATTTCATTTATCTATTTGATTGACTTCATTTACTCTACCTAATATAATTTTTAAACTTTTAAATATAATAGAATTCGTACATTTATTCCCAATATAAAATTTAAATATTTATCAGTTATATTTTCAAATGATGTATTTTAGATATTATATCTTTTCTTTATTTAGTAAATTAGAATTATTTCATATAAACCCACTTCATAAGACCGGAGATGTAAATGTTAGAAAATGAAAAATATATAAATCATGGATTTTTATCTTCAAAAGTAAATGTAGAAGGTGGTATTTTGAATAAAAATAATAGACCCCAAAATAATAGTAAATAATAACATAAATACATAATAAATCAACATGGATTCATAATTGGTATAACCTGGCTTAATAGATTTTATAATAAATCACGAATCAAGTGAGTGTAATATCATAATGATTAACATTATTTAATTTTGGAACAAAAATTATCATGATGAAGAATTATTTTCTTGAGTAATACAGACTTACCCATACACATATGATAACATAATTATACCTATATATACATCACATTCATCAACTAGAAACATGAACCCATGCTTGTGAACTACTAAATGGTGTCTTCATATATATATTTCATTAGATTTAAAACAATAAAAAATTTAATTGTGTGTCATATAAGACCTAATAAATTATCATCCATAATTATCAGTGATACATTAAAATCATTCATTTATCAAAACCAAAAGAACCCATCTAAATAAAATTGGTTTCTTGAATTGTTTAAATGAAAACCATTTACTTTTTCAAAAGATCACACAAATGTAATCTCGATTCCAAAATATTTTTAATAAAAATTTATTAGAAATTCATTGTATAAATAATACATAGAAATAATAAACGTTTAATAATAAATAAAATTTTGAATTATTAAAATTTTATTGTTATACATTGTAAATAAAATAGGATTTATAAACATCTAAATGGAAATTATTAACTTTTCATAAAATCCCAATTGAAATAAAAGGGTTGTTATAAAATTTACAAAAGGTATAAAATAACATTAAAAATTATGTAATTTGACACTAAAAATATAATTACCCTAAATTATCAAATCATAAATTAAAATATTTTGTATGTAAGAAACCTAGGTATATTAAAGTGAAATAACTTTTATGATCGATAGGATAATGGAAACCAAATCATGAAAATTATTATTTTTTTAAATAATTTGTAATCATTAATATATGTTCTATAATTATGAGTAAAATTTAAATAAGTATCCTTTAACAAAAATAATAATCAAAACCATTAATTTTAAAGTATTTGGACTAATGGAACTTTTTCTGAAAATATATATGATAAAAAATTATTCAAATTTCAAATTTGTGGAAGAATAATTTTTAACGAATATATATATAATTGAACGAAATGGTTTTAATTAATCATGTCCCTTAACATTAAAATTGATTTCTATGAGAGTGATTTACCACTTATATAATAAATATAACAATTTTAATTTAATTTAAATTACCTTAATCAAATACACTTTAATTTTTTCACTTTATTAATAAATTTCTCTTTATATTATAATCTCTTTTCAATATTGAGTTTTAATAATATTAACCATTTTACAATTTGGTTTTAAATTTATTATTTAAATTATTAATTATACAAAAATTAGTAATTTAAAAATAATTAAAGGAATGGTATTTTATTTTCTATAATGACCTATCATATTATAATTTCATTACATTGTTGTTTTAGTTTCATTTCAAGAAGAAGAAATCTGTTATAAATTTGTTTAACATTATTCGTGGATATCATTAGATTGTATTATAATGATACATACATTTTATATTGTCCATAAAAACCATATTAATGATATATAATATTTTAAAAATTAATATATACATTTCATATATAAACAAAAACTATACATGAAAGTGGTTCTGAGTATAGAATTTATTATTCCCAGGAGGTGATATTCTTCACGTAAACACGGATAATGAATTAATTTTATAGAGGATGAATAATGTAACATGGTTTATCATTAATGAAATTAAATATGATATATTTATAGATATATCATATTTTTTAAATTCCTATTTGTGTCCATCTTTGTTATGTGTAGAATAAAAAAACACATTTCATTACGATGTTTGTAATCAACATATACGCACGATTAATGTTTTTATTTTTTATTAGAATATAAAAAGGTGGTCTATGTTATAAAATAATTATTTTAACATAAAAATTTATTAAATATAGTAATGTTTTCATTTGGAGATGGTGTAAGAGAATGCTATATATGGTACTCACACCTAATGAAATAAAAATTAGAAAGGTGCAGTTGCAAATTTATAGCACACTACAGGGATTATCTCTTTCACAAAGGCGGTAAAACCATTGTGGGAGAGTATTTTGAGAAAAAAAACTACTTATAATTTGTAGTAATTACTAGGATAGTATTTGGTAGATCAAGGGATGCACTATGAGGGTTATTTATGGTGGAGTGAGTATTTGGGTACATATTATATAAGTGAAATGGGAATGAATTTTATAAAATACTAAAACATTTTATTAACAGAATGAAACTCAAAGGTAATATAGCTCCATAATTATGAAATAATTAATCAGCGGAGTTATATGGTCTACAAAGTCATGAAACACATTTCCTTGAATGTTTTAATTTTTTTTGGTATTTATTGCTTAATTAAACACTTTTTACCTCTTTTGGTTCTTTGGAGGAATCCAATTTTTACAAAATTAATTTGTCTTTAATGAATAAAATTAAAATGAAACATATTAAATTAATTTGAAAATATTATTAAGTATTTTAAATTCATTTTATTGGATTAATTTTCAAACAATATATAAATAACATTGAAAAAAATATACATAATATATTACAAAATATTTATTGAAAAACCATATTTATGTTCTAAAATAAAAATTAAGGTATTCTAATTCAGAATAATTCAAATTATTAGTTAACTTATCAAATACATATTTGGTCTTATAAAATTATTTCATGGATTTCTATATAATATTTATATAGTAAAATAATGTCATTAAACTCATGTTGTTTATAAAAATCTTATTTGTCATTACTCATAAAAAGATATATATTTTTAAAAATCCCAAAAATTAATTTCAATTTTATCATTTTAAGTTAAATTCAAATATTAATTTAATATTTTTAAAAATAAAATTATAATATTAATAAAATTTTCGTTAAAATGGATATCTAAAATAGTATGAAAATTAATTTTTCTTTCTAATAATTTTTTGTTTCATTAATTATTCTTCCTAAATTAGATCTAATCAAATATATATTAAAACTTAATAATATAAATATTATAAAGTACCTTTTATGATTAAAAAATATTTTCATATCTATTTATATTTTCTTATCAATACAGTACTAAAAGGATTATTTATTTCATAAGATGTTTATAATTGTTTATAATAGATTATTCAACGACTACCATACATTAGTTTTTATGTACATTAAAAAAAATAATTACCGTCTCTTATGGTCTTTTGTGGTGGGTGGAGTACTCTATGAAACATAATACTAATTATTTAGATGTTTTTTTAATAAAATGATTTGTCATTTCATTTTCACCCCTTCAATTAGTTTAATGCTTGATATATTGATACATGAAATAAAATCATCATGTTTAATTTACACTCATTACATGATAATGTTCCCATATAAGTTTCACAAAAAAACATTCCTCTTTATATATTGGACTAGATGAGTTATCTCGGTCCAAAACACCTTATCTCATCGATTGAGAACTCACACGACTTCTTCTTCATATAATGATCACGTTATGAATCCATGGATTTTGAAATCAATATATGTGATAGTTCTAGAATGTACATCATCAAAAGAGATACATGAAACACATCATTCAATAAGAAACATAATGGAGGTTATGTTAAAAAATAATCTACTTCCAAAATGTGGTTATGTATATCAAATTTACTTATGTACATTGCTCACGTATTTCCCATAACAAAAAATATCATAATGTGATTCCATATAGATGTCATTAGAAACAACATTTCACTATCCTCAAACTCGAGACCCTGTAAATGTTGAACTTCATACCCCCTCTATTAACATTAAACCTCTTACATATTATGTTTTCTTTTTCAAACCATCATTGGAATTTAATAAACAATATTTGGTTAAATCATCTTATTTTGTCCAATATCATCCAAATATATTGGATTCTTGACTCTATTCTTATACAGAACCTCAAATTGTTCCATTTGACTTTTATAATGGAATGTGATGTTATATAAGAACAAAACATAGGGAATGTGATGAACTAAACATTATTTAATTTCCATCAAACATGATTTCATCATTTCCTCAATTTTTTTATTTATTCACATTAAATAACCATTGGTATGAGGGTGATATATGGTACTGAAAGTGCCTTTATCTATAGTTCCTTTTGAATACATGTCTAAAACCTCAAAGTAAGAATTAAATATTGATAATATAATATAATGGGTGGAAATCTATAAATCCTTACCAATTATCAAATTAATGTATATGTTATGTGGTCAAGTGGTAGATCTTATTTTAATGAAATAAAATGTGATGAATTATTATGGAGATCAACTGTAAACTTGATAGAATTATGAATTTTTTATTTTATTGATGTCTTAAGTTGAAATACATAGTGATATTTTCCAATTTCCATATAGGTATATGTATTTGGATGAAAATAACCTTGTAATTTTTTCATTTATCCTTAAATTTATGAAATACCAAGCATCGAGATACATATTTCAGATTTTTTCTCTTCCTTATATCCCAAAAAAAATATTTTCAGTTTTCTTTATATTATAATGATTCATGGATGGAAAGAGAAGTATTGGTTGTATTCAACCAACAAAATATACATCCTCAATTTTGGTTTTTATACGTCACATTCAAAGGTTACAAATAATATAAATAAAACTTCTTAAATGTTAAAATAGATTATTTTATCAGCATTTTTTTCAGATCAACATCATATTTCAGGGCTTCTTATTCTTCATGTGAATGGATGGTTGAGTAGGAACTCTGGAGTGATAGGATTTATCACCTTCCCTTATGAACTCAAGAATTGAACATTATAAATAAATGAATATTTTTACCCTATCAAACCTCATCATAGATAATGTATAAGTAAATTTCATGCTTAAAGAATTAATCACCTTATTTTTTTCCCAAGGTTATGGAATGGTGAAAAGTCATAATATTTGAACAATTTACTCTATCTCCATTGGGGAATTTTTAATTTTTTTGTTATAATATTTATTTTATAAAAATATTTTTTCATTATAAATATCAAACATCAAACCATATAGGCATTTCCTCTATATTATTATTGCAAGGATCGCCATTATTATCAAAAAATAATTTTTTTGGTTAATTTTTATCATCATGTTTAAATTATATTTTAGAAAAAAGAAATTATATTTTAGTTTTTAATTTAGATTACTATCATTTAATTCTTTTTTAAATCACTCTAAATTACAAATATTTACCCAGTAGATAGTATGGTAAGTATATATGTTGTAACCAATAACTTATTCAGTTCTTTAAAATATTCTTCAAATACATCTATCAAAAGAAACATCACAACCTTTCAGGTTATCATAGATAGTGGATTCTATATATATACACAAAATTTTACATTTCCCATCATTATTATATGTCAATCTTGATAAAATTATGGAAATTGGTTACTATAGTTGGTCTTGGATATTTTTTCAAAAAAAAATTATCATTGAAGGATCTAGAGATATTCCCCTTCTAGTGAATATGTGACCTAATATGACAATTAATATAGTCCAATTAACAGTTGAATTTTTTTTAATCAACATCAACGTTATTAAGGTCATAAACACAATAAAAAATGATCATAAATGAATTAATTTCTCAGATAATCATTAAAAATATCATCAATGAAGACAACCAAAAAATTAACTAAGTAGTCTCTAAATACTCTAGTCATTGTACCAAAAAATATTGAACTAGAATTATTAATTTACAATGAAATCCATATAAAATCATATTTTTCAGACCATATTCATAATTTTTTTAAAATCATCTTCTCATTTGAACCTTCAATTATGATATCCAGAACATGTGTCAATATTTCAAAATTATTTAGATTTTTTTAGTTGAACCAACAATTCATTGATGCGATGTAAAAGAAACATTTTATTGAAATTTATCTTGTAAAAAGTTTGATAATAAATTAACAATTACATTGATCCAACCAATTTTTTTTAAAAAATAACCAGTGCACCCCATGTTGAAGGACTATATTTGCCAAAAACTATCCTTAATTTTACTAATTATTACATCTTCAATACTTCCAATTATATTAGATATATTATATATAGAGTCCTTGATATTTTCATATTTACTTTTATGATATCTATTTAAAGAACAACTTCACATTAAGTGGTAAATCTGAGAATATATTTTGGGAATAATTCTGTATATTCACCTATAATAGTAATTTTGGAATACTGACCTTCTCTATGATCATGTGAGTGAGAGATACCTCAATATAAATAGGAAATAAATAATTATTAGTGGGTATTAAAGGGAATATGTAAAATCCAATAATAACCAATAATAATGTATAGAAATTATTATAGACTAATTCCCACTCATTATGCATCAGGTTGAGGATCAACACAAGGCTCAACCAACCCTTTTCACAGTGGTTACCTCTAGGTGGATATATTCCATATATGCATCGACTATCTAATATCCAAATAAGGATATATTTTTAGGAACCACATATACTCAATACCTAATATAAATTTTAAAATTTCATCATATATATAGTCTCATCTCTAGATTTTTCACTACATTATTCTAATATTAGTTCTAAAAAATATCATCTCAAATCTCCAAAAACAACCAATCATTTTCTCTAATTACTACTATAGTTACCAAATATAATAATGAATTTATTTTAATCCATTTAAAATATATTATATAATATATTATATAAATGAAAATATGATATTAACTAACATGTTTACTGTTTTTAAAGGCTTTCTACATATTAAGAATATTTAAATAAAATCATAATCATTTTGCATTAAGGGAATCATAATTTTCTAAATTATTAATGTATCATTTAAAAATATAATCCTCAAAACATGGGGAAATGATATTAAATTTTTGAGATACAATCATTTTTAAGGGATTAATAAACATTTAATCAGTGATGAGTTTGTAGTAATAATTGAGAAATAAGGGAATTAGAGAAATATAATAATACAATGAGGGATGATAAAAAGATATAACTGAGATTAAAAGTACATGGAATGAGAATAGAAATACAAAAAATATCAATGTTGAATAATAATAATAATAATATCATTTATTTGAATCATTTTACAAAAACATTCAATAATCAGACCATAAGATCACATTGAATAATTTTTTTTATTCACAAATAAAAATCATATGTAATCATTACATTAATGAGTTTCAAACATGTACCCATAATTTCAATAATATATTATTGTAAACTCATAAACATCACTTTCTTCAATTACACATATTAGCTCACACATCAGAAAATCTAAATTTTTCTAGTGTTTATATATATTTCATTGGATATAAAAATTTAACCAATTCATTTGATAGAAAAATATGATTCTGCTCAGGGAAATCCATAATTATGGGGTCCACTTAAAAATAAATACCTTCTGAAATCATAAAAAACAAAGTTGTATAAAATAATTTTTATAAAATTATTTAATTTCAAATATTTATTTTTTCATTATATACACATATAATACAATACTGTTTTATGAAAAAATTAACAAAAATCATTAACCTTTCATACAAGAAATTATCCATGGAAATAAAATAGGTTTCATTAATCCAAAAAATGAAAATAATTAAATTTTCATAATAAAATTAGGGACGTAAAATTTATTTTATAAAATATCTAAACTGAAATCATTCAAATTTCATAATGAAACCATGTAAATAAAATGGGTTTCATAAAACATTTAACATTTATATAAAAACATAATCAATAATATCTACCATTCTAAAAATATACCATAATAAAGAATTTCAAAATAAATGGGTATATATCATTAAATATGAACCAAAAATCGATCGGGCACATGTACTGTAGCAGTACTATAGCATACGATAGCAGTGGTGACACTGTAGAAATGAAGAGCACTGTAGCGGCGACCGGTCACTGTAGAGGCGATAGTGTACTATAGCGGCAGCGGGTACTATGCAGTACAGTAGTAGTGTGGGTACTTTAGCAGTACTATTCAATGAATGGGACTTGGTCCAAAATAAGGTCTTATGTTCCATGTAAAGGGATAAATCCCTACTGGGCCTTCAGGCTATGTAACGGGTCTCCCTCTACAAATTTAAAAGAGTTCTTTGCTTTGCTTTAATAATAAATGAGGATTCTGATCCAAACATAAAAAAATGAAACAAAACTCAACTGAATGTATTCTATATTTATGTGTTATATTAATTTAGTTACTAATTGATGAAAAAATATTTACTTTAAAGAAAATATTAATCATTGTGGTAAAATTCACAATCACTAGTCTCTTATAAAAACGTGTCTACTATTTTTTATATAAAATTTAATCAAAAAATTTTCAAGGAAATAGTTTTTCATTTAAAATTATTTTCCCATATATAAAATATATAAAAACATTAAAATTTTAATTTCATGGAGGAATGAAGTTAAAAAATTAATTTTACAACTCACTTATTAGATTTTGAGTTACCAAGTCACTTACTATTACACTCTATCTCCCCAAAGGAATATAAACTCTTATATCATAAATTTAAAAAACATAACTTTTGATTTCAAGGAAATATTCATGTTCATTATCATTTATATTATTCCCTAACAAATAAACTCTTCATTTTATATTCTCTTTTTAGCATCTTTTGTTAAAAATCTTTACTGTTTAGAACGCCTTTCATAAAAATAAGGTATAAATACTTTCTTTTACCAAACTTTTCCCTTTAAAAACAATTAGTATTACGTGAATTTATTAATCAATAATACCTATAATGTAAAAATAAAATTACATTGTATTATTATTTGTGTTTTGTGAAGATGATAATGATAATAAACGTGTTTTAATCAATTCACAGATATAGAGTGATTACCTTAAAAAATACATTATTTCTAATTTTTCATAAATAAACATATAATTGATACATATTACATATATGTGAAATATATAACATTAATATTTAAATTAAACATATTACTGAAATACTAGTGTGAAACAAATTGCATCATATCATTGATTTCATTCTCTACACTTAAGCATTGATGACGACTTTATTTTTCAAAAGGAAAAAAGAAATAAGCAACATGTTTCATCATTTCAGGAACTAAAATATTATAGATATATATATATATATATCATATATATTTATTTAAGTCCCTTTTTTACAAACCATGTTGGAAGGTGAAGTAAAATGAAAATCATTTCCTTTTAAAGATAGTTCTGTGCACAGACCCATGATTCACATATTTCTTCTTGTTAATTAAATAGGGAAAGGTAATTAATGTCTTTTAAATAATAATAATAATTCATTATACTAATGGTAATTATGTCATTATTTTTATATGGATTAATGTATTTTTTGTGAGATGAAGTGCACATAACAAAATAGAAATGAGAAAGGGGCTGTTGGAAATTTATACCTGACAACATGGGAAACATCCTCTTCCAAGGGTGATAAAAGTTAATGGGATTGTATTTTTAGAAGGAAATAACATCTTTATTGTGTCTTATAATTTTTAGTGGAAATTTTGGCAGGAATATTTCTTAAATAAGTTGGGTTATATGGGATGGGATGTGTATAGAAGATTTCACTTTTTATTAGTGAAAAATGATTTCTGTTCTGTAAATATGAAAAGAAAATCATAATAGGAAGACACTCATAAGAAAAATTAGCCAAAATTGGGAAATAATGGGGGAGTGTAATTGATATGTTTTTAAGGTACTCATTTTTATATTTCCACACAAATTTTAAACATGTTTGTTCTCTTTCCCTCTAAGATAATCCATTTTTAACCCTTTAAATTTTTAATGAGGTATCTAGTTTCTACCAATGTAATTTATCGATTATGTATTAAAATAAATTTTCCCTTACAAATTTTTTGGAAATAATGAATAATATATTTTAAAATATTTTATTACATAAATATTCCATATTTTTAAAAAAATTTAAAATACTAAATGTAAAATATATGAAATAATTTTTTTCAAAAAATATATAACTTATGCTCTAAAATGTGGAATGTTCATTTATAAATTTAAAAATAATTAATTATAAATTTACCTATAAAAAAATATTTTTTCTAAAAATGGGATTCATTAATTTTATCTTCATAATTATAAACTAATAATGTCATAAAATTCATGTTCTTCTTGAAATTGATAATTTTCACTATTCATATAACTAGTGAATATTTCATTAAATATTATATAAGAATAATGGTAATATAATATAATTAAAACAACATAAATAAAATATTTTATTTTTTCAAATTCATGTTTTATTATTTATAAAAATAACACTAAAAGAAAATAATAATATATTGTGGGAATTCAAATTTTTATAGGAAATCATGTTTTTTTATATTAATTATAATTGAAAAATTTGTTATAATTATAAATATTTCAATCTTAAGAGATTGATATCTTATAAAATAAATCTTATGAATAAAATTTTTATTATAACCTTATTAGTTGTAATTGTTGAATCATTATTAAATGGGTCCTTTATTCTAGAAGTTAGTTATAACTCATAGTAATTGCTTATTCAAAAACTATCATATCTTAGTCTATATCTATTTTAATGGAAATAGTTTTATTCCATTTTAGTTTGGTGTTATGTGTAAATAATGTTATAAAACATATTATTAACTTAAAAGTGAATATTTTACTAATATATTGGGTCATTACAGTCATTCTCTAATAGATAAAATTTTGTACACCTTAGACATGTGCTTGAGAATGAATACTAAAATTTTTGTGTTTCATCACATATACATGATATAAAGTAGTTATATCCTATGTGACCGAGAATATGAGTATATAGACATATATCAATATGAAAATTAAAAAAAAACTGAATTTTATTTATTTATTCTGTTCATTTGTTAGGACACCTTCCTTTGATTCCCTGGATTGTATTCCATAACACCCATTTACTCACATGGGATTTTAACCACTTCACACTAATGTGGCTAGAATATTATTTCAATAACATCATAAAAATTAGTTTTTTACATGCATTGCAACATCAAATACTATCAATAGGTATAAATATTTTTCCATTAACCCTATTTATATAAACATATAATCACTTGAAATACTCCATGATCCATCCATGAATAATATACCAAAACCTATATCCTCTATCTATTAAATAAAAATGATTTTCTTCCATAATCTAAATATATACTACACTCTTTGTACATTTATGGATCTTTTGATCCTTTTTTGGATAAAAACATCTCTCATACTAGTTATCATGTGAACATTACATCATGCATTTTTACCTTACATTATACTATATAATTATATTTCATCAATCATACAATCTAGTAATATCAGTTTAATGATGCTCTAGAGTCTTTTACCAAAGAATCAACAGAACTGTTTTCACTTATTAAAAAAACTAATATCTTCTAAAATATGATTCAAAAATCCCCTTCTTTAAAAATATATGTTTGAACTAATAGTACAATCATTAAAATACTTTTTGTGGTGATATTTTTTCCAACAATTCTAACACTTAATGCTACCTATTATGCTGCTCTTTTCTTGGATTATTATTCCTTTACCATTACTATAACACATTAATTATACGTATTATCTATATCCTACTAAAATATATTCACATTAAAAACATCTATTATAATATTTTCAATGAATTTTATTTATTAAAATGAAATCCCTGGTATAGAAAAAAATAGGTCATTCTTCCCACTCTATTAAATCAAAGCGATACCCATCACAACCCATGATTTTCATATTAACGAGACTAATTGTATTTTCTTGTCAATATCTTCAAATATCACCATTATTGACTCAAAAATAGTTATTATCATATTGAATTCATTAATATTATTCAGAATAGAATTTGATTACAATATCAAGGTGGGGAAAATCCTACTTAGAAAGAACACATATTTTCTCAATGTGGGATCCCCATACATATCATTTTGGGTCTTTATGGTTATGATGGGGTCTTCTATCCCTTTTTATTAATAGAAACATTCTTGTCTCTTGTAGTATAAATAAAATCTAATTCATTCTAACCAATCTCGTCTACTTTTTTTTATCTCCTATATTTTTACATATCAATAATATATCAATGTCCTTATAACTATAAAATTCCTTAACTATGTTTTCAAAAATGAAAATACCATTCAATCAAACTTATTCACATATACCTTACACTATCAAAATAAAATTCCACTTTAATTTATAGCGATCCACTAAATTTTGATAAATATAAAATAGTAATCATGGAAAACACATTGCCTATGGTTATTCATTTTAACTACTCAGCCGAATTTTGATACATTTTTTTGTCCATTTATATTTTTTAAATATGTTAATTTATCCACTAGAAAATACTATGTGGAAACAACATACCATTATATAATCCCACATAGAAATGTATTTAACTTAGAAATAACCCAATACAATAATCTAACCCATAAAACAGTTGAATGAATTAAAAAATAACTATTACAAATAAATGTTCAAAACAAATAAAATGGAACACAAATATCACAATTTTTTATGTGGTATATTATTGTCCCAATCCCTGGGGGTGATAAGAAAATCAATAATTCAATTAATAATATTATGATACCAATTCATGCCCTATCTCCCTCACTACAATGAAGATTTATTCCACCTAATTTAAAATTGATGTTTTAAGAAAGGTCTTCAAGTTGTATCCACGTCTTAATATATATGAAGAGAATTCCACCAGATCAAATCTCTAAGGAAAAAAATCCTTTTTGTTGATGACTTCTAATACATTAAATTTCTCAACTAGTTAACAATTCATACCCATTAATATATTATTGAATGAATCTTACTCAACCTCAATGATGACACTTACAAAATTTTCCATTCTCATACACCTCAAAATTTTTTACTCTTATATAACCATCATTATGATAATTAGTCAATCACCTTATAGATTCCAAAACGACTTTTAAACTAAGTGATCAAGGGGAAAGCCATAGTTATAAATTCTAACTATTATAATATATTCACATAAATTATAATAATCATATCTTGAAATTTTTTGAGATAATTACTACATATTTCACCATCACCATTAATTTTCCATATGATTTTCTTTTATAAATTATACTACTTTTCATCGACGGTTTTTAGACCAAAAAATTGATTTTACAAATAACATGAAACTAAAATATTAACCATTTATTAATATTTGAAAGTGAAATTTTTCAAATAAATCTTCATATTTTCAATTGAATTTGTTTCATCATTGGATGAAAAAAATCAATTTCTAAGAGGTATTATTTTTTTATAAAATTAATAATATTCAATGATCCAATCATAATGATCAATTAAATGATTATTAATCTATTAATTCATTAGAGAGAGTGTTTCAACTATCTAAACATCAGTATACCCTAAAAGAATTATGCCCTTGTTAGATAGACATTTGATTATAGTCACCACATATGTAATTATATTCCACACACACATGAATTATATTCCATTTGTTACTTAGTAATTATTTTAACACTACCACTTCCAAGGGAGATGTGAAGTCTCCATGATTCATACAAATGAATCACCTATGGAATTCCAAAATCATGTTTCTTTACAATATCACTTGGCTATAGTCACTGTGAATTTCTCATTCACTCATCATCTTTATAATTTTTTATAACTAATCTTAAGTATAATATTTATGATGTTTAATAGACTAGAGGAAGAGATAAAAAATATAAAATTTGATTACCATGTCATTTTTTTTATTTCCTATATATTCAACTCTAAACCTATATAAGAACTGAAAATGAATATAATGAAAAAAGGAAGAGATTTTTTAAATGTAGGTGTGTGTTTTTTAAATATCCTACATGGGAATTATTCTGTTGAATGAACTTCCATGAAAGCACTGGAAGATTAAAAATTCAATCCAATGGTAGATAAAACATGCCAGAGGTTATTCACAATGAAAATTCAAACCAAATATTTTCACCTAATCATTTTATAATACAATTTAAGAAACATGGAACTCCATATACAGATATCAAAAACACCATCCCAAAAATCACAAAACATAAATTAACGAAAATTACATGAAAAGTAATGTAGATTCATTACATTTTATGGTTTGAATATTCATTAAATGACCATAGAGGATTACTGGAAAATAATATATTAAAATATGTAGAAGGGATTAAAAATACCCTAATGAAGGATCTAGTCTCACACTTTGAATCAATACAAGATTCAAAGTAGAAGTTGGTCACACTTATAATTTATAGATGTACTCTACCAATGAAATAGATTTCACCACCCAATGATTTTTTTAGTTTTATCCAATGATGATGTTAGTCAACATTTAATTATATATAGATCTAAACATTAATATGTTTCATCCATTATGCCTCCACTATTCAGAAACATTAACTCAATGAATTTTCACCACCTTCTTGTAAATGAACATACATTTTGAAGAGGTTAACTGGAACTAACTTGATTAGAATGAGGTAAACATCATTAGTTTATCTTATTAGTGTGTTGAACCTGTGACTAAATTATTCTTTATAATTCAATAAATATTAAAAATAAATATTGGTGGAAGGATATTCTTTGAATCTTCCAACATATTGGTGAAAAAATCAACCACGTTACTTTTTCATGGCAGCAATGTTATCCACAAACATTCATTTTCCCAAGTCCAAAAGAGGTATAATGATTACTGAAACATTCCTGGAATAAACCTTCTTGATCATATCATCCAAAAATTATTTACTTGATATATTCTATATATTTAACACTTTGTATCCATTATATTTAAAATAAAATGTAATTTCAATTCAATGTGTTTTGTTACTTCAAGAAACACTAGTTTCCAATAAAGGTTAATTTCTCATTGAATATCAAAGAACAACCCTCCTCCATCTTATGAAATTTAAATATTCTTCAGTAGTATAATTCAATATAATTACTCTATTCTAGATTATTTAATTGATAAAATTTTATCTTACATTAACATAATAGTAATCATACATTCTGAATGAGATATCGGACATTCCACTCTTATACAAAACATGAACACGATGTTTGTCATGATCTTATTACTATATAAATCACTAGAAAAATATACATTTATAATTACATAAAAAGGATCATCTGTATAAAATAAATCAAATCTTATAAAATCCCTTTAATTATTTCATGATCTAATTAAATGATTCCTAATTCAATATTATGGGGTTTTATATAGACAAACTCATTGTTTATAGTTAAATGTTAATATCTAGACATATGAAAATCATCTCAAACATTAAAAATTTAAAATATGATGAATATGATAGTTTTTCTATTGATAGGTTCTCATCTTTTGTTGTTGGAGAGTATTTGTTTGATTATTTTATATGCTTGGGTAAGGTGGTTGAAACAAATTCACATACGATAATTTGATATTTTTCACTGATCATTCGGATGTATTTTTTGTATAATAACACCATGGTATTGGATTTTATATCCATCTCTTTTTGTATTCATAATTTATTTATCTCTATTCTAATATATATAATTTAAAATATTCTAAAAAAATTTATATTTTTCACAAGAATATGTGAACTTGTCACTCATATTAGAAACATGTCTTCTACATATATTAGTTGTATAATTTAGGATTTTTCATTATATAAATTTTTGATCACCAAAATTAAAAATAAACATTTGAAATCATCATCATTAAGGAAGATGGAAAATTTTTTGCTCTTGGACAAGGTTTATGTTTAATGAAATATAGGTTCTTTTTAAACGCACAATTAAGGCCTTCCTTCCAACGGTCATCTAAACTGTTGGTTTGCATCATGTGAATCTCAAACTATATTTCACAGTGATGAAGAATTCATGGAATCCATATTTCAATTTAATAAATCATTGTAGGAAACTCGATTTTAGAATATTTAGATTACTGTGTTATTGACTGATGATGAATTTATTCCTATGAAATAAATTCATTATTTCAGTAATAATCCTTTCACCACAAAATTTATCTTGTAACTTATACTTAAATTACCTTCCTCTTTTAAATTGATACTACATATTTTCAACAATCATCGTATTCCATAAAATTCATCATGATGAAATTATGGTTCATTGATTTATTCGGAATTAATTTCTTCATTAATAGCTAAATATCACCACTTTGAGTCTTTGTAAGGTGCTTCCTATTCATGAATTTCATGTTCCTAACATCCACTTGTAATATTAAATTTATATCAAGTCCATATCGTTAGATTGATTACCCTACTCAGGAATATATTCTATATTTTCTATATGATTCTTCTCTTTCTAGTGATTCTATTTCTGGTCTTGTATATTCTAGTGAACCAATTGTTGATTGTTCTACATTTAATGAATTACAATGGGAATACAGAGAGATTGATCATTCTATAACATCAGAAAAGGTTTTCTTTTTTAGTGATTTAATATTTTTATCTTATATGACTATAATTTTTTATCTTCAAGTGATTTGATAAATATTAAAGAAAATTGTTTTTTTCTTACTCTCAACTTTTGATTTAGCTTGGTTCTGATCCTCATATCATATAATATCATAAGGGATTAGTTTTCAAGTCTAATTAATGGGAACCATTCATCTATATAATATTTATGAAGATTATGATTTAATTTTCCTATAATAAAATAGACTTTTTAATTTAACTCTATCTTATCTTTATCATTTTCATTAATAATAGTAACGACCATTCATTCATTGGTGTTAATGGGCATAATATTTGTAAATAAATGTAAACATTAACCTTCAAGTAAATATTATACGATAATTAATGAAATAATTATATTAGATAATTATTCTGTAGTATTTATTTATTCATCCTAAATTGAAATGGGATTATGGAGTGCGCACAAACGAATTAGGCATTATCAACCAAATTCTAGTTCTTTCTCTCTACCAATTCATTTTTCTATAGTGTTCTATGTACTATTCATTCATGCCTGATCTACATATTTATATATAAATTTTTAAATTTTCATCAATTTTATTCCCAAATAATATAATACCTAATGGACATTATCTTTTAGCCATATGTCTTTTATATTATTGCTTTACACTATAAAAATCAATTAAAAAAAGTAGTATACTTATTAAAATACACCAAAGCATCACATGTAAAATAATTGATTAATTATATAATGTAAAGATATCACTCTAGATATCATATTAGAGATTATTCCCATAAATTAGGGTAAATTAACTCCAGCTTCTGGGGGTTTTTATTTTAGTAAATCACATTCAATAAAACTACATTTTCTTTACCATCACAAAACTCTCAAAACTTATGATTCATAAGTTATTATGTACCATTATGTCATTTTCTAGTAGAAACATTATATTCACATTTCTAGGGTTT
This sequence comes from Viscum album, assembly GCA_963277665.1. Taxonomy (NCBI): domain Eukaryota; kingdom Viridiplantae; phylum Streptophyta; class Magnoliopsida; order Santalales; family Viscaceae; genus Viscum; species Viscum album. The sequence continues at coordinate 535,345,330 of OY728141.1, read as the reverse complement.
TCAAGTCTATATTTCCAAATCCAAAGATCTCTCTTGTTGTAAATTCTATCCAGTTATGTTCCATGTATATTTCTAGTCATGTATAGTTTAATTACCTTTACACCTTAAAACATGATAATATACCATTGAATAAATTTAAAACCTCCATCGATAAATGTCCTTCTATATTTTTCATCATGCAGTTACCTAATAGATATGGGGTTCTTTTGGACACCTAGAATGCAAGTCAAATTAATAAATTTTAAGAAATACTCATTATTAATTCAAATATTAAAGTAAAATTTTTAATCACTTTAAATGATATATCATCTACCATATGAATTATACAAATATTCTTTATTCATAGTTGATAATGTATCTACCATATATAGATCAATGTAATGATACATTGTAGTAATCCCCCCCAACAATCTTCAAAATTATGAATGTTTTGAAAAAAATTATTTCCACTTATCATCTTGCTTATTGAATTTAAATTGAAAAAAAAATATTCTTATGGAGACTAATTTGTGATTCTAAAAATTTATATGATGATCTCTATATATTATAATAGTTCCCTTACATGATAGTAGTACATTTGTAATTTTTGATACTTATGTTTTAATCATCAATGATTACTTATCTAGTATGAGTATCCCATTTTATCATTACCCAGTTAAATATGAAATGTATATAGAGTTCCCTTATTAATATTTCCACTTTAAGGGAAAAAATTAATGTCTTTTAACATCATATCTATATTTATGATTGAATTACATACCGTAGTTACCACATCATCCACATATTTTTTTAATGGTAATTGAAATAGGATTACACACACATAATATATGAAATGACATTTCATTCCATCAATAATACTACAAATCATGATGATGAAATAACATGAACTAACATTATACTACTTTATAATCACCTCAAAACAACAAAAGTGTTATATTAAAAAAAATTAATTTCATTCATTCAAAATACTCGTCTAAGTGGGATTATATCAGTTTATCATTATTTTTATTCTCCTATGTGTTGTTTCATATATTTCATTCCAATAATGTCCCTAAAAAATGTAAATATTATCCATAAACCAGGTCCCATTCACCCTATTTTTATTGAACTTTTTTCCACTAAACCAATGTTCCAATACATTTTTTAAGATGATGTATTCTATATATATCATGTGGAAGCCTAAATTGGATTCTTATAACTAAGTAATTTCAAAATTTCATTCTTATATCATTTTAACATTAATTGATAATAAAACCAAATGGAATAAATATAATGTTTGGGAAATTGTTTTTTATTCATAATCATGTTGATTAATGCTAATTCAGGTGCATTGGTACCACTTTATGGTGATGGTGTCTCTAGAAATCCATTGAACGATGATTCATTCAATAAATTAGAAAATTCTATGGGTGGATGATTTTTTAAATTATAAGTAATACCAATGAATTTCTCCCAAATATTTTTGTATCATGAGATTGTAAAATAAGTAACCTTTCTCATGCAATATGTTTGTAAATCCATGAGATTTTAAATTCCCACTTTTTTGATATCTTATTCCTCCCACAACCTTGAGGTTAAAAGAATTATTCCCTTATCACTATGATAACATAGATGATTGAATTGATGAGTGTTAATATAACTAAATGTTATAGGAAATATATATATTGTAACAACTATTTCAAATTATTGATCGTTTCTTATGAAATAAATGATCCAGTTTTTGAAAACTAATTTTATTCTTAGATTATTCATTTTCATAAAAGATGGGTTTTATTTATTTTTTTGAGAATATAATATACATAACCTTTTCAATAGTTATAAAATGCTTCAAAAAAATTATTTTTTAAAATAACATTTTTAAATTATCAGAGAGGTGTAACTTGATAATGATTCTAAAAGTTTATTTTTTAAAGAAATATATTAATATTTGGATTATTATTGTAAATTGCATTTTTTCATGAATATAAATGGGTTTGTTTTATTTTAATATGGTTTCCATGTGAAATTAGTTCTCTTATATTATTAATAAAATATTCACCTCATTTGAGTTCATTGAAATTATAAAAATTTTATAATAAATTTTATAAAAAACATTTATTCATAATTTTTTTTAAACTATTTTATATTCTGTATTGTGATTTTTTGAAAAATTAATTTATTCCCTTTATAGACATCCAATATAAAAAAATTATTCCATTTTTGGGACAATGAGGTACAGATTTAGTAAATATTTCTCTTTTTTTTTATCAATATGAATTGAAACCGTAGTGAAAAATTACAACTATAAGGTAAAATGGGTTATCTCAGGTGAGTGACATTATATAAGAAAAAAAATCAACACAAAACTGGAATTTATTTTATTTAATTGGATAAATTAGACCATATGAATCCAAAATTAGAATATATGTAATTTTGGTACCATCTTAACTTGATAATTTTATTTATAATATTTCATGTAATGAAAATTCAAAAATTTTAACTACCTGAACATTAATATCTCAATTTTTTCTACATAAGGATTTAAGGATGATAAGTATTATTCCAAAATAGAATTCTAAAAAAAACATTTTTATTATTATGGAATTTTATTTTAAATTTTTTATTGAGTCATAATTTTCATATATTTTATTGCATCGTTGACTCGATATTTACTCATCCACTAGAAATAATCCTAGAAATGATATTATTAAATATAAAAAGAAATATAATTTGGTTGAATTTAAGTGTTGAAATAAATTTTTAAATAATTATGTCATATTTGGGATAGGTGAATTAATTTTATATTAATTTAATCTTTGACTTGGAGAATTTTATTTCAAATTATATTAATAAATCCAAAAATGAGATTAATGATATTTTATGTAGAATAATATATTATACAATTATTTTAAAATATCAAAAACATGGAATAGAAAAAATTTCATATGATATGTTAAAAAATATAATGAAAAATTTATTAATTAACCTGTTTTTACATTATATGAATAAATATAATCAGTTGATAGTGAAAAAGTTGATACAGTGGATAAATTAAAAATCGGTTAACAATGGGTTCTACCCACATGATATGAATTGTAATGCAACATAAACATATTAAATTCTATTGGTTTATGGTATTTCATCCATATCATACCTTATATTTAAATACTTCTCCATTGGTATTAATAGTTATGGAGAATGAGTATATTATATTTTTATCTTTCATAAATTACAATAGAGCCACTCCCCAAATAATAAAAGGGAACCCCTCCTTTCTCTTATTTAAATAACAAAGATCCATATACATGCAAAAAAAACTAAAAATTTATATTCAAAAACATCCTATAGAAAATGTATATGTGTTTTTATTCAAAATTGTCCATTCAAACAGTTTATAAGATATGATCTAATGAAGACTATCTAAAGGAAAGATAATCATCTGACCCGACCTATGTAAATATATTTCTCATTATATCTCATATAATTATTAATTATTTATCATAAAATATTTTTTCAGTATAATTTATCTATTTAAATGTTGTTGTTATTAAAAAACAAACATTTTCCACCCTCTATTACATCAAATGTGAAGTGAAATTATCACTCTTTCATATGAATGGATTACAGCCTCCACACTATAATATAAATAATTTTATGTCACAATATTTTAGGGAAAATTATTTTTATGGGTTAATCATTTATATATTAAATTTATGAAATAATTTTAATTCTAAAATTATAATAACATATCTACGTTCATGCCTTCCCATCCATTGGAACATGTTAACTTCACATGGGAATACTTTATTAGCACCACCTCCCGGAAGAAATGTGATTTTTTTTTCCAATGATGATTTACATGGGAAGTGATAATGATATATTTAGGGATTATATAATATATATATGATATAAAATTGATTATGTAAATTTTAATTATTATTAAAAATTATTTTTTTCCATCTTTTGGAAGGAGAAAATTATTTTCATGCATATATACCCTTTACCATCTATATGAATTATTAAATTTATTTTTCTATCTATATACATTGTATATGTCTCCTAATATATATAAAACTAATATGTATGATATTTATATTATGAAAAAAAATTAATAATTTTTTACCCTGTTGAATGTACATGGACAAAAACTACCAAACTGAAATTTATATGAAAAATTAAATAGTTTTGACTAATGATTGATGATTTTAATAAATAATTATTAATAAAGAGGAGTTTAAATATTAAATGTTGATCATATATGATATTATAAGTACTTAATTGTATCTGTTATAGAGTTATAATACAACTAAATTTATTATATGGGATATTAATACACTTTCAATGCTAGGAATACACAAGGTAAGTGTTTATCATCTCAAATTATTTTCTTGGAGACATATGTTATTTAACAGAAATATCTAATTTAAAATGTGAAAATAAACCCTTTTGAAATTTTATATCAGTAATTTCATTATATTCATGTTATTTAATTTTTAATTTCTTTTTATTTTTTTATTTTTTTTATGATTAAAAATGATACCAAAGAATTAATTGTTTTATGTTACAAATTCTTAATTTTAGGGGATTATTTATATTGAAAATTCCAATGATGATAATTTGGGATATATGTATCAATAATATCATTAATATTATTCCCATAATATTATCTTATGATATTATATTTATTCTATTCATTTGATCCATTTAAGAGCGAAGTAGGCAACCGGATTTTCCTTATGAAAATGACCTTTATTTCAATTTGTAGATGAAAATAATTTTCCTTACACATGTATAATTGTTAAAAAAAATATCAATTAAATTTTTTATAATTACCTACTATTGATTAAATTAATTTCAACCAATCATAAAATTAATGAAAACATTAAAAGTATTGTTCCTAATTATTTCATAATGAGGAGACATTGAATTTTAACTGAAAATATAAAAAGAAATCCTTATTCTTTTATATACACATCATGTATGGAATTTTTATCTATCTGGGACACTCAATTCGTTGAGGATTACCTTACAAGTATATGTTTTTCATTTCAATTATGTTTTTCCATTATATTTGATATGTGTTTTTACAATATTATATTTCAATTGTAAAAGGATATTTTTTTAAAAATGTTCAAATGATATATTAAATGAATTTGAATCTATGATATCATCTATTGATATTAATTATTATTTAGTGGATTTATAATATGAATATATGTTTTTTATTATTTGTATGGATGTTTTTTCATTATGATGATTTACTTTTTTTGAAATCAATTTATTCTCCACTTCTTATGCTATTATGAAATTTTGAAAATATTATATGACTTATTTTCATTCTGTGGGGTATAATATAATATGAAATAATTATAATCATTTACAACACATATGAATGTATTATTATTACGTGATGGGTTTCCATTGAATTATATATCCAAATAAAGGCGTCTAGAAAATATGGATATTTAATGAGATAAATCCGGACAAGAATAGGTTATAAGAATCTTTTATTAAAGAATTATTTCAACTAAGTCAGTCCTGGGGTTGAACCATTACTAACAGTATTTAATGGGGAGTAAACCCAATCCACTATGATATTATTGGATGTGACACATGACTATTAGTTAAATGATTTTTTTATTATTAATTTTTTGCTACAAACTTTTTTCTTATTCAACTATTATTCTCTCCTGTCTCTTGTTCATTATTCCATTATGTATATGTCTTATAATGTACGAATATTTATTCTATGATTTATGATTCTGATATGTTATATTCTATGTATAGTTTTGAATTTTTTATCTCATAATTTAATAACAGTATACTCATGTTATGATATAGTGACAATTGATATCTCTCTTTTTACCCTTGATTAGCATCTAATAACACTCTTTCTTATGTTTCCTTTCCCCCAGTTACGAAGAAACGTTTTATGTATGATATTTCAATGAAGGGTGAATGTTGTTGAGAAAATATTTGGTTATAATGTAGTCATCTAATATACATGTTCATCATATATCCATGTTTCCAAAGACACTAATCCATTACAATTCATGCATGGATCATAATGTTATGTATTAAATATTTTTCTAATAATATGGATATTTATGTTTGAATATTTAGATACCTATCATAGGTTTTATATAATTATTTAGTGAATATATAGATATTAATATTAGAAAAATATGGTAAAAACTCTATGAATATATTTATTTTTAAAATCATATTTTATGGTTTGGTGAGGAATAGATTATGTTATCTTCATAACAATAAATATTTTTCTTAACAATAATAGTGGGAACAGTTTATCATATATAAATCTAAGGGTATTAAACCTGCAAGTGATTGTAGAGTATATAATGATTATCATTCCAGTGAATAGTGATGCTTCTTTTACTATGCACCTAGTTAGACACTCTTGTGGGATATTATTTAGTAACTCAAATTTTCATTAAGAACCATTATGAATAATTTTAATAGATTATGATGAATAATGAACTGAGGTTCATATAAACTATCACCTACTCAAAATAATGTTCTAGGATTTAGAAATACCATGAAGACATATTATCATGTTTACCTGACTTCTCAATATGATTAATGTTTCTCACACTGATGAATTTTCCTTTATATAATGTTTTAAACTAGGACGATTCATGGTAATGTCTATAGTGGTGGAAAATGGTTTGACTTTAGTCATTCGAAACAATGTGAAATTAAAAAATTTTGGTGAGTCATTATAGTTAATTTTAATTAGCTATCATGATATGTGATTAAAAAATATAAATTAGTGATTTTTCTAATGCATCAAATATAAAAAAGATTGAATTTTTGGATGTTCATAAGGTAATGACCAGAGACAAATAAAATTATATTCTTTCAAAACATTAAGAACATGGAAAAAATAACTGAAGATAATTTCTCGATGTGTGGGTATGTTGTTTTTTATATTGATATTATGATTATAGTCCAATGAATTTCTGAATAAGTCAATCTGTTATGTTTGGTGATCTTGCTAATTATCTGTGTCAACAGCATTATCCATGGGTTAACCCTTATAACATTGATGGTTTTATGTTATAGTATTTTTTAATGTGAAATTAAAGATGTGTGCATATAATTTGATAAAATAATTATTTTTTTAATTTTTTATATAAATGATATTATGGTTATAAGAATCCTAAAACATATTAAAATATCTCTATAGTAGAATTATTTAAGTAAATCCAAGAAAAGTAACTAAAAATAAAATTAATTTCAAAAAATATTTTTTATGGGACTCATAATAATGTAAAGGTATTTAGTGATTACATGATATTTTAAGACAAATAATGATAATAGTAATAATAACCCTTAATTTATGTGTGATTTTCAGTTCATAATTTTTAATTAGTATAACTAGACGATTTAAAATAATGAAGTAAATATGATATTATTTTACACTTTAAAATTTGATAGTGAATTGATAAAAAGTATTTAGTTTATATTTTATGAATTTTATTGTATATATTTAATATTATCTGATATCATTTAAGAAATATTTATTTTTTTACTCATTGGAATTATATATTCCATTATGTGAGGTAAACATACCAGTGAGGTATACTATCCTAGGATTATAATATTAATATTTAACATATGATAAATGTAATAGATAACCATTTTGAGGTTTTAATTGATGAGGGTTTGAGGTAATATTAATCCTCTGTTAGGTTTTGTTATGAATACTCATCTGTGTTTAAAATAATCCATTGGTAAGTATATGAATTTACATTAAGTAGATTATTGTTTATTTGACAATATAATATATATACTCTTGATGTTTTAAAAATGATTTACATATAAGGATATATGTCACATAAATTTTTGTTCAAGATAAGGTTAATATTTATGTTATCATATATGTATTATTCATTGTATATTCGTGAATTTTACCACATAGTATTTTTATATAGTGAATTAACAATGTAGTTAATCATATTTTGTGTGGTATTTCATTTGGATGAGCTATATGTAACCCTACAGTATTAAAAGTAGTTGAGCAATAAGTATTGTTTGGGTGTAATGTTATAAAATATATTAGGATATAAGTTGAAATACATGAATTAACCCTTTATGTTAAAAAATTATTCAATTTTGAGGTTATTGTGGTTAATTTTTTGAAGTTTTACTTATTTTTTCAATAATCTATGTTGAAATATTTGGGTTATTATATAAATTTTGTGTAAAATTTAGTATTTATTCATTTGATGGTATATAGAATTTCGATTATCTTTTAACATATTCTAGAATTTATGTTTTATAAATTATTTAATATATAGAGAATAGCTTGCTATAATTTTATGGATTATGTGACCCATTAGATGTTGATTTTATTTCATTGAGGTTGAAAATTTCAACTTGAATGCTTATAATTTTCCAAACAGATGAGATTCGTTTAAAAATTTACAAAATTGTGAAATTATACCTGAAAAATAATTATATATTCAAATGTTATTAATATTAATTATAAATTAATTCCAAAATGATAGGAAAAGTGGATCAAACACATAAAAATTACAACTATGATTATTTATATTGAATTGATGTACATTTTTACACAAATTATATATATATCTGTTTTTTGGTCATTAAAATTCATGTTAACATATTCACTATCACTAAATATTAATAATATTATCGCATTTTTCTCCTCAATTTATATATTTTTACATCCACTAATACTATGATATTTTTTGACATAGACATGTTTCATTCCATATGACCTTCATGTTTCACATTACCTCATTTCAATTCGATGTATTATTCACACATTAAATGATGTGGGTTTTCAAAAAATAAATTTTCGAACATAAATTTTTTTATTACAGATTGAATGTTCAATTTATTTGAATAGAATTTATTAATGGGTAGAATTTAGATCTTAGATAATTTAACAGAATGCTATGATTAATAGTTTAGACAACATGTAACATCGAGCTTAAAAAAGACAAAAAAATATTGTTATTTTATAACGTTTATAAAATATATGATTGGATTAGTGGGGATGAATAGGAATAATTGAATTATAAATTATATTTAATGAATATACTTAGTAAAATTCAATTATTAATTCCTATGAAACATGCACCAAATTTTTAGTAAAGTTATTTTATTCTACAAAAATACAATTTCATTAAAAAAATTATCAAACATTCTTAGATAATAATATAATGAACCATTTTTAAATTTTAAAAATATATTTAAAGTTAAAATCATTTTTAAGGATGTTTTTCATAATTATCATCAAGTTAAATTTTGATGATTTATTGAAAATAATGATGTATCTAGAACTATGGTCATATACATGTATTTATTTTAAACTATATATGTGATTCAATATTTTACAAAGTCAAATTTTTTTCAATATTATTTCAAAGTAAATTAGTTCAATTATATAATTAATACCCTATAATGTTCATTGGAATTAATTTTATTATTGAATTCAGTGTAAAAACACATTTATTCTTGAAATATGATCTTCTAAATGAAAAAAATCATTGAGGTATTTGTATTTATACTCAATTAGTTCCTTCCTCTTCTATTAAATTAATACTAAAAAATTGATTCAATATTTGAATCTGGAGGATCACATTTAATAAATATGACCCTTTTATTTTTTCTTCAATCTAAATAGTTACCATAGTAAATTTGGGTTACCATTATAAAGGTAATATTTTTTAATTAAGGATAAAACCATAATATATTTTCTCAAAATCAACCCAAAAATCACTTTTACGTCATTTCGTGGGAGCCATTTGACCATAAGATTCCTAAAATAAAAATTATGGCATTGTGGTACCATTTTCCCTTTATAATGTCATTTAGATTATTTTAATAAAAATATTTCAAAAATTTCACTATGTAAAATTATATATTGGAATTAAAAGTGAATAATTTTCATTATAAATATTTAATTTCAATTCTAGATTATTTTTTATCAAATTGTCTTGTTTTTATTTTTTAGTGAAAAAATAATTCCCCTATATGATTTTGTAACAATGACACAATATTTATTCAACTAAAAGAAAAAACTAAATAGATGATTTCAAATATATAAAAATTAATATAATTTTGATGAATTATTGAGTTACATATTTTATTTATAAAAATATGATATATTAAAAATGGGTTAAATAATGAAACATTAATACCATATTTTTCTTGCTATCTTTAACATGAAATTAAATGAATAGTTTAAAACATTATAGTTATGATATTATATGTTAAATACTATTTTATTTAATTATTTATAAATTATAATGGTGTTTAAATAGGGAAATAATTATTTCATTTGGTCTAAAATTTCATACCATTTTAATTTAATGGATAATTTTTACATTATATGTAATCAATAATCCTTTAAGAGAAAAAATATGTTTATCACGGTTATGGTTAAAATTTGTTGACTAAGGGGCTATATAAAATCGATGAAGACTAAATAACCACATAAACATGTCAAATATTTATTATTCAATGGTATATCAAACTAAACCTACATTATTTTCACAAATATTTCATTTTGGAAGCATATTTCAAGAGAATGAAATGTTGATATTTTATTCTTTTAAACATTTAGATTAGTGTCTCTCTTATAACATATAAAATAAAACCCAAACCCTCTCTTCATTATAGAAAATAGCTCTATATATCTTGATAAAATTATGTAAAGTTATTTTTAAAAAAACCTAGAATGAAATTATTGTTTCTTACATTTTATAAAATTCGACTATAAGGGTCCTTAAAATTGTTGTATTGGAGGCTAATGGATGGAAATATAATCATCCTATATAAACCCATTCAATTTATATATTCTTGTAACTCTTAAAAATATGTAGTATTTATAATAATATAATTCCATCAAGATTCTCAAGATTCATTAATTTTAATATTATTATAGAACCAACATTATCAACCCCTTATTCAATAAAATGGGATGTTAATGTATCACTTGTTCGTCTGTGTAGTTTACCACCTCCACATAGCAGTACAATTAATTATCCATCTCCAACATTCATAGATGGTTATGATGATGTTTTTAATGATTATATATGGTTTTTATGACCTATTTATTATTATATAATTGTAATATCATATATATATATATATATATTCGAAAATTCAAATGTGTTCAAAAATGACAATGTCTCTCATACATACTTGTGGACTGCCGCATCAACAAAATGATGTGATTAGTTTTTCAATTACTCGATAGATGGATAGTAATAAAAATAAATTTAATGAATATATATTATATATATTATATAAATTTTGTTTTTTAATGATTACTTACCATTCTTTCCTTATATCCATCAAAAATTGAAAACTACGTTCATGTGTACGTACGCCATATAAGCTCCAGGAAAAGTGTAATTCAATTTTATATATATCTTTTATAGATGAATATAAATATATATATAATTGATATATATTATATTTACATAAGGATATAAATTGAGGTGATTATAGAACCATGATTAATGTACAAGGACTATATTTTCTAAATTGAAATTCACCTGATAAATAAAACAATTATCATTCTGAAATGATGATTTTAATAACACCCTTATTAATTATTAATATGGTTTCTGAAACATGATTTTTTCCTTATCTATGTAAATAATACTTAAAAAATAATATCATTATATTTTTATATTAGCTCAATCATAACTTCGGATAAGTATTTGAAATCTATCACATTTCTCAGGATGAATTTGGATATGATTTCATGGAGCTATAAAGTCGGTCTAAGATTTCATCTCAAATGTTATTCCATTATATAGGTATTTTATATAAAAAATTTGATTATAAATTGGTATTTATAATGATTAATCGGTACCATAATTTTATGGATGATGTATATGTGTTTATGTTTATCGAATATTTCTTCTTTTGAGGTATATTGTATCTAAATTGGTTGGAAAAGATAATATTGATGTAAATTGGAAATATAATGGTGTTTTATATTTATTAAATCATAATAAATTCTATTTGATGGATTATTTCCCTTACCAATAATAGGACATATTATCAATTTAGTTTCCATTGTTCAATCCATATATTTGGTGGATGAGCACCCAAAATATGACCACTATTTCTAAGTCTCTAAGGAATAAAATAAAAAACCATGAGGGAGCCCCAAGGAGTATATTTTTATTTATTGATTATATTTTTATTTAATAATTATGATGATCAATGTAAATGATATTTTATATATGTATTTAAAACCCCCAAATCATAAATCATAGAGTATTATTTTAATTATTTCTCAGAAATGTTCGGACACTATCATGACCTCTTCACTGAACTGAAGGTGTTATTTAACCCCATAATTGAATAAAAAATAAAAATAAAATCTCATTTAAGTGTTATTTCATGCTAAATTTTTCAATAATTCATATTTTCTTCCTTTATTATAAAAAAAAGAGGGTTTCCCCATATGAAAAAAAATCAGGTTTCCCCTTTACTATAACCTCTTATAATTAACAGTAATCAGCAGATTCCATTCTAAAATTTAGAAAATTTCTTCTATCCATATAACTATCTCCATATTATTTTTTAACTACAATTTATTTTCAATTTAATAATATGAATGGTTATTTTTTTTAATTTATCATATGTTGGTGTAGCATAAGGTTTGGTTTTGGATCAATGAACTAGTCTTGTTGCTAATTAAGTCATACAGATAATATTTCATTTTCAGATAAATGTGTCATGTTATAAAATTGTTAATCCAGATCCATGGGGGTTCTACATAGAATAACTATTCATGTGAAAATGTGTTTATAGAATAAATATGTGTTTATAATTTTTCAAATTGTGAAAGCTAGTGATTTCAAAATAATCCACTATTTTTTCCTCCCCCTTCCTTCCTCCTATCCCTTGAACTATTTTTCTATGATAGGATCCCTCATTGAGGTATTGATGTCCTTTATTATGTGTTCAAGGAGGATTCATGTTTAACTTTTTGGGGAATTTCCCTCATGTTAAATATTTCACTTATCTGTCATAAAATATGTATTTATTATCATCTCTCATTTTTTTCACTTTTTTAGGACCCTAAATTTTGTTTTTTGGTTTGATTTTATAGAATCCATATGCTGATATTTCTTATAGGTTTGATTCATGGTGATTTGGATTCATCCTATATGAGATAGGAATTATTAACCACAATACCACACTTTTATGAATTATTATGCATTGATTTTCATACAATAATGTTTGTATCCCTACTACACATTAGAATTTATGTATTGACATACTTGGTTGGCCAATATTTTCTAGGTTATTTCCTTATAGTGAGTGTGTGTGTGTTGTTAATAGAATGTATACAATGATCCTAGTATCATTATTATGGTTAACGCATATTTAGTTTGTAAATATGCATGGAATAAGCTATTCAGACTCATGTAAGGAACGAATGGTCATATTTGATATTGTGATAGTTTAGATGATGATGTGGAACATTCCAAAATGATTTCTCTACTCTCATAATAGTGAAGTGTTATATTCTTAATGGAAATTAATATTCTCATAATATTATCCGGACTAGTCATGTGCGATATTGTTGAGCTTTGTAGATCCTAGCAGTGTTCATGAGTGCGATTGTTATGTCGAAAATGAAAGCATGTTAAACAAGACTAATATTTATGATCATTATGTGTGTTATGGTATATAATGTGTGAGATGGTAGGTCTAATAGTGTTAGAATGGCATGGTTATGAAATATTTCCTCAAAAAAATAATTTCATATGATACTTCATTCTGGTGTAGAGTCGATGTAGGAAGGATCACGGTTCATGATGGCCTTTTCATTGCATTATAAAATGTTTGGTTATATTTTAAATTGCCTATATTTTATTTCTATCAGTCCATTATCCTCAATATAACAACAAATAATATGTTAATTACGCATTGGTGGTGTTTTACTATGTCTATACTCACATGCTATATTGGAATGTTGATAGGAATGAGGACCATATGGTCTGGGATATTGAAAAATAAAAATTCCATATATCGATATCTTGAGTAGGCTAGTTAAAATGAGTAGAGTTGATACCAAGAAATACTCTAATATATTTTATAGAGATGAAACTTTTTTATTTTTATTAATTTTATTAATGATATACAATATGTAAGGATCTATTATGACTAATGTACTTCATACTATATAAAACAATATTATAGCATGTTAGGATGATTTTGTTTCTTCCACACTGTCATTGTTATCTTTTTATATTATAATTATATTATAAAAATTACTCTAATGAGTATTTAATATTATGGGAAGAGTCTCAAAAATATTAAATTTAATCTCGTAATGGTATTCGACAACCTCTTGTATATGTTGAGGCTCATTGGAGGTCATGTACCACTCGGACATTTATCATGTAATTCAGGATGAGGTGTTACAAAATTGTATCAGTTTCTATTTTTCATTTAGATTATTGTTTTTTTGGATTAGGATAATGATGGAAGGAATGAATGTACTTAGGTAGGGGATTTATGCATGGTCATGAACAATACTCGTATAGTGGACAACTGAGTTTTAGACCATGATGAATTACTCTTATTTTTTTTTGATGTTATGATTTCATGTTTTTCTTCGTGTTCTTTTTTAGTTACAGTTTATTGGATTTTATCTTGGACTAATTAATTAGAGTGGATGAGTTTATGAATCACAAAAATGAATGTATATTTATTTTCTAGATGAATTTTTTTAGGATTTATTTTTTTATATGATTATTTAACTAAAAGATAAAATATAATAAATATTTTCACAAATAAAACATTTGTACAATTTAATTATTTTAAATACAGAATTTTTATATTTATCTTATTATTACTATGAATATTATATATGTACTATGGATTTGGGAATATTAATTGTCCATGTCCTAAGGGTGTTGTTCCTAGTGGTTGTGAGTGGGACTTGATTTTTTTTCGATGTTCATTATTTGAGTTGACTTCACCTGTTAATTTAATTTATATTTTAATAATTTGGGTAAAAAAAATCCTGTATTTTTTTCTAATTTTTATTGATCAATTGAGATGAAGACCCATCATACCACACAAGGGCACATTTTAGGAGTTTCATAATGTAGGGAATGAACATGTTGATCCTTATAATATATGAGATGGTATGTGTGTGTGATATTTATATATAGGTTAGACCATCATTTCATGTAGAAGAGGAATTTTTACATGTTTTCTAACTTAGTTTCAATTAGAGTTTGAGTTTCTAATTTGGGAGGACAGACAATTGTTGATTATGAACATATCATTGAACTATATAATTTGTAATAACCCAAATTTACCTAATTTTATTCATAAAATATTTAAATTTCTCTAATAACATTCATTAAATGCATCAACACATTAAGATTTTATTACACACCCCATAAAGTTAAAACATGTTCCACACACAACATGTGTTCATCTTGTGTAACAAACGAAAGTGAGTATTAACAAAACCATGATATATTATTAATATAGTTATTTAAACCTGATGGTTATAACATTTTCATTAAACATAGTGATATTAATTGTAATAAGTATGTTAAAAATACTAATTTAAATGGTTTTATTTAATGTAATAATGTTAAAACATTCAATCATTTTTGGTAGTGTCTTTAGATTTTTTGAAATTAAAATGTTATAAAAGAATGTTTTTCGAATTATTTTTTTAAACCAAAATACAATTAATTTTATACAACTTCAGAATATTAATATAAAAAATTGAAAATTATTTATTAAATTTTAATTTCAAGATATATTTTACTAAATTATTGTAATTTTTTTTGAAGAGTTTCATTTTTTTGATGAATAGAGAAAATAATAATTCTTAATTGAAAAGTTAAATTAAGTTTAATTTATTTATAAACATAAATTATATTTTATATTGGTATTAATGTAAATTTATTTTATTTATTTATAAATAAATCCAATTTTCATTATTCCAATCAATTTTAATTGTATTTTTGGTATAAAATAATTTTAATTCTTGAACATTTTCTCTTTAGAAAATTGTTTTCTCATCATGTCTGTTAGATCCATTTTGAATTAATTTTTTCCACTTCTGTTAACATATTTTTTAATAATTCCTTCCATATTTGGAATAATAATAGTTTATAATATTTACTATGTTAAAAATAAAATTAGAACAAAATTAATAGTAAAATGAGTATAAATTATTTACTAAAGTTAAGGTAAAAATTGGTTTATTGCTGGTTAAACATGAAATATAACAGTTATATATAACCAAAAATAGTTCAATAATCCCATTTATTTCTATATAATTACCTTATTATTTAATTTATAAAAATAATTATATTACATTAAACATAATAAATGATAAAAATATTCATTGAATTCATTATTCAAAAAATTATAAGTGTGATATACACCTCAATTATAAAAGGGAACTCATTCTCCTCTACTCATAAAATATTAAAACCCTTTTATATTGGGAAATACCACGATAAATAAAATTAAAAATTTTATACTCATCCTATAAACCTTATGTTTGAAATAAATTCATTTATGTATAGATTTAGTTTCAAATCATTGGAAGATACCCAAAGAAGAGATAACATTCATTAACAAGCATTTTTATTTTATTTCTTTCTCCAAACAAGTAAATTATTATTATACCATGATTAAATAATAACCTCATAATACTAAATACAATTATATTTTCTTTTTTAATGTCATTATATAAAACCATCACCCCTTCCATCAAATGGTTTATGAAAAAATTGTTCATTTGAGTGGCATACTGCAATCTCACAAACTGATGTCATTCGTTTTTTCAGTAACACATCTCTAATAATTACATAATGTGTAAATAAATGTTTATATATTACTTTTAAGATATTATCATACATATATAGTTATTTTATCACAAATAAACACACTATTTACAATCTGTGGAAATAAAAAAATGTCATTTGTGTGTACGGAAGACTACAACAACTCGAAGTTATTTGATTCAATCTTTCTTTAAATAAAAGGCAATTAAGATGATTTTAATGAAAAAATGTGATATAAAAAACAAAAAAATAGTTATATAATTATAGAATATCATTTTTTATTCGTTATTTCAATTCTAATGGAAGTTTATTCTATGTTCATTCATTGGTATGACCTATTATCTCCAGGGATATAATTTTTTATTTTTTATAATTAACATTTATGTATTAATATAAATACATATATAATGAATATATATATATATATTATGTATAAAAATTAATATAATTTTATATCACTATATAATTAATAGGACCAAAAATAAAAAATCTTAACACATACGGAAAACAAATTAGTTATTACATGAAATGTAACATTTACATGATTTTTGTAATAAATTATTAATGAAATGACATAAAAATTAATATATGGTATGATATATTATTAATAATATTTAATATATTTATAATAAAATTTTATTTATTACAAATGAATTTTGAATGTGTATTACTGAAATAAAGAGTTAATATAAGGAATTTTCATCTCAATTTTTCTACATTTAGATTCACACACTTAAAATCATTTATGATGTATAAATAACACCCCATTAAAAAATAATATGAGGAATTTAATTAACCTCATGATATCTAACATTAATATTTTTCTTATTACCTCAGGTGGTCATGATTCAAATTTTTCAATGTGGAAATGATTTTATGATACAATCTCATCACTTATCAAGACTGTTTAAAATTACATTTATGATGATAATATATTATGATAAACCATTCATGAAAATCATGAATTTTACTATGATCTATTTATTAATGATATTATCAATTAATGGTTCTATTTTACACCTATTTATACTTAAAATAATAAATAAATTGTATTTATCAAAATATAACAGTATTTTATTCTTTAATGTGATAATCTATTTTCCATGAAAGCCATGTTTCTTAAATAAATTTTGAAATATTTTTTTTATTTTCATACGTTTTTTTAATCTAATATTCACCCATGATAGAATTGTTTTAAAAAATTAATCAACATATAGTATTCCAAAAAATGCACATTTATCTTTCTTGGAAAATGGGAATGAATTTTTTGTTCTAACATATATAGAATGAACAAAACATCCCATCATCATGAAATTAATTGTATTTGTAGATTTTTTAATATTTTTTTGAGAATATTTTCAATTTGAACGGATTTATAATTTTTTTATGTTTAAAAACTTTTTTTATTCATTTATCATATATTTGATAAGAAAATTTTTAAATGATTAAAATAATTTTTAATATACGTTGAAATCTATTGATGTTATTAATGGCTCGTAGGGGGATATAAGCCAACAAAACATTCATATTAGTTCTCTAAATTATACTTACTTATCATGTAATTATTTTTGTGTAACTCATTTCAATTCCTTGGGTTATACCATATTAAATTTTTTATGAAACCCACATATTTTAACCTTTTTTATGCAGTGATGATATAATGAAATGATTATAAAAACTGTCTCTTTTCATTAGGTTATGATATGATGAACTTTTTATGAAACACATTTAATTTAATTTCATGTATTATTATATGATGAATACATTATTATCGTATGGAAAAACCTTGTATTATTTTCACTAAGTAATGGGTGGGACCTATATCTCCCTCTAATGTATTTGCTAAATCTTTATATATCATGATATGGAAAGGATTCGAATGGGTCTTCAAACTGGTTAAAAAAGGAAATTTTTTCCCGATGATAGTATTGGGAGTGAACCATGACTACTATGTTGGTTTGGTTAGTGAATCCATTCTATTATAATAACTTTCTCAATGTTCTAAAACTAATATGGAAATGATTATATATGCTTATGTGTATCCCAAAAGTCAATTACTAGTGCCAATTTTATACCATCTTGGCTCTTGTTCGTATATTCCCTTATGATTAATTTCTTAATAACTATCCATCATTATTCCATGACTCTATATTATTATATTTAATTGAAATTTTATGGCATTCAAATTTTACGATTGTGTTCTTTTACATTTATCTTTATGTTCTGCTAATTTATCAGCTTTATTTACCCATACTGATCAAATAAGCTTACTAATTATTTTGTTTCCTTTCCCTATATTGTGAAAAAATGTTTTCTGTATGATAAGACTAATAGGGGTGGTTTTTATGAATATAATAGTGGATGATAATTCAATTTACCCATGTATCAGTTCTTTGTGTTTCTTTTATTTCAAACACAATTAACTATTATAGTCCTGAATCATGTGTTTCAGTAATGTAATTAATAAAAATTTATGTAATATAAATATATATATATATATATATGATCATCCATTGATTCTATTGTTAGTAATAGAAGATAGTTTTTGAAAACCATCAAAAACTAATATGAAAAACCTTACTGATATACCGAATGACATGTCTATGGAAAATTATATGGATAAGTAAATGTACATGAATTTTTTGTGAGACATTGGAAAATGATAGAGTTATTGGATTCCAAACAGTTACATCCATGTCTAGAAACTACAATATATGTGGCTCTATTAACGGAGTTATATATGGGTAACAACTCTAAAAGGTCTCATTGAGAGAAACACAATCATCACCTGATACATAACAACATACCATTCTACACATCAGGTTTGATAATCCTAGGGGATACACTTCGAAAACTCACAAACTCTTTTTGAACCATAATGATCTATTTTAAAGGAATATGCCCATGAATCACCAAGTATAAACCTATGGTGTTATGGATTCATTAATGTGAAATTATTTAGACACCATATAATTGATATTTAATTATTACGTTGATTCATATATTGATTGTTATTTTATAGAATTTACTTATCTGTGTTAGTTAACGGGTTGAACAAAATTTTTCCCTGATAATGGTGGGTGTGATGGAAAATAAAATTATTTTCCTCCTAATAATATGAATGTTATATGTGTTGGAATGAAAAATCATGTTCTTATGGTCATTAAACATTCTGATGATGTGAATCATACATGAATTCAAAATGAAAAAATGAGATAACAACAATATATTGATTCCATCCAATTGAAATGCCTATCTTATTTTAATGTGTCTTTATATCCCAAAATTTATTAACATTGGATCATCCCCACTGAAAATATATTTTCATTACACAGTTTTTGAATTAGGAAATTTTCATTTTTTAACCATTTAGAAGTTGAAGTGGATAAATATTGTATTCATTTCAGGAAGATGATCCCATAGTTAAACATCAACTCAATGGAATATATCATGAGTAGGAACTTATTTTTCAATATGTACAATCCTTGTATTTTGTATGAATATTGAGATGGAGATCATTGAGATGAATTAAAATAATGAGGAAAATTTTTATACCTTTGAGGAACATTTTACATGAATTATGAGTTGTTATTTTTTAATTATAATCCAACCTAAATGTAAGGTTTATCACTTCATTAGTGGAATTAAATAAATTCTCCATACAGTGTTCACTATAAGATTCATTAATTTATATAAAGAGATTGTTGAATTTGATATCATGGTGGAAATGGAGTTTTGAATTATGTATCAATCACATTATTTATATAATAATATAAATATTTGAATCAAAGGAAAATATAAGATCAATGGATAAATGTTTACGATATTTCGTTTTTCACAATATGTTTGAATAATCATGGGACATAAATTTGTAAGGGGACTGGTAACTGATTTATGTGTGGAAGGTAATTCAATCAAGAAATTGATATCTAAAGTAATGGTAAGAGGTTATCTAATGATACAAATAGATAAAAATCTAAAAAAATAACCCCTATAACGCCCCAACATTACAAAACTCATAATCACGATTTTAGTGATTAATTAACTAGCATTCAGATTGACTATCTTTCCTGATTTAGAGTTTGGGAAAATTATTCTATCATAAATACATAACATCAAATGATCGTACAAGAGGATACTACCAAAATAGTATCCATTTTTTTAAATATAAAACATTTACTGTTAAAATGATTTCTTTCCTCGATAAAAAACTTCATGAAATATTCCATTCTCTTACCCATAATTATACCTTGTGGAATACATTTCAAAAACATGTAATGAGAATAGAAAAACTCAATGTGGGATATAAAATATGGAATGAAACCATTTTTCCATGAATATTTAAACTCAAGAGAACATTTTAACAATAGAATACTTTTCACCTATAAAATTATACCTCATGAAATCATAAAATTCCTAATAAAACTTATTTGAAATCAAATATAATAATTTTAATTTGTTGAAGAAATATCATACATACATTTTAGTTTCACATCTACATTGGGAGTAACCATCATGGTCACATTTGATGTATATTCCTTAATGCTCAAAAAAGAAATCATGTTGTTTAACTCCGCCTAATTACCCTATGTATTGGAGATCTGTCATTGCCTAACCCGCCCTCTATTTATCGATAAATGTCCAATATACATAATCAATTACCAAGAACCAAAATATAATCACAACACATAAATCATGCATAAAAGAAAAAAATACATTTCCACATTGCTGTAAAAAGACAGTATTTATAGATATTGACAATATCTATCCCTTCTAAAAACCAGTTTCAATACCAAAATACATGAAAATGGAATATGGTATTTATTTCCATTTTTTATAAAAAAATTATTCTTATGGAATAATCTAAATATCAAAAAATAGTTATGGAGGAAATGAAGTTGGTGTTGTTATATGTGTTAAAAAACATTCATTCAATCATTTTGTATAGAAATCCAAACACTCAATTTAAAAAAATTTCCTTTAAAACAAAATTAAATTAAAATAAACATATTAATAAAATAAAAGATATTACAAAATAATTTTACACATATATGTTGAATTATATAATCAATAAGTATAAATTTCACCAAAATAATGGATATTGGGTTAACAAATTCCTTTAATCTAAGTCAGACTTGTCATGTAGATTGATTATATTCATTAATAATATAATTAAATTAATTTATTGTTTATTTAGAACCTTCATAATGTTTCTTATTCAATTTATGTCACTTCTTAAAATTTTATAACAATTACTTATTTATTTATGTTCATGTAAGATTTTTTTGTTAATATTTGGTACATGAGTTGAAAATGAACTTATTATTTTGTAAATAGTCCAAGTGTTCGTAAGTCCATTATCCCCAAAAAAATAAAACATTATATAAATATATTAAATATTAATCACATAAGTATCTAAAATAATCGTTTAAGACAAACTAATAACATCATTTATTGACATAGTCGGCCATACGTATGCGTGAACACTATTTTTGTTTTTCCATGTCGTATTAAAAGAGTGAAATTAAAATAAATATATATAAATATGTATAAATATATAATATCAATATATTACAAATTAATATTTCATTTATATAAAATATTATTAATAAAAATTCATTCATACATTTCATGTGATGTGTGATGAATCACAACATTCTGGGGATCAGGTTGTCCACACATCCCCAAATGAATTAATCGTTTAAGAAAGAATATGGAAGGAATGAAGGTATGTTTAATATAATATTTCTAGAATATCAAATAGGTTTAAATTTAAATATATTAAATATTATTTATCCTGAAAAATATTTTTAATACCATCCATGAATGATGTTATGGAAAAGTAACAAAAACAATATTCAGTAAGGCGACTAACTGTCATAACTCTGAAAAAAATTTCATATCATTGAATTGGAGTAATTGAGAAAAGGAATGAATATTAGATGTGCCAATATAAACAAAACACTGTATTATTTAATTTATTTGGGTGTTATCAAGCATTCATGGATGAATTTTTTCAGGGGAATGTAGAAACATAAAAGAAATTAGGAGAGGTTCGTTGAGAAGATTTCCTCTTAAATATCCCCTCCATGAAAGACCCTTTAGGACCATGGATTTGGTCTTTTGGGGATACAATTATCATTTTTATGTAGGTACATTGAGTAGTAGAGGTTTGGGTTTGTTTTTGAGTTGTTAATAGGCTCTTTGGATCTAAATCGGGTGGTGTAGAGATGGTATTTATACACGAGGAGTGGTGAGTTCAAGTGATTAATTTAATTATTATTTTATATTAAAATATTACTATATAGAGGTGGCATTAAATTTTAAGAAATTCGATTTTAATAAATGTTTTATATACTGTCTAGGGTCTACTAAAACATCAAACCAAAAATAAATTTTTTACATTTTAGTTATTTTATGCTCTTAAATTTTAATTTTAAACCTTGTAAACATATCACTTTTAATACGGTAAGTAATTGTTTTACCATGGTATCTGATTTTATGCCTGAAAATTAAATTTACCATACTACAAAATCATGGAATTTATAATTAAAAATATAGAATCCATTTTTCCATATTCATTTTTATAAATTTAGAAGATTATTTTTAAAAATAATTTCTCATACAAACATAAATGTGGGTTTTAAAAAAAATTTAAAATATATTGAAATATTTTTATAGATAATTTAAATTTAGAATTGATTATGGTTCAAAAATTTGGATTAAATATAAAAAAATTATATAAATATACATTATGACCAAATTAAGTGTTAATATAACAATTTAAATAAATATTTTGAAACAATTAGTTTTATTTAAAATGTAGTATTTTTCACTATTCATTAAAGTTTAAAAGTTATCATAAATTTACAAAAAAAATTATCCAAATTAAATTTGATATCCCTTATTAAAAGAATAATTTTATTTTAAAAAAAAAACATAAAATGGTTGAATCATCTATATTTTAATGTTTTTCTACGTCTAAACATGGTAAAACGTCTTTTAGAATTATTAATGCTTTTATAACTAAAATTGGATTTATTCAAATTTTAGGTCTATAAAATTGATTAGAAGAAATAAAAAAAATTATAAATATGTGTAATCA
Source organism: Viscum album (assembly GCA_963277665.1). Taxonomy (NCBI): domain Eukaryota; kingdom Viridiplantae; phylum Streptophyta; class Magnoliopsida; order Santalales; family Viscaceae; genus Viscum; species Viscum album. The sequence continues at coordinate 535,321,396 of OY728141.1, read as the reverse complement.
TAATATACTTAGTTATATTATATCATTCCAATACTACATAAATGGGATAACTATATTTTAAAATAATAACATTAATAATGTATGATTTTTCGATATAACACAGTCTTGCATGCAACATTAGATTTCATAGAAACTACTTGTTCCATGTAGAGTTTTCTATTATACATAACACCCCATTGAATGTAAAATTTGTATATAATAAAAACAACATTAATATATAATAAGAAAACATATTTTATAATTACCTAATATGTTACAACCTTCCCCCTTTTTGAAATTAGTTCATTGAAATTTTATTCTCTTATCAAATATTAGGGGGGTATTTATTCCAGATAAAATTTTTTGATTCACATGTTTCATCTTCAACCAACTGTTATTTACATAAAAACATATCCTAATGTATCACCTTATTCTGCCACACTTTCTCTCTGTGGTCTAGAATTTTCACTGGCTATTCCACCAAAGAAAGATCTCTTCCAACATAACTACTTCAAGACTCAAAATAATAGATGAATTTGGAATATACTTTCTTAACATTGAAATAAGAAAACATTGTGTACATGGGATAATATAGGAGGTAAATCTACTCCATCTGCCTGAGATTCAACTTTCTCTAAGATTTAATAGGGTCCAATTAACCACATACCGAATTTAACCATATTCCCAAAATGAATCACACATTACCATGTAGAAACATTGTGAAAGACATGATCACCTACCTCAAAAGATATATCCTTCTACATGTAATCTAAATAATTTTTTTCAAACTCTGAGTTATCCTCATATGATTTGGAATAAACTAATATTTTTCTTCGATCTCTTCTACCAATTCTTGTCCCATTAATTTCCTTTCTCATATTTCATCCCAAAAAGCTGTTGATCGGCTTTTCTTTCTATATAATTCCTCAAATGGTTCCATCTATATACTGGAATGAAAATTTTTATTATAAGGAAACTATACCATATAAATATGTTGATCCCAACATCCCTACGAATCTACTAAACATGTACGTAACATATCCTCTGACATTATAATTTTTCATTTTGTCTTCCAATATGATTGAGGATAACTTTTTATACTAAAACTAAATATATTAATTTCTAATGACCTCTAAAGTAATTTCAAAATGTTAGAAAAAAACATGAGATCACGATCAGATATAATGGAGGGAGGAAATTCTTGCAACTTTACTATCTCTTTAATATACAACCGAAAATATTATCTTGAGATATAATATCTCTAATAAGAATAAAATGAAAAGATTTATTCAATTGATCAATATTAACCTAGATCATATTGTTCCCTTGATAAGTCTTCTGTATTCCCACTATGAAATAGATGGATATATTTTCCCACTTCTACTCTTGTATTGGAAAAGGGTAAATCACCACCTTTGGAAATTTTTATTTTTCTTTAAACTACATTATTGTCAAACACTTCATAGTAAAGTCAGAAAAATATCATTTCATTCCACCCCACTAGTATAACTTCTGAAGATCTCTATAGATCTTAGTTGTACATAGATAAATAGAAAATAGAGAACTGTGAGCTTTAGATAACAACCCTTTATCCAACTTTGGATCACAAGTCACACAAAACATGTTCCTAAAACTAAAAAAACTATATTTATCAATGTCGAAATCATGTAGCATATCAGTCTGAACCAATCCCACCTTTTTGTTACAACTCACTTTATTCCTTCTATGCTTGTTTAATTCTGTCTAATAGAGATGAGTACACTAAAAAAAATAAAAACAGATGAATTTCCTTCACCAACAACTTCCAAGCCTAAATTCATCAAAACAATAACCAAATGATCATGTTCAAAATGCAACATTTTTAATGTATAATTGCATTTTATGATCAAAGCATCAGCCACAATATTTTAATTTTCTTTATAGAAATGAATCGTGCAATCTTAATCATTGATTAGTTCCTTCAATGTCATTTTTCTTGTGTCCAATTATATCATAGAAAATATATACATAAAACTTTTTTTATTATATATTTCATATATTAGTCTATAAATATGATTCCTTCTAATTTTTATGGAAAAAACAAAAAGCAGCTACTTCTAAATCATTATTGTGTAATTTAACTAAGGAGTTTTAATCATACGTGAAGAAAATGAAATTACATTATTATTCTGCATTATGACATACCAAAGTACATTCAACAAATAATCATTATAGTTAAAAATTCAACATTTCAATAAGTTAATGACTATATTGGATCATTTTCCATTCTTCTTTTCAAATCCTGAAAACAATAATCACATTCCATTGTCTATATGTACATATCCCATTTTCATGTTAACATAGTCAGTGGGACAGATAACCAAGAAATATTTTCAAGAAACCTTCATTAATATCCATATATACCAAGAAAGATATGAATCCCGGATATATTTGTGGGTATCAGTCATTCTTCATCAATATTAAATTTAACATGATCCAGAGTTATGAAATATTTATAATCAATGAGACCACGAAATGAAATTTTTTGTACCCCAAACATACACATGAAAATCTTTCCATACTATTTCAATTCTTTTATGGTTTTCAAGACAACCCTTAAATGAATTTTATGCTCATATTAACTCTTAGAATATTTGTAAATTTTATAAAAAAACACAACCAAAAACATATTTGGGAACTCCTATAAAATTATATTCCTATAATCAATGGATACAACAATTGACTTAGTTATCCCAAACAACATGAATAAAATCCTAATTTCCATATCTAGTATTAAATATAGTCTTTGAAATGATTTATTAATTTACATTAAACATGGGGTAACCCGACCTCAAGTAAACCATAAAAAAATATAATACTCACTGGATCGGATCAAGAATATAATCATTATGAGGAAAAAGATACATGATATTAAGATTAAGGTTATTAATGATCTATAATAAATGAAAAGTCTCATTGAACCAAATTTTTTTTAACAAACAAGATAGGATCACCCCATGGTGATGTGCTGGGTCAAATGAAACATTTATCAACTAACATATTCGATTGTTTAAACAAAATCTAAATGTTTTTTCTGAGAAATTTTTTAAAGTGGTGTTGAAATTGGTTTAGCATCAAGAACAAAGTAAAAAATAAATTCATCTTCCCAATAATATTTTATAGAAGGAAAATCATCAAGAAAAACATCAATATACTCATTTACCAGTATCACATCATTTATATGAATAGTTCCTTTTTTCAAGAATAGGTTCAAGATAACATATGTTTCCCTCATTTAACAGTTTCTCAAAATTTTGATATGTTATCAATGGAAAGGGTTCAATATTTTAGACCAACATAATGTCATTCAAAAACGTAAATACATTATCTCTATAGTCAATATTATCATTGTAAATGGAAAACCAATCCATAACTTGAATAACATAAAAATCAAATAGAGGAAAAAATGGTTTGTAGGTTACATTTTTTCACAAAAAGTATTTAAAGAGTCTCATAATTTCATGTTTCCTCAATATTTCCCCCTGGGTTTTTTTACAATAATTTAGGGATTCATTTCATCAGGTGGAATTTCTAATTTACTAGAAAATTAATCAAAAATGAATGAATTTATTGACCCTAAAACAAGAAACACCTATCCATAATATGAGTAAAGAATCAATATTCATGATTCCACTTCATTTGAGGACCCAACATATTTAAAATTAGTTACAAAGGATTTAACAAATCCTTTTTTCTTATAGTATGGATGCTTCCATGCTATTTAGTTTTTCATCAGACAATCATTAACATAGTGACCCATATAAACTCCGATTAAACATTTTAAATAATGTAAAAAAAATTCATTCCACAAAATTTATCATTTATAGTGATGTTATGAGTCTTATGCCTCATTTTACCACATTAGAAGCACATATAAGAATTCATAAATAATGTCCATTGTGTTTTTATCACAATTTTTACATACTATAAAATAATTTTCTTACCTTCAATCTTTTTTTATGTTTTATTTTAATTTTATCACCTCCTCAACCTCTAACTCTGCTATTTTATAAATATCAAATGATCATCAACGTTGTCTATTTACACATTCTCCAAAAATCGATAATGTTTTTTGTAATATTTAAACTCATGAGATGCCAATTTTATTTGATAAATTATCATTAATCTTGAGTTAAATTTATTGATTTTACTATAAATATTTGAAATGAAATTTAGAGCCTACATAGCCATTAGAGTGATTTTTTCATCATAAGAAGTCACCTAGTATTCATCTTTTCTCAATTCCATGAATTCCTTTTCAATCCTATGTTGAAGATCCTTATGAATATACTTTATAATAAAAAACATTTGAAGTCACTCCAATCAAGAGCATTAATATCATTTCTATCAATGATATTAATAACCATTTACCACCACTGATTGACATCAAATGGAATATCATAAATACATAGATGATCATTTTTATTGTCCAAACACCCAATAAAATAAAAAATAATTTTTATATATTTAATTCACTCTTAACATATCACGGGGTCAGGTGATCCTCTGAATGGTAGGGAAAGTTTCTTAATGATGTTCTTTAGTGCTAACATTCCCATCCATGGTTGATCAATATGATCTAAGGCAAGGATACCACCACAATTTATCGTATGACTCAACTAAGCCATCATGGAAAAAATTGTTTAATTCTGATTTGGACAATCTTAGTGATGATTTGGAAGGATACTTTCCTCTTGGATATCATCCTATAATATATACCATGATACCTTTGTGGAAAAACATACTAAAAAAATATATCTCAGACAAAGAAACATGGTAATAATTAAATTGTATATCATTCCAATTTGACTATAAAGTAAAAAATCATTTATGGATATTTTATTATCAATATCTTAACCCCAAATGATATTTAAACCATCCTTGGATTCAAACTGTAATTCCTCATCCTTAAATATTACAAATTCTTGAGATTAGTCAAGAATTTACTTATATCAATATTGAAGATCTTTTCGGATTTAAATTTTTAGATAATTATCCCATCATAATGACATAACATCCTATAATCCTACAAAAGGATACATCCAAAATAGTATCCATTTTTTCCAAAATATTAAACATTTAATATAATACATGATTTCATTTCTTGATAAAAAATTATCTTGACATATTCACTTTTCTTATGCATCCATATAACTTGCTGAAAATATTTAAAAAACATCGGATGTGAAGAAAAACTAATAAAGGGATACAAAATAAGGGATTAAATATTTAGTCCATGAATATTTTCATTACAAAAATACATTTTAACAAAAGCATACTATTCAACCATAAAATCATACCACATAAAATCATATGATTTATGAAAATAAATCTTCTAAAACAAAAATAATAATGGTAACTTATGGTATAGATATCACACATTAATTTTATATTTCACATCTTTATAGATAGTAACCTTGATGGATACATTTGGAATACCTATAACATAATATTCATTATATTTCATATGAAAAACCTTGACGTTTGACTCTGTATCATTATGAAATTCAATAGAGAGATTCCATGGGCTCACCCAATAGACGTTTATCTCGGAACCACCCATATACATAACAAATTCCAAGTAACCAAAACAAATTCACAATGAAAAAATCCCGTATAAATGAAAAATAACATTTCAACATTATAACCAAAGTATATAATTTAGAGATACTAATTGAATAAATCCCTTCTCAAAACCATTTTCAATAAATAAATACATGAAAAGGGACTGTGGTATTTATTACACTTATAATCATTAACTCTTATATAGGATAAAAAATATAAAATAATGTATACAATGTTAAAGAAGTCGTTGTCATCATATAGGGTAAAAAAATTCATTTTTGTCATTTTCTACAAAAATCCAAAGACTCCATAAATAAGTGTCCTATATAAATAAATTGAATGAAATTAATGATATAAATAAAATATAGGATATTTTCAAAATTCATATCATATGTAGTAGTTCAACTACCAAATCATGAGGTAGAAATTTCACCTAAATAATAGAAATTGGGTTTACAAATTTCTTAAACTCGAGTCTGAGTTGTCTTGCACGAACATTTTCAAAAGGAATAATAAAATTAGTATAATTTAAACTTACTAATGACTATTTTTTATGTTTATTTTTAATTTTATATCTCTTATTAACATTTTATAAAAATTAAATAATTATTTATATTTATGTCAGATGTTTTGTCGATATTATGTACTTGAGAAGAAATAGAAATTGGTGTGATTTCAATAGTCCTTTTATATATAAGGTTGTTATTTCTAGAATAGTAAACATAATATAAATATCATATATATTTAGAAGATAAATATTTATAAAAATAATTTATGTCAAACTAAAAACACCATTCACGAAGATGGTAGGTCGTACATACACATTAAGGCTATTTTAATTTTTTTTCATATTGAAAGAGTTACATTAAAATAAATATATATACATATATATACATATATAGTATCATTAAATAAGATTTAATTTTTTAATTTTTTATTATATATTTATAAAAAAACATTAACACATTCCATGTGATGTGTCAATGAATCAAACCATTTTATGGAAGTGGTCATCCACACATCCCAAAACAATGTTATGAAATAAAAAATTATGGAAAGATGGATGGTAGGTTTAATATGACATTTCGATAATATTAAATAGGTTTTTAAATAAAGTTAAATATTATTTGAGCAGAAAAATATTTTTAATATCGGGCATGATGGTGGTGATGAAAAAGTAACAAAAACATTATGCATAGAGGTGATTAATCGGCATAACATTGGAAAAAATATATTATTTGAATAACTTATGGTGATAGATGAAATGGATATGAGATATCCCCATAGATACATAATACTATTTTATGTACATTCTTCTGGAGTTACCATGATTTAATAGATGAAGGATGTGAGTACAAAGTATAAATAGAAAATACATTTAGATAGGTATTTTGAGAAAATTTACTCTTGAATATCCCCTCCTAGAATGACCATTGAGGACTTTGGACTTGGAAATTTGTTTAGAACATAAAAACATGGACATGGAAAGAGTGATTATAAGAGTCTTTGAAAGATATTTGAGGTACTAAAAGTATTTTTAGTTGAAATATTGTGGTGGAGAGATGGTATTTATACTTTAGGAGAGGTTGGATCATGTGATTAATTTATGATTATTTTTTAAAAAAGTTATCCATATAGATGTGGTATTAAATTATAAGACTTTGAATTTTAATTAATTATTTAATGTATGGTAAGGGTTGAGTCACACCTCAAAAAAATTAAATTTTGTAGTTTTTAGGTATGTGAATCTTTTTTTTATTTTTATTTTTAACCATTGTTAATAGTTTTCTTTTACTGCGGTAAATAAATTTTTTACCACACTAACATTCATTATAATGAAAACTAAATTGACCATACAACCAAATTTTGTTCTTCCGATAAAAATATGAATTTCTTTTTTCTTCATTGAATTCAAAGAATTGGGAAAATTATATTTAATATTAATTATGTAGATGAATGTAAAAACTGTTTTTTAATGTCAAATGATCAAAATATTGAAATAAATTTATATCTAATTTAAATTTAAAATTGATTCCATTGACATACACTGTATTAAATGATAATACCATAATGAGACTATTCTTTAAGACCAATTATAATGATAATCTAACAATTTAAATAAATCATAAGAAAAATTATTTTTGAATTAAAATGTAGTATTTTTCATTATTGAGTAAAATAAAAATATTATCATAAAAACACTAAATATGTATCCAAACTAAATTTTTATATTTTTCTTTCCAAGAAGATGTTTATTTTTTCAAATATATCATATAAATATGGGCAACATAATATTTTAGAAAACTCATTGTTGTGTGCTCGGAATGCTATTTAAAATAGTGTCCACTTTGATGTAAAATTAATATCTAATTAATTGACAATAACATATATGAATATAAATTATTCTATAATTACCGGAGATGTTATATCCTTTCCCCTTTAGAAAATATCTTCCCAATAATTTTATTCACTTATCAAATAAGTGGGGATGTTTCCCCATCATAGAATTTTCTAATGAATATGTTTCCTCCTCAACCGTGTGGTTTTTTTGTAAAACCTTATCATGATATACACCTTATCCTATAACACTTGCTGTCTATTGTCATGAATCTTAACTGGATGCGACTCATAAGAAATATTCTCTTCCAACTGATCAACTTATGCACTCAAAACATGAGATGCAACACATTATTATTTTCTTAACATTGAAACATTAATTACATTGTTTACCTGGAATAAACAAGAATGAAAAGACACTCGGTAGGAAACTAATCAAACATTCTCTTAGATTTCATAGGTTTTAATGAACCATTGACACAGTTTACCCTTCATACCAAAACACATAATAATTTTCAATTGAAAATAATTAATAAAGATATGATCACCTACCTCAAAAGAAATATCCTTCCTCTAGTTATTGGCATAACGTTTTACCTACTCTAAGTTATCCACATATGATTATGCATCAACTAAACATTTTCAACCATCTATTATACCAATTCTGGTCGCATTAACATAATTTAACCTACTTCATCTTCAAAAACTTGATTTTGATACTACATCCATCTAATTCCTCAAATTGTGCCATCAGTATATGGGAATGAAAATAGTTATTATAAGATAACTCAACCAATGAATGATTTCTATCCCAACTTCCTTGGTAACCCATCAAACATGCATGTAACATTGACTATAACATCTTATTTTTTCATTCTATATTTCCATCTGATTGAGGACCCAAATTTGTATTAAAATATAATTTAGTTTCCTACCACATCTGAATGCCATTGAAAAATATAGATGTGAACCAGGGATCATGATTAGATACAATTGAGAGATTATCTCCATGTAACCTAACTATCTCTAAAATATACAAATAAGAAAGTCGATATATAGATAAATTATCTCTAATTGTATTAAAATGAAAATATTTAGTCAATCCATCAACAATAACCAATATCATATTTTTACATTGAGAATTCATTGATAATCCTACTATGAAATCCATGGATATATTTTCGCATTCCTACTCTGGTTCCAGAATAGTATGAAGCACCCTCATAAGAAATTGTTGTTCTTATTTAACCTGATGATAATTCAAAGACATCATAGTATTGTCATCGATATCTCCATTCATTCTATCCCACCCATAATGAACCTAAATTTCTTAGTACATCAATGTACTAGTATGATGAACTCCAAATGGAGATCTATGAGCTTTACATTACCATGATTTCTTCAATTGTGGATCATAATGCACACATAAAATCTTTCCAAATATCAAAACACATTCTTTATCAATGTTAAATTTAGGAATCTTTCACTTTTCAATCAATTATACTTTTTAATGAAACTCACTATCTTTTTCTACACTTGTTTTTTTCGTCTGATTGAGATGATTATAATGACTCATGAAACAAAATAAGGTAATTTCATGCACTAACAACATCCAATGAAAAATTCATCAAATCAATAACTTATGTATCACCTTCCAAATGTTACATGTTTAAGGTATCATTGCATTTTTGATTCAAAATATTTGCCACTTTATTTTTTTCTTGGATACTAATAAATCAGGACATCATATTCCTTGATTAATTCAACCATCATCATTGTCTCATGTTCAATTCATTCTAAATGAACATATACTTCAAACATTATTGGTTACTATATATTTCAAATTTTACACCAAACTAATGATTTCTCCAAAATTTTAAAGAAAAAAACTATAGATACTAATTCCAAATCAAGGGTCAGGTAATTTAACTCATGTGTTTTCAACCATCGTGAACCATAAAAAATTTACTTGATCATTATACATTAGGATACGACTATGTCACTTCAACGAAACCTCACTATAAATAACAACTTCAATATTTCTACAAGGAAATTCCAATACTTTTGAATTCACCAATCTTCATTTCAATTCCAAAAATCATTCATCACATTATTTTTTTCAGATGAACATAACACCTTTTTGAGTTAACATAGTCAATCGGATAGATAACCATGCAATTTTAGCAAAAAAATACTCCATTAATACTTTTCCAGAATAGGAATACTATTAATCTCAGTTAGATTTGTGGGTCTCAGCAATTCTTCAACAAATATTTTTTTTTCGTCATCAAAAGTTATGTTATAATTTAAAATAATGTCACCAATGAATGAAATTTATTTTAACCCAAACTCACACCTTCTAACTTTCATATATACAATTTCTATTATTTTATGGTTTTCAAGACAACCCTAAAATAGAATTCTTGCTCCAAATTTATTTTATTGTTTATTAACATTTATTCAATAAACAAGACCTTAATCATATATAAGAATTCATGGAAAATTCTATTTATAAGTTCCATGAATATAATCAGTTTATTTTTATCAAAAATGGCATGAAAAAAAATTCATAATTACAATATTTAGAATGAAATATGGTCTTAAAAATTCCTTCTTTGATTAAATTTAACTGATGGTACCCCAACCTAAATTCAACCATAGAAAAATATAGTGCATCCTAGATATGGTCAAACAAATCATTGATATGTGGTGAAGGATAATTGTTAGTAATAGAGATTTTATTCAAGTCCCTATAATCAGTGCATTGTCTCATAGAAACATCATTCTTTTTTACCAACGTCATAGGAGAACAACATTATTATTTGCTAGGTGGAATGAAACCTTCACATAATAAATCCTGCAATTCCTTCTTCAACTCTGAAATTTGAATCTGGTCTATTTAATAAGGGGTTTTGAGACTAACCTTGCATCATGAACAAATATAAGAGTAAATTTAACTTATCGATCAGGTATAATAACATGATACTCATTAGGAAAACCCACTAGATACTCATTTACCATTAGAATATCATTAATATAAATAGATCATTTCTTTTAAATAATATATTAAAGATAAAATTAATATTCATATTTTAAAATATTTTTAACTTCAAAATATGTTATCTATAGTAAGGGTTCATTCTTTTATACAACCTTAAATACTTTTTTAAAAGAACGTTCTTTAGCTTTATAGTCAGTCATAGTATGGTAAATTTAAAGTAAATCCTTTCCTAAAATAACATCAAACTCTAATAGATAAAAATTTACAAGGTTTTCATTAATTTGTTTTCCATAATATTAATTATAATATTATTTTAATTTATTTTTCCCCCAGCATTTAACCTTGGTGTTTTTACCATATTTGCATGACTCAATTATTGAGGTGGAATTTTTAATTTTCTAGAAACATTCAAAAAAATAAAAATGTGTATACCCTGAATCTATAAACACATTATAATAATCTATCTAAAAAAAATATACCTAATACAACTTCATTTTTAATCCAACATCTACCGAAGTAGTTACAAATTATTTCACCACCGCTTTCTGTTTATAGTATAGATGCTTCCATTCGTTTGAGATCATCATCAGACACTTGTTTTCATAACGACCCAAATAATTACACTTAAATCAATATACTAATTTTATATAATATTTTTTATTACCACTACAATTATATTATTAAGTGTAGTTACAATCCTTATGCCTTATTTTACCACATTTTAAGCACATACAAAAATTCATAAGGCAGTCTCTGGTGTGTTTTATACCTCAATTTTTCAAAACTATAAACTTAATTTTCTTACCATCATTATATTATAATGAATTCTTCCTCTTAATACTCCACCTCTACCACTTATTCTTATATTTTTCAAAGAAAACATTATAATTGGAAAACTTCATCATCATCATAAACTCACATCGAACTAGACTTTTGTAACATTTAAACTCATGAGAAGTTGATTTCCTTTAATACATTGGCTACAATCCTCTCTAAAAAGTTTCCATTTTAATATCAAGATCCTAGATGTTATTTAGAGAATACCATTCAAGTCAAGTGAATGGTTTTTTATAGGAATCCACTTAGTTATCCTCCTAGCTCAATTCATTGAATTTTTTTCCATCCAAATGTGAATTTTCTAAGTAATATATTTCCCAAGAAACATATTTTTGAAATCATCCGAATAAAAATAATTAGTCTCTTCATTATCCCTTATATTATTAACCATTAACAACCACTTATTAGATTCACCTTTAGAATGAAAAACAGCATGATATTCTTTTTGATAGTCTGAACATCCCATGACAACGATAATAGTTTGAGGAATTTTATCCACCCTTTAGTTAGAACAAGGTCATATGATCCTATAAATGAGAGAGGTTGTTTCCTCATGAAGTAATCCACTAACAGCATCTTCCTCTATTGTTGATTTAGAAGATCATAGGCATGGATACCAACCACATTTATCACCTAAGTCAACTGATCCATTAATATAAAAAATTGTTTAACTCTAATTTTGACCATCTCATGATGCTAATTTGGAAGTTGGTTTTCCTCATGATCTAATCCTAGTAAAACATCCCTATTTCAATTGTAAAAACCCAATTTTTAACAGATATATCATAGATTAAGAAATAATGGTAGTCTTAAAACTCACTATCAATCAAATTTGACCATAAAAAATAATTTATAGACACTCTACTAATAATATCCTACCCTCTAATGTTATTAAAACCGACCTTTGTTTTCAACTTTAATGCCACATCCCTAAACATTGCATAATATTGAGTTTATTAAATAATTTACTTGCTTTCTTGATGAGTAACATTTCAGGATTAGGGTTTTATATAATAGGGCCATCATTAATACATAAAATGACATAATCATACAAGAGTATACCACTAAATCAATATCAATTTTTTTCAAAATAAAAAACATTTATAATAGAAAAAGATTTTTTTTGTGGATAAAAATATTTCGAAATTCATTCTTTTTATTACCTATCCATAAATCGTGTTGACAATATTTTTAAAACATGGGATTAGTATAATGAGATAATAAAGGGATACAAAATTAGGAATGAAACTGTTATTCTAGGAATATTTTAAACTCAAGAAACAATTTTCTCAAAATCATACTCATTACGCCTAAAAACGTACCTCATGAAATCATAAGATTCCTGAAATTACATATTAGAAATCATAAATCATAATGGTAACGTGTGGTATCCATGTCAAATTTAAATTTTTTCTTTTACATCTAAATAGGGAGTAACCTTAATGGTTACATTTGATATACCCATCAATGTATATCCACTAAATATATTAAGAGAAATATTATCATTTAACTCTACATCAATACCCAATATAATGGAGAGCTATCACAGGCTCACAATACATTAGTTTATCAGGGAACCACTCATATGCATAATCAATCCCCAATAACAAAAAAAATATACACAACACAAAAATCATGCATACATAAAAAACCCCTTTCCAAATTTCAATCAAAAGATGTCATTTCATGATATTGGCATAAGAAATCACTTCTCAAAACCGTATTCAATTCCAAAATACCAAAAGTGAGAATATGGTATTTATATACCTTTTAAAAACACTATCTATTATATAGGAATCCAAATATCAAATAATGGTTACAACGTCAAACAAGGATTTGTCGCCGTATATATTAAAAACAAATATGTTTTGTTATTTTGTTGGGGAAACAAAATAGTGAAAATGAAAAGATTAAATTTAAAAAAAAAATTAATTTCAAGATATTATTAAAATATAATATATTAAATATTAATTTAACATGTTTTTTTGAACCAAAAAATCATTAGGTATAAATTTATCCTACAGAATGGAAATTGGGTTAAGAAATTCTCTTAACTCGAGTCTGAGTTTTCTCATACGTTATTTATCATCAATAATAATAAAAAAAGTAAATTAATACTAAATATATAAAATTTTTATGTTTTTTATTAATTTTATATCACTAAATACCATGTTATAAAAATTACATATTTATTTATGTTCATGTCTGACATTTTGTAGATATTGAGTACATAAGTGGAAAAGGAACTTGGTTTGAGGTCCATAGTCCTTGTGTTCAAAAGTTCATTATATCAAGAATATAAAAAATTAAATAAATATAATTATAAATTCATTTTATAATTATTAATAACAATTTTTATTACTGACTTAAAACACATTTCATGGAGATGGTCGACTTACGTATGCATGAACGCTATTTTCATTTTTTTCTATCGTATTGAGAGAGAAACTAAATGAAATGTATATAAATATATATAAATATATAAAATATTTACATTATAATAAATATTTCATATATATAATATATTTTCACCAAAAAATACTTAATACATTCCATGGGATGTGTGAATGAATCACTTCATTTTGTGGAGGTGGTAGTCCACACGTCCCTGAGCAGTGTTAACATATAACAATAGTTTAGAAAGAATGATGGTATGATTTATCAGACATTTAAATGACATGAAATAGGTTTTAATATAAAAAATAATTATTTTTATCCTTAAAAAATATTTTTAATACCATCCAAGAAGGATGTAATTGAAAAGGAACAAAAACATTATTGAGGGCAGAGATTAACCTGCATAACATGGACTACAGTTTTCTTTTATTGGAAAATAATATGTGAAAAATTAAATGTATATGAGATATTATATTATATCTATAACACACTAGTATGTAAATTATTAATGATTTATCATTTATTTTGGATTAAGTAATTAAGTATTAAGAGCGGTACTTTATGAAAATTTCTTCTTGAATATTCCCTCCTTGAAAGAACATTGAGGATCTTGGATTTGGTATCTCGGTGAGACCATCAGAACATTGATATTGGGAGAGTTAGGGTGAGAGGTCTCATTAGATTTTATAGGATCTAAAATTCATTATGTGTTGAAATATGTTATTGGAGAGGGGGTATTTATTATTTATGAGAGGTGGGTTGATGTGATTAATTTGTTGATTATTTTATATTAAAAGCGTACCATATTGACTTGAAATTGAATTATACATATTTGTATTTTAAATAATATTTTATATGATGTTTAGTGTCTAATAAAACCTCAATAAAAAGTTAAATTTTATATGTTTTATCTATGCTATGTTTTTATCCTTTAATTTTAAACCGTCTCAAAATTGTACTTTTACAACGGTAAATAATTTTTTTACCATTGTATCATTTTTAGAAAAAAATTAAATTGATCATAAAACATGATTTTTATATTCTAATTAAAAAATTTATCCATTTTCTAAAAATTCAGTTCAAAAAAATTTGAATATTAAATTTAAAACACATCCCACTAACAAAGCTAAAAAATTGGGTTTTAAAGTGAAATGTTCAAAATATTGAAATATTTTTATATCTAATTTCAATATGAAATTTATTCCATTGAAAAAAAAATGTATTAAATGATAAAAACATAGTCTAAATATACATTAATGAAAAATTAAAAGGATAATCTAAAAATTTAAAAAATATATTTCAGAAATCAGTTTGGAATTAAAATTCAGTATTTTTAACTATTCATTAAAATATGATAGTTATCAGAAAAATTTCAAAAATTAATCCATATTAAATTATTATAATCCAATTTCAAATAATAATTTTTATTTTAATAAACATATAATTTTTTCAAAAACTATATTTAAAATAGAATATTTATTAAAGGGTTCCAAAAATAACTATTAAAAATATTAGTTATTTTATGCCTAAAATTTTGATTTTTTCTTATTTTTGGAAAAAATATTTTATTGAAATAAATTAAAAACATTAAAAAATTATGTGTAAATATTATATAGTTAGTTATATTCATTCATTACAACAATAAGTCAACAAGACAAATACCATTTATAATAATAACATTAATATTTTATTATTTTTCTATATAACACAGTCTTGTGTGCAACATATGATTTTAGAGAAACCCCGTGATGTGTGTCAAGTACACTATCAGACATAGTGTACCAATTATAGTGTAATTAATATATAATTTATATAAATTAATAGATAATAAAATGACTTATACTATAATTACATGGGATATTACATCCATCCTCCTTTTGGAAATTGTATTCTCTTAATTTTATTCACTTCTCAAATAAGTGGGGGTATTTCTCCCACATTTCATTTTTAGATTCATATGTTTCCTCTCCAACCATATGGTTTTTAATAAAACCATAACCTAATGTATCATCTTATTCATCAACAAATTCTCCCCATGTTCATGAATCTATAGTAGGTATTCCTCATAAGAATGATTCTCTCCCTATTGAACTACTTTTGTACTCAAAACATGATATGAATATGGTATATACTATATTAACATAGAGTCATCAAAAACAATGTTTATCAGGGATAAACATAGAAGTAAATCCAATTTTTAGGGAACTGGTCTTACTTCCTCCGTGATTTCATATGGTCCATTAAACCATGGACTATGTTTTATCTTCAAACCAAATTGCATCACATATTTCCAGGGAGAACATATGGGAAAATCATGATGAAATACCTCAAAAGAAATATCCTTCCTTTGATTATATGTATTACTTTTTTATACTCTACGTTATCCTTATATGATTTTTCATCTAATTGTTTTCTTCCATCTCTACTACCAACTCTAGTATATTCAAATTCATTTCACCTAATTCATTCCAATAAACTAGAGTTCGACTCCTCTTTCCATATAATTACTTGTATGGTGGTATATGTATACTGGATTTAAAAATGTTATTATAAGAAACATTGATGAAAGAATGATGTTGATCCCAACTTCGTTGTTAATTCATTGATCATGAACGTAGAATATCCTTTAACTTCTAAATTTTTCGTTTCGTTTTCCTGGGTAATTTTGGATGATAATCTGTATTAATTTTTAGTTCATTTCCCAAAAACATCTGAAGTTCTTTACAAATGTTAGACGTGAACATAGGAACATGATCAGATACAATGGATAGTAAAACTCCATACTACCTGAATAACTCTATAATATACAAAAGGGGATGTTTATCTAGATATAGAGTATCTCTAGAAGGAGTAAAATGTGTTGATTTAGTCAATTGAAAAACAATAACATAGATCTCATTGTTACCATGAGATTTATTCAGTAATCCCTCTATGAAATACATGGATAAATTTTCTCATTTACACTCTAGTACCGGAAAAGGATGAAACATCCCCCTTGGAAATTTTTGTTCTTCATTAATCTACAAGAATGTCAAACAATTTATAGTAATGTTAGCAAAATCTTTTTTCATTACATCCCACCCATGAAGCTCCCTAGGATTTTGTTACTTCTTAGTACATCTAAAATGTGCTGAAAATGAAAAAATATGACCGTCAAATAATGAATATTTCCTCAACTATGGATCACAAGGGACACATACACGCTTCCCAAATCTCTTAACACAATAATTATAAATGTTTAATTCAGGTAACATACCCTTATAAACAAATTCAACCTTGTCCATCAACTCATTATCTTCATAATTCACTTGTTTAATTTTTCTAATTGAGATTATTAGAGTTACACCAGAATCAAAATAGAAGAATTTATAGAACTAAAAACATCCATTCCAAAATTCATAAAATCACTAACAAATGGATCACATTCCAATCATAACATCGTTAATATAGTATTTATTTTTGGATTCGAATCATCATCCACATTTTTTTCTTCTCATGGACGGTAATGAGTAATAAAATCATAATCATTGATTAATTCCATCCACCTCCTTTATCTTATGATCATTTTGTTCTATATTAACATATAAATCAAATATTGTTGTCAATATATATTTTTTATTTTAATCCATACATATGGTGTCTGCAAATTGTAAAAGAAAAAAATTTGCATCTAATTCCAAATAATTAATAGCGTACTATAACTCATGAGTTTTACAAAGATGTGATTTATAAGATATTACTTTATCTTTCTTCATAAGGATAAAACCATGTAATTTCAGTGAATAATCACTCTAGATACCAATTTCACAATTTTTACACGGTAATTCCAATATTAAAGAATTCATCAATTTCATTTCAATTCCTAAAAAAATCATCACATTATTTTTTCTTGATGAACTTAACAACTTTTCAAGTTAATTATCCTAGTTTGGAAAATAACCATGGAATATTTTCAAAAAACCTCTAGTAATATATTTAAATATCACCAAAAATACAAATATCAATTTCATTTGTGGGTTTCAATATTTATTTAATAAATATTTCTTCAACCGGATCAATATTTATTCCATAATTAAAAAAATGACTAAGGAATGTATTTTTTTTGTAACGCAATTTTACACTATTTAAATTTCTAATATAGTTTATTTTTCTTCTTGATTGAATGCAAATCATTAGATTACATTCAAGATCCTCTTTAATTTTAGTATATATCAAAATTTCATCAATAAACAAAACCACATACTTATCTAAGAACACATGGGAAATTTAATTCGTAAGATCCATGAATATAAAAGGTGTATTAGTTAACCTAAATGACATGGCTACAAATTTATAATATCTTTATCTATTACGAAATTGAGTCTCCATAATGACTTATTCTATTAAATTCAATTGATTTACACTAAACTAAATTCATCCTATAAAAAAAATACTATTCTCCCTGGAGATGATAAACAATTCATTCATATGAGGAAAGGGATACTTGTTATTACCTATGAATTAATTAAAGTATCTATAATCATTTCAAATTCTCATTGGGCCATATTTTTTGTCAAAAAACACGATATGATCACCATATGGTGATGTGATAGGTCATATGAAAACATTATCAAATAACCCATGGAATTGCTTCATTAACTCTAAAAGTTCATTCAGGTCCATTTTGAAATGTGGTTTTGAAATTTTCTTAGTATCAAGAACAATGACGATAGTAAATTCAAATTCATGATCTGGTATAATACTAGGAAACTCATTAGTAAAACCATAAAAATACTCATTTACCACTGTCACATAATTAATTGAAATAGTTAATTTATTTTCTAAATTATTACCAAGAAACATTTATTTCAATCATTAAATTGTTTCACAACATCCAGATAAGTTATCAATTGTATGGTTTAATTCTTCTACATAAACTAAATGTATTTCTAAAAAGAAACTTCCTTTGCAATATAGTCAATCATAGCATGGTAGACCTAAAGCCTATCCATACCTTGAAAAACATCAAACACTACTAGAAGAAAATAAAATGATTTCATGTTAATTCTCTCCATATATAAGGATAACAATAATCTAAAAATTTCATTATTATTCATTATTTCCCATATGTGGTTTTACCATATGTTTGGGATTAATTTAAAGTGGTTGAATTTACAATTTATAAAAAAAATTCTCACGAAGGAAAGAATGTGTAGACCCTGAATAAAAAAAACATAATAATAATATATTCAAACAAAAAATGTACCAAACAAATCTTCATATGATGGCCCGAAATCTGCCTAAGTATTTTCAAATTATATCATCACACATTTCATATTATATTTTGGATGATTCTCTTCATTCGATTTCATTACTGAACACTTTTTTCATAATGAACCATCTCATTACACCAATTTTTTTTACGAATTTTAAATTATATTTTTTTATTATAACATCCATTATATTTTTCATTGTAGTAATGATCTATATACTCCATTTTACCACATTTTAATCACTTTCCAAAATTTCTAAGGAATTCTATGGTGTGTCTTTTACAACAATTTTCACAAACTATAAACATAATGTTGTAACAATTAAACTTATTTAATAAATTGTTTTCATTCATCTAACACCTCAACATCTAAAATTTGTGCTTTTAAAATAACACATGAACATACAATAAAACTCCATTTAATCCTTCTTCTAACATTGAACATGTTTTTTGTTACAAGAATACTCCAAAGAATCTAATTCTTTTCAATACATTGGATTTAATCTAGAGTAAAACTGATTGATTTTACTATCAAGATCCTGGATAAAATTTAGACTATACCATTCCAGTCGAGTGAATGTTTCTTCATAAGTAGTCACTAAGTCATCCTCTTTCCTCAATTACATGAATTTTTTTACCATCCCATGTTTAACTACCATAGGAAAATAATTATCAACAAACATATTTTTGAATTCCTTAAAATCATGAAAAAAATTTATCCTTAATATCCATGATATTATAAACCATCATCCACCACTGAATCAGATTCACCATCAAAAAGTTAAATAACATGACTAATCATTCGATTGCCAAAACATCTCGTTATATTGAAAATCATTCTATAGATTTTATTAGACATTTTTCTAGAACAAGGTCAAATAATAGTTTGAATGGTGGAAGATGTTACCTCATGAAGTGATCCACTACTGAAATGCTCTTCTATGGTTGATCTAAATTATCTTGTACAATGATAAAACCACTAATTATCACTTGATTCAAATGATCCATCACTAGAAAAAAAACTAGCCAGTTCCATTTCTGACCATCTCAAGTTCATAATATGGAAGGTTTATTTCATCCGGATATCTTCCTAGTAAAACTTCTATGTTTCCTCTATAGAAAACCATTCTGAACAAATATATCATAGATTAAGCAACATATAATGTTAAAATTAAATATAATTACAATTTTACAATAAAAATAAAACCATTTATATATATTCTAGTAACAATATCATAACCCTAATGTTATCCAAACAGACCTTTGATACAAACTATAAGGCCCCAGTCTTAATCATTACATAATCTTGAGTTTAATAAATAATTGAAATTCATTCCCGTTGAGGGTATTTTTAAGATTATAGTTTTAGATATTGATTCCATAATTAATTAATAACATCCCATAATTATACAAAAGGATATTTCCAAAAGAGTATCCATTTTTTTCAAAATATAGATTCTCAAAAATAAAACATGATTTATTTTCTTGAAAAAAACATTATTTTTTTATTTTTTTATATTATTCATCTATATTCCCTATGGATAGTGTTACAAAACCTAGGATGATAATAAAATTATCATTAAGGGATATAAAATAAGGAATGAAACCATCAGTTCATGAATATTTTAAACTCAATAAAACATTTTTAAAAAATTATACTTTTCACCCATAAAAACACTCATTATTAAATAATATGATTCTTAAAAATTATTCCAATAAAAAATAAATCACAATTTAAACATATTAAATATATATCATTTCTAAATTTTGGCTTTCACAATTATAGAGGGAGTAAACATCATGATTACAATTAGAATACCCACCACAAAATATTCCCTAAATCGCTTTGGAGAAACCCTATTTCTTAACTCTTTCTCATTACAAAATATAATTGAGTGATATCATGGGATAAACCACCGTCAGTTTATCACAAAACCTACCATATAAATAATC
This sequence comes from Viscum album, assembly GCA_963277665.1. Classification (NCBI taxonomy): domain Eukaryota; kingdom Viridiplantae; phylum Streptophyta; class Magnoliopsida; order Santalales; family Viscaceae; genus Viscum; species Viscum album. The sequence goes on along the minus strand of OY728141.1, from coordinate 535,300,037 downwards.
AATTAATGTGAACCAAAACATATTCACAATACATTAATCATTCCTAATGTAAAAATAAAATTTCCACATTACAATCCAAATATAACATTTCAAGATATTTCAACAGTCAATAACTTATTAAAAACCTTTTCAATACCAAAATACAAAAAAATAGAATATCTTATTTATTTAAATTTTAAAAAAATGAATACTTATAGATGAATATAATTAAAAAATAATGGTTATGGAAGCAATGGATTTGTGGTCTCCATATACGTTAAAAACATTCTTTTTGTAAATTTTTACTGAAAAACAAACACCCAGTATAAAAAGATTCATGTTACAAAACATTAAACTAAATTCAATATATAAATAAAATAAAATATATTCAAAATTCATTTTATACACAAATGTTGACCAGTATAATCGAGAAGTATAAATTTAACCCAAATAAAGGAAATTAGGTTAACAGATTCCCTTACCTCGAGTGTGACTTGTCTAGTACATTTATTATTATCCAAAATAATAAAATTAGATTAATTTATTCTTTCTATAGAACATTTTTCATGTTTATTATTCCACTTTTATCACTACTAACTATGTTACAACATTTAAATAATAATTCATTTTAATGTTGGTTGACTTGTCGATATTTAGTAAATGAGTTAAAAATGTAGATGATATGATGCCAAATGTCCATGTGTTCATAAGTCCATTAATTATAGGGTATAAAACATGACATAAATATCTTATATATTAATAAGTTATTTATTTATAATAACAATTTAATACATTCTAAAAACACCATTCATGGTTATAGTAGGTCGCACCTATTCATTAACACTTTATTAGTTTTTTACTAACATATTGAAAGATACAAATTAATTTAAATGTATATAAATATGTATAAATATTTAAGATAATTATAGTATAATTAATATTTCACATATATAATATATTTTTACTAAATAAATCCTTAATTCATTCCATGTGATATTTGAATATATCACACCATTTTGAGGAGGCGGTAGTCCCCGCACCACAATCCAATTTATCGTATTACAATAATATGGAAATCATGAAGGTATGTTTAATATAAAAATTATATAATATTAAATATGATATAATTTAAATATATAAATTTAATTTAACCATTAAAATACTTTCAGGACTAGCCATGAAGGTGGTAATAGAAGAGAAACAAAAACATTACTCATATTAGCGATTAACTGGCATAACATGGACAATAATATCATTTCTTTGAATAAGAGATGGTGAGAAAAGAAATGGATATGAGATATTCCAATAGATACATATAAATGTAGTATATATATTTTATGGACTTGTCATGCCTTAATGGATGAAGGAGTTGATTATAAAGTAGAAAGAGAAAACAAATTAAGAGAGGTTCTTTGTTAATATTACCTATTGAATATCCCATCTTTGAATGTCCTTTCAGATCATTAGATTTGGTAATTTGGTGAGACCATCAGTATATGGATGTGGTTAGATTAAGGAAAAGAGGATTGGGAATATATTTAAAGAGCTAAAATCTTTTTCATTAGAAATAGTTAGGATGGTGTGTGGTATTTATTATTGAGGATAGGTGGGTTCAAGTTGTTAATTTATTTATTATTTTATATTAAAAGCATACCATATAAGGGTGGAATTAAATTCGTCTAATTTTTATTTTAATTAATTTTTATGCTGTTTTATGTCGACTCACACTTAAAATAACCATTAAATTTTTTTGGTATGAGGTATGTCATGCTTTTATCTTTAAAATTTAACCTATTTCATGATATTATTTTTAATAAGGTAAATTATTTCTTTATCATGGTATAAATATTTATCCTAAAATATAAATTGAAAATAAAACCTAATTTTTACCTCATGATTACAATTAAGAAATAAATTTTACCTAAATAAATTCAATTAATTGTGAAAAATTAGATTTTATATTTATTATGTTGACAAAACTAAAAAGAGGTTTTTTAATGTGGAAGATTAAAAAGATATAACTATTTTAATATCTAATATTAATTTTCTTTATTAATATTACCAAAAATTGATTAAATAATAAATATATTCTAAATATACCTTATAAAATTTATGAACATTATTTAAAATTTTAGAAAAATTAAATGAAAAAGAAGTTTTGAATTAAAAAGTTGTATTATTCACTATTCATTAAAATATGACAGATATCAGAAAAATATAAACAAATTATTCAAAATAATATTTGACATAAAAATTTCAAATAAGATATTTTTTTAAAATATATCATGTAATGGTGTCAACTACTAGATTTAAAATTTGTTCACCATCAAAATATTGTAAAACTACCTTTTAAAATTATTAGACCTTTCAAAAATTTAATTTATTCTTATTCTTGTCCATAAAATTAATTTGATGAAATTAAATATCATTTATAAATTTTTAACAAATATATATAGATAGTTATGGTCACTCCCACAAATAGTACAAATAGGATATAAATACCATTTAAAATAATAATATTAATATCATATTACTTTCCGGTATAACTCAATCTTGTGTGCAACATATGATTTTTTGACACATTTTTGAGTATTGGGTATTCTATGAGACATAATTTCAACATTAAATTAAAATGAATATATAATTAATAAAAATTAATATATATGTAAATTTATATTTCTATAATTACCTGTGATGTTACACCACCCACACAACAGTGTTTCAAATTCAAGGAGAATGAGTGCGCTGCCCATGAATTCCGAAATTTGAAGGTTAATAAAGATTCTAAACATTACTAACCTCCTAATTCAAGTTAAAAATAAAAATATCATGTGATCATTTTTTCATATAAGGTTGTGATAACAATCAAGAATAAAGGAAAACTTACCATCCACTCCATAACTGCAAATTCCTTATTTGACTCTGGATCATCAGTTTTTTTGTATGTAATTAATTATCTTTTGGTATCATGATATAATCCAAATGATAAAATTTAGAATTAATGGTCAATGATATTAATGTTATGGTGAACTTATCTAAATTGTATAATTCTTGTCTAGTTAAAAATGGTGGGAATTCTCTTCCTTCAAATCATTTTATTTTTCCTCTTCATGAATTTTATGTTATATTGGGAATGGATTGAATTTCAATACATAAATACCACATAAATGATAAAGGAAGGTAAGTAATATTTGGTATTACAAACAAACAATGATCATTTATCAATATGATGATATGTAAGAACATCCTATGGATATTAAATCCATTTTATGGGTCTCAATTTTGTTTCATAAGGACTGTTTATCTCATATGTTAGGGAAGAAACATGACATCGATGATATTACAATTATATGCGGATTTGATGATGTGTCTCTTGAAGAATTTTCTATTATTCCAGAAAAAATATAAATTTATTTCTCAATAGAACTAATATTTTGTGATATATAATTTTGAAATACTCTATATAGAATGTGCCTAATAGAGTTCAAGGAATTGAAGAAGAAACTCAAGGGAAACCTTGACAAGGGATTCAATCATGTAAGTGTGTCACCATGGGGTGTAGCTATTAACATTTTTAAAATGAAAGATTGATGAGACCAAATTTTCATTAATTATAAATATATAACCAGGACCATGATCAATAAAAAGTATCATCATATCTATATTGATGAATTTTTTTCATCAATTGTGGGGAGAGTGATACTTTAACAAGATTAACCTCCTTTATAGATAACATCAATTGAGGGTGACAAAAGATAATATAACAAAAAAATCATTCCATAGTATGTATGGACACTATTAATTTATATTGATTCCATTTTTATAACAAATTCCCATTAAATAATCATAGATTTATTTAAAATAGGCTTTAGAGATTACATTGATTAGTTTGTGGTAGTGTTTATATATTACATTATTATCTACATAATGAAAATGATGATCATTATAAACACTTAATAATTTTAAAAAAATATCTTATAAAAAGTGGAAAATATATCTAGAATTTAAATATTCTGAAATTTTCTTAAATAAATGATTCATTATTGGGTCATATAATCTTTGGATAAGGTATACTGATAGATCCATAAATGACAGATGCTATTGATTATTGGCCCTGACCAACTAAGATGACAGAGATCATTGGTATTCATGGTTTTAATGGATATTATCTATGGTTTTTGGATAATTTCTCATGAATATAAATTTCCTTGATCATGTTATCTTGTAATGGAGAGAATATCCACTAGATAGGTGAATTTGATGAGAATTTCATGGAATTGACGACATGATTAGACAGTTCACCTATGGTTAATTTTCCATACAGTGATGTAGGGTTTGTAATCTATACTTATCTATCGATGTAGATATTTTGATGTGTTATTATGAATTATTACATGGTAATATTTTATTCCTCATGAATATTGAAAAATCATGAGCCTAATTACCCAAATCATGATTTAGATTTTATTGGTGTAATTATTGAACTAATGATATAGAGGAATTATCTTTATGAAAAAATGTGTGATAAATTTCCTAACAAAAAAAGAGTAATGTATAGATTTCCGAAGAAAAATTTTATTATGAACCCAATAATATAGATTGATCTGATTAAAAATTATGAGTACTTGATAAATGACCACCCTCATAAGTGAACTAGGTGTCTAATTCGTTGATTTAAAATTATCATTGTACACTATCTATGATGATAATTAAAAAAATTATAATTTTTCATGATTTAAAAAGTTTGGATTTATAAATCATAGTGCATGGGAAAAAAATCATCTTCCTCAATTTAATATTAGAAAATCAATACAACTGTAGTTAAACTATCAATAAATGTAATATGTAATGTGACAAATAACGGATGAATATTTTCTAAGTTTAACCATATTCATGAGGGAGTGATAAGGTACAATAACCAATTATGTGTTCCATACATACTATATTTAAAAAAGGATTGTTTAGGGGAGGATCCTAGTTCTTCATTCTCTATTCAGTATTTCTGTATAAATATGTATATATATTTCAATGAGTACCTGTAGTCGGGTATAATAAAAGGATATATCACAAAGTATGTACCTGGGTGAATGGTATATCTAGAAGTTAAGAATAAGGGACAAAATTCTGATGATATTTTACATCCATTACCCATACCAAAATTGAAATAAGAAAAACTCGCCATAAATTTTGTAATTGGCATCCACCAAAATGTCTAAATGGCATAATGATATATGCATTGTAGTCAATCACCTATCATGATCATCATACTTCATCACTATCAGAGAATACTTTTCTCTAGAACAGATTACTATTATATAAATTAAGGAGGTGTTAAATTTACATGGAGTACCACATTACATAATGTATGGTTATGAACTAAGGTTAATCTCAATGTTTTGGAGAATTCTTTAATAAACTCATGATACGAAGTTGAGATTCCACACATTATATCATACATAGATAGATGATCATCCTTAGAGAAAAATCTAATATATATATATATATGATATGCTGAGACATTATTCTATTCATTTCAACCATAGTTTTGATCAATACCTTCCATTTTTTAGTTTTCTTATATAAATTTCATTCAATATATCATTCTTATGGATCACTGTGAATCCTTTTATGGAAATAAATATATAGATCTAATGAGATAGAATAAATATAGAGAAACAATTATACTTGGACTTGATTTAGAAAAGGAAATGGAAAAGGGGCTAAATTTTTTAATCAACACATAAATTCATATTAGTTTTAGCAAGAAATATATTCTGATAATCCCTAGTGTGATCTAGAATTTAAATTTGCAGAAAATGTTTTCCTATGAATTTCCCCATGGAATAAGATTATGGGATTCTAGAAAAAAGGGAAACTAATAACGTGGTTTATCAATCCAATTGAAATTCATGATCATATCAAGATGGTAGCTTATGGATTGGTGATTCCACTAAATCTATATTTAGTACACAATTTGTTTCTTTGGTCTCTCTCCAGGAAGTACATACCTAACCCTTCACATGTAATATACTAATAGGTCATACCACTCGAGCAGGTTATTTCATTTGAGAAACAAATAGTCGAGTTTTTAGATCATATTGAGAATGTTTTTTGAATCAATACCAATCAGATGTAATATTTTTTATTGAAAAAACAACAGTTTGAGGATGCTGCTTGGGAAATTGTAGATATTATGAGCCACAAGTATCCTCATTTTTCAGACTGTAGTGATTAATTAAAGGAAGAAATTCCTTTTATAGGGGTTAGAAAGTAACCCCTTAATTCCTACCTTTTTATTCTAATGTTATTCATTACATGTCATTATTTTTAGTTATTTACCATTCTATATTTATTATTCATCGTATATTCATATATTTTGATGTATTGTTACCCGTACTGAGAAACTAATCTAACCACATTATTATTATTTTTCTAGTGTTAATAAGTGTCTTCTGATTCACATATAAATATATTCCATGATAAATAATTGGGTTCTAAAAACGATATTTTTTTAAATTTTATGGTTTCAATTGTAATAATTACTGTATTTATGTAACTAGTTTACTAAGAAAAATGTAATATTTTGTAAATTGGGATGAAATTCATTACATCGTATGCTAATGTAAAAATGTAGAATCCAACTCCTGGGAACTATGGTCAGGGGTACTATATATATATATATATATTTGTTTACATTTCTACATATACCAAATGAAATAACTCATGAATGACACTCCGGGTTCTTCTGCAAAAAAATTTTTATATTTTTTTAAAGATTTGAAAAATATATTATCCAGTGATATTTTATGATAGAGCCACATAAGATTTGTTAAAATTAACATGTATCATATATTTAAAATTTAATCTAAAATCAACATTTTGGCTTCACTCGAGAAAGACTCATAAAGCAAAACCAAACAACTATTATCATCTCCTCATCGCTAAACATTTAAAACCCAGTTCAAACCATAGGTTTGGCACCAAGTTTCTCTATATGGTGTTTTAAAAACATAGATGAAATAATTTCTCATACAATAAATATTACATTAAGAAACCCTTATTTTTATATAGAACATAAAACATAAAATAATTTGAATAATATTTCCCAGAATAAAAATCAATGGTTTTATTGATAATCTACCATAATGGTTTATTTTAAATCCTTTAAAATATATTTTTTCAACATCAATGTTAGTTTATAAGATAATAATCATTTTAATAATCTCTAATTTTTTCTTCTATTCATTTAAACATTACATAAAGAATAATATATTTTTTGGAATATATGATCATAGAAAATTTTTAGAAAAACATGTGGCCACTAGGATCATTGATGTGTAAACATGAAAAAGGGTAAAAATATATTGGATTTCGAGGGTTCACTTCCCATTACTAATCATCATAACCAATATCCATGTTCCCAAAATATAAATAAAACAATTTGGAAATATCATCTTTCTCATTTTTATTCAATTAAAATAAACAATTTGAGAAAAGCTCATAAATGAAATTTATTTTCAAAGATAAAAATTGATAAACCTTAAAATAAGTTTCCTTAAATTAAAATATTTTAAATCAGAAATAATCAACTCAATTATATGATATATTTAAAAAGAAATTTTTTAATTATTTGAAAACATTTTCTTTTATAAAAATCTATGAAATTTCAAGGATAACTATAGTGCATGGACATACCTATAATCATGATAAAAAATAATAATTTTAAAGAAATTTTCACTCAAAAAATTGTGTAATTTAAATGTAATATTAAAATTAAGTAATCATATTCATCATATAATAGGCTTTTAAAATATAGTATTACATTGATTCATTCAACTATGGTTGGTTATAATAATAAGAACATTTTTACCAAAATAATTAAGGATTTTATATTTAAATAAATTTAATTTCCCATAACATTGAAATAATATATAAATTAATTAATAATTTATTCAAAATAAATTTCTTCCTACTAAACATGGTTTTTAGAAAAATAATTTAAATTTTAAAAAAATTATTTCCCTTCCATTATAATTTTTTATTGTGGACCCAAACATAGACGAACATTGTTAGTGACATTAACCTCTTCAAATGATTGGTGATGATATAATGAAATGAGTAATTGGTAAAGGGAAAACCAATGATTGGGATTTTTAGGGAGTGAAGATAAAACCTAAATCCTCTATATAAATGTTTTAAACTAAATGATTATTTTTAGATTTCATGATAAATATCAACTAATTTTTTAGTAAATTGATATATATTAATTTAATTAAGAACTATTTATTTTTATAGTATCCAGATAATATTTTGAGAATACTATATCATATCATATCTGAAGGTATTTCTTTATCTTTTTATGAGTGAGAAATAATGGCTATTATATGTTGTCCATATGTGTTTAAGAATCTATGTAGGATTTTTAATCACTCTTTGAAATATGTTTGAAAATGATACATAAAAAATTTAAAAAATAGACATGATATTTTTTAAAAATACTATATATATAATTGAATTTGTGATGATTTTAGTTATATTTGATTTGTATATTTACATGATCATCAGAAAAATTGAGCATCTTAGACTAGCCACAAATGATATTTAGGATTATTATTATTATAAGGTATTGAAAAAGAATATATTTTTAACACATCATGTTGTCACAACTAGTTCACAACTAATAAGAACTGTGACATATATAGGTCTATATTCGAGCCATAATATATTAAAATAGATTTTTTGTTTGAAAAAATATGCAATGATGATATAAAGATTATAGTTGGGTAATTTGTTAAAATGTTTCTTTATTTTCAATGATATCTATATGAAAGATAATATCGAATATGAAAATAATTTAAGTTATAACCTGGGGCCCAAGAGATTCTTCAAGTCTTAGGAATGCACTGTGTAGTCAATATAGTGGAGGGAAATGGTCCAATTGATTTGAACTATCTTTTAGTCAAGCATCCAAACCATGGGGAAGTGCTTGATTTAGTTGGAGGAAGTAATTATGGTTAGACAGATAGGTATATTCAAGAAAATGGATATGAAACTTGAGAAGATCAGATGGATCAAATTAATTTTATTAGATAGCTCAAACATGAGTGTATATTTTCAAATGAGTAGACAATGCCCTATGTTAGTGGCCCATATCGATCCTTCTGATAGTCTGTATCTTATACATATTAATCTTTTTATCTTCCATAGCTTATGAAAATAATAGTTTTCTACATCTACCAAACTCTGAGACACCACATGGGGTTAGCTAACCCACTACACCCTTATATACCACCATGTGCATTCTGGGGAATTATGCACTCATAATGAATCTATGTGTGTTTGTCTATAGTCTAGAAAATGTATAAGGTTTTCCTCATACATGAAACCATATGTTAGTCAATTGGGATTTCTCTTTGATGGGGTTTTTTCATTCTCCCACAATTAGATTGATGATATAGACCTTGTGGATTATTGTTTTTTCCAAAAAAATGTTATGAAAATTTTAAGTATATTAAAATAACACTAGGCCTAATTCTATATAATTTGTAGATAATAATTACATTATTTTAGCCATCACTCAAATTTATTCTTTTAGTATTATAATAATTTAAACATTACTAATATCACTATTTATTAACAAGGAATCTTATTGATCTCAAATTACACTTCATAGAAATAATTTTTAATAATGTTATTTATAAAAATATAAATTTGATCATATCATATTTCAAATTTTAAAGGGTTCTACCGGCTATGTAAGAATTAAAAAATTATTTTTTTTAAATACACCATAAGATACATATTTTCATAACCAAAAATATAAAAAATTAATTTTTCTCACTTATATATAAGATTCCAATTTTTTCTACTATTTATTGCAAATATTATACTATTATGATTATTTCTATTGATGGATGATCCTAATGAAGGAGGATATGATTTCGATGTTATAAATTTTATTTTATATTTTCACCCTTTGTTATTTTTGATTGTTTCATATTTCAAATTATCATCTCTTTAGTGTGAAGAAAACATTATAGAGATGTTATTATAATGGAATTATTATATTCTACTTAATAAAATATACATCCCATTGTTTAAAATTTGGAGGAATTTTTTATTTATTGTCTTTAAATAAATTGTGAAAATTTAAGAAAATCATGTGATGTTACACGAGATATTATTTCATAGTTTTTTCACTTTATTAAAATTATTTAATGCTTTAATGGATCATGTTGATGTCACAACTATATTGAAAACATTATTGTTAGCCTTCTTTTTCACTATACTGGTTTTCTGATTGTAATAAAATGACCATTCATGGGAGGTCTTGTTCTAGTTATCATGTACACATTACACATTGTTTGTTTATTACTATGATAGGTGTTTTTTGGGGCCGTATTGGGTGAAATTATAGAAATTTAAATGTTCAAGGGGTTTTGCAGGGTTGGTGCTCAGTTAGGAAAAATCATTCATATTTACCCAAGAAACTATGCACCCTATTTATGAGAGACTGGAGGTGGCCTTGGCTTGGAACGTGGTTTGGAAAAACCCCATGTCCTCCCTCCCAAAGCTATGCACCATCCAATAGATGTGATTTGAATGTTTGGCACAGAGTTTGTTAATCCATGCACCAATTAGTAGAAATTGTTCAACCCCTATGTTGAGGTGCACGGTCTAGTAAACATGCGATAATGCCAAGGAAACTGTCTGTACATATCTTAACCCACTAAAAATTGTATTTAAAATTACCAAACTCCATTTTTAAACGAAAGTCAACTCGTCTAAGACCTAAAGTAATTCAATCAATTTTGGATTTTCCTGGGAGGATTCTAAGGCCCCTCAAACCCATTTCTTGATGACACAATGATCTAATTAAAGAATTATCTCCAATATGATATGTTATTTCGTCCACATTTAGTTTCCCCACACTCATGTCTCTCTCTCCTTATAAGGAGGTATGAATTTTCTGACCTTGGTGATGGTTAAGATCTCAGATTTCCTGACTTTGTTTCATTAAATTCTTGATATTAGTTGTTGTTCCTATATCATCAGCATCATTCTGATATAAATTATTTTGTATCAAATTAGGATTTCAATTTTGGAAAACATTTATCAATTGTATTGATGTTGGTGGTATAATTGTTAATTCCAATAGTCTTGATTATAATTTCATGTATTAAATTTTTAAATTTTCAATTTTTACATTGGTCAATTTAATTCTAATTTGAATTAATAAATTTTTTCAACATGGTATTATGTATGTAATGGGTTAATGGGTTTTAAAATTGATTGATTAATATTTTTTTGATGTATAAGGGGACCCATGGGTTGTACCTTAAGATTTAATTTATGACTTATAAATTATTTTTGGATGATGAATGAACGTATGAAATGGGTTAGATAATGATTTATGGAAATTGATGACATATCGGTTTAGAAGTTGGAACCATGAAATATGATGTTTTTGACTGGGTTGTGGGACAAGTACTACTACACCAAATACTCAAGGGGAGCCAGACTACCACTATTGGACCCACATATATATATATATATTTCTGTCTTTGTGTGCATTTTTCAGGAGAATATAGAGTTTTGAGACAGGGATTGTTGCTCCAAATACCCATGGAGTTCCAGACTGCTACTCGAGGCCCATATTTTTTGGATGTGAAATTTTAATTAAATGAATAATTTAATATTGTGATGTAATGAAATGTCAAATCCCTTGTTGGATGTTTTAGAATACACTACTTGTTTAAGTGTGTATTTTTTTAGGGTTTCATTGTGAACCATGGTTTTTATGTGGTTAACTAATGAATAATTTAATATGATAAATGTTTAATTTAGTTTTTTTACTCTTTATAAAACTATGTACACAATTATAGATTGGATATTATTTTAGATGATGTTGTTGGTTGCCTATTCAGTGGAACCCACACCCTACTCTGGCATCCAGGTTGGTACCTAAATAGATATCATTTTTACATAATATGAAAAGGGGAAGATCACTTTATTAAATGGATAATTTGGGATAAGGAATGAATTAGGTAACTGAATATGATGTTGGGAACCAATTCAGAGTTGAAAATTTTTTAATGTATAGATTTCATTTGGAACTAAACAGTTATTATGGCACCATATATTTACTTATTTGGATTGTAGATTGCTTTCCTGTGTTGGGATTATCTTGTCATGATGGTCTTTATTGGTTATGGTATTATTCTTGTTGTTGTTTACTATTTCTAAGATATTTTTTATTTATTTCCACTATTTTAATGATTTTTAAAATTGGTTAGAGTCTCAAAACAATATAGAATAGAGCCTCAATACTTATAAGAAATATTTTTTGTATGGGTATGTGTTCCTAAGGTCATAGATCCAACCTCCTTGAGGCATTGGTATGGGGTTCGTGCATCAGGATATTACAATGTGGTATTAATAGAGTTTTCTTTTATTTTAACTTTTTATACAATTTAGGAATGGATTATATAAGACTAGAATTAGTGTAGAATTAATAATGAACTCATTTGTAGGAGTAGATGAACTATTTATATGATAAAATCCTAGTACCAAAGGTGGGATTTTTTTATGTTTGTAGTTACAGTTGAATGTCATTTCACCTTAAGTGATGAACATGTAGTGTTGAGTTAATAATTTAATGTTATTTTTCTTTATGGTCTCGTAGGACATGTGACTTGTGTTATCATGCATTATTCTAGGTACTTAGGATTTATTATGACATGAAAATTTATGTACATGTATAAATATAGTGTTTTATTGAATTATTAACATGAAATTATTTTATTTTTTTATGTAATATATGATAAAGAGTTTTCAAATTAGAAATTGAATATTAAAAATGATTCTATATTTGGTATATTTAAATTGATAAATAGGTGTCTAATGTGAAGCATGAATAATGAAGTTATTTTAATAGAATTTAACCATTACATTGATGAGGTATGTTAAAGGTTAGTCATAATTCCAGAGCTTTGAATATATGGAAATGTATGGGGGGTTGAACTGTTATGGATTTATGTGAAACCATATTACCTAAATGTGGTCATGATGTGTTATATTTATTAATACTTGTGCCTATAATTATGGATATATATCTATATACTGATTCGTGTTGATAGAGATACATGATAATATGAATAGAAATGATCCTCCTGTAGTGAAGAAAGTGGATTTTATAGTTTCAAGTGAAGAATATATAAATTATTTCCGTGATAAATTTTCATTCTTTATGAATTTCATTGAAATAGACCAAAGGAGGGTTTTGCATAATATGTCTGAGCTAACATGGGAGCTCCAATTGCATCACCCTTCGATATTCGCTGGATTTGGTGGACTAGAGTCATACGAGTTCCGGATTGAGACTTTTCAAATGATCATTGAACATTTAGAGAAAAATTATGAGATGAGCCTCATGATGGTGGTTTATATGTTAGGTGGTCAGACGATGTGTTAGTGAGACATTCAGACTCAGGAGGAGTATCTGATGAATATGGATTATAAGGACTTCCAAGATATCTTCCTCAAGGACTTCTATCATAAAACACTAATGCAATTGTTTTCAATTGAGTTTATGCAGTTTCCCCAAAAGAGCATCTCAATGATAGGAAATGATGGTCGCGTCACTTATTTGTATTTTTTTCATGCATTTTTATTTTATAGAGTGACTATGAAGAATAATTTTGAAAATGGGATTAAATGTTATATTATGTCCAAAGTTATCATATATAGGTTGAATATATTGTTTAAGTTTGTAAATCAGTGTATAATTTGTGAGAAGAACCACAAAGAGGCATCTAGTTGAATAATGGTGGTTTCTGATAGATTACCAGGAGGTGCGTAATCCAAGAGTAGGACGAGTCCCTATGATAATGTAAAATAGGAAAATATAAACTATAATTTCTTGGGAATATTGTAACATTGAGCATTAATTAAATTTATTTCCAAAGGTTTTGTGGGTCAAGGAACATTCACATTCAATGTCCCCAGCCATTAGTTTAGGGCCAATCATGTATCATGTTGGGTCACATATAGTGGTATTATAGATTCCATCAACTAATTGGTATTTAGAGGGGAACTGGTGGGATCCAAATACTGGAAGGGGTAATCTACCCCATATTAGTGAGCCAATTGGTGTTCTTCTGGATATACCTGTTGAGAAGGAAGCCAAGGTACTTTAGCATAAGGGTTCATGTAGTAAGAGAGTGGTGTATCTCATTTGACTCAAACTTTAGTACGATGATGAGGTTAAGGATAGATTCATTTAGTTTATCCTATACATGAAGATAGTAAGGTTGGGCTATCAATAGTAAGATATACTATTTTTTTATCTTCCACACATTCTATTAAATTTTTGATATAGAATCTTCCCATTATTTTATATATGTACATCTGTTTAATGACTTGAGTCTGATAGTGGAGTTTGTGAGTGCGGTTATGAAGATTGAGGCATCATTAGAAGTAGGGTCGAAGGACTTCTGTTTATTTTCGGTTTGTTCACTCAATGTTATATTATATCATTTCTATTGGGATATTTTCATACATAACATTTCAGGCATTGATTTGATTTTGGGCATGAACTGTATAGTATCATACTGATCCCAAAGCATTTTTTACCATAGGAGAGGGACCTTCACATCTTCTAAGGGTAAGATTTACGTTCAATATAGAGAGTTGGATATCAAGGTAGCCCATGTAAGTCCAGTTCCTATGCTACATGGGGTGATCACAACTCTGTTCAAATGACATTTTCAATATATTTGGGGTGTAAGGAATGATGGATTTTCACATTTATTGGTAAAGTTTCATGACATATTTCTTGAGAACATCTCAGGAAATCCACCTAAGTGAGATGTTGGGTTTACAATTGACCTAATCTAATAGTTGATCATGTTCCTATTCTACCTTATAGAATGGAACCAATAGTGATTTAGGATCTTAAGACTCGGCTAGAATAGTTTATTGATAATGGATTTATCCATCAAATTATATCTCCTTAGAGTTATACAGTCTTGTTCTCTAATAATAATAAGTGGGGAGTATGTTTATGTTTTCATTTTAAAAAGTTTAACTATCTGAACATGAAGAACTGGTATCCTCCTTAGCATATTTATTAATTTTTGTACCAATTGAGAAGATCTTTTTCTTTCTACAGGATTTACTTGAGATTTTGGAATCATCATTTGACAGTTAAAACATCTAATATATGGTGGACTAATTTTGAAAATATGTATGGAATATATAAGTTCATCATGATGTTCTTCATAATGAATAATTCACCAACTAATTTTATGGAACAAATGAACTAAATATTTTATCCATATATAGATCATTTTTCATTTACTTTTGTGGATAAAAAAATTAGTATAATCCAATACTCCAGAAAATCATTCCCAAAATCTAGAAATTATCTTGATTATAATTGAGAGAGAATCTTCTATATTTCATGCATTTATATTTCTATCCCGGATCAGTTGGATACATTTATTGGCCCAGATTATCTTGGAGGATGGTGTGTTAGTAGAAATATAAAAGGTTAACGAAGTGGTTTCTTAAGACCATCCCAAGAATGTATTTTATTTTCGTAAATATCTAGGTTTGTTGGGTTATTATCATAGGTTCATTTGGGACATTACCACATTTCAGATCCTCTTTAATGTTTGACAAGTAATTTTATTAGATTGAATGTTCTAGAGAATTTGATAATTTATTATAGGAATTGATAAATCATTTGATTACTGCACTATGTTTGATCATACTGAGGAATATAATGAGTGCACCTTATTTTGTGACACATTTGGTATCATAAATGGAGTAATGTTGTTGTAGTGGGAGTGAGTAATGGTTTATGGATCATGGAATTTGGGGCCACATGAATATAGTTACCCGAAACATGACCTTGAGTTAGCTATGGAGGTGTTTGATTAGAATTATTAGTAGCATTATCCGTTAAGAGAAAAACGTACTCTATATACCACCCACAAGAGATTTAATTCTATTATTTGTAATAGTTTTTGAATCTCTAATAGAATATGTGTGTTTTTTATATGAAAATATTTAATTTTGAACTATCATATATTATAGAGAAGGGAAACTATATTTTTTATTCCTTTTACATGAATACACAGACTCAAGTAGTTTAGTTCTGAGTTGAAAATTTTGAAATTACAGGTTAATATTTATATTATTGTTTGAGAGGGATAGAATAAGACTACCATCATATAAATATTAGTTGAGTTCATACATATGCACTGTCATTGAAAGTTAGTATGAGGATTTAGTTTGTTTTCCCTTCAGATGAAGTCATTATGTTGGGTGTACACTTCCAATAGAACTATTGATGAGGATGAGATCATCAATGTCTTGAACAAAATTGTTGTCCATACGAGTATGTGAGAAGATATGATTCCTATGTTTCAGACATCCATGTGGGTATTTCATCCTAGTTTGACCTAGATTTATCATGACCTATATCAGTAGTATTTGTGGTCAAGCATGACAAGGGTGATTGTAGTGATTGTGACACAATCCTACTCAAGTATGTATGATAAAGATGATAACAAATAGCCACTTGTTTTACTACAGTTGTTCCACATTTTCCAATATAAATGGGATGAATTTTCAATGCATTTAATGGTGATTCTTCCAAGGATTCCTTCAAAGAATGATTCTATATTAGAAATTTTGGACTTATTGACGAATGTAGCATATTTCATGCCAATCTGGAGAATATTATCAGTGGATCAGTTCGGGGAATTGTACATTTCAGAGATAGTCCATCTACCAACGAGGTTACATAGAAATTTTTTATACTTTGAATCACGCTTTATTCCACTATTCAAGAAAATATTGTTGAAGTCATTTTGGATGAAATTATATCTGAGTATTCCATTCCAGCAAAATATGTATGGGATGTCAGAATGTAATATACAAATTTAGGAGGATATGATATGGGTGTTTGTACATGAATTTGGTTGGTCATTGGTGAATCACATTGTAGTCGTTGAGTTATCCAATAACAATCGATACATTTATATTTTTCATATGGAACCATATGTTGAAATTTTAAATAGGACATGTATATTTCCTCTCGGTTGGATGGAGGAAGGTGAGTTTTAGTTGTTGGTACTGAGTCATGGATCGATGACATTGGACTAGGTTCAAGTAATTCAGAACTGAATGTCTATAGTGTATAGTATGAAGAGGTCATAGGCTTATTGACATCGATGACCCCTAAAGTTTATAGTGGGTCATCATGTGATCTGTCATGTTTCCCAAATATCCGTTCACCAAGGGATCTATTGATAGGGAATTTTTGATCCCATGTTTGTAAGATCATTTGAGATTACAGAGTTATTTGGTATGTTCACATACAAATTTATACATCCACAATTATATGTTTCTATGAATGATTTATATCTTATATCATAGATTTCTAATTATTACCACAACCCATCTCATTTTATTTATGGTGATGATCATGAGCTAGAGGTCATTGCATCCTTTGAGGAGCATATGATTCGAGATATATATTGTAATAATAATGTGTCCCCATGAAAGACTATATCAATAGTTCCATTTTTTGTATTATAGTTGTGTTTGGGAGGAAAAATTGGATAGATAATCAAATATGTGGGCTTCGTGTCATGACCTTTTTACCCTGGAATATTAGATTTATCACGGGGTACCACACAACAATAAGAAATTATAAGATGGGATATTGTAGGATCCCTACCTTCCCATATATGACTCGTACTCATTATCAAAATCTCTTTTACCCATGATTAGATATTCCTTTGTTGGACTTTTTTGGGACACTTTGGGTGAAATTAGAGAAATTATGAATCCTATGGGGCTATGAATAATTGGGGAACAGTTATAGAAAACTGTGTTGCTTTCCGTAAGAGACTATTTGCCCAATCTTGAGAGATGGTAGGTGGTGGATGGTTGTCAAATGATTTTGAAAAAAATAAGCATCCTACCTCACTACTCTATACACCTCACAAAAGAGGGTATAATCATAGTTGGTTCATGATATGTCAAACTATGATCCACATTGGAGAAAATTTGGTACCCAATAAGTAGATTTTCATGGTTAATGTACACAATTTGGAAAATCATGATCCCCCATATAGAAAAATTTATGTACTAGACTAAATCCAGAAAAAAAAAAAATTCATAAACCTATTAGTTTTAACCCAAAATTCTCCTGGATACACCCTATGTAAATTCCTTCAATTTTGGAATCTCTCGAGGATATTCGAAGCCTCCTTGAACCCCTTTCTTGATGAATCAAATATTCAATTGAAGGATACTCTCTACTACGGTATATGGTTTCATATACATTTGTTTTCCCCTCTATCTTTTCTCTCCCTCTCTCTCCCAATATAGTTGGTTGTTTTGTTAAATTGGATATGGTTTAGATATAGGTTTTTATGGATCTTATTCATCTTGATCATTATATTTGTTATTGTTCCTTGAAATTACGTGCCATTGTAATTTTTAACATTCCACATCGAATTTGGAATTTTAGTTTCGAAAATGTTCATCTGTTATATTGTGGTAGGTGGAAAAATTCGCAATTCCCATATTCAAGATTATAATTAAGTTTATGTAATTAGGAAATATTAAATTCACATATTGTAAATTTCATTCTTATTTCTGTTAATAAATTGACTCAACATGTGATTATTAAATAAATGGATTAATGGGTAATGAAATTTGATCAATTAAAGGGTTTATGGATTTAAATTTGACCCATAGGGTGTGTCATATAATAGATTATAAGATTTATAAACTTGTTTTTGTGGATGAATGAACATATGAAATAATAAGAACAAGGAATTATGATAATAGTTGATATATGGGTTGAGAATGTTGAATCATGAGATATGATGTTTGTAACTGAGTTGTGGGACTTGGATTTAGGATCCAAATACCCACATAATGCCAGAATTCAACTCAATTCCACCAATATATATATATATAAAGTGAACATAGTGTTCTGTGACAGGAAATTCTACTTCAAAAACCCACAGGGTTTCTGACTACTTTTCAAGGCCTTCATTATTTTTATTTAAAATTAAAATTCAATGAATAAAGAAAGCACGTGACTGAATGAAATGTGATATTTTATGTTGAATGGTTAATAATATTTCATGGGATAAAATACGTATTGTTTATTTCGGTGTCATTGTGAAACTGGGTTTCTATGTTATTAATAACTGAATAATTTAATGCTGAATTTTTTTCTCATTGTCTAGTATTTTATTCTTTATGAAATTGTGTACACAGTTTTTGAATGGATATTGGTTTAGTTTACATTATTGATGGCCTAATTCATTTTAATAACACCCTACTTTACATCCATAATGATACATGCATAGAATTTATTATTGTAAGATATAAATATTAAAAAATCGATATATTAAATGGATGAGTTTGGATGTACCCATAATGAGGGAGTTAGATATTCTGTTAGGACCCTATTGGGAGTTTCTAGTATCATTATTTTCTGGTTTCACATGGAAATTGACACTGATTATGGAATTAAATATTTACTAATTTGGACTGGATATTATTTTGTAGTTTTGAATTTATCATTTGATGTTAATGTTATTATTTATGGTGTTATTTAGGTTATTGTTTCTTATCATTTGGAAATATTGTATTGATTCATGTTATTGTGGTTCTTTGATAAAGTTGTTCTACTCAACCCATAATTTATAATAGAATCTTTGTTATATTCTGTAGAATTTACTGTATCAGGAGGTGCAGTTAAGGTCACACAACCTTCTAACTCATGAAACCAGTATTTAGCACCCATGATGGGACATTACACAGATTTCCACCCTACTCCAAAAAAATTATTCCATCTGTAGTAGATATTATTCATCATTTCTATAGATTCTGAAATTCCATTTTTCTTCACTTGTGCAACTACAATATTTTGGACTCAATATAAAATCATATATCCACTACTAGGGATTCTAACTATTTTCAATGTGGATGTTGTAATAACATAATTAAGGATCAAGTTAGTTAATGGGTCCTTAGAATCATTTTTATCATCAGTCCACCTACTTGTACTTTTTATTTGTTGGATATCACTATTCTTGGCTTCCATAAATATTAATTTGTATGGCGCTTCTAAAGCTAATCCTAGACCCTCGAGGTGTGGTGATTTATTTTGAGATCACAATAGAACCGTCCTTGGTTTATTTTATAGCTCCGATGTTATTTCATTTTCAATTTTAGATAACATTTTGGGATTCATTAATGTGTTGAATATTTATTGACAAATAGTGTGGTCCAAAATAGGGCTATTGAGTGATTTCATGGTTAAAGTTCATGTAATTATAAAAAACAACACACATTGATCAAGGGTTTGGTTCATGATATGGATGAATTTCCTTTAGATCCATGACAATATTTATAATATAATCACACAAAAACATTGGGAATAAAACATGGTAACTAATGGATTGGACATCATATGTGGGAGTAGTAGTTTCCTCTTAATGATGGACAATCACCCCCTTTGACCTATTATATCTCTCTGAAACTAAAAGGTATAAACCCGATTTTAAACTCTTATAATTAATTTATTTCAATATATGAGACACTGTATAGGCAGATGTCACAATAATATAAAAATTTTCTCTGGAAACGAGTGTCCTAAACAAACAATACATTACATTAAAATCAAAAGGTATATCTATAAGATACATAAAAATTTATTATATAACCTAGTAAATCCTACAGTCACAGGTGGTAATTTACATGATTTCATGGTGAATGATTGAAAATATAACATAGTGGTTTTATATTCACTATTAGTGGATGAGTATAATGGAACCAACCATATATAAACATGGAAACAATAATATTGCATGAATAAATTTCAAAACAAATGGATCTTTGTGAATAATATATTCAAGGATTAAATAATAATAAATAATATCTTTTGATAAGAATTTTTGATATCATAGTGATGGAATTCATAATGTTGGACATTCTGAATATCCCATTAGGTCCATGTCCAATGGCATCATATGTAAATAATCATCGATTCTACCAAATACCAAAATAGTTTTTCTATAGAAGCCTACTATCAAATTGAGGAATTATATAATTTTGAGAACCACTATCACATAAAAACTGTCATTCATCCATCTTGTGGAGAGAATGGAAAAAACACATATCATAATATTCCCTATGGAACCTCATACATAATAATCAATAACTAATAAATATGTATATATAATAAAGTATTTGCAGAATTTAATATTTCCCAATAAATGAAATAATACATCTATATAGGTGAATGTACAATAACCAACATAGAAACAACATGATATTCAAGTTATAATAGAATTTTCCTATATCAATATAATGTTAATGAAGTAATAATAAGTTGTGAACTATTTATTCAATGATATAAACCAAAATTAGTAAATAAAAATATATTGAAATATTTTATACGGTTCATAACGAGCCTATGAATCATCCAAATCATATCCCCTAAGAGTATCAGAAGGATTTTTCAGTTAATTACACTTATTATGCATTCATTGTGGACAAATGTAAATAACCAGTCCAAATATTTTAGAGTTTCTATCCCTTGTTGATATATGATAGATCATACAAGAGATTATAAAATCCATTCATAGATGTAATTATTTAGAACCCATAATCTCTTTACATTTCTATCAATTTAGGATGATTCAGTGTAATAAATAATGTTTCGACAAGATTTTTAGCCTTATAATAGTTTATAAAAGTTGTATAATAAAAGGTAATGATGACATATAATTATTAATTTTATAAAGAATTCATAATAATATATCATAATAACATTCTAAATTATTATTTAAATGAATGGGAAGGGATTCCATATATAAAATATATTAACCAATTAAGGATCCTTATATCATTATAATAATGTCTTATAAAAAGTAAATAATTATAGGGAACAATTAAACTCTATTTAAAACATATCTAATGGATTAGAATATGTTGAATTAAAATCATAGAAATATATGTTCAAGAATATTAAATGACATCCTAATAAAATGATTTGAACTAAAAAAATAGGACAATAGAAAATTATTCCCTAGAATGTAAACCTCATAAGGATTATTTAAATCACATTATAACATAATTAATACATCTATAGAAACTTAAAATATAAATATATAGGAGATCCAAGATCACTAATTTTTGGTTTACGATAAATGTGTGGTAATATGGGTATTTATATTGAATGAGAGGGTTTTTTATTAATTTATAATAATGATCATAGAACACTAGATTTGTGAAAAAATAAATCTGTTTTCCTTCTGGTAGTTTTACCATATACAAATTTTTATTAAGGTCCATGTTTTTTATTTTAACTATTTTACAATGTAAATACATTAAAATTTATTATTTTAGTAGCAGAAAATATTCTTATTCATAAGGAATTCATTAAAAATATTTAAAATAAATTCTTGGTATTTTAATATTATCCATTTGTCATTAAAAATAATTTAATTACATTAAGAGAAATTATATTAATGAATAAAATCATTTTTGGCCTATGAATATATTATATTACTTGTTACATAATTTTTAACTCATTACAGTGTCATAATACATACCATATATTGATAATATATTTTACATTATATGCCAAAATTTCATTGTCTTATAAAATTATAACAACTCATAATTGGATAATTTCAAAACACTGTTTAAATTTTAAAGATCATTTTCCTGAAAATAACTCTCTTCCAATTTGAAATTTAATTATTCAATTAAAAAAAATTATATTTAAAAGACATATCATTAGTGCCTATAATTAAAGAACAATTCCCATTTTTATTATAAGACACATGTGTTTGATTATATTAATATTCACCTATCTATATATATTATTAGTTTTCCATAATATTATTATTGAATTATTTTATTATATCAGTTCAATTTTTTATTATAAATTTAATTTCCATGATTTTTGTTGTATTTTAATTTATTTAACTATTATGATGAAATTATAGTGTTTAAAATTTACAATAATTTATGAAATGTTTACCTACTATTTTAGAATATCATGTATTCCATTATTCCCACATAAATTATTTCCTCTTAGATTTTTTGGGTATACAATAATACATGAAAAATACAATAATTTTTTCCAAATACTTCTGAGGTTCCCAAGATTCTTTTTCAACATGTGACTTCTCCAAATAAATTTATTTTATAGAAATTTTTTATTTGGTAAAATATTCATTCAAATTTAATGAATCAATACATTTCATATTTATGTGATTAGTTAGGTACTATGACTATTTAATTAGTAGTAATGACACTTGTGTGGTCTTTCATATATAGATGAACCCATGCATTGTAGAGATGTTGGGTGGTAATTCATAATAATAATCCATAACTGCAATCATCTAAAGAATCTCAAAAGATGAAATGTACCTATGAATTACATTCCACTTCTTACTAAATCATTAATTTTGATAAATTAAAAAATACATTATCTCTAACATATAATTCCCAGTCATTCCTCTAATTATTAATATTTCATTTCATTCTAATCGATGTAGTCATTATATGATTATGCATTACATTCATCTTATGAGTTGTTTCATTAAATTTTGTTCAAATTACTATACTCCTCTCCCCAAATTCATCCCTACAAGTTGGAGTACAAAATATGTTTCCATAAAAGTCCTCATATGGTGTCACATGAAATATTCAGTGGATGTTACTTTTTAATGATATTTCCACTAGAGGTAAGTATTAGTCCCGTGATCATTGGAATTAAATTTTTCATGCCCTTATCATATCCATTATAGTTTGGATGTACCAATATTAGAAATCATTAGTCTGATGATGAAAAGTGCTCCTCAAATGTATATTGGTTCACAATTCCTTCTTGATGAATCTCTTAAGGATATCTGAAGCCTCCTTGAACCCCTTTCTTTATGAATCAAATATTCAATTGAAGGATACTCTCTACTACGGTATATGGTTTCATATACATTTTTTTCCCCTCTATCTTTTCTCTCCATCTCTCTCCCAATATAGTTGGTTGTTTTGTTAAATTGGATATGGTTTAGATATAGGTTTTTATGGATCTTATTCATCTTGATCATTATATTTGTGATTGATCCTTGAAATTACGTGCCACTGTAATTTTTATCATTCCACATCGAATTTGGGATTTTAGTTTCGAAAATGTTCATCTGTTATATTGTGGTAGGTGGAAAAATTCGCAATTCCCATATTCAAGATTATAATTAAGTTTATGTAATTAGGAAATATTAAATTCACATATTATAAATTTCATTCTTATTTCCGTTAATAAATTGACTCAACATATGATTATTGAATAAATTTATTAATGGGTAATGAAATTTGATCAATTAAAGGGTTTATGGATTTAAATTTGACCCATAGGGTGTGTCATATAATATATTATATGATTTATAAACTAGTTTTTGTGGATGAATGAACATATGAAATAATAAGAACAAGGAATTATGAAAATAGTTGATATATGGGTTGAGAATGTTGAATCATGAGATATGATGTCTGTAACTGAGTTGTGGGACTTGGATTTAGGATCCAAATACCCACAGAATGCCAGAATTCAACTCAATTCCACCAATATATATATATATATATAAAGTGAACATAGTGTTCTGTGACAGAAAATTCTTCTTCAAAAACCCACAGGGTTTCTGACTACTTTTCAAGGCCTTCATTATTTTTATTTAAAATTAAAATTCAATGAATAAAGAAAGAACGTGACTGAATGAAATGTGATATTTTATGCTGAATGGTTAATAATATTTCACGGGATAAAATATGTATTGTTTATTTCGGTGTCATTGTGAAACTGGGTTTCTATGTTATTAATAACTGAATAATTTAATGCTGAATTTTTTTCTCATTGTATAGTATTTTATTATTTATGAAATTGTGTACACTGTTTTTGAATGGATATTGGTTTAGTTTACATTATTGATGGCCTACTTCATTTTAATAACACCCTACTTTGCATCCAGAATGATACATGCATAGAATTTATTATTGTAAGATATAAAAATTCAAAAATCCATATATTAAATGGATGAGTTTGGATGTACCCATAATGAGGGAGTTAGATATTCTGTTAGGACCCTATTGGGATTTTCTAGTATCATTATTTTCTGGTTTCACATGGAAATTAACACTGATTATGGAATTAAATATTTACTAATTTGGATTGGATATTATATTGTAGTTTTAATTTATCATTTGATGTTAGTTTTATTATTTATGGTGTTATATAGTTTATTGTTTCTTATCATTTGGAAATCCTGTATTGATTCATGTTATTGTGGTTCTTTGATAAAGTTGTTCTACTCACCCCATTATTTATAATAGATCTTTGTTATATTCTGTATAATTTACTGTATCAGGAGGTGCAGTTAAGGTCACACAACCTTCTAACTCATGAAACCAGTATTTAGCACCCATGATGGGACATTACACAGATTTCCACCCTACTCCAAAAAAATTAATCCATCTGTAGTAGATATTATTCACCATTTCTATAGATTCTGAAATTCCATTTTTCTTCACTTGTGCAACTACAATATTTTGGACTCACAATAAAATCATATATCCACTACTAGGGATTCTAACTATTTTCAATGTGGATGTTGTAATAACATAATTAAGGATCAAGTTAGTTAATGGGTCCTTATAATCATTTTTATCATCAGTCCACCTACTTGTACTTTTTATTTGTTGGATATAACTATTCTTGGCTTCCATAAATATTAATTTGTATAGCGCTTCTAAAGCTAATCCTAGACCCTTGAGGTGTAATGATTTATTTTGAGATCACAATAGAACTATCCTTGGTTTATTTTATAGCTCCGATGTTATTTCATTTTCAAATTTAGCTAACATTTTGGGATTCATTAATGTGTTGAATATTTATTGACAAATACTGTTGTCCAAAATAGGGCTATTGAGTGATTTCATGGTTAAAGTTCTTGTAATTATAAAAAACAACACACATTGATCAGGGGTTTGGTTCATGATATGGATGAATTTCCTTTAGTTCCATGACAATATTTATAATATAATCACACAAAAACATTGGGAATAAAACATGGTAACTAATGGATTGGCCATCATATGTGGGAGTAGTAGTTTCCTCTTCAAGATGGACAATCACCCCCTTTGATCTATTATATCTCTCTGAAACTAAAAGATATAAACCCCATTTTAAACTCTTATAATTAATTTATTTTAATATATGAGACACTGTATAGGCATATGTCACAACAATATAAAAATTTTCTCTGGAAACGAGTGTCCTAAAAAAACAATACATTACATTAAAATCAAAAGGTATATCTATAAGATACATAAAAATTTATTATATATCCTAGTAAATCCTACAGTCACAGGTGGTAATTTATAATATTTCATAGTGAATGATTAAAAATATAACATAGTGGTATTATATTCACTATTAGTGGATGAGTATAATGGAACCAACCATATATAAACATGGAATCAATAATATTGCATTAATAAATTTCAAAACAAATGGATCTTTATAAATAATATATTGAAGGATTAAATAATAATAAATAATATCTTTTGATAAGAATTGCTGATATAATAGTGATGGAATTCATAATGTTGGACATTCTGAATATCCCATTAGGTCCATGTCCAATGGCATCATATCTAAATAATCATCGATTATACCAAATACCAAAATAGTTTTTCCATTGAAACCTACTATCAAATTGAGGGATTATAAAATTTTGAGAAGCACTATCACATAAAAACTCTCATTCATCCATCTTGTGGAGATAATGGAAAAAACATATATCATAATATTCCCTATGGAACCTCATACATAATAATCAATAACTAATAAATATGTATATATAATAAACTGTGTGCAGAATTTCAATATTTCCCAATAAATGGAATAATACATCTATATAGGTGAATGTACAATAACCAACATAGAAACAACATGATATTCAAGTTATAATAGAATTTTCCTATATCAATATAATGTTAATGAAGTAATAATAAGTTGTGAACTATTTATTCAATGATATAAACCAAAATTAGTCAATAAAAATATATTGAAATATTTTATGCGGTTCATAATGAGCCTATGAATCATCCAAATCATATCCCCTAAGAGTATCAGAAGGATTTTTCAGTTAATTACACTTATTATGCACTCATTGTGGACAAATTTAAATAACCAGTCTAAAAATTTTAGAGTTTCTATCCCTTGTTGATATATGATAGATCATACATGAGATTATAAAATCCATTCATAGATGTAATTAATTAGAACCCATAATCTATTTACGTTTCTATCAATTTAGGATGATTCAGTGTAATAAATAATGTTTCAACAAGAGTTTTAGCATTATAATAGTTTATAAAAGTTGTATAATAAAAGGTAATGATGACATATAATTATTAATTTTATAACGAATTCATAATAATATATCATAATAACATTCTAAATTATTATTTAAATGAATGGGAAGGGATTCCATATATAAAATATATTAACCAATTATAGATCCTTATATCATTATAATAATGTCTTATAAAAAGTAAATAATTATAGGGAACAATTAAACTCTATTTAAAAACATATCTAATGGATTAGAATAAGTTGAATTAAAATCATAGAAATATATGTTCAAGAATATTAAATGAAATCCTAATAAAATGATTTGAACTAAAAAAATAGGACAATAAAAAATTATTCCCTAGAATGTAAACCTCATAAGGATTATTTAAATCGCATTATAACATAATTAATACATCGAGAGAAACATAAAATAAAAATATATAGGATATCCAAGATCACTAATTTTTGGTTTATGATAAATGTGTGGTAATATGGGTATTTATATTGAATGAGAGGGTTTTTTATTAATTTCTAATAATGATCATAGAACACTAGATTTGTGAAAAAATAAATCTGTTTTCCTTCTGGTAGTTTTACCATATACAAATTTTTATTAAGGTCCATGTTTTTGATTTTAACTATTTTACAATGTAAATACATTAAAATTTATTATTTTAGTAGCAGAAAATATTCTTATTCATAAGGAATTCATTAAAAAATATTTAAAATACATTCTTGGTATTTTAATATTATCCATTGGTCATTAAAAATAATTTAATTACATTCAGAGAAATTATATTAATGAATAAAATCATTTTTGGCCTATGAATATATTATATTACTTGTTACATAATTTTTAACTCATTACAATGTCATAATACTTACCATATATTGATAATATATTTTACATTATATGCCAAAATTTCACTATCTTATAAAATTATAACAACTCATTGTTGGATAATTTCAAAACTCTATTTAAATTTTAATGATCATTTTCCTGAAAATAACTCTCTTCCAATTTGAAATTTAATTATTCAATTAAAAAATATTATATTTAAAAGACATATCATCGGTGCCTATAATTAAAGAACAATTCCCATTTTTATTATGAGACACATGTGTTTGATTATATTAATATTCACCTATCTGTATATATTATTAGTTTTCAATAATATTATTATTTAATTATTTTATTGTATCAGTTCAATTTTTTATTATAAATTTAATTTCCATGATTTTTGTCGTATTTTAATTTATTTAACTATTATGATGAAATTATAGTGTTTAAAATTTACAATAATTTATTAAATGTTTACCTACTATTGTAGAATATCATGTATTCCATTATTCCCACATAAATTATTTCCTCTTAGATTTTTTGGGTATACAATAATACATGAAAAATACAATAATTTTTTCCAAATACTTCTCAGTTTCCCAAGATTCTTTTTCAACATGTGACTTCTCCAAATAAATTTCTGTTATCAAAATTTGTGATTTGGTAAAATATTCATTCAAATTTAATGAATCAATACATTTCATATTTATGTGATTAGTTATGTACCATGACTATTTAATTAGTAGTGAGGACACTTGTGTGGTCTTTCATGTATAGATGAACCCATACATTGTAGAGACGTTGGGTGGTAATTATTAATAATAATCCATAACTACAATCATCTAAAGAATCTCAAAAGATGAAATGTACCTATGAATTACATTCCACTTCTTACTAAATCTTTAATTTTGATAAATTAAAAAATACATTATCTCTAACATATAATTCCCAGTCATTCCTCTAATTATTAATATTTCATTTCATTCTAATCGATGTAGTCATTATATGATTATGCATTACATTCATCTTATCAGTTGTTTCATTAAATTTTGTTCAAATTACTATACTCCTCTCCCCAAATTCATCCCTACAAGTTGGAGTACAAAATATGTTTCCATACAAGTCCTCATATGGTGTCACATGAAATATTCAATGGATTTTACTTTTTAATGATATTTCCACTAGAGGTAAGTATTAGTCCTGTGATCATTGGAATTAAATTTTTCATGCCCTTATCATATCCATTATAGTTTGGATATACCAATATTAGAACTCATTAGTCTGATCATGAAAAGTGGTCCTCAAATGTATATTGGTTCACAATTCCTTTTGAAGTCTGATAAAAATAATTATATTAAACAAGGGTCTTGAAGATATTCAATTAATAGATATTCACCTTGATATCTCACAAATTCATTGATAATAAGAAATGAAATTTGGTCATGGGGTAGATCATCCATTTTATAAGTAAATATTGATACATTTTTATCTAATATATAATGATTCATGGTGTATTAATATGTCTATAAACAAATACAATTATGATTTTTTACAACTTCCATGTTGGTATTGAGAGAGGTTTAAGGATAAACATTTGATAATGCCTCTCAAATTTTACATATTTCTATCCAAGAATCATTACACAAAATACTAAATTTCTTAATTAATGTCTTGTCACTAGAAATACTAATTTAGATATTTATATATGTTGTTAAAACAAGAACTTATATTTATTTTTGAGTTATTATATTTATCTAGTAATTCTCAATTTTTCTCTGATACTAAAGCTTCACTTAGTCTCCTTCAAGACGTTTACACACCATTTCCAGATATGATTCCTATAAATATTCCATATTTTTTTGGACATTATTTTATCTATTGAAACATTGTAATCTTGTTGTGAGATCATTATCATATCTAAAAAATATTGATGGTAAATGTTTTGAAATTTAAATGATCTTTTCCTTCCTTTATTTTATACTTTTAATGTATGTATTTACTAAATAAAATATTGTTTTATCCTTATCGAACCTCATCATAGATATAAATATATGTTCATTCGTGATCAATGAATCATAAACATTATTAACAAACCCAATTTGTTAGTTTATTTTAAAATCTCAATCCTTTCATAGTTCCATCCATGTCATTGTCTCATTTTAATCTCTATCTGATAAAATATATATTAAATATTTTCCAATGAAGATAGTGCCTCCATATTTTCAACGTAACTATTATAACTATCCACTCATGATCATATGTTGGATAGTTTTTTCATTGGACACAAATTTGACCATTTTATTAGAAACAATTATATCATTTTTCTTAATGGATGCACCCTGGTCATTGCTTTAATGTATACCTATATATAAAAACCATTATTTTCAAAATGACAAGCTCAATATCAGTGAAATAATAAATAATTTAATTAATAAAACCTGGATCTTATCAAATTATGTAAATAATGTGAATTTGATACTTTTAAATATTGACAAGGTTAATGATTTAGATAATCATTAAAAAATTACCAATAGATCACTTACTGTAACTATGTAAAACATGGAAACAATGTGTCGTTGAATTTTATTTTATTTTATCACTAATAAAAGAAATATTAAATTAATGTGGACGACTGGTATTTCATAATTTATGACAATATAGTGAGGGAATGAGAATTTATGAAGAACAAAACCTCACTTACTGAGTTTCCCAAGTAACACATTCCTCCATTGAGTATGATGGTCAATCAATAAATTGATTTTATTTCATTAATAAAATGTGAGGAAAATTATGATATGATCAATTAAACCACAATAAAATTATCAATATAAACCATGAATACATTACTCATGATGACAATTATTTCTTGTGGGGAATTAGTTAACCCAATAAGAAATTAATTTAAACTCATAATGAACATACCCTATATAAATAACTATCATTTTTATATAAATCTTCTTGAAATTTAATTTTTGATAACCAGAATGGAGATCTATTATTAATATGTATTGAACCTATTTATCATGAATAAAATTTAATCAATATTTTGTAAGGGATACTATTTTTTTATACTAATTACATTTATTTCAATATGATCAATGTAAACCCAAATAATCCACTAATTATTTATAACTAAAATAGGTTATCCCTAAGGTAAATAGAATATCATCTATATCTATTATTAAAAAACCCTTTTAGTTGTTTAATTAACTCCATAAATCCCATGAGATTCATTATATTAAGAGTCTAATATATGAATTTTTCATCATAGATAAGGTTTATAGAAAACTAATTTTCCTAATAAAGTTGACATCCAGGTAGTTACTTTGGAATAAATTAGTATAATACTTCATAGTAGATATATTCTATATTCATAGAATATCCAATTTATTAGTTATTTAATATTCCATAATAATTTCATTAATATGATTCACTAGACACTACTGAAAAACTAACCTATACCAACGGTTTGGAACCGTTGGTATAGGCATCCAAACTGTTGGTATAGCCTATACCAATGGTTTGGAGAACCATGGCGAAGTAAGCCGTTGGGATAGGTCTATACCAAAGGTTTTGGGAAAACCGTTGGTATAGACCTATCCCAACAGTTTTGAAAACCGTTGGCATAGGTAATATGAAAATCTATTCCAATGGTTATAAAACCGTTGGTATATGTATTTCAAAAAAAATACATTCGGTGTGATTTGATCCCTGAACCCTTTGTTTATAATAGAACGACTTAACCACTAACCTAATATGACTTTTTTAAACATAATTTCATAAATATATATATGTATTATAATAATTATTTAAAATTTAGATTTATATAATGTTCTCGGGCAGTAGACTTGGGAAAAAAATCGAAGAACCTATCCCAACGGTTCGCAAAACCGTTGGGATAGGTGTGCTGGATTTTGGGACATCCTTTCCCAACGGTTTTGGAGAACCGTTGGGAAAGGGGTGGGTCTTTCCCAATGGTTCTCCCAAACCGTTGGTAAAGGGAGCTCAAAACACCCCTTTCCCAACGGTTTGGGAGAACCGTTGGGAAAGGGTTGGGTCTTTCCCAAGGGTTCTCCCAAACCGTTGGGAAAGGGGTGTTTTGAGTTCCCTTTCCCAACGGTTTGGGAGAACCATTGGGAAAGACCACCCCTTTCCCAACGGTTCTCCAAAACCGTTGGGAAAGGGGTGTTTTGAGCTCCCTTTCCCAATGGTTTGGGAGAACCGTTGGGAAAGACCCACCCCTTTCCCAACGGTTCTCCAAAACCGTTGGGAAAGGGGTGTTTTGAGCTCCCTTTCCCAACGGTTTGGGAGAACCGTTGGGAAAGACCCACCCCTTTCCCAACGGTTCTCCAAAACTGTTGGGAAACGGGTGTTTTGAGCTCCCTTTCCCAACGGTTTGGGAGAACCGTTGGGAAAGGGTGCCTATACCAACGGTTTTTACAAACCGTTGGTATAGAAGTGTTGGGAAAGATCCGGTTTCCAGTAGTGAGAGGTGGTTCCAAACAAGACTCTGGGAATGAGGCATCTCCTCAAAAATCATGAAATTCAATTCCAACCATATAAATTGAATTCACATTCTCATGAAAGTAAAATTTTACATTATACTTGGATAGCCATTCTATCCCTAGTAATGTGTCAAATTTTACAATTATTATAACCACTAAGTATTCATCTAATGAATAGTAATTATTTTAATAGAGATTATATAATATAAATTAATTTCTATAAGATTTATCCTTTGAGTATTAACTGCTAACTATTTCAATGCATCATGGGTTATTAAATGTTCATTGGAATTATTCATGATATAAAAGAGAACATAGATATAAAGTAAAACTATGTATTATTTAAATTTTAGTTTATCATCAGTGTACCTACTATATCATCATTTTGAACCAAAAATTTTGTTTTTGTGATTGCATAAGCCTATCTTCGCTCCCTTATACTCCATTGGGTAGATTCCTTTCATACTAATGTGATTTATTTTAATGGTGTCTCATACCCTTCCATGTATAGAATTTTAATGTAGTGGATTCTTTATTTACATGAAATATTGACATTGAAGAACTTTATCTCTAAACTTATAGAAAAATAACATAACCATCATGAAATCATCATGGTGTTTCATCCCATATATATTACATGTAGGTAATTTAAACCTTTATTTAATTTTTTTCCCATTTTCATTTCATAATGGTTATCAAAAAACAACTTCTTCTATTGATTTCAATTTAAATTACAATACATGGGGAATTTCTTCTAATTATTAATGGATCTTTTCACTATCAACTCAATTAAAGATAATATTTCACATACATAACTTTCTATGATTTTTATTCAACACATGAAATAATAAATCAATATTAAATTAAATATTATATATATACTACACAATTTATTTCTAATCATGTAAATTTATCATTATAATTATCAATAACTTCCACCTACATTTTTAATTAATTCATCAATTCCCTTTACATGTTAGGTCACTGTTCATGAGGAAAGTTGTGATCATGAAATATAACATTAAAACACCTCCGTTAAAAATTCTCTATCCCCTCTTTCTTCATGGACATTTGAATCAAGGACCACCATTAATAAACATATCCACTAAGATAACATAAATCCACGATCACCTCCTCCATTTCACAATAAACCAATTCACAGAAAACCATATCTAGGGGAATGATCTCTTTTCACCTACTAATAGATATTTTTTCCACGTAACAGATGCTCTTTCTTCATTATAAAGTGTTCCAAAATTATTTTACCACTTTGAGGAGGATTATTTTATTCATCAAAATAATTATTAATGGTTAGAACCAATGATTTATGGCCTAACATAGTTATAATATAATCTATTCTAACACCAAACACATTGAATTTCCCAAGAGTAAAATACTTACATTGATTATGGGTTCTAACACTATTTTTAACATGCATTTTTTACTATTTATATAAAATAGAATATACATATTTAGTTGATGAATAAAACATTGCATTAGAAGACATGATATACAATTACTGCGTATTTATTTTAAATTCATGTCAGGTAATATATAAATATTTCAAATATATCCAACCCATTTTTCATATAATCATATTTTCCGGCAATGTTTTTTTAAATATAATTCATATTGTTTCTACAAAATAATCTATAATACTAGTTATAATATCTCATCTCCCATACAAAAGTGTAAGGGGTTGTGTTATTATAATTTCTTAATAATACATAGTTTACAAAAATATTGTTCTAATAGTTTATAAATATTAAAAGACAATATACATAGAGGTAATTTATATTAAAATGGAAAAATATGATACATAAACTGAATATATAAAAATTAATTATTTCCTCAATAAAAAAATAATTTAAATTTATTCATCATCATTTTTTAATGACTAAATCATTTATTAATGAAAATTCATCTTTATCAAATTAAATTTCATATTAAGTAAAATGGTTTTATAAAACATATAAACTTATTTGGTTAATGTTTTTTTATTTTAAAATACATTTCAGAATTTCTACAATTGCTAATATATTCATTGAACAATGATAACCTGATTAGTATACATATAAGTCTTTAACAAATCCAATTTACTCTGACAAATGATGTGATGGACTCATCTAGTAGCGTTTCTCTATATGAAGCCCATTTTTCTGAACTTAGAAAATATTTTCCATCACTAGGATTCACTTTTGACCAAGACCAAGTCGAGCTTCATCATGTTAAGATTGAATGGAACCGCCTATGGGATTAGTGGAATTTGATTGTGATTACAACTCGAGTGATTTATCTGATCCAACCCAAGAGTCTGTCGTTATATCATACCTTACACTTAGGACTTATGCGGGTTTTTTAATGGGTTATGTAACAAGATTCTAGAACTATAATTATGTTCGTTATTTTTTTTATAGATAATATACCTTGGTTTATTATTGTTACTTTGTAAATAGTTTGTAAAGCACAAAAAGAATTTTCTGTTAATATAAAATTAAGAAATATATTTTTATGAATTAATGGATTCTTGAATTTAATAATATTTTAATAATATAATATTAATAATTAATTTTTTATTAAATATAAATGATCATATAATTTTTTTATGAATACAATTGCAATTTTTATTATGGATTGAAAACTGTTTTTTGTCAAAACCCATAAATTTTTTATTAATGTCAATGTTTATTTTAAAAGTAAATATTCACATAATTTGAATACTATTTAGATAAAATGAATATTATTTTTGTAATCATGAATTTAAAATAATCCAACAATTAATTTTTCTTAATTTTCAAGGACAATTGAATTTTTGGGTAAAAATAAAATACCACGTAAATAGATAATGTGTTTTATGACATCATAATGACCAAATATTGATGTAATAAAAAACATAAAAAAGTGTTAAGACAATATATGTTTAAACATTAAAATAATTTTATTTCAGATATGTTTGATTAATTTAATAGTACCTTAGTGGACCATCCAAGACTTATAAAACATTTTAAATTTAAAATAATTTCTTGAGTGTGTGAATCACCTCTACATAAGAAATCCTAATATTTTATTAAGTTAGGCCATTGGCCTTATAATATAATTTTTTTCACTCCCCATTTGAGAATACCATGGGAAAAAACATTATGTTGGACAGTGGTTTTGATTAGTTTAATGTGTGGTGTCCAAAACCAATATAATATTGAATTCCCTCTTCTTTCCTATATAAACGCAATCAATATCCCATTCCTCTTCAATAAATCTATTTAGAGCTTGACCAACCCATTCCCTCCTCTCTATTGCATCCTCTCAAGGTTTCCCATGTTCCCAAGAAACCCCCCTCAAGCCTCTCTCAATCATTTGGGATCACACTTCCATGTAAGAGATTTATTCCTTTCTTATTTTTGTGCTAATTTTATTATATCATCATTCAATTTTGTTTTCAATTAAAAAATTTGTGGTATGATTTTTCACCAACCCCCGTACTTCCTTCATTTTTATTTATTGATAATATACCTTTACATATTTCATTAATTCTTCCCATGTACATGTGATACCATGCCAAAATTTCGTACGGAATTTCACTGTTCTCATTTATACTGCAGAAATTGTTTTATATTATTCGTCTAAATTCCATTACATATGTTGAGACATGTATATATATATGACCAATTTACAATAAATTTCATATATATATGATGAGATACCCCTTTCCCTCTCATCAACCATTTTTATCAATTCGAATGTCATGCTATTATGCTGCCAAAATTGCACCAAAATTTTCCAAGAGAAAGTTATCATGTTGTGAATTCCATGTCCATTTCCCTATGAAGGGTATTCACCTTCATGCACACATTATTATTGATTATATGGTTTAATATATAAAATCAAAATTACTTTATCATTGAATAAATTATGATGATTAATGAATACATGTTCAGTGATCTATGTTGCACACTTATGCGTGAAATGAAACTATTATAAAGGGTGTGCCCTGATATTGCCTAAAAGAATTGGGTAGAGATTGGTATATGATAAAACACATTCAATGAGTCATTAATCCTGATAAATCAAGTTAAATGAGGGTTTTCTCATGCTCCATGTGCAATGATCCTTTGATAATTTTGACATCATGTTAAATGTTGTTTTACCATTTCCATGTTATGATAATAAGGCTATATCATGCCATTGTGTTTGTGTTTTTCTTGTGATACGTTGATATATATATTTCTTTAAATGTACTATATTCCACATTTTATGCCTTTTTCACTCCGTTATTAGGAATTATAGCTCACCCTTTTATTATGCATGTCTTTAAGTTATCCCATGTAATGTTATGTATGAATTAACGTTTTGCTCATGTAAGAGATGTTTTCAATAAATATGTTGTGTTTAAGGTTCATAATTATTATATAATGTTCCAAATTATTATGTAATAAATCATAGTAATGTGTGTAATAACGAGCGGGGATGTTATAGTCGGTATCATATGATATGATTAGTTATTTTGTGCATTAAGATTAGAAAAACCTAGTGAACTCCTTTGGGGTAAGACTACATATAATAAAAACATCACTAAACGTTGGTGAGTATTGATTAAGTAGTTTATTAAGAAAATACATACCTACCTGGATACAATCATGTAGAGGCGGATCTGGAACAGATGTATCTAGGAGTAAAAACCGAAAACACTACATTGAGATAGATTCAAAGGAGAACTGGTGCACAACAACATTCCCCACTACACTCTTTGTTAAGACAATCCCAGTGGATATGCTTTTGTAAATACATAAGATTGGTATGAACCATTATTAAGGGAAAAAGAAAAAATTCCCCTTATGAATATATGATGGGATGTAGATCTTGGATAACATAGATTGAAGACTATATATTCATAATTTAAGGAAATAAATGTAATTTATATATTATGCCTTTTTTATTTGGATTCCCTTTTATTTTTTACCCCTAAAAATCATTTTCTTCCAGCCAATGGCCGGTAATAGGTGGCCCGGCTAATAATCGATGCGATGGTCAATGTGACAATGTTTATAATGAGATTCCCAATCAATGAGAGTAGGAACCAAAAACATTATCACAACACTCTCATAGATAACTCATGTTTTCAATATAAATATGGGTCAATAAGAACCTTCCACCCACCCTAATAATGAACACGTCTCTATCAAGAGCTTTATAAGACAATGGCCTCCGACTTTTAATGGATCATATGATCCATCAATTTTGGAACAATGGATCAACTCCATTGAAAATGTCTTCTCTGTCCCTTAATGTTTTGAACTAAAGATGGTTCTTCTGGATGTTTATCATATTGAGGGTAATGTTGATCAATAGTAGAAACTGATCAAAAAAACACTGAGGAGAAGTTCAAGGTGTTGGAAACTAAGGATTTCCCGAAACTAATTTCTTATAAATATTTTCCTCGCACCCTCAATCATATGATAGAAAGGGATTACCTTGACATAAATAAAAAAATACGATGAATCCATCAGAGATATTGAGGAAAAGTTTACAAGGATTTCACTATATGCTTTTGGCTTTGTCGTTACCCCTGAATAAATGTTTGACTACTTCTTCGGTGGGTTAAAACCTAGCCTACATAAAGCCTTAGCGATCTATGACTATAGTAACTATGAAACAATTGTCTAATATTCCCTCAAAATCTAAATGGAGAATGATGAATCTCATGGGTATCATGGGAATAAGATGAGTAATGTGGAATTTTATTCTGGATGTTCGATGGTTAAATCCAACGATGCAATGAAATTATACCACCCCACATTCCAATGTTGTCAATAAAAGCCCCACTAAAATTGCATGAAAGGGAAGAGAAAATGATTTAGTATTGGAATATAAGGGAACCTATTCATTAGTCATCAACAAGAAAAACCTATTTATGGGAAAGAGATCAGGAAGGCACCATTTGACCCTCAACACACTGTTCATTGCTTCAACTTCAAAGAACCATGGAACATGTCAAAACAGTTCCCTAATCAAAGGGTTATCGGAGTAAACATGATGAACGATGGGCCAATGTACCTTTTCCTTGATTATTGTGTGCTCAACAAAATCATGATAAAGAACATGTATCATATACCACAAATAGAAGACATGTTCGATCAGTTACATGGAACAGAATAACTCTCCAAGGTGGATATGTGGCCGGGATATTATCAAGTATGGGGGATGAAGATGGGTATCCCCAATACTAATTTCTTTTCATGGTAAGATCATTAAGAATTCATAGTAATTCTTTTCGGACTCACTAAAGCATCATCAATATTCACGGACATGTTGAATCGAGTCTTTAGATATTACATTGAAAAAAAATTTAGTCCATATAGATGATATTATAATATACTCCAAAACCAAGGAGGAGCATTAAAATAATCTAAGCACTATACGAGAGACCTTGTTAAAGGATAAGCTATATGAAAAGTTCAACAAGCATGAGATATATTTGAAGGATGTCTCATTATTGGGTCATATCATCGAAAGATGTGGGATATCTGTAGATCCCTCCAAGATAGCTATAATTGAGGGATGGTTGAGGCCAACATCAGTGACAGATATCCCTAGCTTCCTGGGGTTATCTGGATATTATCAATGAATTTTGATAAATTATTCCCCATTTTCAAACCCTAATTCCAATATAACATGAAATGGAGTCATGTTCTCATAGAGTGATGAATGTAAAAAGAGCCTTAAAAGTTTAAAATGAAGATTATCACTGCACGCGTGCTCACACTACCCACAAGTAGAGAAAATTTCGTGGTATTTAGTAATGCTTTGAAGAAGGGCATGTGATATGTGTTTAAGTAAAATTAAAACATCATTTCTTATTCTTCAAGGAAAATTATTTTTCATGAGAAGAAGTGTCCAACACATGATCTGGATTTGGATGTGGTAATTTCCACTTTGAAAAGTTCACATCATTACCTATTTTGAGAGAAGTGTGAAATCTATATGGATCACA
Source organism: Viscum album (assembly GCA_963277665.1). Classification (NCBI taxonomy): domain Eukaryota; kingdom Viridiplantae; phylum Streptophyta; class Magnoliopsida; order Santalales; family Viscaceae; genus Viscum; species Viscum album. Next base: position 535,260,258 of record OY728141.1, on the reverse strand, counting down.
AAAGCATCAAGTATATATTCACACAGAAACAGTTGAATATGTTCTATTGAATATGGTTAGAGATGATCAAAGACTATGACTACTCAGTCCATTACCACCATGGGAAAGAGAAAAAGGAGTAAGATTATAGAATTAGAAAGGAACCCACAATTAAATCATTGATGATAATTGAAAAGAATCCAATATTCTTTGATTTGAGGTAGATGGATATGGTAATCATAAAGAACGGAACATAATCAATCCATTCACAAATTATTTTTCAACTACCTCTTTTTGAAAGGGTAATGTATGCTTAAAAAGATGATTTGGGAATTCACATAAAAGGGGAAACTATTTAAAAAATGGGAATCATTGGAGTTCTATGTTAATTTACATTGAATTTTGACATTTGGGGCAAGAAAATGTGATCCATAAAATCTAGAGATAAATAATGATCTTTTGATAGATTCACATAGTTTGGGTTTTACTATTCACACAGGAAATAGAAATATATATCATGATCTTTGAGAGGATTATTGGCACGATAACATGAAGAAGGAAATCAATAAGTATACATAAAAGTATATGGTATGTCAGAAAGTGAATCCTATGAGTCAGAAGTCTAAGGGGATGATTCAACCATTACCCATACTATTATAGAAATGGGAGAACATCACAAAGGACATTATCACAGGAAATCATAAAACATCCAAAAGAAACAATGCTATCTAGGTTGATGTTGATCATCTTACAAAGACTACACACTACATTGCAATTCGAGAGGATTTCTCATTTGGTCGACATGCATGAATATATATCAGAGATGTGGTAAGGTAGCCTGGTGTAACACTATATATTGAATCTGATCGAGATCTGACATTCACCTCATTGTTTTGTAAGAGTCTCTAATATGCTCTGAATTCTGAGTTGAACTTCAGTATGACTTATCATCCTCAAACTGATGGCCAATATGAGAGGACTATCAAAACACTCAGGGACATGTTGAGATTATTCACAATGGACTTAAAATAATGATGGGATCAATCTCTTCCTCTAATGGAGTTCCTTACAATAATAGTTTCCACTCAAGAATCAAAATGGATCATTATGAATCCATCTATTAGAAGAGGTGCAGCACACCAGCCTATTGGGATAATGTTGGGGAGAGAAAACTCCTTCATCTATAAATGGTAGAGGAAATGGTGGCGAAGGTTAAAACTATCTAGTATCACATTAAATCTTCTCAGAGTCGATAAAAAATCTATGATAAAAATCATCGACAAGACATTGAGTTTGATATTGGACACATAGTATTCCTCCACATTTCACCCTATAAGAGAGTTATGTTATTTGGGGAGAAGGTAATTCTTATTCCAAAGTAAATCATCTATTTTGTGATCCTTGATCTCTTTGGAGTAGTGGCCTACCAACTAGCACTCCCACCGAAACTATCTCAAGTACATGATTTATTCCACATATCACTATTGATAAAATACATACCTGATCCATTGCATGTACTCAATACAGAGGTGGTACCATTGGAAAATGGCCACTCCTATAAATATAATTTTCTGATGATCTTAGATCATAGGGAAAAAGATACTGAAAGAAGATAATGTCCTTTGTCAAAGTGTTGTTGAAAAACCAAATGGTTGAAGAAGTAACACGGGAATCAGAGGACGTGATTAAACAGATTTACCCTCATCTATTTTACTGTGGGAAAATCAAATTCTGGTGGTGAAATTTCTTAAGGGGAGAAGATTTTAACGACCCAAAATTTTATTAATGAAAATTATTCATTATCTAAATAAATTTCTTATTATGTACAATATATATATAACATATAAAATTCTTTTATTTTATGTTGTTAAATTTTAAAATAATATTATGAATTTTTACCATTGCAATTATAGTTGTTGAATATTGATCAAATGAATAATATAAATATTGGGATTTCAAAATATAATTTACTCAAAAAAAGGATGTGATGACCTCATCCAGTATAATTGCTCCATATGAAGCCCATTTTTTATAGCTCAGAAAAGCGGTTCTGTCCTTAGGATTTTCTCATGACCAAGCCATATTCGAACATCAACACATTAATCTTGAATGAAACCCCCTATCATAGATTTGGAAGTTAATAGAGATTTCCACCTGAGTGATGTTATCTGAGCCATGCTAACAGACTGTCACTATTTCAAACCTTACCCTTTGGTTTTATGTGGGTTTATAAGTGGTTATGAAATAATACCCAAGCACTAAGATTATGTGCACTGTTTTTATAGATAATATATATTCATTATATTATTTATACATTGTAAATAGTTTTTAAATCAAAAATAGTATTTTTAGTTAAATGTGTCATGTCCAAAAACCTAAATAATAAAGAATATTATCTCATTTCTAATATAAAACCACTCAATATCACATTCCTCTTCACTCAAACAATTGTTTTCTTGACCAAACCCTTCCCTAATCTCACTATAATCCTCCCAAGGAACCCCAAGCTTCCAATAAGGCTCTCTGAAGACTCTCCCAATCCATTGGGATCACACATACATGTAACAGATTTCATCCTTTCTCATTTTTTTCCCAAATTTCATTTTATTATTATACCATTTTTTCTATTAAAATTTTGGGGTATGTTTTAGAAAATCCCCCATACTTCCCTATTTATTATTCAATGATGATTTACCACATTATCTATCATTAATTTTCCCATGTTCACCTATTACTATGCCAAAATTCCATAATAAATTTCTCTCTTCTCATTTTCATTCAATAAATTTTTTTATATTATTCATCTCAATTTTATTACATGGGATGGGATATGTATCTATATGACCCAAATACTGTCCATTTCATTTACATATGATGACATACCCCATTCTATCTCATCAATTATTATTATTTACTCTTATACCCTGATGTAATGCTGTCGGAATTGCTCCACGATTTTCCTAGCCAAAGTCATTATGTAGTAAATTACATGCCCATTTATCTATCAAGGGTATTCACCTTCACGCACACTTACATATTGATTATAGGTATTTATATATGAATTAAAAATTACTTTTCCATCGAATAAATGAGTATTTTTAATGAATCCAAGTTGTATGATCTATGTGTCATGCTAATGCATGAAATGAAATGTATATAAAGGGTGTTCCCAGATATAACTCCAATGCGTAGGGTAAATATTAATATCATGATACATCATGTGAAATATGGGTTTACTAATGATAATCCATGTGAAATGATGTTTTACTCATTCTCCAAGTGAAATGATCCTTGGATCATGATAATATCATGTTATATTTGGATTCCACATTTCCATATTAAGATAATCATTTTATATCATTCCTTTAGGTTCATATTTCTCTTTCCCTCCAATGATATGTATATTGAAAAAAATACGTTATATTCTTAATTTCATTCCTTGTTTACTCCATTACTAGGCTTTATAGCTCACCCTTTTCTGAAACATTTCCTCAGTTTAACCCATGAAATGTTAAATATGACGGAATGTTGTTGTCACGTAAATGATGTTTTCAATAAAGATGTTTTGTTTTATATTCTACGTTGTTATGTAATTTTCCTAATTTCACAAGACAATGGACCTATCGATCCACAAAGCTTTCTTAAGGGAATTTTTATATAATAAAACATGTTTATGTGTGTAATAAAGAATATGGTTGTTATAATTTTTTAATTTTTAAATGATGAGATGTCAAATACTAATTATATATGTTATGTATGGAGTATAAAAAATAGAAACTATCACAAAAAAGAATATAATCGATAATAATATTAGAATAAAAAAGGTATATTTTATTTATCAAAGTTAGTGTTTGGTTTTTTTATAATAAATATGTTTTGAATTGTAAAAATGAAAATACAATGTCTTAGGAGAGGACATAATAATCCACTAATGATAGTGGAGTTAATACGATAAGCAAAAAATGAGGAAAATAATTTTCTTAGAATAGTTATATTGATATTTTTTTAACTAGAAGTTATAAAACACATCAATGAAATAATATTCAAAGATGAGTCCTTGGGTAAATAAGTATAAATCCAACCATGTAATATGATTATCTTTCATGTTAAATAAATGGGAAATAAGTTTGGTGGAATAGGTAGTTTGATAGGTTCCTTGGAAACTGTTGTTACAAAACTAGTTTGAATACTAATAAATATTTTGTCCTCATCAATAATTACTTTACACTCTTAGTAAATGGATAATGTGAAATGATATGTATGGGGTTTTATTGATGAATAATACACTACTGCTAGAAAAAATATTTAATAAATTATATTATTTGAGTATTTCATATCCTAAAACACATTATAAATACAATCGATGAATTTTTGGATTAATTAATTTATTCAAATAATCAGTTGATGTAGTTTGAAGATGATTTTGTGATATTATATAATCCATGGAGAAATAAAACGTCTTTTTAGAGCTATATATAGTTGTAGTTATTTTAGATTTCATTAAAATTTTATTAGTTTGGAGAATATATAGATTCATAATGTGATTATAAATCTTCTTTCAAATGTAAAACATTATGTTATTATTCTATGAATTTGAGGTGATAATAACATTTTTTGCTTCATCATATGACTCTAATGATTGTCATATTTTACTAATTTAGAGACATCATCATAAGAATTTGGAGTCTATTTAAAATCGATACATGCATGATCATTTGAATTCAGATAAAAAATAATTTTGGATTGTAGGACTTTATAAAAATAATTTGAAGTTACAATATGACATTACAGGAATATAAGACATCAAGATAATATAGAAAATTTTGAATGCTATTATTCATAATAATTCTTCTAGAGAGTGATATTTTTAATCATTATGCTTAGAAAATGTCATGATTTTATTTTCAAGGTATAATACTTCCACAATAAATAAATTATGGATTTTATACTGGTTGAACATATAGAGTTCCCAAAATATGAAGTTCTATGAATAAATTAAAATCCGTTGATGTTAAAGATGGTATTTTTAGATTATAACATCATGAATAATAAAAAATCCATGGTTTAGGCTTGAGATACTAATCTACAAGTGGATATTAAGGAACATAAATGTGTAGATGAACAACTTCATATAATCATTGATGATGAAAATGGTTTCACATAATTTAATGAATAATCCATATATTGAACTAATTTTTTCCAAGGTAAATTTTTATCATTGACTCTCCTATTGATATGAGGATGTTCAAGTGCTCTAGAGGAACCAATATATAAGGCTGGTAAATATGATATTATTAAATGATGATGATCTGAGATGATTCAACTATAAAAATACAAGAAAAAAAATTGTAATTTTTTTCTAAAGTGTATTGCAATAAAATAAAATGATTTCATTTGTATAGATTTATTTTTTCTGTATTTTTTCATAGCCCAGGAATTTTATGTGTTTTATAAATATATTATTCAATCGATCTAAGGAAAAAATATGAAATAATGATATGGAAAAAATACATGCCTTTTCTATTTAAATTATAATGATATTTGGTCCAGTTTTAAATAATTAAGAGAATTAGATTATGGTAATCATATAAAGTCCCATATAATGTAATGTGGGAACCCAAAATATGTATTCTATACTAGATTAATATGTTTACTGGAGAGAATATACTTCTAGTATTCTACTTAAGGATATTAATTATTATGGAATCCATTTCATACTCTTAAATGAATCAACTCATGCACATGAGAAATTGAGGATATCAGGGATTATGAAATTCAAAAAGAATTAAAATTCACTACAACTGATAGAGATTTTTTTGAGCTTATAAATTAATAGAATACTAGATAACACATAATTGAATACCCATCATGTGTTGTAGAAAAAATAGTAATTTGATACTATTCTAGATTTATATATTCAAAATCTATTGTTGCAAAAAATATTTAATATAATCTGTGTTTGAGAAAGATAAGTTAACTCGTTTGAATATTTTATGATATGAATTGTAATAAACATGCTCTCTATGCTTCTGTTTATGATTTATATACATTAAAATGTACCATTGTGATAGTAATTATATCTAATATTAAAAATGTAATAACATCATGTACTAAACTGATGATATAATAAAAATGGGGAGATTGAAATTATTTTCATTAAAATACCTGGTGGGATGATGTGGAAGATTTATAACCCACAATTTATTTGTAAAATATGGTATAATGTTATGAATTCGGTGTGATATTGGTGATTGATAACCTGTGGGAAGAAGGAATTTTGTTATTCAGTGAGAAGTAGGAAGGAGTGTATATAAATGGAATTTTTATACGTGTGGTAAAAACTAAACCACTATATTCTGAAATTTATCATTATTGATGAGAATACATGTTGGGATGCATAAAAAATATAGAATGTGGTTGTTCTTTATATTGTACCTGGTAAAAATACACTATTTCGTTTATCTATATTACTTTCATATGCATGATTGAAAAACTTTCATGTAATCTAAAATTGATTCAAATATACTAACAAGTGACGTGGGTTAAATTCCAAAAGGGGTTTCAAGTTAATATAAAAAATTTTCTAAGAAGTATTAAACAACTAATTCACCCCACCCATATATTGTGTGCTTGTACTAGTCTACTGGTAATGATATCCTTCAAATTTGGATTTATGAGTCTAATATATAAATGGATTATATAATTATAAATATATTATAGGATAAGAATGATTGATATAAAAGAGATGGAATGTGAAATTCCATAATTTATAAATATACTACCAAATCCATTTTCAGTGACACCATGTAATAATAGTTACACGTTACAATGAGATTGAAATAGTATACCTCAGCTGATGTATCAATTTATCATTGGGAAAAATAATTATGGGTGCCGAACATCACATAACATGTACCCAACCTCAATGGTATGAAGAGAAAAGGTAAGAAATAGATAGCATAATGTTCTCTAAGGAACCCTATACTGTATCATGATTAAGTAATTCAAATAATTTATATATAACAATGTACATAATAAATGACAATATTTCCCCATTCAATGGAATAATATGTCTACATGAATATCCAATAATCAATATACAATGTACTGTAAACTCATAATGTAATGGAAAATATTTTTAATAAATAATTGATAATACAATAATAGTGTATGGGGACATTCATGGTTAATGGATATCCATAATAATAAGTCTATAATACCACATTCCAATCTATCATTTTGGTATGTTATGTAATTTTTAATTATCTAAATCATATCCTATATGAGTGAAACAATTTTTGTTGTTGTTAGAATCTTTTCTTATGCTCTGTGTGAAGATTGATATAATAACCAATAAAAATATGTTGGGGTTATTATCTCTTACAGAATTTGAGCCAATTAATTCATCAAATTTTACTATCTAAAAAGGGATATAATTATACAAAACTATAGTCTAAAATTTACCGAAATTTTAGGATGTTTTAGTTTTACACCTTAGGTTTTCTCTATTATTTGTGAATTATAATTTCATATCAAGTTAGTTTAAGAAGATGGAATTATAACATCATATTGAAAATATGATAATGAATTCATAAAAATATATCATGATAACAATTCATAATGAAATGAAATGGAATTAGAGATGATTTCACTAAAAAGGATTATAAGTTATTAAGGAGTGTTATTTTATCGTAACAATGTCTTGAAAAAACATATACTATGATGTAGTAACAATTATTTAATTAAAAATATATATAATATATGATAATACCTTGGAAATAACATAATGAAAATATAACAAACTAATTTTATATTATATTATTACAAAAGGATTTTAATTGGAAAAAATTGATGAGTTTTGAGAACAATTGCCTTTAACGGTTACATTTTAAAGCTTGTTGAGGAAACCATTGAACCATATAAACTCATTGGAGAGATGCTTGAGTATTAAAAGTATGGGAGAAACATGCTTAGTAATTGTTGGAGTGAACATAAATTACATGTTGTCTTGGTATCTATAGTAAATGTGGGGTGTTTTTTTATTAATTTCTAAGCATGGTCCATGGACACTTGGTTTCTTAAAAAAGATAATGTGTGTTCTTATCATAGTTTTAGATCATGGTATTTGATAATTCATGCATGGTTTTGGATATAAATTATTTATCCATTGAATTCATTTAAAATTGATTTATTTTGGGAAATGATTATTATATATAACAAATTGTTTTCAATGTCTATAATAATTAAATTAGGATTTTTTAGATTCCATATACTTTTAAAAAATTAATTTTATTACATTAAAATAGATTATTTTGATGAATTAACTCATTTGTGATCAAAAAATCATTTATTTTACTTGTTAAATAATAATTTATTCAATTATCATGTCATAATATTTATTTAGTATTTTTATACCATATTTTACTTTTTAAAAAGAAATATCATTCTTAAAAACATATAAAAAATTAACAGGTGTAAAATTTTGATGTCTGGATTCCAAAATGAAAGTAAATCTTATGTAAATAATTCTCCACAGATGTGAAAAATAATTATCAAAAAAATATTTTTATTTAAAAATCATAAATATTGTAACTAAAAGTTTAAAATACTTCTCATTTTTATTCAGAGACACATGTTTTCAATTCGATTATTACTCATCAATTTATTTATCTTCTTATAAAGTAATTATATTATTACTCAATTACATTAAAGAACTCGTTTTATATTTTATATGTACAATAATATCCTCTTTTTTATCGTATTATAATTTTTTTATATATTATGATGAAAGAATATAATATTCAGTATACCAAAAATTATGAAATGTTTATTTAATATATAGGAATCTCTAATATTTCTATACAATGAATGTATATTCCCATTACATATATTTTTCTCTTCTATAACCTCATTTAATGTTTTTTGTAAACATTTTTTGTGGTTAATAATATACCATAATATGACATAAATCTAAAAAACAAAACAACATCTGACACCAATAATATCATCAAGAATCATAGGGCTATAATATAATAAGATCCAAACTAATATTTCAAGGCGAAATAGTTAATTAATAATATATATTTCTTCAGAATAATTTTTTTTGTAAAAATGTTGTTTCATGGTCTAATTCACTTACCCGATTCATCCAAAATCCACTCTTGAGTAGACCCACCACAAGGAATACATTAAAAACAACAGAAACAATCCTAGCCTTTATAAAGGGATAGAATACTTTTGATAAATGGTGACATGGAGACTAATTTTAGCCTTTTAGGGATACTTACCATTTTCGCATTGAAAATAATGTTGAATGTCTCCGTGATATGTACTATTTAAATCACATTTAACTCTATTGGTTTACCTCATTTTAGTTACACATGGGTCTAGTTTTGGTATTTTTTTACTATATTCCTTGTGGAGGTCCTACATCATTAACATGTTAAGTGGAAATAGTATAGTTCATTACAAGATTATATTAGAATTATTACCAAATAGGCTGAGCATTGAAAATATATGGTTTTTTAGGTTATTTTTTATACATGAGTTAGGACAATAAAAAATTGGTTAGTAAGTGAGAGAGGGTTCTGGGAAATCTATCATTCTGAAATAAACATGAGTTACCATTGGTGGTTTAGGATTTCCAACAAGATTGAGGCTTTGTGCCTAAGAATATTTGAAATAACTACTGTTGGAATTTATTTGGATTAACATTTTCCTTTTAATGTATTTTTATTCATATAATATAAGATAAATTGTGTTTGTTTAAAAGAATTAATATGGATTCTTGAGGTTAATCATATGATTCTGGAGTTACTTATTAAAATGGTTTTTAAATTTTTTTCTTATTATAAAAGGACTCCTAAAAGGGATCTTCTTATTTCCATTGAGGAATCTTGAGGAAAATATTCATAGAAAAATACACTAATATACCATTACCTGGTTGAATATCTGTTCTATTATTCTATGAAAATAAGTTAATATGGTTTTTAAAACTATGTATGAGTAGTTGATCATGATTCCTAATTCACAAACCAGATTCTTCCCACCCTCATAGGGGAAAAGGGACCACAATAATATAAAGAGTGGATTTAAAGGATATAAATGATGTACATTTTTAAAAAAAATAGGACTCTAAGGTGTTTTTTCCACACAAAATGCATGAACAGCCAATATGGAGACTGTGGGACTCCATTATTGAAGAAATGTTTCATGAAAATCCAACCTAGGCATATTTAATGAAAATATTGAACCTAATGTTTTATCATTAAATGATTTCTGTGGGTAATACCTCAATATATCAACAATAGAGTAAGGAGGGTTTTTAGTTTTGGATTGTACAACGTGTTTTTTATGTTGGTGAACTTAGAACCGAAGCTTGATACTAATGAGTACAATAAATCATTGATGTTGGAGATGTGACTATGGGTTGATATTCAGTCTATGATAATACTCTTATTCATTACATCTGTTATGAAGGTGGTCAAAATAGTAGTTGTGGATGAGGTAAACATATATATATAAATTATTTTGTGTAGATAATTGGTTGATTAATATATTATACATGATGCATTTTTCGATATAACAGGAAATGTAATTGTTTGCATTTTTCTTCAGGGATAGATTTAGTGGGTTTGTGTCGGTAGTAGCATATTTTTCAATATTAGTGTTGATGGCTAGTTCATACCATACAAATTTGAATAGATCCATCTAGATCATATCAAAATTTTTGAGAATGGGCCTCCTAAGGAATTTTTTAGAAGGATGTCCCATTCAAGTATGGATGTATCCACACTCACATAGGGTTCATACTTTCATTATAATACATCTCGAGTTGATGGGTCTTATGTTCATAGAAATTGGGATGTTAATACGATTATGGTAGATTGGGGGGATCTGTGTTTGAACTTCTATATTTTATTGAGTATAATCCAGTGGAATCCAATGCATGACTGACTACTATTCGAGGTACGATGTTTATTTCATCTTCTATGTTACTATATTTATATCATATAGTTACTACTAATTATTTAACATCTCCATTGTTAATTTATTTGTAGTGAATGTGATTGGATCATATGATATTTTTGATGAATTATTTTTTAAAAGTTGGGCATATTTTTAAATTGGGTTTTAAATTTCACATGTGTTGGTTGATGGTAGATTCATTTAAGCTAGTGTTATACATAGTTTTCCTCAACTATGATATCATTTACATGATAGTTGTATTGGATTGTATGATCAATGCTAAGACCCATATCTATTTTTACAATCACTATATTTTGTTTTATTCTTCTAATTGAGTCTCTCATGCCATTAAAGGTGAGTAGGATTCAATATTTTGATGGTAGTGACATGTAGATACTTAAATTCGAATGATTCTATATCTGTTATGAGTTATTTTCCATAATGTTTTTAATTATGTCATGAGTATCGTATATCCTATATTGTTGTGTACATAGACTAAGGACTTTTTTAATGATTTTTCTTAGTAAACACAATATAGTGTAAATAATTCTACTATTTATAGTTTCCATGGTATTATTCTCATCTCTATAACACCATATTTCATGGTACAAGAAAAGTTATAATAATTTAAATTTCATCTTGTGGACCTTGTGTCTAAGGTATTTATTCCACTTAGTGTGTCACAGTAGTCCCTAGGTGTCCACTTTACTATGAAAGTAGACATAAGACTCATTATTTTTATTGATTATCAAAATACAATTCACTTGATTATTAATAAATTGTATACCATATAGAGAATTTAAGATCTCTTTGTTAAAATTAGAGGGTTATATTGATTTTCGATGATTTCCCTCTAGTCAAGATACCTTCAGTTTGGAGTCTAACAGGTTCATATTTCTAATACAATGTTTAGTGGCTATTATAGCGACCTTGATTTACTTACATTACTTTTAAATTATTTAAATGTAAAAAAATATAAAAACAATACACATTTACTATCCAAGGGATTTGTGTATTGGGAAAACTAGGACAATAACTAACATTTAAATCATAAAAAAATTATTTAATTCCTTCCTCTCTAGCTTCATAGTGGTTCTTGACTTATCCATATTGATAGTAGTAACCTAAGGATATACCTCAAAAGTATTGATGTAAAGACCAGTAAAAGGATCGATAAGAGCATGGAACAATGTTACTTGGGTTTATCATAATCATAACGTCATCAACCTTATCATGAGAAGAAGCATTAGATAATATCAATGAATGTGGAAATGCATAAAATGAAACATCGTGTCTTAGTGGTCATATACCACACATAGTTGTGAACAAATATAGCATCATGTTCATGAATATTTCACTTTACTAATAAAGTTCCTCACATTACCCAATGCATTGGGGAACTATATAAATCTTGGTGCAACCATCAAATCATAGCATTTTCATTTCACTATATAATTCCAAGTGTGCATGTCACCTCATAAAATTTAAACAATCATGCCTTACACATGAAACGTATGTCAATATTGAACATAAAACAACCCATGTAATTGAATGGGTTATAATTTATACATTCATAAACATTCAGTTCCCAGAAGAAATTGGGAAAAACATACTTGATACCAATACTGACAACTTTGAGTGGGAAGTAAGGGGAGTGTTTTAGAAAAAAGAGTTATTTTGAAAAACATTTTGTTTGATTAAAACTCTAGTGGAAAACATGAATATCCCGTAAAATCTGAGATAATGATGAAAAAAATATTTATAAAGGATAACCATAATGAATATGGAGAAAAATAAGGATACCCTAAAAAAAGTAAGTTGGGTTTGATAATTCCTCTTACCTTGTATTTGAATGATTTCATCACATTAATTTACATTATAATCACTTTTGATTCATTAATTATATACCGTATAACCTTTTATACAAGAATATAATTCATTATTATCTTACTATTATTTTTATAGGCCATGGGATGAGTTATAGAGATCAAATTCATTGTTCAGGAGTCTTATTTTTTATATTTTTCATGAACAGTACACTAGTAAACATGAATTGAATTCATTTTAGAACATTTGAAAACATCCAAAATTTACATTACATGATATTAATGACATAATAGTAGATTACATAGTATTATAATTATTTTTATGAGGATGTATCATTATAGAAAATTTAATGATGATTGTTTTGGGATAATTTGGGCGGGTTTTTTAATACAACAAAAATGATTTGTATTATGATTAACTATTATGTATAAAAATTGATTCTAGAACCTAATAGGGGCTATAAAAATAATTACTAAAATCATTTATTATTCATTTATTGTTATTATTTATAGCCTTAAATGAGTTGAATGAATATGGAAGTGCATCGCCCATGGTGTACGTAAATTAACACATCATGGGTGAGGATTTAATTTTTATAAACCAAGAGAGAGAGTGAAGTGTATAATGAATAATCATCCATAAAAAAATATAACACTATAATTTCAATCATACTAGATTTATGAAGATATTATGATAATAGATGTTTAGGATAATATAAGAAAAGAAATGAAATTTTAAAGGAAGGTGAAAGAAAATAGAGAGAAATTACCTCTTGAATATATCTTCTTTGAGATCCTCTTTAGGGACGAGGTTTGTTCTTTTTTATGATAATAAGATATTATAGTAGTGTTGGATGTTCATGGGATGATATTTGGGCATAATTTATAGTAGGAATAAGGCTTCAGAGGTGTGAAGAAATGAGTTTATGGCGGATGGTATTTATTGTCGAGGGGTGGGACGTTTTCTCAATATTAAATTCATTAGTTTATTAATTTCCCTCAAGACAAGAAATATAGATTATTAAATGTCTAAATACAGTAAATAGGGCATGTTTTATCTGAACCAATGTCCATTTACATCATCAATGACTCAAGAATTATGTTGAAATTCATTTATTTAGCATGATTCATAAATTACAGAATTTCACTATTCCAAAAAAAATCATGTATTTCAAATGAATCTCAAAAATTAAACCTCATCATTTGTAGGAAAGTATAATTCAAAAAAATTACTCGATTTTATGAAAATTTTTTCCTAAATATGATTTATTTATTTTTAAATTAATATCATAATTTAATTGAAAAATAAACATTTTAAAATTAATACTATTTTTCTAACACATTGAAATATTAATTATGGTCTCATAAAATTAACATATAATCACAAGACATAAAAAATTGGTTCTTGAATACATTTTATGAAATATTGTTTTATTATTATTATATTAATCATTAATTATTCATGACATAAAAAAATACCAACACTATAATTATATGATATTGTCACTTATAGGATTGATAAATATTATTTATACAATCAACGGTAGGGTTCCTATTCACATGGATTATTTAATATTCATAAGTTTTATATTAATGTTAATAAGGGTAATGTTACTATTCATAACGGTATGTTACTATACTTTAAAAATTATGTTTTTAATATAGATCCATAAAAAGCATACTAATCATATCATTGTATGTCAGATTGTCAATATTCAAGCATTAGAAGTGGAAATATTATGTTTAAAGGACACATAAAATTTAGTAGTTCATTCAATCATGACATGGTACTGTGATTCCTAATGTGAGTTAATTTGATTATACTATATTACATTATTAAAATAATGTATAATTTTGATTGATAAATGTTTTGTTAGTTAAATTTTTCCCCTTTTTGAAATTTCACCCAACAAATTATATTTTTTAAAAAAAAGGTAAGGGTTCTTCCCCATCAACGCATCCATCACTTCCAAAGTTTATTCTATATACATTTGGTTCCTCCATAACAATTTTACAAGATTTGTTTTCATATATCATAGAAACATATCTCTCTGGTTCATAATCATTATTGGAGGCTCCTCATAAGAGATATCTTCTTTCAACTGTACCACATTTGAGCTCAGTACATGTGAGTGATCTGGTATGTTCTTCCTCTAGAATGATACGTGAAATACATTGTTAACATGATCCATATTCAGTGAAAGTGTGTTCTATAAGGCCAAAAATCCTTTTTGGTAATGTATATCAAAGGATATAATGTACCTTGGGCATAAAATTCCTTTCATTCCAAACATTGTGACACTATTCCATGGTGATATTTGAATGAATACTTTATCTCCAACATCAAATTAATTTACCATTAATGGTTGATAGTATAGATATTTTTCTGAATCTAATCAGATTTGACTAGTTTCTAGATGACTTGAACCTTATCTTTCATCTCTTGCATAAGATCAGGTTAGTGTGCGTTTCATTCTCCAACGTCATCCCAACAGGTTGGAGTTCTACATCACATTCCATACATAGCTTCATATGGATCCATGTAATTACACAAATGGATGTTATTCTTATATGATAACTCAACCAATGGGATATATTGATCCCATCCACATTTGAATTCTAATGAGTAGTCTCTTAGAGTAACATCATGATTCTGAATAGATATTTCTGATTGTCCATTAGTTTGGCAATGATAGGCTATAGTGAAAATTAATTCAGAACTCAAGGCATGTTAGAGACTCTTCATGAATTTAGATGTGAACGTTTGTTCAAGGTCAAAGACAATCGAGAGTTGACCCAATGCATTATCACCACATCCATAAAATTTCTCTTTCCACGTTGTTCAAGTGGGAGATCTTCCTTAATAGTGATAAAGTGGGAAATCTTGGTGAGTCGGTACACCACAACCCATATAACATTATTTCCATTAGAAGTCATCGGAAGACCCAGGATAAATTCCATAGTTTCATTTTCCATTTTCCTATGGGATATAGGTAGTAGTTTCATAATTCCTTTGTACTTTTGTCACTATTAATTAACATTATAACATATCAATCACCTTGAGATATATTCTTCAATCTCTTTCTTCATGTTATCCCACCAGAAGTGTTCTTAGAAATCTCGGTACATCTTGGTGCTATGTGGATGGATAGAGAATGTAAGGGTAAGTGCATTGTTCAACAACTCCTTTGTCCTAGGTGATGAAGAAACAAAAATCCTTATTCCAAAAGAAATAACTACATAATCATTAATTGTGATCTCTTGCAGCTTCGCTTCCATTAATTCATTCACCTTCTTTTACAACTCTGAATCATCCCTTTGTGCCTTCTTAATATTCTCTTAGATAGATTGTTGGGAAATAATTTATTCAACGTAGGATGTATTATGTATCATTATGATTTCCAATTCCATCCTTTTCATATGCAAGAATATAGGGTCTCTCTCAGACTAAAACATAGATAGATTAACACATTCTTCTCTTATAAGATCATCAGCTACAATATTCACCTTTACTAGATAGAAATGAATAGAGAAATTTTTGTATTTTATTACCTCTAACCATATACTATTACTCATGTTTATATCATGTTGTGTGAATATATACTTTAGGCTCTAATGATTGGTATATATTTCACACTTCACACCATAGAGGTAGTGGAATATGA
This sequence comes from Viscum album, assembly GCA_963277665.1. Taxonomy (NCBI): domain Eukaryota; kingdom Viridiplantae; phylum Streptophyta; class Magnoliopsida; order Santalales; family Viscaceae; genus Viscum; species Viscum album. Next base: position 535,243,820 of record OY728141.1, on the reverse strand, counting down.
TTTTCAACAAAAAAAATCTCTATTTCTAGCGCCAAATTTTTTTCGAGAAGTTCTTCTCATGGATCGTCAACTTTTGTGAGGCGTAATCTATCACATTATCATTTTTCATAAGTATTCAACCCAACCCTTTATTCAAATCATCATTACATATATCAAACAAATTTCCCCAGTTTTCAGTAATGCAAGTATATTTGAAGTTATTAGCATTCATTTTGTCTCCATAAAACATTCCTCACATACTTTTATCCAGAAATAATTTACTACTTTCCTTGTCAACTAATTTAGTGGGCTTGAGAATAATTACTAATTTCTCAAAAATATTCAGTATTACATCGCTAATCAATGAAAACTATGAATTATTGTGGCACTAGTGGGTCTTGTCTATTCCTTAATTTTCTTTTTTATTTAAGGGTCCATAGAAACTCCCTCACTTGTTATCCCATATCCTAAGAATGTTACTTGGTTTGTCAAAATGTCACACATACTAAACAAGGCGTAGAACTTATCTTGTCTCAATATTTCCCTCACATGTCTTAGATTTTCTTCATAGTCCCCCTTTATCTTAGAGTAGATGATAATAGCATCGATAAAGACTACAAAAAATTTGGTGAGGTAATGTTTAATGACAATATTCATCACATCCACAATGATTTCAGGGGCATTAGTATGTCCGAAGGGAATCAATTTAAACACATAGTTCCCATACCTAGTATGGAAGGAATCCTTCTGAATATCTTCCTTTTTAACTTAGCTGATGATACCGAGAACTAATATCTACCATTGAGATGTAATTATCTAGTTGTAGTTCACTAAATAAGTCGTCACTCCTTGGGAGAGGATACTTGTTCTTTATGCTTATCTTCTGTAGTTTCTAGTAACCAATATATCGCTTCATTGATCCAACCATCTTACCCACAAAGAGCACTAGCACACCCCCATGGTGATGCACTAGGATGAATGAACCATTTTTTAAAATGCTCTTGCATTTTCTCCTTTAACTCCTCCAGTTCGATTGGATCCATCCTATAGGGACACTGTGATATATGAGTAGCTCTGGGAATGATTTATATGGAGAACTCTACCACATTATTGGGGGGTAGTCCATTTAACACTTTGGGGAATACAACATTTTATTCCCTCACGATGGTAATTTCTTCTAGGTTGACACTTTCATTTGACTCAACCATTTGATCAAGTCTTGATTCTTCCAAGGGAACCAACGCCAACACCCTTGAAGAATTTTCTAAGGGGGATTCATCATCTTCCTTGAATTTGTATAAGATCATGGGATGGTTTGGAATATGAAAAGATATTTTTTCCTTTTCAGTTATATGTACCCTATATATTGAGAGTCAATATATTCCAATTATTGCTTCAAATTCTGGTAAAGGACGTATCACGTGCTTCACTAGGAGAATATTCCCACACATGCCAATATAAGAAGAGTCCAAAATTTTAGATTCAATGATTGCATGAATTAGAGTTTTTAAACATATATCTACTTCATCATTTTGGTGCTTCGTTTCTATAGTTCTAGAAAACATACATGATATAATGGAATCAATAAAACCCGAATCAAATAAAATAATTTCTATTCTTGATTGAATCGGTAGTGTGCCATGTATGACTTCATTTTCTTTATCAAATTCTATAATGGTGATTGCATATGTAACGACCCAATCTTTTTGAGTAGTATATTAACTTACTCTTATTGATTTAATAAGATGTTAATGGTTAATGCAGAAAGAGGAGTCGATGGCTTCATCCAGTAGACTCGACCCTTATGAAGCCCACTTATCATAGCTTGGGAAGGAGGTAGCATCGGTGGGCTTCGCTTTGGACCAAGCCCAAGCCGAACTCCAGCGTGTCAAGATTGAATGGAAACGCCTACGGGAGAAGTTCAGGTTAGTAGAGATTACTACTAGGGCAATGTTATCTGAGCCTCCCTCAAATTCTCTCACCATAGCACACCTTACACTTCGGTCGTATGCCGGTGTTATAAGGGGCTATGTGACGAGACCCTAGCTTCCTTGTGTAATCCTTTCGGGTGAATAAATTGAGATTTCTTCCTTTACTGATGTTTGTGAAATTTCAAATGTTTAGATAATTTTAGAATGTATTTTATTGATGAATTTTGGAAAAAGGAATATTTTAAAATATTCATGTAAACCCTAAATAACTAATGATGTGTAATGATTTTCAAAAAATGGTCTTCTACAAAAGTGTTCAGTAAGTAATTTGGAGTCTAATAAGATCAACTTAATTTTTGATGAATAGTAAATTATGAATAGTGATTTTACGCTTAGGATTAGTAATATGACCAAATGGATTAGTATTTTCACTCAAAAAAAGTTTTAATATAATTTAGACACCTAGATTAAGTAATGTGATTCAATAAAATGGGTAAATAACGGTTTCATAAATTATTAATAAAGTAATAGTTTTTTCGGGTGAATAGTGTTTTTTAATTAAAAATTTAATTAAAAATTATTAGAAAATTATTTTTATAAAAATGACTTTATTTTTGAACTCAGAGCATCGATATTATGTTATGGTAATTTTTGGGGATTTTTCTGAAAAAAATGAATTTTCGATGAATAGTGTTTTTATTTAAAAATTATATTAAAAATATTTAGAAATTTATTTTTATAAAATGGATTTCATTTTTGAAATCAGAGCATTGATATTTGGTTAAGGTGAAATTTTGGGATTTTTCTGAGAAAGATGAATTTTCGGTGAATAGTAAAAAATACAGTTTTAGGGTTTCGGTATGTTTAATGACATCATAATGATGTCATGATGATGTCATGAGATATTTTGAGGGTTGGCCGGCCAAGGGTGATGAATTATTGTTTTGGGGGCCCCATGTGGCCTAACTCCATGATAAATGCCAAGGGAGAGCACATGGGTTTGAGAAAAGCACATGTGAGGTGTCCCTTGGCCATTAATGCCTTGTCCCCTCACTTTCCCTATAAATACCCACCCTTTCCTCCTTTTGTTTTCACTCCCAACTCTCCCCCAACGAAGTTCTGGTCTTCTTACCTTCCAAGGAGTCCTCCCAAGGTGCCCCCAAGCCCTCAAGGTCCAATCCTTTGAGTTTCAAGAGTCACGTTTTAAGGTAAGGGATCTGACCCCTCTCTTTCTTTTCATGTAATCTCTTTTATGTCATTCCTTTTATGCTCCACGTTTTTATGTGAGAGGATGTTATTTTATATTCCTCTTACTTCCCCTTTCATGTTTATATGATGAGAGATCCCCTCTTACTCTCATCATTTCGTTTTATGAAAGTTTAAGTGACGCCATTAGGCTGCCGAATGTTTAAGTGATTCTTTCACCCTTCTCATTTTTCAAGTTCGATTTTCATGTCAAATCGTTCATGTTCCTTTTTATTATGTTGGGGTATGATCTCTATATCTATCATGCTGATCTCTTATTATCATATGATGAGAGACCCTATTTGATTTGTTCAATTCATTTTTGTTGAAGTTTAAGTGACGCCGTTAGGCTGCCGAATTTTCAGAAGAGAAATCAAATTTTTGTCTTCCTTCCATGTTTTTCATTTCAAATGGTATGTCCTTGAAATTGCATCACCATGTCCATATATCCTTCTTATTCTGTCCCTCTACTGTTTTATGGGTCAATTATGATTGTTCAACCCATGTTCCCTATCTTTTCAAAGTTTTCTAAAACCTTGTAACATAGCCGTTATGCTACAGAATTTTCGTCTCAAAATGCCTCTCTTTTCTCAAAATTATTTTATGTTATAAAGTAAATACTCAAAGATCCTATTTCTAAAGGGGTATTCACATATATATAAAAATGTTCTATTTTAAATTCTGGGATTTACATACCTGATACCCGCTTTCCCTTTCTGTGGGTTTAAAGTAACGTAAAGATCATGTCTTTAAAGCAGTTTTTAAAATGTTATGATTATGAAATGAAAGCCATTTATTTTATGCAATATGGGTTATTTATGAAATGTTTGATGATGATATATGTGTCTCACATAAAAATAAAGGCAAATTTAAGGGGGCGCCCTGATAGCGCTCCAATGCATTGGGTAAAGACTTAATCTCTAGAGATGACCATTTTAACGACGCCTTGGTGAATAACCTTGGTAATTTTTAACGACACCTTGGGGATGGACCTTGGTGAAACAAAACGATTGTCAATATTAAATGTTGTAGCCACATCTTCAAGTTATGAAAAATGTTATTTTTATTATGATGTATCTCATGATTTCATTCTCATGCCGTAAAGTTATTTTCATGTCCTTATTGAAGTATCTCAAGTTCACTTGTAAAATGTTTCTCCTGTTTCCCTTACTGGGCCTTCTTCTCACCCTTTCTTTTGATGTATGTCCCTAGGTTATGATATGCATAATGAACATAGGATGAACTAAAGGATAAGCCTTTCAAGTGTTTAAGAAGAATGTTTTATGTTTTTTTTATGTATTATGATCCTTGTTTCCAAAACACTAAACCTTAACGATCCTCAGTTCCGTGTAATGAGAAATGAAAGTTATGTTATAAAAAGACGGGATTCTATAGTTGGTATCAAAGGATGGTTTAGTTATTTTTGGAAATTATAATATAAAAACTTTAGGAAGAACCCTATAGAAAAGTTTAAATATAGGAAAACTTCCTGGTATTTTGGTAAGTATTGAGTAAGTGGTTTATCAAACAAATACATCCCTGTCTGCATACGAGCAGGTAGAGGCGGCTCTGGCACAGATGTACATAAGGGTAAAACCCGAAAACACCACTTTGAGCTAGACTCGAACGGGAACTGGTGCACGATAACGGGCCTTGCTGCACTCTTGGTTACGACACTCCCGGGGGATATGTTTGGTGAATCACAAGCTTTTTATGAATCATTATGAAGGAATTATAGAAAAGTGTAATTGTCTAAGCATGAAGTTTTAGTTAAAAGATTCATAAATTAAATAAGTTCCTTACTAAGGTTTTATTCTTTTAGAAAATGGCTGGCAATAGGAGGAACCGTGCTGATGGTGACCGCAATGCACCATGTGCTGACGGCCCTCCGATGGAAGCTGGAATGGAATCATTCATGCGAATGATGAACCAACTGACTCAAGTTATGAGTAATAACATGAATCAAGCCGAGAGGCCGACCTCACCACGAAGGGAACAACACTCTGTTGAGTCCTTCATGCGTCAACGACCGTCAACATTCAGTGGATCTACTGACCCATTGGTTTCGGAACAATGGATAAGCTCCATTGAAAAGATCTTTTCTGTACTTCATTGTTCGGAACAAGAAAAAGTCACCCTTGATGTTTACCGCCTAGAGGGAGAAGCTGATCAGTGGTGGTCACTGATCAAAAACACGAAGCCACGAGGAGAGATAGAAGCTATGGAGTGGGAAGAATTTCGGGGAATTTTCCTTAACAAGTATTTCCCTCGTTCCATGAGGATGAGAATGGAGAAAGAGTTTCTTGAGCTGAAGCAGAAGGAGAACGAATCTTTCGGAAGCTACGAGATGAATTTCACAAGGCATTCCCGTTATACCTCAAGCTTTGTCATGGACCCTAATGGTAAGGTTGATAGATTCTTTGGTGGACTACGACCTCATCTGCGGAAGAATCTAGCCATCAGGGACTATGATAGCTATGAAGAAATAGTTCGAAGTGCTATGAAAGTCGAGCTGGAGTTTGGTGAGACACAGTGGTCTCATAAGCCAAATGAAAAGAAGAGATCGTTGGAGCCCAGTTTAGGGAAGTCTTTTGATCAGGGAAGAGGTGGAAAGCAAATGCAACTTACCACATGCAATAAATGTGGGAAGAATCATCTAGGGAACTGCTTGAACGGAAGTGTCAAGTGCTACAAGTGTGGAAGAGGAGGCCATATTGCTCGGAATTGTCATAGTGAGGTGAAGTCTCAGCTTCCCAACACTAACAATAGAGGAAAGATGGTTTTGGCCCTACCCGAAGTCACATGCTTCAAGTGTGGACAGCTTGGGCACTTTGCTAACCAATGTCCAAATCCGAGGGTGGTGGAGGGGAATCACCACCAACCTTAGCAGAGGCCAAGAGAGCAAGGTCGTGCTTTCGCTATCAAAACAGATGAAGTTGAAGTCCCGAACGATGTGGTAGCATGTACTCTTGTTGTCCTCTCAAAACTAGCAAGTACTTTATTTGATTCCGGTTCTACGCATTCCTTTATTTCCTCCAAGTTTGCAAGGAATATAGAATCAATCCCCGAACTGCTAGAGGTAGAGTTGTCTGTCAAGACTTCAAGTGGGATTATCCTTGCATCAACAGTATTTAGAGACTCTAGTGTTTACTTTGGTGAGAACAATCTTATCGCAAATCTAGTATTCATTCCCATGATGGAATTCGACATTATACTAGGGATGGACTGGCTCTCAAAGTATAATGCTAAGATCAAATGCAGAAGTAAGGAAATCTCAGTAGTCTTGAATGAACGAACTACAGTTATCTTCCAAGGAGAGATATCCCGAACTGATCCTTATCTAGAAGCACCTCTTATAGCGTTCTTTATGGATTTAATCGGTGATGATGAAGAAGGAAGAGGGAGCATACAAATTGAAGATGTTCTGATTGTTCAGGAATACATGGATGTATTTCCTGAGGAGTTACCTGGACCTCCCCTAGGAAGAGAGGTAGAGTTCTCCATTGAACTCGTACCTGGGTCTCAACCGATATCAAAGACTCCATATAGAATGGAAAATGTGGAGCTAGAGGAGTTAAAGAAACAACTCCAAGACTTGTTAGAGAAGGGGTTTATCCGACCGAGTGTGTCTCCTTGGGGAGCACCAGTTCTCTTTGTGAAGAAGAAGGATGGATCAATGCGGCTATGCATCGATTATAGAGAACTGAACGGGATCACAGTGAAGAACAGATATCCTCTTCCAAGAATTGATGATTTATTTGACCAACTTCGTGGGGCTCAATTCTTCTCTAAGATTGACCTTCGATATGGTTATCATCAACTGAGGGTGAAGAAGGAAGATATTCCAAAGACTGCCTTCCGATCAAGATATGGGCATTATGAGTTTACTGTTATGCCCTTCGTCTTGACTAATGCTCCTGCTATTTTCATGTATTTGATGAATAGAGTCTTTAAGGACTACCTTGATAACTTTGTGGTAGTTTTTATTGATGATATTTTGATATATTCAAAAAGTCGTGAGGAGCATGAAGATCACCTAAGGGTTATATTGAAAACTCAGCGGAAGGAGAGGCTCTTTGGGAAGTTCAGCAAGTGTGAGTTTTGGTTACAACAGGTGGCTTTCTTGGGGCACATCGTAACCAATGAAGGAATCTCGGTTGACCCTGTAAAGACAATGGTTGTAGAGGAGTGGCCTCAACCCACAACAGTAACTGAGATTCGTAGTTTCCTTGGTTTAGCAGGATATTATAGGAGGTTTGTGAAAAACTTTTCACGGCTTTCTAATCCACTAACCAAGTTGACTCGAAAAGGGGTTAAGTTCATCTGGACAAAGGAATGCGAGGAAAGTTTCCAAGAGCTGAAGAAGAGATTGGTTACTACACCGGTGTTAACACTACCCTCTATCGCAGAAGGATTCGTTATTTTTAGCGATGCATCTCTGAAAGGTCTTGGGTGCTTCCTCATGAAAAATGACAATGTAATTTCTTATGCATCTCTACAGTTGAAGATTCATGAGCAGAATTATCCTACGCATGATCTAGAGCTGGCGGGAGTTGTTTTTGCTCTAAAGATATGGAGGCACTATCTTTATGGGGAGAAATGTGATATATACACTGACCACCAAAGTCTAAAGTATATTTTCACACAGAAAGAATTGAACATGAGACAAAGGAGATGGTTGGAGCTTATTAAAGACTATGATTGTTCAATTCATTATCACCCGGGAAGAGCAAACAAAGTCGCGGATGCATTTAGCAGGAAAGATCCTGTTGTTTTGGAAACAATAAGGATCTTAGGAGATCCCTTGATTAAAGATCTAGTAAAAATGGAAATGGGAATTATAAGGAAAGGGACATCATCAACTCTATTCCAATTGATTTCTCAACCTTCATTACTAGAGAGGATCAAGAAGGCTCAAAAAGAAGATCCTTTGCTGCAGGAGAAGTTGGAGGCTGTAAAAGATGGGAAGTTCCCTGATTTAAATATTGATCAAGAAGGTGTATTGAAATTTCGTACAAGACTATGTGTTCCATCTATTCCGGAGATAAAGAAAGAACTTATGGATGAAGCTCATAGCTCTACATTCTCTATACACCTGGGAAGCACTAAGATGTATAGAGACCTTCGTGATCATTATTGGTGGGATAACATGAAGAGGGAGATTGCTGATTACACTACAAGGTGCCTGGTGTGTCAGCAAGTAAAGGCAGAACGACAACTTCCTAAGGGGGTATTACAACCGCTAACCATACCAGTATGGAAGTGGGATAATATCACTATGGACTTTGTAACTGGTCTCTCGAAAACATCCAAAGGAAAAATGTGATATGGGTTATTGTGGACCGTCTCACCAAGACAGCCCATTTTATCTCTATTCGGGAAGATTTCTCTCTAGATCAGCTTGCCAAGATATACGTGAAGGAAGTGGTAAGGCTGTATGGGGTACCACTATCCATCATATCTGATCGTGACCCAAGATTCACATCAAAATTCTGGATAAGTCTTCAACATGCTCTGAATACTGAATTGAATTTTAGTACGGCCTATCATCCTCAAACTGATGGGCAATCTGAAAGGACTATTCAGACACTCGAAGACATGTTGAGATTATGCTCAATGGAATTTAAAGGTGGATGGGATCAACACCTCCCATTAGTTGAGTTCTCCTATAACAACAGCTTCCATTCGAGTATTCAGATGGCACCCTATGAAGCTCTATATGGAATGCGGTGTAGAACTCCTACTTGTTGGGATGAAACTGGTGAGAGGAAGCTTCTTGGGCCTGATCTCGTGCAAGAGATGATGGAACAGGTTCATGCCATCCAACAACACATAAAGGCTGCTCAGAGTCGGCAGAAGAGCTATGCTGACAATCGTCGAAGGGACTTGGAGTATGGTTTTGGTGACAAAGTCTTCCTTCGAATTTCTCCATGGAAGAGAGTCATGCGGTTTGGGAAGAAAGGGAAGCTCAGCCCTAGGTACATTGGCCCCTATGAAATCCTTGATTTCATAGGAGCAGTGGCCTATCGTCTAGCACTTCCACCGAACCTAGCTCAAGTTCATGATGTCTTCCATGTATCTCTCTTGAGGAAGTACATACCCGACCCTTCGCATGTACTGAACCCAGAGGTGGTACAACTGGAACATGACCTCTCTTACGAGGAGCAACCAGTGGAGATCTTGGACCGTAGAGACAAGGTCCTACGAAACAAGACTACCCACCTTGTGAAAGTGTTGTGGAGGAATCATAAATATGAAGAGGCGACTTGGGAGCCGGAGGAAACAATGAAGCAAAAGTACCCTCACCTTTTCGACTAGGCCTCAAGTATAAATTTCGGGGAAGAAATTTCTTAAGGGGGGAAGAATGTAACGGCCCAATCTTTTTGAGTAGTATATTAACTTACTCTTATTGATTTAATAAGATGTTAATGGTTAATGCAGAAAGAGGAGTCGATGGCTTCATCCAGTAGACTCGACCCTTATGAAGCCCACTTATCACAGCTTGGGAATGAGGTAGCATCTGTGGGCTTCGCTTTGGACCAAGCCCAAGCCGAACTCCAGCGTGTCAATCTTGAACAGAAACGCCTATGGGAGAAGTTCAAGTTAGTAGAGATTACTACTAGGGTAATGTTATGTGAGACTCCCTCACATTCTCTCACCATAGCACACCTTACACTTCGGTCGTATGCCGGTGTTATAAGGGGCTATGTGACGAGACCCTAGTTTCCTTGTGTAATCCTTTCGGGTGAATAAATTGAGATTTCTTCCTTTAGTGATGTTTGTGAAATTTCAAATGTTTAGATAATTTTAGAATGTATTTTATTGATGAATTTTGGAAAAAGGGATATTTTAAAATATTTATGTAAACCCTAAATAACTAATGATGTGTAATGATTTTCAAAAAAATGGTCTTCTACAAAAGTGTTCAGTAAGTAATTTGGAGTCTAATAAGATCAACTTAATTTTTGATGAATAGTAAATTATGAATAGTGATTTTACGCTTAGGATTAGTAATATGACCAAATGGATTAGTATTTTCACTCAAAATAAAGTTTTAATATAATTTAGACACCTAGATTAAGTAATGTGATTCAATAAAATGGGTAAATAACGGTTTCATAAATTATTAATCAAGTATTAGTTTTTTCGGGTGAATAGTTTTTTTTAATTAAAAATTTAATTAAAAATTATTAGAAAATTAGTTTTATAAAAATGACTTTATTTTTGAACTCAGAGCATCGATATTATGTTATGGTAATTTTTGGGGATTTTTCTGAAAAAAATGAATTTTTGATGAATAGTGTTTTTATTTAAAAATTAAATTAAAAATATTTAGAAAATTATTTTTATAAAATGGATTTCAATTTTGAAATCAGAGCATTGATATTTGTTTAAGGTGAAATTTTGGGATTTTTCTGAGAAAGATGAATTTTCGGTGAATAGTAAAAACTACAGTTTTAGGGTATCGGTATGTTTAATGACATCATAATGATGTCTTGATGATGTCATGAGATATTTTGAGGTTTGGCCGGCCAAGGGTGATGAATTATTGTTTTGGGGGCCCCATGTGGCCTAACTCCATGATAAATTCCAAGGGAGAGCACATGGGTTTGAGAAAAGCACATGTGAGGTGTCCCTTGGCCATTAATGCATTGTCCCCTCATTTTCCCTATAAATACCCACCCATTTCTCCTTTGGTTTTCACTCCCAACTCTCCCCCAACAAAGTTCTGGTCTTCTTACCTTCCATGGAGTCCTCCCAAGGTGCCCCCAAGCCCTCAAGGTCCAATCCTTTGAGTTTCAAGAGTCACGTTTTAAGGTAAGGGATCCGACCCCTCTCTTTCTTTTCATGTAATCTCTTTTATGTCATTCCTTTTATGCTCCACGTTTTTATGTGAGAGGATGTTCTTTTATATTCCTCTTACTACCCCTTTCATGTTTATATGATGAGAGATCCCCTCTTACTCTCATCATTTCGTTTTATGAAAGTTTAAGTGACGCCGTTAGGCTGCCGAATGTTTAAGTGATTCTTTCACCCTTCTCATTTTTCAAGTACGATTTTCATGTAAAATCTTTCAAGTTCCTTTTTATTATGTTGGGGTATGATCTCTATATCTATCATTCTGATATCTTATGATCATATGATGAGAGACCCTATTTTATTTGTTCAATTCATTTTTGTTGAAGTTTAAGTGACGCCGTTAGGCTGCCGAATTTTCATAAGAGAAATCAAATTTTTGTCTTCCTTCCATGTTTTTCATTTCAAATGGTATGTCCTTGAAATTGCATCACCATGTCCATATATCCTTCTTATTCTGTCCCTCTACTGTTTTATGGGTCAATTATGATTGTTCAACCCATGTTCCCTCTCTTTTCAAAGTTTTCTAAAACCTTGTAACATAGCTGTTATGCTACAGAATTTTCGTCTCAAAATGCCTCTCTTTTCTCAAAATTATTTTATGTTATAAAGTAAATACTCAAAGATCCTATTTCTAAATGGGTATTCACAAATATATAAAAATATTCTATTTTAAATTCTGGGATTTACATACCTGATACCCGCTTTCCCTTTCCGTGGGTTTAAAGTAACGTAAAGATCATGTCTTTAAAGCAGTTTTTAAAATGATATGATTATGAAATGAAACCCATTTATTTTATTCTATATGGGTTATTTATGAAATGTTTGATGATGATATATGTGTCTCACATGAAAATAAAGGCAAATTTAAGGGTGCGCCCTGATAGCGCTCCAATGCATTGGGTAAAGACTTAATCTCTAGAGATGACCATTTTAACGACGCCTTGGTGAATAACCTTGGTAATTTTTAACGACACCTTGGGGATGGACCTTGGTGAAACGAAACGATTCTCAATATTAAATGGTGTAGCCACATATTCAAGTTATGAAAAATTTTATTTTTATTATGATGTATCTCATGATTTCTTTCTCATGCCTTAAAGTTCTTTTCATGTCCTTATTGAAGTATCTCAAGTTCACTTGTAAAATGTTTCTCTTGTTTCCCTTACTGGGCCTTCTGCTCACCCTTTCTTTTGATGTATGTCCCCAGGTTATGAGATGCATAATGAACATAGGATGAACTAAAGGAGAAGCCTTTCAAGTGTTTAGGAAGAATGTTTTATGTTTTTTTATGTATTATGATCCTTGTTTCCAAGACACTAAACCTTAACGATCCTCAATTCTGTGTAATGAAATGAAAGTTATGTTATAAAAAGACCGGATGCTATAGCATAAGCCTTCAATTTCACCTTTGTATTTCATGGATAATAATTATCAATAACCTTGAGGGTCGACGTCTAGTGCAATGTCTTATATAGTGCTCTTTCTCCCTATAGATTTAGCATTGGACCATGGGTGGTTGTCTCCTTTCCTCTACAACATTATCCTAACATATCATGTATTTTTACACTCTGGATATTAGTGGCCTTCTCTCCCACACTTGCATCATTTCCCCATCCCTTTGAGGAAATTCCCATGATGCTACTTCTGTCATTTTTGAAATGGGGGTGGTTGAGTTTTCTTTCCACCTTTCTCATTATATCCTTTGGTATGAAACTCTGTCTTTCATTTCCTATCACGATAGCCATGAGAATATTCCAAAAACATCATCTCTTCTTTGAGTGCACATCGAAGAAATTCTTCATAACTTCTAATGTCTCAAATTGAAAGATACTTTCAAAGGTGTGGTTTTAATACAATAAATAATCTATCATATGTTTATATAACTATTGATAAAAATCTTGATGCTTACTATGAAAGTCTTGTCAAATTCACGTTGTAGTCCATGAAATATTCTCTACTCATTAATTATAGATCTATATATTCTCTATCAAAATTTTTACAAGGAGTTTGTGGGAAATACTTGTTAGGAAAAATTATCTTAATGCCTTCCTGCTCTATCTAGTAAATTTCATCTCTCAACATGGTGTTCTTAATCAATTCCCACCATTGGTCAACTTCTCCATTGTTTCACAACTATTCGATCAAATGATCCACTAAACTTCGATGGTTGTTTCTATATAAAGCACTCGATAACCAGTTTATCATTATTAGATTAATGTGAGAGTTGAAAATTATTCATATTATTATTCATAAACTGAGACTATTGGGTAATCATTATCATGATGTTTCGAACTCCACCTCCCTGATAATTGAGGATGTCGTTTGGGAAATCATTGTATTGTCCCTTGCACGGGTTTTAGGCCAGGGTTATCCTGGTTCCTACCATTTTTCGTAAATACAAAAGTTTTGAGAAAAACATAAGTTAACATTTCCTGAATAAATAAGATATCACGTTGTGAAATAAACACTACAAGAATATCTTACGGGATCCAAATGTTTAACAATGCTTCTTGTGTGATTACATATAATTAGTCTCAAACTAGGATTCTCACTAAGGTTCTCTAATACTAATTCCCAAATTAACTAAATTGTGCCTCTGATAACATCTATTGCAACCCTGCTTTTATTACAATAATTTTACATCATATTAATGATAAACAACATAAAAAAATTACACATAGAGTATCCAATGGTTTAGTGTCTTGGGAAATTTTGGACCATAAATAACATATTCAATAAAATATATTTATTTAATTGTTTCTTATCTATTATATTATTAGATATTGACTTCTCCATAGTACAAGTAGTCACCTAAGGATATACATCAATTGGGGTGAGATGAAATCATAGTAAGAGAATAAATAATAATATGAAATAATGTATGATGGGGTGAGCATAATCATAACATTTTCATCATAATCATGGGAAGAATCATGATAAAATAGCATGGAATGTGGCAATGCATAAAAATGAAACATCATGTCTTAGTGGTAATCTACCACAAATTGTTATGAAGAAATATAGAATCATGTACAAGACAATTTCACTTTACTCATTAGGTTCTTCACATTACCCTATTCATGTGAGTTTCAAATAATTCTGAGAAAACTCATCACATCATAACACTTTCATTGTTCTATATAATTCCAGGTTCACCCAACACATCATAATATTAACCTTATCATGTATTCAACATAGAACATACTTAAATATTGAACGAAAAACATACAATGGAATGGAATTTGTTTTAATTTATACATTAATAGACATTAGGTTCCCAAATTAAATAGGGAATAACATACATGATACAACACCATCATCCTTATGTGGGAAGTAAATGGTTTGTTTATCAAAGTGGGGTTCATTTAGAAAAATTGTGAATAAAATTAACTCTAGTGGAAAACATGAATAGATTTGAAGAGATAAGATAATGATTATGAAATGGGTTTTAATGAAAACTCATACTGAAAATAGAGTGAAAGAGGGAATGACCGAAGAAAGAATTTTTGGTTCGAGAATTCCTCCCACCTAGTATCAAAATGCTTTCTTTATATCAATGTCCAATATAATGAAATTAGATTAATTAATTAACAACTCAAAAATCATATTTACAAGAGAATGATTCATTATTGTTTTATTATGTTCTTTTATAGGCCTTTGGATGAGTTATGTATTTTAAATCCATTGATCAGGATGGTTCTTTTTCATAGTTCTCATCAACTATTCACTTGTACACATGAATGGTAGGTCATGTAGAACATTGATAAAAATCCATAATTGAAATTAAATTTTATTAATGCTCCTAAAAGAGGTTAAATGATCTTATAATGAATTTTTTATATGTGGATGAATCGTTATTTAAAATTTAATGACGATTTTTTTGTGTTAATTTTGGACGTTTTTTGGATTACAATGAACATATTTTGTTTTATCCATTAGTATTATGTATCAAGCATGTTTCTAGAACATAAAAAGCGTTTCAACACACAATTATAGTGTTTTTTTCTACTTTTTAATGTTTATATTGAAAACCTCTAAGAATTTTGTTGAAAAAGGGAGGGCATCACCCATGAAGTATGTAAATTAACACATCATAAACGACGATTTAAATTTTTTAATCAAAGATATAATGGGAGGATTATAATAAATAATAATCCATTAACATGATATAATAATATTATATCAATAATAGTGTTTTTATCATGACATTTTTATCTTAGAATATGAGGGTAAGAGAATAAAAGAAATCAAATTTGAATGCAAATTTAATAAAAGATAGAGAAATTACCTCTTTAATATATCTTCTTTGAGATCCTCTTTAAGGGAGATTTTTTGGACTTTAATTTTACACCAAGTGCTGAAGGACCTGGGTAGGATCATGGGAATATGTTTTAGTTGAATTTGGATTATTTATACTTCTGTAGATGTGTGAGGAAATGGGGTGGCAAGGAATGGTATTTCTTGTCGAGTGGAGGGGTGTTTTCTCAGTATTTAATTCATTAGATTATTAATTTATTTTAGGAAAAAAATATTGATGATTTCATAAATAAATAATGTAAATAGACATGTGAGTTTAAATAAATGTCCATTTACATCATCCATGAAGCAAGTATGGTTCTGAAAATTCATTTATTTATCATGATTTTTAAATTATCAAATTTTTATATTCATGAAAAATTCATGTATTCCTAAAAATTAAAAAAAACCCCTAACAATGTTTCAATGTTTAGAATATAAAAATGATATCAATTTTATGAAAATAATTATCTATATATGAGTAATTGTTTTGTAATTAAATTCATATTAAACTTGAAAAATACAAATTTTAAAATTAAATCTATTTTTATAACACTTTGAAAAATTAAATAAGGGCTCATAAAATTAACATATAATAATAAGACATAAAAATAATAGTTTTTGAATACATTTTATGGAAATAAATATTTTAATTATTAATTTAATCATTATATATTCATGACTTACAATAATACTAACTCTATAATTATATCATATAGTCACTTATAGGAAGTCTAAATTTTATTTATAATATCATTGTTAAGATTCCTATTCACATGGCTGATTTACTATTTATAAGTGTCATATTACTTATCATAACGGTTATTATACTATTCATTAGGGTATTTTTCTATTTCTCAAAAATTATGTTTGTCCTATAGGACTCCAAATAGATTACTCATCGCAATCCTGTTTGTCACATTTTCAAAATTCAAATCATAGATACAAAAAAAATTTTGTTTAAATGACAAATAAAATTTAGTAGTTAATATAAGGAAGATGTTTAATTTTGTTTATAAATTTTATTTTAAGTGATTATACTATATGAAATTACTATAAGGTAGAAATATCATCGGAAAATGTTTGGGTCATTACATCTAGTATAGACATTTTGAGTTTCTTTTTATTCAATTCATCATTAGTAATTCTCATATAGTATTTATAGAGTTGTTGAAGAAAATAATTTATCACTTCTTGGATTAATTTTTATTAATGTTAATAAATTATATTTTGGAGTAATCCTTGTCAAAGGAGGATCACATGGGTTATTTAAAAGTCGACCTTTGAATGTTGTGAGAATATCACATGTATAGTAACTATTCCATGTGTGGCTTTTGGATCTAAGAAGTGATGTTTCTAGTATTTGTTATATTAAATAAAGGAAATATAAGATATCATGAAAAGATATAGGAGGTGATATCTAAGTAGTATCCTATAAATGGGTTCATGATCTGAAGCTTCTTGGTCTTCTTTGGTTTTTACAGGTGATTTGAGTAGTAATTCTCCATTTTATCTCTCCCATGAAATAATTGAGGCATATGTTTCTTATTTTTGAATAAAATGTCCAATTTAAGATAACATATAAGCAACTAATGTATTGTTTGAACTTAATCTGAGTATTTGTTCTTATGGAACTAATTATGTTTTATGTGAGGCTACCTATTTAGGTTTGGGGTCTTTCTTTGTATAGGGGAAACATGTGGTTGCCAATAGTTATCACCAATTACACCCTCATTATAAGAACTACCCTACCCTTGAGAATTATTATTAAAATATTATTCAAGAAGGGAAAACATTGTTTCACTACATATTTGGAGAATAGTTCATTTTATGTTCTGATCATAAAATAATTAAGTATATTTTTTGTTATAGTGGTCTGAATTGTAATTAGATATGTTGGGTTCAGTGTCATTAAATTTTTTATTTTTATATCTAATTAAACCTATAATGGGATATGTGGTCATTGATGAATTGATAATGATTTTAACAAGTCATTATTTAACATAATCGATAGAGGAGTATTCTATAATTATTTTGTTCACTAAGATGATATTGAATTGTGAAGAGGATTGATATTAGTTTTATTGGCCCTAGTAAAATTTGAGACATCATTTAATGAATGTGTTCATAAAAATAAGATAATTGACATTTATTCCACTTGATTTAGTAAAACTATAAAATATAGGGAGAACATTGGTGAGTGGACTCGATCTCATTTTGGTGCTTTATATTTCTAATGTAATTTTGTGTTCATATATCTCAAAGATAAGAGTTTATGGATTATGCAATCTGATATTACATATATCTATACCCTGGGACAATAATAATGTATCATGATATGAGGTGTTGGTGTTGGTTCTAAGGTATGATAATGTTGATTTTAGATTTTATTTCATGGTTCCTTGCATGTTAATAAATAAAAGTGGAATTCCAAATACCTACTAGTTTGTTCACACTTTTGTTATTCAGATATGAGAGTGGGATGAGATTCATATAGACATCATCAATTGTGTGACCTATAATACTAGTGATAGGGATGTGGTTTTTCAGATCATTGATCAACTCATGGAATAGGTTCTTTTCCTCTCTATCAAGGTTATAATAAATATTGAAGAGCTCATAATCTTTTCTATCTAAGTGCATTTGATACATTATGGGGTCCTCCTTATTATTATTTCTAATAAAGACCTATATTTCACATCCCATTATATGAATCATTTCCATTTGTTGATGGGGTACCATTATAATTTAATCAATGTATATCATGAATAGAAAAGTTAATAAACAATGATGGCTATTTAGGTTCTTGAGGATATGTTCTATGCATGGCTTTATTATTTTTGTTTTTCATTGAAAATTCATCTTCCTAATAATTTTTTTTCGTATAATAATAATTATCAGTCTTTCATAAATAATGTTCTACTTTAAGTATTTAATGGGAGACCATGTAGATCTATATTGTGCTTGGAAGAGTTAAATGTGGGGTCCTTAGTTAGGTTTGGCCTTGTTCATGAGATAAAAAAGGGAAAATATGATATAGATTTTATTAGTAATGGAATATATTCGTCAAAAATACTAATATGACCATTATAATTGGTCTTTAGAGTTTTCTATTAGTGATGGGTTTTTTCATAGATTTTCCCCTTGCATGGGACATCATCTTTTGGGATTATAAAATAATTTTGAACTATGTTATGTCATCCACATTAATATCATTGAATGAATTAGAACTTTTGAATATAAATTCAACTCTCTATCTCTATTGAATTCGATTCATTATTTGTTTTATGTTTCCTAGATTTTAGGTATCAATTAGACCATAATGATGTTATTGAATCTGAAGATGTTGATCTCAATCCCAAATCTACAAATATTGAACTATGGATTTAGATTATAGATATCTAAAATAAGGTACTAAATACTAAATTTTATTCTTTGGTAAATATATTGTGGAAGGGAATATGAGATTTCTTAGAGATGTGGGATCTGGAATTAGATATGAGGGATCAATGACCCTCACATTTTCAGAATTCAGAAATTTTCGAAACTTTTTGGGGACTAAAATCATTAATGGTGGGGAGAGTTATGATTCCCTATATGTCACAAGAATTGTGTATTTTTATATTTCATTATTTTTGGGTTCATTCTAGAGTTTCCAAATAAGAGGGGTTTAAAAACATTTATTTTGAAGACAATAGGTCTGTAGCATTGCTATAGACTTTATTAGTACTAACCATGTTGTGTGGCACTATAAGGATACTGATTCATTTTACATGTTCTGATCTTGGTTAGAAATGGTGTGTTTCCAATCTCTATGATATTGTACACCCAATGTTTCAAATGATAGAGTCAATTCATTGTTGGTGCGTGATTTTTCTAACCCTCTGACCTTAACATGTTCCCTAATAAGAACTACAATGACGTTTGAAATCACCACTTTTCCATTAATCCTTTTTATACTAATAAACCCTTAATTTTCATTATCCATGAACTAAATCTTCCATAGAACACTATAATATTATTTCCTTATATTATTGATGGAATTAATTCATTCCTGATTGATCTCTTCAATGTGTGCTCTATCTTTTATAGTGTTTTCTCTTTTGTCCTTAGTTTATATATAGATTTCTTAATCTATTTTAATAATTGATCCAAAATGGGATACATATGTTAGATATTAGGCATTTGATTGATTTTTCATGATTTTTCATATGTATCTAATCTCTTGAAGATTTCATATACACATTTCAAATCTCTATTTTTGAAGGTGGTGGGTTTTTCACACAGAATGTAGTAGGAGAATCTATAAAATGGTTCTAAATCATAAATTACTTTATGTTATTATATATTCAAATGTATATTTTTGTGAAAATGTTTGATTTGAATTCATTTTTTGGTGGTTTTAAGATATGCATGTTTTGAAAGGGGTTTTATTTAAAAAATAATGTGTGCATAATAGGTGTTTGATAAAATTACTTATAGATGTATTTGATTATAAAATGGTTTTTTTAGGTAAGAATGAAAAAATTATTTTCATTGAAAGTATTTTTTAAATTGTTTAAATTATTTCATAAATGGTTCTTGGTAAACATATATCATTGGGATCCTTTTCTTAATCAGAAAATAGAAATGTCAATATAGTGTGTGTAACAACACTCTAGGTTTTGATATCAATAGAATATGATATGGATCTATATCAATTGGATTCATGGGATTCATTTCACTTGTTACTCTTTATATGTCTAAAAATGCATTCACATTGGCTCGAGCCCAATATTCTAATTTATATTAATGTGGGGGGTTATAAGAAAATAATGATGCTTTAAAATATGATGTAGTTTTTTTTATATATTTATAAATCTTCCATATTTTAAATCTATATATAATTTTTCATGTCATTATAAATTATATGGATTGATTGGTGAAATACTAATAATCCTTAAGGGAATACCATACTTTTTCCATTGAGTATCTTTAGATATGGTTTCCTGAGACTTATGAAATGTTAAGGGATTCACGTATTTTATCACATTACCTTGGCATTAAACACTTTGAATGTGGGGGGGATTGGTGATGATGGATGGTCCCATAGAGACTCATTTGATCCTTAGCATTGTTAATTTAAAAATTCCACATTCAGGATTGATGTTTTATTTTTCAAGGATATGTACTCATTTATAAACTATGCACTATAATGGTTTACCTCATCCTCGTTATTCATGAGGAAATTTTTTTAGTTTGTTACTCTACATACTTTTTTGGTCCTAATCAGGTGATGGGTTCTGTTGACCTAAACAAGATTGCTACACATTACCTTTATCATTGTCAGCTTTATATCTGCTCTCCTATATCAACCTATTGACATAAATCACTATAATCCCCATTCTTACTGAACTACTAAAAATATAATTTATTATTTTATAATATTTTAATAATTATTTTAATCATATAATAAGAAAAAATTACATGTATTTTAATGATTCTTGTGTAACACCCCAGTTCTAGTAACCTAGAGTTGGAAGTTACATTATTATTTTTTTAGAAGGTACAAGTATTCAAATCAATAATAACCATAAATTTTAGTAGTATTGAAATACTACCTACATAAATTATTTTCTTATTAAATAATATCAAAAAATACAACATAATATCTTCTTTATGAACTCTTATCACATTTAAATCATCCCTAAATTTATTCATAGTTCACTTCTCAGTACCCTTTAAGTATAAAAACAAAATATTGGTGAGTTCAATAACTAATTATGGGTACTTGTACATGGGAAGATATTAGTGTAGGAATAAAAATTATGGTAGGGTGAATAATATATAAGAATTTCGTATAATCAATATCATAATCATGAAAAGTATTCAAGGATAGCAGAGTAATTAAACTAATCGCATGAATAACAGCAACTGAATTCAAGATGATGAAACACATAATATCATACATCATCATATTTATTATCAAGGCCTAATAAAATAAATTAATCTCCAAATAAATAACACATGTAATATAATTTTTTAATAATTTATCTTCATTAAGTAATATATTTTATAGCATGTTTTATATGTAACACTTAGCTTAAATGAACTATGATATACTGTTGAAATATTTTTATTTAAATATTATTGATATAACTTAGAAATTGGTTTGATGGGTTTGAATAGGAATAAAACTATTTTGGAATAAATAAGGCATGTTTTTATTTAATGAAATGATTTTTCATTAAAATATTTATTATTAATAGGTAACAATGAAGATTAAAACTTTTGTCTGAAAAATATATTTTCCATTAAACTATTTTTATGTGTGTATGGTATTCTGATATTAATAAATTAAATTAATCACAATTGATAAATTATTCTAATGTAATTTAATGATAACATATCTAATATAATGAATTAAAGATAATATATTTATATTTATTTTATTTGCAATGAGAATAAATTCATTTTATTCTTTAAATTAAATTTTTTTCAGAACCAGATTTTATTGATTTTTCTTTCTGTTTATTATAAATAATTTCCGAAAAATTTATATATTTTATTTGAAAAAATTGATATCAATATTAAATCAGAAGTCCATAATTGGTTTTAGTGGAAGTTTTGATAAATCCCTAAAAAGTGTTTTTTTTAGTAAATTGTGAGAAATATATATTTTTTTGAAAATATAATTTATTTTCATTTAATAAAGTTTCATATTGCTTAAAATATATTATATATTTGGTTTCAAAATAATAATATTTATATTGGATGAAAAATAATATAATTAATTCCCTAAAAATCAACAATATATCTAATTATTGTATAAATTTATTTTTATGCCTCACTACACATTTTTCTAACTATTTTTCATTGTGTTTTTCACACTTCTATTAAAAGTAATTTATATCTTGTACATTAATTTTATATTGAAAAATTTAATTCATATTTCAAATTTGAATTTCAAATTTTACTGGTAATTAAAATTTCACATTTTGTCATTGTGAATAGTAACCATGGTAAATATTTTTCACCACAAAAAAGTGAAAATCATGTAATTATGGTTAAATATATTATATAATGCGACAATATAATAAAAATATATCTACCACATGACATATTAAAATTTAATGAGATTATTTTTACAATCCTCATATAATATTTAATGATATGGAAACATAGTGAAATCATTCTTTTAATATTACCTATATATTAATTTAATGAAATGGTAATTTCAAAAAATGTCCCTCTATTTTTATATCGGTAATATATTTTTCTTGGTATAAAATAGTTTATTATAAGTTTTAAATGTTTATTGGTAACATTAGTACATTATTCATATGATTGTAATTTATTTTTTAATTAGATTAATAGTTACCATAAACTCTTATGAAACATCGATACAACGCTTGTGAAACCAGTAGAAAATCAATGTAAATGATTCTAAAATAAATAAAATTAATCTGTTTTCAATGAATTATTGTATTATATGAATTTAATATGTAAATATAATGTACAAATAGTAGTAAATTTTTTTATATTATACATCCATTTATTTAATGAATTCATTGAATTCAAATTAAATTAATATTCCCAAAATGGGTATTAATGATATTTTATGATAAAAAATATTTTATTAAATGATTTTAAAATAATTGAATTTGATGAAAGGGGAAAATTATATGGGTTAATTTATAAAATTTAACCCATGTACAATTTTCTATCCACTTTAAACCATATTAGTAAATTTATAATCCATAAATATTGAAAAATGTGTTATCATGGTATATATTAAAATAAGTTAATGATGGTTTTAGAAAAATATACTGTAATGGACAAGGTATTAATAGAATAATACTTTTTGATTTATATAAATACTTATGAATAAGAAATTAATTTTAAGTTAAAGGGGACTCTTTTTCTATAGCGTACTCGATATGCAACAACGGGCTCCTCCGAAATCTTACATTGCACACAACATAGAGTTATTATGAAAAATAATTCAATTATATTATTATTATTATTAACGGAAGTTTACACCTATCCATTGGAATAGAGGTAATGGATAGTATAAATTTCATTTTTAAATATGTTTTACAGATGATTTATTGATTAAAAAATTTCTTAGAAATGGAAATAAAAACCAATTGAATATATAATGGATGTGTTTTTATGAAAACGTATTTAAAAGAGAATAATTATTTTTTTCAAATCACTAATTATGGATATTTATTTAATAAAAAATATATTATATATATTCAATGTCATGTTTTAAATTCATCCTATATGTTTTCTATAAATAATTTAAGAACAAATTTATTTTTTTTATAAAAGAAGGATTTTTCTAAAAATGTAGTTTTACCGACTTTTGATGGAGATCCATTTTTAGATATAGTTTTTGACACCTTTATATGATTGATTTTATAAAATAAACATCTTATTTATAATAGGAACATAAAAATTTACTTTTTATGAAAAATTGGTATTTTTATATTAAAGTACATTTTTTAATGAATTGTTAAAAATACTACATTTTAATTTCAAACTTCCTTTTAATCTAATTTATTTATATATTTGGATTGAACATTTAATTTTTTTTAAAAAGTTTAATTGGATTATATTTTTATCATTTAATCTAATTTTTGTAATTGTAAATAATTATACATTGAAATTGGGCATAAACGCGTGCCAATATTTTGGTAGTTTTTTTATCTTTAAAACACACATTTTGTTTTTTACAACTATAATTGATTTTAATTTAATTCGTTAAAAATATTTTTTTTAATTTAAAAAAAATATTCCCTATTTTTAATTAGGAGTTCTAAATTGTGTAAATAGGTATCTTATATTTTTCAGCGTTCTAAATAGTAACCTTAGTATTTATGTTATTTACCATAGTTTAATGGTAAATCTATTAAATAAGATTAAAGATTGACATTATAATAATATAACATTACGCTAAAATAGTTCCAAACCCGATTGGACAAGACATTTCCAAATATTTTTATCCTTGGGTTGATTTTAGGACCCTATGGAGCCATTTTTGTGTGAAAATAACATTTAATTACATTTAATTTAAAGATATGGAAAATATGACGTAAACATGTATATTTTAGTAAAAAAATTGTATGGGGTTATATAAGTTATATATTTGACTATAAATAGTATTTATAAATCTGCAATGATCTACTAAATAATGATATTTTATATATAATTTTTACACATCACATAAATGAATATATGTATGACACAATGATGATGTAGTGATTAACTTATTAATGAAAAATTTAATTAAATGAGATTATAAATATTAAAATTAATTTATTTTGAAACTTCTAATTACATCAACGAAATTTATGTATTATTATGTCTTGTTATCTTCTAATTTATGATGTTTTTTATAAATAATAGTGTTTTTATGGATTTTTTAAAATTCATTATATGAATAGTATAAAAATTGTAATAAAGGTGTTTTTAAAACAAATAATATTTTATTATTTAATATAATTGTCCTAAAAATATAATATTTTGTCAAATGACATATGTAATGTTGAAAATTTCATTAATTAACCACTTTTGGTTATATTGGAATTTTATAGTTACTATATTAACCATATAATACGAATATACACAAAGATATTGTAATAGTCAAATAAGATAACTAAGGGTAAAAGCTAAATGATAACGTAAAATGTGAAACCAAAACATGTCTAAAAACTTTTTATTGAGAGGATATCAAAAAATATATATTATCTTTTAATAAAATGGTTTTTGGAACTTTGGAAAAGAAAAATATAGTTTATAATAAAATAATAATTCAAACATTTTTAAAGTACCCCTCCAGCTTCTTATAAAAGGCAACCACCTATATCCCGTTACTAACACATCTAAATACCTTTATCTCATCCAAACTATGCTCCCATAAGCTCCCAAATCCTTCTCTTCCTCCTATAAGCCTTACCTTATGTTGAACAAAATTCAAGAAATTCTTTTAACTCAACCCAAAGGGAGTTACCTGTTTTATGAGGTAGTGTCTTCTCTAAAGATTTGTTCCAATATTCTATATCATCACATTATATTATATTATTATTATTTGATTCAATAAAAAAAACAATATCCTCAATATACTATTATGTTATTATGTAAAGTATTATAACTACACTTACACACACCTACATCAAATGGATTTAGAACATATGGCTTCTTTTGATGTTGAACTAGTGCCTCACAAAACGATGATTGATCAATTATCTGCAACTCCCTCTAATAGTGTCAATTATTATTGCATTGTATTAATATTATATATATTATGTTACTATTTTATTTATTATTATGTAATATTTATTTACTACATACCTTTAGGATTTTCAAGATGTGTAAACACGATAATTTCATTTGATGATGTGCGGACTACCGCCCCTCAAAGCGATATGACTCGTTCATGCCATAAATGGATCATATAAATGATGAAGTTAATGAACATATGTAAAATATATAAAATAAAATATTATACTATAATTATAATATAAATATGTATCATTTTGTTTTCATTCCATTAAATAAGAAATAGAAATGAAAGTTATGTTAATGCGTATGTATGGCTTGCCGTCTCCATTAACGGTACATTTCAAATATTATCTCCAAATGTTATGGAATATTATAAAAACATTTATCCAATATATATATTATATATATATATGAATAATATTCTGGATATAATGGAATTTTGACCACATGGACTATTTGTAATTATAACATGATCATTTTCGACTCAAGTACCCAATATCGACAAAATGATCGATATTAACATAAATAATTATGTAATTTTTATAACATGTTAATAAGTAATATAAATGAAATAATAAACATGAAAAAGGTTCTAAAGTAAGTAGAGATTAAATTTACTATAAAATTCAAGAAATCAAAGAATGAAGGAGTTGTGTCAGAATCAAGGTAATGGACATCATCTCAATCTCATTTCATTGATGCATAATTCTATAATAAATACGCACTTCTTTTATATAGTGTATACTAAAACCCTTTGAAATTTTCATTCATTAAAATGAAATATTTTTTCTACGATGTATTTTATTAAATGATAAATGGAATGTTTTTAATGTATGTGGAGACAATGAATTCTCCGCCTCTGTAATCGTTATTTGGATTCTAAAAAATCCATAATGTTTTTGAAAGTAAAATAAATACATTATTCCCTTTTTCAGTGTTTTGGTATTGAAAATATTTTTCATATGGATTCAGTATTTTAATATATAGAAATTATATCTTGTGATTTCAAATTAATTTTTAATACTAAAATTTTGATATTTGCAAAATTTTATGTGATGTGATTATATAACGGTACTTGGAAATTTTATGGGTGGTTACGTGATAAACCAAATGACATGTGGTTTTTTGAAAAACCAAATATGGTTGGTCACATTATAACCTCCAATTAATTGGGTATGGATGTTGGTCATATGGTATTCTATTTAGTAATATGTGTGGAAGTTGGCCTTATGGTTATTCAATTTATGTATGTTTATGTCCCAAGTTACCTTTATATGCTATTTTTTGCTTTCTATGGGATTTGTGGAAATATTTAGGTTTCCAAAGGGTAAGCAATGAGATTATATTAGGTGAAGATTTTTTTTACTTCTTAAATGTGATAGGTATTACTTTATAGTAAATTATTCATGGTTTATTTATTTTTTTGAAAAAAAATATTTTTCTTTCTTTCTTTATCCCTTAGTGATATTTTTATGCTCATCCCAAGTATTGAAATTTCATTCAAAGAAAATAAAGATGAATTGGGTGAAGGAAGGGATCATGGAAAATTTATTTTGTTTTAATCATGGAACAAAACATGCCTCCTTTTAAAGAGTTTTTTTAGGAAAAAATTGATAGTGAGTAGAAGTGTATACTAGTAATATTCAAGTTTTTATGTAAATGTTGTAACCTTATTCTATAAATCAATAAAACCAAAAAGATCCTTAATTTCCATTACTAAATTAATTAAATAATATTTAATGTTTAAGGCTAGGGCCTTAAATTTGGTATCATATGATTGTTTAGATATCTTTAGGGGTTAGGGTGTTTTTTATGCACTTGTCACATAACCATAATGGTTAGCATATTCGAAAGATTCATAGTTTTTTAGAAAATATGAATAAGTATATCAGAGTATTTACCCTCCTCAAAATATTTTATATAATGATTTTTCTAATATACTCAAACTATCCTTTTTTGGTTTTATTAAATTGCTGGATCTAGAAGGCACCAAAGTCAAAATGTATGTGATGAAAACTGTGATGGTTTTTTGAATAAGAAATTAGATGAAATTTTAGCTGTAATGAAAACTCTTGTGGTTATTATCAACCAACTATATAAATTAATTATTTACCACCTGAATCATGGATATTTTTACAAGGGATATTATATATGAGAAACAAATCTCTATGGATGTTTTGGTAATAATCATAAAGTTCTATATATTCAAACACTTATTTTTCAAGGATGAGGAAAAAATACATATGAAAATTCATTAAACAGATAGGAAGATTCTATAGATGTGGTAATGAAAGTAATAAAGCAATAAACATCTATAGAAAATGAAAGTGTCTAGTTGACTCCAGGAAAGGGATAGAAGTTATTTCCAATGAATAAATTCAATGTTTTAAATGTGGAGTTCATGGTCATTAAAACAAATAGATTATCTATGAATAAGGTTTAGAAATGGGATCAACGTGACCATACACATATAGTTTTACCATCACCTAATTCCATTCCAATTTAAAATGACCAGTCGAAGGTACGGATTATTTCTATGCGGGTTTTTTGAAATTTTTGAATCATAGAATATGATTCATGATTTCTATTGTAGTAAAGAATTTTTATGGAAAAATATGAAATATAATGGTTAATAGATCGTTATGAATGTTGAGTGAGTGTGAAGTATATATATAATGGATTTAAAAGTTATTGTATATTTTAATATGATAAAATTATTTATAGTATTAACGCCCTTTTGATGATGGGATTACATTGGAAGTCTTTTCCTAGTATGTGTATCCCTGATGATTGATATGTGTAAATGGTATTCAATATAGAATTATTTTTTCTTTTTTGATGATAATGAATAACCATAGTGTTTCATATGATCGTTTTTTATTTGATAAAAGGTTACTACATTTAGTTATGTCAAATGAAATGTATTAGATAACCTGTGAGAAAAAAATATGATGGTTATTTTTTAGGCAATTATCTAATTTTTATAGAATGTTATTATAATTTAATGGTTCTAGAAAAAGGACAACATGTGGGATGGGTTATAACCCATTACGTCCGGCATAGCCATGGGAATCAAACCCACAACCAAACTTTGACTAGGATTTATCACCTACCACTTGACTACATGATGTCCCTAGTTAGTAACTATTATTATTTTTAGTTAAATGATGTAATGTATCAAGAATATGTGGATTTTGGGAACTTATGTTTCATAAAATGGATATCCCTAGTATATGAAAATGATTTGGTGATTATGTTATAAATGTTATTTTGGAAGATGTTTTCTCTTTTGGGAACACTCTATGCCTAAGAAAAATAGTATACATTGGGGTTTAAATTGTGAAGTAATGGTTTAATTTTATTTTCTAAGAATATTTTTTTTTTGTGGACATATAGTGATTTTGGTTATATAGGTAAATGATTAACCTATCACATAGAATATGGGATCAGGTTAATTACTTTTCAGTATCAGACTTAAAGAGTATCCAATGTAATTTTGTGATAAATTTTATTATTTTTGTGGAATACTATGTGATCAAATCCTTCTGATTTTTGGGTTTCAAACATAGTTTTGATTATTTTGATTAATATAAGGGAAATTGTTTATTGAATGGTCTTTTTTGATATTTGGGTATTGTTTATTCAATTTTGGAGAATAAGAGTATTATTTCTGTTTAAAAAATATTATCCTTTTTTGGATTATATGATCTTATACTAACCATTTTTTTCTTAATGTATAAATATAGGGGAAATATATGGTTCGGCTTTTGTAGATCAGTTTATTCTCTATATGTTGATTCTAGTGCATTAATTATGACTAAGTCCTCTTGATTACACATCGTTTGGATAAAATAAGAGTTTTTTTAAGAAAATTATTAAAGAATGAAACTCTACTTGAAAATTAATTATATTTTCTTATGTTCTTACTCATTTTCATAAATAAAATCTCCAACATTGTGAAAAGGAAATTAAAACAAACAATTTTGTCTTTTTTAAATTTCCTATCATGGAATCAATGATCGTTTATCATATCACATGTTTAGGGTTTTTTAGTAGTTAACATTTTCTTTATCATGTTTTCAATCACTCACCATCATAACATGACGGTTAGTTTTATAATACATATCCATTTTTTCATGGAATTCTATTTTGTGTTATCTCGGGTGACCTTTATACTTCTCTTTATTTCTTTTAAGATGATATTTTTTTTGAATCTTTTTTCGAGGTGGGACTTTCATAATGTTTTCGAACCCAATAATATTATTAATATTTTAAATGGTAGTTAACTCCTATCTATTAGAAAAGAAGAAATAAATAGTATCAACTAAATTTTGAAATATTGGTTACACTTTGTTAATTGATGATTCATTTATTACCAAATTTATTAAAAATGGTAATAAAATCTAATTGAATGTAATTGATGAATTTTTATAGAAACCTTATCTAAAAGGGAATAATTATTTTTCATATCACTCTTTATAGATTTTTATTTAATGAAAAAATATAATATATAGTCAGTGTAATATTTTAATTTAATCATATAAGTTTTCTAGATATGATATAAGAATAAATTCATTTTTTCATATAAAAGAAGTATTATTTTAAATGTAGTTTTAATGACTTTTAATGGAGAACCCTTTTTAAGTATATTTTTGACACCATTATAAGTATTATTTGTTAAAATAAACTACTTATTTAAAAATTAAGACATCAAAATTTACTTTGGATGAAATTTTAGTATTTTTCTAGTGAAGTTCATCTTTTAATGAATGTAAAAAATACTGAATTTTAATTTCAAACAACCTTTTAATATAATTTATTTATATTGTTAGACTATAATTTTAAATGTTTTTATTATTTAATTGGAAATAATTTTTATCATTTTATATAAATATTGTCATATGAAATAATTTACCATTTAAATTAGACATGAATACATGTCAATCATTTGGTAGTTTTATCTTATTAAAAACCCGGTTATTGGTTTTGACATCCATATTTAGTTTTAAATTAATTTCTTCAACTTATTTGATTGGAATATATAAAAATGGATTCCATATTTGGAATCAGGATCACTGAATTCTGTTAATTGGTATATTTTATTTTTAGACATTATGAATAGTAACATCAGTAAATATTTTATTTACCATGGATAAAGGGTAAATCCGGTAAATAAGGGTAAAATAAAATAGTATAATAGTATTAAATTATCCTAAAACATGAACTAACCCTATTGGATGATATATTTATGACCATTGTCATCCTTTTATTAATTTCATGACCCCTTGGAGCCACTTCTCTGTGAAAATGAAATTTAAATATTTTTAATTTATTATTAAAGAAAATATATCCCAAACATGTATCTTTTAGAAAAATAATTTTTATATGCGATTATATAAGTAATATTTTGGAATTTAAATATTCATTAGTGTGATAAAAAAATTATTAAATCAAGTTATTTTTTTATAATTTTTAGACAAAATATAAATAAATTTATTTATAACGCAATGATGATGTAGTGATTCCTTTATTAATGAATGATTTTTAGAAATGAGATTATAAATATTGAAATAAAATTATTTTTAAAAATTTTATGCCGTAAAATAATATTAGGTAGTATTATGATTTGTTAT
The DNA here is from genome assembly GCA_963277665.1 of Viscum album. Lineage (NCBI taxonomy): Eukaryota > Viridiplantae > Streptophyta > Magnoliopsida > Santalales > Viscaceae > Viscum > Viscum album. The sequence continues at coordinate 535,212,607 of OY728141.1, read as the reverse complement.
CTTTTAATTTATTATTTTTTTTCTAAATAATAATGTTGTTATAGATTTTTAAAAATTCATGATATGAATAGTATAAAAATTGACATAAATGTGTTTTTTAAAATTTATTATTTTATTAAATTATATAATTGTCTTAAAAATCTATGATTCATCCAAATTACTTAGATATGTTCTAAAATGTCATTAATGAACCACTATAGGATCAATTTTCAATTCATAGTAACTATATTTACCATATATTATGAATATACCAGAAGACATCTTTGGAGTCAAATAAAATAACTAATGGTTAAAGATAAATAATAAGGTTAAATATGAAACCAAAACATGTCTAAAAGCTATTGTTTGAGAGTATTTGGAACAATACTCATCTTATCATTCAATTAAATGAGTTTTATACCTTTTGAAAATTGAAATTCAATTTCTAATAAAATAATATTTCAAACATTCCAAAAGTACCCATCCTCCCAATTATAAAAATATACCACCTCTAATGCCAAAACCACACCTCTAATGCCCATTAAAACATCTAAAATATACACAAATAAGCTCTAAACATCCTTTTATTATAAATAAAATCCTTAACTTTGACATAAGGAAATTCAAAAAAGCCTTTTGGTTCAAATCAAAGGGAGTTACCCATTTTAAGAGGTAACACATTATCTAAAGTTCCCTTCCAAGATTCTAATTCATAACTCTATATTATATTCCAATTAATTGATTACATAACAAAACAATTATCCTCAATATACTATTAAGGTTTTTTTGAGAAGGACTCTAACTACAGTTACCCACACCTCCACTTAATGGATGTAGATCATACTGATTTTCTGGATGGTGAACTACTGCCTCACGAAACGATGATTGTTCAATTACCTCCTACCACCTATCATGGATACCATTATCATGAAAATTTATTTATATGAATTATATTATGTTTATATTATCTTTGTGATTATTTAATTATAATTGCAACATACCTTTATTTTTTTCATGATGTGAATACATGATAATTTTATTTGAGGAAGTGTTGTCTACCACCCCCTCAAAGTGATATAACTTATTCTACCCATACATGTAAAATATAAAGGATTGATTTAATGAAATTATGTAACATATATAAAATATTATTTTATAATTTAATTATAATATACCTTTTTATCATTATGTTTTCATTTCATTTAAATGAAATAGAAATGAAAGTAGCGTACATTCTTACGTACAGCTTACCAGCTCCAAGAATGGTGAATTTATTTTATTATCTCCAAATGTTATCGAATATTATAAATACTTATATTAAAAATATATATGGTATATATATGAATAATATTCTAGAGATAATATACATTTGGCCACATGGAAAAACTATAATTATAACAAGATCATTTTCGACTCAAGTACCTAATATCAACAAAACCACCGATATTAACTTAAATAATTGTATAATGTTTATAACATGTTAATAATTAGTATAAAAGTAAAAATAATAAATAAAAAGGTACTGAATCAAGTAGAAATTAACTTAATTTTTTTATTCAGGAAATTAAACAGTGAACGAGTCAATTCAAACATGAGGTGAGGGACTTCATCTCAAACTCCTTTCATTGAGGCATATTTAGATAACATATAGCTCCTTATTTTATAATGTGTATAATATAACCCTTTGAATTTTAATTTCATTTAATGGTAATATTTTTCAATGAATCAATTTACTAAAAAAAAGGAATTATTTTAACTTATGTGGAAACAATGATCTCTTCTCCATCATAATTGTTATTTAGGGTTCCACTATAAGACTTAATGTTTTTGAAAGGAAAATAAATACCTTATTCCCTTTTTGGGTGTTTGGTTATTGAAAATGGTTTTTGAAATGGATTCAGTATTTCAATATATTGAAATGATATTTTGTGATTGAAAGTTAAATTATATTAGTGTAATGTCGATATTTCAAATATTTTATGTGTTATGATTATGTAATTGTACTTGGACATTTTACGAGTAGTTATGTGATAAACCAAATTATTGCTGGATCCGTGATAAAAAAAGGATGGTTGGTTAAATTATATAATCCAATGTATTGGGTATGGAAGTTGGCTGATTGGCAATTACATTTTGTGATATATGTGGAAATTGACCATATGGTTATTCTATTTATGTATGTTTATTCCCCAAGTTACCTTTATATGATATGTGTTGCTTTCAAGGGACTTTCTGGTAATCTTCCGTATATAAAAAGGGTAAGCAATGAGCGTAAATTTAGTGAAATGTTTTCTCTACTTCTAAAAGGTGAAAGGTATTAAATTATGATATATTATTCATGGATTACATTTTGTTTTGAAAAAATAATCGTTTTCCTTATTTATGTATCCATTACTGATATTTTTATGTTCATCCCATGTGTTGAAATTTTTTTCACAGTACTTAATGATGAATAGGGTCAAGGATAGGATCAAGGAAAAGTTATGTTGTTTAAATCAAGGAACTAATCATGTCTCTTTTAAAATAGTTTTAGTTTTATGAAAAAAAATTATTGTTAGTAGAAGTGTCTATGTGTTATATTCATGTTGTTATGTATATGTTAAGACCTACTTCTCTAAATTTATTAACATGAAAATATCCCCAATTTGAATTATTAACATAATTCTTGATTATGTATTGTTCAAAGTGGGGTGCTTACATATATGACATTTAAATGAAATCTTATTCCAATATAAATTTTAATTTTTATTGTAATTTAAAACATATCCTATTTATAATTCAATATTATGGGCATTTGTTACCATTATAAAAGATTATAAAATTTTTATATTTTAATTTACTCAATATTTTTTATTTTCCCACTCCCCTAAACCACAAAATGGAACCCCATATTCTCCCATTGTTACACATACTAATCCATTTATATTATCCACACTCTTCCCAAATACCTTACAATACATCCTCCCCATGACATACTGGTTCTCATCTCATCTAAAGACCATCCAAAATAGTCGTAAGGTATAATCTAATTGTGTTCTCTCAAAGAAGAAGTATTCTTAATTATTGACTCCATCAAATTTATATATTCTTCTGCCTTATAATATAGCTTTTATCTTGATAATAAAGATTAATATATTATAATACATATATTTAGATGTTATTATGATAATTTTCTAACAATTTTACACCTCCATTTAATCTAATGTTAAATAAGACAGTCACTCATGAATACATGTAGACTAGAGTCTCGACATATAGATATGACTAATTTTCAATCATTGTATTTAATATTTGATTATTATGATGGATATATTGTTTATATATAATTTTTAACATATGTATTCTTATATAATTGTATCATATTATCCATATTCATTCATTCTGATCTCTTGGTAGATGATTACACCACTAGTGTTTATGAGTGGACTACCACCTCCAAGAAGAGATATGATTCATTTTCCATTCCTGATTTACATGCATTGGAATAAGGGTTGATTTAATGGATATATAATATATTAATTATAAAATAATAATTTAATAAAATTAAATTTTTATTTACCCATAATCCATTCCATCCATTTATAAATCAAAAAATCACTTCCATGTACTGATATACAGCAGTCTCCATGAAGTGATTTAATTAATTTTTCATATTCAAATTATATTAATGTATATAAAATTAAATAAAAAATAACGAGGATAATACTGAGAAGATTATATTTTTTTATATCACAAGACAATAATAATGATTTATGGAATGAAACTAATGAAGTAAAAATTATATAAAAATGTAATAGTTAATACATTGATGTAGTGATTTTAATAATGAATTGTTAATTAATGGGCGTTGAAATATTATAACTCGATTATATATAATTTTATATGTATGTATATGGTACTTTTATAAAAATAAATAAATTTATATTTGTTAAAAATGTTATTATATGAACATGTGAGGAAATTCAAGATTGAGGTTGAATTTCTCATTTATCTTATATTAATTTTAGAAATTTCCCATCTTAATCACTTTTTGAACATGCAAAGTGTATATAGTTCCAATTCGATATTTTGTATCATGAATATCTTTATATTCAAGTTATTTAATTTATTATTTGAACTTAGGTATTTAAATATTTTATTAATCAATATAACCAAATAGTAAGGACTTATTTCACAATATCATCATTATTTTAGAATTTTTATGATTACTTATTTAATTGGGGGATTTATTTGATCATTCAATATTAAACACAATTTATTTTCATATCCTATGATTATTTATATAAATAAAAAATTTCCATATTATTTTCTCCACTCAATGTACTCAGAAGCGTAAAATAATATTTTTAAGGAAAGTTGACATTGATTCCAATTATGTCCTAAATATGTTAATTTCATGGCTATATTTTCCGTAAAATGTTTTAAATTTTTTTACTATAATATAATGAATGATTACATTTATATTTACCCATTAAAACTACTATAAAAAGGTATAAAATTGTTGTTCATATCATTTTATGAATGAGGAACATTTTTCTAATTCTTTGAACAAACTATGTTAATTATTTCTTACCACGTGAATGGATTTTGTCACCTACATGACTATTTTTTAATAGAAGCTTCATTTAATTGTTTCGTTTTTTATTTTTGTAGAAGAAAACTAACTAAAAACTAATAAATTTTAAAATTTTAAATATGTCATTTTAAAATAAATATGTTATAATTATAAAGAAATGATATAGTAATATTATTTTTTTATTTTCATCTATATCAACTTCTTTTTGTGAGTATTATGATTTAATATACATATACAATAATGAAACCAGAAATCATATCACTCTAGATCAATTATAACCATTTTTTTATTTGCTGTATAAATATTAACAATTCATATAATAGTTTTTCAATATGAATGTTTATAATGATTTTGTGTATAATTTGTATTTAATTCCTTCATCTAATGAATATATTAGGCTATGAAAATGATTTGAAGGGCCCACTATAGCCCCTTGATTTATTATCAGTTCTCAATATACCAATATTATTAGGTATTTGGAACTATATAGACTTATATATTTATAGTCTCTTGGAATGAATCCTTAATCGTATTATTATGGAATCCTACATTTTCTTTCTTCCATTTTGAAACAAATTGTTGAAATTTGGAAGACTAATATTATTATAATGTAATCCATTGATATATTCACCTTTTATGATATTTTTTATGTGTAATATATTCTTATTATTTATCTCTATCATATTTTTCATGTTTTATTTATTATAAGATAGCTTCTGTATTAAAATTTCCTTTACTGGTCATCTAAGCTCACCATTTTTTATCCTCTCCATCGCCGTAGTTAATAGTAATGGATCTAAAAATTCTCCCATATATATAATAGAATAAAAATATAGTAATTACAAAACTTTTAGTCCATATTTCATTTTTTTCAAAAGCATTGTGATAACCATTTATGTCTACACTCTCCAAAGATTTATAAACTATTCTATCATTTTGGGATATGGACTCTTATATATTATGAAAGTTAATAAGGATAACCAACAAGTATATGATTCTTTAGAATCAGTGTTACTGTAGGTGTCAAATTAATTATATATAGACCCTTGAGAATATGATTTTCTAAAAAATTGATTTGGAAACGTAATCCTATGAAAAATTATTGGGATAATTTTATGCATTGGTTAATATAATGAAGCTTTGGTAAATTAGAGATTATGTTCATTTCCTATAAAATATATTCATGTGTGGATACTAGAATGTGGAAGTGACATTTTCACAGATTAAACATAGGGTAACAACTATAAAATATGTTTATTAAGTATTATCTCAATTATCACCACTAAATGATGAGTGGTCCAACAATTATAAACCTAGCTCGATACATAAAGGATAAAATGTTGGGTTAATTTATAATTTCCTTATAAACCATCATTATTAATAAGATGATAGAAAATATGGAAACCTATGATATACAACTATGATAGGGTATAAATAATTTATTTTTATTATAAGTCTACTATTGAAATTATATCTAGACATACATATTAATTTTGAGGTTTTATGTTATTCACGTTTATGTTAATTACGGATATTCTATTATTTATTTGTGTGAATGAAAACATTTTTTCATTTTTAGTTTTATTAAAAAGGGTATTTTAGGATAACTAATTTTATATACTATAGAAATTAATTGAAATGTAATGATAACATTTAGCTTTAATATGATCATGGATGTTAATATGGATAATTGTGATAACTTTTTTATTATATTTTGTGAACATGTGTTCTATCTTAGGCGTAACCATGAGATTAAAAAGAAATTTGGTGACTATGTTAACGATGTTATTTCTAAAGAAGTACACATTATTATGAACATTATATGAGTATGTTAAATAGAATTTTGTGACAAATATTGTGATTTTATGGAAGAAAATATTGTTTTAATCCTTATTTATGATGACTCGTGTTATTTATGGAAAATTTTAGAATGTTTGGGAGATTATGTTAATAGGGAGTACACATTTTATGTATGTTACTTTATGGGTAATCAATGTTATTTGGAGATAAATATTGATTTGATCTGGGAATAGTACGAGAATAAATCCATTGAATCTTTTTCCTCAATTTTTTTTTGTATATTTTGAATATTTTTTGGGACAGTTATATATGGAAATATTTCTATTTATCTTTGATTGATGTTGTTGGGGATTTAGAGATTGAAAAAATATTTCTCTATTTTTGGTTTTATTCATACTAGATTTTACATAAAAAAATTTGACCATTATATTATTAATGTATTGTATTTGGAGAAATAATTTTTCATTTTTAGGATCTTAGGAACCACTAAAAGTTAATGTTAGTGACAAATTAATGATTCATTATTTACCATTTAGAAAATGGAAATGGTTGAGGTGGAAAAAATTAATGAATTAAAATGAATGGATGAAAGCTTCCTTAGGAAATATAAGTAAATTAATTGAGTATATCTTCGTTTATTCACTATCATGGTTTTGGAAAACTCCCTACACTCTAAAAAATAGATTTGTATGTAAAAAAATCTATTTAAACTTATTTGTGATGAATAAATTCTATACTGTGTAACATTAATATTTATTGTTTCTTCGTCATTAACACTATCATGATAATGTTCTCAATCACTTAATTATTTCTTGGATGAAATTTTTATCATTTATGACCATATTTTCCTATCCCTCCAATGTTCGTCATAGTTCGGAACTCGATTATGTGTTATTTTATGAAACCATCATATATCAATTTTCATATCTTTAAATGGATTTTTATTATCCTTTCTTATAATTTGGGTACTCATAACTGGTATTTTTAATAATTAATTTTTTTCCTTTTCATGAATGTCTGTTTTATTGTCCCCTCTTGAAATTTATATTTATAAAACAATTAAAACAATTTTTATCAAAATTGAGTTAAAATTTTGTGGATAAAATTTATATAAGGGGGTAAAGTGTATTATTCCAAAAAAATATAATTTTTTAATATAAATAATATAATCAATAGAATGTGGGATATGAAACAACAATTTTAAGAAAACCCTGATACACATTTGAAATAATATTTTTTAAATATTACCACTATAAACTAGCTTTGTGTTTGTTAAGTACGATATGGAATAACCATATTTTGAAATATAATTAGAATTCATTATTAATAATATTAATAATAAATCATACATAGAAAATCAATTGGCTATAAATAATGATAAAATATTTTTTAGGTAAAATATATATTCTTCTTAAAATTATTTTCTTATGTGTGGTGTATTTTGACCAGATTAGATTAAATTAATCACTATTGATAACTAATTATAATGAAATAATTATGGTATATTTGTAATTTAATTAAATAACATTAATTGTTTATATTTTTCATAATAATAATGAAAATAAATTCATTTTTTGCATAAAATATTCATATACATCAAAAAAGTTTTTAATTGCATTTTGATCATGATTTCATAATTTATATTTATCAATTTTATAAAATTTATTTGAAAAAAGTGATATTATTGGGTAAATAAATATTTAAGGATATAATAATAATTATCTATTATGTTTTTTCTAAAAATGTTGATTTTTGGATAAATTGTGAAAACTGATGATTTTTGTAAAACTGTAATTTATTTTCATTAAATCATGTAATTTAAAATTTAAATTATGTTTTGTGATTGTATTTATGGAATAATATGATCCATTTGAAAAAAATATTAACATTTATTACATATAAATCATTATTGTATTTTATTTTGTTATATGTTCTCTTTACTAATTGAAACACATTTTTCTAAATACAATATTTCATTGAGTTTCATAATTATATATTAAAACTATTTTGAAATAATTATAAAAATAGAATCATAAATAATGGATTCAATTTTTTTAATTATGATATTCAGATTTTGTAAAAATTTTATTTTCATTTTTGCTAATTATGAATAGTAACCATGGTAAAAAAATCATCACCACAAAAAGGGTAAATAAAGACATTCATGCTAAAAATAATGTGATTGGGAATTAAAAAAATTATACACAATTCCATATTTATATATTAGGATTTTTGTTTGACCATACTTATCCTATATTCAATTTTATAGAATCATTGTTCTATTTTTTTTTATAAACGACCAATATATAATTTAATGAAAAATATAATTGTAAAAATTACACTATCTTTGTTTTAATATCTCTATTATATATTCATTGGGATTACGAAGTATGAACACCTATAAATGGTTATTTGTACGATTAAAGAATTTTTTTAAAATTATTATTATTATTATTAATTATTAGTGATGGTATAATTACCCAAAGTCATATGAAATTCTGATATATGTCTTCTACAAAATGTAGAAAAATAAAGGAAATTATTCAAAAATGAATAAAATTAAATTTTCTGGGTTTAATTTTTCGATTAAATGAATATAATTGTAAATTATAATGTTTAATTGACTAAATTATTGTATCCTATAATGTCATTTTTGCCACTATTTCATAGAATTAAAATTCATTGAATATTACCAAAATGAAATTAATGGCAATTTAAGAAAAATATTTTTAAATTAAATGATTTCTAAATAGAAAAAAATAAATGAAGAGAATTGGGATGTAATTATTTATAATATTCCATTCATATACCATTGGTGAGACACTTTCAACCTTTGATATAAATTAATTACTCATGAAAAGTGAAAATTTTGTTAACACAGTTAATGTTAAAAAGGGAGAACAATGGGGTTAATCCAAAATATGAGGATTAAAACGAAACATAAAAATCTCAAAAAATTATTTATTATATTTTTTAAATATTAATCTTTAATCTCTTTTAAATTATTTCAATTTACAACTACTTATCATAATTAGGATATTTATTTTATTTTATTTCTCGTTATATTTTCAATTGTTCCACGCCCTTTCCATATAAAATAGTGCCCCATCATCTCTTTCTCAAACCTTTTGAATGATTTTAATAATCCAATATCTATAAAAATCCATTATGAACCATCCTCCCCATTATTGTAGTTTCGTCTATAACAAAAAAAATACATCCCAAAAAAGGATTCAAAAATAATCTAAAGGAGGACTCTCAAAGAAGAGCTAATCACCTATGTTATCTCTTTAAAATTTATTTTGATTTTATAAATTCTATAAATATTTTTCATCCATCATAAAATAATCAGAAAAATAAAATTAATACAGTTATATTTTTTTATGATTATGTGGAAACCATTTTCCATATGTTTTTCCACAAATGGAAAATGAATGTATATGTTCATGAATACAAGTTCACTACCACCTCTTTATAGATATATGATTCATTTTTCATCACTATATTTCAGGGTTTTTAATAATTATTTTTTTAATATTTATATACTATATTTATGGAAAATGTCATTTTTCGAAATTATAATATGTTATCTTCATTTTTACCTTCTAATATGATGGGAAATGATATTGTTACTCGTCTATATGTGTGGACTACAACAACATCTTCAATGTGTTGTGGTTAGTTTTTAATTTATTATATAGGTAAATGATAATAAGTACAAATTTAATTAATATATGTGATATTGATTTTAAATTAATGATTATTTGAAGTGAATTTCTATTCCATCAATCGAAAAGTTGAAACATTAATCATTTTTACGTAAAAACTATCATCCCCATGAAATGATTTAATATATTTTAATAACCTATTTATATTAATGCTTATAAATGATTGGAGAATGATTGAATATGTTTTTTATAAAATTATTAAGGTTTTCTAGATGATATAACCATGATTAAATATTAAGGTACCAAAATATAAAATTGAAAATTATACAAATAAAAAAATAGTTGACACATAGAAATGGTGATTTTAATAATTATTTATTAGAAAAATGGTGTTGAAATTATATAATTAGATAAAATATAACCTATTATTTATGTATATTGTTCTGCTATTTAATTTTAATAAATTTAAATTTATTATATATTTGGTTAAAATAACCTCTAAGGAAATTCGATCATGAGATAATTGATTCCCATCTCACTTTTATTTTGGTGACACATATACCCTATTAATTTTTTTATTTTATATTGTTTATATAAGAAACCCTTAAAATATTATAAAATGAAAGAACTTATATATATATTATTTATAGTTTTTTATGTCATTTATCTATGTGGTATTATGATTGAAATTTTACCAAATAGGTCATGATTTATTTTAAAATCTCATCCTTATTAAGGATTAGTTATATTTAAATTTTATATTATGGGGATTGTATAATCTATATATCAAAAATATATATATGTATTATTTTACTCTGGTTATTTATAAAAATTATAATATTTCCTTTAACTTTCTTTTCCCCACATTTGAAAAAACATGAAACTATTGTTTTACATAAATCCAACATTGTTTTTAAATACTATTGGAAATTTTATTCCAATGAAATATTTTCATTAAAATAATTTAATGATTTATTTTCATATTATTCTATAATTGATTGGATAAAATTACCATTTTTTACAAATTATAAAAAGACTCTAATGGAGTCTGTTTTTATTTTTGGAATGTAAATATATTTACATATGGTGTGAACAATATTGTCATTTTAATGCTTACCAAACGAATTCATATTACCAGAATCATGACTGATATTTACCTTGATTAATCCTTTAAATATTTTCAGTGTTCGTTTATAATAATATTTTTACTTAATATTATTTAATTTTTTATATTTTAATTAATTTCATTCAAAATGATAAGGATGTTTTCCTGAAGAAATTTTCTAGTAACATGTTAAAAAGTATTCTCATCAATGATAAAATATTTTGATAAATTTTATAATTTACATGGGATATGATCTTATTATACCATCAAACATATTTCTCTGGATGGCTTATGATCAATTTATTGATTAGTTAATATATAAAAATTTCATATAATAGTTCTTAATACCATATTTTTACGGTGGTTTTGTATTGAATTTTTATTCACATCATTCATAAGATGAATTAGATGCACTTAGAATATGACTTTTGGGTCCCTCTATATCCATTTTATGAATTTTAATGTCACCATAGAAAACATTTCTTATGTTATTTTCATATTTTAAACATAGTTGTGTAGGTTATCCTTGCATAATGCCTTGAAAATAAGATTATAGTGTCCGAAAAATGCATTATATCAATATGAAAATAGATGCTATTATACACTTGACTCATTTGGTTATTATGTCATCACTGGGTATATTATCATTCTTTGATATTAATTATATAAAATATTTTATTATTTTTTATGTTTTCTATATTATTATTAATTTATTTATTTTATTAATATTTTGTTGTATAATTTCCATTACTAAGAATTTGAGCTCATGATATTCTATGTTTCTCTTTACATGTGGTTCAACTAAAGGGTCAAAGAATTATATCATAGATATATTAGAATAAATAATATAGTTTTATAATAATTTTATGGTATATTTCATGTACTCAATTTTAATGTTATAACAATTTATGTATCTAGTCCCCCAATACATATAACCTTTTTTTATACTACATGATGTGATCTATTTAATATCGTTAAATGTTGTAAAAAATTATCATCACTGGGATTTAAGATTTAGGTTATTAAATGAAATCCAAGACAATATGTATTCAAGGTTAGGAATAAAAAATGTAATCAATCCTTTAATTACATATGACCAACTATGAATCATGGGGACATATATTCTCGACACACACCTATCACTTATTTAATTCCAGTGTATTAACAATATGAATTATATATAAATTTAACTATAATTTATAAAAATATTTATTAGAATTAAAAATATATAACAACTATAAATTTCCTTATTAAAAATGTATAAAATGGTCATAACCAATAAATATAATTAAGGTGGGTAGTTAAAAATTACATATTTTGATGTTTTCTAAGGAAACTCAATGATATTAATCGCTAGGTAATATTTAGTTATACATATATAAATAGATGATATATATTATCAACAATTATCGTTTCAATTGAATAATTTGTCTCACTAGATGGATATCCAACTATGAGCACATATATACTACAATTAAAATTTTCCTTATCAATAATATATATATATGGTGGGGGAAAGGAATACAAAAATGGTGTTTCTTTATCAATAGAATATACTATTTTTTAGTGTTTTTACGAGTCCATATAAATGGTAAGAAAAATAATTTATTATGGTTTTTTTGGTTATGTGTATTATAAAAAACATATCCCATGCAAGTGTCAAGATAAGTGTGCAGCCTTCAGCCCACTCATAGTGCACGGAGTGATGATTATGTTCATACTCAACTAGTATTTTTTAGAATAATTAACACTTCGTTAATGAATTCTATATCTATATCTACCTTATATTATATATATATATATTTATGTAATATATGTGAAACTACAAAAACCATTACGTTATCATAACATAATGCTGAAAAATATAATTTTTTTGGATTTATAATGCAAATTTTTAACTCTTAAGTCTACAAGATATGAGTGATGAAAAATGATTATGACTCTTATATCCACTGAAATTAATGTGGATTATGGAAATAAATCATCCTTGTAAATGTGTACAGCACACAAAGTAATTAATTGGTGAATTAAAATCATATATCAAGGAATCAAAATTGAGATGAAAACCTCATAAAACCTATGAAATATTTTAGTCAATCCCCATTGAATGATATTGCATAAACCAAAAAGTTAAACTCCATTAATATTTTTTGGATAATTATAAAAAATTATTAATGTGTAATTAGACACACTATTATGAAGAAAACATGTTCTATACCAAGAGATATTTCATAAGGGGTGAAAATCTAAGACAAAAACCCCTTAACATATTTACCAACATTAAAAATGTACTATAATATATTGTAAAAAACGAATGTATTTTAATATTATTTTTCTACACATTATTCTAATCAATATACTTTTATAATAATCAGTTATAATTCTTCTCTAAAATTATAGTATTTCATTTTTATCTAGTTTCCAAATTAGGTGTGGGTAATCATTATCATTTTGAAATATTTTCTTAATAAATATGTTATTAAATACTCTTCTATGTAGGAAAAGAATTAATATATAATTTAATTTAATATAATTGAAAATAATTAATAATTTATAAAGAACATACTTCATCCATCAGTGTTTTATTAATTTTTTATGGAAATGGAGTCAGCATCATCCTATGTTGATAATTTTTTGCAATCGAATATGATATTTTTATTATCAAGTAAATAATAACATAAGAAATTTTGAACAATAAAAATATTTATTTTATTATTAATTTTTTATTATTTTATTATTTAGTTTTCCATATACACCAATGATATAGTTTTATAACATTATTCAAGTATGTGGTTTGACCAACACAAAGATGAACATTCCATAATTCGATGGGTGGGTATGCTTAAGAACATATTTATTTTGACATACTATCAATAAATGATTTGAATAATGATAATATTTATATTTTTCATTGTTTTATCTTATTTTCTGTGTTTTTTATAAATAATTAAAAACCATTCTGATAAATAAAATAATGTTACTTCTTTAAAGTGTTAGTCTGCATGACACAAAATAAATGTTCCTTTTTTTTATTTGGATGGTAGGTAACACATAATGGATGTAAAAATATATGATAACACTTAATTATGGTAATTTTAATAATTTAATTATATATTTTTATGGATATGTTTGGATGGGAGATAATAAGAATAAAATTAAAAGGATCGACTCATACTCACACTGAGATCTTCAACATTCTCATGAATGTATCCTTGAAAATAAATAGGTTATGAAAACTAATTAAGAAAAAAAGGCTTATTAACATGAGATATTATTATATTAGGATAAAAATATAATTGATTTAGGTTGGAATTTTATGGAATGGGTGTTTTGTAAAGGTGTAGAAGTGTACCATTTTATATATGATGGAATGGTTAGTTTTGTGAACTCACATTATTTTCTAATAATTTAGTGGCACAATTCAATTTTATGTTATAAAAAATGAATAAATAATAATTTTGTGTTATATGATTTCTATAAATCCTCTACCTATAATTTTAACACAAGATTCTAATTTTTTATGTCCTCTACTATTTGGTTTTCACATTTGGAACTTTATATTTATACATTAGAAACCATTTTTTTCTAAAAAATACATTATTTTATGAAAATATAAAAAAAATTATTTAAATACAAGGGTTCCATGAACCTAAATTTTACCTCTATTTAAAATTGATCAATTTATAAATAATGTAAATAGATTAAATTTAAGATAATCATATATAAAAATATATTTTTGTAAAAAAGAGTGTTTTTAACATAAAATGTTATTAATATTATTTATTATAGATTACCAATTGAATGAGTGATTATATTCATGTGTATACATTTACAAATTGTATTAAACTATTTTTTTAAATGATATTATTTTATTGGATTAGAAAAAAAATTACACAAAAATTATAAAATATTTCTTTATAATTAATAAGTTTACTATTATCAGGGTGATTAAATATCATATTATTAATCATAATTTTATGTCTATAAAGAAATATAACTCATTACATAATATGAACATTATTTTATATAATATTAAATATATTTTTTAGATATTTTTTTTCAAAATATTATCAAGATTGATCATTGATATAAGTGAATTAATATTGTTTTTAGAGAAACATATAACAAAGGTTTCAAAATTGTTTAAGATATTTTTGATTAAACCTGGTATTTCAAAATTATTTATATTAATTATTAAATATATATATATTATATGACAAATAATTCATTAAATTTTATGTCTTTACTGTAATAATATAATTTCATAAAATCAATGGTTTTAAAAAAATTATTATTTTTTCATTATACACCATAAAACAAAATATTTTAGAAGAATATCAAAAATTGATAATAATTTAATTTTATCCTAGAGATTTAAAAATTCAATTTGGTTGTATCAAAAACAACTTCTATGATTTAAACATTTATATATTAAAAATTAATAAAATATATTTCTATTGTGATGAAGTGTGCATTGGGGGTAATTTTTTAATATAGAGTTTACATGCTCTATTTGGGTCTCAGGTTCTACATCTTGATGCCTTAAATAATTTTATGCTTGAAATTTGACAGTATTTTTCTCATAAACAAATTTTATTTATTATTTATCATTGCCACATTAATTTCCCACTTTTTCGCCTTTAACTTGTGTTTTCTCTAAAGAATACTCATCTATAAAGTAGTATGATTCTGTAAAACAGTCTCTCTATTAGTAAAAATTTAGACATTATATTCAACATTAATGTCATGACCCACAATCACCATGTTGGGGAAAGGGATAGAAAAACTACTAGAACCATCCTTATTCATGTTGAAGGAGAGATAATGGAACCATAGTCCCACCTTCATTAGGCCTCGGAGTGGAAACTAGACTGAGGGTATTGAATCACATGCAATATGGAAGGATTTTCCCTTTTTATAAAAAAAGATCGGGGATAATATGGTAAATATCATACAAATTGAAATATATAATGTAAAATTAAAGCCAAAACCCCTTCTTCCACATGCTTGTTCAAATAAAGTGCAATAAGTACCAGAAAAAACTGATGAAAAATACCAAAAGAAAGAAAAAAAACAATGATGGTTGTCCCAAATTACGAGCTACTAATGTCAGGCATGATCATTAATGTTCTCTTGTAAAACTGAAAGTCGTTTTATATACGAAGGGTGAGTATACAAGTATACTCAGTATGGAAAACACAAAGCTCTCGTGTACAATTTGGGAGTCATTCTAATGCCCCGTGAGAAAAATGAGATAATCAAAGCACCTAGAAAGGAAACAATCAACCCTACCTCAACAAGGCACCCTCCCCAAATAATGTGAGATACGTAATGTAATAGTAATAACAAATCTATGTTTGGGTACCCCACACCCCTTTCCCATGGATTATTTAAGACATACTAGGCATTAAAACTCCCCTATCATTTTAATTAGAATCCCTATGTTTCCCCAACCACAAACTTATGGGTCCCCACTACCTCGCACATCCCCGCCCGCAAACACTAGGGCCACAACAACCACTTCCATGCCTGAAGACACCTTATCCTAATCCCAAAGACACTTGAAAATTAAACCTTCCTACACACACCTAGTCTGACCACTGCATCATACCATGTACGATGTGTCTTGGGCTATAATGGACGTCAGTCCGTCACATTCTTCCTGTACAGTCTTGGGCTACCTATGAGAAGGAACATAAAGGAGGTAAAAACTATCCACTAATAATAATGTTGGAAAAACACACTACCCCAAGAAATGGTTGGGTTCGGCATGTAGTGATCAACATGGGTGGGTTGCGAATAATAAACAACAGAACTAAACATTTTATATATAGGTAAATAAGTACTCATCCCAACCAAAGTGTTTTGAAACCTTCCTATACACAAACACTATCATTACTATTCAAACATTCACAAATACAAAATATCCACAACTAGAGAACCACCCATTTCAAGAGAACTATTCCCCATTGAACCCACTCTAGTTATCATGTTCAGGTGATTTTTTTAGATTTAATTTTCCACTACTAGGAAACTAATAGGCACTGGATTGAAGAAAAAAACAACCAATTAGAAAATTAAGCATTCACACCAGATTCTCTTATAAGGTCACAAAAACAAGAGGGATCAGTGAGATCCCTCAATGTATTGGAACCAAACCAAGCCCCATCATATGGCCCTACACAACCTCAAATACAAAAACAATCAAATGAACAACATGGAATCCCATCCCCATCCATGTCACCCCATATGCATGAAGTATAATAACTATTCTAATTAGTATAATAGAGAAATGGAGTTTTCATATTTAACCACAACATTTATGAAGTTCATTATTTCTGTTTTGTTAACTGGGGTATTCACACAAGGATTCATATTCATTGGGAATCCATTTAATCCACCATGTTTACATTATTAACCTGTTTCCATATTAAAACCATTCAGTAACAAGATTATCATGAAATTACAATTTCATTATTGTGAAATAAAAGACTACCACATGCTATGATTTTTTGTGGGCATATGCCAATATAGTTCACAACAAATAAATTAAGATAAAAGGTTACAAAAACATCATAATAAAACACACCCCTTCATTATTAAAAATCAATTTTTTATCTTTGTTATGGATTGAATTCATCCATACCCTGAGGAAACATTATCATACCTTCCATGTATGATACATAGGAAAAAGAGAAATATGAAAACTCTACTTGGATTATCAATGGTCTATGTTTTATCCTCACCCCAAGAACTAGAGTTATGTGGCTTGTTGAGGAAGAAATCCAAGGACTCCAAGGTTGAGTAGGAAGGGATCCAGCATAACATGTGATTATTCTATGAAAGAGGGACTCCAATAGAACCATGAAAAATATAGGAATAAAGGAATAGGAAAAAGAATCACTTGGTGATAAAATTCCAAATCCTAGAGTTACGAGATATGAAATATCGAACCACCTAAAATGTGGATCATGGTTTCACCAAGCGGTTGGGAGGTTAAACATGATGTAATTACTATTTATTTAATAATTTTCCTTTTATATCATGGAGATAACGGTTCTGAGTTGATACATATCGTCTAAACAGAGAAAACCATCTAATATGGGAGGAGATGGAAGGGACGGGAATCACCACACGTTTTGGTAGGTGAATGGTTTCCCAACTCTTGGGGGTTTAAAATTCATTTTAATGGATTTAAATGGTTTTAAAAGGGATATTAAATCACTTTTATGTCAAAATATATGCTACGGGAGCGGAACTAAAAAAACTCAGAAAATGTAAATAAAAAAAAAGAGACAGGTGGGACACCATTCGTTAGGACACTGTAATGGTGCCACTATAACAGTCCTATTGGTTCAGTGGAACACTATTAGTTGTGACACCATTTTTTTGTGTGACCATGATGGTGCCACCGTTATGGTTCTACCATCATGGTTCCACCTTCACAGTGCCACTGTCTCGGTGCAATAGTTTCAGTGGACCGAGTTTTTAGAAAACTTATTAATTAGTCATGGGTCATCCCTAGGATAACTAAAACACCAGAAATTTGTCAATGTAATGGACTAGTAGTATTTGTGACGTTACATCACGTACCTCACAAACTATTCTCATCCTTAAAAATCCAAGAGTCAACCTAAGGAAAAATGGGGTCTGAACAACCACCTCGTAAGATACCTCTCGAGAGTAAACCACCTTGATATCTATCTCTCGAACAAGTCATGAAAACACAATGGATTCACAAGGACACCTCCTCGACATCCTATTAACTCCTCTCCCTCTCACCGATCAACAATAGATGCACTACAACCCATTTCCTATAAGAAACCACATAAACATAGAAAGTTAATCTCGACTGGACAGATGGATTAGGGAGTACCTTCCCCCATTTCATGATATTATCCATTTTGCACGACACTAACTCACCTGCATGGGTTTAATCACATCCACCATAATTTTTCTCGATTAAGGATCAGGTCCTCCCCTTCCCATGGGTAGGACATTTTACACATAAATAGAGAAAAAGGTAAATAACACATCTCATTGTTAACAAGTTCAATAACAACATCACAATCATGTACAAAACAACAGAAAACAAAACTCAAAACATCTCTGGGTACTAGGTAGGAATTTGTGCCTCTCGTTCCTAGGTAATCTCCTCGAGGCCACCATCCCTCCATAACATGCAAACCTATGGAATGGTTTCTCCACAAATAACCTTATCCTCATGATCCTCAATACTCACTAGCCACTATATTAACATCACATCATCATCGATATCCAGTCATCCATAGTAATTGATTTTTGAGTCATTGTGTAAATACCTACGGAGCTGAGACACATGGAAGATTTCGTGGACCCTCTTTTGTTACGGTCATAGCACTAGATGATAAGCCACTTCATCGACTCACCACAACACTTCGAAGGGTCTGAAGAACCTCGTGAGAAATCATACTCCCCCTACTAAACAACTTTTTCCCACATCGAGATGAGATTTTTATGAACATGTGGTCCCAAACCTCGAAATCCAAGGGTATTCTCATATTATAATCATATGACTTATGTTATTTCTAAGCTGTGATCATCCTCTCTCTTATAAGCTCATCCTTCTCTGTCATCCATTGAACCACCACCTGGTCACGAAAACCTACTTCTCCAACTTTTTTCTACCACATGAGTGAATGACACAATCTTTTATACATGGCTTCGAATAGATCCATGCCAATGGTAGATTGATATCTATTATTTTAGGGAAAATATACCAGAGAAATGTGTCATAACCATGATCCCTTGTAGTCAAGAACACATGATCGCAATATATCTTCCAACATCTAGATGGTATGATCTTTCTTCCAATCTGTTTGGGTGTGGAAAGCAATTTTGAAGCATTTTTGGGTGACAAAAGCATGTTGCAATCCTTTCCAGACTCGTAAGATAAACCGTGTATCCTGATATGATACTATAGACCATGGAACTCTGTGAAACCACACCACATCTTCCACATATCTCTTTGCTAAGGATTCCACTACACTCGACTCCTTAACTGGTAGGAAGTGAGTAGATTTTGTCAGCTGATCCACCACTACACATATAGCATCATCACCTCTTTGATCCCTGGGCAGTCCCACGAAAAAATCCAACAATATTTCAACCCACTTCCCCTAAGGTACATATAAAGTCATCAACATACCTCATGGGACATGGTGTTCATAATTCAATTTCTGACACATTATGCACTTTTCCACAAACTCCACTTCTAGCTTCACCCTGAGCAACCAAAATTTCCCCCTCAAGCCTCAATACATCATGAAATGTTTTATGTGTACCAGCATGGGTGAGTTACGGAACTCACTTAGAACATTATTGTGAATTTCCACTAGGAAAAACATATTTCCATGAAACATCATCTGATTTTATGCATCTTCGGACCATCCTTTCGGAGCATTGCCCTGGCTAAAATTATCACAAGTCACCTTAGTCTCTATGAACCCCCACTGCGTCTCCTCCCCCCGTTTTTAAAAGAAATATTTCATCGACATATAGAACAGATACCCTTTACCTCCATCCACCCATGCATCTAGGTGTAAGGAAGCCAACTCCTCCATCACCATCCAAGCATTTTCGGATTCATGAACCACATCCTTCTATGACTTCCTGTTGATGGAAATGACCAACATGTTTCAATTTCTTGAGGTGTAGGAAATCTAGAAGTCATATTCCTAAAAAAATAAATCCTCCATTATTTCCACAACTTCAGGTCTCACTAGGAAAATACATACCTCAATCTCTTGTAATCTGTGAAGACCACAAAGCATTCCCTAAAGATTTATTGTTTCCATAACATCAGTGTGAACACTACTACGGGAAGCTCAGGTTTTTGGGTGTCATATATACGATCATGAGTACGTAACTACCTAGACCCATAAAAGATCACTCACCATTATTGCATTTGTACACATCCCAATCCTAGGCAAGAATCATCCCAAAACCCTTCAAACGTTATCTCTACATCATGAAAACACAGCATTGGGGTAATGACCAGTTTCCCCTTCGGATAACTTGTAAAACCAGGAAATTTTAAGGAATTTTTTTTAATTTTCTTTGGGATTTTACGAGTACGCATTTTCTAATGGTGCCTGATTCCAAGGCCCGATGTGCTAGGAATCATTTTCCAAAGTTTAGCTTGTGTACGTTCAGTGAACGAATGAGTGGGTTTTCTAACTTTTGAACCAATGCTCGGAATCGAATTACGAGTGCACCGATGGAATCGTAGCGCCGGTAATTTCATAGAAACACCTTTTCCAGAGTTCTGTTTTCTCAGGTGTGGTTTTTAATTTTTTGGGTTAAGTAAAGGATTAAAATAAAAATGGGGCGACCAGTTTTTATTTTACTTAAGGTTGTCTAACCCAATCTTAGTGATTGGAGTGGGACCCAAAATATCCTACCCACTTGGTAGGATATTTGTGAGGTGGGGCCCACACGAGGCCCATCATTTATTTTCTTCCTAAACCCCCCCCCCCTTTAAGTGGACGTCAACCTTGCATTTTTCTGTTTAAGAAACGCCTCAATTAATTTTGGACGGTTAAAACGTTGCAATTAATTCTTTTTAATTGATTTTTTCATTTTTGATTTTCAAACGCATGGCTTGAAAACTAAAATAAGACAACACTTATTTTATTAAGGGTTGTTGGGTTGTGAGAGACTGGGGAGAATTCGCTCAAGTTCTTGAAGTTCTTCCTCCTTGATGATGAACGCAAAGAACACTGACCTCCGACGACAGACGACGGTGAGAGACGCCTTCGTCGGAGATCGACGACCTGACGCACATCACCTCGTTCTTTCTTTCCGCATCAAAAGAAGAGAGACATTGTTCCTCTATGACGTGATGAGCCTCCTTCTTATGCGGCGTTCAATTCCGCGACGTCCCTTTCCGCGACAAACTCGTTCGAAGACTACGCTTGAGGTAGGGGTTGATTACTTTTTGTTCATGAAAAAAAATCCTTGTCATTCTTCATCTTTTATGCCGCATGTTATCAACTTAAAGGGAGGAGGTCGGACAGCACGAACACGGCCGACTCTCCTCCCCCTTTGTTGTTTTGTTCATTGCAGCACGAAAAAAGGTGGTGCGGTGAAACAGCACTGTGCGGAAACTAGGAAGAACGCGATGAAGAAGGGCGGCGCTGTCGCGCCGCGCCGTTGAGGCCGAACGAAACCGCGGCCGGAGTCGGGGCCGCGGAGGTGATTTTAAGACTCCGCTGGTTGATTTTTGTGCATGGATCGACGGACGATGGAGAAGCGGGCCATAAAGGAATTATGAGGTCTTCTTAGTGAAGGGACAGTCCCGAGTGGACCACTGGAGAAGACGACAGCCCAAACGGACCACCGGAGCGCGTTCGGTGGTCCGTGGAAGATCCCACCGGCGCGCCGCCGCGGCGGCAGGCGGATGGTCCTGCTGTAGCGTGGGACCAAGGGAGACATGGCGGGATGCCACGTCGCTGGCAGGGAGCAGCCCCCACACGGGGGCCGCGACTTCTTCCACGGGGGCAATCGCACCCCCCCCCCCCTATCCGCTCAGCCGGACAGCCGAGCGGCCACGCGGTCGCGCCAGCGCGGCAAGCCAACCAGCCGGGCCGGGCCGCGCCATTTTGGGCCAGACCCGGACCCGGTTCGGGCCGAACCAGGGGGTCTCGGGCCGGGTCAGACCCGGCCTCAACCCCATATTTTTTTAGGTTGTTTCTGTTCAAATGTCCATATCTTGGGCTATGTACCCCCGATCGATGCACCGTCAGTTGCATTGCGATCCTTGGATCAAGACGGGCATTTCTTTATATTACACTACAGGTTTTTAAGAACTTTGAGTATGGCCAGGTTGGTTCGGATATGAAACCAACCGGGCCCTTGGAGCGGAAACACTTATATCTCAAGCTCCGGACGTCCGATTGACGTTTCGTCGACTTTGTTGGTTTCCTCTTGATGAGTAGAAACTTTTGGCATGCTTTTCCTGAGTTTTGGATTTAGTTGGATAATTTCTGTGTTGGATTGAACCCGAAATCCAATCGGGCCCTTGGAATGGAAAAGCTGATAACATTTAGACCAGACGTCCGTTTGACGAACCGTCAACAGCGTTGGTGATCATGTTGAGAAACGGTCCCTATGAGAATACCCTATGAGATTTTGGGGTACATTCGAGATACGGCCGTGTTGGTTCGCACACAAAACCAACCAGGCCACTGGGACGAAAAGGCTAGTAACTCACAGACCGGGCGTCCGACTAACGCATCGTCTGTTGCGTTGAGACCCCTATGACGAGGTGGTCCTTTGAAATACTTCTCCATAGAACCTTGTGATACATGGAGTATAGACCAGTAGCTCATGGAGTAGACCCTCCCGGAGTCGAGCTAGCCGAGTGTAGAGACCTAGTAGCTGGCTGAGACTTGACGACTATTGATATATCGACTCAGTGTGTTTCGGATAGCACAGTGGGGAGTGCTTGGTTGTAGCGGCAGACCCACGGCAGAGGAGTACTTGGTAGTAGCGGCAGACCCGCGGTACTCAACAGAAATAGTACCTCTGGAGGCTTTGAGGGGGAGCGCTTTGTTGTAGTGGAAGACCCACGGCGGAGGAGCGCTTTGTTGTAGCGGTAGACCCGTGGTACTCAAAAGAAGGAGTACCTCTGGAGCCAATGAGGGGGAGCGATTGGTTGTAGTGGTTGACCCATGGTGGGAAGTTCTTGGTTGTAGTAGAAGTCCCATAGTACTCGACATGTGGAGTATTACAGCAGTCCAAGGTTAGTGGGGCGCGCTTCGTTGTAGCGGAAGGCCACTATACTCAATAGAGGAGGGGTTCAGCGCACATGGTTGTAGCGGCATGCCCATTGTACTCGACAGAGGAGGAGATCTCCAGCAGCCGCGGTTTAGACCTCATGAATAAAATCCTTGTTGATCTGAGTCTGCGACCTTTGTGTTTACCTCATGATTGAGATGGGTCACTTGATAACTTAGGTATATGTATGGGCATATACCTAGGTAGTGGTTATCTATTTATTTCGTAAATCATTGTGTTACCTCATGATTGAGATGGGTTACTTGATAACTTGGGTATATGTATAAGCATATACCTAAGTTGAGGTTATCTGTTGAGATCTTTTTTTTGGTTATCCTGGTTGGATTTTGTGAGACCTTGAGGGTCTCGGGGTCCCTACTGAGTATCGTTATACTCACCCCTGCACGGGCTATGCCCACACCTCGTTGTATTGGTTGCAGACGACGGGCATCACAGATAGAGGCCGAGTGTTCGAGGACTGGATGGTACCTGGAGGTGGACCTCACAACGAGACAGTATCTAGTGGTGGGCTTCACGACAAGGTGACACTCGGAGAAGGTTGACGGGAGAGAGCGCTGTGGAGGCTATCTGTACCTACACATTAGGTAGGATCCATGGTGGACGATCCCAGAGCTGTGCTATCTGTACCTACCCTTTAGTTAGGATCCAAGGAGGACGACCTAGAAGCTACTTCCTTTCTTCCAGCTGTTGTCTTTTTTGTACTTTCTTTCAGTTGTAGCTGTACTTTCGATTGGGTTTGTAATCTGGCCCATTTACTTTTCAGCACTTTCTTTTTGTACTTAGTGTTTTACTTCCGCTTGTACTCTATGGTATTTTGATACTTTTACAAAGTTAATGCCTTCCCAGTCATTGGGATTTATGCCACTGGTTCTAGTCGCCAGCCCCTAGCCTATGGAAGGTGGGCATGGGGTGGTCACGGTACGGGCCCCGAGGATGGGTCGTGACAAATTGGTATTAGAGGAGTTCGGTTCTACCGTAGAACTCAGGACTCTGATATTTTTCATTGTGAAGAAATAGTGTTAAGAGTATTGAGTGTGGTTATCAGTCTAGGGAGTCTCGTGTTGGTACGGTGGCCGACGTATCCGTACACCAGAACCCTGACTTCTGATTTCTGAATTAATGCACAAAAACATTGATTGCATGTGTGTTTCAAGTTTTCTTTGTGATTACTATGTGTCAGCTAACCAGGTATACTATTTTTACCTTGGTGCACCTATTTCTTTTTCGGATGGCCCCGCGATGACAACAAGCTAGGGATCCGAGCGTTGTGCGGGACGACAGCCGACTGAGCAACGAGGCCTCAGTATAGGGCCCTTTGACAGCAGAGGCACCACCGGTACCTCTACCTGCCGAGCCACCGATACTAACAGCCCCTGCCGCTAACGGTGCACGTCGCCTTAGTGCACTGCATGAGTTTCAGCGTCAGCGATCGCCCTGGTTCCGTGGGGAGATGGACCCTCAGGCCGCTGAGGATTGGTTGGAGGCAGTTGTGCGAGTTTTCAGGTTAGTGGTTACTCCAGATAACGTCATGGTGGTCCTTACAGCGAGCCTCCTGCATGCGACAGCAGGAATATGGTGGAGCTTGATGCTCCATGTGCATGATGAGGCATCTCTCCTTTGGACGGACATTGAGAGCTGTTAGGTCTACAAGGCTGAATACCCTGAGAGGGGGGGTGAATCAGGGTATGACTAATTTAAAATAAACACCTGTTCTGATCTTGTTTCGCTGTTAAGAAAAACACTATTCTCTCTCTTTCCTGTTGAACAAGGTAAACAGAAAGTAAAGCATGCACAGGACACAACAATTTTACTTGGTTCACCGCAAAGGGCTACGTCTAAGGAGCACATGCCGACAAGTTGTCTGTCGTACCAATTCCAATAAACATCACTAGCTGTGGATTACAATGTTCGGGCTAGATCACTTCTATGCCCAGGCTCACTGCCTTTACAATGTCTAGGGTCAGCTCACTGCTTTCCCAAGGGTCACTCCCTGTTTCTCTCTCTCTTGCTCACTGTCAGTGGAGAGGATCACCTTTTTCCTCTTCCTAAGCTCACTTCTCTTGGAAGGAATCCACTCACAGTTTATAGACATGTAGGTCTCTTCATTTGCATGAATAAATGCATATTTCTCTGTATATAGATACTCTGTTGAAGTAAAAATTTCACCCGTAGATGAATATCTATTTGCACCGAAGGTATCAGGAAACGTACCAACTTCCACGCAGTCCGAAAATCACTGCTGGAACAAAGCCTTACTTGGCACGCAAGTCAAACTCAGCGCGCAAGTCACAACGGGCGCGCAAGTTCACCTCAGACACTTGCGCGACTCAAGTTTCCTCAACTCCAAACTTGCGCGACTCTCTTCCTTTTACGCCCAAACCAATATTGGCACGCAACTGCCAACCAGCGTGCAACTTCTAACACCGGTACACAACCTCAACTACTGGCGCGCAAATTCACCTGTGCGACCCACACTCACCACTTGCGCGACCACCACACCTGCGCGACGGGAGATCTGATTTATCTAAGTGTTGAACTCCGTTCAGATTGAGGAGGGGTGGTCCAGTATTTATAGGCAATCTGACCACCCTGTGCGACGGCGCACAAGTCACCTGCGTGACCCAGTTTCGGCGCGCAAGTCCCCTGTCATTTTAGACACTTGTGCGACCAACTCCCAAACTTGTGCGAACCTTTTTCCTTAGCCATATGTTGATATTATGATCTTGAAAAACATATGGAGCGCAAGTTTTCTATAATCCAAGTCCTCGGCGCGCAAGTCATTTTTCCAAAAACACATTCCATCATTTGCCGATTTTCAGGTCCTAAAATTTGGCAAACACTGGAAAATGGCGCCACCTTGTATTTGTTCTTTTGTACCGCCTCCAGATCATCCATTCCTTTTATCGAAGTTCTTGAATCAATCATGGATCGTTGACCTCAGCTCTTGAACTCGACATTCCACCATGAAATCCCCTTTGTCAACAAATTTGTATGTCATTGTATTTCTTTGTCAACAATCACTACTCAGATGTCCACTTTGTCAACAAACACAATCACCTCAAAAATGCTTCAATGATACCTTGAGGGATTTTTGCCCAACAATATCCCCCTTTGGGTTTGTTGACAATTCATCCATAACAAAGATACTTCATTGATTATTCATCCTCCATTAGCCTCATTGCGATTCTGATAGCGATCAAGGATTTACCCAACACATACTCTAAGCCCACATGAGTAATGCTCGACATGAGAAACAAGAGTAAATGAAAAGTTCATCAATGAATCACTTTATCTCTGACATCCACTATTGACACCAAACTGATACCAATTTGTACTAAACTGATACCAATTGTTGATGGGGTTGTTGAAAGACCAATGTTTGATTTGGAAATAATCTTATCACTTTACAACACCACTCTTCTTCTTTTATCATGATCCCCAACTATCGTGATATATATTATTTGATCGATCACTTCTAGCATCGTCAGATTTAATACACTCCCTCTTTCTCATTTCTCCCCCTATCTGGCTGCTCCACTGGTCAGCTTCTCCCCGTATTTATCATGATTTCGCTTATAGCCACACTGGTCAGCTTCTCCTCGTATCTATCATGATTTCGCTTATAGCCACACTGTCTCCCCCTTGAACAATCACTTTTTTTCTCCCTCTTTGTCAATGAACCCAAAGGTCACTCCTTTGTAGTCTGTAACATAGTAGAGAACACATATCAGTGCATTAGAAAAAACATATCATACCTCAGGGAGAGGGGGGGTTCACATCCACACTATTTCAAGTGCGGAAAATCGACTGAACTCCCAGAGCCAGTTTATGCCTCTCAAAAGCTTCCTTGGGTAAGGCCTTTGTCAGAAGATCTGCAACCTATAACTCTTTAGGCACTTACTCCAACTTCACGATTCCCTGCTCAATCTTCTCCTTGATAAAATGATACATTATCTCAATGTGCTTTGTCCTTGAGTGATGAACTGGATTTTTTCTAAGATTGATAGAACTTGAGTTATCACACTAGATTCTGATCGGAGACTTCACCTCAACTCCCATATCTTTAAGCTGCTGCATCATCCACAATAATTGTGTGCATGCCTGAGTGGCCGCAATATACTCAGCTTCTGCGGTGCTCAATGAAATGAAATCTTGCTTCTTTCTTAGCCAAGAAATACACAATCCACCAAGATAGAAATCCCCTCCTGATGTTGATTTTCTATCATCCGCTAAACCGGCCCAGTCTGCATCAGTATAACCCAATAACTCTGTCTAGGATTTATCAGTATATGTCATGCCGAAATCCATTGTACCCTGGATATACCGAAGTATTCATTTCATTGTAAGAATGTGGCTTTCTATGGGATTGCCCTGATATCTCGCTGCTTGGGATGTGGCGAAAAAAATATCAGGCCTTGTTGCAGTCAAGTACAACAAACGTCCAATAATTTTCCTATATTCTGTGATATTAACTGCCTTGCCATCTTCATCTTGCGATAATTTCTTCCAGGTGGCAACCGGAGTCTTCATCTCCTTGGAATTTTCCATTCCAAACCTTCTCAGGACCTCCTTGGCATATTTAGATTGAGAAATGAATGTTCCATTCCTTCCTTGTGTCACCTGTAGACCAAGGAAAAATGTTATCTCACCAATCATTGACATTTCCAAATCATTTTTCATGAATTTGTAAAACTGTCTGCACTGAGCTTCATCTGATCCACCAAATATTATGTCATCGACATAAACCAACGCCAGCATCCATTGATTACTGTCATTACTGAAATATAGATTGTAATCAACTCCTCCACGCTAAAAACCAAGCTTCTTCAAGTACGGATCAAGCCTTGAGTACCATGCCCTTGGTGCTTGTTTCAGCCCATACAACGCCTTCTTCAGCCTGAAAACATTGTTCTCATCCTCATGAATGAGAAAACCATCCGGCTGCTCAATATACACTTCCTCTTCTAGAACACCATTTAAGAATGCAGATTTGACATCCATCTGGAACACTTTAAACTTCCATTGCATGGAGATGGCTAGGAATAATCTTATTGTGTCCAACCTTGCAACCGGTGCAAATGTCTCATCAACATCTATTCCTTCGATCTGGGAGTACCCCTTGCACACTAGACTTGCTTTGATCCGAATCACTGTGCCATCTTAATTCATCTTGTTGCGATAGACCCATTTGGTCCCAATGACATTCTTTTCTGCTGGCCTCGAAACAATCTCCCACGTTTGGTTTTTCTCAATATGATCAAGCTCTTCATTCATAGATTGAACCCAGTTTTTATCTTCAGCTGCATCGGAAAAACATTTCGGCTCCACCTGAGATAAAAACGATGTCTGTTGTAATGACTTCATTCTTCGACTCTGAACTGGTGTTGTCTGATCACCAATGATAATATACCTATCAATTTCAGCTCGACTCTTTAGATTCCTTGCAGATATAGACTTGACACTTTCTTGATCATCATCAGTATCTTCTTCTGAGTCAGCCTCTGCAACTTCTACTCCCCCTGTGTTACTTACCTCATCATCACTTTCATCCAGAACCTGTTCACTGGGTCGTTGAGCAGTCTGTTCATTTTCGACTACAGTGACATCATTGCTCTCAACAATTTTTCCCAGCCTCTTGTTGAAGCATTTATATGCTTTGCTTTTCCCTGAATAGCCAAGGAATATCCCTTCATCTCCTCGTGCCTCAAAATTCCTATGATGTTCTTTGTTGAGAATGAAACACTTACTTACAATGATTCAAAAGTATTTCAACGTTGGCTTCATTCCATACTACAGTTCATACGGAGTCTTCCCTTGCTTCAGACATAATAGGGACCTATTTGAAACATATACCGATGTCAAAACTGCTTCCTTCCAAAATTTCTCTGGTAGGTCGTTATCAATAAGCATTGTTCGGGTCATGTTGTTTATGATCCAATTTCTCCTTTCAACAACTCCATTCTGTTGGGGAGTTCCTACTGATGAAACTTGATGCCTTATCCCATGTTTCTCGAGATAGTTTTCAACCTGACTGTTTGTAAATTCCGTATCGTTACCTGTACGAAACATCAGAATTTTCTGCCCAAGCATCTTTTCTGATTCCCTCCTGTACTGCTTTATGCAACTGAACACCTCTGTCTTATGGGTAATGATGAATACCCAGGCCATTAAGCTATAGTCATCAATGAAAAAAACATAGTACCTTTTCCCATCTATAGCTCGTGGTGAGATAGGTCCACATACATCAGCATGCACCAATTTGAGCACTCTCGTTTCTTTTTGTTCCTTTGGCCTGTATGTCTTCCTGATGATCTTCCCTTGTTGACAAGCATCACACGTATGAGTGCGATCACGTGATAGTTTGGGAAGGTCTCTAGTAGCATCACACTTTACCAGATCTTCCATAGATGGTTGACATAGAAGACCAAGTCGCTTATGCCACAGCTGATTTTCTTCTTCTCTGGATTAAAGGCATGAATCTTCTTCCCCACCAACCAAGTAAAGATTCCCCTTTCATTGTTTTACCTATAGAATGACTATTCCATCATTTCCTTTAACAATACCCATCTTCTTAGTAAATAGGATAGAGTGCCTAGAGTCGCATAGTTGACTGATGCTAAGAAAATTATGACTGAGACCCTCTACCACCAAGACATCTGCATGTCTCATTTCTTTGCCCCCAAACTTGGCTTTTCCTGATCCAACAATCTTTAGGCCTTCATCGTTTCCAAATTTGACAACTCCTTCTTTGTCATATTTTATGCCTGTAACCAGATCCTAGTTTCCTGTCATGTGGGATGTGCAACCACTATCAAGGATCCACATACCAGAACGATCTGATGCTTTAAGGGCAATTTCAGCAACTACGGCCTTTTAAATTTTCATCTTCCTGGTCCATACTTTTTCTTTCATACTCGGCATGGATTGAGGCTTCTGTTCTTTCTCAGAGTATGATGGATCAGCTTCATCTTGCAAAACTGCAAATCTGTTCTGATCTTTTAACTCACTTGTCGGTTTACTGATCTGTTGCTTGCGAACATTTTGATTCTGCTTTGGCACATTCTTCTGAATTGTCGGAGTGCAGTACCTAGCCAGGTGTCCAAATCCTCCACACCAAAAACAGTGTCCTTCAAAATATGTTCTGGAAAACCGTTCTCTGTTTGGCTGTCATCTCTGTTCCTGTTCTCTTCGATATCTTTTGGCTATGAACACACATACTGTGAATGTCCCATCTTTCCACAACAATAACACCTGATATAAGGTGCATTCCTTCATGTTACTTCAGCACTATGAGTTTTTCCTTGGGATCTCTGAGCATTCTGATTCTACTGTGTGATCAAATCCACTTTCAATCTCGGGACAGGTGCTTGCGGTCTAACTTCAACTGCCACAAATTTTTGTTTCTGATTAAGCCATGAATCAGCCTAAACTTCTGAGTTCAATTGCTTCTTCTTTCTGGCTGAACTACTAGGCTCTTCTTTCTTTTTTTCAGTCTTCGTAACGACCTGATTTCCAAAGAATGTGTTTGGATTCAAAGGTTTTTCCTGGTCTTTAAATTTTCTCCGCAGACCGATAACTTCCTCTTCAAGCTCTTCAATACGCTTGACGTGATCTTTCACTTTTTGACTCAAGAAATCGATCTCCCTTTTCTGCTCTTCAATATTGAGCTTATGCTCATCATCCTTTTCTGTGCGCTCTGGCCTGGAAGAATTAAGATTTTCAATTTCTTTCTCATGCGCAGACTTCTCTTCTTCCTGTTGTTTCATGTAGAGTTTGGCATCACGTACTATCTTGTTGGCTTTATTTGTTTTTGCTCTCCAAACATCTATCTCTTCAAGAGCTGCTTCTAATTCAGCTTCCATGTCAACTCACCCTTCAATTTCTTCTTCTTCATCATCAGTTTCAGTTTCATTATTTTCTAGAGCACTACTGGCAACAGCCACCATCACATTTTTTCCACGATCTTTGCAGTTTTCTATCTCTTCAAATTCTTCACCCTCAGACTCAGATGAACTGTCTATTTCTTGTGAAAGAAGATTCTTCTTCATAAAGAAATTTCTCTTGAACTTCTTCTTCCCTTTCACATAAGCTGAAGATTTTTTCATGGGAATCTCAACTTCATCTTCATCGCTTTCTTCTTGAAACTTTTTGGGGCTTCTTGCAGCAAGATGACCAACCTTTCCACATCGGAAGCATGCTAGTGGAAGTTTCCCTTTAAACATTCCTTTTCCTCTTTGCAGATTTGAAGAAAGGAACGACATCACCTCATCTGAATCTTCTTCCTCTTGAGAATCTTCAATAGTGAGCCTCTTCATGGCCTTAAATGCCACTTATTTGGATTTCCCCTTTTCCACAGCATCGTTGTCATCATTTCTCATTTCATAAGCAACAAGAGTGCTGTGTAGGTTATCCAATGTCAGCTCTTTCGGATCTTTTTCTTCCAAAACAGAAACGTTCAGATTGAACCGAGGTGGAAGCTTTCTCAAGATGCTCTTTACGATTTTAATGTCTTCGATAATCTCACCAAGACCCAGCATGTCTTCTACCACCGCATTTACCCTGTCCAAGAATGCATCAACAGACTCATTCGGGTTCATTCTCAGATCTTCATACTTGTTCCACAACACTTGCAGCTTTGCCTCTCTGACTTTTGTATCCCCTTCATAAATATTCAAAATCTTTTCCCACATGGCATGGGATGTTTTGCATGAAATCACCTTTTTATATATGGTATTGGAAAGGGATCCCCCTAAGGCATTGATTGCTTTGGAATCAGCATCCATCTCTTTATGCTCAGCTTATGATAATGCACCACTAGTAATATCAGCTGTGATACCATGCATAGCTGCTGAAAACACATCCATTCCCAAAGATCGGAAATAGTGTTGCATTCGATTCTTCCATATATAAAAATTACATCCGTCGAAGATCAGAATCCCTCTATGATTGGTGACCTCCATTTGAGAGAAGAACCACTCTAAACCTTTCACTCTGATAACAATTGTTAAGTCCACAAGGTTGAATACCTTGAGAGGGGGGGTAAATTAGGGTATGACTAATTTAAAATAAACGCCCATTCTGATCTTGTTTCACTGTTAAGCAAAACACTCTTCTCTCTCTTTCCTGTTGCACAAGGTAAACAGAAAGTAAAGCATGCACAGGACACATCAATTTTACTTGGTTCACCACAAAGGGATACGTCCAAGGAGCATACGCTGACAAGTTTCTGGTCGTACCAATTCCACTAAACATCACTAGTTGTGGATTACAATGTTCGGGCTAGATCACTTCTATGCCCAGGCTCACTGCCTTTACAATGTTTAGGGTCAGCTCACTCCTTTCCCAAGGGTCACTCCCTGTTTCTCTCTCTCTGGCTCACTGTTGGTGGAGAGGATCACATTCTTCCTCTTCCGAAGCTCACTGCTCATGGAAGGAATCCACTCACAGTTTATAGACCTATAGGTCTCTTCATTTTCATGAATGAACGCATATTTCTCTATATATAGATGCTCTGTTGAAGTACAACTTTCACCTGTAGATGAATATATCTTTGCACCAAAGGTATCAAGAAATGTACCATCTTCCACGCAGTCCAAAAATAACTACTGTAACAAAACCTTACTTGGCGCGCAAGTCAAACTCGGTGCGCAAGT
This sequence comes from Viscum album, assembly GCA_963277665.1. Classification (NCBI taxonomy): domain Eukaryota; kingdom Viridiplantae; phylum Streptophyta; class Magnoliopsida; order Santalales; family Viscaceae; genus Viscum; species Viscum album. The sequence continues at coordinate 535,178,986 of OY728141.1, read as the reverse complement.
ATCGGCACGCAAGTCACAACGAGCGCGCAATTTCACCTCAGACACTTGTGCGACTCAATCTTCCTCAACTCCAAACTTGCGCGACTCTCTTCCTTTTATGCCCAAACCAATATTGGCACACAACTGCCAACCGACACGCAACTTCTAACACCGGCGCACAACCTCAACTACTGGCGCACAAATTCACCTGCGCGACCCACACTCACCACTTGCACGACCACCAAACCTGCGCGAAAGGAGCTCTGATTTCTCAAAGTGTTGAACTCTGTTCATAATGAGGAGGGGTGGTCCAGTATTTATAGGCAATCTGGCCACCCTGCGCGACGGCGCGCAAGTCACCTGCGCGACCCAGTTTCAGCGCGCAAGTCCCCTGTCATTTTAGACACTTGTGCGACCAACTCCCAAACTTGTGCGAACCTTTTTCCTTAGACATATGTTGATATTATGATCTTGAAAAACATATGGCGCACAAGTTTTCTATACTCCATGTCCTCGGCGTGCAAGTCCTTTTGCCAAAAACAATTTCCATCATTTGCCGATTTTCAGGCCCTAAAATTTGGCAAACACTGGAAAACGGCGCCACCTTGTATCTGTTCTTTTGTACCGCCTCCAGATCATTCATTCCTTTTATCGACGTTCTTGAATAAATCATGGATCATTGACCTCGGCTCTTGAACTCAACATTCCACCATGAAATCCTCTTTTTCAACAAATTTGTATGTCATTGTATTGCTTTGTCAACAATCATTACCCAGATGTCCAATTTGTCAACAAACACAATCACCTCAAAAATGCTTCAATGATACCTTGAGGGATTTTTGCCCAACAAGAGCCTTTTCCGCTCAGAGTTCATCACATCCACCCTTCGTCCAGTGTGCATCCAGGAGATATTACAGTTGCGGCAGGGCAACAAGACAGTAGCCCAGTACGCTGCGAGGTTTACCGATCTCTCGCGCTATTCCACGAACATGGTACAAGACCCATTTTTCAAGGCCCGGACCATTGAACAAGGGATCAGGCGAGAGATCAGAGCTTCGGTTGTTTCTCATAGAATTCCGACACATGTAATGGTTTTAGAGTGAGCCCTCTTAGTGGAGAGTTTCCTTGCTGAGCAGTCTCCAGCAGTAGGACCCACCACTAGCCGGCATGCGGCAGAGTCTTCTACAGCGAGTAGTAGACAGATGATGCAGAGGTCCAAGAGGACTAGACCTACAGGTGGTCGACTGTATGACACCAGATCATTTGTGTGATGCACCCAGGGTGGACAATGACTTACCATGAGCGGACAGTGTTACTCCTGCGGCGGGGTTGGTCACATGGCCGTGACTATCTGACCCGCCATACAGATGACCAGAAGATAAACGAAGGACCTCCAAGACAGAGGCAGAGGTTCGAACGAGGCGGACCGCATGGAGAGGAGACTGTGGCAGGGGAGCTGGCTGTGCAGCTGGAGGTGGACGACGCTTCGAGTTGTTACCACCACCACCACTTCGAGGTCCACCCCAACCGCAGGGAACAGGTGGACATGGAAGAGCACAGCTTTAGGAAGCTGAGGCCTATGATCATGGAGCTACGGGAGCAGATGGACAGGAGCGGGACTTGATCTAGACCTGAAGACTTTTGTTCAAGTTTCTTCTACCTTTGTTGATGTTTGTTTGTAGATACTTTGTATATTTGTACATTGAGCTGCAGTAATAAAAGACACCTTTCATGTGGCGTTTACCTTCATGTCCTCTCTATATGTTGTTACTAAGAGGTTCCGATATAAAAAATCATTTACTTGACCCTCACTTTGAGATACCTATTAGAGGAGACCCAGTGACCACACACTGATGCCAACAGTGTGACTCAAACCTTGGAGGCGAGAGTAACGGTTGGATCTCTTGGTAGTAGCGTCGAGGCCTTACGATGTCATCCTTGGTATGGGTTAGTATCATCCATGTCGGGATTGACTGTATTAGGCGAAGAACGTGGTTCATCCAGGGTATGAGACTGAATTTCTCTTATCGGCAAAGAAGAAATCATAGAAGTACTTGTAGGACCAGAAAGGTCCAAGTCACCAAGAGTGGATGAGGACAGCTCAGAGCCGGCAAAATTCTAGTGCTGACAGGAGGCAGAGACCACTAGAGTTCGAGGATGGTGACCATGTTTCCATATGGGTCTCACCTCGATGTGAGTTATGGAGATGTGGTCGAGGCGACAAGTTGTCACCGAGGTTCAACGGACCTTTCTAGGTCCTCAGTAGGGTTGGCGAGGTGGTTTACCGCTTGACCCACCCACCTCAGTTGCATCAGGTTCATGACGACTTCCATGTATCTCAACTGAGGAGATACGAACTCGACCCTTCGCTTTTCATCGACCATGAGGAGCTGTACTTGGGCAATGGGGTGACCCTCACAAAGGTTCCAGTGGGGATCGAGGAACGACCGGAGTGGATCCTATGAGGATGGTTGATTCCTCGTGTGCACTTTCACTGGTAGTATGAGAACCTCCAGGTGAGCACATGGGAGCGGAAGGCTCAGATGTGTGCTCAGTACCGCTTTTGTATCCCTAGTTTGTGTTAAAGCTTTATGGGGATGTAAATCCCTGATGTGGGAGTAATGTAAAGACCCGGAAATTTCATGGAATTTTTTTTAATTTTCTTTGTGATTTTACGAGTACGCAGTTTCTGACGGCGCCTGATTCTGAGGCCCGGTGTGCCTGGAATCATTTTCCAAAGTTTAGCTCGTGTACATTTAGTTAACAAACAAGAGGGTTTTTCTAACTTTTGAAACGGTGCTCGGAATTGAATTCTGAGGGCACCGATTGAATCGCAGCGCCGGTAATTACTTAGAAACACATTTTCCAGAGTTTTGTTTTCTCAGGTGTGGTTTTTAAATTTTTGGGATAAGTAAAGAATTAAAATAAAAATGGTGCGACCAGTTTTTATTTTACTTAAAGTTGTTTAACCTAAGCATAGTGATTGGAGTGGGAGCCACAATATCCTACCCACTTGGTATGATATTTTTGAGGTGGGGCACACACAATCCCCATCGTTTCTTTTCTTCCTAAATCCCCCCTTTAAGTGGAATTCAACCTTGCATTTTTCTGTTTAAGAAATGCCTCAATTAATTTTGGATGGTTAAAACATTACAATTAATTATTTTTAATTGATTCTTTCATTTTTTGATTTTCAAATGCATGGATTGAGAAATAAAATAAGACAACTCTCGTTTTATTAAAGGTTGTGTTGTGAGAGGCTGGGGAGAATTCGCACAAGTTCTTGAAGTTCTTCCTCCTCGACAAAGAACACGAAGAACACCGACCTCCGACGACGGACGACGATGAGAGACGCCTTCCTCGGAGATCGACGACCCGATGTGCATCACCTCGTTCTTTCTATCCGCATCAAAGGAAGGGAGACACCATTCCTCCGCGACGCAATGATCCGCCTTCTTCTGCAGCGATCAATTTCGCGATGTCCCTTTCCGCGACAACCTCATTCGAAGACTACGCTCGAGGTAGGGGTTGATTAATTTTTGTTTCTGAAAAAAATCATTGTCATTCTTCGTCTTTTAAGCCTCTTATTATGGACTTAATGGGAGGAGGTCGGACAGCATGAACACAGCTGACTCTCCTCCCCCTTTGTTGTTTTGTTCATTGCGGAATGAACAATGGCGGTGCAGTGCAATGGCACCGTGCAGAAACAAAGAAGAACGCGACGAAGAAGCGTGGTTCCGTCACGCCGCGCCGTTGAGGCCGAACGAAACTGCGGCCAGAGTCGGGGCCGCGGAGGTTATTTGAAGACTCCGCTGGTTGATTGTTGTGTGTAGATCGATGGACGACAGCGAAGCGGGCTGTAAAGGCCTTATGAGGTATTCGCAGTGAAGGGCCGGTCCTAGGAGGACCACTGGCGAAAACGACAGCCCAAATGGACCACCGGAGCGCGTCTGGTGGTCCGCGGAAGATCCCGCTGGCGCGCCGCCGAGGAGGGCCACCGCAACTGAAGCCGGGGCAGCAGGCGGCTTGTCCCGTGACCACACAGGACCAAGGGAGACGTGGTGGGGCACCGCATTGTTGGCAGGGAGTGGCCCCCACGCGGGGGTCGTGACTTCTTGCACGGGGGGCAACCGCACCCCCCTGTCCGCTCAGCCGGACAGCCGAGCGGCCACGTGGCCGCGCCAGCGCGGCAAGCCAACCGGTCGGGCCACCCAGGCCGGGCCGCGCCACCGGGTCAGACTGTGCCCTTTTGGGCCAGACCCGGACCCGGTTCGGTCCGACCCAGCGGGTCTCGGGCCGGGTCGGACCAGGCCCGAACCCCTTATTTTTTCGGGCAGTTTCTGTTCAAATGCCCATATCGTGGGCTACGGACCCCCAATCGATGCACCGTTAGTTGCGATGTGATCCTCAGATCGAGACGGTCGTTTCAGTATATTACACTCAAGGTTTCGGATAACTTTTTGTATGGCCGGGTTGGTTAGGATACGAAACCAACCGGGCCCTCGGAGCGGAAATGCTTATATCTCGAGCTCCGGACGTCTGATTGACATGCCGTCGACTCTGTTGGTTTCATCTTGATCAGTCAAAACTTTTGGCATGCTTCGACTGAGTTTTGGATTCAGTTGTATAATGGCCAGGTTGGATTGAACACAAAATCCAACTGGGCCCCTGGAACGGAAAAACTGATAACCTTCAGACCGAACGTCCGTTTGACGAACCATCAGCGGTGTTGGTGATCACGTTGAGAAACGGTCCCTTTGAGAATACCCTATGAGAGTTCGGGGTATAGTCGAGATACGGCTGGGTTGGTTCGCATACGAAACCAACCGGGCCCCTGGGACTTAAATGCTAGTAACTCACAGACCGTGCGTCTGACTGACGCACCGTCTGTTGCATTGAGACCCCTATGACGAGGTGGTCCTTTGAAATACTTCTCTGTGGAACCTTGTGATACTTGGAGTATCGACCAGTAGCTCGTGGAGCGGACCCTCCCGGTGACAATCTAGCATAGTGCAGAGACCTAACATCTGGCTGAGACTTGACGACTGCTGATATATCATCTCATTGAGTTTCGTAGAGCCCAGTAGGGAGTTCATGGTTGTAGCGGTAGACCCATGGAGGAGGAGTGCTTGGTAGTAGCGGTAGACCCGCGGTACTCAACAGAAGGAGTACCTTTAGAGGCTATGAGAGGGAGGGCTTGGTTGTAGCGGCAGAACCACATCAGAGGAGTGCTTGGTTGTAGCGGCAGTCCCGCTGTACTCAACAGAATGAGTACCTCTGGAGCCTATGAGGGGGTGCGCTTGGTTGTAGCAGCAGACCCATGGTGGGAAGCTCTTGGTTGTAGCAGTAGGCCCACAGTACTCGACAGGTGGAGTACTACAGCAGTACAAGGTTAGTGGGGAACGCTTGGTTGTAGCGGCAGGCCACTGTACTTGAATGAGGAGGAGATCGGCGCGCTTGGTTGTAGCGGCAGGCGCACTGTACTCGATAGAGGAGGAGTTCTCCATCAGTCGTGGTTTTGAGCTCATGAATAAAATCCTAGTTGAGCTGAGTCTGTGACATTTGTTTTTACCTCATGATTGATATGGGTCACTTGATATCTTAGGTATATGTATGGGCATATACCAGGGTATTGGTTATCCGTTGATTTCATAAATCTTTTTGTTAGCTCATGATTGAGATAGGTTACTTGAAAACTTGGGTATTTGAATGAGCATATAACTAAGTAGAGTTTATCTATTGAGATCTTCTTTTTGGTTATCCTTGTTGTATTTAGTGATACCTTCAGGGTCTCGGGGTCCCTACTGAGTATCATTATACTCACCCCTACACGGGATATGCCTGCACCTCGTTGTGTTGGTTGCAGACGATGGGAATCATAGACAGAGGCCGAGTGTTTGAGGACTAGACGGTACCCGGAGGTGGTCCTCATGACGAGACACTATCCAGTGGTGGACTTCACGACGAGGCGACACTCGAAAATGGTTGATGGGAAAGAGCGTTGTGGAGGCTATCTGTACCTACCCTTTAGGTAGGATCCGTGGTGGACAATCCAGGAGTTGCGCTATCTGTACCTACCCTTCAGGTAGGATCCGAGGAGGACGACCCCAGAGCTGCTTCCTTTCTTCCATCTGTTGTCTTTGTTGTACTTTCTTTCAGTTATATTTGTACTTTCGATTGGGTTTTTATTCTTGCCCATTTACTTTTCAACACTTCCTTTTTGTACTTAGTGTTTCACTTCCGCTTGTACTCTGTGGTGTTTTGTTACTTTCATAATGGCAATTCCTTCCCAGTTATTTGGATTTACGCCTTTGGTGCTAGTCGCCAGCCCCTGGCCTATGGAAGGCGGGCATGGGGTAGTCACGGTACGGGCATCAAGGATGGGTCATGACATAACTAAAGGCTTCTTAGCACTACTCACTCCATACAAAATCATGGTCTTTTATGGTCAAGGTTGTCAATGGTGTTGTAACTCGACAGAAGTTGGGCCCTAACCTCTCGTAGTAACCTAGTAGACCTGGGAAACTACAAACATCTTCCACATTCTTTGTTTCTTCCCAAGAAACAACTACTTTGACCCCTGATAGGTTCACTGATACTCCCAAATGGGACCCCACGTGTTCAAGGATGTGCACCTCTTTTTCCCAGAACATGCACTTGGAGAGATGGTGGTGTTAGAGGACTTCCAAAACTCTCCTCATATGCTTGGCGTGATACTACTTTGATCTTGAGTGGATCAGGATTTCATCAATAAACACAATTATGAACCAGTCCATATATTCCTAGATAGCATATTTCATGAGCCCCATGAAGATATATGGTGTGTTTGTAATTCCAAATGGCATGACCAAAAACTCAATGTGCCCATATTTGCACTTTAAAGTAGTCTTCAAGATTTCACCCATCTTCATCCTCAACTAATGATATCTCGAATGCAGGTTGATCTTAGAGAACTAACCCACTCCCTTCAAGTGGTCAAAACGTTTTTCTATCCTCGGGAGGGGGTAATGGTTCTAGACTGTCACATGATAAAACCATCAGTAGTCTATACAAAGCCTTAGACTACCATCTGCCTACATTGCGAACATGATTAGAGCACCCCATGGTGACATGATTGGTTAGAAAACCCCCTTCCTCATTAGGGCTTTATCTGAGATCTACAATTTCTGCAACTCAGAAAGAAACATCGGATAGGGAGCCATCGAAATTGGACAGGTATCGTGTTGCAAGTCTACCCCAAAGTCAACCTCACCTTGAGGGGGTAGAGTCTCTCCCTCTCCTTGAAAGACATCCAAGAACTCAAAAATTATCCCCAAAACATCCACCATCTCTATATTCATCGAATCCACCGACAGTTCATTTAATAATGAAATAAGGGGCTCCACTGGCCGACTGTACTCCTAGCAACCCCAGTTTCCAATTAAATTTACATGCTGGCCACCCATATATGAAAACATGACCCTTCTCAGAAAGCAGTTGATAATGGATTACATAGAGAACATCCAGTCGATGACTAAAATTACATCATATGGATTCATCTATAGCAAATGAATTTCCCCAATGAATTTATTTGTCTCCAACATCAGTCTACATCCCTGAAAAACATAAGACAGGTTGGTTTGGCATTCGACTAGCGTACTCAATACTAGAGGCAAAATAAGTCTCTCTATTTCTAGACCCAGATCATTGCCTGTAATAGGTGAAACAGAAGACTGTGAATCTCATGAATCAATAACGGCACAATCAAGAGTACTAAACAAGCTGATTGTACCTTGAACAACCACTAACCCTACTGGAACAGTTACATCTGCAGTTTGAAACTGCCCACACCCAGCTCCTCTTCCCCCCAGCATTCGGCCGCCTCCACAACCATTACCTATTAATGGTCCCTTAGGAAAACCCTAAGGTTGGCCTCCTCCAACAATGTATTCTCTTGGAGGAGCGGGAACTCATTTTCTATATTACTGCTACATAAAAGGGCTGTCTAGAAACTAATGCTGATGAGCTAGGCGCTGAACCTTCCCACCTCCACTATACTACACCCAGTCCATGCACTGATTCTGAATGTGCCCATGATATCAATAGATAATCAAAATTGGTTCTAGGATCGTAATGAAAGGGTTTGGACTGGGAGATTGAAACCAGAACAAATCAGGACAACTCCCTGATGGATGAAACCTAGAAGGACCTGAGGATGGAGGCCTATTACTAACAGCCTTCCCCTTAGATGAGATCAACGTGATCCCCTCTTGTGGAACACCTCCCAGTGTGTGCATCCTCTTCGCTACTTTATCCTTCATTTGAACCTCCAGGTACATATATAGAGTGAAGTGATTAACAGAATACTGAAGTGATGGTCGGAGTGTCCTCTCTAAACATCACGCTCGAGACTCCTCATCCGGAAAGAGGTCTATAGATAAACAAAAGAGATTCATGAAATTGATTCCCAATTCACTCACAGATATGATACCCGGCTGTAGGGAGAGTAACTCTTTCCTCTTCTCATCGTTCATTTTGGAATAGATGAATTCCACCCAGAACTCCCTCTCAATGTCGATCCATGGATCCTCCACCTTCCTCTTCTAACCAAGATAGAGAATCCACCACCGACTTCTCGATCCCCACTTCTTCCTTACATCCAGAGGAACCCAGTACTCTGTCATAGCATGATTAAATCTGAAATATATCACTAGCTCCTCGAGCCATCCCTCAGTCACCATGTCTGAGACATTACTTTTGTACCTACCATAGGTCTAGAGCTAAAAGGCACGAAGCATTTCATCCACTGGTTGTCCCACTCCTCATGATCATCCCTCTTATGATAAGAAAAATCTTCATCTTAGGCCTCGATCTCCCACAATATTCATGTTTTTTGTTTGGTTGTAATATCTCTTAGGTAAACAAGGAAATGCCTATGCCTGAGTGTTGTAGAAGATCTCATTTATATTTTATTTAAACTTTTTTTCATTTTAAACTCTCCAAACAAGTAGAACACACAAGAACACACATCGTGATGATGCATGTACCTTTCTTAGGGTCTCGACCATGTAATCAATGTAGCCTCACTAGGTTGCTCAGTAGGTAAAGAGTCCTTGCATCAGATCACATAGGAGAAAAATCTTGTGTCTTCACCAGTCTTCCCTGGCCTATTTAACGCACCATGATCTCCTAACATTCTTTCCCTACCGTCCTATGCTATTCTCACTATGTTTAACTCTGAAATCTATCTTATATCTCAACATCACCATTGATACCATTTTTTTCACGACCTACATTCTACTTAATGAAGGAAGGTTCTGGGTATTTATTGTCCCTCCCCTCATCTGGGTGAAGGCAATTTGTGACAATAAAATAATTCATGATCTAATTCTACTCTATCAGGTACATGTATATGATTTGGGACTTGAATATCGTCCTCAAAAAAATCTGAAACGTTTGTGCACTTTAGATATGTACGGTGGTATAATAATATGGTTTTCCATTACTCTAATTCATTACAAAATTTCAAAAGAAGAAATATTCCTTTGATTTATTATACTCTTCATATCAAACATTATAACACTCTTCCATGGATATATATTTAAGAATACATGATCCATCTATTTTAATTTTAAATCCTTTATCATATTACATAAATAGATCTATTGTCTAATTTGAGCATAGTTAATTTCATTTTGAATAGTTTTCCAGTTTATTATTTTCTCCTCTAATAGTTATAGGCTTATAATCGCCCTCTCTCCAACATCATCCTAAATATTGAGAGTATGAAATCTATTCTTCTATAAAGCTTCATATATTACCATCATGACACTTGAATGGATGTTATTATTTTATAAAAATTCTACATAAGGTATATATTTATTCCATATACATTAAAAGACATGAGAGTATAAACATTTCCGATGTTTTAATATCCAAATAGTCATTTTTGAGTACCCATAACTTTTAAGATGATTGGTGGATTTCAAATTTATCTCATTGCTCAAATCATCCTGAAGGGTGCCTCAATATTTCTATATAAATTGAGGTTCATGATTAGTTTCAATTTCTAGTTTTATATCATGTGTTCTCCTTACAATAATAATATAGAGTCATCTAAAATATTTTATTGGTAAGACCTTCCTTATAACTATGAGTTGAGGAGACTTGGTGTGGTGATATATATTGACCCATTGATCATTATTAAATCTATGATTACTAGAAATTCCACTAACAAATTCCACTGAAACTTTTTCCAACTTTGAAATAAATATAGGGAGATATCTCATGAATCATTTTATATGATCTCGTTCAGCCTATACCATCTTTCAAACAATTAATCATAAAACATAGTATACAATTTACCACTTCATTATATCATTCTAGTAATTATCTAATAAATCCATGTATTTCTTTATAATAATAAGTTGTATAGAGATGTTTTATGTGTGTTCTTCATATACTAATTCCTTTTTCATCTCAGGTGTGGATAGAACACATAGTCTTCTCAAAATAATTAATACATAATTATTATAGAAAATGTTAATTAATGTATGATCATTCATGTCATTAATTACATTTTGAAACCCCTTATATTCATATTCCATTTTCCTTATCTTTTCTAGTATAGATGGATTTACAATCATTTAGAGAGGGAGTTATGTTTCCCATTACAAAAGTATTATCTACTTCTACATTGCAAACACTTTGAATATAACACCTTTATATTTCCCCAACATGGTAAAAACACTACAGTGTTTCCTATCAAAGGCATTATCGACCGTGTCTTTATTCTTAGGGTGGTAATATATTGAAAAATTATATTCCTTGAGTTGTTATAGACATATCTATTATATCACATTGAGGTCATCCTAGGAGAATTTTTTTTGAAACACTAGTGATTGATATGTATCTTAGATCTCAAACCAATGATATTGTTCCTCCTGATTTTTCAATGAAAGGATAACATATTCAAAATCAAGATCATGATTTTTATTGATATGTTTATGGATCTTCAGTTTCCTTGATCCATATCATTTTTCATAAGGACACAAGAAAATCCTTTATTTTATAAAATACCGCATGTTATAAATCCTCCCATTGATGGTGGTAGATTAATTTTTTGTTATTTAATAGTATCCTCATAGTTCCTCAAAACATGCCGCATATTCCATTGACTATGTTAATTTTACCCATTAAAGTGTCAACACTATTAACATGGCAGATAATGGAAATAAAACTGTACAATTGATTGATTTTAAAACTCAAATCCCTGGAAAATACATAACTCAATTATATTATTTTTGTATGGAGAATTCTTTGTTAGTATTCATTTATAACAGGTCAAAACATATTTCATAATTAGATAAAATATTGAAAGGACAAGTTCCCCAGACCTAAATTCACACTACTGGAATTTCTCATAGAATTATCATTCTTCCAGTGTCTAAAGAATTATTTGAATATGAATCTCATTTTTTCAATAGCATTTTTGTATATCAATATATCATTAAATAATATAGTTAAAAAATCATAAATACAATCCATAAATATTCTATGCATCAGAAACATAATAATATTTGTTTCACAACTCAATCCAAATGGAATTACTAAAAAATCGTAATGTCTATACCACCAATGAAATTAATTATTTGGTATATTATCTTTCTCCACATTTAATAGGGGATAATTTGAGAAAACATTGATTCATGAAACATATATAGCTATATCGTGTTGAAAAAATAAATCATGAATTTGTGGTAGAGATAAATTATAATTTATATTAATATAATTTACTCTATGTAATCAATACAAAACCCCATATAAAAATCCATATTATCCAAAAAATGAGGACTCAAATGTGAAATAATAGGGTTGTTGAATCCCTTATCAATAACATGTTATTATTTTACTTTAGCTACACTAATGTTGTTGGGTACATTGTATAGGTCGTTTTAGATAATTTATGTCTTCTAGGATGTGTTCAATAGAAAACACTACATCATTATCTAGAAAATATATCTTTAATAATTTATGAAAAATAGAAATGAATTAATGTGCAAAAGGTATATCTTCTATTCAATTTTTTCATATCCATCCATAGGCCAAATATTATTTTTACCATTAATGATTTCATTATGGTAGACTACTGTGGGTGGATCCATGTATGACTAAGATAATGATGTCTCCCCTATAAATAAAATGAAATCTGCCCACCAACCCCGACCCCCATTATGAATTATAATACCGATAAATTAGTAAAAATATTAATTATATTTAAAAAAAATTATCCTGAATAATGTTATAGCTATCCATATGATTGGTAATAAAGTTTGCAACTAGGTTGTGTTTATGCGTCATAATGGTAACTGATAGACATACCCTCATTGCAATAATATTTCCATAGGATTCCTCGATTTATAACTCCTTCCACAAGGATCTATATAATGTTTTAATTTAATCAACAAATAATCTAGATATAAAAGAACATGATCGAAAATAAATTAAAGAATTTTGATTCTTTTAGTTTATAAACAATGCACATGGTATCCCATCTTTTTGGAAAATTGTATTTTTAAATTTTAATTTCATAATCTTTTCCCTCCCACTAGGAATCTTCTCTTTTAGATTCCATTGTTTCTCAGGTAATTGTTTTCAATAATTACATATATCATTACAGTTGAAGAATTGAATTTTAGTTCCTTCTTTTTTTTTACGTTGTAGTCATAATCTAGATAGTCTATATCCCCTCCCTTTTATGAAACAGTAGTTACTTTTAAACAAGTATCTTGGTGTGTTTTTCCATAATTTTCACATTTTGGATGTCTCATCTCTCCCTTCATCTTCATTTAAAAATTTACTTTTCCATCGTTCTCAACATTCCTTATATTTTCGTTACTTCCTTTGAAAATTTTGTGCATAGTGATTTGTTTTTCTATATAAATCGTACATTATACTAAACCACCTTCAGATGAAAAATTATGAGAGATATTTTCCTTATATACATTCTAAATAATTAAACTAATGAAATAGTAAATCATACATTATTATTTATAAACAAGGTCCAAAAAAATCCTAAAAAATCTTTTAAAATTATCCTCATACCATGTAATAATCTCATATCCCTTCAACATTAGATTAAGTAATTTTCATTCCATATCATCTCATTGATATTGAGGTAAATATTTCACAAATAAAATCCCCTTGAAAGACTTTAATTCTATGTTTTCTATTGGATCTATTTTTAGATAATTCTGAATATATGACTGCCATTGATCATCATCTCCTATCAGATGATAAATTAACAAGGAACTGTTATCCATTTAATTACGTCCAAAAAAGGAAAATATCTACTCTAAGGACATGATTGATTATTAATCTACAAATATATAGTGGTCTCACTAGATGGTGGTGGTATATGTCTTATGATGTGGTCCAACATTATTATACATTATTTTGGATTATCACATTTCAACACGAGGGAATGCTTTGTCATAACCTGAGTCAAATACACTAATATATCAATAATATAATCTATTTAAGCTACCTAATTATTGATCTTTTATAGAAATAATTATATTCATTGATAAGGGGTGCTGATATGATTTCTCATCCAACTATTATGTGTTATCTCTAAACAATTCCATATACCTAATTGACACCTGACATTATGAATATCGAGTAATTAATATATTCATATTCAAAAAAAAAATTCATCCATAGGGTTTATAATATTTCATTACCAAGTTATTTTCTTCTAAAATATATTTCCCAAGGATCTTACTAACTTCTTTCATTAAAAAGTGCAACACCCCAACTCCAGTAACCTGGTGTTGGTGGTAATTTATCATATTGGAATATGGTGTATGGATTTTCAGCCCAATAAACAAATAGTTTATCATTATTCGGATACTAGATACATATATTATTTTAATATTACATCATACTTACAAAATATAACTTGAGTACTTCTTGAAAGTTTCTTTCTGTTTTTATGTTATACTTGAAATTATTCATATTTCACTTTTTGGTACCATTTGGAAATAGAAATATAACATGGTTGAGTTAAAATTCTCAATACAGTTACAATTATAAATAATTCTATCATAAAAGAAAATGAAATTATAATAGAGTTAATAATAAATAATCATGACATGTAATAAATATAGTTAGTTTGAAAAAATCCTGGATTAATAGTAATTAATATAATTACATGGATAACTATCACAAAATTTATGGTGGTAAAATTCATAATTTTTTACCTCTTGATGTTTCTCATCAAGTGCTTTGATTTTTTTTAAATTTTTTATCATGATAGAATCCAAGAAATCATTCTTTCATTATATAGGAATTCTCTAATTACTAAAAATCTTTGTCTCATTAGACCTAAAAATGCTTCATGCAGTAATATAATCTTAAGACCCACCCATCGCTTCTTTAAGTTCATTGTATTCAAAATATTCAAAATATGAGTAGTTACCATTACTTTATAAACATACTTATTTTAAAAATAATTTAAGGGAGGTAAAAAAATTCCCCATGTCAATAAAAGGGAAAACATGAACATAACATATACTGATTATGAAGGTGGATGGTTAAAAATTAGATATTATCATAATCCTAATGTAACCTCAACCATAACCATAGATGAGTAAAAAATATAAATATATATAGAAGTAGAATATTTATGGATTATAAAAAATTTCACTTTTAAATGGAATTACGAGGATTTTTTGGTGAATATACATCCATAGGAAAATTAATGATGCAACAGAATTCACCCTTATTAAATAAATATAGACAAGGTAGTGGAAAGTGGTACATACATAGTGTTTAATTATCAATAAAATATTCTAATAATTTAATATGATAGGATACTATATAAATTTTAGGAAAATCCTTTATTTGGGTTTGTAAAAATTTTATATTATCCATAACATATCCCCTCGAAAGTTTTTAGCTAGGTGTGTAGTCTTAGGATCATTGATTGTGCAATGAGTGACGTTTCAGTTGATACTACACCAATATTTTCATATTTTATTACCAATTTTTGAATTAGTAACATTATTGTACCCACGTTATAGTATCCAGATTGGGATATAATAACTAGGAAACAATGCACACTTTTTCTCTACAAAAACATTTGAATCCTATAATGGAAAATATTGTGTTTTATTACAATTTTTTATACATCTTTAGTAAATAAGATATGATGGGTGGAAAATGATAGATAGTCTAATTAATATTAAATTCAACTATATTATTACAAAAACAAATTCATTTAAATTTTACAAAAAATTAAACTTGTATTTAATACATATCTTGGATCAATGAATCAACGTTGCGATGAAAAAACATTCAAATGTAAAAAAATTTATTCAACACCCAATGAAGGATGTGAATTTAAATGAATAATTAAATACTATGAATAATTATACTCTCATGATAAAAAATATAAAAAATCAAGAAGATACTCAATCTTAAAGAAAACATGATGTATAATAAGACATTTCACTCTGGGGGATAATTTGAAATAATAATTCATTACTATGTTTCACCACTTAGTTGAAAACAATCTGAGCTATTGGGAACATAAAAGATATATTAATATTCTACATCAAAACATTATTCATATATATATATACCCTTTTAATAACTTCATTTATAATTATTCTCTATATGTATATTTTTTAGTTCATATCTATTATCAAAATTTTGAGTGTGTAATCTAGATCATTTTGAACAACATTCATAATAGAGATGTTGTTCATCAAATTTATCCCAAGTATCAGCATTAATCGATATTTAAAGGTACTAAAATAGATTAAAAATACTGATTTATAATTCTCATTTCTCCTTCCATTATTATTCTACTTATTTTTCAAACAAATGTAATCATTTTAAACAACTTTCATAAATTTTAGTGATACAAGATGACATTTCAATATTGAGATAACTAATAAATATTATTTTTATGAACCATAAAACAATATTAATTTCAGATTAAATTATATTATTTTTATTATTTATGAACCCATATTAATACATTATAGTGTTTCATAAAAATTTCCATATAGATGGTTAGTCCAACTAAAACAAGAACATACCCTAATTTAATGGGTGAGTAAGGTTAGAACTTAATACTTTTTAAATAAAAAAATTATAAATTAGGATTAATGATATTACATATATTTTTTAGTTCCTTAAATTATCTATTATTTATTTTGGATAAATAATTAAAATTAATATGAAAAATGATACAATGTCACTTTATAAAGATGGTAGTCTGTACAATACATGTTATATTTTCATTTTTATAGGTGGATGGAAAGGAATGAATAATTTTATATACATTAATATAAATATATATAAATATTTTAATGATACTATATTAAAAATATAAATATATTTATGATAGGTTTGACTATGAATGAATTAGAATAAAATGGTTGAGATTATGTAATTCTCCCTTTTGACCTTTGAGCATTCTCTTAAATGTCTCCTTTAAAATGAAGGGAATATGTTTAATAATTGTTATAGTATAATTATTAAAATGATAGTTGATTCGTTGTAGGTAATAAGGTAAATTTTTTAGGAATAGATTTGGTGTAATGGGTGTTTCATGAAGGGATATAAGTGTCTCCTTTTATATGTGACAAAATGGGATCATTGGTGAACACCCATTACTTTTCAATAATGGAATGAAGCTATTCTGGGGTAGATGCATTCAAAAGTTATGTGTAATGAATTTTCTGGTTATATAAGGACATTTAATCGCATGAATATAATTTAAACAATATATTAATACATTTTTCAAGAGATTTAACATTATGTTTTTTCATTTTTCTAAAATTTATGATTTAGCCTAGGTAACTAGTTTTTAAACTTTTAGTATATATTCTACCTAAAATATAAATTAACCATTATTAATAAATTTTAGTGTAATGAACCTAAATATGTTATCTATTTAATAAAATTCAATTTATACATATCAATAAATTATTTTTTAATTAAAACCTATAATATATAGGGAAATTGTTTTTCAGAAAAATGTATTTTTAACCATTATGTGTTAATAATATTATTTATTATTGATTACCAATTGAATTAGTAACTAAATATTTATAATTTGTATTAAATATTATATTAATTTTATTTTGGATAAATTATTAATTTATTTTACTAGAAAAAAACTACATTATATTAATTAATAAATTCATTGAAATTATCTGTTTTTCTATTACCATGTACATTAAGAATAAACATAGTAATCATACTTTTATGGCCAAAATATAAAATAAGATTACTAAATAATGTAATTATTTCGATCTAAAATAGAACACTCATTTTAATTAAGTTAAATTTTCTAATTTATTATGTCATATTTTTTATAAATTCAAATAAATATAGTTTTTAGAGAAAAAATTAATTATGTTTCCAAAACATTAAAGATGTGTTTAATAAATTCTGCATTGTTATTTTAAATGACTCATATTAATTGTTATTATATAGATATATATGTGTCTCATTAAAATTTATGTTATTCATATATTATTATAATTGCATGAATGAAATCTATATATATACTAATCTTAGATATTTTACACTGCCACATGTCTATACACTTCACTTCCACGTATATTATTTCTTACGTGCCAATCCTCCGTATCTCCACATCGTGCCTCCCCGCAGATTTTATTTTTCCCCTCTGCCTTCAACATTCACTCCTGCTGATAAACGTATGGGTCTAGATCTACCGATTCTACGTTCTACCTCTGTAGCCGTCCTCACGGTCAGATTCTACCAGCCATCTATCACCTTT
The DNA here is from genome assembly GCA_963277665.1 of Viscum album. Lineage (NCBI taxonomy): Eukaryota > Viridiplantae > Streptophyta > Magnoliopsida > Santalales > Viscaceae > Viscum > Viscum album. The sequence goes on along the minus strand of OY728141.1, from coordinate 535,161,207 downwards.
CACCACCTCCCGATTTCGACTTCAATTTCCACGCATCTCGCCACTGACCACCTTCTCCAGAAATCGATTTCACTATCGACGTTTTCTGCCTTTCCCGGTTGCGGTCCTATCAAATATATTGCCGACCTAGGGTTCCCGTTGACTCGCCAACCGGTCTTCATTTACCTCTACATGGTATCTCTTCTTTTCTCCACCTCCATATCCCTCGCTCGCTAAGTTTATCGTGCATCACGACCTATAACCCTCGCATCCATCATCCTGGATTTCCTGGTCAACCCAAATTTAGTCGTCCTCCATCTTTGTGATCTGCCTTCTTCTGGTTTGTACTCTCACCTCAGTCGACCTCGTACCTCGGTCACTTACAACTCTCGGTTTTATTGCATCCGCCATTTTTCAAGTGTCCCAGGGTTTTGCCTCCATCTTCTCATCTATTCCACCTTCTTCTACCGAACAGCTCCGCCCAACTATGATTATCGGTATCTTTCTTACTCCACTACAGTGAAATCGGCCCAATCTCATATACCTTCAAAAATTATGACTGTCTATCCACTTCTATCCATCCCCCCACCATAATTTTTGGCTCTCAATTTCTTTCAACTCCTCCTAGTTTCCCCGTAAATCCATACTCACCTCCTGCTAGGGGTATTTGTCTTCTTCTACTAATGTTTGTCCGGAGCTTCCCCTAAGTTGCATTAGTACATCAAAAACATGTTAGAATCCAGATTTCCCCTCCAACAATATATGTATCCCTACCTCATGAGATATTACGTCTTGGTCCCTGTATCCCTCAAATCCACTAACTATTCTCCACACTCATCCACTTCTACAAACTCTTTTAGACTCCTAACATCATTAGCGACTCCATTGAGGTACACATTGGTGGTAACTCTATGGTCTATGATTTGTTTGTATCAATTGTAATTATCATTTTTTATCCAATTTTACTTTGTAAATAGTTAATTTGATATGATTTCTCAACGAATTTTCAAAAAATTAACTTTCCTATATACTATGTTTGATTTCAGTTGATGATATTAGTCTTCTAGCTGGTATGTTTTAGTGTTTTTCCCATTGTCTTAATTTATCATTCATATTCTATATTTTTCTCTATTTCTGGCTGAATTTATGTAATTTTCATTGCACTGTTTTCTATTATAGAAGTCTATTTATGTGATTTTTCTATTTTGTTCCAGAAATTATTCATCAAAACCTATTCAAACAAAGCTTCTAAAATAGAATGCAATATTAATGATTTCACATTTCAGTTATTGGGGCTCCAATAAGATCATTCTGACACCATAACAATAATACTACCTTTATTTGATGACACTATCTGTGCAAAAGGTGTTCTGTCACTATTTCATGAAAAATATACATTTTATTCATAAGTTAATATTTCCAGTTTTAGTTGATTAAGTTCTATTTGTTTTCTCTGTGTATGTGAATACCAAAATATGAATTGGATATATGGTTTATTACCTACATTCCAGCAGATTCCATTAAAAATTTATATAAACCAGAACGTGAGCCAAATTTTATTCATTAGTACCTGAATCTGAAGTTCATTGGGAGTCATATGTAAACCATTTAATCTTAAATTCCATCATACAAATACCATTGTAAATTTCACTGAATCTTTTTAAATGGTTTATTTCATTGTACTGTTAATGTATTTTTCATTATATTCTAAATATATAATTTCACCTCAACATTATTGATTTTTTATGATTTTACTGGACATTATCACAGAAATTGTCCCGAGGAATTAACAAGATTTTCAGTGGAGGCTACCAGGGAAACAACTAGAAATAGGCTTTTAGATATGTATTAATCATTACATGATTTTTTCTTTAATTTAATTTTATTATTATTTCCCTAAAGTACATGTTATTATTTTCTAAAAATACCATTTCACATTAATATTATTGATTTTTTTATTCCTTTTAATTACTTTTTTATGAAAATTTCACCATAAATTTATAGGAGTAAATACTACTAAGGAAACATCTACAAACATGTTTTCATATATGTATTGATTATTATGTGATTTTGTTTACTGAATTATGATTCATTCACTACCTTTGAAATGGGTTATGAAGAAATGAAGAAATTTGTGTTGGCTGTCACAAAACTCAATTCTTCCCTTCCCAGTGTAGAAACATCAATTTTTCACAATAACGGGGGCTGCAGAATATGGAATTAAGCATCGAGTTATTGTTTTCATAGCAGTTTCTTTATTCCTCAGTGATTTATTCTTCTTTTAATTTTATATTTCATAGATTTACATGGATATTCTCCTGAGGTATTTTTTTCATAACACTGGCTTTATTTCCCAGTGATTTATTCTTCTTTCATTTTTATGTATTATGAAGTGGTTGCTGAATATCTATCTACATGAAGTGATGGGAGCCCTTCACTGAACATGATGTTGGCTACACCTACTACCATTAATTTAGCATGGCCCCTCTACATCCATGGATTCACCTTCTTTGATCATGAAAAGCCTCTGAATGCTACATCAAATAGGATTATTTTCCTCCCATACTGTACACCAATACAAGATATTTCAAAATATTAGTACTTCCAAAATATTTCAATTAGTTCCCATTTTGAATATTGTTATGCACCTTATATTTATTCATGAAAAAAAATATTCATGAAATGGTTGGAGATTCAATAGATAATTAATGTTTCAAGAGTTACTAATATGTTTATTCCCTATTGATTTATTATTCTTTCATTTTATAGTATTATGAAGTGGTTGTTGAATATCTATCAACAAGAAGTGACTAGAGCCCTTCACTGAACATGATGTTGGCTACACCTACAACCATTAATGTAGCATGGAGCATCCACATCCATAGCATCACCTTCATTGATCATGAAAATCTTTTGAATATTACTTCAAATAGGATTAGTTTCCTCTCATACTGTACACCAATATAGGAGATTTCAAATAAATTAGCAGTTGCAAAATCTTTCAATTACTTCACATTTTTAATATTGCCATGCGCCTCATGTTTATTCATGAAAAATTAATCATGAAATGGTTTAGGATTCAATTGATAATTACAGTTCATAGAGTTTCTATATGATGATATTTTCTACTAATCATGCATTCAATATTTGTCTTATTGTTTTAGAGTACCTATAATTGGAAATTCATTGGATAGATTTAATATATGGCAGGTTATGTTCGAAACGAGCTGAATTGAAATTAAGGTTACATTAAAATAGCTGAATGGTTTGGTTTCTTTAATTTTGGGGAAGATTTTTCTTATCTCGGTTTGCATGGTGGTGAGATTTTTCAAGAATAAAAGAGGCTGAAATTCAAGCTATTGTGTATGTTTTATACCAAAACATTTAGTCTATATTTCTATCCTGCTTTGACTGGAGATCCCTTCACTAAACATGATGTTGGCTACACCTACAACCATTAATGTAGCATGGCGCCTCCACATCCATGGCTTCACATGCTATGATCACTAAAAACCTTTGAATCTTACATCAAATAGGATTAGTTTCCTTTCATACTCTACAACAATATAGAAGATTTCAAATATATTATTAGTTCCAAAATAATTCAATTAGTTTACATTTTTAATATTGTTATGCCCCTTCTATTTATTCTATTTATTCATGGAAAAAATGATCATGTAATGGTTGAAGATTCAATAGATAATCAAGGATTCTAGAGTTACTATATGATTATATTTTCTACTAACAATGCATTCAATATTTTTCTTGGTGTTTTAGCGCCCCTATAATTACAAATGCTTCGATTATCTCTAATATTTGGATGTTTATGTTCGAAACAAGCATAAATGAAATTAAGGTAACATGAAAATGGATGAATGGTTTGTTTTCTCAATTTTCAGGAACATTTTGGTCGTCTCTATTTGCATGGTGGTGGGCTTTTTCAAGAATAACAGATGCTAAAATTGGTGCTATTGTGTATATTTTATATCTAAAAATGTTATCTATATTTATAACCTACATCATATTAATTATTTATCTAGATTTTCATTATGATGAATACTATTTTGTAGGAGATAAAGTCTCATCCACCTGGATATCTTCAAAACTATTCCATTCTTTACACACCCACAGGATGTTACTAAAAGGGGATTTGAGTTGGTGGAGGGAAAATGTATGTTTATTTTTAAATTTAATGAAATTGTATTCATTTTTTAAATTCATTAAACTATTAATTATAAAATTTTATTTGTTTAATTATAATATGAATATGTTTTATTGATTTCCAAACTTTCTTTAGGGGAACACTGCAGTTTATATTTTTTTTTCAAATAATGAGTTTAAAATCAGGCACTGATGGAGTAAGTGCCCAACTTATGTATATAATAACTCCTGACCATCTAAATTGTTTCTAATTAGGGCTGAAATAGAATTTAATGCTTTCATTTCATCTTCAATAGAATTGTAAATCACTGTTTCTATTAGACTTGTCAGGGACCCCAGTTCCAGGATCTTCTTGAATAACATTGGGTTGTTTTACAACGTTTCCCAAGAACTCATGCTGTAATTCTTCTCATATACAAGTTAGGGCTACTTGGATCATGAATAAGTGCACAAAGTCCGGAAAGCGTACTAATTTCATTAGCAGAGTCTTTAGGTTCATCTAGTATAAGTAGTTATAATAGTATGCATTCTATTCACTCATGACTATGGGATTTTCATACACATATTCATTAATAAAAATGTTTTACTTCCATGTGAAAAAATAAATTTTATATTATTCATTAATAATAATCTTTTGTGTTGTTCAATTATTTATTCTAATAGGTTTTATTCTCTTGTTGGACAGGTTAAAAGATTTGAGGGAAAGGTATTAATTTAAAAGTCCATTTTTCATATTCATTTTATGCATGATACACTGTTAGATACCCTATGTAATGTGAAACCAGCATTCCATTTTTCTCATTTTAACAACCCATTATTGAATGCATGGTCTTAATCTATATATAATCTTTGGGTTATGACTATTCTCTATACTATTTAGATTCACACTGAATATACTGTATATGAATATATCATATCGACCACATCCATTATCTATAACCGTTATATAGATTATTTTTCTCTTGAAATTATTTTTTTGGGTCTTCTGTAAATTATCCTTTGCATGAGCTAGATCTTTGTGATGGGTTTGGCTTATGCTTCTGACTTTTATTTCCTGTACCATTGAAAATTCCTTTGTTTCTATTCGTATTTCATGTGTGCAGCTAACCAGAGGAGATGCATTTGTTTTTTTCGGAACAACAAAACATATTGAGGTGATGTTTTTGAGATGATAGCAGGGAAACAAATGAAACGCCACTTTTCAATGATGTGGAGTTACTGAATATACTTTAAATTCCACCACAATATTGTCCACCAATATCTCTCTATCCATCTAAAAGTGATTATTTTTAGTGCTTCTTGACGACTCAATAGAGAGTACATATAATATTTGACATTGAAACTTTATGTATCTAACTAATTTCATATTTATATATTATTATCCAACTGTTTTGCATCAGTAGTTTGTGTATTGTTGGCATGCATTTTATAAATTCTTGTAATTTCACCATGAAATGCACTTCAGTGGCCGCATATACAGCTGTATGCATATTTTTTTAGGTAATTCATTATATCTATAGAATAATGACTCATTCATATTTATTACATTATAAATAAGACATAACATTATAGTATGCAACATGTGGGTGTTTCACTATTCTTTAATTTACATATTTTTATAGTATACAACAATATTATTTAGAAAAAAATTTTTATTCTAAGTGAGTTTATTTACAGAAAGGCGTATTTATTCACATTATATGATAAAAAGTTGTATGTATACAATCACATTGTTTCATTAATTTGTAATGACATGTATATATACATTATGTATTCTATAGTCATGCATGTGTATATATTCATTGAATATACATTCAAATTGCATTCAAGACATCTAAAATTATTAACATTTATTTCTTAATATTATTTATTCACATACCTATATTTACAATATATAGGATACTGTTTTCTCAATTTCTTCAGAATAATAATCATTAACTGACTTATATGATTAACTAGGATAAATAAATTTACTTTCAACTGCATTACGAGTTTTCAGTTATATAGAAAACATCATATGCATTATCATGTTTCAATTACATAAAAAATAATTGTGACATGACTACTGTATACAATCCTGTAATCAATTATTTTCATTATGAATTACCATGAGAAACTTCTATAGATTATAAGTTCATTCCTGTGTGCATATATTTTCCAGAAATTCATATTGGAAAAAATCCAAAATTATGGGTAATTAAATGATCATGTCATGAAAATGCATGGGTTGGGTACTAAATATAGATATAAAACCCATGAATGTTGAAATTTATTGATGAAACAACCAGATTCAATTTTTATTTATTTATTTTTTTGATTCAATTAAATGTTTTCAAGTATTATGAAGTGGTTTTTAAATCTCTTTCTTCCTCTATTTATTTTATTAAATTGCATCTTCTATTTTATCTTTTTCTCTAAAATCTATGTCCCCCATTCCATATTGCTCCATATATATGATGAATAGTTTAACTCTGTTTTCTTTTTTCCTAAATATACCACTCATTCAATTTATTATTATTTCAGTTATTTTCACATTTCTCAATTTTATTATTACAACCACAGTCTTATCTATGATTTATCTGTCACTTTTTATTTAAGTGCCTGAATTACTGTTATTGTGATCAAAATTGACAATGATTTCAAATATTCTTTCTAAAAATTTAAAAATTCATATTCTTTTACTCTTATTTTTTTGTCAACAATTTGAATGATGTCTTCATATTCTATGCACTCCTATTCCATTAATATACACTATTACATTCTAATTAAAATTTATTCAACATTACCTCTTCTCAACTTTTAGAAATATTAATCTCTTATTAAAAGAAAGACCATTAATCGAATACGCCATGAAATAGCACATGCGAGTACTAGTAATATTAAAAAGTAAAGTATTTTATGAAATTATTACTAAATGATGTGAAATTGTTATTTTTATCCCTTGATGGTGTACAATTAAATATGATTTTAAATGTGGTTTTCTAAATTATATTTTTATAATAATTAAATGCATCAACCCATTAAATTTTTATGTGCAAAAAATTAATACTAATAATTTATATATTGGGATAGATATCATGAATTTTTATCCTATTTGTGAGAGATAGATAATTAAAAATTTTCAACACACCCACAAACATATTTTACAATTGGTTCAAATATCTACCAATTAGACAGATTAGAATTAAATTCATAATAACATTTATGAAATCCAATATCATTATAGGATTTAGAGTCCCTAATAATATCATCACACATAATGGAATAAACAAAGATAGATATTTAAAGATGATGTGCTCAAAATAATAAAAAACTTATTCCAATCACTCTCCCTAAAATCATGAATCTCAATACACAAATATATAGGCATTTGAAAAGATAACATTATATATATAAAAAACGTGGTTGATAAAGATAGTAAGATTTTTTCAAAGAGAAAAACACATTTCTTTTTTGGTTTATCATATTAATACATGTAACTCTACCAATGAAACTCTATAATCACTTTCTTATGGGATAAAAATCTATATTCCATATTATGGTTAAATTATCATCACTCCAGGTACTCATTTATATCATATTAATAGATATTATATGTTCCAAAAAAATTGGATGTGTTGAAAAATTATAATGAAAATATTCTACACGATCTATATAGTATTGTGGTTCACCAAATTTCATGAACCAAACAATTCATAATAAGGATAACATATTCTATCTTTTTCAGGGATAACTTGGGTTTTCTATTATGGGACTAATGATACAATGGAAAACTCATCATAAATTAGATCTAAAATGGTACATATCATACATCATATTTAATGTCTACAGTAATAGGGTATACACTCTAATAAATATTAATTAGGAGCTCACACTACCTATATTGAATTTATGTTTTGATAAGAAGAAAAATCAATATTTTTATTGATAGCAATACAAATCTTTATTATATGATTTAAACTATATATTACATCATCCTTGATTCACAGAATTTAAACTGTAGGATATTTTTCAGACCTGTGAGATGTTGTTGGATGTAAGTTCTCTATATGGTGGATGTTTCACAAATGATGATATTATTGATTTAATTGAAATTATGTATATGTGGTTTGTGGAATTGGTGTTATTTTATTTTGAAAATAAATATAAATATTTTAACCACATTTAAAAATAAATAAATTTTGTTTATTTTAAATAATGTGCTATAAATTAAGGTTTATGGACGTAATTAAGAGACATTTTGAACTAAATTAATTTATACACATTTATTATATATTAAATGGATATTTATATTACAACCTAAAGCTAGAATATGATAAAAGTTAGAGTGATATTGATTTTATGAGATATAAAAAAATATTAAAAAAATAGTTTTTGTCACCCCATGATTTGGTTTCATGACTTGAATATTCTTGAGAATGTATTTATTGACTTGAATATCACATCATAATGTGGGTGACTTTAGTTTTTCTGATAATTTTGTCCCAGATAAATGATTAATTTTTTAGGAAAATGATTATGTTCTATATTCATTTCTCACTCAAAATCACATGCATACATGATTTATTATTTCTTTGGTTTTTTATTGATATTAAAATTTTATACTGGTTCTGATTTTCTATGTCAGTATTTCTCATATCATTGTCAAATATTAATTATATATCAAATTAATGTTTATTTTCATTGTGAATTTTTTGGAGTTTACACCATAATGAGAGGGTTAATTCCACATTTCCCCTTGATGTACAGAAGTTATAGTTAGTTTTTTATATTGTTAAGGTGTTGTGATGGAAGTTATATAACAATGATTTTATATTTGGATTCACATCACCATATTCATTCTCACATCATATTTTTTTCAATTAGATTATTTTTTCTGATATTTCATTATATGAAAATAATATTCTTCTAAAACATTATCCATATCATACATTAAATATATAAATGGTTAATAATAAATCTAAATTTAATCAACGACACAAATTAACTTTTGAGGAATTAAATAATATTTTTTAGTGATTGAACTTAAAATTTTAGGTTCCAATGAAATTGGATAATTACTGTTGAGTGTGTGAAAGAGGGAGAGATAAGGTGACAAGTGTGTTACATGAATTTTTAATTAAGTAACAGATTAAAAGATAATAGTATGAAACTCATTTGAATGAATAATATTTTATGATCTTTATCATCTCATATAGTAATATTTAAATTCCTAGATCTAATTACAGGGGACTCTCTTGAAGGATATAAATGCCACTTTCATATGTCATATTATTTTATAATAACATTTTTAATTGAATTTATTATAATTATATTTAATCTATTATTCCTCGATAATAATTTAATATTGTGTTTTTTAATTGAAGATTGTTTTCATTACCTGTTTTATGACAAGTATAGCGTGTCAATAAAAGAACTGATTGTAGTCTTAGTCGATATCAAATTTTTTGTTTCCCATGATAGTTGAATAATTATCCTGGTTTATCTATTTAATTAATAAAATTTTCCACTTATGTCATCCGTCCACTTCTATAAGAAGAGTAGGGACATTCCATGTTCTTGTATATGCCCCACTCTAGGGTGTTAATCACTTTCACTATCAGAAAATCCCACAGTTTTCCCAATAGGGTCATTTTTCAAAAAGTACCTTCCTATGTGGATGAGACCCCAATTATATCACATTATCATTTGAAATTAATTAAATCTTCTAAAAATATCCATTTCTCACTAGTAACCCAATTAATTCAAAAAATCTTTAATTGATATATTAAATAGTTTTATTAACTCTACATAGGATTTGAAAGACCATGCATTTGTTAAACTACTGGGTATCTGTCACATTCTAATACTCTTCATTGTGATGTATGGAATATCCAAAACCAAGTATAATAATAAGTTCCTATTTATGGTTACTATTCCTTCCTACTACAATACATTTATATATGCTACATTAATCGAGATTCTCCAACATTAGAAATTTAGGTAGAATTACCATGCTTATGCCTTATATTTAAAAACTATTTGATTTTTAAAATGGTTGAAATTTTTGTTGAAATATTAAATTATATGAATATAGATCCAATATGTTATTCCACACAATTGATAAAGATATATACATAGAAGTTGATATTTCTTGACCATTGAGTGAATTTTTATGTTTTGACTTTGGTGTGGAAATTCAATGTTCTAAACTAGTGCATTTAGAAATCTAGTGCGAAATTTGGATATCGCATATTTATATGGTGAATATTCAGAAATTATAGCATAGTGGTATTAAAAATAATCATACACTATTCATAAATAGTTTATATAAGGCTCCTAAATCATTTTGTTATGATATCTAGAATAATATGATTTATTCTTTTTAGGTTGATTTGTTTTCCACCACATTGAAGAAATAAACTTTTATGGGGGTGATTGAAACCTATGATTATTACTATATGTATTCTATCCTATGAAAATATATTTTTCTTAATAGGGAACATCGGTTTCTATAAATCAAGAGGTTATTTATCAGATAAACTGGATGCAACACAGATTATGTTGGGTTAATCTATATTGTTGGGCTCACCTGAATCTAATCCAATAATATGGACCATTATTCAGTTTATATGAGTTAGTTGTTTCACGACCCTTCCCCCAGGGCCCATTCCGTGACTACCCCAAGCGTTCCATCCAAAGGCCAGGGGCAGGTGACTAGCACTGAAAGTGTATTCCCTATAACTGGGAAGGCATTTTCTTTATAACTTATAAGCATGATCAACTAAGCACATAACAAGATAAGAACTCAAGTAAACATAATAGTAATTAGAGTAAGTGAAGTATGTAAAATGGGACAGAATACAAGCCCAACTAGAAAGTACAAGGTAAACTGGAATGTACAAGATAACTGATAGGTGAAAAGCAACTCCTGTATCATTCACCACGGATCCTACCTGAAGGGTGGGTACAGATCACGATTGGTCATCTCTGTTGTTCGCCTTGCCAAACATCCACCTCCATGATACCTCCAATCCGGGTACCCACATCCTTAGTCAGCGTTGTCTATTGTTTTCACCAAACACAACAAAGTGCTGGCATAGTCTATGTTAGGTTGAGTTTAACGGTACTCAGTAGGGACCCCGAGATCCTCAATGTCTCACAAAGTCCTCAAAGTATACACCACAAAGGAATGAAACAACTGATAACCCTACTTCAGTATATGCCCATTCAAATTCATATTTTATCATGTAAATCCATCTCAATCATGAGGAAAACACATAGTCCAACTCTAAAGACCTAAGCTCAACTCTTCCACAAAGTAAGAAATACCATGAAGGAAAGTACGACACTGGTACGCCACATAGAAAAATACCACCAAGGTATCACCATGAATGAAAGTACCACACAGGTATAGACTCATATCACACTAGGTATAAAATAATTATAGTAGTAGAGCTGATTAGATACAACTACTAAATAATCTTAATCTATTAAGAAGCAGACCCACAAAGGTTCTCTATGTGCTGACCCACACATGATCGCTCTGTGCTCACCCGCATAGGATCGCTCGGTGCTGACCCACATAGGATCGATAGGTGCTAACCCACACAAGATTTCTCAGTGCTGACCCACATGTAATTTCTCATTGCTGACCCACACTGGATCCCTCGGTACTAACCCACACCAGATCACTCTACATTCTTCATGTCACATCCTGCTACTGGGTTCCCGCACTAAGCATGGTCATCTCCGCGAGGGTCCCCTCCACAATACACTGGTCTATACAACAACTTCCATGATTTTTCAAAAAGTCGTATCTTAATGGACCGCCACTTTATAGGGGTCTCAACACATTAGACGGTGCATCAATTGGATGCCCGATCTGGGAGTAATTATCCTTTTAGCCATGAGGGCCCGGTTGGATTCATGCTCGATCCAACCTAACAATATTAAAAATTTATCCAAATCTCTAGTGGGGTATACTCAAAGGGACTACCTCTTTACAAGGTTTCCAATTTCACTGACGGTTTTTCAAATGGACGTTCGGTGCCAAAGTTATGGACAAAAAAGCATAAATGGGTCGTAGTGGGTCCAGGTCCGGTCTGACCCAGTCCGACTGACCCGGATCGGTGGCGCAGAGGCCGCGGGGTCGCGAGGGAGGCGAAGCTACGGGTCAGGGCGGCGGGGCCACAAACAGTAGAGCTGTAGGGCGAAGGAGCAGCGTGGGGGCACAGCTTGGCCGCGGGCGGCGAGGCCGTGGGGCGGCGTGGGGTGCTGCGGACTGCGGAGCCATAGGGCAGGGGAACCGCAAGGCGGGGCGGCGGGACTATGGGCGGCGTGGTCACGGGGCGGCGTGAGATGCCGCAGGGAGGCAAAGTCGCGGGGCGGCGGGCCGGGGCCACAGACAGCGGGGTTACGGGGTGGCATGGGGTGTCGCGGGCCGCGAGGCCATGGGGCGGCAGAGTCGCTGATGGCGCGAGGGCGTGGGGTGGGGCAGGCCGAAGATGGCGGAGGCCGCGGTCAGGGGTGGCCGCGGGGTGGTGTCGTTGTCTTTTTCGCGGCCGGTGGTGGTGCCAGCTTCCATTCTCGCATTCCACCAGTGACAAACGCCGACACCAGTCGCCGTCACGATCACGAAGAACACACAAAAGAAGAACAACAGAGGGGTCAGTCCATGTTTTTTTTCCCACTCCGTCCGCGTTATAGCTATAGAAAGTGTTTCAAAAATTTGAATAAAGAATGTGTATGTAAGAAATTTAGAAATATCAATCCCCATAACCTTTTTCAATCACTATTCCCAATCTTGTAAAATAAAACAATCATGGATCAACTAGTTTATAAGAGATGGTATGTGTTCTTAGTTTAGACGGGAAGAACATGGGAAGTGATAACCACTAAAAAAAGAAACCCATAATTGAAGGTTAATTCACAGAGGCCATGAGGAAAGAGATGATCTCATTAGGGATAGACAGACGTCAGAGAATTCAGCGTTTCCTCGATCGTCGATCCCTTTATTGTTGGAGATGTTTGTCGTTTGCGTTCTTCATTAGAGAGATTTCTCTCAATAGTTCTTCTCTCCCCAATTCCACCAAAATGAAAGGTAGCCCACATAACAGAGCAAGTTATCTATTATGTTTGTTGGCATAATTTCAAAATATCTTAATTAATTAGTTAATGTGTTATAATAATTAATTAAAGTGAAGAGTTTGCATAATTAAGTGGGGGAGATCAAGAGATTTCTCCCCATTAAGAAGGATTTCAAAGGGGATTAAGGGGTTTTATGTCTCGGGTGGTCCCCACCACTGTATCCAATGTTGAGAGGTTTTAGTACAGGTGGTCCCCACCATTAAAACATCCACATGGAAGGTTTCAACAAAAGAAAATAAAAATGTTACACATTTTTATTTTATTTTATTCTTTAAAAAAACACAAAAACCATCTTTCACTCTTGACCCACTACAGTCGCGGTGAAGGCCTCCATAAGTGAATATTAGTGCTGTGAGTTCAAAGGTGCCCTCAGAATTCAATTCCGAGCACCGGTTCAAATGTTACAAAAACCCGCTCATATATTTACTGAAGGTACCCTAAAAAATATTCAAAAATTCGTTCCGGATGCACCGGTCCTCAAAATCATGCGCCGTCGATTTTCGTGGACTCATAAAATTCCCATTTAATATTAAAAAATATTAGATGGATATTCTGGGTCTTTACATTCTCCCCACCTCAGGGTTATTCGTCCCCATAAGTCACAACTCAAAACTACGAAAACAAGTAGGGGTAATGAGCCTAATTATGAACCTCCTTCTCCCTTGTGATCTCCTGGAGGTTCCTGTGCTGCTAGCGAATGTGCACCAGGGGTATCGACTTCCCATGAAGGACCTTCTCAGGTCGATCCTCATTCTCTACTAGAACCACCTTAAAAGTCTCCCAATCATCATCGTCTAGCTCTCCATGGTCGATGATGTGAGAAGGGTCGTGCATGTATCTCCTCAGCTGAGATACGTGGAAGACATCATGCACTCGGTGCAACTGAGGTGCAAGAGCTAAGTGGTATGCCACCTTGACAACTCTGCTGAGGAACTGAAATGGTCTGACGAACCTCGTAGATAACTTTCCACCATGGAAAAATCTCTATAAAACTCCTCGAGGTGAGACCCAATGAAATACGTGGTCACCATCCTCGAACTCCAAAGGTCTCCATCTCTTGTCAGCATACAACTTCTTCCTTTTATGTGTGGTCTTTATCTACTTCTGGATGATTTGAACCTTCTATGTGGTAGTCTATACCATCTCAAGTCCCACTAGTGCTGACTCCCTGGGTTAGTGAAGCACAAAGATGATCTATAAGTTCGCTCGTACAACGCCTCAAAAGGTTGCATTCCAATGGTGGAGTGATAACTGTTGTATTATGAAAACTCCACCAATGGCTAGTGATCCTCCCAGCTACGACCAAAGTCGAGGATGCAATCACACAACATGTACTTGAGGGTCTGAATGGTCTTCTTGGTCTAGCCATCTGTCTGATGATGTAAGGTAGTGCTCAAACGAAGTTGCATCCTGAGAGCCTCCAGAAAACCCTTCCATAGCAAGGAAGAAAAATGTGTATCATGATCGGAGACAATCCTCAAGTGTACTTTATATAGCCTCACAATCTCATACACATAGAGGCTTCATGTTCTCTCTACTGAACCCTACTCTCTGATCATTAGGAAGTGGGATGACATGGTGAGTCGGTCGACCATCACCCAAATTATGTCATGAACTCTTGATGTACATGGATGTCCTGTCACAATGTCCATGGATACCCCATCCCACTTCCACTCTGGGAACTCTAAAGGTTGAACAAAGCCTGGTGGAACCTCGTGCCTTGCCTTCATGTGCTGAAAAGTGAGGCATCAAGTAAAAAACTCTGCTGCATCTTTCATCATTCTCGGCCACCAGTGCTATCGTCGGAGATCCTATACATCTTCGCCACTTCTAGATGTACTACTCGAGGGGATGTGTGAAACTCCCTCATCAATTCCTCCAAATGAGACCCTAGTACCATGGTACGTCCTCTTAATAGGATGACGTGCTACCCACCATTATAAAATCCATTAGGTTCCTGTTTTATGGATATCTGAGCACATCACGTCTCGTAGTCAGTATCTTGACATTGTGCCTCCCTGACTCTCTAATGAAGTGGGGGAGTGACTGTAAGAGTCTGAAGAAAATATGACCCATCTCTATCCACAAAGGATAACTACAACACGGATAGCTGCTTTGTCACCTCGCCTAGCTGTTGAATACCAGATCTCCTACTGAGTGAATATGCTTCCACATTTCCCTTCCTAGGTGTATAGACTTTCTCAATGATATGTTCCTGGAGAAACTGAATCCAACGTCGGTGTCTCAGGTTCAGGGCCTTCTATGAGAAGATATACCTAAGACTCTTGTGATTAGAGTACACTGTAAAATGCTCTCCCATTAAGTAATGTCGCCACATCATCAAGGCGAAGACCACTGCTACTAACTCCATTTCATGGGTAGCACAGTTATGCTTGTGTTGTATCAGATGTCGAGAACCATATTTTATCAATCCTCTCTCCTACATCAAGACACATTGAAGCCAAGTCCCTGATGCATCGTAGAAGACTACATACCCTGCGCCCTCCTCAGGAAGCCTCAATATGGGGGAACTAGTCCACCTCTACCTCAGCTGCTTAAAACATTGTTGGCATCTCTCCGACCACAAGAAGGGTGGCCCCTTCTTTGTCAACGCTGATAGAGGTGTTGCAACTCTGGAGAAATCTGGTACAAACCTCCAGAAGTATCCAGCCAAACCCAAAAAACATCGCACCTCTATCACACTCCTAGGTGGATCCCAAGAAATTACCACCTCAATATTCACTGGATCCACTGCATCTCCAGCCTACAATATGACATGTCCTAGAAATCTCCGCTCTCGGATCCAGAACTGGCACTTAGAGAGATTACCATAAAGATAGAGCTCACTGAGTTTGTCCAGTACTACCTACAAATGGTAGGCCTGATCCTCCTCAGTAGTCGAGTAGATCATGATGTCATCAATGAAGACTACTACAAAGCGATAAATGTATGGCTGAAAGATCATGTTGATGATTCCAATGAAAACTGCTAGAGTGTTGGTTACGCCAAAGGGCATAACCAAGAACTCGTAATGGCTGTACCGATATATGAATGTCGTTTTCTTCACATCCTCATCTCATACACTGAGCTGATGATAGCCTGATCTGAGTTCTATCTTTGAGAACTACTGTTCTCCATTCAGCAGATCAAAGAACTCGTCAATCCACATGAGTGGGTACTTGTTCTTCACGGTAACCTAATTCAGGCGCTGATAGTCAACACAAAGTCTCGATCTCCCATCCATCATCTCAGTTAACCTAATAGGGGCTTCCCAAGGAGAAACAATGAGCTGAATAAACCCCTTCCCCTGTAAGTCCTCCAGCTATACCTATAGCTGGATAAGCTCTGTGGGATTCATCCGATACGCTGGTGAAGATATCAGTGTTGTCCATGGATATAATTCAATGTAAAATACCACCTCTTTTCAAGGAGGTAGACTTAAAACATCATTAGGAAAGACATCTGCATACTAGTCCTCCACTATAGGAGAACTCAGACTCTCCATATTAACTGCTCTGAGGGTAAGGCTAGGAAACTGATGAGTGATCGGTTGCACCCTCCTCCGGGAAAGTCCATGTTTTGCTGCAAATGCTCCCTTCCTACCTTTTAATGCAAACCTAGTCCCATATATGTGGACACAGCACACATTGCACCTAATACAGTCAATATGAGACTGGCATGTAGATAACTAGTCTATACCCAAGATGACGTCATAAGGCCTCGGTACTACTACTAAGAGATCTCAGCTGAAGCTCTTTCCTCCTAGAGTAATCTTGCACTACCGGCACCAGTGAATAATTGTCAAATACACTCTTGTAGGAGTCTCTAGCCATAACGATCAAGTCAACGGCTCCGTCGAAATCTCCAAGCTCCAGATGTGGGAAATGGCCATAAAATATTGACTCGCACATGTGTCTATAACTACTACTTCAAATGTGGATTTGACACATATCGTACCAAGTATTATCTCTGGAGCATCATGAACATAGGCCTCAACTGTCTGGAGCTGGGCACTCCCTTATCCACCTGCTCGCTATGGTTGGGGTGGACCTCCATGTGGTGGTGGTAGTAACATCTCGAATCATCTCCCACTACGAGCTGCATGGCCAGCTCTTCTGCCACATATTCCTGCTCCATGTGGAACTCCTCGATCGAATCTATGTCTCTGCTAGGGAGGTCCTTCGACCATCTACTGATCATTATTACGGAGGGTCGGACAGTCATAAGTGATGTGCCCTTGCCCGTCACACATGTAAAACTGCCCGCTACTGGCATGACTGGCTCAGCCTCGTGTGCCCCGCACAACCGACCCTGAATCCTATGGTCGTCCATATGTAGTTCTGGTCCTCTTGGACCTTTGCGACATCTATCTACTACCAATATCATAAGACTCTGCTACGTGATGACTTGTGGTGGGTCTCGCTGCTGGTGACTTCTCCACAAGAAAACTCTTCACTAAAAGGGCTCGCTCTAACACCCCCACCTGCGTTGGGATGCTGAGTGAGATCATCAAAGCCCAAATCTCTTGCCTGAGTCCCTGCTCAAAGTTCTGGGCCATGAAGAAAGGGTCTCGCACCATATTATTGGAGTATCGTGACGGGTCAGTGAACTGCGCTGAGTACTGAGCCACAGTCATGCTACCCTACTGTAGATGATGTAACACCTGAATGCGCACTGCGCAAAGAGTGGCCGGGACAAACTCTGATCGGAAATGGATCTCGATGTATTCCCAAGGATGTGTAACATTGTCGTGAGCCTAGAGCATCAAGCTCCACCATCTACCTACTGCTGCTAGAAGAAGATCGGCGACAAGGATCACCATGAGATCAGCTGGTGTCTCTACTAGTTAAAATACTCTCACAACAACCTACGTCCAATCCTTAGCCGCATGTGGGTCCGTATCTCCCTGGAACCCGGGTGGCCTCTGGCACTGGAACTCGTGAAACGCGCTCAAGTGGTGTTCACCCTCTTCTGCTGGGGCTGGTGGCATCGGTGGCCCAACAAATAATGGTACCGTTGGTGCCTCTGTTGTTGCCTCTATTGGAAGAGGGCCCTCCATCGAGGCCTTGTTTCTTAGTGGGCTATCAGTACGTACTATATATAGAACACATTTTGTCTATTTTCATGCAGGAATACTTAAAAGAAACTGGTGCTCCTGGATCAATAATTTATACCTGCTGAGCTGACTCAAAGATATCACAATGGAAACTCTTGAAAACACACACGCAATCATTGTTTTCATGCACTGAGTCAGAAATCAGAAGTTAGGGTCATGGTGTATGGATACGTTGGCCACCGCACCAACACTGGATTCCCTAAAATGATAACCACACTCACTACACATAACACTATTCCAGTTAAAAAATAAAGATCAGTGTCTTATGTTCTATGGTACAACCGACTCCTTTGATACCAATTTTTCTCTACCCGTCCCCCGAGGCCCGTGTCGTGACTACCCCAAACCCACCTTACATAGGCATGGGGCTGGCGACTAGCACCGAAGTCATATTCCATATAACTGGGAAGGCATTGCCTTTATAACCTATAAGAACATGAAAACAAGAACACAATATGATACGTACTCAAGTAAACTAAATAGTAGTCATAGTAAGTATAATAAGTAAAAGGGGCCAGAATACAAGCCCAACTGGAATGTACAAGGAAAATTTGAACGTACAAGACAACTGATAGGTGAAAAGAAGCTCATGGATCATCCACCATGGATCCTACCTGAAGGGTAGGTACAACTCATGAATGGTCGTCTCTGCGGTCTGCCTCGTCTAACATCCACCTTCAAGCTACCTCCAATCCTATTACCCTCGTCCTCAATTAGTGTTGTTCGTCATCTGTTCCAAACACAACGAAGTGCGGGTAGAGCCCGTGCAAGGGTGAGTATAACGATAATTAGTAGGGACCCCGAGACCCTCAAGGTCTCACAAAATCCACAATGGACAAACCATAATGGAAGGAAACAACTGATAACCCTACATATGTATACTCCCATACATATAACTATGTTATAAAGTATACAAATATAAATCATGAGGACGACATTGAGTCCAACACAAAATCCCTAAGCTCAACTGTTCCCCAATGGAAAAAATACCACAAAGCCAAGTAGCACACAGGTACGCCAAATAGAAGAATACCACCAGGGTATTACCAGGAGGGAATGTTCCATGAATGTACAGACTGATCTCATAGTGGGTATAACTTCAGTACAGTAGTAGAGATGATTAGATGTAACTACTAAATCATTTACTCCGTTAAGAATCTGACCCACGAGGGATCCCCATGTGCTGACCCACACAGGATCTCTTAGTGTTGACCCATAGAGGATCAATCGCTGATGACCCACATAGGATCGCTAGGTACTGACCTACACAGGATCGGTCGGTGCTAACCGACACTGGATTGCTCAGTGATGACCCACACAGGAACTCTCTTCATTCTTCACATCACAGTCATCTTCTGGGTTCCCACACTAGGCATGTTATTCTCTGATAGGATCCACTCCACAAGCCACTGGTTGATAAAACAACTACCACGAAGTCTCAAGAATAAGTATCTCAAAGGAACACCACGTCATAGGGGTCTCACAGAAATAGATGGTGCGTCAATCGGACACCCGATCTATGAGTTATTAACCTTTTAGTCCCGAGGGCCCAGTTGGATTCATTCTCAATCCACCCCGACCGTATTCCAAATTTATCCAAATCTCCAGTGGGGTATACTCAGAGGGACCATCTCGCTCCAAGGTTTCCAACTCTGATAATGGTTTTTCTAACGGACTTTTGGTTCCATTTTTATGGCTGGAATAGCGTAAACTAGTCGTATTGGGTCCGGGTTTTGTCTGACTTGGGTGGAATGACTCGGACTGACCCGACCTGGACTGATATGATTTGGGTAGACATGGTCTGACCCACTGGGATTGGCCCAGTCCGTGTTGTGGCCCGACCTACTGGTCTGGCCAGCAATGCACGACATTGCATGGCGGCGCAAAGGCCGCGGGGCCGCGAGGGCGGTGAAGCCGCGGGGTGGTGCGACGGGGCTGAAGACGTCAGAGCCGCAGGGAGGCGGAGCCGCAGGGAGGAGCTGCTTGGACTGGGTCGTCGAGGCCAGTGGGCGGCGTAGGGAGTTGTGGGGCGGTGGAGTGCCAGGGAGGCGCGGCGGGGCC